>CM045465.1:12952535-14296122 GCA_024666655.1 Dascyllus trimaculatus
AAAAAAAAAACAGGAGTCCCAGGAGTTACAATTACCAACACTGTCAGAAAACACAGACTCATCTTTGGAAAGTTAATTACTTTACCCGCCCCAGTCATCTTACCCTCTGAGCCTGAATATAAAACTTCACACTGTGACAAACGTCTGTATTTATTGTTTAAGGCATCAGTCGTATAGCGGAGCTGGAGCAGCGATATACAGGAGGCTGGAAATTATGCTCAGCAATGCAATCATATAGTGTTCAGACTGAAAAATCGACTTATTGTTCTCATATGGAGATGCTCTGTCAACCCCAAAGATGTGCGAGAATTGCATTCTACTGTTGAATCACTGCTAAATCAATAAAGCTCCAGAGGAACCACAGCTTATATGGTCGAGACTATAACTCCAGTGCAAGTTACTAAAACACCAGAGAAGATATGTTTAGAATGTCTGTTTGTTCATGTGGAGAGGAATGTATGTACTTTTATGAGGAGCACAGCAGGAATAGCTGTTGAAAATGGAGCTAGTTGTGGAATATATGTTGAGTTTAGTCTCAGAATGAATTTATTGCCTCTTTGGTGCTTTGTGCCCTTAAATGAACTACATTCAGTACACCTCCGGTATTCAAGGATGACTGTGAAAGCAAGCAGAGACACTTTAAGAGTCGATGAGGTTTTGTAAATGGTATTTGTAGCGTATAGAGTAGCTGTTTACACTCACGGTTGGATATAAGCCTCTTTCAGACGTGCGCATGTTTCTATGAATCTGACAGCATCTGAAGTGGTCGACTCAATGTCGGAATGAGCTCACTGGTCCGGCAATCTTACCAAGTCGGAACTAGTCACATTTTCGTAAAGCATTCAACACGGCACAAGGGTGAACATGTAGCAAATAGACCGACAGGCACGGACAAGCAACAAGTTGTTGGTCCAAAAACATCACAGAAAGTCACAGAATCGCAAAATGCCTTTCTCTTTCACAATTCCCTTACGATAGCACATCTATTAGAAACTTTACTGCAGTAAAGACAGAGAGTAACAGGTCAAGATGATGTAACTTCAAAACACCAACAGGAGCAGAAGTTTACCAGTTGTTTGTAGGAGTTCTTCCTCTGAGCTTATTAAATACCTCCAGTATCAAACAGCAGCAGGATCCATACGAAGGGCCTCTCAAGCAAAAGAGTTGCAGGCATTCACACACGGCACAGCGGGGTAACTTTATTAGTTACTTCTAATGATAAATGATCCCCAACCCAGTCACAGTTTATAAGCTGCAGTTAAATCATTTGTCACAGTCCCCAGCTTCATAACAGCTGTCAGTAGAGTCGAAGTTAGATTATCATCACACATAGACTAGCCTAGACCAGAACTTTCATTGTTGAGAAAATAAATGCAGTAGGCTATTAGTTGTTGTTTGGACAGTTTGATAAGATGCTATTAGTCCAGATTAGGTCTTTAGTTTATTAGTGCATTAGCATGATGTAGTTACTGTCCAACCTCATATGCATGACTAATACCATATGGCTTTCTCTGTCACATTGCTGGGTTTGTCTGAATGAAGCTGTGAGCAACATTAATGTAAAAGTGGCCCGAGTCTGAATGACAGAAGGTCGTCACTTTAACAGCCTGATAAAGCAGCATTGTTAGGTATCATACGAGTATAAAAGACAGCATTTATTGTTGCTCAAAGTCCGTGTAGATTCTTCAGAGTCTAACAAGGTTACACAAAGACTATGAACACATCAGGTACAACTGGTCGGTAGCAGGTTGCTTTAAATGGTAGCAAGAGAAAATGAGGAACTCCTCTTTTAGCAGATGCTATTACTGAATACAAAATAACACGGGAGGTATTTCTTATTTGTGTTACTGCTGTTCAGTGAAATAACAAGGCCAGTTTGATTTTGTCTGAAAGGGGCAATTCAGAGCAAATAGTTGGTTCACTCACTCAGTAACTCCCAAAACAAAAGGACGTGGCTGCCAGAAATAGGTGTTTTTGTATCAACCTGGCTTTTTTCCCTCTTCAATTCAAATTGAGTTGGGTTGTGTGGATCTCAACCAAACAGGCAACACAACAAATTCACTACACTGTGTTTCGGGGAAAAGAGAAACTGCAGATGTGATGGTATTTTCCAGATGAAACCTTGGTGAGTTTTGCTGCAGAAACAGAATCACATTGGACTTCTGACAAATATCGTGCTGTATAAATAGCTGTATAACATCCGGTGTTTTGTTTTAGCTAATCCAAGCCGGACCAAAGCTAATAGCATGCTTCACATTAATCAAATATGGACTGCTGGCTTTGTGAACAAGCATTAATATTTTCTAGATTTCTCAGAACAAGTACTAAATTAGTGACAGGAGCTGAAATGTATGGAATAAATGGTAAATTGTCTGCCCTTATACAGCGCCTTTTTCTACCTTAGTGGTACTCAAGGCACTTTACAATGTGTTTCGCAGGCACCCATTCACACACACATTCACAAACCAATGCCAACAGAGCTGCCATGCAGGGTGCTGGCCTGCCATTGGGAGCAACTCCAGGTTCAGATAAAGTTCAGGTGACATTGAATTAGCATACAGAACACCAGGGACCCTGAAAGTGCAGCAGCTAAATAGAATTCAACCTAAAGTTAAAGGTGGTTACGAGAACACAAGAGAGCCTGAAAGGTTTTGGAAAAGAAATTGTTCTCAGTTCACAGAGGCACCGAGGACTGCTGGGGGATTGTCTTGGAACCGAACTTGTTCAATAAAAAAAATATATCAATATAAAATCTTCTTTTATTGATTCCACCATGTTCGTTTGATCAGCTCCAGAGTTTGTGAATGGAGACTCTCAGTGCTACACAGAGTCGTGTTTCCATCACTACAGAGGACGTTACACTGACTTACATTCATTTCCTGAACAATTACAGCCTTTTTCAGACAGAACACAACAACGGAACCGCTGTGCTCTGAAACCCTTTATTTCCAATGTTGTGCCAGGACGGTTTGGTGCCGTTTTTTGAGCTTTCAACTGTTTCATGATGCATATTTATGTGCATATGTGTAAAAACTATATAAATGGGATAGAAAAGAAAACATTTTTGTTGTGAAATGCCACCAATAGTTCTTTCCCGATTAGTTGTTGCTAATTATATGATTTTAAATATATATTTACTGCATTAAACATGAATTTAACAGTGAAATTACACTGAATCTGCACAAATATTTTAACAAAAGTCTATCTTTTTGTAAAATAAATAAATCATTAAAAATGGAAAATACTAAAATTTTTTGGTTTTTTATATTTTTACAAAAAAATCTGTAAAACAAAGGAAAAAAGTTATGGTATCCAAAGTGTTATTTACATGTATACAACAATGAAATTATTTTTATTTATATACCACAATCATTGAATATTTTTATTTTGAAAGTCTATGAAAAATTCCAGAACCAACACGTCTCTTTATATTAAATGTCACGAATTGCAATTCATTTTTACCTATGTAATTTATATATTAAGGATAAAACCCTGCAAAAATGATATAAAATACTACTTTACTTGACTATTGTATATATTAAGGCAGCAACCCTACAGATCTATTAATCATGGAGAATAACCAACTACACACTACATCATAATATATTAAGGAACTTCACCTAACTCACATAAATATTGTGACTGAAACTGGCTTGTGTTATTAATTTTGGAGGTAGATCTTACTAATATAAAGCTATTTTTACAGTGTTTTAAATATTTTATTATTATATGATACATATATATTTATCTCCCTACAATCTATACACACCTCCTCTTCTTCCAGTTCATCTGTCGCTGCCTGCAGTAACAGATGGTGTTAGGTGAGAGTGTACAATGCAGCGCTGCCTTTCATGAACTCACATCTGAGTGTATCCTCGGTGTTTGCTTCTCTGCACTGAGACAGGCTTGGTGTAATAAGAGCCCAGACGACTGGGAAGGTGTGTGTTCTTTTTATTTCTACTGCTCCGCCATTATTGCTTCCTAAGGAAGCGACGAGCACAGGTAGCACTAATAACGCGGCTGCAACCAATTACACATTGATTGATGGATATTTGTGTGAGTGGGAGGGCCGCAGACGGACACCTGCTGCACACTGCCTGACGGACACCCTCTAACGAGCGCCACTTATTGCCATGGCAACGCCCCAACACACACACACACGAGCACACACACACACACACACGAGCACACACACACACTGAAGTCTGTAGACTGATCATTAGAGTCTAGTGATCTTTCTCCTCTGTGTCCTCTTCTCTCCCCATCACCCTCCTTTGAGATCCCAGCAAATTGCAGCCCTCCCTTTATCACGCCTTTCCTCCCTCTCTCCCCCATCGCATCCCTTCCTTCCCATCATCAGCTCCCCCATTTGCAAGTAATAGTCCTTTATCTGCTCCCTCACACTTTATTTCTCTTTCAAATCTTTCACACCTCTTGTCCTCACATCACTTTTTGTTATCTCTCCCTTCATCTGTCCGCGGCTTTCTGCCAATCCATCGACCCACCTCCCACTGAACTCCATCCGTCCATCCTTCCCTTTTCCCCCTTCCGCCCCTCCACCCATCTATCTTCTCCAATTACTCCACGGTTGGGGGTTTTAATTAGAGGGAGAGGAGGAGCCATTTGGTGCGGCAGACCTCTAATTGAAACCCCAATTAGTCTCTTCTGGTCGGCAGTCTGACGAAGGAGCCGCCGCTCTGCCGAAAAATCAGATTCTCCTTCAAGAGATGTATTTTCTGAAGTGATTACTTTGACTTTTAATAAAAATCTATTAGTGGCGGCAAATCAAATGGGCAGACAAGAAATGGTCACGTTATTGCTGACGTTCATAATCGCCCAAAGCAGTCGGCTTCAATCTGCTCGGGAAAATGAACGGCAGGAAGCTGTGGCAATTGGGCGAGACAAACAAAACAACAAAAAAAAAGTCACTAAGGTAACTTGTTGCCTTGGTGATTACCATAGTGATGGCAAAGTCACAGGAGAAAGAGCAGCTTTTGTTTTGAGGAGGGGGGACGAATGCAGGGATTGAAAGTGGTTTGTATATGTGTGTATGTGTGTGTATTGAGAACCAAATCTAATCTAAAGCACAGTGTGGTTTGGATTTACAATTAGCTAGTTGACTCACAGCCACATATACACACATATACCACACACACTGCCCTTTCTTTGGCCATGCACACACCCAAATAAGCATTCGATAAACCCCTTCCTCTAGCAGTGTTTTTCCAATCAGAGCTTAACATTTATTTAGGCTTTAGATCTCTCCACGTGTCACACCCGTCTGCATGGAGCCCTTGAAAGAATGACACTCCATTTACGAAGACTTATTCTACTTTTTTATCCATAAACTGAGGGACAATAGAAAAGCTAAGCAGGCTTAGCAGCAGCAGAAGCACCTGAGCTTCACTCCATCTACCTGAGTCAAAACACACACAAATAGATCATCACACACACACGTTCCGCCTGATTGACATGAACACACTCTCTCCCCTTGATCCTGTCTGTGACATCCAGCAGCAGATGCATGAATTCTCTCTCACACACACACACACACTTGTTAAGCTCTTCCCTCTTCCACCCCCTGTTGAGTCCAGCCCAGACAGACCCAGCTCAGTCCTATCTGCCTCCGGATTCGGCTGCAGACAGCCGCACAGCAGAGCACATCCTGATAAGCTCCCATTGATTGGCTTCAGACTGGCTGAAAGGCTGAACACATTGTCGCGTCTCTCTCTCTCTTTTTTCTCTGCACACACACACACACACACACACATATATATATACACACTAACATGCTACTCGCTGGGGGTAAAGAGAACAGAGGAGGAGAGAGAGAGAGGTGATGGAAAAGAAACAAAATTCACAATGACAAAAGCGAGACAAATCAAGAATAAGGGGGAGGCTGAACCGTTTGGGCAGATATGGCTGCAGCAAAGGCAGGGAGAGGGAGGAGAAGAAAGGCAGAAGGGATGCAAATCTGCAGGTGTAAACAGCAGAGAGTAAGGCAGCACAGATTATACTGCAGCAGAGATGGAAAGAAAGGGGAAGAGTGAGGCTGATGGACAGCTAATCAGAGCCCACAAGGCAGACAGACCATCAAAGAATAGAAGTTGAGAAGCTTATTAAACAGAGACAGAATCAAACTAACATGTCAGCATTTGCAAATAATGCAGGTAAACCTTGTGGCCAATTAAGGATGTGCCTTCAATCCAAATCCACAACCTGACAATCAATTACAGTGTTTAAAATTTGCAGTTTTGCCCGTTAATTAAAACTCCCTTTTTCTCAAGAATCAATGTCTCAGATATCACATTGACTAAAATGTTCAGTGCATCACTTAGTATAATCCTGTTAGAAGGGTCAGTGTGAGTTTTTGAAGGAAACTCATCAGAAGCATCACTTTAACGCAGCCGTTATGGTGGAAGAGACAAAGGGCCTCGAACAAGCCAAGGCCACATTCAAATCCTCAACCTTGTGAAAACGCATTCTGCGCTTGGAACCCGCAGCGTCACGAGGACGCCTCCGACTGGAAAGATGGGTTTGTAACAGGGGGGAGTGGGCCCCTTCTGTTCCTGAGGTGTGACTGCATGATTGTTCCACTCGTCTGCAAGCTGTGGCAGACAGAGTCCTCCTGGGGAGACGGCAGCTGATGGAGGGACTAACTGCAATGTTGCACCGGCAGGAGAGGACGAGGGAGGGCTCATTGAAGGAAGGGAGAAATCTGGAATTGGAAGTGTCAGAATTTACATTTTTGTAGCCCTGATGCAGGACTGCATGAGACTGGAACAAACTGACACTGTGATATTTTAAAAAATATGGGAATTTTCATCAGAAGACTTGAATAAGTATTTGGAAAATAATATTCTAGAAAGATGAGCTGCCATATAATGTATGTGCATGTTCAGGGTTGTTCTTATAAGTTTATGTGTATACTCACATTTATAATTGCATATGTGGTTGACGTTCTTTATCTATTCTATATTCATATACATATTTTTAACACCTTTTTATTATTTTTTTCCTTATTATTATGATAAGGAAACATTAGTAGTAGTATTTTTTATTATTAAAATTTGTTTATTTATTGTTATTTATCTATTTTACACACACACACACACACACACACACACATATATATATATACATATATATATGTATATATATATATATATGTGTTCAGGACTCACGATGAATATCGTTGTCCAATAATTATTGGTTAATTTTGGCAATTATGACACATAATTCCGATAATAAAAAAATCAGACCTGATATCAATAAAGACTTGGAATCTTGGTTTTTGCCATTGGTCTGTGTGTTGTTGCTTGTGCTCATGCCTGGCTCCTCAACCCCTCCCCTCCCTGACGGTATTGTCACATGTGTGTGATGTCATCACACTGCACGGTACACAAAAACAAGTAATATGGCGCTCACCAGTGTGGACTTACTTTACTGTGTCTGACTTTTCACCGGGGCTGGTCCCAAAATTTGGAATATCCAAATATTCGTTCGTTGGGGTAGTATTCGGATAATAATTTTGATATTCAAACAGTCGTGCGTGCAGCTGCCGGGTGCTTCGAAATGCTGCCGAGCGCTGCTGAGCATTGCCGAGCATTGCCAAGGCTGTAGTATGCCGCCGGGCGCCGCCAAGCGCCACCATGGTTCCAGTACGCCGCTGAGGCTCTAGAACTCTGCTGGTGTCACCCCCAGCTCCCACTCCCGCTCCCCACTTCAAATATTGATGTGAACCAAGAAACCATACAAATGGATCAGTCTTTTAAAGTAAAACATTATCCAGCAGTGCCAGAGCTCAGGATTTAGCTGCATAACAACTGATTTACCTGTTGCTTCTAAACCGTTTCTGTCTGAGTGACAGCTCACCTGTCCACACAGTCGGTTACCATTAGATCAGAATGTTAGTACTGTGTTGTGTTGTGCATAAATTCTTAGACCTGTCTCTCTCTTTGGAGATGCTCAGATGGATCTAGCTGCACTCTGATGCTGCAGGAATGTAATAATTATAACTAAAGAAAAGCCTTCTAGAAACAGCTGGAAGCAACAAACTTCAGCTTCAACTTCAATTCCTTTTAATATTTGTAGTCCACATTCGCACCTCCGCCAACTGAAAGCTCACTGTGACCACTGTGTTATTGACGCTCCCTGTGATGCTATTGGAACAGCGGCACAGCCAACTGCTGCCACAAGTACTTTTCACCTGATGCTGCTTTCACTTGAACTCTATGCCATAGTTGTGTTCACAGTTTCAACAAACAAACTTGACCAACTACAAATCAATTTTGGGGTTGCCACAGGGGTGGACAGTGGCATTTCAGGGGTGGCCATGGCCCCTCCTTCGGCATTAATAACGCTGATCTTATCTTTAGAGACGCCTGGTTAGCAGGTCAACATGGTGGAAGATTTAGAAAGAGACAGATAATTCAATGAGATGCCGGTGAAGAGTGAAATCTGTTTTAACGCAGTTTCTAGAAACATGACCCCAGATGTTCCCCTGCTTCTGCCAGATCAGTCAATGGGTAAGGTTTTAACAAGTTAGCCATAATAGTGCTATAGGAGGATTCATTTTTCATGCATTAGGCCTTATCTGGGCTTCTATTTGTAAACTGCAGGGATTTCTGGGACGAGGGTTTCTCCACTTATCACAAACCATGGATGTGTATACACAAAACTGGAATATTTACTCCAGAAACACCATCCAGCCTGCATGCCAGTTTTCTCTCCTCCCTCCCTTCCATCCCGACTGTAGCATCGGCTTCAGTTACAGTATGAAAACGGAGTCGTATTTCTCCACTGTGCTCGTTTACAGTCAATAATTCAGGTTGCCGTAGCTTCCGGGGAACCACTGTTCAAAAGACTGTGTGGTGTGTGTGCGCGTGCGTGTGCATGTGCGTGAGTGTTTGTGTGTGATAAAAAAAAGAGAATCACACACAGAGGAAATGTAGCTATGCCCTCTAGTCAGAAAGAAAGCAGCAGGGTACCTTGGCATCACCTCTCTTTCCTTGCGTTCTCTCTCCTCCCCATAAGACTTCCTCTCTCTTGTTCCTCCATATCTTTCTACCCTTTCCCTCTCTCACCCTCTTCTCCCCCACCCATCCTTGTTTCTCCTCCCTCTCACCCACACATACACACACTCCCTTGTTGTTTTTCCTGGCACACAGGATCTCTTAAAGTAAGGCTAACCTGCCAAAAGGTACGAGGAAAAAAAATCACTGCCGATGCAACTGACAGACTCGCTGCAGTGCAAATCCTCGCTATGATGCTGCTCTGCAACTGTGCCGTTTGTGTTTTCTAACGTCGGGCTTGTGTTGCAGTCATAGTTGGAGGGTTACACTGGATTGCCCTTGACTGTCCTGCTGCCTGTTTCGGCTCCAGCTCAGCCTGCAGGGTTTTAACTGTTGCTAATTAACTGTAGAGCTTCAGCTTTGGTTTCATCAGTTTGTCGGTGTTGTCACTCCGTTGCTCCACTTGTGTCTTGTCCAATATATATTTGGTCACCAGAAAACTACCTGGAGGGTCTTTCAAATTGCAGGTGTTGGAGGAAAAGCCAGTCTATTGTTTTCACTCACACATCCCAGAATGCCTTGCGGCGTCCCCCCGCAGCACTGCACTGTATTGTAATGCGCTATATGCAGTGTCATGCATCACAGGACATGAAGGGGACGCTCAGCTTCAATTTAGATAAGTGCTTTTTAATCCACTAAAACATAAAAATGCATCATAAAACTCAATATTTTGGAGCTGTTCCCTCGACCGGGACGCGTTTCTGCATCTTTTAGCAGCGTGTAATTTCTACAAGAAGCAGACTGGGAGGCTGAGCTACCTTATTAAGGTGACTGTGACCGTCTTTTTCTCTCAGGGCATTTTTCTCACATTTGTCACAGTCTGGAGGTGATTCATTCAAGTTAACATCGATGTGCTCTGTCTTGCATTGTCATGGTTTCCAGAAGGTTTGCTGGAGCATTTGCAGAAGTGATGGTGCGCTCCTGTTATTAATGTGTTTTACTGTTTGGGCCGAAAGAATCCAGAAAATGGGGTTTTTGTTTCGAAAGCGGATAAAACAACACAATTAAAATCCATGGTCTAATAAAAAAAATGTGCCAGACTTTGCACAGGACTTTTTGAATAATAGAACCTATATATTCTTTGAGCTGTCTGTTCAGTTTATAACTTCTGCTGAAAAGAAGTCATTACAGAAAATCTATTCACTACCACAATGTTCCTATTATAAGTATTATATCTTTCTTTTCTTTTCAGACTACCTGAATTCCAGAGAGGATCTTGTAGCTCTATGTGGTATCACAAAGTTGTATTCTGCTTGAAGTACTAATATGTAAATGCAAGTATTAATATATGCACCATGTCATTGCAATGCATAAACTGGTTGGCACGTTGGTACTCAGCGACAGATGCTGCTGGATTTTCTCCCTATTTTTTTGAGAGCTAATAGACATAACAATGAAAATTATTAGGGGAGCAAAATTAAATGCCATTTTAAAGAGGTCGACTGATGGATCTGTTTGACAAATAGCTTTCTCAGGTACTGACATATGACCCCTAAACTCAAATACAACTTTAGATTTATCTTATTATTTGTTTAGACCAAACAAATGAGACATAATGTGTTGGTTAGCCCAGCTCAATTCCAATTTTTCCTTTTTCATTTTACTGATTTTTTCATCGTATTTTTGAAAAACACAAAAAAATTAAAACTTCAAAATAAGACAATGAATGTAACTGTAAATAACCACTAATTTTCCTTATTTTTAAAAAAAGAAAATTGGCATTTACTGTATACAGAATTTCTTAAATGCTTTCAAAAAACATATCCCCATTTCACAAATATTTTAAACAGACGAAACTTAAATCTTAAAGCATCTTTTAAATTAAAATTTAATACTGTCAGCATATTTTTTACAATAAGACACAATCTGTAAATATCCTTTAAGTTTTTATATATGTACACATGGCCATAGACCGTACAATTGAGGGTATTAAATGTATTCTGACTTTTGTTATTTTTTCTGTTATTTTACAGTATCGTATATAGTTTGTTGTTGTTTTTAGTGTATTTATTTACAATCATTTCCCCATGAAGATTAAAGACAAACAAAAGGACGGACGGATGGATGAAAGAAGGTTGGTTGGTTGGATGGATGGATGGATGGATGGATGGATGGATGGATGGATGGATGGATGGATGGATGGATGGATGGATGGATGGATGGTTGGTTGGTTGGTTGGTTGGTTGGTTGGTTGGTTGGTTGGTTGGTTGATGGATGGATGGATGGATGGATGGATGGATGGATGGATGGATGGATGGATGGATGGATGGATGGATGGATGGGGTTGCTTGCTTGAAAAGATGTATAGATATCTGTCTATCATAGATGGATCCACATACAGCATCCACCTTTGGTATTTAGTTTAGGTAGGATTGCATTAAATGAAATGTATTCAAACAGACTTTCGAGCATGTTTGACCCCCATCCATCTGTCTATTAGAATGATCTTCCAACAGGGTAAGTTTTTGGTGAAATCACACAGTAACAGGCAGGTTTTGAAGACAAATTTTTAGTGTTTATTTTCAAAAATGATGAGTATGTTGCTCGTGTAGAAACATGATAAATTTACCTCGGTCCTTTTTTAAACAATTTGCCAAAATCCCACAAGGTTGAGCCCTGCTCTCTCCAAGTCTACAGTCCTATAGAGTGCAGATTTGTGATTTTACATCTAACCTGGTTGGTTCAAGTTATTTTACCAAACCTTTCTACAAACTGTTCCCACTCTTCCTGGTGTAATACTGAATAATCTCAAAACAAATGTGAAGTAAAACAGAAAGATCTGAACCTGCAGTGGAGGGTTTATAAGCACAGCCTGTTTTAGTTTAAGGGCTTACAAGTCAAAAATGTTGGAAATCACAGCTTCAGCTGAATAGTACCGACACTATTATTTACTGCAATGCCATAAAACCGGACTGATCTCTCCTGCATTACTGTGGAGACGCTGCAGTGGATCATGAACATGCCAAGTAATCTCCTAAATTGTCCGCTACATGTGTGTAAAGTGGGCTGATGGATGCATTTTTCCGACAGCACGGCTGCAGAAACAGCCTGTTCTTCCCTCAAATCTAGCCTGCTCCCTCTTCACTCTTTCTTCCTCATCGCTCGCAGGCTTGTGCCTCACACAACTTCTTCGTCTTCACATGTGCACACCCACGAGGACACACACACACACACACACACACGCTCCTCAAGCACAAATGTCAGCCAATATTTCACATTGTCTTCCCCAAAATGTCAGTGCTTTGGACAAAGCTCGTCTTGCCTGCCCGGATTTCCTGCTCTGCTGGCTGCCTGCCTGCGTTCGTCCCACCTAAATCTGTTGTCACTGCCTGACATTTCACATGCTCGGGGTCAGAGGACAAACTGAATATTCCTGCGGTGTCACTGGAGGTTAGGCTGGGTGGACTACGGCATGCAAGTAGAGTACACTGAATGCATAAAAGATATAGACAGTAATGGCTGGTGGCCCTCAGCTTTATTACCTCTATAGCAGACGTGGATAGAGATGAGTTTTGTGTAAAGTGGCAGATTTTTATCGTATTTTACTTTCATCGTACCTCGACGTGACAGAAAACCAGTTGACTGGCGCCACAATCCACCCGAGAGGACAGAAAATCACACTTTGCTTCAGGCTATGCAGTTTTTTTGTCACTGGATTTTTACAGCTCAGTTTCATGAAGGATCATCTGAGTTCACAGTGGATTTTTCTGCAGTGCACAGTTAAAGTCCAGGACAACTCTAAATGCAGGATGTACTCTGCTCTTTATCGAGCCTGGCAACAGGGCAGAGGTAACGTTTTAAGCATAGACGCTGGAGACAAAGGTTCAAATATTGACCCGGTCTGCAAATGTTAGTGTAGTTTTATAATAGGACTGTCTGAAACTAAAGGATCTTCATGTTTTAAATCATATTCAAACCCAAATTTAAAGCAACCCCTGATTCGTATGAGACCATGCAGGGACCACAAGGGTATTTTTAATGATGCTAGTGGAATTTTTTACTGCTTTTTTTTTCAAAATTGTTCATGCTTTGTGAACAGAATGAGTTAGATATCTTTTTGAAACTCTGCCTGAAGTTTAATTGGAGTTTTTACTGTAAATTCTAAAAATATTTGTGCCCATATTCAGTAGAAGAGAGAGTGGAAAGATACGTATTCTGAATCCAATCTCGAGTCAGCTCCAAAGCCCAGCTACTGTTCATGCTGACTCAGTGTCTCGCTGGCAAAACTGTAGTAAACTGAGCGGAGCCATAATTAATGTTCTTAGTTCCACAAATGCTTTTCTTGATAGGACAAATGAAATAATGTGCTGTAAAACGATGATCTGTTGGATCTTTTTGGCATTAAAGTCGGTGTAAATTTGATTCTAAAAACATTATAGGCTTAAGAAAATAACTAGATATTAGATATAGTACTGTTAATAGAGTTTCATACTGTTAATGCTATTTATACTCTTTTTACTGCCACTAGACTTAGATGATCTATTTTATATTTTCTCCATATATCTATATATTTATATATTAGTGTGCTCATATCACTCTGTCCATAATGTTTAAACTGTAACATACTGTAGATAAAATACTGTAAAAAATGCACTTTACTGACACTATTGCATTTCTAGTTATAAGCTAAACTGCATTTTGTTGTCTTACTATTTGTACTCTGTGCAATGAAATCATGTTTTGATGATGCACCAGAGCCATATTTTGCTTGACTCCTCCCCCGAACACTATAACGGTATGAAAACTACATTGTATTAGCATCACAGGATGGGTTGGTTGGTTGGTTGGTTGGTTGGTTGGTTGGTTGGTTGGTTGGTTGGTTGGATGGATGGTTGGATGGTTGGATGGTTGATTGGGTTGGTGGGTTGGTGGGTTGGTTTGGAGGAGTTGCTTGCTTCCTTGCTTGAAAAGATGTATAGATATCAATCTAATCCACCTTTGTTACATAGTTTATGTAGGACTGTATTGAATGAAATGTATTCAAACAGAATTTCGAGCATGTTTGACAGCTACCCATCTGTCTGTTAGGATTAACTTCTCCAATAGGGTAAGTGATTGGTGACATGACACGATAACAGTAGGTTTTGGAGACAAACTGTGTTAGTGTTTGCAAAATTCATGAGTATGGCCCTGCTCTCCCCTAATCTACAGTCATATAGGGTACAGATTGGTGAATTTACATCTAACTTAATTGATTCAGGTGAAACAAACTCACAAACTCTTAGTACGGTTCATTTTTGCTGTTATAAAAGCGGTCAAACATCACTTTCTGCATTTCAGAGCTGAGAATGCTGCATGATGATGAAGCCTAATTTTATCTAACAATGAGTCAAATTAGTCTGGGTGGTAAATAACACATTTTTCAGAAAGACAAATTCAGAACACGTATATTTTACTGCTTGACTTTATTGCATTGTTGTTAGCTAGTACTTCCTTGTTGTAAGTACTTGATGAGACACAACACGAATGCTTATTAATCTCCAAACTGCACGTGTGGTGACCTGTTTGCTGTTTGTATTGTATATGTAAGATTAGATTCTTCTCTGTGTTTCCCATAATCCTGTGTTTTTTGAAAGCCATCCACTTGACTGATTTTCCTCTCACATCATGACGATGGATGGTTATTTCTGTCCTGAGCACAGTTGTAGGATTTCACAGGTCGAGATGAGTCTGCTACGACAGAGACACGAGGAAGCTTTATATTTATCTCCATTTTCCCTCCTTCAATTCGCTTCTGTTTCAGCCTCTTGATCCCTCATGCCCACTTCCTCTCAGAGCAGTGTGCGCCGCGGTTTCTCATCCCCGACTTGGACACTGATTTCTACTCGAATACATCTGTTTGATTTAAATTTAGCTGAGAGATGCATGACCTTGCTGCAGCGCCTGCAGACGCTGTTCGGTCCAGGCTGGGATTTTTGCTGGCTTCTTGTTTTCACCATCTGAGTCTCCTACTGCTCATTTTATTTCTCACTTCCTTTCTCTTTGTTGTGGTTTTGTGATATTTCTAATTTTTCCAGACGGTAGGAACAATAATAGGCACTGAAGTGAGGGCAAAACACAACTGAGAATAACACAATCTTGCTTCTCGGTCCTGTGTGGGCAGAGATATAAACAACAAAAATAAAACACTAAGGTCCAATTAAAAGTCTGATTCGAATTTTGATGTTAATTACAAGACCATGGATTTTTTTAAGGCACTGTCACAGTCTATACTGAAATAATTTGGATAATCAAAAACACCCAAAGGCACTTCAAGAAGAAAGCACTCCCCCTGTTCACTGCCAGACACACGAGGAAATGACCAATTTAGCGTGGAAGGAGCACGCCATCTTTGCCAGGTTGGCACCAAAACAAATTAAACCTGCGGGTGACAGGAGCCCCAATGTGTGAGCACAATACAAACAGAATCCTCACAGTCTCAGCTCATTGTACAGCCGGTACATGTAACGGTGCACAACTGCTCTGTGCAAAAGACATGAATCAACAGCAGGTTAGCGAGCCGAGCACAAACCGCTCCGTAATATCCACCGACACGCAAACAAAAGGCAGATTTAGCTTTTAAGTGCAAATTGCAGGTTGGATTTTGGACAATATTTAGATTTAATATGTGGTGGGAAAGACTGTTTGAAAAGTTAAGCCATTTTGTGGGACATGAGGGCACAATGTGTCATTTAATGGAGTCGTCTCTGCCTCAGTGCATTTTGCAATAGGTGGTCGTGAATCTGAGCAGCTGGGATTTAGGAAGTTGGTCTGTTTTGTCAGTTTCTTTGAGAATTATGGTTTGTGTAGGTTGCACACTTATAAACAGATCTGTCTTTGTTGATATATCATGTACTTTCCTAATTAAATTTTTTTTAAAACTCCTCACCGACCCACTTTCTGCATGTTTTATCGCACATTAAATTTGAGGCTATGTTTCATCAATCCTGTCATTTTAACTGTTACTTCTCCTCATGCCATTGATTCAGAATAGATTCAGAGAGTATTTCAAACTAAAACATATTTTATATGTTATGTTTTGTATTTTTGTGACATGCAACCACATACAGTTCAGAAAATATTACTACCTGACTTCTGCATTACTAATTTTTTTGCTAGTATGAGCTCAAAAATGGAAGTTTAAAGGATGGCTTCGATTTTTTTTTTCAATATCAACTCATCCACAGTCAGGGATTATTTAATGTACTTATCAAATAATGCAGATTCTGAATCAATGGCATGATATGAAATAACAGTGAAAGTTTCTGGCTTTTATCCTCCAGAGCTCCTGGAATATTTTCATCCAAACATAACCTCAAATTTCAATGTGCAAAGAAAGAAGTGGGTCAACAGGCAATTTTTATTTCTGAATTAACTCGGGGAAAAACCTGATATATCAATCTAAAACTTCTGATGATTTGAGATGGAATAAGCCCTCTATCATGATATTGAGTCCCCGCTGTTCTCTTTAACAACTTTGGTGCAGGTGGAGAGGTTTCTCTGCTGCATCTGTAACAAATCATATGGGTATATTCAACGCTCAGGAGGATCATGTTTCCAGTGGTACAGTACAGTTCTGGATAGAATATCCAAGCCAGGACGTTTGAGAATGATGGCTGTTGTGGTTCCTTCATTGCACATAAATGTCATTCAAGATACCTGCTTCAGAGCTGTGTTCAGGGATGTCCAGTCCTGGTCCTCGAGGTCCTGCATGTTTTACATGTTTCCCTCTTCTGGTACACCTGATTCAAATGATCAGGATCGTTATCAGGCTTCTGCAGAGCTTCATGATGAGCTGATCATTTGAATCAGGTGTGTTGGAAGAGGGAAACATCTAAAACATTCATATTTATTCTTATTCTTGTAATAACAGAGGACAGTTAGCAATAAATTGACAGTAGCATTTTAAACTATGGACACAACACATTCGTCACCAGAACAGTCAATGGACATCATCTTATTAGGTGCTTGTCCTAGAAAACTTTGGCTCAATTCACACACTGGAGCTCTGGCCAGAAACCATTAACCGCTACAGAAGACTTTGTCATGGTGGCCCATTGCTAGCTAAACCCTTACAATGCCTTCTGATGGCTTTCTTGGATCGCTGCAGTATTTCTGACAATAGTCTGTATTTAACATCCACACATGGCTGCTCCTCATCCAGTGAGCCTTTTCTGCAGCTCACCTGTATTTTCTCTGCTCTGTACTTTCTCCCTCTTGGCCCCATTTTGAAAACTCCATTAAACGGCTCATCCTCCATCTCAGTTTAATTTCTCAGGTTCTCTTCCTCTACCTTTAACTTACCGTTTCAACAGATTAGTGTAATACACACACACACACACACACACACACACACACACACACACACACACGTTCCTTAACCCACTGCTACACACACTTTAAAGCTTCCTCCTGCACACACACACAGATGTTCGCTCACACTCACACATTAGTCTAATCTCCTGTTCATACCTGCCAATGACTCACCCAAAATGGATGAGGGATGGAGGGACTTTCTTATTTCCTCAGTGGCAGCGCCAATAAAAACCACTTCATGGCAACACACACAGCAGCTTGGCGAGTCAAACGGTTATTCATTTTTAATGACACACAGACAGCTTGACCTAGTATTGCTGGGTTCTCTGTGGTTTGTCTCAGTATGTGGTGTTTTTGTGGCGGTAGAAGGCAGAATTTGGACCCAGAAGTGAGTGTCAGACTGCAAAGTGTGTGCATCTTCGATAGCATGTGTGGTTTGCAAGAGAAATATTAAGTAGTCGCCACTTCACCAATTCAAATCCAACATAACAGTGGTCAAAAATAGACACCTGCACATATTTCCTCACCTCCCAACATGAAACTGATTCAGAAATGTAGTATTTCACATTAAAGTATTCTATATGTCTTATTTTGAAATGTTGTGACATGCAGCTACATATGGTTCAGAAAATATCACAAGCTGAATTGTGCAGTATCTGTTTTTTTGTTAATATGAGCTCAAAGATGGGACTTTTCATGATGGCTTACATTTTTAAAAAATATTTCGACTCACCTGTAATCAGAGACTATTTAATCTACTTGCTCCATATAGCAGATTCTGAATTAACGGCATGATATGAATTAAAAGAGAAGTTTTTAGGCCCTTATTCTTAACAGCTCCTGAGATATTTTCATTGAAACATGGTCGGAAAAATTAAAATTTGCAATGTGCTGAAAGTGGGTTTCTTATTTTTAAATTATCTTGGAAAGTGCTTGATGCATCGATCTAAAATCACTTTAAATAGAAAGTCTCTTCTACAGTAAAACTTTTCTGTTCCTGGCATTTGTGACGCCCAGCATAATTGTGAATCTGTGGTCTGTCATATGTGCATGAATATACATTTGATGTCGTCAGTGCCATCCTCAACAGCATATGTGGTTTGCAAATAAATAAATAAATACTTGCCATTTCACCAATTCAAATCAAACACCCACCAGTGGTCAGAAATACAGATACGTGCTCACATTTCCTCGCCTCCCAACATGCCACTGGTTCAGAAAGGACCAAGTATTTCACGTTAACAAGTATTCTACATGTCTTATTTTGAAATATTGTGACATGCAGCTACATATGACAAGTTCATCACATCACAAGTTGACTTGTGCGGTATCTAATTTTTTGTTAATATGAGCTCAAA
Source organism: Dascyllus trimaculatus (assembly GCA_024666655.1). Lineage (NCBI taxonomy): Eukaryota > Metazoa > Chordata > Actinopteri > Pomacentridae > Dascyllus > Dascyllus trimaculatus. The sequence continues at coordinate 12,971,263 of CM045465.1, forward strand.
GATGGGACTTTTCATGATTTTTTTTCTCAACCGTAATCAGAGACTATTAAATCTACTTGCTCCATATTGCAGATTCTGAGTTAATGGCATGATATGAATGAAAAGTGAAATTTTTAGGCTCTTATTCTTAACAGCTCCTGAGATATTTTCATTGAAACATGGCGTCAAATTTAAATTTGCAATAAAATGTGTGGAAAGTGGGTCAACGGGCAACTGCCTTATTTTAATTATCTCGGAGACTGCTTGATGTATCAATCTAAAATTTCCAAGACACCATTTTAAATATTCAAAGATTCTTCTAAAACTTCTCTGTTCCTGGTATCTGTGACGCCCAGCAGACTCATTACTGTGAATCTGTGGTCTGTCATAGGTGCATAAATATACATATTCGAACTCTTCAGTGCCATCCTCAACAGCACATGTGGTTTGCAAAAAGAAATATTAAATATGCATCATTTTGTGAACCGTCATAGGTGCATTTGTATACATTTTCAGTGTTAAAACTATTATTCCAAATTTTTTACTGTTAAATTTGATTTTTGATTTTTTTTAAACTAGTATAAGACTTGTTATTGTGCTGTATGTATTAGGGATGCAAAATTTTAATACATTTTTAGTCGGCAGTGTTATCAATCAATAATCAATTCATTATTAATGTGAACAAAGTGTATGTGTGTGTGGTGTTTCTGTGGAAGTAAGAGGCAGAATCTAGACATACAAGTGAGTGTGGATGCCTGCAAGGTGTGTGCATCCTCAACAGCACCTGCACGTTTCCATCATGGCCTCCTTTAGTCACATAGCAAGGTGGCTGCAACATGTGCAGACAAAAGGCCCACTTTCATGCAGCTATTAGTCATTCATCCGTGCACTCACACACTTTTTTTCCCCTCTCTCTGTGCCCTCTCTGCGACCTCAGTGTCTGTCCTCCCTCTGGGCCAGCATTCGTCTGTCTCGACCTGTCTCAGCAGCCCACATCCATGCCAGTTACAGTGGCAGAAAGGTCAGCCTGTTCCACGGAGCTGCTGCCAAATTCAAATTCACCATAATTATTGATTGCATGTGCAAATTTCCCCGTCAGCAGTCAAGTCCAGGATTATGCACGCGACTGTCTTCTAATCGTTTTAGGCGATATTCCCTCCTCCGCTGACAACGTTATGGTAAACAGTACAATAAGTCTTTGGGGTGTTTTAATTCTTTGTTTAATCCGAGGCTTTTGTGCAACAACAATACGTGTGCCGCTCGTATAAAAGCACCGCAAATGTTAAAATATAAAAGACATTACTAGATTCTACAGTAGTTAGATGTTATTAGGTATAAAACCATTACTCAGAGCAGTGGGAAGCTTTTGAAGTCTGACTCCTCTTTGGTTAAATTTAACACTGCAATTAGACATTTAGGCTGTTCTGACAAAGCTACCCAAGAAATGGATACATTAAAATGTTTTTTGAATGAACCTCTTTCATGTGCATGAATGGGAGAATGGAGAATGGAATAGAGTCACACATCCATCTAAATTTGCTCTCAAAATAATGCACAAGGATGACGATGTTCTGGAGTTGCATCACTGTGCTTTATCAAGACCTTGGTCTTTTGAAACTATTATTTATTCATTTTACATTCAGAATTTGCAGTAATTTCCATCAAAAACCTTGACGTTACTCTCTAATAGTAAATGTTCCCCTGCAAATCCCCTCAAAACTGTTTGTCTACACCCAGATATGCTGTTTCTGTTGTCGTTTGCTGGAGTTTCAGTGGTTCTTTTTGCTTGAAAATTGCTTCTGTCCACTTGTGAACAGCCTGCTTTTAGATTTGAGCTCTCACATTCAGATTTTTGAGAAAAAAAACTGTGTCAGGATTTCCCAGCAAATAGAACATCTTGATGCTGACCACTGAAATTGTCTCCTCACAGGCTCAGGTTCATCCACTGCAACTCTCCAGGGCTTACCTAACTTGTTTTATTGCAGAACGTTTAGACCTAATAGGTATGCCTTTGCCCATATTTAGGTACTTACAGTGTCCATTTTTACCATAAAAGCTGCATATTTTAGCAAACTACAACAGGAATTCTCACAGTTTTGTGAGAAAGCATCCCAAAATCTGAATATAAAATGATGAAACATCGTAATGCTCTTAATTAAAGATGGGAGAGGAATTCCATAAGCAGTTGCATTAAAATTATGCCAGAGCATGAGGATATTTGGATGTTCAGCCACCTAGAATGCACACAAAAAGACAGTTATTTACACAAGAATTGAGTGTGTGCGTGTGCGTGCGCGTGTGTGCGTGTGTGTGTGTGTGTGTGTGTGTGTGTGTGTGTGTGTGTGTGTGTGTGTGTGTGTGTGTCCCTGTAAGCCACTGAAAAAAAATGACTCACTGTTGTCATGGGGAAAGCAGAGCAGGGAGGCTGGAGGGATTTACTGAAGCATGTAAAACACACAGGCAGACACATGTGTGAGCAGTCACACACTACTTGAATCAGGCATATAGGTCCATTAATGAACCTACAGTATCTATACGTCCCACTATGCTGCTGTAGAGAGGTAAATCTGCAAGCATGCTTGTGTAGGATGCAGTGATAGGATGAATATGGGATAGGAAAGATAGAGAGTATGAATTTAAAAGGAATATTTAAAGACCTGTAAGTAACACACACACACACACACACACACACACTAAGCATCTGTGCCAGGTTGCTTTGAAGAGCAGCGAGCGGATCACAGATGCACTCAGCACAAACCAAACAAATCAAAATAAAATGCACACACATACAAAGCAGACATCCAGAAGCGCCTCCAGAATTCTGTCTCACTTGCATGAACACAGCACACTCCAGTGAGCTTTTATTTTTAAAATCCTCAGCTTGACGCTGACATGCAGTGTGAAGGGACCGGATACTTCATTAGTGTGGTTTGCCAATCACAGTAATACCACTCTAGTGCCGCTTTTGAATGTCTTACATGAACCTAAAGGTCTGTAATGAGCCTCTCTGTATGGGGGGAGGATATTTAACCCTGCAAACCCCAAGCAGTGCCTGGACGTCTTTTTGCTCCCGTCATAGTTTTAGTCACTGTGGGCTCAGTTTTCACTGCAATATAGAGTCCTGCACCTCTATGGAAACAGCACAACCATGGCTGGAAGGAGAGGGAACTCAAAAATGTCTTCTATGCAGTATGACAAAATTATTGTGCCATAAATTAAAAATAAATAAACAAAATAATTGTTTCTGTACTGTTTCTATACCTACCGTATCTGTTCTGCACAAACACAGCCTGCAGTTCATCCTAGTTCAGTCAAAAAAGTACCTGAATTTTTTTCATGTGACTGATGGTAGCAGCTGAGTCACTGAAGGGTTTTTAGATGACAGAGAAATGAAGAGTTTTTAGTTTTGTTACTGAACTTAGATTGAGTAAAATGTTCAATTTTAGCATTTATTTAAATGAGACGTAAAATAAACTGATTTTGATGAAATGTTGCAAATTTTAAGGCAGATTTAATTCAATTTTATAACAAAAAAAACTGTCTGAAAGTTGACAATCCAATGATTCCTTCTTTTTTTTTTTACAGTTTCAGGCTCTAATACTTGGTGTCCATTATCTTTACACCACTTAATCCTCTGTAGGGCCGCGGGGGGACTGGAGACTATCCCATCTGACCTGGGCAAAGGCAGGGGACACCCTGGACAGGTCGCCAGTCCATCACAGGGCCACATACAGAAACAGACAAACAAGCACACTCTCATTCACACCTACGGACAATTTAGAATCATCAATTAACCTCAGCATGTTTTTGGACTGTGGGAGGAGGTCACAGTACCCGGTGAAAACCCACGCTACACAGGGAGAACATACAAACTCCACACAGAAAGATCCCAGGCGTCCTAACTGGGACACGAAACCAGGGATCTTCTAGCTGTGAGGTGACTGTGCTAACAACCGAGCCACCATACAGGTCTAATACTTGGTGCAATTTTGGCAGTTTTTTTTAGAGATAACATGTCTTTCACACCCGCTCACAAGGTTTGGGGCTCAGAATTAATTATCACACATAAGAACCAAAACAAATACATTATCAAACAGAAAGAAAGGTTAATTATATATTTTTATATTAACAGTGACTTAATAATTCTTTTTTTTTAGTCTCTGTAATGTTAAATATCAGCACTAAGCATGATTAACTTAACATGTATCATAATATTTCTAACAGCCGATCACAGTCATTTATTACAACATACAACAATTTTTTGTGTGTGTGTGTCAAATTCTTCGACAATGACGGACGCAGATGGATGGAGACAGACTGGGCGGCCACAGAGAGCATGTGTGGTCACATGATTGGATGTGAACATTGGATTCAGAATGCTAGACGGAGAAGACGGAGGGGAAAGAAAGAAAGAGCTCATTGTCGGGCACTTTGATGTGAACATAGATACAGAGAAGGAGAGGTGGACGACAAAGGAAGAAAGACAGAAGGCAGAGTGTGGCCATTGTGGGAAGAAGTGATGCAAACATGGATAAGGGTATCAGAATTTGTGCAGTTTTAGACTGTTTCTATTTTATGACGTATTTGAATCCTTAAATCCTCTTTTCAGGCGTTTTTTTTTTTGTACAATTCCTGCAAAAGTTGCGCATTTCAGCATCATAAGTCTCTGGATATGAGCCTCAGAGGAGCAGCAGACTTCTCGCCTGCAGCCTCCAGTGCAGCATTAAGGCTAAAGCCACACAGAGAGGAAGATGTGTGATGATGGCCAGAGACAAAGCACTGCAGTACAATGCACACATAGGCTTCCCTCCATCACAGAGCGCTCATTGTACGGCTCTGTGTGAAGTGTTTGTGCCGAAAGACCAACCAAGGAAAGACAAAGGGATAGGGGAGGGGGTCAGAAAGGACTGAGAAAGTGTGTGTGTGGCGGAGAAAAGAGAGGAATGGGAGGGTCACTATTCACTGCCTTCGCCCCGCTGCTTGTGTTTAACTGTTGGGTGTGTGCCTCTGAATGGGCTGCCGGATAGAAAGGATGGGCCACTCTGGGTGTCATCCCTCATGTGTTGTGGAGATGTTAGGGTACTTCAACCCAGTGTAACAGGCGACTATTCTGCCGCTGTCCAGCAACAAAAAAAAAAAAAAACATCTCCACAGAAAATAACCATCCATACAGCGAAAGATAAACTGAGTCAGATTGCACCTATTCAACACTCAACCTCCCAGCAGCGACTTTTTCTCTTCCATTCAGGCCCGACGTCTTCACACAGCAGCCAAAAAACTGACACCGGAGAGCACACACAAGCTCACAGACTTTGTGGAGTCAAACAGTCTGTTCTGAATGGCGCCTGGAAAAGAAAATTGAATTTTGAGAAATCAAATAGGATCCAGATTAAAACTAGATAAATAATGAACAGAACGACTGGGGCGATTTGAAACTGTGAGGAACTGATTCCACAACAGGGTGGTTAAAAACAGCTGGGAGATACAACATGAACTGATCCGATTCTGAAAGTTTTATAAGATCACTCTGCTCTTAGAGTTATGCCAACAAAAACATTAAAGCCTGGAACTGAATTTGCATCCTTGGTGCATTTAACACAACGAAGACGACTCTGCATTGATACTTGTGGCTCAGAGGCTAATTTTGCTAAAAACTATGCTAACCTGCTCAAAATGGCAACAAGCTGACGTCATTGGATAAGTCACTTTCTCAATGTATTCAGCTGTCAATCCATTAACTAAACCTGCTTTATCCTGCAGAGGTTTGCAGGGCGCTGGAGCCTATCCCATCTTAGATTGAGCGAAAGGTGGGGTACACTCTAGAGGGGTCATCAGTCCATCACAGTGCTAACAACCCACCTACAGCCAATGTAGAATCACCACTTATCTTAGTGTGCATGTCTTCGGAAGTCTTTGAAGTTAAAGCACCTGGAGAAAACCCAGCAAGAACATGCAAACTCCACCAAGAAAGGCCTCAACCAACCAGCCAGTTCAAACCTTCTTGATTTAAGGTAACAGCGCAACTAAAGACGTTAACTAGAGTCAAAAGTGGTTCTTCACAGTGATACCGTCAACTAAACATTTTTAAGTCCACAAACAACTTCTTAGCAAGAGAATCTTCAAACCTCATGCGCTCATGAGGACATTTTTATTTCTAAGTACCTCAGTGTAAATTTTTTGAAATTGACGCCTAAGGGTAAAAGAATCATTTCTGTACACATTTCCTTAAATAGCCCTTAAAAGTACCTCAAAGAACCATCAAAAAAAGTCTCCTTATGCTGCCTCAAAGTATGTTAGCAAAATAAGGAACTATTTTCAAGGTAGTTCTTTGTGGACGACCTTGTTGTATTTTAATAATAGGCCTTGATAATTGTTTCGCTAATTTTTAGGCAAAAACATATCAGATTTCTGGGTCCTCCCTTATAATATATTTAAAACTTTAGGTTCTTGGTGAGATGAAACCGCACGTTACAAGATGCCACCTTGGGATTTGAAAAACTGTGATGAACATTTCTCACTGCTTTCTGATGTTTTGTAGATCAAGTCATTCCGCAGATAATAATCTAAAAATTAATTGCCAGTGAAAATAATTATAGTTACCACTGTGGGTTTATGCTATTACCCAGCACCAGATAACCACTAAAAATGAAGAACCTTCAGTACTTTAACTAAATAATTACATCATGTACACAAAGAACTACATCCTTTAAAGGTACACGCTTTAAATAACCAGGGAGCCCTTCTAAAAAAAAAAAAAAAACATGATTCTACTGAGAGCACTGTGCCACCATACCAGGGGAATAACACACAGCAAATGGTGCCCAGTTGGGATTTGAAGTCAGTGCTCAGGGCAGATGTGCCCAAGTGGCTTGTACCCAAACCACTCTGCAATCAGGTTGCTGTATTTGGTTTGCTTGCGATAATTAAGGCGATGTAGCTAGGGGAATAGTTAAAGCGTCACCAAATGTATTTTATAATTCACTGTGAGTATGTCCATATCAATTTTCATGGTAATTCGTCCCATTGTTACCAAGGCATTTCACTCAAACCCATTAATGTGCAAAACTTTCTGCCATCCATTCAGTGGTTTCACCCTCTGCAGACCTTAAATATCTGTTTCGAATCCCAAGACAAGTTAAAGCAACTATTAAAAAATGAAGAAAATAAAAGCTGAAAAACTTAGAAGAACACTGACAGAAAAACAAAAGTTCTTGTTGGCCTTTTCTGAGGGCCCACTGTGTACAGAGTCTGTGATTCTGGCCTCTGCAACGCCTCTGAACACACTGGCAGATGGAGAGCAGAGCCTGGAAGTGAGGCAGGACTGGATGTTATCGTATTAACTGACAAATATTGCATTTTTCCTGCAGTTGTATGCACGGGCGACGTGCCCTTCACGGCTGTGATGTACTGGCACTTATAGAAGGGCCATATAAACATTGCACAAAGAGCCCTTTCTAAATGCCACACAGAGGAATGCACACAGAAGTGATCCCACACAATCAGACATTGAAACTCACGTCACTCTGATTATGATGATTATCAACAAGCGCCATTCAGACACGAGGTTTTGTATGCATTAAAGGTGTGTTTTCAGTACAGTTTGTCTGCAAGATCAAGTAAAAACTACCAAGCTGAATAACATAAAACTAGAGACGTGAAACAGGCGCAGTGGAAGAACCCAGTTTTAGTGGTAATCATTTCATTTTAAATTGAGAGACAGTGCGTTGGCCTGGACTGGACACTTCTCGTTTCCTCATTCTGCAAAAATGTAGATGCGTCAGTCAGATTTCTGCTTTATGTGGCCCTCGGTGCAGAGTCACACTCAGCAGCAGTCGTTTCTTAAGGCGGCAGAAACAAAAAGGGCGTAATTTCCACAGTCACATGGGCAAGTTGGAACAAAAGTTGCAGTGTGTGTGTGTGTTTGTGTTGCCTCGGTGGTGTGATGGTGTGCGTGGGGGGGAGCTGAGATGGAGCAGTCGGTGCAGAGATGCAACACGACCGTCCAGCAAACTCCCCCACCTACACAGGCTAGCATGCACATCTACACAACGGGGACAAAAGAGGGGGAAAAATACACAAGGGCACAATCTGTGAATCAAAGTCTGTTTTGTGCACAAACAGGAAGGAAGCGACATTCAGTTTCGGCTTGGACGCCCAACAACAGTTCTCTTTGGAGGTTTTTAGTCCTCTGTGTGTGTGTGTGTTGCCTTGTGTACTGTTTGTACGTCACCATGAATGGATGAATGGCGGAGGTGCGACCAAGGTCAAAGTGGGCGGAGTCAGACACGCCACAGTCCTGCTCTGTGCGTCCGTCCTCCTCGGCTTTAATATCTCTATTTCCTGCTTCTTTTGTCCGTTCGTTCTTTCATGCTTTCTTTCTTTTTTTTGTTCTTGCTCTCTTTTTTAGCAGAAAGCTCGGTGGTCACACTGCTTTTTCTTTTTTTTTCACTCCCACTGGGACTACAAATGGCCAAAGTCTATTCCAGCAGCCACCAGTCATCCAAAGAAACGCCTGGAGCATACAAGCACCGCCAGCAGACAGACACAAAAGGCTTTGCTGGGGGACTGTGGAGAGTGTTTTAGAGCTTCTAGCTCCATACAGGGGGATGAATAATTATCTAAATATGTCTGTGTAAGTGCCGGATTTCTGATCTCTAAAAACTGGAGAAGTGGGGTCTCGAGCAGGCGAACTCAATTTATGTAAACATCACACATTATGCACCTACCATGCTTCTGTAAATTAGACACTCGCCACCAGACTATTCAGAATGAAAGATGACACCAATGAATATTAATATTCTACTGAGGCTTGTATGCAAATTGCACACGCTACATTAGCTTACTTCTTTAAAACAACAAAGCACTATTTAGGTCCACTTGAAAAACACAACAGAGTCCTCATAAATACACACAATCCCGTTAAATTGTGAGGCTTATTGGACAAAACAGTCACACAAATTTCCCTATCAATATATGAACTGCTTATTAATTTGAGTAAAGTTCAGCAGATGTTCTTCTACACAGAACCAGATGTAGCAGAGGATGCTTGTACATACTAAACCGAACAACAAAAGTATTCCACAGTACACACACACACACTTTCTTTGTGCACAGTAATGCTAATTTGATTACAGTACCTTCAGTCCTCTCTCATTAGACTCATGGAAGTGTGAAGACATATGGTCCTCACAGATGGTCCCTCAGTCTAACTCTTCAAGGTGAAAGACAGATACTTTTAACACTCACGTGGCCGTGCAAGTTAATTAATTGATTTTTTTTCTTTAATTATTTCCGCCAATGTGCCCATAGTCTTTAGGTATTATCAGTTTTATATACAATTAACTGAACTCTTTTGTTTTTTAAGCATCAGATATTAGTCAGTGTATTTAAAAAAGCAGAACCACACAAAGCACAACTATAACTAATGTCATCATAAAAGGCACCAACGTAGAGTACTTGGACATTTTGGGAGTCTGCAACAGCATTAAGAGTTTCCTTTCAATATTTACGCATGCTTTTAGATTTTTTCTAGCTCATATTCTTTCAGTCATGCTAATGTTATCCGTCTCTCGATGGCAATATTTGTTATTTATATGTTGAATCCAGCACTTTAGTTTTGAAGAAAACATGACTTTTTGCTCTGACGAAGTAGAAATACTGTCAGCTCCTGTTGCCTGTAATTTTACAGTATTTTTACAGTTTACTCCTGTAGAATTTATTACTGTATTCTACTGTACAAGGTGATGTTTAGCATAGAATACTACCAATTGTAGTCGGCAGTGTTTTACAGAATTTTCGCAGTGATACTGTTGTAATTTATTTTGGTAAATGGTCTACACTTACATAGCAGATTCACACACTCACACACCAATGGCGACCGAGCTGCTTGCCGAAGGACATGTTGGCATGCAGAGGAGCCGGGGATCGAACCACCAACCTTGCGATAAGCGGACAACCCGCTCTAAAAATATGAGGCCCACTGTCTAAATTTTTTTTTTCTAATGTATGAAAAGCACAGTGAATCACAGGCATACAATGTGTCCTTCATCTTCATGATCCAAAAAATTGAGATCAAATTCTGAAATCTGAAAATGTTCTTGTGTACTACCAGATATTTGCTTGGATTATAAAAAATGTAGAGCTTACAAATTGAGTGAGCGCATGTTGTCAACCTTTTTGTTGATTTCGTGAGGTAAATTCACATATGTGTCAAAGGGCTTTCATTGCAATGTCTCCACCGTTGAATGGCCTGAAATCTGGTACTAAAACACACATCTACTTCAGTTCTTTAAGACGCCCCCCTTGTAAAAATCATGTTTGTTTGTACCATGTTTACTGTCCATATGTGGTGAGAGCGAGCGAAATACACCCCACAGTCTCAAACACAGAGTCAGACTTTCAGAGTTTCGTACCTGACAAACCAAAGGAACCAATTCTCTTCTTCCTTTAGGCTTCTCGTTTGAACACGTGTGGCTGAATTCATTTAATATCACAACTCGTCATTGTCTAGCGTAGAGTAGTTTTACAGCGTTTGAGCAGAGTCGTGAGTGAGCTGGTGTGCTTGAGCTGTTAATCGGGAGGGTGGAAAAAGGAGGTGGGGGTGACATATATCCACACATTCTAGAAGTTAAAACAGAGTTGAGTTACAGCAGGAAAGGAGTTTTTTCAGAAATTAACTTCTGAATAAGTAACTTTGATACACAGAGGTGGGTTTTTAGGGGTTAAATTAACAACTGGAGAGGGACTTTATTTGACCAACTTAGCTGGACTTCATGAGTTTTGCTACTTACCAAGCTAGCATGCTAAACTAAACATGTCATTAAACAGGTGGCAACATGTGGTATTTAATGTTATACAGAACTTTACATATTAAATGTGTAAAGTGTATATGTATGTATAATAGTCAGAATAGAAGATAAAAACTGAAACCCTGACATTTTAAAAGTATTTCCCAGTTTGGTTGATGCTAATTAATTTTTTTGGTTTCAGGGGGAAAACTGACCTCAGGAAGAGTTTAAACAGGCCAAAAGTTCAATTACTGGAGCGAAAATGCAAGCAAATAATAAATGTATTACCCTACATGCAAAAATGCTCATGCTGCGTATATTATGAAGGCCCAGACACATTCAGTTTACAAACCAATGGGTAATTCCGGCATTTTGGGTGCTTTGTCTTTCATTTTCACAGAAACAGGACCTAGATTTTTGGATTACAGCGCCCATTAAAAATTGCATCATCTGTAATGTGGCGTTGCATCTCTTCTACATTATAAATATGTATTTTTAAATCCATCACCCTCCTCCTAGTTTGATCATGTCCAGTCAATTTCCTGGATAAACAACAGGGTCCCAGCATGAGGGCACTCAACCAAGCGGATGCTGCCAGAGACAAAGAGCTCCTTCGCCTCAAGTTCATCTCATTCTGAAGTTAATTACAGGGATGCTTTTCAAGATGGATGATATCCCATCTCAAGCGCCCTCCAATCAGCCCTCTGGGCCAAACTGGTTTGCTTCCACAAAGTGGCTCTTCAAGGTAAACAAAAGTTCTTCACACTGGAGCGCTTTAAACATTAATGCTGGATTCTTACTGGCATGAAAATGAAAGGAATTACGGGCTGCTGTGGGTTGATTTCATGAGTCATCCTCTGACAGCTGTGAAAGCAGAGAAGAGGACTGAACAGACGATCATTTTGTTTTTGAAATATGAACACAGAGGTTTAAAGTGAGAAAAAATGATCCTCCTCGTGCAGCTTTGTGATGGATTCCAACAGATGTGACATGTTGAGCCGTGTCGTCTCCCCGACCCTGAAAGACTTCATCATTTCTCATTTGGGTCATGTGCTCAAAACGTCTAGCAGCCTGGCTGCAAAGGTTTCCCCGTCTGCTCCGTGCCCTATTTGTGTTACATCTACCTAGACACAACACAAGAAGCGACTCTCATCTCCAGTATGTCAGAACACAGCATGTCCTGTCAGGGAAAGTCAAAATGCCACCACAGAGGGATGATTTCCCTGCTCGACTGTCTTTTAAAGTAAAAACTCAGTCCTTGGCAGTGGCAGCTAAAGAGACAAAAGCTGTGATGATTTTCAAATGCTTTGTGGATTTAGTCTAAATTAGACAGAAGAGGGATGCGTGCTTTTGTGACAGAAGATTTTTGTTCCCCTGCGGAGCCTGAATCAGACACATTCAGATACAACGAGGAAATATTGCAAGCAAGAGTCAATTTTGGGGCATGAAATAACAGATAAAACTCTATTAACATCGAACTGATGTGTTCAGTATAAACATTTTGCAACTAGATTATACGAGTGATAAAGATTATGTTGTCATTACGTTGACAAAAATCCATCTAGGGGTCATTAGAATCTCTCAAAACATATTTCCTCAGCAAATTAGTTGCATATTAACATGTTTTGAATGAGACAGGGTTTCTGTTTGTGTTGAGCATCAATGTGCTAATGCAACTTGATTAAACTAATTGTTTTTGTCAGCACCAAAGACAAATTTGACAGAAAAAAATGAGAGAAATTACATGAATTCAGAAATGTTACAGTTGAAAACATGAAGAAATATCAGACATGCAGAATCAAATAATAAAAAGGTCAAATAAGTAATAAAGATGTTGTCATTACGCTGACAAAATGCAATCCAAGAGTCATTGGACTGTCGTTGCATTTTAACATGCTTTTTTAGGAGACAAGGTTTATATGAGCATTAACAAGCTAATAACTGACAAAGACAAAGACAAATTTATTGGAAAAAATGAGACAAATTACATGAATTCAGTACTTTTGTAGTTGTAATCATAGAGAACGTCAGACCTGCAGAACCACCAATACATTTTAGAGTTCAAAGCCTTATTGTAATACAATACTTAACGAAACGGATCATATATCTTTAATGTTTTGACTATTTTCAGATGCTTCAGATTAGCATTTACTAAAAAAAACAACAACTAAAAATACAAATACCAGCTGGATGCGTCCTATCCCAGTCTGAATTTAGATTCTGCCCCAGTTTATGCAAACGCAGGGAGTGTCTATGCCCATTAGAAGAATGGAATTTCACATTCAGATAGCATGTGCGTGTTCTTGAGTTTGTGTTCCAGGGAGAGAAAGTGTCAGCCGATACAACATATTAAAATTAAAGGTCACTCGCCCTCCATTTCCACAGGCGCCTACAATACAATTATATTTAGTCGCATGAAGAGCATGTGTGTGTCACAAAGCAGCAGCAGCAGCAGCACACAGAGCATGGAGAAAAGTCTGCGTGTGTGTGTGTGTTTGCTCATGGATTTGAAGTGAGCTCTCAGCGCAGGTATAATTACATGGAGATGTGCTCAATCTGTGCTGCATTTATAAGGAACCTGTCATTTTCATATCGCCGTCATTGCCATAGTAACCAAAAGGTCTCTTTTTGAATATCGTCCTTTAGAAGCCTCCACGCCGCCAACGTCATCAGATCTGCTTAAAGACCAGTAACAGAAGTGTGTGTGTGTGTGTGTGTGTGTTAATGTGTGCCAGTATACCTGCATGTGAGCATGTAAATTCATCCCCAGTATTCCCAGTCACAGCATGGGAGGGTGTTGAAAGGGAGAGAGAGAGGAAATCAGAGAGGAGAGGGGGCACAATGAGACAGGAAAAAAGGGAGATTGTGCACGGTGCAGGCTTGTTGCTAGGTGGAGTGGGGATGGTGCTTTGAGGCAGGGATGTTGGTAATAACACTTGCAGAAATGTCTCACTTGAAAATGCATGGAAAGGTAAGTATCTCTGCAAACAGCATAGAAACAAAGCAGCTGACTGTGGTCCTGTGACTCAAACAGCGCTGAAGTAGGAGCCCACGCAGAGCGAGGGAGACGCAGGGAGTCACAACATGAGGCGAGGTTAGAATAAAAAACATGAAAGAGTCAAAGATAGAACAACTGAGGGAGTAGATCTGGGAAAAAAGAGACAGGAGGCAGTAATAAGTATAGCTAGTGAGGAAGAAGGTGAAGTAGAGAAAGCGTGGGAATGGAAACGGGAGAATCAGAGGAGAGGACGGGACGAGATGGGGGGAGAGAGTTGAAGAGACCACTCAGAGCAAAGTGATACAAGAAGAACAGAGAGTTAAAATTATGAATAGATAAACGAGAAATTAACAGGAATAAAAGAAGCAAGAAGATTTGGAGCAGCAGTTACAGTTTTTAACCCTCTGAACCCCAAAACCTGTAGGCGGGTCTGAAAGGCATTTTATCTCTAAAAATATTGCCAAAATTGCTCAACTTATCAGAGCCACAAACTGTAAAAACAGAAATAATCCTTAAACTTTCAACTTTCCAACAGTCCTTGAAGTACTCATCTGTGACATCCTGCTCCGCTGGGAAAATGAACTAAATCAAAGTTTAACGTTGTGACATTTAATAAAAATTACTTTAATCCACGGATAAAATTTTAAAAATGTACCAAAAATAAATTGTTCACTCTAAACATATTCTCTAAAAAATAAAAAAATTATGTGTTCCCCAGTGCAGCCATGGAGCCGTTGATGACTCAGCTGTGATCAACAGTTATGTGGGAAAAATTCAGGGACTTTTAAGCTGAACTGTCTTTTGTGCACATAATATACTCAATAAAAACCAGAGACGTAAGCCCACATATCCTGTGCAGCTGCAGGTTGGGCATCCTTAGAAAAAAATCCAATTTCAGCCTCTACACAAGAAAAAAAACCAAGTCTAGCAGCTCTTCACTTTTATAGTATCTCATGATAAACCACAGAAAACATTCACCACAGGCTGTCAGACATTCACTTAGCAACTTATTAGCCTGACAGACGAAACAGCAGCACTCACTATATTGTGCAATGTGCAAAAAAAAAATTGAAAAGATGATTGAAAGTAACGCCAGTGCTTACCAATGATACTGTAGTTTAATGCACATCCCTGTTTGAGTCTGACAAAGAGGCCTACTATACCTAATGCATGGATTTTTGCAACCAAAGCACTTCCCACTAACACTGAATTCTTCTACTTCAATTATTGCTGGAAAATCTCATTAAACTGCACTATTAACTAAAAATTTCCATCCCTCTGTGGTATACAACCTTTAAGGTCTGTTGCATTTGTCTGTGACGTAGTGGAAGCTAACAAGCTAAGCTAACTGGATCCACTTGGATAGCTGAAGCTAATTACTGTTGCATGCTAATGTTGGCAGTGATTCTTACTGACAATGTCAAGCATTCAAGCTGCCATGAATGAAATTAAAAATGAGTTCCTAAAAATATCTGTTCCAGAAAATGTTTCTGATAAATTTAATAATTTTGGTTTGACATAACAGTATTTCAGGAACGCTTTTAAAACATGAACAACATAAAAGTGTTTTATTTAACTCATATTCTTGCCAATAATATGTAATGTGTTGGTTCACCGTTGGAATCTAAGTACCATAACATTTTTCAGTGTCTGTCCATGCAGATATTGCATCAATCCAATCACCAGTAGCAGCTTTAGCAGATATTAATATCAGATTCAGTTGAGCTTTGATGCTGTCATTGGGAAAACGTGAAGAGAAAATGTATTATTAACAGTAAATATCTCACACCAGGAGACGTTCAATAGGTCATTTTCACAGCAGACATTGTGAGGGCAAGAAAAGCACAGATGCTACTAATAACATCAACGGTGACCTTTAAGCTAACAAATAATTACAAACTTCGACCTTCACAATCATTCATCTTCTCAGTCCAGATAGTTTGTTGTTTACTTCCAGGTGTAAATCAGACACACCAAGCACAGAAAGGTCCATTGAAGCCGTGATGAATAGCACTCTTCACTGTCAGTGAAACGCTCTCTTTTGCTGCAACACAGACCTATTAATCTAAGCCTGTTTCTCCTCGGCCCCTCCATCTGTCCCCCGTGACATCTTCCCTTGACGTCCGAGTGCGCACAAGACGGGCTGAAGTGCGGATTCGGATGCAATGTGTTCCTGGAAACATCAGTTTTTCGCTATGGCTGTCTTACTGCAGACCCCATTTTTGGAAACAAGTGGAGCTCATTCTCTTGTTGCCAAGTTAGCTTTCCTTAAATAAGAACTGGCTTTCAAAGATTTTGGTGTGGATAAGGGTTGGTAACAAAAACTAAAATGCTGTTTTCAGCTGATAGCCAGAGGCACCTCCAAGGGACGAGTCTGACTGCCACCCAAGATTGAGGCAAGTTCATCCACTGAAACTCTGATGTCCATGTTTCAGGAATGCAACTACGATGTCCGAGTGGAAGTGAAAGCAGCATTAGATGACTGTAACAGTTATGCACAGTACAGAAAATGCAATTAAAAAAACAGTGTGCATGCCTTTAGTTAATGGAGGTGCATCCTCAGACCTCAAAGCATCAACAGGGGCTGAAGTGTAGTTTGTTGCTTCCAGTTGTTTGTATGAGCTTTTCCTCTAAGTTAATTACATACCTGCAGCGTCCAGCAACAGCAGGATCCAAATATGCATCTCCAAAGTAGGACAGATACATGCATTTAAACACAACACAACACAACACAGCAGTAATTATTTAAAAATCACCCCTGCCATGGAGACAGAATTGATTGTTAAAGGGCACTGTGTACTTTTCCTGCCATCAGACTTAGCTTTCAGCCTAAATTACTTGTCAAAATACGACAAAAGCACAATAGAATCTCTGAAATTCACTTATGTCTTTTTATATTTGTGCAACAACCTGTGATTTTCCAGTGACCACATCTAGGTGCTCCTATGAAACATTCCTGGAGGCGCCACCGCCAACAGCACTGCCACTGCCACAAGATAATCCCTTTTCTGAAAGGATCGATTGGAGATAAGTTTGTTCAACAAAATTGTCTATTGATTGTGTGATGGATTAGTGAGACATGATTTAGCCAGTTGTTTATTCAGCTACAAGTCGTAGATAATATAAGCTGTAATCAATGTGCCGTTACAATAGCACGTTTTTCTTTAGTAGTGAGCTATTTGGATTTCGGTTTGTGTTAGCAGAAATTACTTGAGGAGAGGTGAAAAGAAGGCAGCTGGACGACAAACAGCTCGACTAAAAGAGGACAAGGACCTCTTCCTCCCACCATCTCTGTGAGTCATCGCACCCCTCCTCCCACATCTGTCTCCATGCTTGATCTCAGAGGACAACGTGCACCCAGTAAAACACACACTCATGCTGTGCACAAACACATGTGTACTGTGTGCATATGGTCACACAAACGCTCACTACATGCATGATGCACACTAAAATCCCAGCAGGCATGCACTATATGGGAAGATGCACACAGTCATTTAAAAGCAGAACAGGAAGTTGCACACATGAACACACACCTAGACACACACACACACACCTATGCACTTGCTGCAGGCCAAAGGGAGTTCACCATGGCAACAGGAGAGTGGGGCAGCAGCATGCAGTCTGTGGCTGACACAGGTGTGTGAACAGATAACAGTTGCATGTGCAAAAACACACGCATGCACAGACGCACAAAGTGGAACGGGAGAAACTCTAACTAGAGCATCAGCTTCCAGTGTCGGGACAGTGCAAGCAAGTTTGTGAGTTATACCAAGTATGTAGGCATGTTAAGGTCGTGTCTCTTTAAGAATCAATTACATAAGTCCCCCTTTCACAAACATGATCTTATATAACTGCTGCACAGTCACAGGTGGTTTACAAAAGCCACGTTGCCACATACAAAAACAAGGGAACACATCAAAAAATGCAAGACAGCCATAAAGTGCCTGCATATACAGTAAAGCGAGTGCAACCATAGAAACTACAAGAGCCTGCAAGTTATAAATGTCCTACGAGGATCTTGCAGATATGTGGCACAGCAGTGGATGTGTAATTAGATGCAATCATCTGAAGTAGTATGCATGATTTTCTTTTAGCTTTTTTTGTACTAGTGTGCCGTGGAATCCTGTTGTGCAGCCACACATTAAACCAGGATAAAACTGGATAAAAAACTAATACATTGGCTTTAAATGGTTTAGGAAAATTGTGCTGCATTGTAAAGAGGTAGTCTGTGTCAACTGTGCTGACATGATGCTGACATCAGCTCCCCTTTCTGGTTCCTGCAGGGAGATAAGGCGGCAGGAAGGAACAGGAAATCATGTGAGTTTCAAGGCATTTTTTAAATCTATTTGATGAGAAATATACACCTTTTTACACTATTTTCTAATCCCCTCTGTAAACTAGTAGACTGCATATATCAAAGTCCAGCTCAGGAAAAAGATCTTCACTAAAATAAAGTAGTCAGATGTGTTTTCCAAAACCCTGCCGGACAATTTACTTCCTGTTAATGAACAGAGGAGAGAAAGCAGTGGCTTAATGCTGGATCCCCAAGGTATTAAGTGTAATATAGAGATAAGCTGAATTTAATTGGACATTATGGTAAATATAACTGAGAAAAAAAGCACAATAAATGCATGTATATAGTCAGGGTGTAATGACTGCTGCTATGAAATGAAGTGCATTAAGATTAAAGCTGCTCTATGTGGTTTCAAGGGAAAACTGGATGTTAAAATGTCATCATTAGATGAATAAGGTATTAGAAAAGCTGGACAAGTGGATCATTTGGGCACTTCATTTAGCATCGCTTTGAGATAAGGTATTGTATCTGATATATGGACATAATAGCATCTTTAATCCTCTCAAATCCAAAAGGCAGATTGTCTTCAAAAATAACTAAAATGGGAACCCAAACCTTTAAAAACAAAAATTTTCCTTTTTCCAAGAGTCCTTGAACTACACATCTGTGACCTGGGATACCATCTGGATACCTGAGCCTAAAGTTGTGATATTTTATCAACATCACTTTATTGTACGTGTAAGTGTCATGAATGCAACTATGGTGTCTGAGTGCAAGTGAAAGCAGCATTAGAAGACTGTAACAGCTACGCATAGCACAGGAGATGCAGAAAAAGCACAGTTTACAAGGTGCATCCACAGACCTCAAACATTAACAGTGGCTAAAGTTTAGTTTGTTGCTTCCATTTGTTTGTAGGAAGTTTTCCTCTGAGTTAATTACATACCTGCAGCATCAAGCAACATCAGGATCCAACTAAGCATCTCCAAAGTAAGACATGCATTTAAGCACAGCAAAACATAGTCTGACCTTAAAATCATGGTATTTTATCAAAATCACTTTATCATACATGTCTTATTTTTAAAAGTCTGCAAAAATACATCTTTTGCTCTGTCCAGATTCTGTCAAAAACGGTTATGTGTACTACTCAGTGCAAGTGTGAAGCCATAAGTGACTCAGCTGCAACAAACAATCACGTGAAAAACATGTTGGGATTTTTCAGTTGAACTGCAGGCTGTGTTTACAAGTAAAGTATGGGAACCAATAAAAAATTAAGTAGTAAAATATCTATAGTAGGTACAGTCATCATTACTTCCAGTATTGGCAGCATGTAGGCACTTGATTCTGGGTTTGTTAATTTTTTGTAAAACAAAAATGGTGTGGTAGTCACTCTGGGCTTTGACACACATGCATGTTTGTTCAGGGCTTACCAACTCCTACCGAGTCCCATTGCTGAGAACTGATGGGACCCGCCAGATTGTGCGGAGTCACTCTTCAGACTTTGCACTAAACTCACGCCCTCTACACATTCTTCCTTTACTCCTGTCCTCTGGCGTCCTAACCCTGTATATTGACAAGACTTCTGGTGTCCAGTTTGTTTCTGTGTTGATTATTTGTTTCCAGTTTTCAGATGTGGGATCGGTTGCTGGGAATAACATGGCATGTTACAGCACTCTTATAGGATTCATATAGCACTGCCTGTCTGTACCCTCCCTATTCGTCTTGTCTCACTATTTCCTTAGAAACCACTTGGAGGGTTAAAAATGCAAAACATATCAATACCAATGGATCAGAGTCATCCTAAACCAGGTTGTGATAAAACCCCAGATTTGTGTCAAGCAAACTGAAGGCTTTATGGGAGAGATGTGTTGTGGGGGGAGGCGGTGTCATGTTCGCAGATATTGATTGAACTGTCCTTGGTTAGAGGAACGTCACGTGCGAGTTAAATTGAGTGGTGTTCCACTGTAATGCAGACAGGGAGATGGAATATGATGATAGAGTGAATCCATTACAACCACAGAATGACTCTGAGACAGCCAGAGAGAATTGGGTCACTGGCTAATTGGACAGAAATACATCAGCCCGCCCTGTGTGTGCGCACACACACACTGCTGGCACACATTCAGACCTGCATCCACTTACAAGTCATTACAGTTGCACGAACACACATGTAGCTGCAGAACAAACACCCACCTGAACACACACACACAGTTATAGATTGCACATATAATGGTAGATTATCATATTCTAACCATTTAATCAATTATGCCCAATCACAGTGGGTTAGCCCAGACAAGACCCAGGGATTTATATTATGCATGACCAAGTCTGGCACACAAAAGCCCTCTCGTGCCATCTACACATATGCATACAGTACATACCACACACACTCTGATTATAACCACATGCATGGGTTACATTTTAATATTGGGGGGATACAGCCAGAGCATCAAAGAGTTCATTTCCTGAATTTTTATGCACCAATTTGTGTCTTTTCTGCACCAGTTTATGGTGGAAATATCTTTATTTATGTGAAGGAAAACATAAAAATCAGGCACGAGGTAAGAGTTCAAAATATAATGGAATATATATATATAGATCTAATTAGGTTTTCCTCCACAGATTCAGAAGTTGGATAAGCTCACATTTCATATTCATGTTATTTTCTGTAAGAAATGACCCAGTGATGAAGAAAAAAAAGAAGAAAATACCCCTTTCTGTTGCATTTTTGCATTTATTAGTGTGCTTTTCAAAATAAAAGTTTGCTTTTTGTGTTTTTATGGAGGAGAGGTATGAATGTTCTAAATCTTAAAAGGGGTTGTATCTCTTGCATCTCCCTAGAAATCTGCTCCCATATGACCAGGTGTAGGCACACAAGGCTAGCACAAACACCCACACATGAGGATTTCTATGCAGGTTTACAGTACAGTCAAAGGAGATGGCTATAAATAGAGTTTAGCAGACACCATCATGATTCTGAATATATTCTGCAGAACTGCTCAGCCCTGAGTTTCTCTGTTGCAGGGCAGAAAAGGCTGGTTTGAATGGAGAAAGTGTGGAGCTGCAGAAAGTGGAGCAGACTAAGGAGGAGGGGGCGAAGAAAGGAATCATTGGAGGTGTTTTGCATTTTTGCTGTATCATGCTACAACCAGGTCTGAAGAAGAAGTGGTGGGGGAGGAGAGGAGGAAGGAAAGATGAGAGGAAGGGAGAAGGGGAACACACACACACACAAATGCACATAAATTAGATTCACATTTAAGCCTTGATGTATTTCCTCGTCTGGTGCTGAATAGCAGCAAGGTTTGAAGGAGTGATACTTTGATCCATCAGATTTCTGAGGATTGTCAGATTATAAGGATTGTTAGCTGGAGATACAGTGAAATGACAGAGTGTTTGTGTTCTCGCTTTGTGTGTTTGCTCTTTTCTCTTTATCTCGCATGTTTTCTGAATTCCCCATCTACCCTCTTACTTTCTCCCTCCTTTGTTTCCTGCCTCCACTTCCATGTAGATGTGCGCATTGATTAATCAATTCAGTGCAGAATGACATTCTTTGAAGCTCCGGCATTATGGCAGCAAATGTTGATATTTACTGCAGTTCAGAGTTAAATAAGGCATGATTTAATGATTATTTGAATGATTTATAAAACACATAGCCGATACGATCGCACAAATATCGGCTTCAGTCAACATACTGCATAGTTACATATTGACTGACTGCAAGCTTGATCACTCAGCTCTATTTTATCCTTTCAATAACCTTTCACTGAACAAAATTATGTATAATGGTGAAAAAAATGTCAAGGACCTGCATAATAAATTAGTAAAAGTAGAAAAAATGCCCCAAGAAATCTCAGAATGACCCCAAAAAACTGGCCTTAAAGGGGCTACATTGACACCGATACCAATCAGGCATAACATTATGACCACCTGCCTAATATTGTGTTGGTCCCCCTTATGTGTTCAAAAATGCTCTGAACCATTGGGCATGGACAAGAGGACCTCTCAGGTTCTATGAGGTCTGGAACCAGGATGTTGGCACTGGATCCTTTGGGTACTCTGGCTTGTGCAGCGGGGCCTCTGTCAGTTAAACTCGTTCTACTGCATCTTGTTGATGCTTGATCACAATGGGGTGTAGGAAGTTTGGAGGTCAAATCAACATGTTGGGCCATTGTCATGTTCCTCAACATGTTCCTGATTGTTGGATGTTTTTTCCATGAGGTGGGGTGCATTTTCCTGCAGGGGGTAGGCCGGTAACATTTAGGATTTCCATTTACATGAGGGTGTGTGCTTGTTGTGGACAATGTTCATTTGGGTGTCTAAGTCTCATCAACATGGATGTTAAAATCCAAGGTTTTCCATCAGAACACCACATAGTACCAATATGATCAATGTTATTCACTTCAATTGTCAGTGGTCATGATGTTTGTGGCTGATCGGAGTATATTGTCCAGTTTAGGCAAATATCCTATTTCCATTTCAATCTCCAACACCCACTGACACACACAGCACTGTTGTTCACACAACTTTTAGTACGCACTACTATGAATTAAGTTTGTGGCTGTTACTTCCAGTTATTTAAATCTCAAACTTTTAATGAGTAAAGCTGCTGACCCATCACCACCCCCAGCAAAAAAAAGCCAGCAAAGAAAGTTTACAATCTACAACAGAAAAATTGACTTTATGTTGAATAAAGCCACTCTCCTCTTCTGTAAAGCATGCAGACCTCAGCCACCCAAACTGTCTAGAGTTCTCTATTACCAGTGCTGAAAATGTGAGCAAGGCTGAATTTGGGGATGAAAAAGCCCTGATGAAATTTGCAAGTGTGGTTATTTTCAGAACTGCATCAATAAAGAATGAATATCACACCAATTTTTGGCTCTTTTGACAGCACCTGCAGCTAGTAGTCTATGCGTTTGTGAAACACCTAAAGCTGGAACATGCAATATATCAGAGCCACGATGGTGAAATCATGGTTGCGACTCGTGGAAGGAGGGGTGACCATGACATAACATCTCTAACCAGAACTTTTCGTAAATCTAATTATGTCAATAAATACTGTCATGATAGTTTTGGTGGTGCTGATGACCTCCTACTTTTAATGGCCTACTTTTTTTGAGTGATCATTTTACATAGAGATGTCAGTAAACAGCACAGTCATAGTTTGTCATGTGCACATTGAGTTTATCAGACAGTGTTATAGTTATAAAATAGGTACATGTTAATGTTAATATATAGTCCTAAAGGGCTGTATTTTGGTCAGTATTTCGTTCTCATTCAGTTGTCTGACAACAGAACCAGATTATATGTGAATAAGAATGGTCTTATTGGGATTTCCGCTGTATGGAAATATAGTATATGTGAGCACAGAGAGCAGGAGAGAAGCAAACAGATGTAAACACCTGTTGAGTTTAGGCTGCACTAAACACCAAATTTCAGCATGAAAGCCCAGTAGCCCACACTGTCCTTGTATACTGGCTTTAAATCTGTCTTAAAGTTTCTGCCATCTCTGATTGTCCCACAGCTTTACAATTTCCACAGACCTTGTGTTCAAAGCTAATAGTAAAGTTATGCACATTAGCTGCACAATGCACTGATACTAGGCATTTTACTTATGTTGTGGTGACATTGACTTCAAAAATAAAAGTAGTCCAATGTGCTTCAGTTCCTCAGATGCTGGGAGTGCATGAGGACTCTTGTGTTCACTCTTACAGACAATGGCAGAACATTTGGTGTGTTTTGCTCGTGGCTGAGACATTTTAGAGTTAGCAGAAGCAGCTCTAGAAAGTAAATAAATCTGACATGCAAGCAGCAGATAGCGAGGGAGCAGGATTACACAAAGTTTGAGCAAGACGACTGTTGGTTTCTTAGTTGAAACATCGACAAAACACAATAAACTGGATTTTCACCATATGGCAGCTTTAAAAATTGTGATTTCTGGCCCTAACTACTATGTTTTAAGAGTGCTCCAAACTGTAAATGCTCCACTTTTTTAGACCAAGGGGACAAAAGTTGCCACTAAATTTCTTCCACTCCCAGAGACAGTAAACTAGAGACAACAGAGAAAGCTGTGACAGCATGTTAGCTTCTAAATCCGTGAATATACATCACCAAAGGACAAATACTTTGCAAAGACACAGATTTATTTCATTGCACCAATTTCTGGTGTGACCAGGTCTTCATTCTTTGCATCTCACTTTCCAGACTACTCAATTATGGATCTTTAAAAAGCTCAGAGACAGAACTTCGGGAGCAGAAGTGTTTCCCTGCTTCTCATTTACTTATACATGAGAAAAAGCGAGAGAGAGGAGAAGTCAGATGGCAGCCAGAAAGCAAAAGAGGGGATGAAAGATGTCGAGACAGATAAAGCAGATTAAGGGTCAAAGAGACAGCAGAGAGAGAAGATGAGACATCATAATGTGGAAAAGAAAAGGGCAGAGAGATTTGGATTATTATTTTTTTGTTCTGCGTGTCTGGTACAAATTAACAGCAGGGGTTGACAGCACACACTCGGTGCCACTGGGATGGCAAAGTGTGTATGTGTGCATGAACAAGACTGAATTATTCAGAGACAAGCTGCGGCTCGCTGAGTAAACATTAAGTCGACATAGAGATGCAGACGCACACTCTCCTCCTCTGCGAGTGTTCAGGGAATCTCGCCTCCTCTGGGTCCCACCGACAGATGGGACAGGAAATGTGTCACTGGGTCAAACTCAGGCAGCAGCACCCATCGAAGGAGCCACGGAAATAGGAGGCTTTTTATTCCATCTACGGAGATCAATGCAGTTTATTCCTGGTAAAACGAATGTTGACGAACTGGCTGATCCGATAACGCAAGTGAAATGCTGTAGAGTTCGGCGGTCGCTGTCAAGGACGGTTTCAGTTTATGTGGAAGGGTTTCACTGGGATGAATTAAAACTGATAGGCTGAAGCAAAGCAGACGTGAAGATTCAGAAGTGAGAATCAAAATTGTAATAAAGGGGAACTCCAGCAATTTTACTTGGCAAAGTGAGGTTATTAGTCAGAGGATAGCCTCCACAGCCTGTTAAAGCAAGATGGAAAGATGGAAAATGTCTTCTGCGGGTCTCCAGGAGCTTTGCAAAGGCTGAGAAAAATACTCAAGTGACATCATTTGAGGCTTGGAGGGGTTTTTTTTGGCATTTTTTGCATTATTTTGCACAGTAGAGTTAGACAGGAAATGGGGGGGGGAAGAGAACGAAGAAATGAGATGAGATGTGGATCTGGACAGTCATAAATGAAGCCAAGGACACAGCTGTTGACAGCATTTTAACCCATATGTGACTGAACCACATGGCCATCACACAACCCAAAACCATACATTTTAAAGGAATTATTCAGAGGTAAATGAAATGCACTCATTAGTTTACTTGCAAATAGATGAAAAAAATCAAGACTACTCTGTTGTCTGCATTGAACCCATGGAGCCAGAGTAAGGAGGACATTAGTTTAGTTTGACATGAAAACTGGAAGCAAGGCAAACCAGCTGGACGAGCATTCCAACAAGGGATGTTAATGACTGATTGTTAATTTATTAATTTCTATTATTCTATTAAGATAAGGCAGAAGATGAGAGACATGCGGTTTTGTAGACTGTAGATTTGCTCTAGCACCTCACTGAGCCTCTTATTGTTTACTGAGACAGAGTTACAGGTGTGTTTGCTCACCGCCCACGAGGGTCGCATAACAAGGGTGCCCTTTTCTGCAGTTAGAAAAAGATGTCTGATGGCTGTTTTGTTTGGCTAGGTACCTGAGGCTCATGCTAATGCTAAGCTAGGTTTACTAAGACTAACACAGGCCAGGAGATGAATCTACACTATTTTGACAACATTTTCAATCTTACTGTTACAAGTCTTGCTAACTGAAGGGAACTGGACTACGAGACTGCTGGACCGCCCCTTTAAACCACTGAACACCAAGCTGTTAGTGGACTTTTCTGTCACATTTTCACTCACTGCAGATTCATTTTTTACTGCAATAGTCCTTTGCCTCTATGGAAACAGCACCACCATTGCTAGAAATATAGGGAACTCACAAATGTCTTCTGTGCAGCAGTTTTTTTAGAAACTTTATTTGTCCCCAGGGGGCAATTCAATTTTTGCATATCCCAGTTGGGGTCAGAACGCAGGGTCAGCCATGGTGCATCAATCCTGGAGCAGGAAGGGTTAAGGGCCTTGCTCAGGGGCCCAACAGTGGCCACAGTCGGGGCTCGATCCACCAACCTTCCAACTGGCAGCCCAGGGCTGAACCCGTTGTGCCACCACTGCACCATGATATCGCTGATTATTTATTTGACTTAGTTTCTAAGAAACAGGAATCAATATCTCCAACATTTTTTCCAGTTGCACAAAAGTATAACCAATACTGGAAAAATGGTGGCTCTACACACTAAAAAGATTTTACTATTTACATTCATATATCCTCTATAAACTAGACATTTTTCAGACTACTCAGTTCATTCATTTAAGGAAGATATTTTACCATGCTGAATGTATCTTCCAACAACTTGCTCCTTTGTATACCTTTTTTTCTGAGCCATTCTGAATTTATTTTACAACTCAAGTATGTTGCTTTCCTCTCGGTCTCTCTTGCCATCTCCTCTGTGCTCTGTGTAAACAGCCTGCAGCTCACCAAAATTGTTTGGCACATGACTGTTGGTTGCAGCTGAGAGGATCTTGGCTTCTCTGTTGCACTGAGGCAGAATTTTTAGGTTTTTTTTTTTCACATGATCTGGTGCAGACAGTGTATTTTTAAGCAAATTTTAAAATAAGACAAGTAGAATGAGATGATTTTAATTAAATATCACGAATTCAAGCTTAGATTTGATTATTTCTTTCTGACATAACCACACATGGCACATGATACGTTCAAGAACCAGACGCAGTTGAGAATCCAATGATTCTTTCTGTCTTCTGGCTCGGTGTAGTTTTGGTGATGTTTTAAAGAAAACATGCCTTTTAACCCCAGTGGCAATGTTTAATGTTAAACCACACTGATTCATTGACTGTTTACCATAACGGTTATCAGTGCTTTGTTAAATTCACAATGCTCAGCTGTCATAATGGAGAGTCTCAACATGTTTGCATACACAAGTTCCTGCCTTCGTAATCTGTATGTGTTGAGGCAAGATTTGTTGAAATGAGCAGCTTACAGTGATGAGTGTGGCACTTTTAAACAAAACCTTAATCCACACTTTTCATTCTCCATTTATGAGCCAGTGACAAACAGTTGAGCTCGCAGGCTCTCTGATAAAAGTGAATGATTGCGCCATTGTGCAAACGAACACTGCAGCCTATATGCTTTACCAATTCACAAGTAATCTCATTGTTTCTTTTGTCATTTACTATGTGGATTCCATTCTGATGAGAATTTATTTTCGTTCTTTTCATTGTTTGTCTTTTCATTTCATTTCAATTCAATCATCGACTTCACAGCCGCAGTTTTCCTTTTAAACTGTTTCTTTGACTCCCCGAAATAAATCATCAGCTCCTCTTTATCCCCTTGTTTCTTGCATTATTCTTCGGCTGCATGTTTGTCCGCTCCGCTCTGCTGGCGTAGCAGTGGAACACGGGATAGCTGTCTAACCCCGTCACCTGTCGAGATATGCTGGATGAATGCACCCTGCGCGAAATTAACGCCAGGATTATGCAAATCCAAATTGAACTGTGAAGTTAAGAGGCTCGGCCCAGTGACCTCGTCATCTCTCGCATGGGCGGGGGGGAAGCCGGCGCGCAGTACGATCGACATGCAACATCTACATACATGCACATGCACTCGCAGGCACTAATGCATGTGAACACACAAACACAGCCACAAATCATTACTTTTTTTTTTTTTTTTTGCTCATGTCTGTGTGTGTGTGTGCGCATGTGTACACTAGTGAGTCCTCTCCTGTCTGTGTGCATGAGCTGAATGATAATTTGGTCATTAGAGCCATGTCCCAAATTACCACACACAAACACAGGAGCATGAAGGCACAGGCCACTGCTTCCTCCAGCTGTGGCTGCAGAGTCGACTCTTTGTCGGACGAGTGCACCTCCTCCAAAAGAAAGATTAAACCTTAAACCATTTAATGAGGCAACAGTGTAGCATATAGTGACTTCAGTTTAACTATTCCCATCTTTCATACTGGCATTTACCCACAACTATGCCCCAGATGTGCTCAGCTTGGTTAGTCAGTAGAGTACTCGCCAAAACATGAAGCATGGATGTTTACTGTTGCAGCAAAAACTAGCACAAACTGAACTTATACGGCAGGATTGCTTGTCTTCTAGTCCTGAATTCTCCCCCTGCAGCGATCTTAGACATGTAGCGTCTGGACAACCATGTCTCATTTCTTCACAAATTGGACAAAAAAAAGTCCCAAAAGGAAAATAAAAGCCACAAAAATGGATCTAGTGGTAGTAGTAGCTTTGTTGTCATTATATTGAGGTCAGACAGCGATCTAACAAAATCTGGACAATGCTACTGAGGCAAAGACAAACAGAACATTAGAATTAAATAAAGTGCAATATGAAAATAAAAGATACTAGAGTAGAATATAAAAAGTGCAAATGCGTCACGCAGACGGCAGCAATATTTGAAGCAGCGGGTCATGTGTATACACTTTTACAAGCTGCCACGTCAGGAAAGTATTGAGCTAATTTCCCCCAATAGAAACACAGTAATGTTGATGATGTCTTTTTTTTAAGAGTTATTCATGGAAGTTCAAAATGAGAGCAGTTTAATATTGCCTTTTAGACCTAAAAATATATATATATAATGACATGTTGACCTCTAACATGACTCATGTTGTCGTTTTCTTTATGGAAAACTATATATTGATTTAAATGTATAGTTTTGAATTTCAGTTTGCCGCCCGCCTCCCACCAGTGTGATTACTATGTGGGTACAAGGTTAGATCTCCCTAGCAACAGAAGAGTGTTTTACTGCCTGTTATGATGTAAGCATCCATCCATCCATCCATCCATCCATTAGCTACACCTGCTTTATCTTGTAAAGGGTCACAGGGGACTGGAGCTTAATCCCATTGGGCAAGAGGCGGAGTTCATCATGGACAGTATGACCGTCCATCACATGGCGAACACAAAGAAACAGGCAACCATGCACGTCCAACCTGCTACCATGATGTAAGCATGCACAATATTATTTTGAGAACGCAAACAGTCTCTAAATCTGCTTTATAAATGCATTTCAGTGATGCAAACAAAAGTGGACAGCTGAGATGCATCACCGCTCACACCTGTGTCTTAACATTTCTAAGGAGTCCGGCTGAGTACTTATGTTAAGATTTAATTTCTGCCTTCGTCACTTCCACTCAGATGTTTCATCAGTCTGTTATCAGGCAAGCACCAGATTGGTTTCACACTAGCGAGCTAAGAACCTAATACTAATAACAATAATAATAATAGTAAATTTATATAAAACTTTTCAAAGACAAGCCAGATAATGAAGATAAATTCAAACAAATAAATAAGATGCAATATAAACAAGAAAAAATAGTCAAGTCAAGGAAATGTTCTCTACACAGAGCATTCAAGACAACAGCCGCCAAAATGACCACCAGCAAAAAAAAAAGGAAAACTGATCTGTTGAGTGTAAATATGGCATTCTAGTTCTATTTATTTAGTAGCTCACATGTTAGAGAGTAAAACCCTACAAAGATTATATAAAGCACCAATTAGTTAAATACTACCAGATTAAGAACCACCTAACTCATGTAATAATACTGGTAAGACCCTACAGCATTATAAATTATGAAACTTAACTTAGTAAATATAAATATTATGGCTAAGACCCTAAAGCATTATTAATTGTAGAGTTTAACCTAAAGGATTTAGAGTTAAAGTTGTAACCCTACAAGAATATATGTGAAAATCCAACCAACCCAAGGACTCCATGGATCCCCTATGAGCAAACTGTTTTTGTGTTTTAGGTTGGGTTTAATTTTATGTGCTTTTGCTGTCTTTCGTATTTTATTTTTGTCAGATGAAAGCAAAAATGTTCAAGACCTTGTATACATGTACAGGTTATTCCAGCTGTTGAGATAAGCAGAACAAACATATTTGTGACTTGCGAAAGAGCGCTGGACAACGGTCACCATGTTCTGCATTGATGACGTATTTTCCTGTTACGTCCTAGTTTGGGACACATTAATGTCTACATTACAAAAGATGTCCGCTCAAATGCATCCCAGACCACCTCGGCAAATGGTTTAAGAGGTCGGAACGCAACACGTCTTAGCATTTTCTTAGCATTTAGCACCACCAGATCCGATCGCCCAAGATACATTATAAAACCATGAGTGAACAGGATGTATGACTCAGACACTCACGTCACACAGGTTCACAGGCTGAACATACTGCATCTTCAGAGTAACCTATCCATGAGCGACTCGACATTATCTTACACCTATCACACGTGTTGGATCGTTTCCAGTTTCATCAGCTGTCACATGTCAAGAAGACGAAGCGGAGGCAGCAAAATAGAACCAGGAGATGGATGACATGTTGTATTCATGGCTGCTCACATGCACAAGAGTGCTTTTTGTATTTTTTGCCAATAGCATCAATGTGAACAAAAGATGTTATCAATCACTGCTCTATAATAAGATCGGGTTTTCTACTAATTAAAAGTTCATACTGTCATAATATAAAAATAGCCTTGATGATTTGAAATGATGCATGTCTGTGTGGTTTGGTATCCTACATACCGACGAGTAGCTTTGAGAAAGATAGTTGTGTGTTTGTGTTGTCGCACTTTCTAGGATTCAGTACATTGATATTTGGTCTGATTAGAAACCATGTTGCCAGCTGATTATCAGACTGATTGATTATGAGAACCAATATTCAGCATTTTTTTAAATAATTGATACCTTAAAAAAAAGATTCCTGATAAAAACAAATGAATTTAAAAAGGTGTTACTTTGGCTTGTCCCGCCCACAGCACTGTCTGATTGGTTGCACGTCAGTAACAGCAGCCAATGAAAACTGAAAGATAAATGTTGAAAAGCTCTCTTTTAATAAATCATAAATAAACAAAGACAGAAAAAGTTAAAGTTTCAAATTTCAACCCAAATAGTCCTGCAAATGTGTATCAGTTTCAAATACTGTTTATCGATCTTCTTGATTACTAAAAAATGGTATCGGAACCTGAAAAAAGTATCAGAAAAAGCCTAATAAAGAACTTTTACATCAAATTTCAAATCGACTCTCACTGTCATGGAAGAATGTGTGAAATTGCACTGCATTTTCAGAATTTCTCATCCTACAAAAGGATCAATTTTGATACAAGACTAAATATCTCTGCCTGAAAGATTCCTCCTCACATTCTTTTTTTTCCAAATGCTTCATTTGCTCGGGGAAACAGGCCGTCACCTGGAGATGTGACACGGCGTCACGCTCAGAAGGTGCTAAATGAAAGGTGACTTGTGACCATTTGAAAGGAGGAAAGAATAGAAAGAGAGAGAGACGAGCTGATATGTGGAGCACATCCTCTACTCCTCATCTCTTCATCCTAGATAGTGTCCTTCTGCCTGACCTCTGTGACAAATGATAGATGGCAGATGACAGATATTAATATACACATAATGAAAGATTCACACGTGTGCTACATTCACGCGGCCGTTTGCTCAAACACACATCCTTTATCATATTTAAGCCTACGTGCACGCTCATGCAGTCTGCCACGTTTTTAAATGCTGCTAAAATCTAATGGTTGGCATTAGCTCAGCGCTCCCCTGACATTTCTCTGGAAAAGGGCTTCTAAATGTGTGCTTGTGCTCACAAAGCCCTAACAGACAGGCAGACAGCAGTGGGTGTGGGTGGTGAGTGGGAGTGGGCGAAGCGACATGAGAGAGAGAGGTGGCAGAGATGGAGACGACGAGAGGACGAGACAGGAGGGGAGTCGCAGGGAGGCAGCGAGACAGAACTAAAAGAGCAAAGGTGAGACACAGAGGTCGTGGAGGAAAATGAAAACTGAGATATTGTGAAAGAGAGAAAGAGAGAAATCTATCCACAGTCTCCAGGCAGCAGACGGCATCCATCACCGGATAAACCAAAGGCTTCATCAGCCGGCTCGCTAATGTGATCCATGTGGCGTTCCATGTCTTAAATATTCATTGATTTCCCATTGTAGCCCTGTTCCGTTACTCAAGAGAGCTTAGGTTCCAATTTTGATTTTATTCAGATTTGACTTGGAGGCGAGAACACATTGTCTAATTAGGCTTCTTCTTTAATCCACCTTTGTCTCAGGTCAGTGTTATACTTTCCACAAGTAAACTGAGATCCACGTGACTTGAAGTCCAAGTTCAAGAGATCCCTCTGTGGACGTCCATGTGCCACACACAATTTGTGTCGTATAAACAGTCCGCACAGTGACTGCAAGAGCAGCAGCGGTCATACGAAGAATATGCAGATGCCAACGTACCGGGCATTTGTGGACTTTAAGTAGATTAGAAAGCATATTAACAACAACCGTGTGTCCGTGATGTCCACAGGTATCCAAGTGCACATCCACAAAGGAGCATAATCGAGGCTTAACTGTCATATTTACAATGCTATACCACAGTCCAAAAGAATAATGAACACAACAGGCCAGCAATCGTGCAGCTTGTAAACCAACAAATGATGTAAGTCACCTAATTTAGAGCCAGAGCTTAAAGCGAGCGCATCTGAAATTGAAGCAACAATCATTTAATCTGCAGGAAAACAGGGTGCACAAGCTCTGTAAATATAGTAGATCAATGTTGAACCAAAAGGTCAGTCTAAAACTGGGACTGATGATTTCGATTACTGCTGCAAAATTAATCAAACAATAATCACAAAGAAAGTTTTGGTTTCCCACAATTAAATGAACATGATCGATTACATTTAAAACTCCCTGCTAATAGAAAAAAGCCCACAAGGATAAAATCACGTCAGTAACTGAGTGGAGACTAGAAGCTTCTCTGTGCACAGTCAAGGAGTTAGCATCTACTGCAGCCTGCATGTGAGACATTCAGGAAACATCACTAACTTATAGTGTCTATCAATGACCACATGTTTAGCAAGGGGTGTTTTTGTTACAATTACTTATATTTACCTCTAGGTATGTGCAGAAGAAGCAAATTAAGTGTCTTATTTGGATGCAGACTTGTACATTAGCCTAACTGTAGCACGACATGGGAGTGAACACAGTGCTTTGTTTATTTAAATGTAAAAAATGCAATCTAAATAGTATATCCACAAGATCATTATAATTGTATTTTCAGTATTGATCAAAAATAATTACGATAATAAGTTTGGCAAATATTGTACAGGCCTAATTTCAGTGCACTGATAGGGTAATCTGATCATTTGGCTAACCTGGGGGCTTGGTTAAACCCTGTATGCCTGTACGACTGTATGTATTTTTAAAGTTTATTTGATCAGGTAGCTTTGTTGTGATTAACATCTACTTTCCATCCAGGGATCATAAATCTCCCGAGATTCACTTATATTTTGTAATCTGCATCCACTCTGTGTCTCCCTTCGTTCCTCTTCCCATCCCTGTCAAACGTCACAAGCAGCTCTTTTCTCTCTTTATCTCCCCTTCCTCCCCTTAACATGTCTTCCTCGTCCTCCCCCACTACTTCCTTTCACCCTTCATTTTCCAGTGACACAGAGGATCATATCCTCTCTCGGGGGAATACGATGTAACTTAATGCGGGTCAGTGATACACAGAGAAATGCCCTCCCCACCTCTAACCCAGTTATCCGCTGACACTGTTGTGAGTGTGGAGCTCTGGGGTGTGTGTCCTTCTATAGATACACTGTATGAATGCATGAGTCTGTATGATTCCCTCCGACCCCGAGCAATAATCACGGATGGTACAGTCCTCATTATTTATCTCCGTCTCCTGCAGCTTTGCCAGCAGGGTCATTATGACCTCGACACACTTGCTGACCTCTGCAACACTTCTTTAAATGATCGCGAGAAGGATGATAATGATGGCGGTAATGGAGGCGTCCCACTAGTCTAGCATTTGCAGATGACTGTGGGAAGAGAAAGAGAAATTTTCAAATGCATTATGTCAACAAAAGCAGCACGTCCTTGTCTCTGTTCTTCACAGGGGTCACAGACTCAGGCCTCTGTGCACACAAGTAATAGCTGAGTAGGCTGATGAGTTTCTCTATTAAAACACATCCCACTTAACTGAAGGTCATCATTTAGTACATGAATTTTGATGGGTTTTTTTTCTCTGGGCTGCTTGTCTGTGCTAGGGGCAATGTTTTCCACCATGCAACTAGCTGCTGAGTGTTTAAATCTATTGGGATTACCCAGAATCATGATGACCTTGATTGGAAGCGGCCAGCATCAATACTGGGTGTCAATCGATCGGTGTACACACCAACTGTAAGCGTCTTTCACTTATAAAGGCCGACATACCAACACAGATAGTCGAGCCTGCTCTCAGACATCCCCTGGTATTAGCACAGATATTCTCTGACTTTAAACATTTATCCAGTTCACTGAGCTTTAGTAACTGAGGGTATATGGAAAAGTTTGCAAATAACCATTTCGCCTCACGGAGCCACCACAGGCCAAGACCAGGGCAGGGGTCGACGCACCATCTGGAGCAGTTTTTCACACAGCGCTGGTCGACGAGTCCAGCAGCTTATTTTTTAGTAAGTATCAGTGCTGATACTAAGAGGCTGTTAGCTTCCTCACAGTGTGTGAAGAGGTTATAAGTTCATCTTCCTGTTTCCAAAACGTCATTTTGATATTTTGTATTGGTGCTGCATGTTGCAGCTTTTGCATGCCACATTAACTCTCTGACCCTCGAGCAGTTTCTGGTCTTTTTCTTCCTCCTGCCACATTTATTTTCCACTGCTGGCTCATTTTAATAAATGAGCCCCTCTGTTGAAACAGCACAGTCAAGAAAAGAAGTCGAGAGAACTCAACTTTGGTGCAGGAAAACACAGTTATACTAGCCTAAATCATTAAAAACTAAAAATTAAAGTGAAATTTCTTTGGTTATTTATTAAGCAAAAATTATAAAAATCTAGAACCAGTAACGGTTTCCATACTGGTCTACTATCTGTTGTATGTAAACACTGCCTGCAGTTCAGCCGAAAAGTCCCTGAACTTTTATCACATAACTGTTGGTCGCAGCAGAGTCGATTGTGTTTGTTTTTTTTTTTGTTGTTGCACTGAGGAATGTAAATTTTTTTGATTTGTTATAGAATCTGATACAAACCGGTCATTTTAAACTAATTTTTAAATGAGACATGTAGGATAAATTGACTTTTAATGAAAATCTGATTATTCTTTCTGCTTTTACGGTTCTGATGCCGTACTTTCTGCCTTTTTTTTTTTACAATAACATGTGCCTTCCAAATCTGCTGGCATGTTTTTTGGTTCACAGGTTTATAAATATTGCATTTAAAAACTAAAACCACGAATAAATAGCCACTATCAATCAGAAAATCAAGTCACCTGCATTTTTAGTCAAACAAACAACATGTACTAACAGTTACTTAATTCCTTGTTCTTCTTTTTTGTCTCTGGGATGCCTAAATATTGGCACTAACCATGAAACTGCACATATTTTAAGACCCAAACAAAGCAGTTTATTACATTGTAAAACAGAACATACATTGTCCTGAACTGTTGTTAATGACTGTCACAGTAATGATCCTACAGTTGTACTGAGGAGCACAGATTTTATTTAGTCATTTACAGAATCTGGTTGGAGCAAAGTGTTTGTTTTAAGGTAATTTTGTCGACTGAGGCATGTAAAATGAATTGATTTTGATGAAATATCTTAATTTTAACCTCAGATTTGGTTAATTTTCTTGACAGTCCTGAACGTTACACATGATTAGTTCAAGGACCTTGAAAACGTTAAAAATCCAACAAAGCTTTTCTGTTTTGAAGTTTCCTCTCTGATAACTGTATGTCATTAAACACAGCATGCCTTTCAATCCTGTCAATGCATTTTGGGATTGAGAGGGTTAACAATACAATTTCCTTGTGCATAAATGTGTGGGATTTGTCCGGCAATCATCACTTGAACCACATTCTGCATTAAGTATGCTGTCAGAAAATTGAAAATACGGAGCATAGCGTGACATGAACATAAGAGTCAAGTGTCTGTGGGTTGGCTGTGACGGCAAAACCACTTATACTGACGTTTGAAAATTCTGACAACACAATTGAGATGCTAAGGTTTGATCTTTCATGCTGTTATATTGCTCGCCTCCACAGATAGGCAAAGGTGAAAGCTTAGCACTGTGCTCATCTTAACTGTTTAATGAAGCTATGACTCTATTATCATTTGCAAAAATAAGCCTGAGATGTGTGGATATTGTGAATTATGTTGTACTCATCACACAGCAGAGGCATCCTGCTTTTACATAAACAAGCAGTGTGAGGCATTGAATTGTATAAAAAGCAGATGCAGTTAAGTTCCTGAAGCGTAGCCTGCAGCCAGTTGTTGCTGCCTCCAGACTCTCAGCCACTGCAAGATGAAATTTTAATGATACTCTTGTGTGTTTTTTATTCCCGCAACATAATTTGCTCCTTGGAAACTTGTTTATGCCTTTTCTTCCTGCAATCAGGAGAAATAGTTTAGCACAAGAGTCAGTCATTGTTCAGCTGAAGAGTTATTCGGCCTCTGTGTTGAACCATTACATGGTCAAATACACAGCAACAACATTAAAACCACTAAGAGGTATACTGAACATTGACAATCTTGTTATAAAGCAATGTTCTGCTGGCATTTATGTGGATGTTACTTCAACACAACACATCTTAACATTGTTGCAGGCCAAGCAGACTCACCATGACAGCAGTACTCCCTAAAGTCATTGGCTTCCTCCAGCAGGACAACAACCCCTGCCACACCAGAATAAGCTTGAGGAACACGACCAAGAGCTCAGGGTGTTGACTTGACCTCCACTCTCCCCAGATCCTAACCTGATCAGACATCCACAGGTCACCCAGAAGATCCAGTACCGACCCCACAGGACACCTCCCAGTGTTCCATGTCCATGTTCCAGTGGGTCAGAGCCATTTTGGCAACTCCAGTGGAACCTTTACTATATTAGACAGGTAAAGAGTACTTCAGAATGATCTCAACCTCAACAGGAAACATCACAGGAGAAAGACTATTCTTGCATTTTCCCTCCAATATAATCTCCTTTAATTTCAGTGCCTTTGATCCACCTGTGCTCAAGCTTTTCTATCCCTTCGTGGAAGAAGGTAACATCTTGAGTCTGCAGATCTTCCTTAGCAGCATGCATGACCTCATCATCAAAATCAAAGGATCTCAGTTTAGGAAACAAATAAAGTCAGACGGTGCCAAGTTGAGTGAGTAAGGCTCTTCTGCCAGCTAGTGCTGTACAGATGGGCACATTGTCCCGGAGCAACAGCAGCCAGCTCGAAGCTTTCCTCTCCTTTTTTCTTTGATTGCTTCAATAATTGAGTTTTTGTGGACAGTGATAGAAGCCTTCATAGCACACAGTCACGCCCCAAAAGGGGAGCTACACCGTTTCTTTCTGGATGAGGCAGAGAACATTTTGAAGTACCCTTGTAGCTTTAATGTCGTGACGGATCCGCATGCATATTGCTAGAGCTTTAAAGGTTCCACCTGGAGGACCAAAATAAAAATCTCAGTATGTTTGTGTTTTGTGACTTCTACCTCACAGGTGAAATACAAAAGAGAATAGGGCCGCCCAACATTGGAAAAACTGACATTGCAATATTTTTTCTGCAATATATCTATACTGAGAGATGAAAAATACAGGAGTTTTGACCAGATGATTTGAATAACTATTGGAAAGATTTAAGCATTCTAGAATGATTGGGGTGAGTTTGCAGGGCAGTGCATCTGAAAAAGTCCTTTGTCATGTGGTGTAACAGTGGAAAAGACATTGGAAATAGTCTTTTGCACTTTGGAAGGCATTCAAATCTAACTTTGCACTCATCATAAAGAGCTCTGTGGTGGCGATTTAAATGATCAAACAAGTTGTGTTGCCTTGTGTAGTGGCAATAGCTACGATTCTCTGCCTACAGTCTACATGATTTTAGTCAACAATACCCTGTACATAAATCCTTACAATTGATGTGGGGGTTTTTTTTGCAAAGAAATCATACTTTTCAGTATTTTTTTGGTGTTTGTCTCTCATTTCACTGTGCACATGTGAAGCCAGCAAGTCAACAAGCTTTGAGTCTTGTGTATAAAAAATAAAAGTAAATTATGTTCTATTAGACAGACTTCTCTTAAAGATAAGTCACTGGAAATGAGAACCATGCCAGCTTTCTTTTAGAGTAAAGCAGCAGCAAAAGTTGAAGCATGATGTGTTTGAGTGAATTTTCCTTACTTCACATTGCACTTCATAATGCCAACACTGAACTGATACATTGTGCCACTCTAGTATAGAATAGAGCCCTCTAAGAAAGAAAAAACTGCATTATTTGACAATATGTTAATAATAATAAGTAGAATTAAAACAAAAAACTCAAGATATTCAAAGTGATTTTGACAATTTATCACTGGCCTCTAATGTCAACCACAAATTGGCCTTTGATTAAAAAGGCCATGCAGCAACTCTTCCCATCCCCATAAAAAATGCCCTGAAAGAAAACTCATCAATGCGACCATGTCCTTACAAATTGCATGCAAATACAGCCGAGGCGTGCAGCGTCTGCATCCTCTTAAACATTCAGCAGCACTGCAGGGAGCGTTAACTGAGGAGGGGCTGCGTTTCGAAGCTGACCCTGAAATACGAAACAGAGGCACAGAGAGGAAGAGAAACAGACACAGTGGGAGAGAGGCAAAGATTGAGGAGCTGTAAGGGAGGAGAGCGAAATTAAAAGAATAAAGAAGGATGACTGGAGGCAGATGGAAGGGAAGACGGATGACGAAGTGAGTGTGGTTCTCAGAAGCAGATACAAGGCATCAACACTGGTTCCTCGGGGACAGTAACGTTAGAGATGCTGATTATTTATAGAGTGACAGACTCCTTTAGGAAATCACCTGTAAGGAACCACATTAGAGAGGAGCTTGCACGATTTGAATTCATTTTGCAACAGTCATTTTAATGATAGCCATTCTGTTTAACCAGCAATTTGTGTGGGAAAAGATTGAAAGAGTTGCCTGGTCATTTGTGAACACAATGAGCCACTGTTGGAGACTCGCCTGCAGCCACTCATTGCTTTAAATCAGACCAGAAGTCAATTTTAATGAATGGGAAGCCCAAAGAACGAAAATACTATTGTGATTTTCATTTGTAGATCTATTAAAGGGGGTGTTGCTGTCAAATATTGGGTTACTGATTCATTTATGCTAAAGGAGATTGAATGAACACACACCTGTTTGCCTGTTTTGTTATTGGAGCTTTAAAAAAATAGACATTTACAATTTGTCAGTTATAATAAACAGGCAGTTGGTGTTAAGTCACACATCTATATCAATACGACCCGTTTCTAACCCACTTCATAGTTTCTCCTGCAGAACAAATACAGCATAATATATTGAAGTTTCAGGGTGAAACATTCAAGAGTATCCACTGGAGAGCATCCTTTGTTAACCCGTGTAGGCAGGTCGCCAGGGGACCTCATTAGGGGAAAGGTTCTGTTTTGTTTTGTTATTCCCCTCATTGAATTTTTCCATCACGAGCAAAGTCACGTCTTGACATCCGTCTTCATTTAAGTTTAGCAACTTTATTTTCGGATTGCGAGGCATTTTGACATCACAGAGTTGAAAACTGTGTCTTATTTCCATATCCAAGCAACTGCTATGTTCATCAAAGACACTAAGAATAGGCTTTACAGAGCAAGAACAGAGGTACAGTAGCTTTTTCTTGAAGAAGTGATCCTTAAAGACAAATTGGGTTTATCTTTCATGAGATTGAGGGATCGCAGTGGCGTATCAGTACCCTATGACATCCTTTAAGGGGGCTAAATTCATTCTTATGACACTAATGATTAAATAAAAAGTGTTGTTTATATACTTCAATGAACATCCTCCATCTTTCACCAGCTCCTATAGAGAAGTAAAAGCTGAGGTTAGGTGCAGAACTAATGTCTTCATTCTTGTGTTCTGTGGTCACCACTGTGGAGCTGTAGCACTGCTATTTCCAGAGACCTCATCAAATATCATTTCTATAAGTGACACTTAGATTTTTTTTTTTTTGAGAAGTGAGTGCTGCTCTCAACAACACCTCATTCTTCCATTTATTCCAGAAAAGACTTCTGTTAGTGAGGGAGGTGGCTGGGAGATATTGCTGAAATATTTATCACGATTCAGTGTTTCATTTCAGTTGATAATGGAAATTATTAATAATCTTAAATTACCTATTTTTAGTAAAAACAGGTAATAATTTGACACATAAATCAAAGTAAATAAGGACAAACAAGGGTACTTCAAGAAGTTCTCAACCTCACCAGAAAACATTACAGGACAAAGGTTCTTCTTGCATTATTTTTCAGCATAGTCTCCTTTAACTTCAATGCTCTTGGTCCACCAATTTTCAAGTTTCGCTATCCCTTCATGGAAGAAGGTCACATCTTGAGCCTCCAGATTCTTGTCAACTGAAAGCATGACCTCATCATCACTCTGAAAATGGCGACAAGAAGGATTTCAGTTTAGGAAACAGATAGAGGTCCGGTATGGGGCAACAGTTCATAGCCACATTTGGCTGCTTCTACCACTTGTACTGTGTGGACAGTTGTAATGTTCTGGAGCAACAGCAGACCGGCGTCAAGCTTTCTTCTTTTTCTTGATTGCTTCAAACATTTGAGTTTTTATTGACAGTGATATAAGGCTTTATAGTAGACAGTTAGGCCCCAAAATGGGAATTATGCCCCTTGTTTCTGAGTGAGGCCAAGAACCTTTTGAAGTACCCTCATAAGAATGATCCAACCTTGAAACAATAACTAAAAAAATAAAGTAAAAAGACAGAGGCCCGCAAAAGGTGACTAGGGTAAAACTGTTAAGTTGCCAGGACTTGGTATCACTGATACCAAGTCCTGGCAACTTAACAGCATACAAGGCTCCATATGCACCCTGACGTCAAGTCCGTCAGTACTTCGGCAACCTGAGTGCATTATTTAGGTGGAGGTGGTGGGGTCATGGGTGTTTTTTTACCATAAAGCCCATCTTTCAAGGGCAACCACAGGCATGGATGGAGGCAATCAGAGGCCCCGGTGGCTACAGACTAGCATGCCTCAGAAGACCTACACAGAAGCCACAGGGAAGGTGACGGAAGGCGAAGGGACTCCATGATGAATGGATATGATGGGCTATTTATGAGCCAGGGAGGGAGCCCACTTTGGGGTTGTTCATGTTATGTGCTTTCATGGCATTTTGCACCTGACGCATTCAAGTGAAACTATTGAACATTCTAGCAAACAACTTACTTAGTGCTACTGATGAAGTATCTATCACTGGTACACATTTTATTGCATAGGTCTACCTAATGTTTGCTATGTTCCATCACCTGGCAATAATATACAGCTTCAGTGTAAAAATGTGGCCTTTCTCATGTAAGAATACTAAACTACTATATCACTTATTGCTACTACAATATAGTGCCACCTTATTGACAGACACATTCACAGAAAATTCACCTACTTGAAACTAGAGCACAGTAGGTGAAGAAAACAGGCAAACCTCCACAAAGAACATCTCACAAATACTACAATACCCTTCAGGTCATAGGTCAGAGGTGAGTCAAGGTCTGACAGACAAGCCACCTGCTGCTTTTTCCTGTTTACCTCCTGGCGCCACAGCTAATAGAAAACAACCTACGCTCTGCCTTCCACTGGATGTCTACACATTCACACACAGTGCTGACCCATCGACCATCCCACTGATAACTCTCAATCTTCTGCTCCTTCTTGTTGTTTAACAGTCTTTATTTCCTTTCCTATCGTCTCTCTACTCGTCACTCAGTCTCAGCCTGTCTGCATGTGGACAAAGAGAAACCCGAGCGTTGCACTGGCCATAAGCACAGCAGAGAAAGAGAGAAACTGGTTGAGTCAAATATACAGACAAAAGCAACAGGCGCAGAGACAAAGGGAGCAACATCAATGATCCATATCCATATCAGTATAGTCCTAATACATGCCCCAGCTGGAGGGGGGCTGGACCAATCAGAGCATGACACACAGTCATAGAGTCTCAGTATCCCATGGTTACAATTTTCAAGACCTCTCCTGAAACATGAAGAGGAGATGGTAAATGAATGGATTCACAAAGGCCCGTGACGTTTTTCTGAATTGATAAGACATCAAATCCCATTTTCTGAACCAGATGTTCAGCAGTCTGAGCACACTTATTGAAACGATCACTCTTTTGGCAAACACTGAAAAGAAAACAGGTAGCTTCCATGTTCTTCCAACAACAAGAGGCTCTCAGTGTAGACATGGTCTTTAAAACGATGCCGCAAACCACAGCACTACAACAGAGTTAATTACTCAGTTTCAAATATGTAATTCAAAGGTATTTTTAATACAGTTATTTGAGTTGAGTAATAAAAATGAGACTCAGAATCAGTTTAAATTTCAATCTAATAATTCAGCTTCAAATGATGTAATTCAAATTACATTTTTATTACAATCATTCTTGAGCAATTCAAGTTAAAATTTTGCAATTCAAATTCAGATTTTAATACAGTTATACTAGTTCAGCAACTCATATTCAATTTATGTGACTCAAATTTAATTTTAATGCAGCTACTCAAGTTGAAAAATTATTTTAGTTTCAAATAAAGTCATTCAAATTATTTTTTACCAC
Organism: Dascyllus trimaculatus; assembly: GCA_024666655.1. Taxonomy (NCBI): domain Eukaryota; kingdom Metazoa; phylum Chordata; class Actinopteri; family Pomacentridae; genus Dascyllus; species Dascyllus trimaculatus. Next base: position 13,014,096 of record CM045465.1, read on the forward strand.
AATCATTCTAGTTAAGTCATTTAAATTAAATTTATGTAATTCAAATTCAGTTGTTAATACAGTTGTAATAGCTGAGCAATTTAAATTCAATTTATTTTAACCCTTTGCGACCTAAGCCTAAAAGTTAGATCTTTAGGTCCGCCTGGTTTTCCTTCTTATTTTGATAAAAAAAGGGTCAGACAATATCCTGTGAGAGAGTGCTTTTGCCCATTTGTTCAGAAGACATGAAACTTTCAAAATCTGGCAGTTATTTACAATTTACTGCATGTTATAAGAGTGAAATGACCCGTGAAGATTGTCTTCTTTGCATTTTCTCTCACAAAATTCGCCGATCTCTGTTGTTTTACCGCTCTGCTGTATGTAGATCTCTGCCGCTGGGTGTGTATTGGCTGTACACACCCAGCGGCAGGGTTCGCGGGCTTCCTGGAGAAGCGCAAATGAAATTACCGTAATGACACCTGTTTGGCTGTAAAGCGCAACGTCTTAGCTTTCAGAAACTGTTGGATTTTTTCCATTTGACCAAACTTTGACATAGTTACGGTCTTCCAAAGTGCGCCTGCGCAGATGTGTCGCCGGCGACGCAGCAGGATTTAAAGAGTTAATAATGTCAGGGTTATAAATTCATTCTACAGTTATGCAGTTTAATTTTAATTCTTTGTAAGCAATTCTAAATCAAATTATTTAACTTAAATATATTTTTAATAGAGTTATTCTACCTGAGAAAATCAAATTCAGTTTCTGGAGGCACGTACTTCTGCTCATGGAATCAATGGCGTCAGCAGCATGAAGCTCAAAGTGCACTTTGAGGGAGGATCAAAGATCAAGTCAAAGCCTGTCCTCTGACCCGGCATTAAGATGGGATGCTGATGCTGAATGAATCACCTGTTGACATTGATTTTGCAGTTAGATTTACAGCGGGCATTTCATTTATATTCCATCTTTGCTTTGGGCTCTTTTTTTTACCATGTGCAAGCGCTGAATCCACAGACTTTCAATAATGTATCACTTGCAATATGCAGTATCTGAACTGTCTCCTGTCTAAATCACGGTAAGTGGTTATGTGAGGTACATAACCATTTACCGTCAGCAGTGTATTTATTTTGGCTTGATGATCTTAAAAGATAAAAAATTTTTGAGTAGAGTCAGAGGTTTTGTGAATATATGGAGCAATGCACAGCACATGGCAGCCTCTGTTTATCTACCTACTTATCTATCCTCTTTGAAAATTACCACAAAAGAAGTCTCATAACAACACAGACACTTTTCCTAGCCAGTCTTCCATCTCCAGGCGAATAAAATTAAATCACACTACCCACTGCTGCTGCCCTGACTGTCTAGACTGAGAGAGAGACAGAGAAAGAGGTGGAGAGGTCCACATACAAAGCCTGAGGCAGGCAGTAGAGGACTGAGACTGTCTGGTAGCTGGCACGAAGAGAACGGAGAGGAGAGTGGAGGATCAAAATGTGACAAGGAGAAAATAGAAAAAGAAGGTTTAAGGGAAAGTAATTGGGATGAGCAAAGGTCAAAGGGGGAACAAAAGACTTGTAATTGTCAGAGTGAGTTGACAGGGAAGTAAAGTGAGGCTAGAGGAGGTTATACAGGTGTGCAGGATTAAGATGGGAGATTTTTACCACTACCTGACAGAAGTCAAAAGGTAAAATGGGGTTTGGACAATAAGTAAGAGATGATGCATGAGAAAACGGATGGGGGGTTACATGAAAGGCGCACAAACCTGTGTTTCTATTCCATTCCTACATTCATGTGTTTGTTATTTTTAAAGCACAGATTGCAGCGGTTTAAAATATTACTGGGCTTTTATTCAGGGAACTTTCCAAATGTCACAGAAAAAGAACCTTGTAGCTAACAGCTTAGGTAATTTTCAATTTGTGTACATCCATTGAAATTTGTTCTGTGCTGTGAATTCATTAAAGGTCCCATATTTTGCCCCCTTTCAGCAAAATAATAAAGGTCTCTCATGTCCCCAAAATGTGTTTTTTTCGGCCTGTAGTAATGTAAACATGATTTATTTTACTTTCACTGCATGATCCCCAGATTTAGTCTTGATCTAGCCAGTCTGCTGCTCTTAACACCCCCCTTCAGGAAGAAGACTCTCTCTGGATCTGTGATTTGCAGCAGAGCACAAAACAGCTGACCGCATGGCAGTTGACCGAGACGTGAATGAGTATGTGAAAACAGGACTTTTTATCTTTTCCAACTTCCTCTCTAATCCACCATTTTATATGGAATGTGTATGGTGAGCTTGCAAGACAACACGGAAGTTATAAAATCAGTAGTTTAGCAGTGCAAATTGAAATGGAAATTGAAGTAGCTGCCAGTAAACTTGTTGCGTTAGTGGGCTGCATTTTAGTCATTATTTCATACTTCGTCCATTGTCTGTAAATGAGAACAGCTTAATTGGGAACTCAGCTGTATTAAAGTGCAGTATATGTGAGCACAGAGAGCAGGAGAGAAGTAAACAGATGTAAACAGCAGCTGAGTGAAAACACAGTAACCCACCCAGTCCTTGTTTATTGGTTTTAGGGTGTCCATCATCTCAGCTTTACCACAGATCCTTGAGCTGTGGTTATGCAATCGAAGCCGCTAATGCTAACCAGTTGCAGGTATAATGTTAGCATGTTCATCGTCTTAGTTTAGGGTGCTAGCATGCTAACGTTTGCTGAAATCGAAGAACTTGTACCAGCTTTACCTCCAAGTATTTGTGTGAAGCTGGTTGCTAACACTGAAATCCCCCTGGACTCAGCTAACTGGAATATGACACTATGGGAAGAAAAAATTCAAGAGAATGAGAAGAGGTAGTAGAAAAGAAATAATATTATGCAACTGGGTGGCATGAGAAGTTAGAGCACTGCTGCTGCAAGGAGAATATAACAATTCTACTTTTGAAAAAAAAAAAGGTAAAGGAAGTTTATGATTAAAAGAACAAAAGGACTTTTTTACGAGCTCTGCTGAAACTGAAAGGGGAACTGAAGGTTGACGACGTGCAAAAAAAGGGAGGAGGAGGTGCTGAGGAGGTTATTTAAGATGACAAGGTTAAAAGGAGGGTCAGTAAGGTTACTGCAGAGTGGAGCATAGAGAGGATGAGATGAAACAAGAGAGGAGGAGAGGATCAGCAGGAGAATGAGATGGGTGAGGAGAGGAGGGGAAGGCACAGATTAATTATACTGGTATATCCGCTGGGAGTTACATAGGAGAGCATAAGGGAGGAAGTGAAGAGGAAGAGGAAGATGAGGGGGGAGGAAGTAGAGAAAGAAGAAGCAGAAGAAGAGGGAGTAGAAGAAGAAGAAAATGAAGAAGATCAGACAGCAGCATCAGACATGGAGAAGATGTGGTTTATACAATTATACCTGAGGAGAGACAACAAGTTGAATTCAGCAGTGTGAGTTAGACAGAAATAAATTACAATGTCAAAAGCAGAGGAGAGAGAGAGAGAGAGCATTTAGAAGTAGAAACAGGATTATTTAGCTTTTGAGATGGCCAAAATAGCAAGGTACTGGCAAACTACGGAGGCTGACGCAGCCTGGATGGAGGTAGAAAAGGAGATATGCTTGCCTTATCAACCCATAGAGGTATTGTCACAAAAAATATCTAATATTACAAATCCAATACTTTTACACTCAAAAGATGTCTGGAGCAGAGTACATAAAATGTTTAAACTTAGACATACTTTACAAAAATATTCATCATTGTGGCATAACCCTGATGTTTGTATCGGGAAGAAATCTGTGTATTGGAAACATTGGCACTCTAGAGGATTAAGCACCATTAACGATCTATTTGAAGGTGGTGTGTTTTTGTCATATGATAAGCTGTTACAGAAATTTAATTTGGTGGGAAAAGGCAATTTTTGGAAATTCTTACAAATAAGGAGCTGTGTTATCTCAAAGCCATATAATATTTTGGAGAACATGGTGATAGATTATATGAGACTCCCAATTGCAAAACGAAAAGCCTCACAGTTTTACAAAATTGCTAATTCTTCTCTCAGCGATGACTCTAATCAGTTAAAGATGGTTTGGCAAAGGGACTTAGGTGGAGAGATCGAAACCGATAGATGGGGAATAATTTTGGCTGATTGTGGTAAATATGTGAGAGAGGCAAGAGGTAAACTTACACAATACAACATATTACATAGATACTATTACACACCATCTAGATTGTATAGGATGAAGCTACTGGGTGATGATCTATGTTGGAAATGCAAAGAGGAAACGGGAACTTTCCTCCACTGTATGTGGGAATGTGTTCTAATCAGAGCTTTCTGGACCCAGATTCTAGGTATCATAAGTAACTGGTTTGGAACAGAAATCTCCCCAAATCCAGAGCTCTGTCTACTGGGGGATAAATCTCAGTTGCCTAATATATCCAAAAGTAACTTGTCTATAATTTCAGTGGGTACAACAACAGCCTGCCGAGTAATTTTACGACACTGGAAGGCATCAGAAAGCCCACAGGTGAAAGAATGGGTCTGTGCAATGACTGAAACTGCATCCTTTGAGTGTATGCTAAGTAGACTAAGTGATGACAAGGGGGAGGGGGTGACCCCGTGGGAAAGGTTTTGGGACTATATAAAGATAGATAATGACCCCCACTAGTATTCTGGTTTTCTTGTTTTGTTGTACCTCACCCAAGTGGGATCATGATATACTGTATACCTCGGCAACATGTTTATATGATGTAGATGTATGACTGCTTTTGAGATAAAACTGTGCTAAGTCTGTCACCGGAGTTAATTGTTAATCATATATTTTCTGTTCCTGTATGGAGACATATTAAGTTTTTAAGTGCACCATGTACCAAGCCTTTGAAAAGTTCAATAAAAACTTGAATTTAAAAAAAAAAAAAAAAGAAGTAGAAACAGGGGGAGTGGAGAGGGGTGAGGCCAGGTGAGACGGGGTGAGTCAGGGTGTTATGTTGCCGGGTGACTGGGTGGGCCCTGGAGGTCGAGGCTGCACTGAATTCCTAATGAGGAAGGAACTGCAAACAAGAGCTTCGGTGACTCCCGGGAACGAACCTCCTATCGGTTAAACTTTATCCTCCCCCTTCACCTCTTCCTATTTCTGGTGGGAGCACACACGAAAACACGCCACGCAACTTCCTCGTGAGCAACAGGCACAAACTTGCATCTTGAGATAAAAACAAAAAAATGTAGAAAATGAAAACAAACGAGCTACAAACTGGACACACAAACTGCGACCATGTGAGACGATACAAGCGAATAGGGGCCAGCGGTCCATTCAATAATGACTCAAATTGGAGGAAATGGCTTCTGAAATTACATTTTCAGAGCGTCTCATTTTAAGTGCACGACTGCAGATTCACATTCATTTCCTGTGGGACTCGGTCAAGCGTCGCATCAATCAAGCGGCACGTAGCTTCATCTTACAGCCATTCGCAACCTGTAATGAGCTTAACGGGACATATCTGATGGGAAAATGTTTTCATAGGCAATAGAAAAGAGGTTGTCAAGCACCTGATGTGACAGATCTGTTTCGTAAGAGCCTTTTGGTGTATATAACCCTTCAGGGACTAAATGAATGTATTGGGGTTTTAAATGCACAGTGACAGCAGCAGCATAATTGGCTCGAATGCTCCATAGCTAATGTGTCAATCAGCAAACTGTGTTGAGCATTTGCCACATTGGCCATTACTATTCTACACATATACTCGGTCATTGTAATTTACTCTATGCAACATCATCATCTTCATCATTTTGGTGTCAGAAGGGCCCACCCAAACCATAGGAGAGTGTGTCACACTGCTGCCATCTAGTGTGTAGCCCCAAAGAAACAACATAGTGAAGCAACACACAGGATTTGTTGTTATGGGGGAAACAGTCGGATATAACTGTATATATTAATAATTAATAGGCAACTGTGGCATTTATTTCCAGCTTTTAACATCATAATTGTTACCAGTTAGTAGTTGGTGAATCATTTAAGCACATTATGTTTGTCTGGTGTTGCTCCAAGTTATCATGAATTAGAGAAATAAGGGAATATATTTGAAACAGTAAGCATAGAGAGTGGTGGAAATGTGTTTTATTTTGTAGGAATAGAGTGTCTGTGGAGTTAAAAGACTTAATGTTATTATTGTTTTATGTTTTGTCATGTAGCAGGCAAAGTATTTACAGTATATACAGTATTTTCTGCACCACTTGGTCTCTCCTTTATGTCCTATACTTACTAAGATCCCCCCTAAAGCCCATTAAAATGCTACAAACCCACCCAGGAAGGCACAGAGAACATAATGACTGACTGTGGGACATAAACTCAAGGTCTGCAGCGTTTTAAATAATGAACACGGAGATGTGGGGACATCAAACTCACTGACATGTAGACGTTTTACTCAAGGACAGACTTAACATGTAAGAAATTGTAGTAATGGCTGTGTGGAACGTCCAAGATCACAACTGTGTCACTCAGCAAGTCTTTTCTGGTGGCATTGACCCATATCAGATGTTACGTGAATAAAAAATAACTCCCTGTTAAGTGTCAATAGCTCACAAGGAAAAAGAGAAAAGCTTTACAGTTTGATTTTCCTTCAGTCAAGTGCCATATTGAATACTCTGCTTAATAATAGTATCTGTGCCACAGTGCAATGTCAAGTGTAAAATACAACAATAAGACATGAGGATGTGATTAACCAGCTCTAGGTAATGACTTCTGCAAAACATGCTTTTGTCTGAATTACAAATGTACTCTCACCTATCTCATGATATACTTCTCTGCTCTCTGTGTCCTCTGATAAATGAAATGAAACTGTAAAATATAATTGATAGCACGGAGAAATACAAAGAAATCCATTATTTTATCCAGCGCTGACCTCGTCTATCTGCTGCTGACTCAGATTAGGTACAGAGTGAAGCTTCACTGCACAGAACAATATTGAAAAACCCACAGACTTTATGAAGAGAATAATTTCTTTGCATGGTCTGTCTTACAGATGAGTATCATATAATGTCTTGCCTTTAACATGCTTAGAATCTTTATCAGTAATAAACAACTGTGTGTACAATGACCAGTATTCAGATTTATAAATGTCCAAAATGTAAAAGTCATATTAAGTACTAAATCAAATATATTGGCTTAAACATTTAGATTTTACATTAAAGCTGTGTTACCACCTGCTAGTTTAAACAGCCTAAAGTGGAGCTGAATGATTTGGGAAAAACATCTGATTAGAGATATTGCAATTTAATTTGCAATGTGTTTTTAAAGTCAAGCTTCAGGGCAACATTCACTCTGTAATAGATTTTAAACATGGGATGGAGCATTACCACATTGATTCGTTCAAGCCTCATTTGAACTCAGAAAACACAGGGAGTTTGCCACACAAATAAGGAACATGGATGAGAAAGTGAAATAGAGAAAATATTAAGAATAACTGGAGTATTTAGAATATATAAACAAAGGAATCAACTACAATAAGCTCATCTGGAGGCAAGATATGGAGAAACTACAAACCTGAAATGCTGTAAGCAGAAAAATGAGTCAAGCTATAGTTTGTTCTGCAGGTTATCCCAGGTTGTAAGTTGCAAGCAGGTAAACACACAAAGGATACCATTAAAAACGGTGATGTCCCACATGGACAACAGCATGAATGTGTTTAGATCCTGGGTCAGACATGAGGCAAAATGTTAGAACAGAACAGAACAGAACACTTTATTTATCGCTATCTCTCAGTCTTGCACTGAGCCACAGTTATGTAATGTGACAGGTCAGTCGAGTCACAACTTACATGCCTGAACTAAATAACATGCAATGATCAATGGTTAAGAATAAACAATCCCTAAAAGTTTCAATCTGCTTGAATAAAACTGTATTAAATTTAGGGCTGCAGCAGACAAATATTTTTATTGTCGATGGTCTACGGTCAATAAAATGTGAGAAAATGGTGTAAAAGGTCAATCAGTGTTTCCAAAGCCCAAGATCACACCCTTAAATGTCTTATTTTGTCCACAACACAAAGAAATTTAGTTTATTGTCACAGAGGAGTCAAGAAATAGGAAAATATTCACATCTGAGATGCTGGAATCAGAGATTTAGGCCTCTTAAGTATCCAAATAGTCGGCAACTAATCAATTAATTGTTGAAGCTGTAATTTAATTAAAGCATTAAACTTATTAGCCACACATTGTACATCCTAAATTTGCAGTTTGCTAACTGCATCGTTTCAAATTTGATTTGAAATTAATTAATTGTTCAACCCGAGCCTCAAGATTGTCATGATTTGTGGTTTTGTTGTCATAATCACAGCAGATTAACGCGAAACTGCCCATTTAGTCAGGAACTATTTCCATTCTTTCTGTGATGCTTTATTTCTATTCTTACTCATGCAGTGGAGCAGACTTACACTGCCATTACAGAAGTCATAACCAGAACTACAACACACAAAACCTTTTATCTTTCCTCTTATTCAGCATTATGGTCTGTCAAACTCATGACTACTGTGGGAGTTAAACTGACTCTTATGTTGGGGAACGAAAAACAAATTAAAAAAGCATTAAATTCAAGCCAGAAATATTCTGTTCTCTCTAGGTTGTCTGGGTGTCTTGCTTCAGTCTCTTACTTTTTTACCCTAACTGTTGCCCTATAAATGCAGCAATGAATCTTTGACGCTCAAATTCTGCTGCTGACAAGCCACATATGAAGAATAATGGCTGCTATTACTTGTACCAGTGCACTCAGCACTGATTGAGAGGATGCACTAGAGTTAAGGAAGAGATAATGGAGTGTGTGTGTAAGAGGGAGGGTCATATCTTTCAGCTGGCACATGCAGCGTAACGCCATTTGACTCAGACTCTTCTAAATTTGTGCTTCTTTCTTGCCTCTGAGCCTGCTGCCACTGTTCGGTGATTCAGAACAGAGACTCAGATTGTTTTAAACCACGCAGAGGCACACTGTTATCTCAGTGCCCAGAAAGAACTCCGATATCTCCACTTCCTATGGGTGCACATTCAAACGCACACATATGCTTATACATTCACACACTTACCAATACACACACAGGCAGACGCACACGCAACAGCACTGCAAATACAAACACACGCATTTTCTTGTAAAAATAAACAATCAGAGCTAAAAAGACACACATCGAGATGCGATAAGAGAGGTGTCACATATTTCATAAGAGGTTTCAACAAGTGCTGCATCATGTCACTCACACTTTCACTTCACAGCCTGTGATGAAAAGGCACTCGGTTCCCTTTACTGATATTGCGTTTTACGTTTCAGCTACAAAGCAGCGCCCCTCTGTGGTCGCCCAGGTGTACTGCAAGCACTCTAACCTGCACATGACCCTACTGTGTAACACACATACATGACAGCAGGCTGTGTGAGGGATTAGAGCGTGGATTAACGTCGGTTTAATTAGAAATCAGAGGAAGTGTAAAGCGAGTGAGCCAACCCTCGTAAATCTGACAAACACTATAGCCCTGTCTGTATGTAAAGCTCTGTAGAGTGGTTGTGTCGCCACTGAGCGTAACGTTTTTCCTGCATAGAAGAATTTTTGGCACCCCTCAAAGGATTTTCAGTCTGCACCACAGGAATAACCGACAATAAAAATAGCCTAATTGTTAATTGTGGTTTAATGTACTCCAGCATAATGGGCATTTTTGTTTACAAATAGTAGGAAATTCACAGGAAAAGACATATGTTTCTGTCAAATAAATCTCACTGCCTTTACGTGCTCACTGGTAAACCACCCTAAAGGCATGTTCTGAGCAAACTCTTGTGCAAACTCATAGTTGCGTCTTCTGTTTGTTGAGTATAGCAGCTCCTTGTTACCTCTATTGTGCTTATATCTACAAGGCAAATGTAACCGTCGAACCAACCAGCCCACATGTTTAATGTGGACTTGGAGAAGGCCTACGACAATGTTCTACAGGAAATCCTATGAAGGATACAGCTAAATAAGAGGTATCAGGGGCCGTTGCTACAAGCCATCCGGCCCACGTACAACCAGAGTGAGAGCTGTGTCGGTATTATGGACACAAAGTCAAACACAGTTCAAGTGGGTGTTGGGCTATGCCAAGGTTGCCCTTTGTCTTCGATCTTGTTTGTGACATTCAAGGAGGATGTCCATTTTGGAAACCTCAGAGTTGTGTCTTCGCTTTTCGTGGATGATTTGGTTCTGTTGGCTTCATCAAGCCGGTTTTCAGCTGAGTGTGAAGCAACTGGGATGAGAGTCAGTGGTTCTGTTGGAAAGCGGCAGATTACTTCCTCCGAGTTGGGGGTGAGTTGCTGCAACAAATAAAGGAGTTTAAGTATCTTGGAATCTTGTTTACAAGTGACAGGGAAATGGAGTGTGAGATGGACAGACAGTCTGAGGTAGCATTAGCATTACTGGGGCGTTGCACCAGACCAAAGTGGAGAAGAGAACAAGCTGAGGAAGGAATGAGATCCAGGATACAAGAGGCCACAATGAGTTTCCTTCATAGAGTGGCTGGGCTCAGCCTTAGAGATTGGGTGAGGAGCTCAAACATCCAGAGGGAACTTGGAGTCACTGTTCCTTCGTATTGAACTGAGCCAACTGAAGTGGTTTGGGTACCTTATTAGGATGCCTCCTAGGGAACTTTCTTTGGAAGGTTTCCATGCATGTCTAACTAGAAGGAGACCGCAAGCTTGACATAGAACTTGCTAGAGGTATTACTTATCTCATCTGGCCTGGGAACATTTTGACATCCACCAGGAGGAAACAGAAAATGCTGCTGACAGAATCACAATCAAAATAAAAACTTCTGATTCAGATCCACCAGTAGAAGCAGAAAAATGCTGTTGAGAGAGAGATTGGAATAACATGCTTGGCCTGCTGCCACCACAACCTGACTCTGGATAAGCTGAAGAAAATGAATGGATATAGAAAAAAAAAATCATAGTTCTTTACCTGTTAGAATACACATATGACATCTTCATTAGAATACTTGATTAGTTGTACTTAAGAAGCAAATCATTGTACTGGCTCAGCATTACATTCTGCATATTATCAATACAGTAGAGTAGAGGCTGATCAATAGCTTTAATCCTCTTATTTAAGCCACTGTGTCATATTGACATGGTGTACATATCAAACATATCAGTACAATATATATGAATGAATATGTTTTGAAAGGCCCTTTTGGTGTTATCTGTTAAAGCTGACAGAAGAGAAACAACAACTCGGTGTAGGAAACCACAAGAGGAAGCAGTCAGAGGTATCGTGAACAGTCTATATACAGCACACATCAAAGCACTGACATCTGCTTTTTTCTACTAACCCACTGCAAAACAAAACACAATTTGAACAAAGGATTCATTATGCCGGCTATCTATTTATCCATCTCTCTATCTCTGTATCTATCCATCTATCCATCTATCTATCTATCTATCTATCTATCCATCTCTCTATCTCTCTATGTGTCTCTCTATCTATTTATCTATCTATCTATCACTCATCCATCTCTCTATGCATCTATCTATCCATCTATAACCTGTCTATCTATCCATGCATCTATCCATCTGTCATCTATCCATCCATTTCTCTATTTATCTATCCATCCATCCGTCTTGATTCTAGGTGTTGATTTGGTGATTCATTACCTCTAATGGAAGATGATGGATTAGTTTACTGTATTTCTTTCACAAATGAGTTTAGTTGGCCTAGCAGAACAGCAGATTACTCTGCTGTAATTATCATTAATGACTCATAATTAAACAGTGTCAGGACGTCGCAAGGGGACATGAGCTCAATTACTAGCTTCGTCAGAGCCAACCGTCCTGTCTCCACAGCAGCTATACAGCCTCCTACATCAGCTTCTCTCTAATGCTGCCTTCAGCTGCTATTGGAAATTTGACCAGTGAACCTTGCTATTCTATTTCAGTGGCATTTGCTTGTACTTCATAGTTCTGGATGGTGTTGATTGCACAGCAATCATTCACTGTAAATACTGCTGACCCATCACATTTAATATCAACATAGTTATTTTATGCTTATGCATCTCAGGCTTTGTTCTCTTGTTCTTTTGACTATTTCAGGGCACAATATCAGTTAGTCTAACATGTCACTGCATTTTTTTCCTTTTTAACAAATATAATTTAAACTACTGAAAAAGGAAACAACCATTCCAGTGAATTTATGTTTCTGATCTTATTTTATCCAAGAAGAAAAACACATGCACACATGCAGAAGCACACAAATGATGCAGCTAACATCCAATGAGCACTTTCACATTAACATAGATCAACCATTGATGAGGTTAACATGCCAAAAAATGTGGCAATGTCCCCACAAAGGCACGGAAACTTGGAATGATAAGCAGTGAACACGCATATAAACAATGCAAATTTAAGACTGGCTTTGCAAATGTTAAATCAAGAGGGAAATGAACTAAACAAATTTGTTTTACTGCATAGATACCCCACAGAAAGTGCTTTTTGACAACAACTACTCAGTGTAAACAGAGCATTTGCTTGTTTATAAGAAAACTCCACAGGCTCCCTTAACCCTTAGGCATCAATTTGAAAAAGCAACAGAAGTCCTTAAAGACAAAATGTCCTCATCAAGCAAATGCTATAAAAAAGTTATATATTGATATTATTTTCTACTTTCAATGACTAGGTCATTAAATCTAGTTTAGTCCTGTTTACAAAAACCAAATATTCATTTGTTTTCAGAATTTTAATCCTTTTAATACCAGCATGTTTATGTGATTTTACTGTTGTTGTTTTTTTTATGGAAAAACAATTATTTTCCAAAATATAATTGAAAAGTTGAAATTTCTTCTTTTTTTTGATTGTCAGTCTGGGATGTATCACTCATTTAGCACCAACATTAGTTCTGATGCCTTATTATTTAAAAACCCTAAAGACAAAAATGCCCTTGGGAAAAAAAAACTGTCATAAAATGTTATGTATTGATGTTATTTTCCCACTTTCAGTTACTATTTATTAAAAATCTAGATCAGTCCTAATCACTACAAAAATATCTATTAATTATCAGGATTTCAACCCTCTAAATGCCTGTTTGTTCACAAAAAATTGATTAATTTCCATATAATAAATACAAAGTGGAAATTTCTTTTTTGATTAATCCAGTCTGGTATTCGTCAATAGTTAGCACCAACATGGATTCTGATGCATTACTATTTTCAGCAGTATCACATTAAAAAAACTCACAGTCTTGATCACAAATACTAAATATTAATTAATTTTCAGGATTTTAACCCTTTACATGTCAGTTTACATGACAGCACCATTGTTTTGTTTATGAAAAAGACCAAACAATGAATTATTTTCCATATAATAAAGGCTAAGTGGAAAAAAATCTTTGACTGTCAGTCTGGAATGTGTCAGTGATTAGCACCAACACTGGTGTATTTTATTCAGTCAGATTTTTAAAAAGAAAAAAACTCACTTTCTTGACCTGAAAGACACAAATATCCTTGTCAAAAAATGCTTACGTCCTTATGCTACATGACGGCCTAAGTGTCTCAGACCTGTTTTTTTCCGTGCAGCCCTTGAACGCAGCAGCGGCTCCGTACAGTTGCAGGAGATGCTTCAGCCGCAGCTCGCTTCACTGCGCGGGCGCAGCGGAACATAAAAGAAAACAATGTGTAGGAAGAGGACAGCTGCTTCTGCTCACTAACACTGACTGATCATGGCTGGTCGGTGGCGAGGCGGTCCTCGGGTCTGTCCGGGAGAGCACACCGGGAGCCTAAAAACGACGCCCCGTCAACAAGAACCGTCCGGAGAGACCGAGGAGGCGCTGCGGGAGATGCCGCGGTGGATGCGGCTGTACTTCTACGGGATGCACGGCGTGACTCTGGACGTCCTGCTCTCATCAGTGCAGCGGGTTTTAAAACATCAAGACCCCAAGCTGCTGGGCTTCTCCTCTCCGTACCTCTGCGTCCTGCATTCACTGACCCACTTCGCGATGGAGAAGATCTACTCTCGGAGGAGATGTTTCCCAGGTCGGCCTGCGGTGTTCCACCTGGTCCTCTACCCGACCCTCTACATCGGGCTGCAGATCCTGATCGGGAGCGTGAAGTCGTGGAGCGAACAGGTGAGGCCGCTTTCCTGGACGCAGCTGGCGGTGCACTACATCCTGGCTCTGTATTTTTCTCAGGTGTTCCACAGAGGGATGTCACATCTGCAGTATCACCCGTCACTGATGCGCAAAGTCACCCAGGAGGGCAGATGGAGACCTCCACATGGTCTCCCCGGCTTTGCGCGCTTCCTGTTCTTCGGGATGCACGGCTTCCTGGACGAGGTGCTCTTCACGTCCATCTTCAACCTGGTGGAGAAATCAGACTGGAACCTCAGAGGCCACACATCCCTCTGGTCCTTCCTCATGTACGGCAGCTGCAGCTTCGTGGTGGAGAAGCTCTACCTCCATCTGCACTTCACCCGGGGCTGGGGCACCTGGAGGAGGCTGCCCATCTACATCTGCTTCATCTATACTTGGGAGTTCACCTGGGGGCTGCTGCTGAGGCAGTTCGACGCCTGCTCCTGGGACTATTCCCACTATCCCCACAACTTCATGGGACTCATCACCCTCCTCTACCTGCCTGGATGGATCCTCCTGAGTCTGTACCAGGATGTTCTGTCCAACGTCCTGCTGGGGATCAAGTGCACCAAAGATGGATGTGACTCCAACGGAGAAGCCAATGGACAAGTGGAGTCAAAGAAAAAACTATTTTAATGTTTCCTTTTTGAGGTTTTAAACACTTCTGGGGCCCACTTTGGTTGACATTACTCTAATAAAGAGAGTAAACAGGGCACATATTTATTACTGAACTGACTGAATGAAGATAAATCCAGTAGATTTGGGTGCACATATCAAAATATTTAACTTTAATTTGTTTTGGGCAGGAAACACACAGTTGAACACAGGATACTCTGGTTTACATTGAAGTCTGGACAGCAGATTAGACATTTTCCACTTGTCAACTCTGCCATGTCTGATATTTTAGGGTCCATTAATGAAGATAAAACATGTAGGACCCTTGCTGTTTACTTAACCCAGTTTAACTTCAGTTAACCTACTGCCATTTTTATCTATTAAATGTAAAATACTGTGTAATTTTAACCACTTTTACATGTCTTGGTGACTAAAAAGGTGTGAATATTCTGTTTTTTTTTATTGATTGCAATGGCAGAATTGCCATCTTATACATCTTACATGCATTGCTGCAGGGTTGGATTAGCATGCTTTATAACTGTAGCTCATATCTGCATGATAAACCTACAAATATCATACCATCTAAAGGGTTTATGGTTTAGATTACTAAACTAAAGTCAGTATTTCCACAACAAAGTGACTGCTCATCTTGTTATTTATTTTGAATTCCATATTTTTTGTTAATGTGACTCTTGAGTAATGCATGCATGACAACAAATAGAGAAGAGATAACCCCAGTAACACATGTAGCAGAGGAAAATACTTGTAGCCGAGAGGACGAGAGGAGCCAAGTGAGATTTTACTGTGAATTTTTCATGAACCAAACGTTACTTTGCTGGAGTGCCTTCCCGTGCAAACCGAGTCAGCCAGACTCACATAAACAACACTAAGTGTCCACAGGGATCCTCTCTTTATCTGCAAGTGCTACAGTCGCAGTCGCATGTACTCTGCAGACTTGACTCTGCTGTGAGGGTTCAGTAAATCCTGAGTAATAAACTTCAATGCAGGGCAAAAGTAGTGACTCTGTGCTCTAATATGGTGTGCGAGTGACACTGAAAATTGCTCCACACTGTTAAAACAATAGAATGTATTGCTTTGGATATTTAAAATTAGAAACTAGCTTTTGTCTGAAGTATAATTGAAACGTATATTACAGCTTATAACTTGCTTTATCGATAAAAAGAGGTGCAAAAGCTCATTTCAAACTCCTGTCCAATTCTACCCAAACATGCAACAAACTCTGTGCCTTCACAGCACTAGTGAGCCCGACGCTGTGGTTGGTGTGGTGGAGTTTTGTGGTCTAACTTGGCAGCTAAACTGATGTTCTTAATCATTTGCATTCTCTGCCACCTGACTGAATGACTCTTTTAAGATTTTCCATGGCCGAATAACTGTATCTTAACTTCACTTTTGTGTTGTGTGGTTCGCTTATCTAGGAAAAAGAAGACCAAACTCCTTTTAGGAAAAGTGTAAAAAGCTGGGATAAAATGGAAATTTAAATGAAAAAAATAATGTCTGACTTGCAGTGGCATGTACTGTATGACTTGCAATTTTGATTAAATCTAAAATTTTCCTGTGACATGACTGGCATTCCTTCATTTCTTCACTGTATTATTGGCAAACAAATGGTCGACAAAATGGAGCAGGAAGTGCAAACAAACCTTGAGAAAGAGATTGTACAGCACAGAAGACCAATTCTTATCTTTTTTTTGACTTCCTTGTTTGTTTTTTTCTGGGTGTTTATGCTCCATTAAAACATTAACCATCATAGGCTACCTAGAAAGGTTTACAAGGGCTGGATCATAACACTGTCATGGCATTGTCCTCTGTAAGCAACAGAGTGTGTTTTTCCATATACACATGTACTTCAGGCACGAAACAAGTCTCAACAAGGTCCAAAACACACACAACACATGATTTATAATGTTGCTTTTATGCCTGCAAATATATCTCTAGAACACACACACACACTAGTTCCTGGTACACACTGTTATCTCTCATTATAACTTCTTTGTTGAGATGCTGTTGTGAGAAATTAAACAACACAAGGAGGAACCAAAAAAGCTCAACAGAGAAGCCTTTAACATTTACTTCATGTCTGGCTTTGTCTTGATTTTGTAAGGATTTTAGTTTCTTTTTTGTGTAGCTGCTTAAACAAACAAACCTGCTGTCATGATAGCACCGACTTGGTGTGTATTACATGCAGATTTGTGTAGTGTATGTCGTCAAGTGTGTGTGTTGCAATCGAGGAAGAGAAATGATTAAAACCGAGCACAGAAAGAGGCTAAACTTGTGTCCAAAGTCTACATTATATCTGTCCTCTCTCTGTATCTTTATGACACCTTGGAGATCATTGTGACATTAGCAAACACACAACACCCAGAGGAGCCTCAGTGAATACACCAGTGACCTACAATATCTGCTGCACACCACAATGGGAATACCACAAGCTCTCATACAGCAGTCTATCCTAATTAGCAGTCTCAATTTGTAGCAAATGACTGCTGTGTGTAAACATAAAGCATGCTTTTATACATATGCAAATACAGATGCAACTGTGGAGCACTGGTGAGGCCATTACTGCACTTTCAAAACTGAAAAATTAACCTTATGATATAGTGCTTAACCTGTATCAGTTCATTAACTAGTAAAGTTGCATTAAATAATATTCCTTAAGTATCTGAAGCAAATGACTCACATTAATGGCGTTAATAGAGCATCGAAACTGAACTGTTGGGCCAGTACTAATTTTAGGAGGTGAGAAATTGTCAATATTGTTTTTATATACACCGATCAGCCACAACATTTACATTCACAACATGAAGTGAATAACATTGATCATATTGGTACTACGTGAAGTTCTGCTAGAAAACCTTGGATTTTGGCATCTGTGTTGATGAGACTTAGACAACCAAGAAAATATTGGCCCAGAACAAGCACACTCCCTCAAATGGAAATCCCCAGTGCCATTGGTCTACCCTTGCAGGAAAATTCACCCCACCACATGGAAAAAACATCAAACAATCAGGAACTTGTTGAGGAACATAACAATGGCCTAAGATGCCAATTAATTCTCATTAATTAGATATTTTTTTCCCGAAAAGAGCTCATATTAATCAGTAAAATCAATATACTCTGATCAGCCACAACATTCTGACCACTGACAAGTGAAGTGAATAACATGGATCATATTGGTACTATGTGCTGTTCTGATGGAAAACCATTGACTTTAACATCCATGTTGATGAGACTTTGACAACCAAATAAACATTTTCCCACAACAAGCACACTCCCTCATGCAAATGAAAATCACAAATGTCACTAGTCTACCCACTAAAGGAAAATGCACCCCACCACATGGAAACAAACAATCAGGAACATGTTGAGGAACATGACAATGGCCCAACATGTTGATTTGACCTCCAAACTTCCTAGAGCCCATTCTGATCAAGCATCAACAGGATAAATTTTCTTTTAATAAATATTCTTTTCTCTATTATGTTCTCAAAAGGAAGTTTTCATATCCAGATATATCAGACAGCATACACACAGATACTGATTTGTGTCAAACCATCAATTGCTGACCAATATGTCAGCCAGGCTATATTAGCAAGAAACCAAGCTAGCTAAAAAGCTAACACTCAAACCTGCATTCAACATTCTGCATTTAACTGCTTTTAAAATTGCTTAGCTAATTATATTTTGCTTTTACACAAATTTTCTGTACATTCACATATTCTGGCACACAAATTTCCAGCAGCAACAAACAAAATAAACACAGAATGTCCCACAAACAAACCATAAACCACTTCCTCAGTACCAAACAGCTGACAGACAAAGCTAGCCGTTAGCTTTTTAGCTAACATTAAGCATTAAGAAAGCTGACAACCCAGTTATTTGTCTAAGGAGTTGGTTGACACCAACATGTAGCAAGAGGAAGATTAAATATTGAACTTACCGTACCTTTGCCCAAGTAGACAGAAAAATGTCCCTAAATGAAGGTTGACGATGGTCCATGTCTGCCGAGTGTAGAAGAGGGTAACTCCATGCTAACTGAGCTAGCTGAAACAGTTGGAGAAGCTGTTAGCTTGTTGTTAGCAGGGAAAGCTAAGTGATAACAATAAAAACATCTGCCTTCCATGAAGGTGAATTAGTTTTAAACCACATAAAACAGTATATAAAGTAGTTAATTTACATCTACAGCCATAAAATGCAACATAAACATTATTGCTGTTGTAATATTAATCCAAAAACTGTCATATACATATATATATATAGGCCTACATACATACAAGTAAATACTGACAAGGAGCATTTTACAGGAGAATAAATACTTTTACTTTTATTATCTTAAGGAATTTTGACGATTATACTCACATTTTTATAGTATGGTATTGCTTTTCCAAATAAGCACAACAAAACTATAAAGTGGGTCAAAGAAATGTAGCAGCAACTGGATTCTCAGTGCATCTTTTAGCAAAATACATTAGAAACAGGCGCTTATCAGCAACATTTAGGAGCTGGAGCACCCTGCTTCATTCACTGCTCCAGTGTCTCAACATTACTGAGTCTCCTTCAGAGTCAAACTGAACAAAGACATGAGGCAAACACATATATTCAGCCTAAACCAGGTGCGTTACTGTCATTGGGTAATTGGTTAAATAGGGCTTCAAATCTATTGGATGATAAATCCAAAGGTGGGTGTTGCCATAGTCGGTGTGCAAGTGCCACACCTCCAACAGGAAGTCAGAAACAGAGTACAGGCCTCTCTTAAAGGTACAGAGACAAAACGAAGAACTGTCACAGGTGACAATTCAGAGGAAGCTTTACAAATCAGAAAACATGTCAGAAGCAATTCAAACCTCTCTTAAAGGTATGAAAATACAGCTTTAAATATCTGTCAAATTCAGTTTCTCCATTTATACTAAAGGGCTCCACTGGGTTTGAAGAGTAGATCCAACGTGTCTGTCTGCAGAGCATTGACTTTAAAATGTCACCACCTCGAGCAGAAGGGAGGATTTATTCTATAACAAAGAGCTATAATGACACCGCAGAGACAGAGTTGGCTTATACAAAATGTCAGCAAGTGCATAATCTATGTTTTGTGTATATACTGCAGTCTTATGTTCACATACGCAAGTCTTTAACACTCTGTTCATCCAACATCCTCCAGACCACAGGAACAGTTCAACATATATACAGCATGAGTGCAGCTGAGGGACATGATGTTTTTTGTTTTTGTTTTGCCAGTATGTGCATGTTTTAAAGTACTTGTTGTCTGATGATTTAGAACATTGTCCACAGTGGTTACAGCAAAAAATAGGAGACAGTGACTGTGTTGGAAATCACCTCCTGGCAGTATGTACTGATTAGGCCCAAATGTACCATGCAGTGTGCAAAAAAACAAAAGGAAAATCTCGCCAAAAATATCAAGATGCTGTACTGATTTGGAAAAAAAACTGTAGACCTCAAGTCCCACAATGCAACACAGTGGAACATTTACACAACTGTAGAAATGGTGGGCGGTGACACCTCTGACATAGTGGTGGAAAAGCAAGATAATTTGTCTTTTTTTTACATCAATTAACATTTTAGCTGAAAAACTAAGCTCTCATCATTTTAACTATATCAGTTAAATAACACAGGGAACATATAATCATTTTAGATGCATTTTATTGAAATTATAACGCTACTGAAGAGGAGGAAATGTTCACATGTGTTCATGACAATGGCCTACAATGCAATTTAATTCTCATTAACTAAATAAATCCTCCCCAAAAAGAGCTCATATTAATCAATAAAATCAATATACTCCGATCAGCCACAACATTATGAGCACTGACAGGTGAAGTGAATAACATTGATCATATTGGTACTATGAGGTATTCTGCTGGAAAACCTTGGATTTTAACATCCATGTTGATGAGACTTAGACACCCAAATAAATATTATCCCACAACAAGCACACTCCCTCATGCAAATGGAAATCCCAAATGCCACTTGCCTACCCCTGCATGAAAATGCACCCCACCACATGGAAAAAACATCAAACAATCAGGAACATGTACAGGAACATGACAATGGCCCAACATGTTGATTTGACCTCCAAACTTCTGACACTCCATTCTGATCAAGCATCAACAGGATGCAGTGGAACAAGTTGGATTGACAGAGGACCCACTGCACAAGCCAGAGTACCCAAAGGATCCAGTGTCAACGTCCTGGTTCCAGACCCAATAGGACACCCTGAGAGGTCCTCTTGTCCATTCCCAATGGTTCAGAACATTTTTGAGCATATAAGGGGGACCAACACAATATTAGGCAGGTGGTCATAATGCTATGCCTAAAATCAGTCTAAGTCTATATTAAGTTGCTGAATCAAATTTCAAGACTGAATATTAAAATTGTTTTGATGTCATGTTTATTTTCGCAGAACTCTTCATTTGCTCGGGTCATCCTGGGGCGAGAAACAAAAACACAGCTGCAGCTCCTCTTTTTTCATTTATTTACATATGCAGTCAAATTACATACAAATACAGCAGGGAATATTGTCATAGACGGGTGACACGTCTCTGATATGGCATAGTGTTTGTCTTTAATAGATTATGTCAGTGGTCACTGGTTTATTATTAGTATATGAGAGAAGTTTTTGCTTAACACACCTGAATAGCAACATGTATGTGTGGTCAGAGGCAGTAACTTTGAAGGTTGAAAAAAGATCATTGCTAAGGATTTTTTTTTTTTAAAAAACCTTTACGAATTATCATTAAGGGGCATTTAAATGCATTGAAAGCCCATCTAATGTTTCATGTTCTCTATGGTTGCAATGAGACAGAAATCCACCTTTGGGACTAAACTGGACTGGGATTTGTAGCTTGTAACCGACTATTTGAATTATTAGCTAAACAATAAAGTTCTTTTTAATGTTATCTTTAGTAATACTGGTCTGCTGTGAGTCATCTAATACAGTTTTAATGAAAGTGCGTGACTTTTTGTACAGTCCTTGCTTCACGCTAAACATCAGGGCCTTGGCGAGCTCTCTGTGCGTCCTGGGACTGCAGCTCAGTCCTTTGTAGCACCGACAGGTAAACCTCCTGCTCAAGGTCTTCAGGTCAGCGAAGGTGGGTCGCCCTAGAGCGAGGTAGCGTTTCTGAATACGAACGACCCTGAAGTTCTTAGGGTTTAGGTGGAGGTAGTGATTGGACGTGTGGTTTTTTCGGACGCAGCGGCCGTTCCCGCGACACAGGAAGTTGCTGCAGAGCTGGGCAGCTGCCGTGACGTTGGTGATGTAAGGGTTGAGGGTGGAGGTGAGGTAGGATGAGAGGGCTTTACAGGAAGTCTGCGGAGTAAAGGAAAGAGAATACAACGCAGCAGTTTGACAGATTAATACCACTTTCATATCCATTAAAAATGAAGGTACAACCACAAGCTGCTTAGCTTAGCTTAGCTTAGCTTAGCTTAACTCAGCCTAATGATGGAACAACAAGCCTCCTCCCAGCCTGTTTTAGTTCAGGCTAACATGCCCAAACTTTCACTAATTAGCATGTTATTTCTTATTTGTTTAATCCGTACAAAAAACCAAAGAATAAAAAAATGACCCATTTTGGCTACAGTCTAACGGATACTGGATTTTTTTGGGGACCGAAACAAATTTCATAATAAGAGACTGCTATGTCGATATTTTGGACAATATTGTTGATACCTATATATGTTAGTTTAAAAATCAAAAATAATTGAGTCATTGTTTATTGACTTTCCAGCAGTGAATCAGCAATGAATAAACAAACTAGTTAGCGACTTTACATAAGGACAAAGCTCTTTATCACCATCTGCTAGCCTGTGATAGATACTCTGCTACATGTGCTGCAGACTGTGCTGGACAAGCTATGACTAAATGTCGAAATTAGTCCAAGCATCTTTTTCTGTATTATGTTCTGTAAAAGAAAGTTAATCAGACAACATACCTGCCTGTCACAGAAACTGATATATCTGTGACAGGCCTGTCAGCTGATAATATCAGCCAACTAATATATCAGTAAAGCTCTAATTCTAGTTTTATGGAAGATTTTATGCAACAGTCTGACTACTCATGGCCATAAGAATGTCAAGCACTCATGGATTCAACAAATGAGACGCAACATGTGGATTAGTGAGCTTTAGAGGTCCTGATAGGTGCATTTCAAAAGGCCAGCTTTTTGCTTTTTGTGAAAGTGGTATCAATCTTTTTATTTTAATCTTTTCAAGTGAGAAAGCTAGCAAATTTCCCAAAATGCCCAATTCTTCCAATGAGAGAACCTTGCTTTTACAGGTTGTCATGTGTCAGTTAGGAAAATACACCATCAACCACAACATTAGGATCATCTGCCTAATGTTGTGTGGGTCTCTCTTGTGCCACCAAAACAGCTTTGATCCAACAGGGCCTGGGCATGGGACCTCTGGACTTTTCCTGTGGATCGAGATCTAGAAGTTTTGAAGGCCTGGTTAAAGAATGGGCTCTGGGTCGTGTTCCTCGAGCAAATATTGAACAGTTTTGGTGGGATGCATTGTCCTGCTGGAGGAGGCTATTGCTGTCATGAGGGGGATGTGATGATCTGTGGGGGGTACATGAGTGACTGGACTCAAGATTTCCCAGCGGGAGACTGCAATATAACTGTCAGTGGTTCTAATGCCGTGGCTGAATGGTGTACATAAGTTCAGTAACTGGAGTGTATGAAGACAAGGCAGGATACAGACAAAATTCCACAATAAAATAAGAAAGCAATGCACTGAATAAGACAAAATGAGGATTTCTAGCTTGACTTTACATGGTGAGGTCTCTTGCAGAAGACTTTAAACATCTATCATCATGCTAATTTTGGCCTCCCTGCTGTGGATGGGGTTGCATTACCAAACCAGCACAATCAATCAGCAGCTATTGTCAGTCAGTTACAGAGATGAGCAGCTTTCAGGATCGTCTCATTTAACTCTTTGTCTCCGTCAGACTTCCTGCCATCGGTACACTGTTGTGTCTTTGAGCAGCCAGGTGGAGGTCTGCGGTGTGATGTTACCTGGTCATCATAGTCAGCACTGGCCCCCCACAATACAGCACCAGACGCTCCAACTGCTGCACTCTCCCCGATGGTGCTGACCAGATCCCCCTGGATGCAAATGGATAAACACACACAGATTCACAGATGAAACACTGTGAGCACGCTTTCCCACTGTTTAGTTTTATACACCATTAGGTATTAATCCACACTCCGTACGAGGTGAGAAGAGAGGATAAGGATTACACCCTCAGGTGGGGGTTACACCTGAGCAGGGTGTTGTTACACTAAAGAAACCAAACTCCTCCTAAAACTGGACCTCTTGGCTGGAAACACGTCGCTGCTGGGATGTAAGAAGTAACCTAAGAGGTATCTAATCTAGGCGAGTGTGCAGTCTCTCTTGATGAGTAGCCTCAAAAGACGGGACGTGCTTGAGAGCTGAATTTTAGTAGGACTGGTGAGTGGCTGTTGAAAAATGTCTCCTGAGGACATCTCTAAATGCAAAACTTAAGCTGCGTATGTCAGTGAGGTATTAAACTTGAGTATTAAACAAATCAGCATTTAAATCTACCCGGCTGAGGAAGCGTCTGTTCTGGTCAACAAAGACAGGTCGCATGTAAACAAACACAGGTGCAGTGGCACTCTGGTTGGGCAGGGCGGACACTCTCACAGCTTCCTGGACACGGTTTCTCACCATCAGGGCGGCTTTGGGGTTGTCTGCTAAAGATTCCTGTAGAAAAAAAAAAACGAAAAGAATTACATCTGAGGAGGAAACAACACTAAAGATAGATAGGTCGCTCGTAAACTTTGCCAACCTGCAGGTACACAGAAGGGTAAAGGGCAGTGCTGGACTCCCACAGCCAGAGCAGCTCATCATTCTGCCTCCTCACCTCCTTGGAGCACTGGCCTGTGTAGCCAGTAGGTTCATGCCAGCCATAGTTATAGCAGTTGGGAAACAGGTAGAAGCCCCACAGATAGTTGGGTCTCATAGCTCTGCCCATCGCCAGCATCCCTGACATGAAACCCTTTGCCGCCTCCTAGAAAGGAATCACGAGGCTCATCAAACTTTAATGGCTGCTCAGAATTAAATATAACTTGCTAAATTGAGCCTCACACTGACCTGGAACTGCTGCTTGGCTTTTTCTGTGGCCTGCCGTACAGTGAGAGAGCGGTTTGTCTGCATGACATGAGCCACTGACAAACTCTGGTAGATTCTCTTCGTGCCCCAGTTTCTGTCCCACAGGGGGCGCCATTCCTCCCAGTCTATCACAGCCAGGCCCCTGGTTGTCCTGAGAAGAATGAGGAGGCAATGATGAAGGTAGATATTAGCATTATATGTATTCTCAGTGGCTTTTAACTTTTAACCCTTTGAACTCCAAACAGTATTCTTGGCTTCCTTTTTTTTTTTTTTTGCTCCTGTCACATTTTTACTCACTGTGGGCTCATTTTTCACTGCAATATAAAGTCCTGCACCTCTATGAAAACAGCACAACCATGACTAGAAGTAGAGAGAACTCAAAAATATCTTCTGTTCAGTATGATACAGTTTTAATGCCATAAATCACAGACAGGGTAAATTGAAAGTTGAATTTCTTGGAAAATTTGCTTTACAAAAATTAACAATTACAACAATTTAAAAAACTGTAATCAACATGTACAACATTTTTCCAAGCGCACAATGTCACCAATACTAGATTAAATTGGTGACTCTATGCTATATCTACATATTTTACTGCTTACATTGTAAAACACAGCCTGCAGTTCATCCAGGTTCAAGTAAAACATCTCAGCTTAAATGTCAAGCTTCTGATCCAAGCAGCTGAGTCACTAATGGCTATTTAGTTGTGCCAAGGAGTGCAAAAATATTTAGTTTTTTTACAGAATCTTGTTAAAGTAATCGGTTAATTTTTGGTGAATTTAAACGAGACATGTAGAATAAAGTGAGCTTTGACGATGATTATCTCAGGGACTGTCAAAGAGTTGAAAATCCAATGATTCTTTCTGTTTTGACGGTTTATGGATCTAATAAATGGGGAAATTTGGACAATTTTTGAAAAATCGACATGCCTTTCAAACCGGGTTTTGGGTTTGAGAAAGGTAAACCTACTTACTTGGATGGAATGTAGTAGTTAATATCGACCCTGGCTTTGTTCATGCTGGCTCTCAGGTTACCTCTCTGAGGGATGCCGCCATAGAGCTGTTTTCTACTTGTGAGGTCTACATGAGGGTAAAGACCCAGTCGGTCTGTATAGAACAGAGACAAAAACTGTCCCGGAACCTGCAGCAGGAGCAAGACAAAGGGAATTAAGTTGTGTGTTTGTCTTAAATAAGTAAACCATGATGTTTTCAGGTTATTTTCAGAGCTGGAGTCAGTTTTCTGCATAAAATTCTCATCTTAGAATCTGAAATTGGGTCCAAAATGAGCAGAATTTTGCAGAAAAAAAGTCATTTTCATCCTTGCCTTAGCAGGTGTGGCCACTCCTTTAAAGGGCGAGGTGTCCAGTGAGATATTGTACTTGTTACACACAAGATCAGGAATGTTCCAAGTTACAATGAAAGGCTGGTGCTCAAACAGTGGGTCTGTAGTGTGGGGGAGAGAGGGAGGCAGAAGTGGTCCGGGCCGGTGGGAGGGTGTTGCCTCTGGAGGAGATGGCAGGTTGTTGGGTAAAGGGATGGGTGGAGGTTTGACGACTGGAGATGCTGTGGGGAAGGATGATGCTGAGAGAGGAGAGAGAAGCTTGTTTGAAGCCTTTTGAGGGGAAGTTGGAGCTAAACATGAGTTGGAGAGAGGAAACGGTGAAGCAGGTGTGGAAGGAGGTTTAGCAGGTTGAAGAAGAACTTTGTTAGGATGGAGAGAAATATTGGACAAAGGAGATTGAAGGGTTTTGTGCAAAGGAAGTGCTGTAGTTTTATGGATCGAATGTTTGCAGGGGTGACGTAGCAGCCGTGAAATCTGGTTTAGGGGTCGAAGAGGAAGGTGAGACACAAAGCAGCGTCTTGAATCATGATCTTTTTTGTGAAACTGATGGATTTTTGTTGAAGCTGTTTGTGAAGTTATGAGGAAGTCTCTGGGGGGTGTTTGGTCAAAGAGCAGCACTGACATTTTCGAGGTAGATGATATTGAATTTGAGGGAGTCATAACTGTAAGTTTTGACAAAGAGGTTGGAGAAGTGGCAGGAAAAGAAAAGTAAGAGGACTGTGTGGCAGTGGATGATTTCAGCATCGCAGGAGAAGCAGTGGAAATGTTGGCTGGCAGGACTGAGGTGGATTTGTTACCATCGCCCATAGAGGGAGCTGTTGCTTTTGGTGCTCTCAGGGCAGCTATTGCGAGAGCAGGCCAGAGAGAAGCGGCTACAAGAGTGAAGAAAAAGGTAGAGAAAGGAGTAAAGAATGACTGGTGGAGCGAAAGAAGCAGCAGCAGACAGCTTCTGCCTTTCTGTGTGACTGAAACCATCCTTTCTCCTGGCTGAAAAAACAGAAGAGAAACAAAGCAGTCACACTCCATAGCACTAATTTACCATCTGTATAATACACACTGTAAAAATAAATTAAAAGATAAATTAATTAATTAATTAAAAAATCAAATGAATACATAGATAAATAAATAATATTATTATTTATAAACAATATTCATTTATTTATTTATAAATAAATATAAATGTATTTATTTATAAATAAATATGTTCTTTAATTTTAGGGAATTTTATGTTTAATCTTTAAGAGTTTTGTCTGTATTTTTTAAATAGCCAAAAATAAAACAACAATGACATGAACAAACACATTCTGTGAATTTATATATCTATTCTAAAATACCATTGAACAGTAAATGCCCATAAATTTGAAGAAAAATGCTTTTGAAATACAGTTGCATCATGATTGCAATTTCATAAATATTTATTTTATTTATTACTATTTTTTGATTATTTTTTTTTTGCTAAAACCATTTGACATAAGGTAAATACTGTAAATATTTTTCTAAGAGTAGATTCAATGAGTGATAATTAAATTTAAACTATGGATTAAAAAATATAGATTTGCATGCAAATTAAGGGCTACAAAGTGTATTTTAAATATGGAAAATTATAGTATTTTTATTGCAGTTATTTTCCATTATTTGATCATATTAGTACTTTTTTCCATTTTCTTTTCTTAATTTACACTGCGTGCTTTGAAAAAGCATACAAATGTCAGACTTCACACAATGACAATGATGTGTCTTGATCTTTGAGTGGCTGCTTTAGTTACTATACTGCAGGTATAATTTAATGCGCGGTCTAATTCCTAAGTATCTGAAGGCTATTCTTATTTCGGCACATCTGTAAAGTCTAACCTGAAATCCTTGATCACACAGCAAGTTTGTTGCATAAATCAGCTGACTTCTACATGCAGATCCCCCAATTTATAATCCAGTCTGCCAGACCTGGCCTGCTTTCAAACTCCATGCATTGCAAAGAAAATATCCACAAACAGGGCCTGCACCTCATTTCCACTATGCTGACATTCCTAAGTCAAGATTTGACCGAAAAAAAAGGGAAATACAAGACACAATACCTGGACATGCCTTCAGCCGAACTGTCCCAGCATACGATGTCTTGACGTGTTGACTGGCACACACAGACTGAGGATGTCCTTACAAAAACGATACAATGGAGGTGCGTGTCCAGGAGGGTTGTTTGTCTCACTGAAACATCTTATTTTGATTGCACTCTGCCAAGTTTGTCTTGGAGCAGAGAAGGAAGACACCTGGGTGTGAGGTTATAGAGCGTGCACTGTTTCATAGCGCAGCAGGGCATCGATGCTGTAACTCAGACTGTCGCTGTGCTGGTGTTGACGCTGGTTCTTGTCACCTAGAATCAGGTAAACAAGGAATATACAGTAACAACAGTCACAGTGGTGTCAGTTAATGTGGTTTTGAGTGTGAGGCTCGTGGGTTCAACAGTGTAGGGATCCAATAAAACCCATTAAATAAAGTTTTTTAATCACCTGGTACTGCAAAAAGAAAAAGGGGATCCTGGACCACTGCATACACAATATGCACCAGCTTTCTGGATTCCAGCAAGCTTGTGGTAAGTCGCATAACATCCTAATGCTATCAGTCAGGGACTCACATTCTCCCGTGCAGTTAGGAGACAGTAGAGTTTGTCACCCAAGTGTGAAGAGAGGAGCTGTGTGCTGATGTCATTAATAACTATTCTATGAGAATAGGGACGTTTAAAAATGACATTGGACACAAAGAGTTCAAATTTACAGACAAAAATAGCTGAAGATATCACATAAACCAGCTAGTCTGACTTGGAAATACTTGCATACACTGTTTACTGTCTGTGTCATTCAGGTGTTTATGTGTCTGCTCAGGCGCATGTAATTCACCATTTGTTGGTGGTTGTTTCACATGTTGGTGGCACAGTGTGACCACTGGGACTGTGACCTTTCACCCTACCAGTTGCTTTTAGGAAGGTGTTGTGTGTACCTGTGTGTTAGACGCTGTTTAGTCATGATTAAAGGACAAAATGTGTCAATGCCATGTCAATGCCCTGTTTAGTGTAACTTTCACGTTATATACATAAAATTCTACGGCATATAGAGAAAATAGAATACACTGTAAGAAAAAATGTTTTTTTTAAAAAACAGTAGAATACTGTAACATTCCAAAACTGTGTGTCATGAAAATTCTTTCTTTTGCTCTGATATAAGTCCATCCATCCATCCATCCATCCATCTTCTACCCCTTATCTGGGGCCGGGTCTTGGGGGCAGCAGTCTAAGCAGAGAGGCCCAGACTTCCCTTGCTCTAGACACCTCCTCTAACCCTTCCGGTGGGACCCCGAGGCGTTCCCAGGACCTCCAAGAGACATAGTCCCTCCAGCGTGTCCTAGGTCTACCCCGAGGTCTCCTCCCGGTGGGACATGCTAGGAACACTTCCTGAGGGAGGCGTCCCGAAGGCATCCGGAACAGATGTCCAAGCCACCTCAACTGACCACTCTCGATGTGGAGAAGAAGCGGCTCTACTCCGAGCTACTTCCGCCACCCTGCGGAAGAAAGTCATTTCAGTCGCTTGTATCCGAGATCTCGTTCTTTTAGGTCATGACCCAAAGCTCATCACCATAGGTGAGAGTAGGAATGTAGATTCGTAGCCTTTTGGCTTAGCTCCTTCTTCACCATGATGGACCAGTACAGACACTGCACCGATCCGCCTGTCAATCTCCCGCTCCATCCTCCCCTCACTCGTGAACAAGACTCCAAGATACTTAAACTCCTCCACTTGAGGCAGGACCTCTCCACCAACCTGGAGAGGGCAAGCCACCTTTTTCTGGTCGAGAACCATGGCCTCAGATTTGGAGGTGCTAATTCTCACCCCAGTCACTTCACACTCGGCTGCAAGCCGCCCAAGCACGCTGGAGGTCAAGGTTTGATGATGCCAAGAGGACCACAGAGACGTGATCCTGTGGTCCCCAAACCGGACCCCCTTCGGCCCCTGGCTGTGCCTAGAAATTAATGTTATGTAAAAGTTATGAACAGAACAGGTGACAAAGGGCAGCCCTGCCGGAGTCCAACGTGCACTGGGAACAGGCCTGACTTACTGCCGGCAATGTGAACCAAGCTCCTGCTTGAACTGCTACCTTATCACGATGGGGGAGTTTGAGTGCCTGAATGATCCTGGGAGCTATGTTGTCGGGGGCTTTATGCCCCTTGTAGGGTCTCCCATGGCAAACAGGTCCTAGGTGACAGGTCAGACTAAAAGCAGTTTGAAGACCCCTATGGACAGAAGAAAAACAAAGACCGTGACGTCGCCCGGTATGGTGCAGCCAGGGCCCCACCCTGGAGCCAGGCCTACTGTTGGGGCCGGAGTGGGTGCACCTGGTGGACGGGCCTTTGCCCACAGGGCTCGGCTGGGCTCAGCCCAAAAGGACGACGTAGGCCCAACCTCCTGTGGACACACCACCTGCAGAGGGAACCGTAGGGGCTGGGTGCTATGTGGATGGACAGCAGTTGATGACGGGGGCCTCGGCAACCCGATCCCCGACCACAGCTTTTGGCTCTTGGGACATGGAACGTCTGATATAAGTCATTGTCCTTTTTTTCACTTTCATTTTTGCACCTTTTTTTGTAAATACCAGCATTTTTTGTCATTCGCTTTTTCTAATGGCCGACTTTTTCATGATTTTACGGCTTGTAACAGCACTCTGTGTCTGAATAACATTAAATTCTGTCAGTAAGTCACAACAGCATCTTTGCACAAGCTAATCTATGCAGTTCTCTGCTAGTCTGAAGGCTAAACTTCGCTGTCGGATAAGTTCTGAATAAGTAAGTCATTTCATTTCATCAAGTCATCATTAGTCATTGTTTTGGGTCAATCTGTGGTGGCCTAGTGACTTAGCTGCTAGCCGTTAGCGTAGCCTCAGCCACTGTAAAAGTAGCTAATGCTATGATACATGGCAATGGCTGTGCTTCTCGAGTGTTAATCTGATTTTAGCAAAATATTCTGGTCCTGCAGATAGTGTTAGCTACAGGCTAAGAGGAACAGCAAACCTCTCTGCGTTAGCATTAGCCGAGCATCAACAGCAGAATCACTTCCAGCTGCACTGACACCAATGAGTGCCACGTATTTTACAATACAAGAAATGTGGACATGTAGTGTTAGAGAGCAGTTTTAGAATGTTAAATAAATTAACTAACTATGCTTTGGTTTTCAAAATGATCTGATGAAAATTACCCCCTCATCTTAAATCACAACTGTCATGAGGTGTTTTCTCTATTTAAATCTGTTAATATGTGAACACAATAATAATAACATAATTTCAATCAGCATTCATATAATTTTTTTGACAATTTATTTCCCAATTCTAATTCTTTTGATGCTCATATATATATTGGACTGTTATTCATTTCTTTGTATAACAGTCGTTAAGAACTATCCTTAAGAAAAAAAAAGAAGCAGCAGTGTCATTTTACTGCCACTGTCCTACTTCTTGTTTTTAATCTAAAGGAAGAGCACTGTTGTTCTGATTGGTTTTCTTTGTTCTTTTCTTTTCTTTATTTCCTGGAGGCATGTTCTTTTGGATTTTTTTTGCATGCATCTAGACGTCCTTTTTTCCAGAGCTGATGTTTCTGTGTCAGGATGCTGCTGAAGACAAACACTGTTACTCTGATGGCTGTTTGTTCTTTGTTCTCGTGTATCTTTTCCTGTTGGTTTCTTGAGCCTCATTTCTGTTGGGATTTCTGGTTGTATCCAGCCATGGTTGGTTTCTCTGGCTGCTTCTCAGTGCCGTCATTCTGTTGGATGGACACTTTGGTATTTGGAGAGCTCTAAAGCTCATGTCATGCTGGAAGGACCTTTCTGTGTCTGAGGCAGCTTCTGTCTTGAGTCGGATGGTTTTGCTTATGTGATGCTGCTCAGCTAGCAGACTTTTAATGGGCTTAGTCTGCTTGGAGACCCTTTGTTGCAGCGGCCACATTTCCCTCTGTGGTTGCTGCTTCTGGTTTTCTCTGCGTAGCGTCTCCTGAGTTTGTTGGAGTTGTTCATGCGCAGCTTTCAGTTCATTCAACTCCGTCCTCAGCTGCTTTTCTTCATTGATCATCAGCCTTCTGACATTCATCTCACCTTGCAGCCGCAGAGTCGTATCATTCAGCTGCATCTCCAGATCTCTGGAGGCTTTCTGCTCATCTTGGAGGTGCTGATTTGTACTATTCAGCTGCTTCTCCAGATCCATCTTCTGCTTCTTGGTCTCTGCGTGCAGTTCTCTCTCTCTCTGATACAGATCCTTCCAGTCGTTTACTGACTTTTGGGATTTTTCAAGCTCAATGGTTAGATATTTTATTTGACCCCACAGAGTTTTGTTTTCTCCTTCTTCAGCTGTGAGGTAGGCAGAGAGCTGCTGGATCCTACAATCCTGATTGGCCGAGGTTTTAGTGAGCTGCTGGATCTCAGCGCCCTGATTGGTTGCATTTTCAGTGAGCTGCTGGATCTTGGTCGCTTGGTCGATGCTGTTTGCACACAGTTGCTGAATCTTGGCCTCCTGGTTGGTGTTGTTTTCAGACAGCTGCTGAATCCTGGCCTCTTGGTTGGTGTTGTTTTCAGACAGCTGCTGAATCCTGGCCTCTTGGTTGACGATGTGTCCATTGAGCTGTTCGATCTTGCTCTTCTGAGCCACACTGTTTTCACAAAGCTCAGTGTTTTTAGTCTCCAAAGAGACAATTTCTTGTTGAGCTCTGAGCAGCTCAGCCTTCAGTTGTTCTACCTGGTTCAGCACAGATTTGTTTTCTAGTTTGCCGAACACTTTCCACTTACGGGGATTCAGGCAGGCTAAAGTCTTGCTTGACATTTGGCTGGTCATGTTGTCTGTCTTCTGTTCTGAAGATTCTCTGGTTGTTGTTCGTCGGCTGTTGTAGGCTTTGAAATATGCAGCTGTTCACTCTTGGCTTGGCTAATTGCACTGAGACAGATACAAGGTCGCTGATGAGCACAACTGAAGAGGTTGAATATTTAAGCTTTTTCTCCCCTGCTGATGTCATCATGATTTCATCACCAACGGCATCAGTGATGTCACAAAGCAGAATTTTGGCTTTGTTGTCTGGAGCTCTGCTGATGTTTACATTTGATTTACAGAAGTTCTTGTTGCCCTCAGTGAGAAATTCAAAAGAAAACAACAGTTGGTTGTTCACAGAAGTTTGAGGAAAGTTTTTAAAGAACCAAATGTCCATAAATATAATGTATTTTCTTGAACTAATGTTTTGTGTGTATCTGCTGGTCTAGTAAATGTTGCATAAGAGTGAATGCTGCCAACCTCTACGATGTTGAACTCCACCATCCTTCAATCTAGCTATTCATTTAGTTATACCTATTCAGGTGCTTATTAGCCAGACAATCAAATAGTTAGTTTAATGTATTTCATCAGACTGATTTTAAGATTAACCTGGTTACATAGCTGCACCGACGCAGCAAATATCCGTAAAATGTCTGTAAAATAATCATATTTTTGGCTCATCAAACACAGTAAAGCAGTGTCATTTTTACAGTAACACACTGTAAATGAACAAAATAATATTTGTAAAGATACAAGTTGGCATTGTGGATGTTAAGTATAGTTTAGAACATGCACATTTCTACTTTTTCTGTTATTTTAATTAATGCACATTTTTAACACGATCTTAGTTGTTTCAGTTTTTCATTTATTTCATGAAATTACAGATAGTAACCAGTAAAATCACCGAAAAATATATTAACTTATGTGTTAACTGTAAAAAATAAATATTTTATTTTTATTTTATTTTTTAATTTGTTTTGATTTTGTTGTTACAATATTTTATAATTTTTGTGTATTTTTTGACACCTTTGCTGCCAAATTTCCACCATATTTTTACTTTTTAAGAGAGTATTATGGTTAGTATTCATTTTAATAAGATTAAATTAGTCAAAAAAAAAAAGAATGTTTTGTGTTTTAATGCAACATAGCCAAATTTTTATCCCTAATTTTATCTTACACTGACATCTCATGAGGTGTGGGCACTGTGTAATCAACCAGTAGATCTCAGATAGGGCTTACACACTGGCAAAACAAATACGGAAGATTTCCTTATGTTCCGAGGTCATTGTCATTTAAAGGAAGTCCCAACCAATGAGCCTTACGTACACGTCCGATAATGACTTGAACAGCTGCTCCAACTGCATTGTTTCCTGCCCAAACAATGACACCGCAGTGCTGAAAACTCTGTTGCTGAAGCGGAAAAACACTTGAGCTTCACCTCTCACCCCTGTCTTCACTCTCCTGCTTGTATGTCAATGTAAGTAATGCAACATATGCAGAATAACACAGTGTATGCTGCGTTCAGGCGCATGCACAAGTTGGTGAAAATGTAAATTGGTTCAATAACAAATGTAACATTCAGTACAATGTTGCCATCTTGTGGTTTAGCTACATTAATGGTGTTTTTAAGGAGCAGTTTATCCCATCTTTCTGTAGTGGTGTGAACAGCTTTGCTAATATGGGAATTTTTCCTAATGAGGAGGAAACAGAAATATCACAATATGCAACATATTTAATATATGAAGTAGTTGAATGGTTCCAAGCTTTCTTGCTGTTTACTACTACTTTGAGCTAGCTGCAGCAGTTTGCTCATCTATTAATCAACATTTTGGCCATTTGCATGTAAAAACACCAAACATTTTTGACATCTAATGATGTTACCTTGGACTCTGGGAAACAGTTTCACAGTTTTCTTGCATTTTATAAAAACTAAAACTATGAATTCATTAATTATCTGAGCCACAAGAAGGCCTAACGATAGATCAGAACAAGCTATATGAGCACCCGAAGCACAATTAACTAACTGGCAGCAGTTTAACCAAAGTGCGATTATTTGATTTTCAGTTTAACTTGAGTATGTTTTAAGAGGTTTGACGTGGAATTCATAATAAAAAGAATGTCTTTATATGAAAAATAGCAGGATTTCTTGCTGTTGTTGTCATTTTTGTTTTTTGCCCAACATCTTGTGGTCTAATCTAGCTGCTACATTACCATCATCCCTATATTAAACACATAATAAAGCATACTGGAGACTATATGTGTATGAAAAGCTCTGTCAGTCAGTGTTGTTGCCACTTTCTCTATATATAATAGCAATAAGAGAAAGAATCTAACCTGCACTGACTTTTCTCTGGGAATCAGTATGTGTGTATATATTTGTCTATGCATGCAAACCTGCGAAATCATACAATCACAAATGCCACTCTTGAATATATGTTATTTCGCTGACCCGGTCGTGATATTTCCAAAACCCCACGCTGTCGAACATTCTGTGGAGATGTGGAGAAAGGCACAGAAAGGCCAACTTCATCAAATATTCATAAAGAGGCCTGTGGGGAACGTCTTCCTCCACAAATCCAAAATATAATATTCATGTCGTCCTCTTCCCTTGCTCTCTCATAA
Organism: Dascyllus trimaculatus; assembly: GCA_024666655.1. Lineage (NCBI taxonomy): Eukaryota > Metazoa > Chordata > Actinopteri > Pomacentridae > Dascyllus > Dascyllus trimaculatus. The sequence continues at coordinate 13,049,724 of CM045465.1, forward strand.
CCTCGATTCTCTTTTGTTTGCGGAAAGTGGGTCAAATGTAATGTTTCAAGGGTCGAACTAGAAGGTAACAAATAACACATGCAGCATTAACATTAAACTACAGTGGGGTAATGCAGAGTTTCCCCCTTTTTTTCAATGCACATTCATGCATATGCACATGTACAACACACACTTATGGGCACTTAAGCTCGCATTTACATTGAAAAGACTTCCCTGCTTGTGCTCACACCACGTGCATTCTTGTCAGTTAGGAGCGACAGCACCTGTTCTCAGGTGAGCTATTGCGTGAGTAAGTGCATACCAACCAGTATTAGCTGTCAGTATCACTGTATCACTATGACTAGTGCATCTACTAGAGCATTTACTACCTTAATTACATAATAACTTACTCATATTATGACAGCTTTTGAAGGATTTGGGTTTCATGCACTGGGCTGAAGCACAAGTTTCAAAAAGGATTTTAAAAAACACGAAATAAGGAAGACTGCGGGTGTTATTGACTTTCTGGGTTTTGTATCTTGGCAATCAAAAACCAGCTCATGTCATCAACATAATCTTGAAACAGCAGGCAGGTTCCTGGAATCAAATCAGTAAATGAGCTCACTCTCAGGTTTAATTGTCTCTTTGTCTTACTGAACCTCACTTTTGTTTCCCAATCTTTCTCCATCTGTTTGTTTTTTGTCTTTCCCACCCTTCTATCTCTCAGTCACTGCACCAAAATGTCTTTTTTTTTCTTCATTTCCCTGCACACAGGTGTTCAGGCTGAATCACTTTAAACCGAGCCCAGGTGGAGCTGAGTTTCCTCGGGTGTTTTCCTGCCTGTCGGTCGGGTTTTTCAGGTTTCACAGGACTCCGGAGTTGAGGCGAGCATGAAAGACGACATGTTGGGTGTTTGCTCAAGTTGAGGTTTGGGGAACAAACTGAAATCCCAGATCGGGATTAGAGTTAACCAAGAGCAGAGAAAGATTAATCAGTGAGGGAGATTACACATAGTGGTGCGTTACATAACTGCACAATCAATCGTAAGAATGCAGGAACCAACCCTGTATAGGAACGCTATCCCCTCACTATCAGCTCTGTATACAAAGTGACGTCATGGAGCAAAGACACATTTTTCACTTTCAAATACATCATCAGAGCTTATTCTTCGGCACTGAGGTCAATAACATGATGCAAAACGATATATAAAGCAAAATAAAATGCAGACCCTATTCCTATTTATTGCAATATACTGCTTAAACAAACAGTCTTCATCCATTAAATACTAATACAATCATCTGAATTTGCAAAAAGTAGAAATAATGTGCACTATTTTGGCTGTGTTTGCTTGATGCTCAGTGTCAGCTGCTCCAGGTGTTGGTAGTGACATTTGAGTCATCTCCACAGGGAGGATAAATGTCTTGAATGACCTGAGTTTCTGACTTGCACAAATACACATCATATCTGTTTTATGGACCAGGGTGGGGCCATAAATCTCACAAAGTGCTGTATTTGATAAGGATGACAGGAGTAGCAGTGACTTGGATACAATTTTCATGAAGTTTCTGCTTGAATAATTTAGCGCGGGGTCACATTTTACACCAGAATGTGTTGACATTGTTTGGCATTTGAAGGCATCTGCGGTGATTTAACCGAATGCAATGTTTAAAAGAAGAAGAAAATGTTTAAATTTAAATGCTAGTTCAGCATCAAGTATGACACTGGCGTGAGTCTGTGCCAAATATGAAAATACCAGACTTTCAATCTGGGTCATGAACATTGTGAGCGTATTTCAAGTCATGCATGCATATGAATCATAATGCAAATCAGAATACAATTATTCATCAGCAACATGAAATTTGACTTCATGAAGCCTAATACAACCTCACTGTGCATATATAATTTACATTTACCTCTCTTAATCGCTATTTGTCACATTACAAAGAGGTCTGTTCTTATTAAATAAACTTATTCGGAAAGTAAAGAGACGAATCTGCTTTCATATATAGGACAGTGGAGAATTTATCTCAAAAAGTATATTATGTTTATGGAAGCAGCACAAATGAAGGTAATTGCACAGAGAAAGTCTTTCCTTTGTATCACTTTAGAAAGACTGTAAATCCTGCACACAACACCTGTTTATGAGCCTGACTGAGCATGTTGCAGAGAGCTACAAACACCCTTAGGTGCATTATTAAAATATGCACAAGCCATGCATGCTGCCCTTGTTCGAGGCTACTGATTGTAGGCCATAAACGTCTGTTTAAATGGCTTAATTGTGAAGACTGTATTGTTTAATGTGAAAATGTGTGGTTTGTATGTAATAATTAAAGACTGAGCTGTGCACTGAGAACCATGGGGGTGATTTCTTTTGTCATCTGAGTCAGTTGTCAAGGATTCTAGAGAGAGGACAAACTGAAATGTACACTTTGAAGCATATGTTCGACTTGTCCCTGTTCCCCTGAGGCTATGTATAGCAACTGGAGCAGCCTTAATATTATTTGTAAGCTATTTATAGTTTATTGCAATGAAAGAAGTTTGCATTTCATGTCATAGGGTCATCATTTCCCTTGCAGGGGATGTTTGATGTTTGATCTAAGAAAGCCCTGATATCTGACATGAGGCTTTTAAAAACATCATCATGAGAGGGAAATTCTAATTATTCTTTTGCTGGTGTTAATTTAAAGGGTGGGCTTAGCTTTTCATTAATTCTCAGCTCAATTATTTCTCACAGAAGGAGCATTTTAACACTATCTCTGTTACCTTATTCCTTATCTCCTCCCATTCTGCACTCGCACACATTCCTGTCATAAAAGCCACGGGCGGACAGGAAGAAACCATCTCCAAGGGGAGCTTACTGGGAGTTGGAATTTTATTAAAACAGAATAATCTTAATATAATTCAAACGGACTATGTATAATTAATAAAGATGTGAAAATATAAACTTCTTACTGTTTGGTAAGGGAGGTTTCTATCGCGGTGATTATGTGGGACACCGTTGGGAAATCTGCGACCCCCATTCCCGGATAGTGGACTCGCCCCCACTCTGCCATGTTGGATGGAACTGGCTCCGGGCTCTCTGGCGGCCGGACTTCCCAGGAAAGTTTTTGCCGTTTTCCGTCTTCGCTCAGCTGCTCTAGTTTTGACCTTATTTCGAGGAGGAGCGGGACGTCGCACTGCATTCCCGAACGGTGAACATTTTCACAGCAGTCCAGCGTCGCGGAGCCCCCCGGGATAAAGCCAAGCCGGTGTGCGGGGGTCGGAGGCAGGCCACGGATGACCGAGGGATTGTTTATGTATCTTTTTGGATCTCACGTAGCGAGTTAGAGTCGGTGCATACTTTATACATTGAGCCCCAATAATGAGCGGACACCCGCCGCAGCGGCGGCAAGCTAACGTCGGTTCGTTACTACTGACACCACAGGAAAACGAATGCCTTTTCAACCACCTTGGCAGGAAATGCATCGTAAGTTTTCTCCCATTAAAATGTTGTATGATAGGTGGCTAAAGAAGTAAGCTAATGCAGCTAACTTGCTTGTCAGGCACATTAAGCTAGCTGGGAGGTGTAACGGTTATTTCGTGGCCTACAGTTTTGTGTTTTTGAGACTTAAAGAGGGCTGGTTTGTTTTGACAGCCGAGGTGACGGTGTTAAACGCCCCGTTTGGGACGCTGACATTTGGGCAAGTTTGGTTCCAGCCCGAGGCCTCCGCTTAACTTAACAGCTTGACACACCTGAAACCCTCCAGACTAACAGCTCCAAGCCTGGCAGAGTTGGAGCTGTTAAACCCATCAGCGGAAAAGCAGGGCAAATTAGTGTTTTTTTTTCATTTCTTTTCTTGCACTGGCATTACATAACGTAGCTTGGTACCTTGGTTTGTTTTCGGGAAGTGTGTCCACCGACAAGAATGTGCCGAGCAGACTTGGCTGAAAGTCCTCACAGTGCAAAGACCTGCCAGTCACCAAAAACCTGGCCAGACAGCGGTGGGAGTAGCCTGCTGTACCGGAGCGACTGCAGTCAAAATCACTAGTGCAATGTCACGATTCAATATTGTGAGATAGTCTGATATTACGTAACACGTTTAACATTCAGCTGACTCATATTTATGCCCTCCTTATGCACCGAGTCTCAGCTGTAGCCCCCCCATCCAGCAGATTACCCTGACATCTCAAGGAACAAATCTACAGCTGCAGCTTCGTTCTTCCACAGCTTAGCTCATATTCCTGTTTCCTCCAATGCTGCATGTTTGATTTATGGTCCTAATGATCTGACAGAACAGACATTTCCCCATTATTTTTGGGTTGGTCCATCAAAAACACCTATCAGTTTCGGCAGTTGAAGCAAAATGTGAAGAATTTGGGGGAACATACTAAAGTCTGATTCTTCTGAAATGCATTTTGTTTTGATTTGCAACATAAAATAATAAAGATTCAAGCTTTAGTTTAATATTAACATAGCATTTTACATCAGATATAAGGGCTGCACGATATTGCAATGTTTTGTCTGCGTAATCTACGAAACAAGAATTTCCAAAAGATGGCTTCAGTAACTCTTTTTGTGATGCCGGTTTAAATGGTAAAACAAATTAGTTGCGTTGCCTTGTGTAGGGGCAGCAATTGCAAGACACTGCCTGCATAGAACCTGTTTTTGCTCAACATCATCCCTCACCATCATTTCTGTAGCCAAAATATTTCCATTACATTTCTCTTTGCAACCAAATCTTCCTTTTTAGCGTTTATCTCCAGTTCCTTGCTCATTTTGCTGTGCACACGTGGAGCTTGTGTGTCGTCAACCTCAGTTTCTTTTAAATACAGTTAAAAAGAAACTCCTAAATCAGAATAAATCATGTTCTATCACACAGACCTATAGATTAGCAATTGAAAACGAGAACTGTGCAAATTTTCTTTTTGCATCAAGCAGGAAAAGAAGTTGTAGCATATGTTTGAGTTAATTTGCCTTAGGTCACATTGCTGTCACTGTGACTGTTGTAAATCAACACATTGCAATGTAGATGCTGAAACAGTGTTTTGTGCAGCCCTACCAGATGTCATCAAAAACATGACTGTCACACTAAAACCACTGACAACCGTTTGAACTCTGGTCAGAAGCGCTGCATATTCTGTATCCTAAATTGCAGCCTTTGCAGTTAGGTAGTTGCATTGTTTCAAATCATGATTATAATTTAAATTAAATTACTTGTTCAGCCTTAGTTGAAACTAGAAGTACTAAACTCAGACACTCATTTGCCTGCCTGAAGTGCTTAAATTTGTGCTGTGGCTCACTACAACCAGCATTTATTGAATGTTTGGTAATTTCACACCCACATTATAATCACCTTATCAAGTGAAACTGGGCATTTGACTGAAAAGTAAATAGTTTATTGACTTAATGTAGCAATGCTCAGACATTGCCTTTGTAGTGCTTTGAGTGTCTCTTGTGGCCAGCAGACATGAAGCGATTGTGACCCTTTGTCTCGCTGCGGTCTATAAAACCACCACCTACCTTGAAGGCAGTAATGCACTTGCATGTCTTTCACTGTAAAGTTGGGTGACGGTGCTCCCAGCAGTGAGAAAATCTGTTTATATCTTCAACAAGTGTGTTGTGGCTCTGCAGAAGATGAGACGCAGGGTGGGAGGTTCAGATTTGTTTTTCTTGGCAGCACAGTTTTCTTGTCTGATTTTGAAAATTGTTTAATTCCCGTGACCATCGTGGTAGAGCAGCTCTGCCTCAGAGCTACCCAGTGATATCAGCTGGAAGGAATGTCACAGTTTCACCTGTTAATGATTGCGTTTACAGATAAGGCTGGTTGTAAAGTTGAGGTTTCAGATTCTGTTGTCAGATTCACTCTAATCATTCTGATAGGTGACGTGATGACACAAAAAACATAGAATTCTGCATTGTTCTTTCACAGTGATGTTCCCGTTGCCCATTTTCACGTTACTTCCCCATTGCAATCACTGTTTCCTGTAATTGTGTACAGTAAAGTTGGTTTGCTGAGCGACAGAGAAATGTCTCTTCCCCTTTGTGCCCGTGGAGCTCAACTTACTGCAGTGGACCAACCCTGGTTCTTGGTATTCGAGGTGCCTGTGTGTGCATGTTTGCTTGGAAAAGGCCACACTTCCTGTCCCATGACACGGCCTGGATGAGGTCACATGGTGGGATGTCCCGCCTCCTCCTTTACGTGAACACACAGGTTTCTAAGGTGTGTCCTTGCAGCTATGTAACCTGTTAAAAATCCAGTGACAGCGCTCCTCTGGCATTCTCGCAGTGGTATCATGCAGCATGTGACAGAGACGTGGAATCAGGAACATTCCTCGCAGTCCTACGCTCTTGTGTGTTTGTACACGTCTTTTCATGCAGAGAGACACAGTGTGTGTGTGATAGACTGGGGGAGACTGGAAGAGACAGACATTGTGTGCCTCCCTGACCAATCTAATTAGAATGCCTACCAGTGATGTCGTGGCTGACTGAGTGATTGCAGGTTATGTAACATACTTATTATGCAGAAAATGTAAGAATCACAGAGTCACCTTTATTTTGATTCATTGCGCTGTTGTCTTTCTTACATCAGTAGACCTTAGCTGCTAGATTTACTCTAGGTGTAAAAGGCCTGTTTGTATACTAGCTACTTCTTTGAAAGCAGCTTGTCTGATTTTATTTTCAGGGAAAGATTTTGGCAGCTTTTTTGCACAGCATTTCTTCAAGAGTTTCCCTGGAGATGTTGCCCTGATATCATAGAAATACGACTGTCCGTGCAGCTTTTTTCCCTAAAATGCTGTGACTATCTTTGTTGACCATTTCTTTTGATTATCCCAAACATTTTTAACACCCAATGATAGATAGACAGACAAATAGATACATGGAAAATTAGACAGGTGGATAGACGGACAGATAAAATAATTTATGGATCTTGATTTAAGGGAAATTGCAGTGTCACATCAGCACATATCTCACACACAAAAGCTTACATAAAGTAGGTAAAAAGATATGTTAAAAATATATACACATGTGCTTAAAAATTACTGTACTAGGTAAAAAAAACAAAGTAGAAATTGGAAACAGATTTACAATAATTTTATGAATATTATTAAACAGAATATGATTTTTTCCAGCTTTTGACTGAATATAACTCAATGCGTTACATGAACATGCAGCTTTTTGCACATCTGGAGTTGTTTACACCATATGCTTCGTACATTTGCATAATCTCAGGTGAATAATTACCGTATTTGCAGATTCCTGCACAACATAAATATTTCTATTCCTTGCGAAACTTGCGTTCTTTTTAAATCTTTTGTCCTTCTTTAAAAATTCTCTACTTGTCAGCATTTACTGTAGTGCACCAATCACTATATCGAATAACTCATATGCAAAAACTGTTTGTGATTTAAAATAGAACTTATGAAGTCTGACACGGTGACCAATTTTAGCTTCATTTTGCAAGAGAAAAGATGCACATAATGCATATGTTTTAGTAATATTTTGAGATTTGTGCATGGGGAAATCATTTACATTCATAGAGAAAATGAGGCACGTACAGGTACATAAACAGAGGTCTTACTCATTGGTTTTACTTATTGGTATTCCTTGTGCTGTTTTCACCATCAGCAACACTGTCTGACTTGGCAAAAGGTGGAAGGGGTCCAATTCACACTGTGTGTCTGTGTGTGTGCACAGACTGCCTGATCAGCAGTCCTGTCCTACAGGAAGTCCCGTGGTCGGCCTCCTCTGGTGATTTGTGCTGGAGAAGCGGAACACGACTCCTCTTTTCCTCTGCTTATCCCGTTTTCACATTTTCTCTCCTTCCTTTCTGATTTAGAGCCTCACCTCACCTCTTTGATGTCATCTGTTTCCCTGCTCTGTTATGCATATTTCTTCTTCCTCTTCAGGCTTGCTTTGCATCTCTTCCTTCACTTTTTTCCAACTGTACATCACCACTTTCTCATCTTCAATCGAACACCCTTCTTTTCCCCCTCTTTTTTCCTTCTCTGCTTCTCTGCCAAGATGAAATGGACATTCAAATTATAATGTCAGCGATAGCTTGATTCTGTAAAAGCAAAAATGACACAGCTAAGCAGCATCTCAGTGTTCAGATTCTTTGTTAGAGGAAAACTGCCTTCTCTGAACTCGGTAGTCTTTTAAGAGATGTCAGCAATGTCAACTCAGCTTTAAAAACATTTTATATAAAAGCAAGAATGAATGAAACTGAACTAGAAATTGCAACCCTCTCCATTCCAGAAACATTTTCTTCACAGTTGAAGAATCAGTTTCCCGAGTATTTGATTTGCTTTCACTATTATCATGACAGAGAACAGGGATATTTTTACTTTTTCAGTCTGGTATTTCTCACATCCAACTATTAATGTCCTTATTTAATGAATTATTACAACTTATCTTACTTAAAATACAACTTCGGACTCCTACCATCCACTTCATATTCTTATTCAAACACAGGATGATTTTTAGCTTTCATTAGTATAAAACAAATGTATTGTTTTCCACTTGGCTCATCACTACATTCTTGAAATATTTCCTGTCTGCTTTTCTGCCTTACTTATTGGCCACATGTTGGATCACATTTGTGATTTTTGTGCTTTCGAAACTTGGGCTTTATACCTGGCATCAGTTACTTTCAGTGAAATTGGAAATATGCCACCTAAATATTACAGTTCAGGATTACTGCACATGGAAACATTTCATCCTGTGGTCTCCTGCTCAAACTTTGCTTTACATTTATGAGAGGGTAGTGACTTTTGGTTCTCTCTGTGAGTGAAGAATATAAAATGTGGTTCTGACTGTGCAGACTTTGATCTGGACAGCTGATTGCATCATCATCATATCTCAGGTCAGGACAAATGTAGAAACTGCATGTCGGGGAACAAGTACATAAGAGAGAGAGAGAATTTGTCCATGACGGCGAGGTAGAGTGTGAGTGTTTGTTGTCGGCCTTTGATGACGCCATAGACACAGCTCCACTTCCTACAGCCTTTGGCCCTGTCAGGAACAATCAGAGCTCCATGGGCAGATGAAACCGTAGGGCCCCAGAGCCGAGACACCATTACAGGCCATGTTACAGCCTCATAAAACAGAATTCATATTATTCTTTTCGTCTTGGGTTTTTCTGATCCATATCCAAACAATCAAGAGCTGTAATGCTGCCAAGGAAATCAGTGTTTATATAAGTATGAATAAAAATATCTTGCACAAGCAGTGCTGAAGGACAGATTGCCTCTCTGAGGACATATTTTAATGGATTTTTAAAAATGTTTTCACATTTAAGGCTGTGTTGTGGACAGTATAATGTTAGTTGTGCAGTGTGGCTACGTTAGCAGCTAGCGTCTCCTCTGTCCCCAACAGTTACATGTAACCCATTTATCTAAAGTCGCTTCCTATATAAAGAGTTGTAATGCATGAAGTCAAGTTTTCTTTATAATATTGAAGAAGCTCCTGCTAATGTTACTGAGAAGTATTCTTTGGACAGTTGTGCTCATGAAAGGCCAATGATAGCTGTCACTTTTTCCTGTTTGAGTAGATTAGATTCATCTGTATTGTCATTGCATAGAGCACAAGTAGTAACAACTAACTAAGTAACCAACTAAATTAGTTTAGCATCTAACCATAAGTGCGAAAACAGCAGTAAAGTGCATTACTTGTAGTATATACAATGTGTGTCTGTTGGCCTGTTCAATCTAATCAGAATAAATTTTAACCTGGTTTTTAGCCCATTAAGGCCTGAGGCAGCATATGCACTGTGACATTGTATGTGGCTCTAAAGGGACATATACACACACATGCTGCATCAGTTCTCAGCTTCTATTTTTTGTGCAGTTTTCTGGCACAGGAAACCTCCTCAGACTCAGCCATGGGGACTTTTGTCAACTGAAGGAACAAACTTTACTTGCATTTTGACTGCAGAGTTGTATTTTCAGTTTTGGTTCCTTGGGGACCTTCAGGTATCTTAGGAATTGCCATGATGAACTTCAGGCGACACACAAGCCCTGAGACTGCGAGAAGTTGTGTTTAGTATTTATTCTTACTTGAAGCAAGCCCTGCTTGCTGCTAGTGTCAATAATAAAACTGGGGACAAGAATGTCTCCTGGTGTTGCTGCACTGTAACTGACTTATGATAGCGTATCTAAAAACAAGCAAGATTTTAAAAAAAAAGATGGCAGAAGTGTGAATTCCAGATAAATACCCAGAAAACTACCCTGGAACTCTTTAGAAGGTTTGCTATTTATTCTTCCTCTTTATACTCCCTGACATTTACACGTTTACACTAAATTACAAAGAACAATGCGGGGGTTCAGTTCTGCATGTTGCCTTGAAAGTGTGCAGTAATTCCCAGAACTGAGTTGACTTAAAAAGGCCCAAAAACACCACCAGGCGTTTCCCTCCATCGTGCTCCTGCTTTCATGTGTGTCTTAATGGGCTGGACCCCTCGGTGTGAGAAAACCCCTGCAGTTACCTGTAAAAACTGCAGGAGTCTAATATCGTCCTGTGATCATGTCTCTGTGTGTGTGTGCGCTACAGGTGTGTTCTTAGCGTGTGTGTGCGTGATATTGTGCTGTTCTGTCTGAAACTGACAGAAGTGGCCTTTCTTTCCCTCACACTGCTTCTTGTCAGCAAGAACACAGCTATATAAATTTATTTAACTGGCAATGTGATTAAAAGTGATAAAGGTAGCTCAAGATATGGTTTTATTTCTGTCTCTGCATTCTGTTTTTGTTTTCCTCTAGCTTTTTAACACTTGGTGTGTGCTCCAATAAGCAGCGTGGCACATATTGTTTAGGAGAGAGTGCTGAGATGTCTCTTATACTTAACTTTACCATGTGTAGTCATTAAGGCAGGTGTGTGTGGGCTAAACCTTAATATAGCCTGAATCCTTCGGGGATTTCAGGAGATGCTGAAGTGATTGCAGTATTTTTAATATACACAGAGAGTAAACCCATGTCCCTCTTTGCATCCATTGTGGGTGTTTTGCGTCCTTTACAACAATTAATGATTTGAGAACACCTTGCTTTAACACTTGCAGCCACAAGGGTCAAACAGATTCTCTGTCTGTACAGTCAAACAACATGCAAATATAATTAGTTTCAGTTCATGTTCTTTTAATTCTAGGAGCCTTGATGACACAGCTTTGATTTGGTGAAGAAGATTTATCTCTTATCAGAGTCAGATTGCATAGGACATGCTGCTTGTCAGGCATTTGGAATTTAGGGCTGCAGGGCAAATAACTTGACCTGCAGAGCTATGTGATGATATTTTCATGTGGCGCATCAGGATTATTGTATATAAGGGAACTTGTATTTGTATTTAGCAACGACAAGTGCTTATAAGCTTAAAAAACCTGGTAATGATTTAATGTGCTAAGGATAACCAGATTTCAACATACCGGTAAATGTTTTTGGAGGGGTTTATGGTACTTTTATTTTTCTGATTTATGTTAAGTCTGCTTCACTTAAAAAGACTGGGTCACACTCAGACAGTTCAGTCAGTGAACATATGACAATACCAGTTTTTAACTTATTCTGCAGATTTTCTTTGGGAGTCAGATGAGGGAAGCCAGTGACTTAGTCATTCTTGTTCTAAAACATCTGGTTTAATGCTCTTTTTCAACATACTTTGCAACCGTGCCACAAAACTGATCTCAGCTTTCTCCTTGTCCTTGCATGTCTCTCTGTGGTCACCACTGGAAAGCTCACAGCGTGTTCCTGCAGCTACTATGTGTCATGGCAGGAAGGTTGTTAGATGCATGATGAGCCCAGCTTTTTACACAACAGGACTTTGAGTTTTATCATTACCCAAGCAACTTTCTGTGATAGTTAAAACAAAGTTGTTTCCAGTCTTGCCATATGTGCAAAGCATGACAGAGTTTGACTCTCACACACTGATGGCAGAAAACTGGGTGATATTTGAGGTTCATCAGGGATCAAACTGTCAGCCGTGGGAGGTGGGGACAACTTGCACAGCCTCTTGGTCGGCAGTGGAGCTGAAAACAACCCATCATCACCCCTCTGACCAAAGAGGTTTTGTCGAGTTGATTTTTTTTTTTTTGCTGCAGATTTTTGGAGGTTGCGGAACTCAGTCCAACATTTCATTACCTTTCACCCTAAACACTGACCCGCTGCTGCTGTATCTCAAACATCGCAGCTTACAGATCTTGAGTTTTGCAAACACGGGCTTTACGGATTTAAAGTCCACTTACTCACAGAAACCTAGAAGCCTGTATTGCTATCGATCAGTAAGACTAGTGAAACTATCAACTTCAGTAGTTTCATAGATTAAAGCTAAACATATTCTCAGTCTTTATTGTATGTTTTATTTTCCTCTGTTTCTATGTCATTGAGCTTTTAAATCCCTGTGGGATACATTTACTGTGTGTAAAACACTGTGCTTTTGTAGTGACTCTCCTTGCTCTCTCTGTGTCCCCCTCCCTCCCTCCAGACATTGTCTTCAGCAGTGGTCCAGGTGTTCACATCAGATAGGAACTCCAGCTGGAACAAGAGATGCTGCGGTGTGGCCTGTCTGGTCAAAGACAACCCCCAACGATCCTACTTCATCAGGGTCTTGGACATCAGGGTAGGTGAACACAAAGTAGGAAGCAATACTGCACATTGACAATTGCATCTTATTGGTTTATCACCATAATAAATGGTACATGACCATCTGCACAACGAATGGTGATTTACCATTATTCAGTATTCATAAAGGCTTCATGCTGTAATTTTAAAGCCACTCAGCTGAAACCGTGCAGCTTATATTAGTTAAAGGAAAGCAAAAAATAATGGAAACAAGTGTTAGGAGGCATTTCTGATGATGCCTGTAGCATAAATGTGTCTGTTTTTTTCTAACTGTACCTAATCAGCAGTCTTTCTGTTTGTACACAGGATGGTAAGATGATGTTTGAACAGGAGCTGTACAACAACTTCAGCATACAACTCCCCAAATCATACTTCATCACATTTGCTGGAGATGTAAGTTGTTCTCTCTGCTGCGTCTTTCATTTGTCTTTTTGTTTTTGAGCCTCTATATTCCAAGTCAGCAACCACATTTAGTCACAGACAAGTTTTCCATTTGCTGTTAATATGCATGTATTCATGAAAATGCAGCAGGAGAAGGTGGGGACATTGAAAACGGTTTTATTTGATCAAGGCGTTGCCCTCAGGAACACTTGTAAAGGTTACTGATTTCTTCCAGTAAACCTAAAATAACATTGAAACCCAGGAGTGTAGTTTACAACAGTCATCCACTGCTTTAAATTTCCAGTCTTCTTAGGGACTCCTTTGTGTTAGTGGTGCAAAACATACTTTGTTGCTTGCACAGTAAAATAAATTTACTAATCCTACAACCAAACAAAGAGCTACTGTCTGCCGTATTGTCAACACTACAGCCATAATGAACCTTTAAAGTCTTAATGGTGCTTTCAGGAATCAGGAATCAATAATTCGAGTCGGAAATCACATTTATCATGAAAACATGTCAACATCAGTCATTAAAATTCTGCCGTGAGAGGCCTGTGTGAGTCAGCTTTGCTTACTAGAAGGCACTGCCACGTCTGTTCCCTTGCTGGAGAAAATGTACCCCTGTGTAATATCTAAAGACTTTCTTGTGACAAGACCCCATGTTTAGCAAACATCTTGCTGGTGGGTACAGTGGCTGAGACTCCAGCAGACCATGAAGTATGCGGCACTGCTGATTGATGTGATAAAGCTGAGACTGGTCACTGTAGACGCATCGGGGAAATAGATTTGTCAATTCAGTCGTCAAGGAAACAAATCTCTATTGTTAATGTGTTGACAGACATGCCAAGTGGGTCTGAACTTTGCCAGCGAGGAGGAGGCCAAACGTTTCCGAAGCCACGTGACAGAACTAATCGGGAGAAGACAAAGGAAAACTGGTACCAACTTACTGCTGCTGCTAACTCACCTCCTACAGACCTAACTAATGATCTAACTTGCTGAAAAAATGACATGATTATCAAATATTTATCTTGTGTTTAAAATAATCACACTTTTTGAGATTACTTCAAGCCAAATCATGTCTCTGCAGTGTATTTCAAAACTTCAGTAAGTGGTTTTGGCTTGAAGTTGTCTGACTAGTGGGAGCACAAGATCAAATTCATTTCTAAACTTGTCATTTTTGACTCTGTTCAACTTCACAGAACTGGGCAAAAAATGTCTGAATTTGAGTACATGAGGCACTGGAGCGTTTGAGCCTATTGAAAGCCAAAGTATTACGTATTGAAAATGGTTGAGGATTTTTTTGCCCGGGTCTGTTCACCGTGCCATCTTCTGTTCCTGTCCTCATCTACAATCGTCTCTGTTTTTAGAGCTGTTGCTAGCACATCAACAACAGCAGAGTTCCGTCCAACTGTGACATAGATTGCAAAAAAACACATCTTTACAGTCATCATAACTGAAGTTTCCTAAAATTGGTGCTGCAAGAAAACCTCACAGAAACAGAATTTTTTATGCTCTTCTCCAACATAGTCTGGCCCTCTCCCAAATGTTTATATTAACACAGAAATCACCACATTATTTCTCAGCAAAACCTGAAAGTCGAACATAACAACACTACACCCAGGCTTTAGGAAAATTATGCCGACTGACCCAAGGGGGGCACTACAGTTTCAGGTTGAAACATAGAAAACAGATTTGCCTCACGAGGACAGTATGTCCATGGTCTGCTTGTAATGAATTGAATTTGGTGATTTGTGAGAGAAGACATTTTTGACCATTTGTCCCCTAAAATGAATGTTCAGTTAACCCTCAGAGACATTCTGTGGCATTGGCATAGGTTGAATGGTCATTAAAGGATGTAATTTGCCCCCCTAATTAACAGGAATGGAACACATTCTGTTTGTAATCGTCTGAACTTCAAGCAGTTTATGGGCATTTTTTGCTCCGATGACATTTTTTCTCACAGTGACTTCATTTTTCAGTGAAGTATAAAGTCCTGCACCTCTATGGAGAACAGAACGACCATGGTTAGAAGTAGAAAATTTTTTTTAAAAATGTTTGGTTCTTTTTCTAACTTCGTTCGGTGTTTCACTATGGGAATCGCCTCGGGCGTGACCATCCACGGAAGCTCCAATGGCACCACGTCTGTCCGTGACAGACAGGATGACTGTACCTTTGGCTACGCCCCTTCTCCTAGGTACTGTCAGCCTCCTTCTTCTGTCAACATTCTCGCTTTCTTCCCGCGTGGAAGCCACATCTAGCTCCCTCAGCGCTTCTGGCCAGCTAGCTAGCCTCTGTTTAACAGTTCACAGACGAGCCGTAAAGGACATCGTTGACGAGCGCAGTTGCCGGCTTTGGATCGGAATACGCTGAGTAAGTTCTCACGGACTTGATAGTAGCTATTACATGGTTATTGGTAGTGCAGCGACCGCATAGTGGCGAGCTGCATTCCCAGGCTGCTTGTATTAAGTTACTGGCGCACCGCTAACCGTTAGCTTATCAGCCGAGTTAGTTGGCATTAAATTGCGGACTAACTTAGCTTTTGCGTTAGGCTACCGTCAAGGCTAGCTTCGTCGGTGACATTAAATTGTTACCGGCTCTTTCCGAATCGGTTAGCATTAACTTGTTGGCTGATTCTGTAGTACGAAGCTCTGCTAACGTGTTACGGCGAGCAGACTTCCCGAATCCGGCTACGGCATAAACCCCGTGTGTCGGTTTCCCCGGTCGTGTTTGCTTCGCAGCACGACTAGCATTGCACTTACCTCTGGTCTCTTTACCCGGTCATAGGCACTATGTCCTCGGCTACCACCCCCGCCAAAGGGTCGGATCCGAAGTCCAGGGAGGTTGCATCCCGCCCTTGCCCCGCGTCGTGCGGGTCTAGCATTTCAGGCAGGGACCCTCACCCGATGTGCATCGCTTGCATGGGCCCTAAACACGCTCAGGCAGCGCTGGCGGACCGTGATTCTTGCCTTCATTGCGCATCAATGCCTGAGAAAATACTGGAGAGGAGACTCAGAGTAGCGGTGGCCAACTCCCAGGACCCATGCCTGACACAGGCCACCCCTAACACCACAGCCGATCCCCATCAGTCACGACCTAGCATGAGCTGGGCGGACGCGATGGATGCTGTATCAGACGATACGGTGCCGCCATTGTTCGAGGACCTCCTCAACATGGACCCAGGCGATGAGGACGCAGAGGGCGATGCTGCCTCTGATCTCCTCGATGCTGTGGATATGGATGATGTGGAGGAGGACTCCACATTTCCACTGGCCCAGTCCAGACCCCCCAGTGCGTCAGACACAGCGTCCCCGGTGGACAATAACTTGTATGAAGTGTGCAAACGGGCCGCGGCCAGGCTCAACATACCCTGGCCCGCGGCTGTGGACGCAGAAGGGGGGGTGAGGGACCTCTATGACGGCAAGCGGCTCCCACCGGCCCAGCCGCCTCCAAAGCAGCTCCTCCCTGCTGTACCCGCATGCATGAAGGAGATGAGCCGGTTCTGGTCCAGCCCACTGAAGAGCAAGCTCCCAGTTCAGGGCTACTCAAAGCTGGAGATAAACGGGATGAAGGAGCTGGGATTAGCCGAACCCCCAGCGGTGGAGCCTTCAGTGGCATATCACCTACATCCTAACCGCCGTGCCGTCTTAGCCTCAAGTAATGTTTCCCTGCCTAATAAGATGGAGAGGGTCACATCCTCCATCTTTCAGCGGATGTACAAATACGCCGCTCAGACTGCGTGTGTGCTAAACACCGTGTCTCTACTGTCCGGCTACCAGGGGGAAATACTTGAGGACATGGGTCAGCAGTTGGACTCGGGGACACCCAACCCGGTCCTCTGGGATGAAATCTGTGTGGTGAATGACCTCATTCTGCGCTCAGCACGAGGAGCAGTCCAGGGCTGCGGCCGTGTGATGGGACTTGCCGTTGCCGGTGAGCGTGGTCTATGGCTTAACCATTCAGGACTGACCGACACACAGAAGGCTGAGGTCATGGACGCAACCTATGACCCCACCAAGGGTCTGTTTGGGCCAGCATTGGAGAAAATGAAGGCGACAAGCACTCTTCGTAAGGAGGAGGGCGAAGCCTTCAACCTGTGCCTGCCCCGAAAGCAGCCTTCTCGTCCAGCACAGACTCAGAGACCGAGCGTCTCTGCAGCGGCCGGTGCCAGGGGCTACAGAGCAGGCCCCAGGCTGCAAAAGGCAGCTGAACAACAGAATGTCCAGCAGCGGTCAGGAAATCCCAAACCATGGGGCAAACACTCCTTCGCAGCAGCAGCGGCTAAAAACCGCTCCTCACACCCCGGGGAGGGGAAGAAGAAGCGCACAACCTAACAGTTGTGTCTTCTCTCTGTCCTCCTCCACACAAGAGAAGGAGAGTGTTGGACCTCAGTTCCAGTTCAGAGGCTCTGGTCAGTTTACCAGACGTCCTCTCCTGTTCACTCACCCCTCAGGTGTTGCAGGGGCTGAGTCAAGAGCAATGTCAAAGTCACCAAGCATGCTTTGCCAAAATAAAGTTTCCACACTCGCATCCAGGCCACGGGCTAAGGGCGAGTTTTGTTCAAAAAAACACAATTCAATTAAATTTGAAGACTGTCCGGCTTGCGCCACAGGAGGGAGCTCACGCTCCTTCTCATGCAGACGTCCCAACTCCTGCCAGAGGAGTGACGTCACCGAGCATTTTCATGGGACCGCTCACTGTTCGGCTGAAGCAGTGGCGCGCATGCGCAGTTCATCCATGGATTCTGTCCACTATTTCTCAAGGGTACAGACTTCAGTTTGCTATGAAACCACCCACTTTCAACGGGGTGCTGCCTTCAGTGGCCAAAGGGGATGCAGCTCAAGTCTTACAGGACGAGATCACATCCCTATTGAGCAAACAAGCAATACGAGTTGTTCCGAACAGCGCACGTCAGCAGGGGTTTTACTCCCGCTATTTCCTTGTCCCAAAGAAGGGGTCCACGGCCCTCCGTCCAATTCTCGATCTCCGTGTTTTAAACAAACATTTACGGAGATTTACATTCAGAATGCTCACTCACAAAGTGCTTTGCCGTTCAATACGCAGAGAGGATTGGTTCACCACAATCGATCTCTCGGACGCGTATTTCCACATTCCTATACACCCGGCGCACAGGAAATATCTCCGGTTTGCGTACAGAGGGACAGCATACGAATATCAGGTCATTCCTTTCGGGCTGTCACTGGCTCCGAGAGTGTTTTGCAAATGTGTGGAGTCCGCGCTGGCTCCCCTTCGGAGCAGCGGGATCAGGATATTATCGTACATAGACGATTACCTGGTGTGCTCCGCGTCCCGGGAGCGCGCAGTCACGGACACGAGCACTGTCATTTCTCATCTCATTGCGCTGGGGTTCAGAATAAACCTGGCGAAAAGCCGGTTAGAACCCCAGCAGCACACAGAATATCTGGGTTTGAGCATAAACTCTCTCTCTTACAGAGTGACTGTTACAGCTCAAAGGTTGTGCTCTCTCTCCCAGTGTCTCTCGCTGTTTTACCTAGGCGCGAGGGTCACGTTCAGGACGTGCCTCCGTCTCACTGGTCTCATGGCGTCAGTAATATCTGTCGTTCATCTGGGTCTGTTAATGATGAGAGACTTTCAACGGTGGATCACAGCGTTGCACCTGTGTCCCCGCCGACACCTTCACCGCAGAGTGAAAGTGGACGAGCGCTGCGTCATGGCGCTGCGCCCATGGCAGGACGAGCGCGCTCTCGCCGCGGGGATCCCGCTGGGCGCGGTCTCGGCAAGAGTTACCCTGACCACGGACGCCTCCTTGTCAGGATGGGGGGCCACCCTGTCCGGCAGGGCGGCGAACGGGACATGGAGCCCGGGCATGGCTCTATTACACATCAATGTGCTGGAACTGTGGGCTGTTTTTCTTGCTCTGAAACGCTTCCTACAGTATATTCAGGGCCAACATGTCCTTGTAAAGACGGACAATGCAACAGTTGTCGCATACATCAACCGCCAGGGAGGCACCCGCTCCCTGCGGCTACACAGATTGGCACAGAAGTTAATTCTGTGGAGCAGCACCAGGCTGTTGTCTCTACGGGCAACACACGTGCCAGGTGTTCTGAACAAAGGGGCGGATCTGCTGTCTCGGGGCAACCCCCTGTACGGGGAATGGGTTCTCCACCCTCAAGTGGTGGAGCAGCTCTGGCAGAGGTACGGCCAGGCCGCCGTAGATCTCTTCGCCTCGCAGGAAAACGCAAAATGTCCGCTATACTTCTCCCTGGCGGACAGGGACGCACCACTCGGGGTGGACGCTCTCGCTCATCCATGGCCGGACGTTCTGCTCTATGCTTTTCCACCAGTCAGTTTGATCTCACCCACCCTGGCCCGGGTGAGGGAACGGGGGCTTTCACTTATCCTGATTGCCCCACGGTGGCCGTCCAAACCCTGGATGGCGGAAATAATACAGCTTCTGCAGGGCCAGCCCTGGCCCCTCCCCGTGAGGAGGGACCTCCTGTCTCAAGCAGGCGGAGAGGTTTACCATCCTCATCCAGACCGAGTAGCGCTCTGGGCTTGGCCCGTGAGAGGTGGAATCTGAATGCTGCCGGTCTCCCTGCACATGTGATTGATACTATTCAATGTGCTAGAGCCACTTCTACTCGGTCTCTGTATGACTACAAATGGCGCATATTTGAGGAGTGGTGTGCGGCTCGGCAGATCATTCCGTTTCAATGCTCTGTGCCTGACATCTTGTGTTTTCTACAAGAGCTAGTCGACAAGCATAAGGCTTTTTCGACTATCAAGGTCTACTTGGCCGCCATTTCAGCCTGTCATGTTGGTATCGGAGACAAGTCAGTTGGTCAACACCCTCTGGTATGTCGTTTCATGAAAGGAGCACGCCGCAAACTTCCAGTGGTTAAGCCCCTGGTACCCCTTTGGGATTTGTCAGTTGTGCTAGATGCACTTTGCCAGCACCCCTTCGAGCCCTTGGAGGCTGTGAACATGAAATATGTTGCCTTGAAGACGGTGTTGCTTCTCGCTTTGACATTGGCAAAGCGCGTAAGTGAACTGCAGGCCTTATCTGTTAGCCCTGCATGTTTACAGTTTGCTCCTGGACTTTCTAGAGTTCGGCTTCGTCCTAACCCAGCCTTTGTACCTAAGGTGTTGGATTCGGCTTTTAGCTGCCTCAATGTTGAGCTTGAGGCTTTTCATCCTCCGCCTTTTACCTCTGAGGAGGAGCGGCGACTCAATTCCTTGTGCCCAGTTCGGGCATTACAAGTGTATGTGAGTAGGACAGCTGGCTTTCGTAAGGCTGACCAGTTGTTCGTGTCTTGGGCCACTCCCCATAAAGGAAAGCCTGTGTCCAGTCAGAGACTTTCTCACTGGATTGTTGAAGCCATTTCATTGGCTTATACCTGCGGAGGTTTGCAACCCCCTCAAGGGTTGAGGGCTCACTCCACCAGGGGTGTAGCTGCCTCATGGGCTTTGTTCAGAGGTGTGTCTGTTCAAGATATATGTGCCGCAGCAGGTTGGGCATCGCCCCACACCTTTGTGCGGTTCTACAGGATGGATGTCTCGGGCCCTTCCTTGGCCCAGGCAGTCCTGCAACCGAGGATTGCTGGTTCCCTTTGAGGTCACCGTTTGGCACTGCTGTGAATTGCTGCTTCGGGAGCCTTGTTGCAATCCGGGAGTAGGCCATATCTCCCATAGTGAAACACCGAACGAAGTTAGAAAAAGAACTTAAGGTTACTCACGTAACCCCGGTTCTTTGATAACAGAGTGAGGTGTTTCACCTTCATTACCCTTCTTGCAAAGCGGTCAGAAATCGCTTTAGAATGTTGACAGAAGAAGGAGGCTGACAGTACCTAGGAGAAGGGGCGTAGCCAAAGGTACAGTCATCCTGTCTGTCACGGACAGACGTGGTGCCATTGGAGCTTCCGTGGATGGTCACGCCCGAGGCGATTCCCATAGTGAAACACCTCACTCTGTTATCAAAGAACCGGGGTTACGTGAGTAACCTTAAGTTTTTTTATGCAAACGTTATATTTTTGGCATTTTTTAAAATGGGACAAGTTTTTTTTTTTTTTATTATTTTGATAAAATATCCCTACTTTAAGCTTAATTTTGCATATGTTGTACAACGAAACGGTATGTCACGTACGAGTGGTAAACAAATCTGACAATTCTAGCTGGTTTTACAGATTCTTTTAATGATAAATGGTATAGTTAATTTATTTTAATAGCAAGCCTTTCAAACCTGCTGCCTGCTTTTGGGTTTCATGGGGATCATTTAAAATAATACATTATAAACATTTGCAATTTCATTTTTATTTTTTTTGTTTAAAACTCAGTGCTTAGCCTTAACACAGCTTTCCTACAGCACCAACAACAATTAGACTTTGCAAAATGTAATGGAAGTTTTTACAGATTTTATGTCTGGATGATACGTTCTGTCTCATCTTGCTATCCAAGGAAATTCATTCATATGGACAAACTCAAACTGAGTGTTAAATTGAAAACCCAATGTTTATCCACAGCCACACAGATGCCTCCTTGAACTTATGATTGACTCTCAGTCCTGAACTTGTATCATCATCTGCTTGATCAAAACCATCCGTCCATCTTCTTCCTTTCCTGTGGGTCATTTTCTGACCTTTTCAGTGGATTGTTCTCTTTCAGCTTTTCCTCTCAGCCCTCTGCATCGAGTGCATAATCTTCTCTCCAAGGCTTCTTCTGGAAAACCCAAGCCATTAGTATTGTGATGTGTGTATGAGTGTGTGTGTTTGTGTGTGTTCAGCTCTGCAGAGTAACCCTCCTTAATTAACAGCCTCTGTGCTTCTTATGTGCTGGTGTTCATATTTCTTGTAGTCTGATATGAGATGGAAAGAATTTTCATTGTCCTCTAGAGGCTTTTGTATGTTTGAACGTGTGTGTGGATGCAGTGTTAGCTGTGTGTGTGTGTGTAAGATTGTGTGATTGACGTCTCCTAAAAGCACTAATAGATCACTTTGCTTGGCAATTTATTTCTGAATAACTTTCCATTCTGTGCAGCACATGCACAATTCCGCCGAATCCTGCCCTCAAAATACAAACTCTCTTATCTCTGTACGTCTGCGCTCTGACGCACTTTCAGTCGCTTCTTATTAACACAACCCCGCTACTTGGCACAGGATTGTAATGATTTAATTTGTCTGTGTTCACAGAGAAGAGACGCGACCCTCCAAATGGTACGTTTTCCACCGTTTCCTTCAGAGATAATCAGGAAAAAAAAGTGTCAAACCAGAGTCTGATGGGTTTTTGGCAAACATTTGTGACAATCTGCTCACTTTGACAGATGGATGGAGTTTCATATAAGTAGGAAACACAAACAATCTGGCATTTATGAAGAGAGAAGTTATCACCAAAGGGACTGATTTAAGATAGAGAAAGAATGAATGAATTTAGTGTGGATACTTTTGTCCCAAAGGAGCTGATGTATTTGGAAAAACTGCTTGTAGATGGTGGATAAACAGTTCAAAAAGGAAAAGCTAACTATAGGTGATTTTATTGGTAAATGGCTGTTTCATTGAAATGGGTCATTTCTGGTTTTGTGATATTGTGTGTTAGTTTTAAAAGGGTAAAGGGTAAGTTTAAGCAGTAAAAGTATATGCAGTTACTTTGTAGTATGAAAACAGGACACCACTGTTTGTTCTGCTTCCTACCCTCCATTATATTTTTATTCTCTACTGCTGAGTTTCAGAAAGAATAATCTTAAAAGACCTTAAAAACATCAACAGTTACTCCAGCAGTAGACACAAACAAGCTTCATATGCATATTTCGTGCTAATCCTTGAATCCAGGCTTGAGAGTGTCTAAGAAATAACTGCTTTGTTATTTAAAATTGTGGCTCACAGTCAGTGTTGGGATCTGGAGGAACTCAAACTCCCTAACACCAGCACTATGTGATTACACTGGGTACTACATATCCTGTAATGGAGTCTTGCCCTTCGTGGCATCATCCTGCTACTCATGAATGGTGTGATGACTAAACAGACGGATGCATTTGTGGATGTGCGGCTTTTGGATGTACCTCAAGGAAGAAGACGTACAGCCTAGTTTGAGACAGCAGAGGCAGGAGATGACCCAGATTTGGAATGACAGGCAGCGTGATTTGACCCAGCTGGCTTATTAATATCTGTGTGTGTGCGCGTTTGTGTGCAGCCATATAGAGGTGTTAACTATGCAAATGGTCACATTTAAGCATTTAGCTGGTGCTCATTGGGCATGTGGATGTTTTTTGATTTGGTCTGATTCTATAGATGATCATACACGACGTACCCAAACAACAGTGTGTACTCAGAGGTGGACCGCGACCCAGTTTGAACTGAAGGTGGATTATTTTTACAGCCAAAGATTCAGATTTTTTGACTTGCTGTTGGTTTTCTCGCTTGAGAGAGGAGATATGAAATTACAAGTGATTTAAAAGGACCCTGTTCCACATATATGAGCCTAAATGTGCAGTCATATTTGAATGTTTACATCTCTTTCCCTCTTGGATTAGTCATGCAAGGTTTCAGTTTCTCAGGAATCGCTTGTTAGTGTGGAAATTGTCTCATTTCCTTGTCCTCCCACAGGAATATCCCCTCTTTATCTCTGTCTAATTTCCCATCGCTACATCACTGCTCTGTCCTCTTTAGTCTGGTTTTCATTTTCTCTCTCCTTTGCCCTTCCCAGCTCTCCTCTGCTCATCACTCGACCTCAAGCGCCCTTTCCCCTCGTCTCTTCTATTAATTTGTCTCAGTTTCCCTTCTCTCCCCCTCTTTTTTCCGTCGCCCTGCCTTTCTCACTCTAGTCTTTCACCCCACTGATTCATCATGTTTCAGAACCCCCAGAGATTAACGTGGGGATTATGCCGTGGTTGGGTTTTAATGGTTACGTAAAAATCCATCCCTAAATCCAGAATAATTTGCTGGGATTAGATCCATTTGTACAGGGAAAGGGAGGAGGTAGCCGTTGAGGTGGGTGGGGAAACGGTCACGGCGAGCCAATGCAAGCGTTTTAATCTAACAGCGGGGAAGAGAGGAGGATGAATTAACTTTGGATGCTGGCTGGCTGGATGTTTTTTCCTCCGAGGGCAATGCTGGATCTCTGCCTTTGCAGCTCAGGCAGTATGAACATCGATTCCACCTGATGAGGAAGTTATTTCAGTAAATCAAGTCTCAAGTCCATCACAAGGTGGCCTGTTTTTGTGCTCTTTTGGAAATCTTGGACCACCTTCTGGCTGAGAAGACTGGAATCATATCTGGGACAAGACAATAAGTGGATTTCTTTTCCCTGTTGAGGTTAAGAATCATCCTTTGTGTCTTTTCCACCTAAAGATCTTCTACATATCTTCATTTCTTATCTCAGCTGAAAAAGAAGACCTCAGATCTGCCTGGTGCCAGAACTAGATCCTAATCTGCATTCAAAAACCACATCTCTCATGCCCAGCCACCAACTACGATGATGTTCTGCACCACCTTTCTGTCGGCTCCCTCAGAGGAACTTAATTGTGAGGGTCGTGGAGGAGGAGGGGCAGCTGTAGGAAGCGGCGGTTTGGGCCCCGGTGGCTGCCTGTCTTC
Source organism: Dascyllus trimaculatus (assembly GCA_024666655.1). Taxonomy (NCBI): domain Eukaryota; kingdom Metazoa; phylum Chordata; class Actinopteri; family Pomacentridae; genus Dascyllus; species Dascyllus trimaculatus. Next base: position 13,074,227 of record CM045465.1, read on the forward strand.
TTTACACTGCCTGGTTCTCCCTCAGGATGAACTGTACCCGTCTCTCTCCGACCCCACCGCTCGGCTCTCCATTTGCGCCGAAGAGCGAGCCTGCAGCCTGGTCGGCAAAATGCTACTAGATGTCAGCATGACCACCTGCGGAGCCCGAGACGGGGGGTGTATTTGGGACAAGGTGAGGAGGCGACGCAGCCGGTCGGCCTCGCCTTCGCCCAGCAAAACTCCCAAAAGCCCCTGTAGCGAGAGGGTTGGAGGTATGTGCTCCTGTTGGGTTAGCGAGAACTGAAAAGAGTTCTGTCAAAGTTGATTTTAAATAGAAATATGTGGAAAACACTTGTGATATTGTACAAATCCGGTGGTCCTTCCTTGTTGATGTGAATTCAGTGTTGTTTGGCTGCATGTTGTACAGCATAGATGCTGCAAGTCTTGTTGTGATTGCGTGTTTACATTATGATGTGGACTTATGAAATTTGTGGGTCAGCCTGCAAGGCCTGTATCCAGTCCAATTCATTTTCATTGACTGAAAAGGAAAAAAGAGCCATTCCATTTCTTATATTTATGTATATATATATATACATATACACTGCCGTTAAAATGTAAAGGAATGTGTGTTTGGTGTTTTCAGTTGTTAGTTTGATAACTCATTGCTATTTCTCCACATCATATCAAAGGCCTGCTTTTATGTAGGTTCATTAAATGGAAGAATATTAATTGACAGTTTGGTTGACTGATTGAGGCATACATCATCAGTAAAAGTGCACTCACTTAAGAATGAATGGGAACGCATAATGAATGTCATAAAAGTTAGTAGGTCACTGAATTGACAGAACAAGTTGCACAACAAGCCTCCATATCTCAGAGACCGTGTCAGTCTAATAATGTTGCTCAGTATCAGTTTTCAGTCTAGTGCGGTGATTTAGTTTGAACAACCTGTCAGTAATCTATAAAATACTATTCTAAGCCCCTTTTCTGACCAACAGATTCGAATAACATGCTCTTCGTGTCGCCTCTGCACCACACAAAGTCTGTAATAGTCATTAAATAATGGATTACATAATTAAAAGGACATCACTGGCCTGGAAAATTCTCGTGCTCAGATTTCCATATGGACCCAGGGCTATTTATCTTGTTTTATGACTTGTTAAACACTTTTATAACATGTTGTCCTTTATGTATGAAGAAAGTATTTGAATTCAGTGTTTAAAAATACTTCGTAAATATCGTGGAAAACCCCACAACTCACTTTGTCTCTGTTTTTTCTTAATAAAACGGTCCTCTATGTGTGGTTATATAAATTGTAACTTTCGTACCGTCTCCATCATTTTCCAGGACCTACGTTGCCCATGGCCACTGTCGACATCAAAAACCCAGAGATCAACAGTGTTCACCGTTACCATAACAACTCTCAGGTGAACAACATCGTGCACTCTACCTTCCCCAAGAGGGAGAAAAAGAGCAACAAAGGGAAGAAGAAGAGGTTGACAAAGGCAGACATCGGCACGCCGAGCAACTTCCAGTGAGTTACCACAGACACTAACAGGGTCGAGTTTGTTTCAGGTGATGGATGAACACAGACCTTACTCAGGTCAGGTTTGTGGGATTTGTTTGTGGTATTTTTTAGATGTTTTTTTCTGGGATTCCTTCAATTAAGATATTCAAGGTTTTTGCGGAACATGTTTCTTGCCATTTCATATGAATTCATTGAGCATATTTAACCTCTGTAACCACGACAAACCAAAAATCATGCTGTTTTATGTGTTATCGGTGTTACCTAAACACCGATAACTAGAGTACACTGGCAGCTGCGAGAAAAACATTAAACTGTTGTGCATTTGGCATTTAACCTGTAGGTGGCGCTACAGCAGTACGTTAAACTCAAAGTCATAACTCTGAGGTCATGATTCTCACTTGGAGAATTTGTCCTTTTACAAAGCCATGCAACTATATATATATCACGACCAGCATTTACTGGTGTATTGTTGAATTATCTGCAAAAATATCCACATCTAGTGGTCCTTTAATAATTTCCATGATAAAAATGCCACATATGTTTAATTCCGCAGCCTGTGGCAAACCTTTCCAACATTTAATCAAAGCAGGAGTAGCCATAGTAGATATCAACATCTACTATTGGACTAGTTAGAATTCCAAACCAGCATATCCATGTAACTTCGACTAGCAGCAATGCTAACTGTTCTAATTAACCCCAAAAAGTTTCAGGATGTTTTAGTTTTTTGTTTTTGCTCCTGTCTCCTTTTTACTTACTGTGGGCTCATTTTCACTGAAATAGAAAGTTCAGCACCTCTATGGAAACACAACAACCACGGCTGGAAGTCGAGAGAACTCAAAAATGTTTTTTGTTCAGTTTGACACAGTTATAATGCAATAAATCGTACAAAACGCTAGTGGAATTCTTTGGTTACTTATTTTATAAAATTAAAAAAAACCTGGACTCAACATGTTTTTACATTGATTGATTGATTCCACTGATTTTTCCGTGCACACATATGTTACCTATATTAGAAAACAAATGATCACTCCACATACCATTTATATTTTACTAAGTCGAATTTTATTTTGCTGCCACACCTGTCTCCCATCTGTGTAAGCACATCCTGCAGTTCAACCAAATTCAGATGAATACTCTTGTTGTATATATCAGTAATGGCTTCATGATTCTGCTGAGGGAACACAGGATTTTTAGTTTTTTACAGTAACTGCTTCGTGCAAAGTTTATTTTTGTAGTTTTTTTAAATGTGATATGTAGAGTGAAGTGAATTCCATGAAATATTATGACTTTTATCTTAGCTTCAATTCATTTTTCTGACTGAACACACGTCACTGTTTGTAGTTCTAAGACCAAATTTAGTTGTTACGGCTGTCTGGTTCTAATAAATCGTGTAATTTTTGGTTTTTAAAAAGACAAAACATATTTACAGTTCAATTTTTACTAGTGAAAATGTTCATTCTTAATATCAGCATTTGATTTTGTACTAATGGAACTGCACTTTGTAGACTGACATGTTGAAATGTCTTTTCCACTAGTGAAATCTAAATGCTACTAGTCCGCCTTTCTCGTTATATGTTAGAAACTTGCTGTAGCCCTCGAGGAAGGGATGCTCCCTCTGTATATTCTAGTTTAACTGGTTTTTCACACACAACAGGAATAATAACATAATATTACATGTATTTTAAGCACAGTTAAATCGAAGGTAGGGGTCTGATAAGGACAGAATTTTTAACACTTACATTTGAACCTGCAGCACAACAGCTTTGTGTTTGAGGGTTTTTCAGTTGCTTATGGAAATGTGACATGTTGACCTAGAGCTGGTGAACTTGTGGGTGTGGGGTGGCATTAATCAAGGCTGTTTATATTCAGAGTGCAATCCTGTGAAATATATGTAAGATAAATAATGCAGAAAAGTGTCTAATAGTGTTGGGTGAGATATTGCAGGTTACTAATGGAGCACCTGGTTAGAAACACAGGTGACCTTCTATGTATCTTTCTGCTTTTCTGACAGAGCACATCATTGTATAGCTCCTCTATGCAGCTCTGTTTTTTTTACCACATCATATCTCACATTTTCTCTCATTTGTTTCTCCCACAGGCACATTGGACATGTAGGATGGGATCCAAACACAGGCTTCGATGTAAGCAGCATTCATATAACCTAAAGTCAGTGTGTGTGCTTGTTTGTCTTGGTGTGTCGGCACATGTTGGAGTATGTGACTTCCAAACATTCTTCAAACTTGGCCCGTCGCCTATCAGTTTGTCAGTCAGGACTCCCTCTTCCAGACAGATTTTTCAAATTTAATATCAGCTCCAAAATATTAAGCCCAGCTGCGTGTCCAAGTCATCAGAAACGTTACACAAGGAGATTTCGGAAGGGAACAGAATCGACCTGCATCTGCATAATCCATGGACTCATTCCCAAAAAGCATCATCAGTAATTATGCTGGATTCTGCGTGATGGCTAGGAGATCATACAGGTCAGAGGACTTATTCTGCTTATAAATGAAAAAATGAAGTTCAGATGATTTTGGTTTTAAGTTAATGCTTTCAAGGACTTAGATTGATTTTAACAGGTGACGTCAGTCTACCAAAGCCTGCGCACCTCTCAAATCCTCGGGGGTTTAAAGCTGAGGCATGGATGGAGGCTCACTAAAGAGTTAGAGATATGTTTCACAGTCTTACCAGCTATATATGTCTGTATCTTTTCTATCATTAGCACCTAGAAACTGTTGATAAAGTAAAAAGTAATTTCTTTAAAGTAAAAGTTAAGAGCTTCAAATAGGTTCCACCTGTAAAGGGATAATCTTAAAAAGTTTTTAATGGAACATTAACGTGAATAAATGAGCACATAAACAAGATTTATATCGGCACAGACGAAACTGAAGTACAGCATCTTTTCTGCAGCATTCATATTATCAATAATTCAAAGGTCAGTTTGCACAGTACCAGTCCTTAAAGGAGCCATGAAGTAACCTATTTCAAGATCAAGCCTGAAAACAAAAAGAAAATTTCCCCGTGGCACAACCAAAGCAAAACCAAAACCCCCTCTTTTACTGGTATATTAATTTAATGAGAAAGAGACGTGACTCATACGTCCAAAAGACAAATACATTTCTCCAAGAGTATACTGTTTAACTTCTATGACACGTTTTCTCCTTGTAGAAAAGAGAAAAACTAGTTCCAAGCAAGCAAATATGATTCTTTATGGTTGTACAAGTTGCTTATCATGAACTCATATGATGCATTCTGTATCATTAACCTCTCCAGTTACGAAGAATAACCCGAGCAGCTGAGATAAAACCTGTTAGGGCTAGAGCTGATTGGCTAATCTTGGGTAAACATTATCTTACCTCCAAGAAACAAAGTTATTGATTCAGGCACATATACCTCGCCACTCCTTAATTGTTGTGTGACAGAACTAGATGACAAGCCCATCACGAATGTATAAAGGTGCCTTCGTTCCTTTTACATCGCCAGAAGAAATGATCTATTTGAAAAGACTGACAGATGTAGAAAAACATCAGTTAAGAACCTTATTGTGTGTACATTTTCCCCAAGCTTCTCTTGTGAAAGCAGTCCGCGCTGGAAATTATCTTTGCCTGAGAGTTCTTATCAATGTTTAAATTCAAATCCTTCTGCCGTATAAGCCCGAGGTTCTTACAATAATCCCACTCCTAGATTTCTTTATATAGGATGGCAGCTGATGTATGCTTGCATCATGTTAGTTTAGATTGAAATACTTATATAATGCGTCATACTGGGGGGAAATGGTGCTTAAGAAGTGAATATTACGATCAGATTCCTCTCTTTGTGGCATTGATGCACCGTGACAACCTAAAATTCTCACTTAGACACTGAACATGTGGACACAGATATATGTGGAGTGTTATATTTGTGGCTTTAGGCTTCATCTCTTTGGCATCTCTACTAAAAATGAAACGCAATAAGAGAAATTGAAAGAGCTGAAGGGGGAACTCTTCTCTTGAAAGCCCTGATCAGACGTGTTGTATTCAAACCTGACACCACAAGGTGGCAGCATAACGGCTTATATTCTGATCTCATTATTTCAGTGTTAGCTAGAAATGTCTCCACAGAACAAACTATACCATTACAGAAAGCTGACCCTCACATTCACTTTTTGATTGAATCTGTAGATGTGGTTGAACACGTTTCTAAAAGCCAACGTCAACCCGGCTAATCCTGCTTTTTCAAATGTGCCTCTAATCTTAACTGAACCAAACTCTGCTCCTGACTTGTCAGTCACACAATGTGTTGCTATGCTGCTGAGCTCACACATACAGATTAACACAAGGAGGGTCACTTAATGTATAGAACAAGTGATCGTGCAGGAATGTGTTTGTACACGAGGCATTATGAGCAGCAAAGTCACTCTGTTATCGTCCGTGTGTTTACTGTTACTGTCAGGAGGCTGATCTGAGGAGCCCATAATGATTCAGTATTAGTTGATGGAGGTGTTTACTACTAACAGTCATGTGAATCAGGAGAATATTATTAGATTTTTCCTTTGGTGTAACATTTATTTTCTTGTATGTCAACCACTTTGTTGCTGTTTACTTATAGTTGCTTACAATGAATCCAAACCTCTGATAATCAGTTCTGCCCATCAAGGAAATGTGTCTGTACTTCCCATTAGAGATGCAATGATTTTTTCACCTGATAAAACTGCAACTTTTGTGATAATTGCTGAATTGGTCAAGCATATCCCATCACATTTTATTGTTCCAAGTTCTTAAAGGTGAGACTTTCCTGCTTTTCCTAGTATTCCATTATAATAAATAAAGATCTTTGGCTTTGGGAACATAGGTCAGATAAAACAAGACATGTCATTAAAAATGTAATTTGCCACCCTAATTCACAGTAATGGAGTACATTCTGTTTTTAATCCTCTGAACTACAAACAGCTTCTGGGAATTTAGTACTCCTGCCACATTTTTACTCACAGCGGACTCATTGTTCCCTGTAATATAAAGTCCTGCACCTCTATGAAAACAGCACAACCATTATTAGGAAGTTTAAGAAGTACAACTTAAAAATGTTCTCTGTTCAGTAGAATAAAGTCCTAATGCTATAAAACATAAATGAATTTATTTGGATATTTATTTTACAAAAAAAATATTATTTGCCACTTACATTTTTCATTTGTTTCCGTACTTGCCTCCTGACTGTGTACACACTGCCTGCAGTTCAGTCGAAATGTCATTTTTTCCCCAAATCTGGTTCATGCAAACAGTTGGATTGAATTATTTTCCTGACGATACAGCGTTTGACTGATGAGTAGTTCAAGGACCATCACAAAGTTGAAAATCAGATTACCTTTTCTGTTTTTACACTTTCTGGCCCTGATTCTGGTAGAATTTTGGTGATTTTTTTTATTTATTTAAATACCAAGCCTTTCAAAACTACTGGCAGGTTTGGAGTTCAGACATTTAAAGTCTCTGCATTCTCATTTTATGTTCATCTCTTAGACCAGGGGTGTCAAACATAAGGCCCGCGGGCCAAACCTGGCCCACCAGAGGGTCAAATTTGGCTCACTAGTTTGACTTGTGTAAATTTGTAAAACTTTAAAATTAAAATTATTTCTAGACCTTGACAAGTTGTTTTTATCATAAAGTAAAATACTATATTGTCGATAAACTGTGATCTGTAAGTTGTAATGCACATAAATATAAATGATAAAGTGAGGCACAATATTGTTGAAATCAAGCTTATTTTTCTTAAGAAATTCAACAAAAATAAGTGCATGAGCATTTAAGGATGTACTTTTTTGCGCTAAAATAAAGTGAATCATTTTTTACTTATAGGTTATTTTGCTGTGATTTTTCTGGTCCGGTCCACTTGAGATCAAATGGGGTTGCATGTGGCCCCTGAACTAAAATGAGTTGGACACCCCCGTCTTAGACTGTTCACATGCATTTCATCGTACAATCATTGCTAATATCTAGTGTTGATTTGTAAATCTGCAGCTGTACAGAACAACGGCAAATCTGGGCTGACTTGTTTCTATGGTGTGAGAGCAAATAACAAATGTCATGTCTTCCTCTGTGTTATTTCTTCAGTTGAATAACTTGGACCCAGAACTGAAGAACCTGTTTGATATGTGCGGCATCTCTGAGGCTCAGCTCAAGGACAAAGAGACCTCGAAGGTCATCTATGACTTCATCGAGAAGAAAGGAGGCGTGGAGGCTGTTAAAAATGAGCTGCGGAGACAAGGTAAGGCCATCTGTGTTGAATGTATTTACATGTTTGAAAGAGAATTAGGTTTTAACACAATATATTTCCAATCTTCATTTGAATTGGAAAGGCAAATTAAAAAGGGAAGATTCCACCGAAACAGTGAGCATCACTTTACTGGCGTCAGCTGACAGATTTGGTGATTTAACATAAAAAATAAAGTACAATACATGTTTTTTGGGACTCTCGCCATGTGAAAATGTGTTTAATTGGTAGGTTGTCATTTAAAGACAATCTGTAACTAGTGTGGTGGTTTTATCCCCAGGTCCTCCCAGGTGGAGCGGTAGGTTTCTGTGCATGACCTGCTGTGACAGCTTATGACTGTGCATGTAGAGTCGAACTATGAATCCAACAGTCTCTGCCGTTACTTCAGTAGTTCAATGTTTGCTGTTTGGCTCTTGATTCTACTTGAGTTGCTGACTCTGAGCCAGCTGGAGACACATCTCGTCATGTTGGACACATTTCCTTCATTTCACAGCGTTATTGTCGTGCAGTGATACTTCTTTGAATACTCTCTATTTTGCTATTTAACTTGTATCTAACCCTTAACGTGAAGATCAGCCACAGCTGTAAACTTCTGGGCAACTTTGCATGTGAATTGACAGCATCTAGTCATATATGAGCAGCAGGTTCAAAGCAGATTTTGAGATTTGAAAAGTGGAATTTAAAAGCATGTTTTAAGATGATTCTTACAAATCTGGAATGAGTTTTTTCAGGTTCAGTTTGAACTTGTTAACATCTTACTTTTGAAGATTGTTGACAAAGATTTTCCTAATCAAATTAACACAGATGAGAAGCCTGCCCCCTGTGGCTTAACTTTATAACTGCATGACTTGGCACACAGCAAGAATTGGGAGACTGACAAGCATTTTGGACTGAGATGCTGTGAAATCTTCAGTGATCTTCCAACTGTTCCTTCATGGAGTCGATCTGTAGTCAGTGAATGTGAAGTTGTATGAGATGGTGTTCTTCAAAGCTGAACTGTGACCTTTGATTGATACAAGTTTCTGCTTTCACTCTAAGTTTTTCATTGTTTTTCTCTCTCCAGCTCCTCCACCTCCTCCATCCAGAGGCGGTCCTCCTCCTCCACCCCCTCACCACAGCTCAGCCCCTCCTCCTCCACCTCCTGCCCGGGGTCGAGGCGCCCCACCCCCTCCTCCGCCCTCCAGAGCTCCAGTCTCTGCGCCCCCGCCTCCCCCTCCATCCCGACCGGGCATGTCCGCCCCGCCGCCGCCTCCCCCGCCCAGCCGCGGCTCTCTCCCGCCTCCTCCTCCACCGGCCCACGCCTCAATTCCAGTAGCGCCTCCCCCGCCGCCTCCTCCCCCCTCATCCTCAACTCCATCCAGCACCGGCGGGCCTCCTCCTCCCCCTCCTCCACCACCACCTCCTGGCCCTCCACCCCCTGCTCCTCCACTGTCTATGGAGGCTAACGGAGGGGACAGCAGCCAGCCGCCATCCGGGAAGTCGGCGCTGCTGAGTCAGATCAGAGAAGGAACCCAGCTGAAGAAGGTGGAGCAGAAGGAGAGGCCAGTGTCCAGCACTGGCAGAGACGCACTTCTGGACCAAATCCGACAAGGAATCCAACTTAAAACTGTAAGTATTAATTCGTCACGCACTTCTCATCTCTGCCAGCTGTGTATCCTTGTGTTTTAATTGCTTTAACTGTGCTGCTCATGTGTTGTCTGTGCAGAGGGATGATAACCCAGACTCAACACCTTCCACTCCGGCCCCGTCGGCAGGTATCGTCGGGGCCCTGATGGAGGTGATGCAGAAAAGGAGCAAGGCTATTCACTCTTCAGGTACATACAAACACAACATCTACCATCTAATAAACACTGTGTATTACCTGAAGTTTTGTAATGACTCATTTCCCTGACAGGTAAGCAGAATTTAAAATTTAGTCAACTGGTCTAAAAGTAAGAAAACACTCTGACAAACAGTCAAAATTGAGCACAAATGTTGTTACGCATTGCTCTGTTTGAGTGGTTATTTGACACACCTACCATACAACCTTCATTTTATTTTTCATCCAACATAATGCCAAACCATGCTGGTTTTCTGAGATGCCATATGTCCTATTTTCCCCCGTGCTGGTTTACAACATCCGGGTATTAGCGCAGGGAGATGGGGGAAACCATTTGCAACACGATTGTTATATTTATTTAGCAGATGCCTTTGTCCATAGCAGCTTACATTAACTTCTGATGCAGAGGACCACTGCATAAAAAACAAACCTAAAAAGCAGGGTTGCCTGTCAAAAGAGTTGAACTTGACTCCCCTGTTCATACTCTGCAATGCAGCATCATCGTGGAAAAGTGTGCATCAAACATGTGTAATCGTTCATTTTAGATTCAATTTCTGCCTCTTTATGATTCGCTGACTTTGCAGTGATTTGGCGTTTGATAGGTCTGTGAATTCATGGATCTATTACTCAAATTGCTCTTTCTGGATCATATTTTACAGGCTGTCTTGTATATGAAATGACTGCAATAACTTGTCTTATTTTAAGACAGGGCTTGGTTTTATGTGTTTTTCCATCTGTAGAGAGCATTCATACTAATTCAGCTCTAAAGAGCCCATATTCTGCACATCTACATGTTTATAATTTTAATTTTGGAGTCTACTATAGCATATTTACATGCTTTGTTGTTTAAAAATCTATCTTTTTTTTCTCATACCATACATTGCTACAGCACCTCTTCATACCCTCTGTCCGTAACACTCCATTTTTTTAGCTCCTTTCCTTTAAGGCCCACCACCAATAATACCCAGTTTGCTCTTGTTGGTCAGCAGCCTGATGAACGCGAGTCAGCGTGATTGCGTATAAGAGCCGCAAATCTCCGAGAGTCAGGATGTAGCTCTAGTAGAAGCGTCTCTTTCGGGGGAATAATGTCAAACTATGAGGAAGCTGCTCATTATTTGGTAGCATACTAAACGAGCCACTAAGCAGGCGTCATGCAGATGTGTTACATCATGATGTTGATGAGTAACAGAGGAAAGCCTGGACTTTAAATGAGGTGTTTCAGGCAGGTGAGGAGCTTTCCATGGGAAAAGAATAACCTGTTTTGGTATGGACTCCATGGACAAAAAGCTTGAACACACTAAAGGGAAGGGAATTATTCAAAAAGCATATTATGTGCACTTTAAATGAAGTAACTATTTTAAAGCTATACTCAAGCTACACTGTAGTCAAGCTAACATGAAATATGTATACAAGTGAAACAGGTCAGTGACTGAGCTAGAAGCAACTGTGAGAGGCGTATTTGGGTTTATTTCACATTTAATTTGGCTGGTTCCTGAAGTGTGATGCCCTGAGAAGCTCACACACCCACCTCGACCTTAAAAAATGCAGCAGCTACTCGACACCAGCTGCAAGTGCTCAGACTTTACGTCATTCAGCGAATGTCAGATGACAGTTTCTGTACTTCCTCATCAGTCTCGTACATCCTCGTGACTCCTTTTTTCCAATCTAAGCTTCTCAGTTCAAGAAACTTTTCTTTCCTGCCTGAAGGTAGTCCTTAAAAAATACTTCACAGATGGTAGAAAGAGAATACTGAACTCAAAAAACACAGATGGGGCTTCGGAAAATGCCACTGTTTGAGATTCACCTGAATGTGTCTTCTTTTCCGCAGATGAGGACGATGACGATGAAGATGATGAGGACTTTGAGGATGATGATGAATGGGATGACTAGTGATTTTTCTCAACCCCCCGGATGATCATGACACTAAAAATTGTTCTTGTCTTTCTTAAAAAAAGGAAAAAAAATCTTTAATTTCGAATTATAAATGTAAATGTTCTATCAATTTGCTGTATATTTTTGTTGCCTTTATGCTTTTTTTTATTAATCTGTGCAATACCTCATTTAATCTGTAAATGTTTCTCATCTTAGGTTGTTGTTTCTATATCTTCGTCATGTCTGTCTGGACTCTGTTGGCTACATCTCCGTCTCTTATAGCAATATGTCTATATGTCTCATCTCTCATTTTAACTTTTTGCTTTTTTTTCCCTTCCTCTTTCTCCTCCACCCACGTCCCCAACTCTGTTCGTCACCTCCATCTGCCACTCGGCCATCTTTCATATCTGCTGCCTCCCATCACACATGCTCCCTCCCATGTTCCCCAGATTAACGTGCAATTTTAAACCAACTTGTCTCTTGAATCTTGGATTTTTTTTTGTTTTCTTTGTTTTTTTTGGTCAGTGATTGAAGGGAGGGCTTACAGAAGAACAAGACAAGTTGCCACAATTTTTTGATTAATCGTGTCATTGTTGTTAGGAGGGGAAAAAAATTAACTATTTTCATACCCTATTGCTCTGTAGTTTATTTTTACGTATTCAAATGATCCTAGTTTAGCACTCATATTTTCTTAAAGAAGAAAAGGCTCTCTTTTGGAATATTTAGCTTCATTTGCTGTGGACTGTAAATTTGCTCCAGAGTTTGAGTCTTGTTATATTTTTGCACAGATTTGAAAGAGGAGACTCGCTGCATGAATACAGGACATTTTTCAGGTCTCATCGTGGAACATACATTATGCTTTAAGTAACAACATAGAATACACTTGGACAATAAGCATTTTTTAACCGTTAACACGTCACACTACATACAGTAATGGAGGTAGCACACGGTGTTGTGGCTGCCAGTCTCTTGTGAATTTTATTTTATTTTTTTTTGTCACACTACAGATTCAGTTGAACTTGTGCTTTTTCTTTCTTCCTTTTCTTTCTCTCTCTTTTTTTTTTACATTAGCAAGCAGAGTATTAATAAATGCCTGTTTGTTGGAATCAGGTCATTCATCATGTAAAGCTTGAGGAATAAAGACATTTTAGTTTTACACACCTGATGCTTAGAATGGGTCCATATGCAAAGTTACTGTACAGAAACAGCAGGGTTAAAGTAGTTTTCTTCCTGTTGTAGACATTCAGTGCCGGCAAACTTTAGGGAGAAACATTAGAACCATGGCATTCTTCTAACAAGTATCAATATTTTCTTGACTAACTTGTAAATCACAACATAGGAATCACTTACATAAAGGTCTCAGACGGTGGTTAATTGTTCCCTGCAAAGACCAAACAATTATGTTGGCATAGATGATCCTAACTTTAAAAAAATCCTAATAATTCTATGTATTTATTTAAAGGTGGATTTGTCACAAAAGACAGCACTTTTAAATATTATGTTGTTATGTCAGTTCTGGAAATAATGTAAACAATTTGCTTTATTAGTAGTGAAAGATAGCTGCAATGGCATGACTTGGCCCAGGATGGGTAATTCATGCAGTCTGGCACAAAATAGAATAAAAGGTAAGAAAGTAGAGCCCGACCGATTCCAATGTTGACAAATTCTAATATCGATTTATTGGCTGTTTAGTGTTTTTAATGTTGGAGTATTGAAAAGGAAAAATGATGGGGTCATTGTATATCTCACAAACTAGTTGTCAATTTCCCATTGAGATAAAGTTTGACTCCGCACCACTATCTGCCCTGCTACATGTGCTGCACACAATGATGGCAGTATTGTAAACAATACCCCAATTTTTCTGTTAAAGAACGTTTTCATATCGACGCATATCAGACAACATGTACGCCAATACCGATATATCTGTGACAGTCCAATATTGGTTGATCATATTGACCAACCGAATCGATATATCTGTCGGGATTTAAAAGAAATTAACCATCTGCAGCTGTTATTTCAGCAGTTAAATTATAGGTAAATATGGAGACTTTACAAAATTCTGACTAACCAAAGCGACAACTATCTAACTTTTGCACTAACAGTAGCACAAAATGGAGAAGGATGTTTGTCATAAGATAATATCCATCTTAGGTCTGCTAATATTTGCTATGCTAATGGCACACATTAGATTCTAGTCTTCAGATAGCTAGTAAGGCTAATGTTTGGGTCAGCTTAAGCATCATGACTGGTTAGGGTTAAGGTAAGGGGAGTCACATATCAGCAAGGAAACATACCCCATTGCCCCCTAACCATAGGAGTCTAACGCTAACCGTATGCTAACTGGTCAAGAAAGGAAAGTACAGTTATTGTTCAACATGGGTAAGAGGAAAAGTTTACCACTTTATTTCTGAATGCAAGGTCTCATAAATATTTGCACTCAAGGGCAAAATGTTCGCTAACTGCTAATCCTTTTAGCTTGGCCTTCCAGAGCGCCTCTGTGGCGGCCATTTTAGCTTCACAGTTAGCTCGCTCTAAGCTAACATTAGTAACTTTTGAAACCTCACTTTCAGGTCGGCAAAAAGCTGTTGAAATTATGAATTTTGGTCGTTTACACTAATAGTATGTGTCTGTTCTAAATGTGAGAATTGTGACACTAACTTTACTGACAAGCTATTGAGCTGTGCTGTGGCTAAACCTGAAAACTTAGCATTCCAGTATGCTAACTAGCAGCATGCTAGCACTGCTAACATACAATAGAAGACCCAATATAAAGGAACTCATAATGTGTCAAATAGGATAAATGTCAATGTTGTCTTCAAGTTGTGTCTTTGAGAGACAAATTGCCACTTGTTTGTTGTAAGAACTGACCTCTTTTGTCGAATATTGCTATACTTTTTGGAGAAAAGAAAAACCTAGCCATGTTTTTTGCTGATGTTCGCTTCTGTAGGTAACTCGGTTAATAAGATGTTATGGACGCCAAGTCTTATCAAAGAGCCTGGACAAATAATGAACTCCTACATTGTACACTCCAATAAAAGGTTGATATTTACATACTTGGGCATTTGGGCTTCTTTTACGTTTAAGTCCTGCAGGGATGGATGGATGATGGAAATAAAACTTTATTTGCTATAAAACTGCTGGTTTAGTTTTGCATTCAAGGCTAAGCACTCTAATTATTTATCATTAACATTTATTCAAGTTTGTATTCTCAAGGTATGAACAGAGAGAAAAGTGATCCTGATGCTTTCTGCAAACAGACTCTGTTGCATCCTGTGTAAGAGATCACAATCTTGTCAGTCCACTATGTAATTTGAGTATTTGCATCTGTGTTTAGGGAGTGATGAAAGCAAGCCTCATCACCTGCAGGGGACAGCGAGAGATCTGATAACAGCTGAGCAGAGGATTATTACACCCCTTACTGCTACCATTTCATCTGGTGAGACAGGTAGACATGAAAACTGGGTGAAAAATGAATACAGCATTTCACATACTAGGAAATCATGTGACACAACATTCCTGACTGTAAATTCCAGTTGTTCCTCTTCTCATTACCTCATTACAGTATTTGTTAGTGGGAATATACAAAAAGAAAGTTTTTAAATCTGTGTGGACGAGACAGAAGAAGGAAGTAAAAATGGGCCTGTCTGTAGTATTTTTAGTAGTCGCAGCAAGAATAGACTTTCAACAATTCTGTGCCTTCGCCATTTATTTTTAGCAAATGTCCTCATCATCTGACCCTGTATCAGTTCTCTCTGCTACAGAGCTTATGAGAGGGATTAGAGCAGGTGTGGTACTTTCCACTCTTCCATAGAGACCAACACACATAGAAATCCAAAGGCCCTTATAGAAGCTGCATTACGTAAGCTGTACTGCACAACTGCCTTCCTTTCGGACGAGGGATTATTGTACTTAAATGAATGCAGAAGACCACAAAATGAGTGTTTCTTATACGTAGAAAAAAATTGGAAGACCTGCAAAGATGTTTAATAACTTGACTCTAAGAAATTGTTATGTTGAATATTACAAGTTAAATGTGTGCTACACTTGCATCTTAAGAGTTTAGTGATTTAAAATTAGCACATTATAACAGATGTAATGTTTCAGTCAGCAGCTTGAGATGCATGCAGCAATGAAAATACAAAAGTCAAGGGGCCTGAATGCTGTGAACAAGGAGCTGAACAGTTTCATTAGTGTTGTGCAGGATATTGTGGATATTGTGCTTCTGTCTGTATGTCATGAATTCTATATGAGGATAATGTAGCGACCACCCTGAGTGCACATATCAGCAGGAAGTCTCTGCTTTTTGTGGATGAATTTTATGGAAAGATTCCCCTATTGACAGTTTGACAGATGTGACTAAGTGCTGTGCTTGAGTAGAGGAAGTTTTGTACTTGGGACACTTTGCTAAAGGAATGTATTTTGCATAGTGAGCTGCTGTACTCTGACAGCCATTTGAGCAAACTAGTTTTCAGCATGGGGACTTTACCATGCATAGGAAGCTAAATCACTCAATACCAAAACTTTGCAATCATCTTAGGAGCCACTATGGCGAGAAGATTTACCACTGAGAAATTCAACTTTTTGTTATTAACAAAGTTGTGGCAGGAAAAACAACTCTGCCATTTAGTGCTTTCAAAGGCTGATGGGAACATTTCAGGGAGATTTCAAAGGCAAAACAAACATGAATGTCATAAAAGAGATTATGTAACCCCCCTGTATTAAAAAGGGTTTAGTTCAGCTGTCACACATCAGATCTTGAATGCTAAATCTTCTCTCAAGCACTTCAGAGCTTTCAGATAAACACATTAACTGTTTTTTGTTTTTTTTTTACTATGCTGCCATTAACAACATGTCTCTGATTTGGGAAGTCATTCTAAAAATGTCTGGTATGCGTTTGGAAATGGCTAATTAAGTCGGTAGTTTTCTCGTCGTTGCCACCCCCGGGTCCCCCGACTGTGTTGTCTTTGAGCAGCTGCACTGTGGATTTAGAAGTTGGGGAACTCTTCCAAGACATATAAACAAATGCAAGACCAGGATTAGAATGGCTGATACTAATAGCTCCCATCTCTCAGTCTGTTGCTTTCACTCTCTTATCCATCGTCCCTCCTCTCATATTCTCTCAGCCTCTTTCCTCACGATGTGTCACCTCTCTGTCTAATTCGTCATCTCCCTCAATCAGTGCCTGCCTCTCTGTTGCTCATATCAGTATGTCGTGTTTAGCGAAGCATTGCAGTTGGTAAATGGCTCTGTAGTGTATTTTAACACAGCTGAATTCCCAATAATTTACTTTTTTTATGTTGCCAGACAACCGAACGAGCCCATTAAGACTACATATTAATCAACAGTCACTTAAGCTCTGTTTCCAAGCTGCCGGTCAAGCTACTGACTTTACAACCACAACGTCATCTGTCAAACTCACCGCACGCAAGTTAAAAACAACTGTTCTGTGAATTCAGTGATCTTTCCATGTCAAATGGTCGCTCAGAGAGAAAGTTAGAAGCAAGACAAAGTCCTCGTCTCACACACTCAATTATATAGTGTTTATGAATAGTGTCCACCCCCCCTTTGGAATGATTTTCCCTTTTATTGCTTTTCAACATTAAATCATGGTCAATTTACTTTGGTTTATTTTTGGTAAGAACTCACTAAAAAAAGGACTCTTTCAAGTCAAAAATGAAAACAGATTTTTACAAAGTGCAAAGTAATGTCAGTTATTTAAAATTATGAAATGTATAATTAGATAAGTATGCATTCCTTTTAAAGGAACTCGCCTAATTCAATACTCGTGCATTTGGCTAGACGTCACACAGTGAAATGGAGATCATCTGAGTGTGTCTCAGGTGATTGTAGTATAGAGACACTTGTATCTGGAAGATCCAGGCGATGGTGAGTCACAACTCCTGGATATAACCACATCATGAAGACAAAAGAAACGACTCAATATCCTGCGGAGTACAGTTAAATTCATCATTAAGAAATAGTGGGAATGTGAAACATATGTAATCCTGTTCAAAGACTGAGTGACTGTGCACAAAGAGACTAGTGAAGGAGGCCACCAAGACACCTATGACTCCTCTGAAGGAATTATAAGCTTCAGTGGCTGAGATTGGAGAGACTGTGCAGACAACTGTTGCCTGTTCTCCACCAGTC
Source organism: Dascyllus trimaculatus (assembly GCA_024666655.1). Taxonomy (NCBI): domain Eukaryota; kingdom Metazoa; phylum Chordata; class Actinopteri; family Pomacentridae; genus Dascyllus; species Dascyllus trimaculatus. The sequence continues at coordinate 13,091,815 of CM045465.1, forward strand.
AAAGCTTTATGGGAAACTGGCAAAGAGGAAGTCACTGTTTGAAAAATTAAAACTCATGTTGAATCTTGACTAGAGTTCACCAGAGGTCATGTGGGGGACTCTGGAGTCAACATCAGACGAGGCGCTGTGTGTGTCTGACACCAATCACATCATCACAGGATCACGAACACACTATCCTCACAGTGAGCAGAGGGGTAAATACTGGCTTGTAACTTCTTCAGAGGAGTCATAGGTGTCTTGGTGGCCTCCCTCACTCATCTCTTTCTTGTCGTTCAGTGTTTAAAGACGGCCTGTTCTAGGCAGATTTACACATGTGCTACATTCCTTCCATTTCTTAATAACTCAACTGTGCTCTAAGGCAGTGGTTCTCAAAAAAAAAAGTAGTGGTATAAAGTCTTTTATTTTAAAGGACGTGTTTCTTATGACACAGTTTGCTTTCAGTAGCAGGATATTTAGTGGTGGTGACACCAGTAGTTGCCCACTATTGACTTCTAAATTTAGCTCTGGCAGCTTATAGGAGAAACTTAAGCTAAAACGTGCCAAAAATATACCGAAATGTGCTCAGAATCTGTCAAAAAGGGTCAAAATATGCCCCAAAACTACCAAAATGAGCAAAAAAAAGCCAAAATTTTCCTAAATTGTATCAAAATGCATTGAGACTACACCCAAATAAACCTTAATTTGTTAACAGGAACAGCAAACTTCAAAAATTTGAGTCGCAACTGTTATTAATAGAGACATAGTGGGTCCTGAGGCTGGACCAGTTGAGAACCACTGCTCTAAGTGGTATTCACACACTTGGAAATTTTCTTGTATCCAGCCTCTGACCTATGCTTTCTTAGTAACCTTTTGATCAATGTCTTTTTATTTATTTTTAGCATTATTAAACATTAAACACAAACAAACAAACAAACATACAAACAACCCACCCACCCCCCATCCCCGCTATACCGGACCAGAGAGTACAATCTGGTTTCTTAGTAACCTTTTGACAGAACTGTTTTAAATGTTTTTTTGTCTTCAAGGTGTAGTTATATGTAGGAGTACTGATTCATCAGTGACCGAACCTTACAGATGCAGATGTCTTTATACTACAATCACCTAAAACACGTTCACTGCACTCACATGGCCTCCATTTCACTATTTGCATGACCACTAGTCCAAATTGGCTGCCCCTGTGTTGAATCAGGTGAGTCACTTTAAAGAGGGTGAACACAATCAGGTATTTCACATTAAATTAATTCACATTGCTCTCTAATAATCTGTCTTTACTTTGGCATGATTCAATTTTGAAAAGCAATAAAAGGGAAGACCTTCTAAGTACTGTTTATTGGGACTGTGTCTTGGCTGCTCTTTGGTCAACTATTTTGTGCCGCACTTGTTCACCACAGATGGAGAGAGAGTCTTCTTCCTGAAGGGGGGTGGACAGCTGCATTTGAAGGTACGGACCCTGAAACAACTTTTTCAAAACAGGCCTAAAACCAGGAGTTATACAGTCATGGTGAAATGAACCATCTTTACTGTATTTTGAGCTGAAAATTCTGGGGACGTAATGAAAAATTCATTCATTTGCTGAAAAGGGGCACAATATGGAAACTTTTTTTTAAATCATTCACCATAAACTGCTAAATTCACTGATAATCGGCAGTTTATGGTGGCTAATACTGAATTTATTTAGCTGTTTCCCTATAACAGACATTTTACTGACTTATCTGTACTCCTGCTGCTGACGCTGTATCACATTATTCTGTAAATGGAACTTGTGGCCACGACAGCTGTTTCATTTTCTCATTTTAGGGTATTATATAAAACAGGTCTGTTACGTTATCCCAAACATTAGCCATCATAAGCTGTTGGTCATATCAGACCCAGTAAGGCTGTAGCAGCAGAAATGGACTGAGCAAAGGTGTCTTTGACTGTTTCACTGTGTTATTTCTTTTAACTTTAAAGTGCATTATGTCAAGCAGCTTTTAAATAGCCCACAGCTTTTTTTATTTGATGCTGTGAAATTTTTATTACACATTGATGTCACAGTGACTCCATTGCTTCCTTTCTCTTGTCATGCATTGTGAATTGTTCAAAGTGCGCAAAAAGCCCTGCTCTAATAGCTGGAGTGGGTGTCGTGTGAATGTGGCAGAGTGGGAATATGCATCAGTGGCGCTTGACCAGAGCACTGACTCACTGATAAAAACAACTCCACGACAGCTTGACCCGTTTCTTTCTAATGGAGCTCTTCCAGTAACCAAAGAATAAGCAAACAGTCTACATACTTGGAGGAGTAGTATTGTAAACAGCAAATGACTATATTTAGATATTAAAACATACAGTAGCTCAACCAACAACAGATCATATTTACAATTTTACAAGAAAATTTAGAAAACTTGTCCGTAAACAAATCAGTCAACTCATTTCAAAACTAACATACAAGTACCATCTTCTATTGTGAGTAAAAAATCTGAGACATTATGACAATGTCGTTAGAGCAGTGCAAATTTCCAGTATATTTTACTTTTTTTTACGAGTAAGAATTCAGGTTTGCCTCCTCTGAAAACCCACGTTTTCACCTTTAGTGTTTCAGTGCTTCTGTCACTGTTGGTCACTCCATCGTCATCATTATGCAGATTCCACCTTTAACGAGATGATCTATTTTATTTCTGCTGGTATTATCGGAGATGATGTGGGACTTCCACCTGGAAAAGGACAAATATACACAGATCAGCCACAACATTATGATCACTGTCAGGTGAAGTGAATAACATTGATCATATTGGTACTATGTGGTGTTCTAAAGGAAAACCTTGGATTCTAACATCAGTGTTGATGAGACTTAGACACCCAAATAAACACTGTCCCAGAACAAACACACTCCCTCATGCAAATAGAAATCCCAAATGTCACTGGCCTACCCCTGCAGGAAAATGAACCCCACCACATGGAAAAAACAACAAACAATCAGGAACATGTTGAGGAACATGACAATGGCCCAACATGTTGATTTGACCTCCAAACTTCCTACACCCCATTCTGATCAAGCATCAACAGGATGCAGTGGAACAAGTTTGATGGACAGAGGCCCCACTGCACAAGCCAGAGTACCCAAAGGATCCAGTGCCAACGTCCTGGTTCCAGACCCCATATAGGACACCCTGAGAGGTCCTCTTGTCCATGTCCAGTGGTTCAAAGCACATAAAGGGGACCAACACAATATTAGGCAGGTGGTCATAATGTTATGCCTGATTGGTGTATGTTAGTTTTAAATGCAGGCCAAAAAAACCCACTTATTTTTTAGAGTATTTTATACTTTTTTTAAGGAATACAATCGTGCCAGCAAAGTTAGGAATGAGATGAGTCAGTGGTGCATCAAACAGTTAATCTTTGAAATATGGTCACAACAAATTTCAAACCATGTTTTCCATGCAGTGGCTTCTTTTGATTGAGTAAAGTAGATTTATTGTAGTTTTTCTGGTTGTGCATTTTACCAAAATAGGCACCATATCACCCCATCCACATTCCAAAACTCAAAAATGTGGCAAGTTTCAAAGCGGTAAACCAGCTTTTTTGTTGTGTCACTGGTGTGCACAGTGTCCTTGTTGTTTTGTTGGTTCGTGCTTTGGCAACACGTTACATCTGTCTTTATCAACCGGCTCCAGTGGGTAGTTTCTATAAATATCTGCACTAAGTGGCAGGAATTTCACAGTGACAGGAGGAGACCCCGCTATCTGAGGGTAGAGACGATTTTCCACTCTAACAATGTAACAGACTGTTCAAAATGCTGCGAGGACGATACTTATCTGTCTTTACTAAGAACAAAAAGGAAGCTCTCAAACTACCATCACACAGCAAGGTTCAGTCAGAAGTGCTATATTTTGATTATCTTTGTTTCCTGACCTTCTGATCTTCCTCTCCAGGGTGAAAATACTTGACTTGCCTGGCAGTAATTTGGCTTTTTTCTGTATCGTTTTCTCTTTCTCTGGCTGTAAAAGCATTGTGATCATAGCACAGTGCTAGCTGGTGGCCTCTTGCCTGCTTTCCTCACTGTAGAGACAGAGCGAGCCATGTCAGCCTCGGAGATGACTCAGACTCCGCTGACTCTGTGTCATCCTCGTCTAAATTAAACTCCCTACTTTGCGTTTGGAGAGGCTCTGCCGCAATTTTTGCATGAAGCACTTGTCTGCTTGCGTTTCTGCTCAGTATTTTTGCCAACCTTTCACACAATGAGGCAGTGTTTCACCTCCGTCAGAAAAGGGATGTTTGTGCCACTTTTGACTCAGTGCATTTCTCACAACCCAGCCTCAATCTGAAACTGTTTTTGAGAGGATGATGGCTAAAAACGTAATTGAAGAGCCCCTCACCCGTCTCAGGTTGCGGACGCTGCTGCTGCGGATGGACTCCATCAGCTGATCGTGGGCTGACCTCATCGGCGTGGACGGCCTGCTGCCCTCCTCCCCCCTCCTGTCCACCGACACCGGCCTCAGGGCGCTCTTCAGCTCCTTCAAGATGCTGCTCGTCTCCTCCTTCTCCTTCCCCTTTGCCTTCTTGCCCTTCTTCCCTTTTGTTTTCGCTATCTTTTTGCTGCCCGCCTCATGTGCCTTGATGACCTCCGCGATCATCCTCGTGGGGTTCTTCTTCTCCCGCTGCGGGGGAGGCGGCGGCGGAGGTGGGGGAGGGGGAGGCGGCGGCGGGGGAGGTGGGGGAGGAGGTGGAGCAGGGGGAGTCTGTTTTTTAGCCAGGTCGCTTCGGGGCAGTTTGGGCGAGGACCAAGGTGAGCTGTAGGGTGACGAAACAGGTGTTCCTCGCTATCGATAGAAAAAGACATAGATAATTACAAATATGTGGATAAAAGCAACATTTTTGGAATCAAAGGTGTGTAGTTTGTCAGTTTGTCAGCTTGACATTGCTCTTAACAGAAATGAAGACTCTGAAAACAGCGATGGAGAAAAAAAAAGTAGTAAGTTGTAATTTCTGGTCAGTCGGACGCAAAGTAAAGCTGCTAACCAGTGCAGTGGTTCTGGGGTAAACGGCCCCATCTTGCGCCCCCTGCTGGCCCTGCTGCTGCCTCTGCTCCTGCAGACGTTTCTGTCTCTGCCGGTCCTGGTTCCTGGTGAGGATCCCAGTCATGCTCATTCTGGGACCAGGGAGGTTGAACTGGTATCCCAGTTTGATCAAAGTGTGGTTTTCCCTCAGAATCTTCACCATCTCCATCTCTACCTGTAGGAGTTAGTTGCATAATTACTGTCATGTCCTTGGAGCTTCAGCAGAAGAAGAAGAGGATGTTTCTTTGTGGTTCTTGAAGATGTTTTACCTCTCATGAAAGAGGTTTCTTCAGTTCTTCTTCTTCAGAACTGAAGAAAACTCTTAGAAGAAAGATGAAACATGTTCAAGAACCAAACTGAGAGATGTAGTTGCCTTCTACTGAAGCTCCTAGCATCATCATGACCTGGATGTCTGAGAATCTACACAGATAATCACTATCATATTGCTCTTAGTTGCTGAATATGACAGATTGGTTTCATTGATGTAAGAAAGGAAGTGGAAACCAACCTGTCCTCCACACATGTGTCTTTGGTTGTGGAAGCGAAGCTCAGTCAAAGTGTTGTTTCCTGGAAGTGCTTGAACCAGTGCCATCACTCCCTTCCCAGTCACGTAGTTGGACTCTATATTCAGACTGATGATGGACGAGTTCTCCCTCAGCATCTTAGCAATGGCCAGAGCCACGGGGTCATCGGCTCGGGTGTTTGCGAGGCTGAAGACTCTCACATGAGTGTTGGACCTTAGGGCCTCAGCAAACCGGATGAGAGTCTCCTGAGGTGTAAATTAGAACTTATGAGAACTTCTCAGCTTGAAAGTATGTAGAAAATTATTTGAAATGTATCAGAGTAAAACCAATACTACATTGAAACATGTTGGAAAAAATGACACGATTTTTGTTATCACTCGACACCCTTCCAACCAGCAGCAGCGCCACAGAGGTCAGAACACCCCTGCAGACATTTAACACTTCAGGGAGGCTGGTGTTTGTCATGTTGACAGAAGGGTTTGCATCAAAGCTGCTGTTCCGTCCAATACTAAAATTAGACAAAACTTCTCATTGAGTAACTACAGAGTAGTTTAAACATAAAAGTGTCTACAGACACCTTGTTAAAGCTGTTCATCAAAGACAACTTGTTTTTGTTTTTGTTCATTTTCCAGCCACAGGAAGTATGTGGAACAATTATTTAACTCTGTCCTCGATTACAAAACCACAACGAGATGTCTCGTTCTAAAAATACGGTGGCATACAATCTGAAGTTACACAACAATTAAAGGACGTTGAACCTCTGTGACTCTGTACCGAAACAGAACCACTGTATTGAAACCGACCGCAAATCCACTGTTGGACATTACCAGATAATATTACTGGTACTACAATATTAGTAGAAATGTTATGCTAAAGTATAAGTGTTTAGTTATTATTGCAGAGCTGCTGCAACTTCATTTTGTGTGATTATACATCTACACACATATGAGAAGAGATTTTGTTGTTTTTACTTTAATACTGAAATGAGTCCGGTAAATTTGAATTTTAATTAACATTTTATGTTTTTTACTTTAGTATTTATGGTCAACTAAATTTATATAATAAATAATATTGTATGATGTTAACCTTAAGATTTAGTTTATTCAGGTAAATTTGTATTTTCTACAGCACTGTAGGGTCTTAACCTTGATAATGAATCAGTCAGGTATTTTTGGAACATTTTCTACTTTGAGGATTTAACCTTAATATTTAATTAAGTTAGGTAAATTTATGTACTAAACAATATTGTAGGATATTAACCTTAATGTTTACTTTAGTGTATTTATCTAACATTTACCGTCAATCAGGTAAATTTATGAAATAAATAATATTGTAGGGTCTTGACCACGTCTGTTGATTTAAATAAATATTTAATATAAATAATGGTGGCTTGACTTGACATAACTAATGTTTATGAACTTGTAATGGTTAGAAACCATTAATAACTAGTGGTTTTGTCATGTTAGTTTCCACATGAAGACATGTTAATGTTTGACCCCTGTTGACCCTTAGAATTAGCCTGGTATTAGCTATTAGCTAGTTTTAGCTTAGCTTGGTTTAATTATATCTATTTTCGACTAAATAGAACTTAATATGGATATTCATAAAGTTATTAATCAATCACTAAAGCTTCGAAACATCCCTCCACTTCCTGGTTACATATGATAACAGATGCATTGCTGAAGACATTCCTAAATAATTACGATGTAAACAAAATAATTTAAAATGTTGAACGTTGTGAAGCCCTGCGCTAGACTGGCGACCTGTATAGATAATGGATGGATGGATGGATGATGGTTGTAATGTTGTAAAAGCTCTGTGTTTGTACCTGTGAGATGTCATCAATGTTGTTGAGGTTAACCTCAGTGAGTTCGGGGTCGTTGCTAAGGGCTCGCTGCAGAGCATCGTCGACAACAGTCGGGTTTCCAGTCGTGTTTGGGTCAACAGGTGGAGGAGGAGGAGTCAGTCTGACAGGCTCCACCCTCTGAGGCCTCAGCAGCGTCAGGGTGTCCACCCGCGACGTCAGCGGCCCTGAATCTGTTGTGGGTTCAGGTTTTAATTTATTATCCGGTTCCTCCTCTTCATCATCTTCTTCCTCCTCTTCTGTTACAGGTTCTTCTTCTTCCTCACTCTCCTCCTCCTCCTCTTCTTCTTCTTCTTCTTCTTCTTCCTCCTTTTGTTTTTCGTACTTTTTCTGTTCTTTCTCATTTTCTTCATCTTTCTCCTCCTCTTCTTCACTGCTTTCTTCTGTTACACACTCCTCCTCTTGTTCTTCATCCTGTGATTAGGTAAAATTAGTCAGGGCTTCAAATGCTAGACTCAAGTATTAATATTTGTTTTCTTTTAGCAGCAGGTAGTTTTGAATACAGATGGTTTTAATGGAAAAGAATGACCTATTTGTAATGTTTTTCTTTTTGTTAGTTTAATTAGGAAAATTATCTAAGCTTTTTTGCGGAATCTGTTCTGAGGCCAACTGATACAGCTTCAAACACACAAGCACTGCATTTGGCACATTTTACAAATTCTCCAAAAAATCGAATTATCACTGACCGGTTTGGGGCTTCCTCCTCCGATCTCGTCCTCCAGGAGTCTCCTGGTCTCGTTTTCCCAGTACTTCATGAGGGCCTCTCTGCTGAAGGTGCCCGTCGGCGTCTTATCTGTCTGGTCTCTCTGTCGCAGTCCGATGGGCACATTGGCGTCCGGATCGATGTCGGCCAGCTCCTTTTCCAGCTCGGCCAGCTCTTCTGGGCTGAGGGAAGCCAAAAGTTCGTCCTCGTCGACATCTTCGTACTTACTCAGCTCTCGACGATACCCGAAACAACTCATGGTCGAAGTTGAATAAGCACGGACCAGTCAGAGTCAAACTAGTTCAGACACACGAGTTCTTGATTTGTATGTGATCTAGAGTAGAACCCAAAAATAAGAAGTTTGAGGATTCCAGCAAAAGGTACGATCCACCACGAGACTTCTGGAGATCTAGGGGCATAAGGTTTCATTGGAGTCCACTTGAAATGTGTCTTGCCAAAAGAAGATGCTTGGACATCCTCGAGCCGGTCCAAGTCTGATAAGAGTCCTCTCCGGTCTGATCCGGATCTCTCCTGGCTGGCTGGTTTATGTGTGAGCCTCTGTGTCCTCTCCTCTCTAATCTCCCCAGCTGCTGTTTAGGCCTTAAGAGAGGGATCAGAGGGGAACGTACCAAAGTGTGGGGCCCATGATGCGGCATCTTTTTTTGGGAGGCAGCGCTCAGCGAGGCAGAGCTACAAAAAGCCTGTGAGCTCAGAGACTGTGTGGCCTGTCAGCGTGGCACTCTGTCACCACGGCCGAAGAGGCTTTGTTCATGGCCAAAAAAGACCAACTGGACCCAACAGATATGCAGAACAAGAAAGATAAACAGGGATAATGTATCGGCCAAAAAGTAGCGAGAACAGAAGAGGTGTTGTCCTCCTTTGTTACCTTTGGTTGAGCTCGATGTTTTAAAACTCTTGTATTTGTAATGAGTCCCTCTGACTTTAGCGTCAAAATGAAGTAATGAGTAATGAGTCCTTCTGACTTTAGCGTCACAATGAAGTAATGAGTAATGAGTCCTTCTGACTTTAGCGTCACAATGAAGTCACCACTTGGGATTTAATTAAAATGTCTCAACAACTGTTGGATAGATTACCATAAAGTTTGGTATGAACATTAAAACCCCTCTCAGGACGCCTTGTAATGGTGATCCTTTAGAATTTCATTGACTTGGTTTAGGATTAGACTGAATAAATACACAATTCTGGTCTAATATCAGCATGTTGTCATTGTTATTTAGCCTTAAGTACAATCACCTAGAGTTGCTAGCTTGACCATGGACTCTTTTTGGAATACTTGCACTTTATTTGATGTTTCAAAAGGATTAAATTCTGTAGGATCAGATATTTTATCTGCATTTGGTTTTGAAGTCTTTATTGGAGGGGTCACTGTTTGGACAGTTTGGACCGTAGGGGCAAACAAACCGAAAACTGCACTGTCAATAATGCACTTCTCCCTTCAACTAGCCTCTCCTGCAGCTCTGGTCAACTAGCAAGCAGCCAAGCAAAGTGAGAGTTGGATGTTTTTAGCTGGTGCAAGCGAGAAAAACAACACCAGGGCAATCAAAATAATAAGAGCACTGCTAATACCCAGAGAGCTGCACCCCCTGGAAAATCTGAAGCATAGCCTACCATTAGAGAGCAGCCCCAGGTCACCTGCTTTCTGGCTCCTCTCACATATGATACAGTACATAAGCCTATATTAATCCCACAGTGCTGAAATTTGCATTGTTACAGCAGCAAAGGGGAAAGTGCAAACATTTAAGATATATCAGTAGAAAAATCCAAATAAATTCCTCTGCATGTATAAATAACAATATTGCACATATCAGTGGTATTGCACAGATCACAATTTAAAACAATTTAAGAACTGCTTTTAATAAATGCCGACATACCTACCAGGGTATACTACAACTAATCAACTCTCATCAATAATTTGTAATATTTAATCAATTTAACACGTTTAGGTAGCCTTTGTTATCTGGATAATTGAAAGGAAGTGGGTGTACCAGTTCCCTGAACTTACCAGCTACCACTGATTATATCAGTAGACTACTGTGCAGTAATAATAAATCAGATGGCAGCATTTAATCAATTTGCGAAGGGGAGAAAATAGCTGTTGCATCACAGGATTACAAAGTACACACATACAGAACAAAAAGACTCAAATTGCTGCTTTGGTCATTTAAACCTCAATAGTTAAGCCCATCACTGCATTTCAATCAAAAAAAAAACAGGTTGCATAACTTTGACATTTTCTAAAAAAGCACTATTTAATAAAAATAATAATAATAAAATATTCTAAAAAAGTTGCGCTGTATTTAAGTAACAATATTTTTTACATTTTCAAGCCCTATACTGACTATACACAGTGTGTACTCTTAAAAGCAGCAGAACATGACAACACTACTGTCCACTAGTGTATCTGTCCTCTTCTGAAGCCTGTAAGGGTTTGTACACACTGTGCTTGATTGGAATTTGTCTTCATGGTACTTTTACAAGTTTGCAATGCAGTTGGGAATATAAATAGACACATACAGAACGAGGGCAGAAGCCACACATCAACACGGAGTTGTTACGGTTTTTGTCCAGATGGCATAAAATCAGTTTGAGAAAATGGAGCTAAAATGTGCTGTCAGTGTAAAATAGCTACTGAGGACTGGTTTAATTTGATTAGTGCTGTTATAATCATAATGAGTGTTTCAGTCACGTAGATGAGAGTTCACCGTACGGGTCGTACTCTCTGTAAGTCAGGTAGTTTGTCAGTCTGGGAGGAAAAGGAAAAGCAGACACGGCTTCAGGGTCATTCAGCGTTTTCGGGCTCATTCGACTTCTGATCACCAGCCGACACAGGTGCTGCAGAGACCGTGGTTTACCTGGGGACACACAAACACACATCTATTTAAATCATGCTTAAAAATATGCAATTTAACCCTGCTTTATTATGAATGTTTTGCATGTTCTTTTTAAGTGCATGTGTCTTACTGAGGATGTCAGAAATCTCATCCCACTCCGGCCTCCGCTCCAAGATTCTTTGGAGGTGAGAACAGATGCTGATGTGACTGACATAGTCCAGAAGCATCCTCACAACGCTGCCCACCAGATGTGCGAGCCACGACACCGACACAAACTCGCAGAACTGAGAAGGAGAACAGATTAGGTGTGTGATTTAATGTTTAAGCTGAGTTACTGGCTCAGATGATGTGTCTGACCGTATCGCCTCTTACTGAGATGATCTTAGGCTGAGTGTAAATCCGGTATGCTTGGTTGTGAAGGTCGGTCCAGGTACTGTCCACTCCTTCACTGTTACCGTGGCAGCACTGAAAACACCTACATGGTTTCACAGATGAAATGTTAAAACGTTTACGATAGATACCACAAACAATAACAAGGAATCCAACATCAGAAAAAACTGCACTACTTTTCCTCTCCTTTGCACTTTTAGTACATTAACATCCATCATTTTACAGTATGTATACGTGCTTTTGAGCTTGATATCCGCTGTTGAGCAGCAGTCGCAGCATGACGTGGTCTCTGAGGCAGTACTGCAGGGCTGTGGGGAACACTGTGTTGCTGATCACTCGGAAATAACAGTTGACCTCTGCTCCGTGGGACAGCAACAGCTGCACCAGCTCATACCTGGATATGGACGGAAAGGTTAAAGTTTACTACAGTGCAACCCTGCAGACATCACATAAGTTAGGGATCAAAAAATACACAGATGTTTATATATATAGATAGATAGATAGATATGTGTGTGTGTGTGTGTGTGTGTGTGTGTGTGTGTGTGTGTGTGTGTGTGTGTGTGTGTGTGTGTGTGTGTGTGTGTGCCGCTCACCTCTCAGCCCGTATAGCCACTAAGATGCATCGTAATGGGTCCAAGTCAGTTTTTGCTCCAGCAGCCAGTAACATCTCAGTGCAAGTTACATCACCGTTGGAAACAGCAAAGTAAAGAGGAGTCTTCCTGAGGTCCCCGTAGTTCTCTGTAGTAAACCATTTAAAAATAGATAGAAAATGTAAATTACTGTTGTTTGACAATAAGTAGAAAAGTCTTTATTTGGCTGCTGCTGTTGCTTATTAGTTACAATCATTTACATAGCAAACCATTCTTTTCTATAAACTACAGCATGAAAACCAGTTTGCAGAGATTTCATACTTTATCTTGAGATAAACGTCAACATCTGTTATCTTTGTTCTCTGGTCTCTGGCGTTGGAATGTCACAAGCAGTGATTAGTGTAACTTGTCAATAATGGTACGTGCTGGGATCCTCCACAGTCCTCAAAATCCTCCGAATACCTAAAAGACTTTATTATTTGTGCGTGCATCTTTGCATTTTCTAAGTTATGCAAGTTATAGAAATGCATTGTGTTGTTACAATTAACAAAGATGAGTGTTTGTACACTTGTGCATCCAGCTGTGCTCCTACCAGAAATGTGTGTATCTAGCAGGGCGTTGACATCAAAACCTTTCTGAATAAGCAGATCCAGACATTCGACCTGTCCTCCGTCAGCTGCAGAGTGGACGGGATTCTGGCCTGAGAGCCTGATAGCTCTCTTTGTGGTGATGGGGATGAGAGTCCTCAGGGCTCTACAGAAAGAGGGAGTGGGAGATAAACAGGAAGAGAGGCAGCACCAGAGACAGTGAAAAACACAAAACAGGACACAGAGAAAAATGCTCATTAGACTGTGGTTTGAGCTACAGTGTTATTTAGTGACAGAACTGAAAAACAGTAATAAACAGAAGAGTCTTTGTGCAGATGAAAACACTGCAGGGCTGTGAGGTGGAGAGAGAGAGACATATTTTACTCTACAGTTTGTTCAATTTGACTGCAGAAAAAGAGTGAAAAGAATTTTAATTTGTCTTGAGCAATTATTTTTTTCCTATTTTGAGTACTGGAGTAAGCTTCCAGTATGAGAAAATCTCCAGATCTAGTGCGTCAGAGTGACCGGCTGCTCATTCGGTCAGTCACACAGCTTCAGAACATGAAGGTTAACTCACAGTATGTGTCCTTCATACGCAGCTCTGTGGATGGGCAGCTGGCAGGCGTAGCTGGCTACATTTGGGTTGGCTCCATGCTGCAAAAGCAGCTTGATACAGTCCAAGTTTCCAGATCCAGACGCATCATACAGGACTGTGTCTCCGTTGCTGGCCTGGGCGTTCACATCACCACCTAGTGGAGGGCAGAGAAAATACAGCACAGTCTGAAGAGAGGGAGATATTGCACATGTACAGTGTTTTCCAAAGAGCCTCTCAACTCATTTCAGTGTTTTACCATGCTGTATGAGTATGTCCAAAGCTTCAGTGTTGCCATGATCAGCTGCAATCCCCAGAGGTGTCACCCCATGTCCATCTCTGGACGTTACTTTGGCTCCATGTCGAAGCAGCAGCATGAGAATAGCTGGACAGCCCACCTAATGCAAGGGAGAAGAAGCAAGTCAACACAAAATGAAGGCAAATTTAGCTTGAATGTTGAATTACGATACTTTTGCATTCAAGACAGTGTTAATACAAAACTGTTCACCTTTGCAGCTTCATGGGTCGCCGTCCACTTAGAGAGACACACCTGCTCCACAAAGGCGCCACCCATGATGAGGCATAAAACCATGTCGTATGAACTCTGTCTCACTGCTACAGCATGCAGAGGATGAGACAGTAAAAAAGCCTTAATATTGATGAAGAGCATGCAGTTGGTGATAGACAATAGGAATTTTTGAAGAATGCAAACTTGATGGCTTTTTGTGAAGTAAAATGTGTATAGTAGATTGGTAGTGGTTAACAGACAAAGGACTGGACATTATGCAGAGAATCTCAACCTGGCAGCCCACCAGCTCCAAAAACAAATTTGTAGTTGAAGTATTTGATGTAATAATAATATATTTTCTAAAGTGGCAAATCTAATAACTCTGTTTATGATCGTGCTGTTAATAAGGGATGGATGACTGATTAAGTGACTAACTGTGTGCGTTGTTTGTGTTCTGTTGTGCTACCAATGAGCAGAGGAGACTCATTCCTGCCGTTGGTGTTGTGCGGTGAAGCTCCATGCTGCAGCAGCATCCTGATGTTTTCTAGACAGTTGGCCTCAGCCGCCAGAGTCAGAGCTGTGTCCCCCTCCTCCGTCTGCTCCTCCAGTGTCAGGTCTGCGGATGTCAACACTGCAAAAACAACAGCACCAGTAAGAGTATACCGCTGTTGGGATTCTAACTTAAAAGGTGTTCATCAGACTTTGGTTTACTCTCTCACCCTGCAGCACCACGTGCAGGGTCTCTTGCTGCGGCTGCACAGCTGCTGCGTGCAGAGGCATCCAGCCCCTGCCGTCACTCTCTCTGAAGGCAGACACACAACCTGACAGCGCCTGTAGTGCATCCACATCACCTGTGGAGATACAACCGAGGCACACACAGGGAAGCATAATATTCATGGACAAACAGTGAGATCATCCATGCAGATATGAAGAGACACACAGACAAAATCTCCCATTTATTTGTAATTGTAGACACTTCTGTGTTATACAACACTAGTTAAAGCTCCCATACTGGGACAATCCATTTTATTGTGTTTTGTGGTTATTAGAAACTTAGGGGTGTAAGGAAAAGCTGGTAAGATGTGAAGATGTTTACTGCTGATATTCCTTCCTTCTTTTGAGTAGCTAATGTGGCTAACGCTACCATTAGCTTTGATCGTATGCCCACAGGTCAGACCTCTGTGGAGACTATAAAGCTGAGGGACATTCAGAAATCAATCTGAAAAAAGTAAACAAAGACTGGTTGGGTTTCTGTGGTTTCACGTCACCTGTTGTGCTTCAGTGCAACTCAGCCAGTGTTTATATCTGTTAGCTTCTCTCCTGCTCTCTGTGCTCACATAAACTGCATTTTAATACAGCTGAATTCTCAACTAACCTGTTCTCATTCACATATTTTTCTGTTTCTGTTGTCAGACAACAAAACGAGTATCAAATAGTGATTGAAATGCAGCTAATTAAGATCATGTCACCCGGCAGTCACTTCAGAGCATTTCCTAGCTGCTACTCTGCACCACTAAGCTACTGATGTTATTAACACAACACTGTCTAGCAAACTCACCAAGCACAAATTAAAAACAAAAGCTGTGCCATCAATTCTGTGATATTTCCATGTAAAAATTGACTCAGAGAGAAAGTTAAGCGCACTCAGTCACATCTATGTCGCTCCACACTGTCAGAGAGAGTCTTCTTCCTGAAGGGGGCATGGACAGCAGCAGCTGAGCTACATTTAAAGCTACAGACACTGAAACAATCCATTTAGAACAGGGGCAATACCAGTTTTACAGTGAAATGAAGCATGTTTGCAGTATTTTGTGCTGAAAAGGGGCACCACATGGGACCTTTAATGTTGCATGTTATTGTTTAATCCAAAACAACATGCACATATACTGAATAGCGACCTTACCTTTATGAATGGCTGCCATTATCTTCATAAAGTTATCACTGTTTTGTTCTTTCCTAATGACCAAAAGGAGACCAGTGGATCAAATTAAAGCTCTCACACAAGAAACACTATAATAGAGTTTCCTGTAAATTTGGATTCTCCTTATCTTTTACAACATTCATTTATCCCTCATCAATACATTTGCATCAACAGTAAATATTAAAAAGGTGTTTTGGCAGGCAGCCCCACCCAAAACTTTACAGACAATTCCGACTCTTTCATACCTGTTTGTTTGAACTGAACATGGCAGCTTGTAGGCGTCTTGAATGCTCTCTTGAATGGCAAACTCAATCAGCTCTTCATTTATTCCCTCCTGTTCATAGTCATCCATTTCTACACGTAGACACAAAATAACAAGCAGGCGCCTCGATGTGTTTCCTTGTAAACACTCTTTTACCCACAGTTGGTCTCATAAAAAAAGAGTTTTGCACAGAATTAAGTAGCATTTGCAGATAAATTATAACATGATGCATACAAATCACATCTGTCTTTAGTTTGATTCTTTATCCAGAGCTACAGACATGCAGCTTGTTTACCAGTGAAGGGCTGCTGGCACTGAATCGCCCCAGTTCATGCTGGAAATGTCGCCATAAGTGAATATATTCATGCAAATCTGTCACATCTGACATGACACCACGAATTTAAGTTGCTTTTTTTGTTAGTCGAGTCCGTCTTTCTCACCTGTTGGTCTGAATGAACGCCCTTGAGCTGTTTCTCACGCGTGCAGCCTGAGTGAGTTTTTGTTTTGAGGGGTCCTAAGCTGTCTGGGTTTATTTTTAGATGTGACCTGCTTTAGTTGACCTGCTCACAGTGTCACGTTTTCTCTTCCAGCTCCAGTGAACAAAGTACTCCTTCCCTGATTGCCACACAGTGTCTTTATTTAAATCAGGCCGTTTGATCACATGTAAACAAAACACACATTCCTCCTGAATGCCTTTATTTGCATTACAGGCACAAAATTCTTACTACTGTGTTCCAGCGCTCCACACAGCAGGATTTAGTTATCATCCTCTAACTGCTCTTCGGTAGTACCTCAGTCTTTCCTTTGTGACTGGTATTGATTTGGTGATGCGGATCAATTATGGATAATGGCTTTTGCATGGGTTCGCTTCATTAGCATGCATCATGAGAAGATTGTGCAACTAAACCTCCGTGCACGTGTATTCAAACAGTAAAAACAGACGTGCATCTTTGAGCCAAAACACACCAAATATTTCAAAATAAACTGTATAAACAGATGAAAAGGACCACAGTTTATCAGATAAAACCACAGAGAGCATGTCTGAGCATCCAAGCTACCTTTCATCATCTCATTTTCACGTTTTCCTGACAACAGCTTGGGGAATAACCTTGACATATTCTAAGCGAAATATCCACCCGAGAGAACAAGCACCCACTTTCTCCTGACGAACAAATTGATACGTGGGAGTTTATGGAAAACTCTCAGACAGCGTCAGTGTGTGACATAATGACTCAGCCTGTAGGCGGCCTCTCCACCACGTCAAAAGACTTCAGCAGTGTGTCTGAAGTGAAAGCAGACTGCCGGCCCATCCTCAAGTTTCACTGCACGCTTGGACACTACACACACATGCAAACACACACAGAGATGAGCTCCGTCTTTGGACTGAAAACACTGAATTTCATGCGCTGGATTTGAGAAACCTCGGATTCTTGCTCCATATGAGGAAGAAAGTAAGTAGCATGTTTTCTTTTTTTAGCACATTTCCTCTAAATATGTCTTGTAATACTGATGCGGCTTTTCCCCACTTGTGCTGCGCTTGTTAAAAAGCAGCATGTCAGACTTTATGTTAATCATCGCTTTGGTTTATTCTTTGTCCTTTCAGCTGTTTTCTTGCAATGAAATGTGATTTTATAATTTCAGAAAATCACAAAGGCTCTTTCTGTCTTTCCACTGTGCTTGTTGGAGTCCCTTTTTTCCCTACAATTAAATAATCTTCGAGTACTTCACAGTAAAATGGACAGAAAAGATGTAAAAAATATAAATATGGAAGCAAGCTTTCTTTTGCATTAAAAGGCATTTTAATGTGTTAAGAGGTCTGCATTAACTCCTCCATATGCTGCTGCTGTTGCACTCTTTTAAAAGGGGCTGTTAAGTGACATGACACATTATAGTTAAAGGAGTAAAGTGGATTTTTGGAAGAATTTACTGGGATAGAAGAGATAGTTTGTAGTTTTCATTGTGAATTCGGGCTGTAACTATCAATTAATCTGCTTATTGTTCTCTTGTTTAAGTGGTTATGTTGAAAGGATTGTGAAAAATTCTATTTGTAGCTTCTCAGATTGCCTAATTACCATCTAAATCTAATTTATATTTCAATTTATAGTCATATTTGAAATGACAAAAAAACTGCAAGTGTTCGAAAAGCACACATTTTTTTAGTGCTGGAACCAGTTTGGCTTTTAAAAAATGACGGCAGAAAATGATTAAAATAAATCAAAATAGTAAATTGATGTGGATCTGCTAATCGACTAATGGGCTGCAGCTCTATTTTATATACAAACTCAAAGGTATTTCTAGTTACAAAAGATCTTATTTAACAGTGTTTATGCTTTAGGAAAGACATCAGAACCCTCACCTCTACGTGGGGGAGGAAAGCGGTTGTGCTGCCCTAAACAAAAATACAACCGCAGTACCCTCAAGCGAGATACTGTGGTTATATTTATAGATACTATACCTGATGTAATGTAAATACACTGTGTGATGTTCGTATATTCTACCTCCAGATCTTGAAAGCACCTTGTCTCTTCTTGAGTCTACTAACAAGTCTGAATCTCTGCTCTGGAAAATTTGGAGCTCCAATAACTGATGATGTGAGCAAGCTGTCAATATTGGTGAGACTACAAATGCATATCATATTTACAGCATGTTGTTGTCACTTGATCTCCTGCTTATATGTGTTGCATGTTAAGTAATTGTTTCCATAAGACTCTGAGATCTTCCACCCCTGATGCTATGTTGTCTTTACAGAAGCAGAATATTCCCTCTGATTATGAGATTCCTGTTAGTTACATTCCCAAAGAAGTGGTACGTATGAAGCAATATGAAGCTGTCAGATAGAAAATCAGAGATTCTTGATTTGATTTTTGGATTTTTATTGAATTAAGGTCTTTGTCTGTTTTATATCTCCAGGCTGGCACGTGCTGGGTGGTGTTAAATATCTATCCTTTGGAGCAAAGTCTGCGCAAGCTGGCCAACATGTTCGGCGCCATCTCCTCCAACAAAGAAAACATAATCGTCTTCATTGCAATGCTCAAGAGTTTACGCTTCACCTTCGACCACGAGGAACTGGTGGGTAAACAGGGACTTCACTTAGTCCATAAGCGTCTGTCTGAGTGCAGAAAGCAGTAAATTCAATTGATGTGTGTTTGTGTAGCGATATTTCAAAATGGTTAAAGTATGACGAGTATAAAATCAGATTATGTGCCTATCAAGCACTTAGGAAGAAACTGCAAAGCGCTGTCATTCAGTTTTAGGCAGCAGTATGTGATATTTTGGACGTTCAGGGACTGTTTCCTGCATTTAATTGAGTTATTTCAGGTTGGCTTGTTGTCTGACCCTGCAGGAAACAGCGATGCAAGTCTTCCAGTGTCACTATCAGGAGGGCAGCTTACTGTCTGGTCTTTACTTCGACTACATCAAAGACGTCTTACACTCTGCTGCTCAAGGAACATCCGGCTTCTCGTGCAAGCCGCCGCCATGCCTTAATCTTCAACACACACCAGGTACATTATTCATCTGCATGTAAATTGTTAATTTTTAATGGATGCCTCAAAAGCTAAAGGCAGCTTAATAGCTAATTAAAGGGCAGATATTGATTTAGGGTCAAGGACACACAGCTGTGGACAGGAATCAGATATGTAACCATGAACACATCTACAGTACATGTACTTAAAGGACGTACATCATCATTTAAAGCAAGTCTTATATAGCTGCTATGTAAGTTTTTATGCCATTTGACATCACAAAAGTGAGACTATTTCATTGAAAAGGCCAATCCCTGCCTGTGACTAAGCTTGACTCCTACCAGAATCCTCCCTTACAAGTTCAATAAATAAAGATCAAGGGGATCGGCTGGCCGACTATCATATTTCTAAGGTGTAACTGTAGTCAGTAACATTTCCGATAATTTGCCTCCTGCAGGGAGTCAGGAGGAGAATCGTGGATACAGCTGGTCCAGGAGAACTCCTCTGCTCTTGGTTCTCATCCCCTTCATAGCTTGTGTTGTTCTCATAGTTTGGCTGGTAAGTGAATCATTGACTTTTACCCTTTAACCCTGGGTGAATTTACTTTTCCTGTGCAAACATTAATAATTAATCCCGATCCAATAATCCAGACTAAAATACAAAGACATGCAATAATTTATTTTAAAATCTGAACAGGCTGCGTGATCATAACTTCCCTAATTTGTTTCCTTAATTTTCAACTAGCACCATCAGCAGGTCAGATATTCCATTTCTCTACTTTGGCAGAAGCACAAATAACAAATACCTGCAAAACTGATGGCATTTTTGTGTTTTGTGCTGCTTAGAAAAGGCTAGCATGCTAACAAACTGAAGCATAATGAAAATGGTAAACGCCGCCGGGAAGGCGGACATCTGCCTCAACTGGTTACGGTGAGTGTAAGGAGAGAGAGAAGAGAATAGCGGAAAGAAATCAGACAGACAATGCATAAAAGAACAATAATTGCCTGGGAGTTTGGCAAGATCAGTAATTAGACAAAGCACAAACTACAGCAAAGACAAGAGAATTTAGTGGCATACAGAAATATGGAAAAAGAAGGAGAGTAGAGGTGCTCAATACATCATACAGAAACAGTATAGGCCTCTGGCAGCATAGCTAAGGGGCGTTTCATGGCCATCTTAGTCAACAAGGACTAGCTTTATCAACAACCAAAGTTTTAAGTCTAATGAACCCAAACTAGGAGCTGATTCCACAACAGAGGAGCCTAATAGCTGAAGGCTCCACCTCCCACTCTGCTTTTTGAAACTTTATGAACCACAAGTAAACCTGCACTCTGAGAGCGAAGTGCTCTGTTGGGATAATATGGTGTAATAGGCCTTTAAGTTCCGATGGAGCTTGGTCATTAAGAGCTTTGTATGTAAGGAGGATTTTAAATTTGATTCTAGATTTACAGGGCGCCAATAAAGAGAAGCTAATACGGGAGAAATATGATCTCTCCTGCTAGTTCCTGTCAGTACACTTGCTGCAGCGTTTTGGATCAGCCGGAGGCTTTTAAGAGAGTTAGTGGGACATCCTGATAAAAGGAAATACAGTAATCCAGCTTAGGCATGAACTAGTTTTTCAGCATCACTCTGAGACAGAATGTTCCTGATTCTGACAAAATTATGCAGGTCACAAAAGAGAACTCTTTTATGTGTGAGTTAAAGGACATATCCTTTGTCCATAAAATAACTCCAAGATTATACACAGCAGTGCTGGCCAACGCAGTGTCTTCCAGATTAATAACCGGGTAGAAGTTGTGTTTCTGAGGCGCTTACAGCTAAATATAATAAATTTAGTTTTGTCTGAAGTTAGAAGAAGAAAATTCCAAGTCATTTATGTCTTTAAGACACGTTTGAAGTTTGAGTAGGTGATTTATTTCATCTGGCTTAAATATAACTGGGTGTCATCTGCATAGAAATTAACATTTATTCAGTGTTTCCTAATAATATTGCATGTATAAGGTGCAAAGTATCAGTCCTAACATAGAACCCTGTGGAACTCCTCAACTAACTCCATCGTTAACTCCCTCACTAACAATAAATCCTTCATTAGTTTGGCTTTTTCCACTGATGCTAACATTTAGAACAAAACTCTGCTATGCTAAAGAAATCCAGAGTTATTTGGGGGGCGGGGGGTAGTTTTGATGCCAGTTTAAAAATGTTTTTGCTGCTTTGTTGAGAATATTGAAACACAAGTACTGCATTATTTAGGCAGATAAATGCATGTATGTACAGATGATCAATAATACCATTAACAGTTAAACCACAGTGAGTACTTATTGTGGTTCCTTGACTGTTTTTGGGAGTAAAAAATCTTCTTTCATCATTAATTGTTAAGTTAATTGATCAAAGAAGACGCTGCCTGTATATCATGAACTGTATATCCCCCAGATTTTAGTGTTTTTCTTGTCTTTTGGACTCCCTCTGAAAAGAATCGTCCTTGGTGCTAAATTTACTCCAACTTTACCGATGCTTCTTGGTCCCAGTGGGCTAGTCAAGTAAAGCCAGCCTGATAATGTGCCTCATTTTAGTGACCACTTCCAGGAAGAAAATTGTTGTAAAGTTCACAACAGCTCATCAAATATTCAAGAGAGGTTGAGGCTGTTAATGCAAAGAAGCCCAGTACTGAGATTTAGGCTATTATGTGTTATTTGTGTGATAAACAGGACAAACAAAAGAACACTGTTAACTTTATGTGTGCTTTTTTCTTGTTTTGTTTTTTGTTATTTTTAGGTCAAGTCTGGAAGGCGTTTACCGACGTGCAACACTGAAAATAGCCAAATGGCACCTTCTGACATGATCCCAACTGTGTCTATCTCCATCCCACTTCAAACACTCGCCCACGCCGCTGACACTCAGCCGGCGGGGGAGGCAATTGCCGAACATGAAAGTGGATGAAGCGTGATTAAAAAGAAGGGAAAAAATTGGACAGCAGTACGGCAACTTGCTCTCCAGGTTGCTTCTGTTATTGGCAGGAGCCTGCTGGATAAATGAGAGTGGTCTGACACTCCTCTGCTTTCAGTCGTCCGAGTTCACCGACCAGAGCTGCTGTGCGAGAGAAAACTCACCTGCTGTGAAGGCACGTGTATCACAAAATTACCCCACAGCACTTCTCTGGAGGCAAGAACTCTCTGCACAGTAGCTGGTTATTTGCCAAAACGACTGGCAATGAGGTGCATACGTTACCTCGCCTCGGCTGACCTTTTCTGAGCTTTCATTTTTTCCAGCCACTCTGAAGTGGCGTCCTTCAGGGTGTTGTTGTGCTTCAGTTTGGAGCTGCAATCAGAAAAATCTGAATATCACACTGTGTGGAGGACTTTTTAGTTTTGTTCTGCAGTCATCAGCTTGCATACTGAATCCCTTCCTGCTCCTGTATTCTGTTTCCTCCTAAAATGCATTAGCAGTTTATGCAAAGAGGCACATTCCTACCATTACTGTCTGGCAGCGCAACAACTGAAGCTGCACTTTCTAATGCCGCCTGTCTTGTTCTTCTCGTTGACATTATTATGATCTGTCATCTGTCACAAATTGCAAACCTGCTAGTCACAAACAACACGCTGAGCAGTTCAACAAGCGTCCTACTTTGTGTATCAAAGATCTGACCAGATGGCAGATAGCCATCGCCAGAGGCACTTTGAATCCGCTCATTGTATTTCAAAGCTGTTGCCCAGTGATCTATAGCTGCTGCCCGGCCACAGAGAGTGTGTTAGAGTTTTTAATGCCTTATTCACCGAGTCAATCATGTTCAGTCATGAGAACATGACTCCCCCGAGTGTGAGCGCTCTTGTACTGTATGTGTCAGAGACAGAGAGCAAGAGGGAGGACAGGCAGGACGAGGGGAAGTGAGGCAGATAGGGACGGATAGACGGACGGACGGACGGATGAGCTCAGTGAGAAGCATAAGGAGGGCTTGTTCTCGTCACAAAAGAACTGGCCGTAGGCTGGAGGAAATGCCAGTTACAAACACGGCCGATGTCCACAGATCCCAATGAATCAACAGGCTAAGAATCTCTCCAGACCGCAGGCTATGTAGCCTCATCTACAGGGCCTGGTTAGTATTTCAATAACAGTTTTCTGTATTCAAATGATTTACTTCCAAAACATGAAATATGGATGTATCATTATTAAAACGTTTGAAATGTTTTCCCATTGAAAACAAGATCCAAAAAAAAATGCTATCATCTTTTCGCGGACCACTTTGTATGGTTTTCATTTTTGTATTTTGTGAAAATGTGTATTGTACATGAGATATTTAAGTTATTTTGTTACTGGATGAATCACTTACAAAATGTAATGATTTTTTTTTCTAACAGTTGCAGTGCTGCAAATGAAAAACAGACCTATTCAAGCCATGAATGTACAGGGGGTAGACAAAATACTGTGAACACACAAGGGAAATGAATCATCGTTAAAAAAAAAATACTACAGGTTGGTCACATTTTGTCAGACCCTTATATGAAATGGTTTCTCAGTTTCTACTTTGTGTTTCTGCAAATTTTCTCTATTGTCTTTTCCGTCTGTGTGACTGAACTCCTGCAGTTTGGGAAGATATTTTGGTCTTTTTCATGCATTATTTTGATAAGTCACATATGACAGTGCTGATTGTTAGACGTCTTTTATAGCTACAGTTAACTTGCATTCAGTGATCATGATACACCCCACATTTATAGCAGTTCTTATTGTGAAGTTGTTGTTTTTTTAAGAAATATTGATATTATTTTGTCAATCCCTGCAAGAGGTTGATGAGCAAATATTTGTCAGTGTTGTATGTAAATTATGATACTATTTGTCAACAGTGTAAAACTATATAAAATGTGTTGTTTCCTTCACATTATTTTAATTTTAAAAACAGAATTACACTTCAAATTTTAAAAGATGCAAAGTTCACTGAAGGGAGGGCTTGGAAAAAAATGAAATATTTGGGCTTTATTTATTTTGAAAAAAAAGTATCTGCCTTTGATATAAACACAGGTTAACTTTAATAGCAGCCAAAATGTCATAACAGACTGTTTTAAAAAAAATCTGGCTCATTAACATCAGCTCTAAAGAAAAAAATTGGTTAAAAAATCAAGTGTTTTGTTGCAGGGGTGTGGCAGCTAAACAGCAGGCTGATGCACAGGAAGTGTGCGAGCAATGAATAAATAAAACTGCATAAAGAATAAACCCATTTCCCCCCAACAGAACAACACTCAAACTACCACAAAGCCACAGCAAATGTTAAAAAGATATTAAATCCACAACTGCATCAGCCACTCCTTTAACCGGAGGCCAACCCCAGCTTGTGGCACAAAGAAACTACACAGTGGGTTTGATGTATAACTTCAAGAGCAATGTAAGCCAAAAAAATGAAGTGAACAGCACTTTGCGAGTGAATGTACCACAACACACAATAATCTCAGTAATTACAGGAAAACACAGCTTAATATTACAGTGATCCTCTTGCTGCTGCCACTACTCCTCAGACCCACATTTAGCTATATATTGGGAATCTGTCATAAAAAAATCCAAACAAAGTCAATAACTCAATATGTCAGGGTGAATTTTCAGCCCTTTACTGCTCTCACATTCCAAATTATACCAATGAAATCAGAGTTTGTTCGGTTTACAGGGATGCAAACACGAGTGTGGTAAAAAAAAGAAAGAACCTGAAGTAGAAATAAAAAATGTGACAGTGATGTACATCGATCAGGCATAACATTATGACCAACTGCCTAGTATTGTGTTGGTCCCTCTTATGTGCTCAAAAATGCTCTGAACCATTGGGCATGGACAAGAGGACCTCTCAGGGTGTCCTATGGGGTCTGGAACCAGGACATTGGCACTGGATCCTTTGGGTACTCTGGCTTGTTTGTGCAGTGGGGCCTCTGTCAATCAAACTTGTTCCACTGCATCCTGTTGATGCTGGATCAGAATGGGGTGTAGGAAGTTTGGAGGTCAAATCAACATGTTGGTCCATTGTCATGTTCCTCAACATGTTCCTGATTGTTTGATGTTTTTTCCATGTGGTGGGGTGCATTTTCCTGCAGGGGTAGACCAGTGACATTTGGGATTTCCATTTGCATGAGGGAGTGTGCTTGTTGTGGAACAATGTTTATTTGTGATGTCTAAGTCTCATCAACATGGATGTTAAAATCCAAGGTTTTCCATCAGAACACCACATAGTACCAATATGATCAATGTTATTCACTTCACCTGTCAGTGGTTTTAATGTTGTGGCTGATTGGTTTATAACCATGTCACAAAAGTCTATGCTAGTATAATCTTAAATAAACAGATATTCAGATCTGCTACATTACTACATACTCAGATTAATAATCGAGACACAAATGTTAAGTAGAAAATTTTGTTTGTTTTTTATCATTAGAGATGTTAACAATTGAATTTTGGTGAATTAATATATGTATTAATATATGAATTATATCTATTAGTAGTTTAGTAATGCTCTCAGTGTCCAATAATGTCATTTTTCTAAAACATACATACACATGTCTAACTACACCTGCTGCCTGCATCCAGCTGCTGCACAAAACATTTTCATCATGATCATTTTGAAAATGAATGCATAGCTGTGTAACAAACAGGCAGGATGGTTTATCTAATGTTATAAAACTGCTCCATGAAGGATGAAGGCGAAAGTGGTTCTGAGTTCTGAGACTCCTTCATTCCTCTAATTTGCTTCAGCGATGGGGTTAAGGACAAACTTTCAGGATTTATGGGAGCTGTGTGTTTACAGAGTTCGAATGTGAACAAGAAAATATCTTATAGGGTGCCAAACATTTTTGCTCGAGGGCCAGTCTTAGGCCACGGGACGCTGTTTGCCCCACACTGGACTGAAAGCTGCCATCTTTTCTGCACTGAGCTGAGGACGCTTAACATTCGTCCAACCTCAAAACACTTCATCAGCCACCAACACAACAAACTCTCCAGTGAGACTCACAGCCTCACAGATGCTGCACAAACACACACACAGATCTGTTTAACTTTTTATTATTCCATGTACCCAGTTTTATTATGTGTAGGTATTTATGGACATTTGCTTTTCTGATCTTAAATCTTGTCCAACTTAACAACCAGCTGTTGTTTTCTTTTAAATTTCTCATTGAGGGCAGAGAGAGAGAGGAAACATCAGCAGAACTCCAGACATCAAAGCTGAAATTACACTTTGTGACACTGATGGCTTTGATCAACAGCAGGGGTCAAAAAACTTTTAAATACCCAACCTGTTCAGTTGCGCTCATCAGCGACCTGCATCTTTCTCAGTGCTGTTAGCCAAGCCAAGAGTGAACAGCTGCTTATTTCAAAGCCTACAATGGCCGACGAACGACAACCAGAGAATCTTCAGAACAGAAGACAGACAACATGACCAGCCAAATGTCAAGCAAGACTTTAGCCTGCCTGAATCCCCGTAAGTGGAAAGTGTTCGGCAAACTACACTGTTGCCCATAAAGTTGGAATAAAATATTTCTTACTTCTGTGTCTTCTCCACATTTTCCATCTCGCTGGCATTTTCCAATTTCTACGGCACAGATTAAACAGTTGCCGATCATCTCGTCTGGTAAATGGTAAATGGTCTGCACTTATATAGCGCTTTATCCTACCTTTGTGGTATCCAAAGCACTTTACAATGTGTTTGGCGACAGAGCTACCATTGGGAGCAACTTTGGGTTCAGTGTCTTGCCCAAGGACACTTCGGCATGCGGAGGGGCCGGGGATCCAACCACCAACCTTGTGATCAGTGGACAACCCGCTAGTTAGTTGTGGTCATCCTGGGGTCATTTGTGGCCTCAAATGACCCTTCTCTTGATGATGTTTGAGGATTTTACGGACCGCACTCTGCGATATTCAAAGGAAATCAGCAATGTTGGCTTGTTTGTGTCCTTACTGTCAGAGTGCGAGCACAAGACGAGGGAACTTCTGTGTCAAATTTGGTTGAAAATTCTGCAGCCAATTCTGAAAATGTGGACTTACTACATACAGATTTTAAGCAGGAGAAGGACAACACAGCCATGGACTCAGTATGTAATAACTGAACCTGATCAAAAGTGATTACTGATGTGTATAAATAGGAATAAAAGAGGAATGTGTCTGAAAACTACATTATTCCAACTTTATGAGCAACAGTGTAGAAAATAAATCTGTGCTGAACCAGGTAGAACAACTGAAGGCTGAGCTGCTCAGAGCTCAACAAGAAATTGTCTCTTTGGAGACTAAAAACACTGAGCTTTGTGAAAACAGTGTGGCTCAGAAGAGCAAGATCGAACAGCTCAATGGACACATCGTCAAGCAAGAGGCCAGGATTCAGCAGCTGTCTGAAAACAACACCAACCAAGAGGCCAGGATTCAGCAGCTGTCTGAAAACAACACCAACCAAGAGGCCAAGATTCAGCAACTGTGTGCAAACAGCATCGACCAAGCGACCAAGATCCAGCAACTCACTAAAAATGCAACCAATCAGGGCGCTGAGATCCAGCAGCTCACTAAAACCTCGGCCAATCAGGATTGTAGAATCCAGCAGCTCTCTGCCTGCCTCACAGCTGAAGAAGGAGAAAACAAAACTCTGTGGGGTTAAATAAAATATCTAACCATTGAGCTTGAAAAATCCAAAAAGTCAGTAAACGACTGGAAGGATCTGTATCAGAGAGAGAGAGAACTGCACGCAGAGACCAAGAAGCAGAAGATGGATCTGGAGAAGCAGCTGAATAGTACAAATCAGCACCTCCAAGATGAGCAGAAAGCCTCCAGAGATCTGGAGATGCAGCTGAATGATACGACTCTGCGGCTGCGAGGTGAGATGAATGTCAGAAGGCTGATGATCAAAGAAGAAAAGCAGCTGAGGACGGAGTTGAATGAACTGAAAGCTGCGCATGAACAACTCCAACAAACTCACAAGACGCTACGCAGAGAAAACCAGAACGTCTGGATGCAACAACAGCTTACATTTTCTGCAGCAGCATAACACAGTAAAAAATTTAAGCTAGCTAGCACTACAGCAAGCTAATATATTGTTATTAGCCTGGCATAAAGTCAGCTAGTTAGACAGCTATCTATTATATGTTCACACAGATAATAATACATTTTTTTATTGCTGACTAGCTGTTGTCCTACTGTGTTGGATAATGATGTACATAATTTATGATAAACCCAACATTAGCAAGGCTACAGTAGAATATATGACGCATGTTAATACTAAAAAGTTTGTTTATGCATATTCTGATAAAAACACAGTGGCTTATTTTATGCTGTCAAACTGTGACATCAACAAACCTCAAAACCATTTCTTTTGACTTTCCCAGACCAGTAAAATGATTTTGTGCTATTTAAAGAGCAACATCATTCAATAAAAGAGCTGAAATAAAAAGCTGGGTCTAATGATCTGGAGAATTATAGTGGTGGTTCCTCTTACGTCGGTTTATCCTGTACACCAAAAATTTCAGTATGTTCAAAACAACTTGCGATTTTTAAGTGAATCCTAACCGTGATATTTCACAGAACTGTGTATTTTGCAGGAGTTTCCTTCATAACAAATTCAAATGACGGTGCTTTTACTTTGTACAGGAACATCCGCCGGACCACTCGGACTTTTGTTTTGGAAAGCCGCTCCCAGCGGCCGCCATTATTCTTCGTGACTTGACGGTCGACATAAAGACGGTTTAACACTTTTAAACTTTATATTTCGGGGTGAACCGCCATATTCTGGTTGTGTTTGTAGCAGTCTGTTGAATTAGCGGGGGACCCAATGCACAGAATGGAGAAACGCTCCGATACTGCAGGTACGTTGCTAAGCTAACGTTAGCGGGCTAACTGTAGCTGCTGCCGAGTGTGGCGCTCAGAAAATAAGATGCAGTGGAAAGACACTGTTTGCTGTGAACCGCTGTTTAAAATGAATGCAGGTACGTCTGTACTTTTATTTGTGGGGAATTTATATTAGTTAGCTAGCTAGCAAGCTTTACAGGGCTATCCAGGCGGTTGGATTTCAAATAACTTCTGCATCCACTAATGCTCTGGTCGCCCGCTGCAACATGTTTCATCAACTACCATGAAGAAATCGTGTGATGGGCGAAGCATCTGCTTAAAGTTTGAATCTAACTTCACAGCACTTTGGCGCCTATTCTCTTCATCTCTTTTCCAAACCCTCTGCAGCTTATCTGCAGAGTCAAAGCATGTCTTTAGCATCTACTGTAAATGCTTGTCCACACTGCAGCGCCACCTACAGCTGCATAGACCGCCTTCTCTGAGTCCAGCTCAGTGTTGGTGGCAACTTGCATGAACCCTTTGAACCTCAAGCAGTTTCTGGGCATCCCTTTGCTCCTGACACATTTTAACACACTGCTGCTCATTGCATACTTCTTTTTTTTTTTTTATAAAAGGTCTTGCACCTTTTTTGAAACAGCACAACCGTGACTAGTAGTAGACAGAAACCAGACATGTCTTCTCTGCAGTCTGGCACAGTTATAAGGCTATCAGTCATTAAAAGTTAAATTTATTTGAATATTCTTTTTGTACAAAAAAAATGAATCCGCACATGCAGCATTTTCCAAAAGACCACAGGTGTTACCAATTCGTGAAAATGTGGATATTATTATGTTATTACTATCTGCTCTGTGTGAACACAGCCTGCAATTCAGCCTAGGTAAGCCAAAAAGTGACTGTTGATCAAAGCTGATTCAGTCATGGCTTCTTAGTTTTAGGTTTGCTATGTTTTTTTAACAGAATCTGGTTAGAGGAATGAGTCTTTTTGGCAAATCTTTTACATGAGGTGTGTAGAATACAGTAGTTTTGATGAAATATCGCAATTTCAATGTGATATTTGGTTAAGTTTCTCAACAAAATGGCACATCCTGAATGAGTTGTTTACGGACTAACAAGAAGCTGAAAATTTGATGATTGTTTTCGTTTTCAAGGTTTCTGGTGCTTGTTAATAGAATAATTTTGGTGGGTTTTTTTAAAGTAAACATGTCTTTCAAATCCACCAGCAGGTTTTGGAGATCAGAGGATTAGGGAAATTCACGCTCACAAATTGTGCAGTCACTACCATTGATAGACTTACATTGTATTTTCCTTTTCACAGTTAATAAAACAAGGGATAGAGCTGCTAATATCTTGCAGTAACTCTTAGTTGTACAAATGTATTTCCTATTATGCAACATGCTTATTGTAACAGTGTAAATATATGTTTTTCTGACTCACTTTCAGGAGGAGGACTTCCGCTGGCCTCCCTTCGCCTCATGGCTTCTCCCCTGCAGCTGACCTACTCATACATATGGCAGGTCATACGGCAGAGAAATGTGAAGCAGTATGTGAAAGTGGAGGAGTTTGTGACCATGGTGACCCAGACTGTTCCTGAAGTCCTGAGTTTTAAGCAGACTGCCCAGCTTATCTTGGGTTTGAGAGCAAGGGTGAGAGTTTGTTTTTATTTGTGTATCAAACAGTGGAATGTAATTTGCGTTAGAAGCAGATATTATGACAGTGCACCTGACTGGATGGAGATAAAGGTGACAGTGATCCATACCTTGCAAGAGTCAGGGTTGGTGTTAAGAACCCTTTGATTGATTGCCAAGCCTCTTTAACATCTAAGTTTTGTGTTTTCATAGGTTTTCACTTTACTGGTGACTAATCTGTGCTTTTGTACAATAGATCATTTTGGATTTGCTTCACAAGGAAGGCCAACCAGATGCCAAGGCTATTCAATCGCTCATAAATAAATTGAAGGTCTCCACATCCTCAGGGGTAAGCATACAAACTTTTTTCCTTGAAACCTACACAGTTGCACAAGCGTTATGTTTGAAACAGACTGAAATGTAGAATTTTTAGTGTATGAATTAGATTGTTTTTTCTCTATTACAGAAGGATGCAGAAGTGGAGAAATCTCAAACAAACTTCATGGTGCTGGTCCAGAATCTGCTTAAAAACCCTGCTGAGCGGAAGCGCTTCTTCCAGGTATCCACATCTACGTTAATGTCATATTACACACAGTCAGTGGGTGTCATCATACAGATTTTTCATATTAGATACACCTTTTGCTCATGTAGATGTAGTAAACCACAGCCACTTTCAATCCCCAGTAGCTGTCCTTAAACTTTACCTGTAAATTTGACAACATCAAAACACATTGCATGTGGCGATGTAAGACATTTCATTCTTACATCTTTCCTTATCAACAAAGTGTTCACAGTTTCAAAGTCACAACATGGTTTAACGCTATTCTCTCACTGCAGGAAGTGTTTCCTGTTCAGTACGGCACAAAGTTTGACACAGCGCTGCAGACTCTGACTGCAGGCCTGGTATGCAAGCTGGAGCAACTTCTTCCGGTTCCCAATCTTTCCCAGGTATGCACAAGCCACAAGCGCAATAAGTCTTTTGCATGTAAGGACAAAGACAAAGTAGTGTGTTGAATAGTGTGTACTGTCTATGTACAGTTGCTTTATGCAAGTTTTTGATGTTGGGAAGTTATATGAAAACACAAAATATTGTATAACCAAACAGGGTAAATGAAATCTGCACTTTGAATGTATTCATTATTTCCCTTACATGCCTCTCACCTTCAGCTGGGTGCCATGATCTCCACGGAGCCCGCTATTCTAGAGGCATGTGGAGGCTTCATTCCTGATCCAGGTGACCTGAAGACTCTCCTTCTACACCAGCAGGCCAAAGGACTCATTAGTGTTAAAGGTAACCTTCAGGTTGTGATTTGATGAAAACAGAAAATCAGAAATAAATCACTAAGTAATAAGAACTTATACCAAAACACCATTTGTGTTAACAAGGTCAACAGACAGTAGATGGGTGTATGGGTGACTTAACCTGTGGAATACAGTGAGAAAGTAACTTACACAGCCTCTTCTTTTTCTACAGCAACCATCTCATCTTCGGTGGGTGACTGTGTGCTCTCTTCACTTGCATTCCGGCCCAAACCAGTAGAACCCCCTCCGCCACCGCCACCGCCGCCGCCACCACCAGAATCACCAAAGCCTTTGGAGGTCACCTTTAGCGAAACAAGCCAAGCTTCCCTCAGTGACACTGAAGACTTGGGAATGATGTCAGATGACTCTGACAGTTCAGCAACTCCTGTTACTAGACCTCAGCAAGGAAACAAATCTGATCATGAAGCAGCTGTTAGCATTGCAGCAAAAGATAAGAGAGTGACAATAACACCTCCGAAGGAGAATTTGTTGCCGGAGAAGAGTTCTACTCCAGTTCAGTCTGCCACACCTCTGCAAAGCAAGGAGAACGAGGGAGCACCACCATCAGAAAAACCAGCACCCCCACAACTGCCGGTAAAATCAATCCCTTTCAAGGTCGTTCCAGTGCCGATCAAAACTGTCTCCCCCTCTCAGAATGCCGCCAGTGTTGCAGCAAAAGATGGCCAAAAGCCCCAGACTCAGCGAGTCACACTGCATCAGTGGGTGTCACAGATTGCCACTAACTCATTGGCACTGCCAGCTTTACCACCGCTTCCTCCTGCCAGACTCAGTGCTGTAGATGACATAAGGCCAAGCATAAGAAGAAAAAAGCAATTCAGGCCTCTAGCTGACAGATTTACTTGCAGCGTGTGCGATAAGAGCTTCCCCTATCAGTCCAAGCTGCTGGACCACGAGCGCATTCACACAGGAGAGAAGCCTTTCTTGTGCACGGCCTGCAACAAAAGTTTCCGAACACAGGCGTTCCTCAACAACCACCTGAAGACCCACAGCACGACACGGCCCTACGCTTGTGGCCAGTGTGGCAAGTGCTTCATAAAGCTGCAGAGTTTGACGAAGCACATGCTCGCCCACAGCGGCCAAAAGCCATTCTACTGCAACATCTGCAACAAGGGCTTCACACAGTCCACCTACTTCAAAAGACACATGGAGTGTCACACCAGCCAGATGACGTTTCCATGCAAGCAGTGCAACAAGAGCTTCCCGACGGCGTTCAAGCTGTCAAACCACGAGCGCTGGCACACCAGAGATCGTCCTCACATGTGTGAGCGTTGCGGGAAAAGATTCCTCGTCCCCAGCTTGTTGAAGAGACACATGGGCTACCACATCGGCGACCGCCAGTATCTCTGCTCCCAGTGCGGGAAGACATTTGTTTACTTGTCTGACCTGAAGAGGCACCAGCAGGACCACGTGCCCAAAGCAAAGATCCCATGTCCTGTGTGCCAAAAGAAGTTCTCCAGCAAATACTGTCTGAGGGTCCATCTGAGGATCCACACCAGAGAGAGACCCTACCAGTGCACTATATGCGACAAGACCTTTACTCAGGTCGGAAACCTGAAGGTCCACATCAGGCTGCACACCAACGAGCGTCCTTACAGCTGCGATGTGTGTGGGAAGACCTACAAGCTGGCGTCCCATCTGAACGTCCACAAAAGGACTCATACGTGCAAGAAACCCTGGACGTGCGACACATGCGGGAAAGGATTCTCTGTCCCCGGCCTTCTGAAGAAGCACGAGCAGCTGCACACGAGGGAGGCTAACCCCGACTTCTCTGGTAAACGGAGGCACAAGGGGAAGCACAAGAAGCAGTCGCTCAAGAGGAAGTATGATGAAGAAGACGAGGGAAGCGATGATTATTAATCAAAGAAGCACTTCCTGATTAATAGCGGGGCTTAGATCAGGTTAATTCTGATCACTGGTAGAATTAAAACAGGTTAAAGTAGAAAGCGACAGAACAGGCAACCATGTGATTTTCTAAGTGTGACTTGCTACCTTGTGGTTGATAGTACGCGACCGTGTGGTTTGGCCAGTGAAAACACATCTTGAGTTGGAATTTGAGTTATGTGGAGTATCACCAGGCTCTGATCGGTGCCTGACCAGCTGCAACTAACAAAGTCCATTGATTTAATGCTCTTTTTCATATAATAAGGTGATGTGACAAAGCAAATTTAGGTAATAAAGCTGCCCAAAGATGTTACACTTTGAGAAAAATAAGGTAGCAGTAGAGCATTTCTGATTACCTTCTGATCTGTTTTTGGAGTCAATCATTACATACGGTGATCATTTTCTTTGAAAAGAAAACAATGCCTTTTGAAAGTTGAGAAAAGGTTTTCCAAGCATCATGCTTGTCCAGAGGTTACCTTAATATAGCAAACATCTAATAGATGATGATCGTGTAAACAATCTGAGTATTTCAAAGCATGTGACTGTAGATCATTTGTCTCCTGTGTAATAAAATGCTGTAGTGTCTCTATGAAAGACTGAAACTTGTTACTGTGTCCTTGTCGTGGAAGTTGTAGTGATTCAAAACTACTTTCACCACACGCTTTTTTTATGCTACCTTGAACTGTAACCATTTCAAAAACTCTGCTTTTGCTTAGGGTGAACTAGGCGGATTGGTCTTCATCACAAAGTAACATTTACATTCATTTTATTATTATTATGCAGATGTGTGATGAGGTTGTGCTGTGACTCCCGTCTTTCCTTTACTTACTGTAGTGTGAACAACCATGTATTTAATCCCCAAAGTCATGTACCTGTTTCCCTGTATTTTCTTTGTTTTTGATGCTTTTCAGAAAAATAAATGCTCTCGGCTAAAAACTGCTTTCTTACTAGTGTACCATGTAAAATTCTTGGGCACTGTCACAAGTTCTGACATATTACATCTGGGTTTATGAGCATTGGTGAGGGAAGCATTCAAGCCTATTACACTTATAAAAGCTGCATATAAGGACATTCAATTATTGGAAAAAGTGCTTAACTTGCAACCTACCAACATATTTTGCGTATGAAAACCACCAGCTGGAGGAAAGAAACAACCATCATGGCAAAATATTCACTAGTTTTGTCTCAATACATTAATTACATAATAAATTTGCTCTAAAATAAGGATTGTTTTAGGAAAATTGCAGCAAATTCTCATATTCTGCTAAAAGAAAGTCGATACATTTATGAAATAAAAGTTGCAGCTTTTACCCAAAATGAATGAAGTGAATGAGTCTCCTATAAATCCTAATAATTTATATCTTACTTATTTAAATTATAAAATGTAATTATTGATATATATATTTAATGTATTATTACAAAATGAAATACATTCAGCCAAAAATCAAAAAAGTGGCAACAACCGCCTCCAGCAAAATAATATCTTCAAAAATAATTAAATAATAGTTTGGGAGGCTTTTTAAAGGCATGTTTAACAGAAAACTTAATTTTTGTTGTGCTATATTGTAAATAAAACGTCCTCACCTCAGTCTACTCTGAATTCAGATGAAGAATGAACAAATAAATGAAGAGTGTTTTTTCAAAGTAACTTGAAAATATATGGCAACAGGTAGTGGAGTATCAATGAAAACACATTTTATTGTTTTATTATGAGTTGCTGTGGTCAGGTAGGCTTTAAATAAGCTCCGGACAGATATGTTTGACACCTACACAGATTATTATTAGTAATTAATTTGGGAAACTTGTTATTGGTGAGGGTTTGTCACTTATATTACTATTAAATTTATGAGAAATGTTTAAAAGGCACACATACACATATATATACATTTACAAATAGTTAAAGCTGTGTAAATCATACAAATCACTGTTTTTTTATCATTTATTATTTTAATTTTATAATTCCCTCTGTAATATTCTGAAAACGGTGCAATTAAGACGTTCAAGTCTAAATAGTGGCTTGGTTTTCTCTCAAAAAGGCGACAACAATCAAGCACATGATAGCGCATTTCCACTGGCCCAGCACGGCACGCCTCTGCGAGCCAAACAGTTATCAGTCACGCTTCACGTTCATCTTCCCGGCCGCCGGCTCCGCCCACAGCCGAGCCCAGCCGAGCCGAGCCGAGCCGTATCCAGGCAACGGCTCGAATTACGTGACGTATGCAGGAGGCGGGCGGAGGGAGCGCCATTTTGAAATAAAAAAAAGTGAAAACACTCCACAGGAACAGCTTCTGCTCCGTTCCCTCGGTTTTAGAAGCAAAACGCTGATGAACTGTTCCCAGGAAGAGACCCAGGGGCTGCTGGGCGTGTGGTCGGAGAAGAAAATCCAGAGAGACCTGGTGGAGTCCTTCAGAAATGAGAATGTTTACAGGGAAATGTCGGGCAGGCTGTCCACCATGGGGATGAGTCGCTCGGCAAAACAGTGCAGGGAGAAGATAAGAAGATAAAGAAGTTAAAACATGAATACAGGAGGATTAAAAAGCACAGTGATAGAAGTGGAGCTGTCAGAAGGACCTACAGGTGGTACAACGCCATTATGAACGGCAGACATGCTGCGACGGATGTCACAGACAAGTCGGCAGCCATGATATTAGAATTAGTGATTTCAGATGTGGAGGCAGGTCAGTTTTATACACAGTGAGTTCTGTGTAACTTAAAATACAATAAATAACGCAGCATAATACAGCAAATGCTAACCAGAATGCACAGTAAGTCTAATAAGAAATTTTCATATACTGGTCCCTAGTATTTGGCATGATAGCTTGATGTCACCCTGTCATGGTTTAGCCATAACAAAGCCAGTATTATTAATAACACCTGTGTTTTTTCTGCTATGACAAGTCAATATAACTTTCTTCAGACATGCACTCCTTTAGATTATTCTGACAGCATCTGAATGTACTTGCTTCATGTTTGAATGAGCACCCTGGGCACTTTTCTGTACAAGTCCTGATGGCAGTCTTACTAGGTCTGACCTAGTAACGTTGACTTTGAACTGCAGCTAGTCACATTAATGAAATGGCACGCAATTACAACATACTTCAAGTTGTGTAAAGTGATTTCAGGGAGGTCTTCTTCCACATTTCAGCACCACCATTGACCCAAAAACATCACTGTAAAAGTTTATCTGCCAAAATCCTAAGACGTCTTCGCTTAGCCCTACAGTTTCACATCTGTTACAGACTTAAATGTTCATAAAAATACACTAACAGAAACACAGCTAACATCTTTTTTTAAATCCCCCACGACACATTAACAGGAGCTGAAGTTTAGCTTGTTTAGCTATTTAGCTTTAGCTTGTTGTATCCAATGGTTTGTAGGAGTCTTTCTTCCAAGTCAGTTAAATACCTGCAGCAGGGTCCTTACAAACGTCGCAGATGCAAAAGAGTTGCGTGATTTGCACATGTAAATCAACAGTTCTGTAACTTAATTAAATATTTAACCCTGACATGGAGACCGCTCAGCCCAGATCAGGCTCGTAACAAGTCACAATGTGCATGTTTATCCTCTTCAGACAGGGATCTCACAGGTTATGTGCTGCAGTTATCTAATTTGTTACATAGCAGCAGTCCTTGGGTAAGGTTCTGAGCTTCATCACTGTCATCGCTGTCAGGATGTTTTTAATTTTACAATTGGAAAAGTAGTTAGATTTTCTCTTGGGAGTGAATTAAACTTCTTTGCAGTTTAATTTACTAAATTTTAAGTAATTAGTTTTCTTTTTTATTGTATACTTGATCTCTTATATAATTTTATTTTTCTAATTTTCTTGTCTTTTTTTTTAGCTATGAATTTATTTATACTTTATATATACCGTAATACAGTAATCCCTTGTCTATGGTGGGATTTAGGTTGGCGAAGTAGAGACCTTATATTTATTTTATTATTTATGAACTCTTCTCGGACTGTTATTAACCTTTCCCGCACTCTTATAAACACTTCCTATGCTCTTAAACCTATACATCACGAGAAGCTTCTACAGCCGTGTCCGATAATGGAACTAGCGACGCAGCGATCCACTTGAAACGCACACCTCGGCAAAACGTTGCCGTATTTTAAACACACCGACACCGAGGACGTCCGGCTGCCTACTGGGAAACTGATGATGATGTTACGGGTAATCCTACAGACTGTCACCGGTTCTCTGACGGTTATTTCCAGTAACCACTCACCGTGTGGGACCAAAGGTTCTGGCTGGCTTCGATCACCGCCAGTCATCAATGACTGACTAGCTCCAGCGGAAGCGGCCGTAGCTGCGTTTTCCATACGTGCGTCTACCCATCTGCTGTGCGCTATGTATTTTATATAGGCTACAATGTACAAATATGCGATACAGTGAGACTGTAAAAAGTAAACCGTGATATGGTGAGGGACGACTGTATATTACATTAATTTCTTGGTACTGTTTTTGATTAATTTATTACTTAGATTTTATTTTATTAAAAAAATCTACTGGTAAAGCACTTTAAATAACCTTTGAGCATGATAAGGTGATATATATATACACACACACACACAGTCACACAAACTTGCTTGCTTGTTCTTTTACTTGATGTTTGTATAAAATACATTATTTGATGTACTGTCCAACCTTGCATGAATGACAAGTATCTCATGCATA
This sequence comes from Dascyllus trimaculatus, assembly GCA_024666655.1. NCBI lineage: Eukaryota > Metazoa > Chordata > Actinopteri > Pomacentridae > Dascyllus > Dascyllus trimaculatus. Next base: position 13,130,401 of record CM045465.1, read on the forward strand.
CTGTAGCTCTCTCTGTCACTGTGGTCTGAATTAAGCTATGAGGGAAATTAATGTCAAAGTCGCGAATGACTGAATTACTTTCTGCTGTCACTCTCACAAACTGATTAAGTCTGCAATGTTACATATCCCCTGTCTGAAAAGGGCTTACCGGTATGTTTGCTGTAAAAAGATCTGTTGCAGAATTTTACAGCATATATCCAGTGTCAGTAATCAGTGTCAATGCCCATTATTGTATAAAAGCAAAGCTTTTGTTGAATTGTCCAATCTAATTGTTATATCTAGTTATTGGGATTCTATTTTAGGCTTTATTCTATTCATTTCAGCTCATTTCACTATTTTCGTACTTCTTCTGAGACATCTAGGCACCCTTGATGTTCATTCACAAAGCCAGCAGTCAATATTTGATTAGTGGTGAGCATTTTGCAAACTTTAATCTTGCTTGGATGCCATGAAACAAACACACCTGAAGTTACAGAGTGTACTCCTATTTCTACAGCACAATATTTGTGAAAAGTCTGAGAACATGCCAAAAATAATTTGGTTTGGGGGACTGCTGGAGCAAAACTCACCAAGATTTAAGCTGGAAATACCATCACACCTGCAGTTTCTCTCTGTCTTTAAACTTAGTCTAGTGAGTTTCTTGTGTTGCCTTTTTTATATAAGATCCATACTACCAGACTTAATTTGAAATGAAAGAAAAAAAAGTCAGATTGGTACAAAAACTGCCTTTTCTGGCAACCAGATCCTATTGAGTTGGCAGTTATGGGGTGACAAAATCAGACCGACTTAATCCCATGTTATTTTGTAGAGAATTATAGCATCTATTAAAAGAGGAGTTTTTCTTGCTCCCATTTGAAGCAACATGGGATTGATAACTTTCACTTGATGTGTTTAGTCTAGTAGTTAAACAAATGCAATAAGTTAATGATAATATCGATCTTTATCTTTACAAAGATTAACATCTTTATAAAGACAAACATCTTTGAGGTCAAAAAGGTCAAAACTTCCATGTGTCTCGGGAGTCATTCCAATATATCTGTGGTTGTAACAGGGGTGTCCTGGTAAAAAAGGATACTACTGCTGATGTGTCCCTTTCCATTGTTGATCGTTGGTCATTATAACCCCGCCCCCAGCCCGTGACGTATACGATGCTCAGCTCTGGCCTGCTAAGCACCGGTTTTTAGAACCTAGAGCTGGTGCTTACACGGTGGAAATACAAAGAACTGGTGCTAAGTCAGGCACTGGCACCGAACTAGCACTGGAACCAGCTCGATGGGAAAGGGGTATGTTATTCCACCGCCTAAGCACAGGCTTCAGGTGCTAAAAACTAGTGCTGAGCAAGTATCAACTCTTTGCTGAGCCAGAGCTGAGCACCGAGTACGTCAGAGGCTGGGGGCGGGGTTATATGACCAACGATCAACTGCGGAAACACATAACCGCCATTTTTAAAACAACCACTACCGCAGTCGAAAGAAGTAATTATGGATACGAAATCGAAACAGCAGTGGACTGAGGAGGAGACCCAGTGCTTCTTGGCACTGTGGTCTTCTGCTGAGGTCCAGGAGAAGTTGGACGGGGCCACTCGGACCAAGCCGGTCTTTCAAAGGATTCAGCAGGAGATGGCTGCCGCTGGATACAAGCGGAGCCTCGACCAGCTCCTGAATAAGCTAAAAAAGCTTAAGAAGGAGTACAGGGACCAAAAAAGAGAGCTGGCTCGCAGCGGCAGTGGGCGGCCGAGAAAGAGACCCCATTTCGACGTGCTCGATTCAATTCTTGGTGACAGACCATCGAATAAAACAGCGGGGGCTCTCAACCATGTTAGAAGTCTGCACAGACTCGGAGCAAGCTGTTCTATGGTTTTTGCAGGTAAACTGTGTCTTTTGCTCAAGGAGGTTTTGGGCCAGTGTTGGTGCTGAAAGCCCAAATCCCTCCACACAACTCAAAGTATGTGGCTTGTGTGTGCTTTTTCATTTATGTGACGACATGCAGTTGAGACTAAATATGAAATATGGAAATGTTACTAGGTCTATCCTGGTGAGTTTGCCCCGGTGCCTTTTGTGGAAAAGTGACCAGGGTGCTTTATTCAGACATTAGACCAACATGCTCAGATGCTGTCAGATTAATGGAATGGAGTGCACGTCTGAAATAGTCATGTTTTAGTCAGCCAATTAAACACAACCCTCCTATGCTATGCAGTTATACTGAATTATGTTGATGCTTACCATTCAAGTAATTTGGATGCTGGTTCCCCAAATAAGTAAATGCACAGATATACATTTTCTGTATATGTGCTGTGGTACACAACCTGTTAGATTAGTGTAGCATTTATTGAAGATTTTTTTTAAGTCAGTTGTTGTTCTCTTTCAGATTCACCCACTATGACAGCATTTCCCCAAAGCTGCACTACACCTGGCCATGCTCTACCATTTCCTGTCCCTGATCCAACATTTGGTCCTGTGGAGAACCCACAAATACCTGATTTCTACGCTGTTCAACTAGAAGATTGTAATAGTCCTTCTACAAGCTCCGCAGTGACCTCCACTGCAGTGCAAACATCAGTCAAAGGCAAGTTGTCGCACAACCATATGTATAACTACAGGTATAAATAAGGTGGCTCCTGCTGTCAAATTTTATAAGTTGCTTCAGTATAAAACACGTTGTACCACGACTTAGTTCCAAACACATTTATACTACTAGTAGTGAATTCTACAACAATGGCCTTAATGTAGAGCACTGTAGTATCCCAAAAGCAATAAATAAAATCTTTAGATAAATCCATAATTCAGTGTTTTTCCTGGCTCAGAAACATCCATGGCAGTAAGCAGGATCAGTCCGCCTACAGCAAAGGCAATGAGTCTGTGTTGCCTCATTTTTGAAATCTATGCCTTTTGCTTTTTCTGGGCATTTGAGAAACAAAAAAATGTCTATTATGCATAAGCAAATGAAAACCCGATCGACAAAACTTTTAAAAATAGAATTGCTCTTCTTATTATTAAATCTCATCATTTTACTGCTATTGATTTTTTTAGCACGAGCTAAAGCCTCTTTGGGGGTTCACCAAAAATTCTGGAAAAATTCTGGTATGAACAAAATTGGATGCATTGGTTAGAGGCTAATGCTATTCAGAGTAAGTAAGGGTAGAAATTCTTGACTCAATTCTTGATTAAATACTATTTTTGATTTCTCTAGTGTATAAGCCGCAGCCTTTAATTACAGTTTTTTTTTTAATATATTTATGACTCAGTTCAGAGTTGTAGAAGATAAGAATGCTGGTTCATATGTGAATCAACTTTATCTCCACCCAGTCCTAAGAAAAAGTGTACTAAACTGGTAATAGAGCATATATATATGCACTGATTTCTTCAAATGTACTTTTTAATGTGCTATATTGACTTGATAATTTATGTTCTCTTTCTTTCACAGATACGTCCCTGTGCTGTTGGTCAAATAGAGAAGTCCAGGCATTGTTGACACTTTGGGCAAATCCCGCAGTCCAACAAGAGCTTCTCCTCAACGTGAGAAATAATAGCGTTTATGCTTGCCTCAGTGCCAAACTGGCATCACTTGGATTTAACAAAGCACCAAAGAAGTGCAGGGAGAAAATCAAAAAACTGAAGCAGGAGTACAAGAGGATCAAGAGTGGTCACCACATGAGTGGGAGCAGCAGTGTTTGGTTTGCTATTATGGATGAAGTCCTCAGTTCCCAGACTGCAGCAATGAAACATTCAGAAACAGCAGATTCTTCCTCCACAGAGCCCTCGCTGCCCACTCAGTCAGTAGTCTTGGATGCAGACATGGATGGTGAGTGGATTCTTAACTAGAAATCAAGTAAATGCATATTTGATATTTGTCGCCAACTGAAGTTCTTTTCATCTACACATTTTTCATTTCAAAGAAGCTACAGAGAAGCAGATAAATGACCTCTCTGTGGCAGCAGAAAGTTGAGGACTCTCCAATGCCTTGGGCAGAAAATTCAGTGCAGGAACTGCTACTTCAAAATGAAGAGACTTTTCACCAGCCTCAGCTCCCAGTGCATGTTATTAGGCTGTGATTTTATAAGTCAAAGAGTTAAAGTCTAGTATAGACTTTTGTATATCAAATATAGTTCTACATATTACTGTGCCACGGCAAAGTTGTCTTCGGTGCTGTAGTCTTGGTGATTTTGACATCTGTGTTGTCTCACAGCTCCTGTGTTTAGACCTTTTTAGTTGGGATTGGTTAATAATCGGTTTGGTCCATTGTCATGTATAATATACAGCACTTTTGCGATTATGTACTGTTTTATTCTTTTTTTTTTACCCAGTTCCCAGAAAAATATCACCATTTTGAAACGGGGTTAAATGTTGAAATTTTCTATTTTATTTAAACGCACGTTAAGCATCCATAAACAGCAGCATCTGAACAGTTTTGTGTTGCAACTTGTGTTATTCTAAATTTTGACAACAAGATTTTTCCTTAAAATAGATATTGGTCTTCCTGAATACTGATAATCAGTATTGATATCGGTCCTGACAAAAACATATTGGTCGATCCCTGCTTTTAGGTCTTTAAGTATTTCTGTCCCTTCATCGTGAAACTTGTCAGTTTTTTAAAGCTCGTCAAGTTTACCCCATTTAACAAATTCTCATTGGTTCAAATGAGCAAGAAGTGCAATCAGGGGTTGGTTGCATTTATGTTTAGTTATTTTTACAAAAATCAAATACTGACCAACATAATGCTTCCATTTAATGTTTTCCCTTTATCTAAGTTAAATGTGTTGTGCTGTTTTACGAAACATTTTTCAAAACACAGCAAGAAATGGCCAACCCTAACCCTGGCTAAACAAAGTTTAATTTTAGCAGTGAAGTTTAAATTATTAAAACAGCACTGAAACAAAGAGTACATTAAATATCAACCTCATTATAATTTTGTTTTTATTTTGATTGTATTTTCACAGATGACTCCCAGTGGCTGCCTGATGAAATCCAAGTGCTGATGACCCTGTGGGCGCAACCAAACATTCAGAAACAGCTTCTCACCTCAGCAACCGACAATCAAGTTTTCACATATCTCAGCAGTGAACTGGCTTTGGTGGGATTTAACAAGACGCCACATCAGTGCAGTCTTAAAGTGAATAATCTTAAAGAGGAGTACAAAAGAATCAAACAATTCAGACTATTTGAGGATGTTAAAAGCGACTGGTTTTCTATTTTGGACAATGTCTTCAGCCCTGATGGAGAGGCTTTGAAAGAAGTGGATTCATCTGATGTGCTGACAGAACCTAAATCACCAGAAGACGAGCATGTAAATGGTATGTTGTTTTAATCTCACCGTCAACACATTTAGCTGAATCTTTGAGAGGTGTCACTGTACTAACTCATTTTATTGCTTCAACCAGATTCATTGCGAGCTGTTTGGACGTCAGATGAAGTGAAAGTGCTGCTCACTCGATGGTCAGAAGAGAGCATCCAGGAGCAGCTCAGATCAACTCCGAGAAATGAGAGAGTGTTCGCTCAGCTGAGCTCAGAGCTCGCCACTCAGGGCTTTGATAAGACCACCAGCCAGTGCAGGTCAAAAATACGACTGCTGAAGCAAAAGTACAGAAGGATTAAGGATCAGAAAAACTCTAAAAAACAAAAAAGCAGATGGTTTGCAATCATGGATAAAGTCCTTGGCTGCCGCAAGTCAGAGGTTGTAGCAGCTGAAGTCACAGATTCAGCCCATGCATCTGTACAGGCATCACAGCAAGACATACCTGAAACAGCAAAAGGTAAAATAAGTGGTTGTTTTTTCACTTTACAGTGATTTGCTACAGTAACTGCATTATCCTGCTTTGGGAAATATGAGATGTCTGACTCCAGACAGGCTCAACAGGACGCCACAGTTGTTTTTGCAATTATCGCAGCAAAGATGACAACATTTTTTATAGCCCTTTTTGTGAAATTGTGATGCAGTTTGATGTTTTTGATCGTTCTATTGCTGTCTTACATTACAGTGTTTTCAAATCGCTTGTCACATTATACTCTAAGTCCCCTTTATGTAGTTAAAGGACATTGCTTTTCTTAAAATAATTGTGTGGCAAACAACAAATTCTTTAATACAAGCTACTAGCATGCCAATGACACACTGGTTGATTCTGATGAAAGTAGAAATGATTTGTTATGAACTGGGTTATTTAATGCAGAGAAGTGCAATATTTACTATTTATTCAACAATTTTTTTACAACTTTTTTTTGAGGAATTTCATGAAATTGCAAACTATCACAACACAAACAACAAGTAGACTAGTTTAATCATTGCCATTACAGACTTGCAGTTGCAATATTTACGCGTAAATGTATTTTGAAATTACCTGCAAGTTATTGAAGTTTGTTTGAGTAATTCTAAATGTTAAATCAATCCTTCTGTTTGCAGGTTGCCGTTTGCCCATCTCCTCATTAGGTCTCCTGGTTCCAACCCTGCGTCTGATGAGTGCCTTTGCCTGGCAGGTGGTCCAGTGTTGTAATGTGGCACATTATGGAAAGGTGGAGGAGCTGGTGAGGTTAGTGACGGAGTTAGCTCCAGAGCTGCTGACACCAAGAGAGAAAGTGCAGCTCCTACTCAGACTAAGAGCAAGGGTAAGATGCAAGAGATGTTTCTAATTATCAGTGAACTTCATTGTTAGTCATTTTATTCATATTCAAGAACAAAATAAAAATAGTAATAAATGTAGATCATAAGGAATACAACCAAAATGTATTACCAAGCTCTTGTAAATGTGTGTTTCAGCTTGTGCTGGAGTTGTGTCTCAGTGACAGCAAAGCCAACCTGCTAAATATCCAGCCCCACCTGAAGGTCATTCAAGACCTCACGATGAGCTCCAGCTCTGATCAGGAGGTACGTCTGTCACATACTGATATAAAAGCAACTTTCATCCTAAATATCTTGCACACAATATGTCAATAATGTCATTTGAATAAGTGTACATATTTCTGAATGGGTCTTTATAAGGGAACATAATGAATTAACCTCAGCTGTCATCAAATGGTGGGATGAGCTCTTGTTCCTTTGTTTTTTTCCCGTTTCCTGTTTTTATGGATTTATTGTTTTATTTTCGTGTTGAGGTCTGCACACCAGCAACAACCCTCTTTTCACGTAACCGCTCTTTCCCATCCTGTCATGCTTATCATTCCACATGCAGAAACGTTGAGAACCTCTGCTCTTAGAGACAGAAGGTCTGAGGTTAATGACAAAGTCCAAATTAAGTAGCATTCCTCCTTTAACCCTCTTAGCCCTTTAGAGACATTAAGGATGTCCACTTCACTTTGCCTGAGGCAGTCAACTCCTCCTTTCTTTCCTCTAAGCGTGGGCACCATGTTGTTTAGACTTTATAATAGACCTTTTTTCCTGCAGCTGTTTTATTCCCTTTGGATTTCAGTCCCATTATATTTGTCTTTGATGTTTAATGGATGTTTCCTTGCATCTGTTTTTCAGTGAAGAAACAAGAGAGAGACAATGTTGTACTTGTGACCTTATTTTAATTTCCTGTTTTAATGAATGTTTGAATTCTAGATCATATATATTTGTCATTTTAGTTGAGTTACTCAACATGTATCCCCTTGCTTCATGTTTTTATAGTTAAATCTTTAGTCTGTGAGTTTGTCAGCTTCTTTTGTACATTCATTCTGCCTCAAATATCAAATTAAATCAAATAAACAATACAAAATAAAACAGTAATACAACTGATTGTTTTATGAACCTATAAATGATATCTGTTTACTTTGGAGTTAAGTGATGTGTTGATTTTGAGGAAACAGGAAATTTTTAAGCTTTTTGTTGAGAAAAGCCCCCTGAATTAGGACGAACATGCTTAATGTTGTCTTCTTTGTGTTTGTTCAATTGATAGGAGTCGGAAGAGTTGGAAAAATCTAAATCCAGCTTTGTGGAGGTTGTTCATACTTTGCTCGAGGATGCAGAGGAGAGAGAGAGGTTTTTCAAGGTCAGACACTCTGAACACAGTTACCACAATTACAGAAGACATCTGTATCACCAGCAACATGGATTTACCACTGTATTAATGCGTTTGTTAAATACTAAAGAAAAAGGAGTGGACACATGACCGCTAAAACATTTTTCTTGCATGATGTATGCAAGGAGTCTGAAACCAGCTGTGTGCACGCATGTGGTGGTTTACCTCACTTTGTTTTTTTCAGGAAGTCTTTCCCATCCACTATGGCCAACAGTATGAAGTCACATTGCACACGTTAGTATGGAAATTTATCTCCAGACTGGACAATCTGTTGCCCATCCCTGATATTAAACAGGTAAGTTACAGGATATTATTAAATCGTAATCAGAGACCTTGGTTTAGTATTAATACATTTTGCTAATAAAAATGTATAAGATTGATCCATACCATTATCAGTGGGTTTTTTGTTGCCTTTGCACAACATGTTTATTAATGTGTTTTGCGTATCCTTTACAGACTGCAGAGTGGCTCAGCACCAGTCCCTCTGTTATGGAAGAATGTGGACAACTTGTTTTAGAACCAGATCAGGTGAAGGCCCTACTTCACTTCCATCAGCAACAGTCAGAAAACACAAACAAATGTAAGGCATTTACTACATTGTTTCTTGAAAGCACTCACCAAAACTGTCCAGCGGTTCTTAGAAGATGCAAGATAAACATTTCACAGAATATTTACTGGCGTTAAAAGTCACTTTGGAGTTAGAGATTTATACCACACATGTCAGTACAAAGCTAGTGGTGTTTAAGTGGTTAAACCAATGGGAATACAGCTAAACTGGAAGGCAAATGACATATGTTGTTTTTGTTTTTCCCTGCAATTCAATGATGTTTTTAGCATACTAAACAAGAAAGATGCCTATTATAATTATAAAGTATTTATCACAAATGTTAACAGCACACATCCACTGACACGTTTAAGACCACAACAGTTGGATGTCTTAGTAACTTTGAGCAAATTCTACAATAAATCTGAACAGCAAAGCTGCTATGCCTGCATACAAAATAGTAGTAAGCCCATGGAGTCCCCTGCTGCTTGCTCTTGCTATAGCTGTAAGGTTTAGCCTGGCATCTAATGCTAGCTAGTATCTTTAGACATTTTCTGCATAAAGAATGTTGTTTTCCCCTCTATGAGTTTTCAAAAAGGTGTTTGTTTTTTCTCACAGGCTTCTCTCAAGCACAGAATATGTTTTTGCCTACGCTGTCTCTTCATTCCAAAGCAAACTCGAAGCAGCTTGCTTCAGAGCAACAGGAAATGTTAACAGATGATGAAGGGCAGCTTGATTACAGCGAAGATGAAGAGACAGTCGAGGAAAACCAAACTGACGATGAATCAACTCTGGATGACTGTAGTAAAGGAAATGAAGACCTGAAGTTGAAAGATGAACAAAGGAATGACATGACAACTGCAGACGCCACAAGTATGCAAACATCCAGTTTTAGACTCTATTAAAGATAATCGCTTCCCACTGACTTGCATGTTCACAAGTTTGTTTATTTGTTTGAGCATCTGTTGTAGTACAGCTTGGACTGATTGCGCACATGTAAAGAAACGTGAGGTTGTTAGTACTTGAACAAATAGATACAGATACATTAAAAACCTTCATTCTGATAGTGTTTCACTTAGGCTGAATCTCCTCATCATCTCTTTCAGATTTAAATCTTGCACCTTTACACCTTCACACCTGCTCACTGTGTCCGTACTCTGACAGCCAAGTGTCAGGCCTTCTGAATCACATCAAAAAGGAGCATCTGATCCAGGAGCCTAGCGGCCTTTTCCCTACAGAACCTGGAGAAGATGGTGTCCTTCAGAAAGTCAACACTCAGATGTTCGGGAGCACAACAGACACTTGTGAGTATTGCGGGAAGGTCTTCAAGGATGTAGCAACCCTGAACACCCACATTAAAACACACACTCTGCTGTTCCACTGCGACAAGTGTGACAAGAAATATGCTTCCAAGGCGTCGCTGACTGTTCACCAGCGGATTCACACGGGCGAGATTCCATATTTGTGTTCGCACTGCGGCCAAGGCTTCAGGTGTAAATATACACTTGGGCAACACGTTCGTAGACACACAGGAGACCGGCGCTACAAATGTCACATTTGTGGAAAGACTTCGATCCAACATCTGGCGAGACACATGCGCATGCACAGAGGGGAAAAGAACTATCTGTGCACAGAATGTGGGAAGGCTTTTCTCTCCTCTGGGGAGTTAAGGCTACACATGAGGTTTCACACAGGCGAGCGGCCATACAAATGCAAACACTGTGGGAAAGGTTTCATTGCCAAGTGCCAACTGACGGTTCACACACGCCGACATACAGGAGAGAGTCCATACGGGTGTTCGCTGTGTCCAAAATCCTTTCACACTTTGAGAGCACAGAAAAGGCACATGATGATTCACTTGAACAAAAAGTCTTTCCAGTGTTTAAAGTGTGGTAAGATATTCAGGCAAGAGGAAACTTTTAAAACACATGCTGAGACACACGAATGATTTAAACTAATTTATTGTATATTGGGGAAAAAAAGTGCAACTTAAAGTGTGGCCAAGGTTTAAAAAATCCCCTTCCAGTGACTGTTGGCTCTGATAATATCTGCACTGCAGCTTTCAGCAGTCTTCATGAGGTCAACGTGAAAATGCAGTGGCTACATAAAAATACAGTAGCTCCATTGAAGAGCCTGTCATAAGCTTTTTGTGTTTTTCTGTTTCATTTAGTGTGTTGTAGCTTTTTTGTGAATGTAAAAGATCTACAAACTCACAAAGCCAAAGTCAGGCCAAAAGGATTTACACTGATGAGCCACAACATCATGACCACTGACAGGTGAAGTGAATAACATTGATCATATTGGTACTATGTGCTGTTCTGATGGAAAACCTTGGATTTTAACCTCAGTGTTGATGAGACTTAGACACCCAAATAAACATTGTCCCACAACAAGCACACTCCCTCATGCAAATAGAAATCCCAAATGTCACTGGCCTACCCCTGCAGGAAAATGCACCCCACCACATGGAAAAAAAACATCAAATAATCAGGAACATCTTGAGGAACATGACAATGGCCCAACATGTTGATTTGACCTCCAAACTTCCTTGACCCCATTGTGATCAAGCATCAACAGGATGCAGTGGAACAAGTTTGATTGACAGAGGCCCCACTGCACAAGCCAGAGTACCCAAAGGATCCAGTGCCAACATCCTGGTTCCAGATCCCATAGGACACCCTGAGAGGTCCTCTTGTCCATGCCCAATGGTTCAGAGCATTATTGACCATGTAACGGGGACCAACACAATTTTAAGCAGGTGGTCATAATGTAATGTCTGATCTATGTATTCACTTCTACATAAAACACTGCTCCAGTCCAGACTCTCCTTCTTTTTCTTTTTTATGTCACCATATAACACATTTGCATAACACTAGCCTAACAGCCAGTTTGACAAACAAACAATGAGGGCTATAACCTCTGTAATCGATCGGGGTTATAGTCCATCAGTTTATGGACAGAGCCAGTTTATTTTCTCAGGTAGTGGGATAATTGTCGCAAAGGTCTCTTCTTCCATCATACTGTAGTGGAGAAGAATGGACTTTGCTTTATGCTACTCACAGCACTGAAAACATGATAAGCAGTTGACTCTCTGCATCTGGATTACTCTCTACCGAAGAAATAGTCTCGGCTTTGAATTTAATAACCCACCTTGTAATACAGCCAGTAATCTAGTTGTGCCTCATTTCAAGCCTAAACACAGACTGGATTTTGCTTTTTCTGCTTACTTGAATGTTCATACTGTTGTTATGAAACTTTCACTGCTGTCTAATATTTGCTAATTTTGCTACATGAAAGTGATTCGATAGTGGACAGTTTCTTCTCTTGGCCTTAGCTTTAAGCCTTAATTGTCATGACTTGTAAAGGTGTCATATTTAGACAGTAGAGACTGATTGAATTGTATTCATTACATGTTAAAAGGACAGTTGCGTTTTTTTAAACTAGTTTTGTCAAACTCTAGAAAACATCTCAGCCTTTGCTGCACAAATGTTGCTTCTTCTATGTCATGCAGTATGCCGGCATACCTATCATGCTGTGTCCTAACACTGCTTTTCCAGACTTGAGGACCGTAAAATGGTCTGTGCAATGTTGTGTGTGTTATGTGAGAATGCGCTCGGTAATGAAAGCACTAACCGTCTGAAGTCCAAGCAGTTCCTGGGTGTTTTTTTTAAACTCAACTGTTTTTTTACTCACTGTAGGCTTATTTTTCACCAGAACGTAAAGTCCTGCACCTCTATGGAAACAGCCCAACCATGGCTTAAAACAAAGGGGAACAAAAAAAAGTATGTTTTGCATAATGACAAAGTTATAATCCCATAAATCAGAAGAAATAAAAAAAATAATAGTCAAATTTCTTTTCTTTCCTTCTTAATTTATTTTATTGTTGTTGTTTTTTTTTACGAAAATGGAACAAACCTGACATCAACACATGCATCATTTTTCCAGTGGCTGGTTAAAAAGAGGTGGCTGTACATGCTATAGATATTTTACTAAATCTTTATTTTAATTTCATATTTGTTGTCTATTGGTTCCATGTAAACACAGCCTAGTTCAGCCTAGTTTAGCCAGAAATGTCCCTGATTTTTTTTTCATGGTTGTGTCAAGAAGCGCAGAGTTGTTAGTTTTCTACAGAACCCATTTTTGTTTTGGCAAATTTTTAACTGTTATATGTAGAATGAAGGGATTCTGTTGAAATATGGTTAATTTAAGCTGGTAAACTCTTCAAGTTTCCCGATGGAACGATATGTCACAGATGGGTAATTGAAGGATTGTTAGAAAGTTGAAAATCAGGCCATATTTTCTGATTTTACTGTGTCTGGCTCTGATAAATGGTGTCATTTTGGCAAATTTTTAAAAGACAACATGCCTTTTAAACCTACAGGTGGATTTGGGGGTTTAGAGGGTTAAACTGGATGTGGTATGGTTGTGTTGTTTTTTGTATTGTGTATTTATTGTCTCTTTTGCCTTAATGGTACTGTGACATGTCTGAAATAAATCAAATGAAAGAAAGACAACTGAAATGAAAAAGAAGAGGAAGTCAGACATATCCAGACAAAACATTTCTCTGTGTTGGAACAAGTCAAAACAGTCATTTCTTCCCAAAGAAGAGACTTTTAACAGTCAATATTTTGACATTGACTTTATTTAAATTGTTTCATGTTTCTGTTAGTTGGCAATTAGTGTAACAGGCTTATTGGAACATTACTGGTCAGTTTTAGCTACGGTTGACATTCTCTCCCTGACTCACCTGAATATGGTTTAGACAGCAAAGTGCATTTATTCTACACTGTCATAATCAAAGTGCTGCTAAATGTCGGGGTTTAAGGCTGAGGGACGAAGGGTCGGGATAAGAAATGTAGAATCAAGACGGCTGAGAAATGGGCAGGACACCTTTGGACCAGAACATGTTTTACTCAATAAAAGTGTTACAAAATTGTATATTTTATGACATGGTAATGAACTTGACATTACACTCAGTGGTATACTTTTATACTGAAATAAATACATTTCATATTCATTTTAAATTTATGGCTTTTTGTGTTGTTTATAAGTGCTTTATACATTGTGGATTTTATGGCATTTTTGTAAATTTGGGTCCCGGTTAGACACCAGACGTCTCTTTTGTGTCTCGAGTTGATGCAGTTTTGAAACCCAGGACCTAACAAGAAAATAAGACATACAAAGGAATGTTCTCTACACAGCTAAATGTCATTAATGTGATGAGTTTGGTCCATTTATATAATGCAAACATCATTACATTTTGCCAGGAAAGGAATGTTCAGCATTTTTTAATCTTGGGCTCCGCTTCCTGTATTGCTTCTCTTACTGTTCGCTATTCAGCTTTTCAGTTACCTCCCCATCCATCTGGATTTTAGCCAAGTAATATGCGTTTCTTTCCCTTTCAGCATCAGTTTTCAGGAGCCTCTTCAGACACTCGGCCAGCTGTGACACTAGTAAAATAGTTCCAGTTGTGGCGAGCACAATGGCAGTACGAAAAGGGAACAAGCGATATCTGTGACCATCCTCCTGTATCTTGTCCCACGGCAGGGGCAGAACTTCAGGAAGACCTATCAAAGGTTCCCCAACCAGAGTTCTAAGCAGTAGTGCCAACACGAAGCCAGAACAGGCCCCATACTGGTTCACCCACTGGGGTAAGAAGAAGATGCATATCACCTGGGGAGACATCGCCGAAAACAAGACGTCTGCGCTGACCACCCAGAACAGGTGAACAGATGAAGTTGTCATAGCCAGGGCTGCCCCCATCAGTCCACAAAGCAGCACTGACACCTTAACCACCACCAGGATAGTTTTTTCTGATGCCTAAAATCAGAGGAATAATATCATAAGGTTGTGTCAAACCAGCGTCTGTCAAAGCGATGATTTGATAAAGAGATAAAGTTAATAATCACTTGTTTATAAATGATGTTTTTGAAGACATTTCGGCCCAGTTGGGAGGCAGCAGACAACAGTGCAGAGTCGGCTGACGACATCACAGACGCAGCGAGTGACCCTATACCGACCACTGAGATGTAGAAAGGGCAGAGATGCTGAAGGGCAATTGGCAAGATCATGCCAGCTTTGCCCTGTTCATACGGGCTGGGTGAGCCGTACGTGGTCTGGTTCCAATCTGGTGGACATTAAGCACATAATTAAAGAACAAATATCAGAGTCACAGTTAAACATATAAGTTAAACACACATGTTCCATAAGTTCTGCAACTTCCCAATTTTTATTTACATGTGCAGAATTCTAACACAGCAGACTCTTTTCAGTTGCTCCATTTATTTGTAAGAGGGTCCTATTAATATAAAGGTAATGCTTATTTGAAGACTGGCAAACATAGTGAAGACAATAGGAAGACAGATAAAACTGGGTACTTGTAGATGCTGCCACTGCCCCAATAATGAGAGATGGGATGCCAAGGATTGGGCATAAAACTGCTCCAACATAGCAGGTGATCTTAGCCTGGGCATCAGTGGCTGTGGACAGGACTCTCTGGTAGAAAGCCTGGTAGCAGATCCCTCCAATGCCCTTTGAAATGAATTTTAGTTTTATGCAATGACAGTTTATTTGATTTACAATGCTAAAACATGTGACTGCAGGCTGTTACCAGTAGCAGTATGTCATCTATCCAGCGACCTGCATCTTTCAGCTCCAGCTTGCCAAGCCAAGGCTCCTGGTGCAGACTGGTCACTGCAGCAACAGTGAAGTTAGCAGCGGAGGGGCTTGTCAGGATAAACGGCACACAGAGCCACTGGAATAAAGAGGAAACAGTATATCAGTGCTGCACAGCTCTCTGGATTATAGACTGTAGATACACCTGCCACTCTGACAGATACCACAACAGAAGCTGAAGGGAATACCATCATGTTTGCCTTGATGAAAGCACTAAGACAGGAGCCAAGCGATCCAAAAAGTCATTCTAATTATTCAGAAGAAAACCAAGAATGTCTTCACCAAACTCCATTTCAATCCAGCCAGTAGTTTTCAAAACATTACTCTAAAAACCACATTGTGTCACTAGATATAAAGTCAAGAGATCTAATTTAATCTATATTTTTCATCCATTATTGAGGGAGCATATACATCGATCAGGCATAACATTATGACCACCTGCTTAATATTGTGTTTGTCCCCCTTATGTGCTCCAAAATGCTCTGAACCATTGGGCATGGACAAGAGGACCTCTCAGGGTGTCCTATGGGGTCTGGAACCAGGACGTTGGCACTGGATCCTTTGGGTACTCTGGCTTGTGCAGTGGGGCGTCTGTCCATCAAACTTGTTCCACTGCATCCCGTTGATGCTTGATCACAATGGGGTGTAGGAAGTTTGGAGGTCAGATCAACATGTAGGTCCATTGTCATGTTCCTCAACATGTTCCTGATTGTTTGATGTTTTTTTTCCATGTGGTGGGGTGCATTTTCCTGATGTGACATTTGGGATTTCCATTTGCATGAGGGAGTGTGCTTGTTGTGGAAAATGTTTATTTGGGTGTCTAAGTCTGATCAACAGGGATACCAAATTCCAAGGTTTTCCATCAGAACACCACATAGTACCAATAAGATCAATGTTATTTACTTCACCTGTCACTGGTCATGATGTTGTGGCTGATCGGTGTACATGTACTATGCTGCTGGGCTGCAGCAAATTTTCTGGGAAAAAAGATGTACCAAGCCAAGGAGCATGAGGCTAAGCTGGATAACATCAGTGTAGGCCACAGAGTACAGTCCTCCCATTAACGTGTAAAGGATTGCCACAGCTGCAGAGATTCCAACAGACAGGGAGGGGGAGATATCCATGACCACACTGACTGTCCCACCTGAAACCACAAACATACATTCAGAGTGGGGCATTCATGACTCTAAAACTGATGTCAGGATGCTATTCTTGCTACTGTTTTCACCATAACTTTAAAATGGTCATTTGCATCTTTGTTTCTGACTTACCAAGTGCACCAAGAATGCATGCCACCCACAAGATATCTCCCAGGAGAGCAGGAATGAAGAGAACAGCGCCTACAGTGTTGCCATATTTCTCTTGAAACGGGTCCATGAGGGTTACGTAGTTCTTCGAGCGGATGGGTTTGATAAAGAAGAGTCCACCTGAGTGAGATCACACAGATACAAACATTGTAACTCTGCTGTGTGAAGCCCTCAACCACAACTTTTGAAGGACACTTAAAGGTAGTAACAAACACTTACCCGAGTGCCAAACATAGTGATAAATAAGTCAAGTATAAGCATCCGAACAGCAACATTAGCTAATAATGTCATCTCTAAAATAAACAGAACTACGTATTTGGAATTTTAAAGCAATGACAGTTACAGTCTAAGAATGTGTGTTGATTTTTTCTGGAATAATTATTTAGCATTGTAAAATTCCATTTTGTACCATCTGAAAAGTAACGTGTGACTTTACTCACCTAAAATCAGGTTCATCGCAAAGGCAAAAGGTCCGATGGCCCACACCAACCCCTTTGTTGGATCGTAGACCACTTCAGCATTACCCAAAATGTAGCCTCCTCCCACCCATGTGGCTAAAAAACATCAGGACACATGCAGCCACTGAGAAACAAAACTAATACAATCAACTTCCACCTATTTGTAGATTGATATGATTGAGATTCCAAAACATTTATCCACCGAGTTCACTGATGTCACAATTGGAGCCACTAAATGACACTAAATGACGACTATTTAGAGCTACTTTTATCAACAGTGCTCATTAATGATGTTATTATCATCACTGGTGTTTTCTTACCTGTCATTGTAAATATGCTGACCCATATGTTCAGGTTTCTCCCTCCCACCATTGCGACTTCACTGCGGCTTCCAGGACTCTTCTGCTCTTCATGTTTGGCTTTCTTGGAGGCCCAGATGCCTGTTCCCAGTATGATCATGTAGAACACTCCTATGGACAGCAGTCCGAGCCAGTTTGCTGCCATCGTCAGTGTCTGTGCTGACACCGAAGAAAAAGGACGCGTATCCCTTTTAGGTAAGCGAACAGTCATTCTAACTCAGATTTCACTTGAAAGTAAAAAAAGGTTTTAGGATTCGCAGCAAAGGAAAAGGATTTGCTAACATTAGAGCATAATGTGTGTGTAGATAAATAGACAGTACATTGGATGTTGCCATATGATTTCAACTTGTAATTAACTTGATCAGGTTTACACAGGAACATTTTATAAGATTCTAACTAAACTTTTCCACTGCATGTATGTAAGCTGTATTTTTCTACTATAATACACAGATAGTTACATGTAGATTTTACACATTTAAAGCAAAATAACTATCATCTGCTCACACCTTCCACCAGTTCCAGTCATTTTCCACAACAAGCAGCTGTATTTTAGCTTTTAAAAGAAATATTAATTAGAGTTCTTCAAGTTTTCAAAATGAAATGTTCAGATCACACACGAGGTGAGATACACACTGTACTTCAATTTTAAATTTGTTAGCAAGCAAACAAGTTTATTTTTATAAGACCTTATCATACACCGGGGGTGTTTAAAGTGCTTTACAGGTAAAGGTAAACAATTTAAAACATGTCACAGCAAAATAAATTTAAATTAATAATAAAAGGGCAGCAATTTTTAAAAGGACAGGTTTAAAAATTAAAATATACAGCCCTTTTCCTGCAGCTCTAGGAGTCAAGGCACAATTTCCCACCCCACTGAACTACCACATCTTTTTCTAACCACAGATTGTGTTTCTACTGACATTACGTTTTCTATTTACATTTTCTTATCATTTCTAAAGCCTGGAAACAGATGCAGGAGAAGGCGCAGACACATTTTTTCCTCTCAGACCACGAGAATTACAACATGCTAAAAGTTTAGTAACACTGGGGCATTTCTGTAATGCCAGAAAATACTGGCTACCAGAGCTTTAACTTTAGATCCAATGAAGAAAAGTTAGACTGCTGGGAACAAGATCACGAAACAGAACATTTTAGAAGAAGGGAGAAGATATACCAAAGTATTTTAAAAAATATGAGGCACCTGTCGGGTACAGTACTGGGAGACTTTAGGTTTTTTGTTTTCCCTCGGTGTTTGGTTCATTTTAGGCACCACAGCTACTTTTTTAGGTTTTAGGAAACCTGTTTTAGGAAAATATTATGTCTGCAAAGGACAGTTGGAAAGCAATAAAATAACTGATAAAAGCCATGTTCAGTAGAAACACATTGTGATATGTTACAAACAAACATCAACTGGGATGAAAATACAATCAAAATGTTATTAAAATGCAATTTAGGCAGGCCTCATTTAAACACACAGAGGTCAAACCTAACATTAGAATGTTCAGGATATATTAATTACAGTGTGTGCTAATAACTGAGTCCTGATTTAGTGTTACGTTACATGCACTGCTGCTGCTCACACAACACTTACCCCAATGAGCATGTGTTATTTTCCACTGTTTGCTGTATGTCAACTAATGTCAGTCATCTGTTGTTAGCGGGAAGTGTCTTGTAGTGTTGCCTTGTTAATAGAAAAACCAAAAAAGGAGAGAAACAGTCCTAAATTTTTAATATTATGGGGGATTCTACGGGGATTTAGATTTAGACAAAAAATTGCATTTATTAGTTTAACAATAAATACAATCTGCAAGCTGAACATTTCACAACAAAGTGAATTTTAAAAATGTAGACTTTCATAAGATCTACAGTAAATTCTGCACAACACACAGCTGCTTTTGCATTGCTGCAGCTTGGGTTTATTGACAGACCAGCACTGGCCTGAACTTCTGCCAAGAAACCTAAAATAAACACAGCAAATACTACAGTCAAACTTACTCCAAAAAACAACGGTCGTAGAGAAAACTGTCACATTTTTTTCACTGCAAGCTAAAAGTAAAACTGGAATACATGCTTTCTTTCAAAATAATTATGAAAATTATGCATTGTAATTACCTGTGTTGTCCTGAAAATGTTGAGGAGGTACCAGGTGGAGTAGAGAGCTTTAAAGCCACCGATCACCACAGTGAGGAGGAGGAGGAGGAGGAGGGGGCACGATGAAGCTCCTGAGGGAATGATGCAGACTGGGTGTAGTTTTAACCCTTTTTGCTCAACGTGTAACCGACACCTGCAAACACCTGACACCTGTTTTCACCGCCTCCATTGCTTCCTGACTCCTAGCAGCACGACTCGTTTGTCACACCAGTGCAGCCAGAGCATTGTTTTATCATCAGATGGTAAAAAAGAACCAAAAACATCAGAATCAGAAAAGTAAATCAGAAAGTTTCTGCAGAGGGGAGATCCCCTCTGGTCCTTCAGGCTGCTCATTCCAACAGTGCTGTCAGAGATGTTATCCAGCTGTTAACCAGGGTGCACCACATAAACTAGTTCTGAAGCATCTAGTTATTAAATATTTACACTCACTAAGTTTAACTGTTGGGCAGCTAGCTGAACTAACTGACTAAGCTAACGTTAGCCTGCACCTGTTTGGAGGAAAAAGTAAAAGACGAAAAAGCAAAAGACGAAAACAGTCGACGTATCTCAGGTTGAACTTAGATTTATGATGGAAATATTAGAGATTTTAAATTAAAATTAGAAATAAAATATTGCAGAAAGCATTTGACTGACAGTAAATAAACTCTGGTCAGCATAAACTTAGTATAACAAAAAATATTTTTAAATAATAGAGAAAATGCACATTAATAAACATCAGTAAAAAAAATGCTAGCATGTCTGCCAATATTGCTAATGTACACCCGTAGTTAATCAGCAAACAACAAAGCAAAAGCAATGCACTTCCTGTAGCATCCCAGACTAAAACTGATCACAGATCTGTCTGCCTCAAGCCACTAATTAGACTTAATAATGAGTATCAATAATATTATTATAAACTCTGAACAACATGTTTCTTGTGTATGTATATATAAGTAAAACCAATAGTTTTTAAAAAGATATTTAAAAACATCATAAGCTTCTTCTAAATACTATTTTTAGAAGTCATGTTTGCTCGTGATGCTACATTTACATCCTTTTTTAAAATACGATTCGACAGATTTCTTAAAAAAATATATACATGACAAAAATTATTTACTAGCGGATACTTTGTTTACGTTTTAATAGTAAGAGCTCATTTAGTAAATCACTTGTTTGCAGTGTAGTCTCCCCGAATTTACCCTTAACCAGGGCAATCGGACCAGCTCTCCGTTTCTAGGGTTATGTTCTCACTGCCTACAGATCCAGCCTGTTCAGCAGAACAGCTTTCTTCTTAATAGACATGGCACTTGGTGAATTACTAGGTTTTAATTTAGAGGTTAGGAATAGAAAACCCCAGGGATCCGTTTATAATTCCATGAAATACCTTAGTGACCAGAAAAACCTGTAAGAACCATTAGATTTCAAATACACACAATTGTTCAACCTTTCCCACCATGAGGATTTCATAAACTTCAGGTGATAATTCAAAATCCATACTACTTCACTTTAAATGCATGGTAAATGTTTATTGTAGAATAATAGCAGGGCAAAGCAACAGCTCATAATTAAAAACACCAAAATCAGTCAAAAATGTGAACAGGGATAATAATTCTGGTCAAAATCATAGAACTGCTCATTCCTGATTGAACACACCAAAATCAATTAACCATATGCTTAAGGATAATAAATTTGGTCAAAATTATAGAACTGAGCTTTCTTAATTAAATCCCCTAATACTGTGTTTTAATAGTTGGAGTGTAACAGCAAGGCCTTAGCTGCCACACCCGACCTGACCTGTTTTGTGGAGATCTCCTGAAGGATGTGAAGAACTCAGTACAAAGTCTCAGGATCCAGCAGGAACTCTCCAGAAAATAGGGGGAGAGAACGTCCAGACCCCAATTCAGTCTTTGCAAAAATTCTTTAAATGTCTTTTGGGTTTGTTGCAGAAAAATAGGAAAAGTGTCAAAAGATCTAACACGATGGTAAACTGTCAAAAGGTCACAGAAAGAGTTGAGCACTGCTGGAGTCTGTGGCTCTTCTGTTAGCTCTTGCTGGGTGATGGAAAAAAATCCACTGTCTTATTTCTGAGTCTATTTGCAGACCAATTCTAGATCATTCTAATTAGTGAGAAATAGTAACTGTCCATAGACTAAATCAGACGAGATCCTTCTCCGACTGCGTCCACGAACATCTCCGGACAATTGTCACCTCAGATCACTTTTATTAAAGCACCTTACACACTCATATTGCCTAATTCCTACATATGTAAGTTTGAACTGTTACCCGATTTCACCCCAGGTTAACTTCCCCTTTCCACCTTATTAGGAGATTGTTTTCGTTAATCGGCCGGATTGCACCATAACACCTTCCTGACAGTCTTAGCCGACAGCCAAGAGCTCCATCACTTCTCATCTCCTACACCTGCAGTACCCTAACACAGTAACCATCAGTCATTCATCACAATAGTTACCTGATCATAAGAATTCATCTGATTTTTCAAATCATTACATCATAAGCATAACTTTAAATCTAAGCACACACACACTTGAGCCCACTCTCTGTTCCTCTCCCCCACATTAGAGTCAACTACCAACTTTATATATTAACCATCTCAAATCAGAACCCCTTATTCTAGATCCCCTTTTAAGCCAAATCTATATCACTCTATTAAACTCGGCCCCCTCATTAGGCCTATTTCCTGTGATCTCAAATCATAGCTCAACTTGACAGCAGTTTATTAATTTGTTCATCTGGGCCAGGGCTAATTTAACAAATTATCTCCATGTTAGTTGAGTTTTGCTCTTTTGAATATTTAATGTTAAGTCAAAGACATATTTACATAATCACTGTTTAAGGAAAACATGTCACATCACTTCAGCAATAATTGTAGTAAAATCCTGATGTAAATACTCTGAACCTGCACTAAGAGCCTGATGTGAGATCAGCCATCTGTGACCTTCAGTAACAGAAGTCATTAATGGAGCCGCCGGTAGCATTTCAGGTATCTTAGTAACCACTACTGACTTGTAACTGGACCTGCGGCAGCATATCAGCACAGAACGAGCTCTGTTAATGATTGCTTTGAGGATCAAGTTCTGTCCAGCTGTAAACATACACTGTTTGTTGGCGGTGCTTCACTGTACTTACATGCAGTCTGTGGGAATTTTTGGCCTCTTTTACCCTGAGAGGTGATTCAGCGGACAATTTTGGAGACTACTGCGTGCGATCCTTACTGAGCAGTGTCAATTTCCATTTCAGAGTAATGACAACGAAGGACAGAGACGTGCCCGATGAAGGAGGCTGGGCAGAAGGAAACTGTGGATTTCAGCTTACAGAATATGCCAGAACCACTGATCCAGTTGACTCCAGTGGATTTAATGGATGGCACCAATCATTTACAGCGCAGATGGTAAATGTAGACTTCAATGCACGTAGTAGATGCAGAGAATACAGACTGGATATGTAGTGAGATGAAAAAATACCTTTCTTTTTCCAAGATAGAAAAAGATGAAAGATAAAGAGTGTGGTAGTTTAGATGTTACCTGGATTTGAGTACCAGCGTCAGAGGGGATGGATGACCTATCAGTGAGCCACCCAGGTCCATTTAACCAAAAAAACATCCTATCATTTAAAACCCTGGAATTTCTCCTCAGACTGCTGCTGCTGCTGCTCCAGAATGTAATACACAATCAAAGTTTAATGCAACATTGTGTCATAAGGACAGAAGCTGGCGGGTTTCCAAACTTCACGTCAGAAGCAGGATCCCTTTTCTTTTTCAGGCTCCCCATCCCTGCAGGACACACTCAGGTGAGCGGAGTATTTCTTAAAGATTAATGAAACTTATATTATTAAACAGGTATGTACATGCAGTGGTACCATGAATTTTCCTTCATTTGTGGAGTGGAAAATAATTGTATTCACCACTTGCAGAAATAAAATTCCCCTTATAGTCTGTTCAGGGTTGGTTGTTGACTTTCCTACATTCTGATGTTAATATATGACACATTTAAATTACCACAGCTATGTGCCATGGTAATTCATGCCGGACTGTTTGGCTGCTGCTTGTAATATCATCAACAGAAAGAAAACAACCTGCGCTGAACACAGTTATGTTTTCTTCTACAGTCCTGTGAACATTTGATGTCCATTACTCAAATACAGTTTACAGTATTTGAAGGCTTTACAGTTCAGTCCTGCAGCTGGAGCATATACCGAACAGCCACAGCATTATGACCACTGACAGGTGAAGTGAATTACATCGATCATATTGGTACTATGTGCTGTTCTGCTGGAAAACCTCGGATTTAGCCATCCGTGTTGATGAGACTTAAACATCCAAATAAACATTGTTCCAGAACAAGCACACTCCCTCATGCAAATGGAAATCCCAAATGTCACTGGCCTACCCCTGCAGGAAAATGTACCCCACCACATGGAAAAAAAACATCAACCAATCAGGAACATGTTGAGGAACATGACAATGGCCCAACATGTTGATTTGACCTCCAAACTTCCTACACCCCATTGTGATCAAGCATCAACAGGATTTAATGGAACAAGTTTAATTGACAGAGGCCCCACTGCACAAGTCAGAGTACCCAAAGGATCCAGTGTCAACGTCCTGGTTCCAGACCCCATAGGACACCCTGAGAGGTTCTCTTGTCCATGTCCAATGGTTCAGAGCATTTTTGAGCACATAAGGGGGACCAACACAATATTAGGCAGGTGGTCATAATGTTATGCCTGATCGATGTATATGAATACATTTGCAAACTTTATTGGCATCTATGGATTTGTTTCCTTTAAATAAAGTGCTTTGTTTGTGGCTTCTATCTAGAAGTAATGTGGTCATCCAAGCTCTTTCACTATTTACTTAAATTCTTACGCAAATTAAATCCAAACTGGAAACATCCACTTGACTTTCACCCCACAGCTATCCCTAGCTGATGGAGACGGTGCTTTGCCTCACTGGATGGTATTTAGAAAACGGACTAACAGTCTCGCTGGCTTGGCTTTGACTGAGGATTGTGGGATATATCGACTTAAACTGTCTGCCACCGGTGAGAGGTGCACGGCCCACTTTTATCTGCACATCCTGAACAGAACAGTGACTGACAGGAATCCAGCACGGTAAGAAACCACAAGAGTCTGACTTTCTAACTGCTGTTCCACATGAAACTATTTGCTGACATGTTTGACAACTTTATGACACGATAATTTGTCCATTTATTTTAGTTTGTCTTTCAGTTTGTTGTGCTGCCAGCAAGTGACCAAAACATGGCAGATAATGCACGTTTATAAAAAGGTCACAAACATACATCTGGTTTTTGGAAAACGTCACTCAAACATCAGTAAATAGAGCTTTTTGAGAGCCATTTCTAGCTTCAGATTTGATGCACTTTTGAGTATTTGCAGTATTATGACCATGTTCCCCATGTTCCTCAGCTTCATCAGATTTTGGCTACAGAGATACTTGTTAGTAGAATCAACTCAGAGATGATTGATTAGGGCTGTCTGGATATCAAATTTTTACTACACATCATCTATATATCATAATCATGCTATTTGTAAAATTCATCCTTAACTTTGCTTGTGTGTTTTGTATCATTTTTAGCAAATGAATTGCACTGAAAGTACCATAACTGCACTGTATGTTGTTGTTATGTTGAAATGTCAACCAGATAGTTATTGGCACTGGAACATTCACACCATTATTATGTGTCTTATAGATTAACTATTTTTATTTTGTGGTTCGTTACACCTTTAGTTTTGGTCTTATGGTGAACATTACTGATTAAATGAATGAAAATATTGTTGCTTTGTGTCTAATAGGGACACTTTGTCCTGCTCTGAAGGGGAAATGACCACCTGGGCAACCCTTCTCCTTCAGCTCAATCCTACGACTCTTGACGCTAGCCAGCGCATCGGTTTGGTCACCACCATGGCTGAATACCTGCACCTGCTGCTAAGCTTAGTCTCCCTATTCTCACAAAGAAAACCCTTCACACTAAAACAAGAGACGCTCAGAGTTTGTCGGCAAGGTGGGCTTGCTGAGAAAGAAGATGCTATTGGAGATGTTGCTGAGCTTGTGTGGCCCGTCGGTTGTCAAGAAGAGGAACGACAGTCAGATTTAGCGAAGGTACTGGAGCACTGTATGAAGGCAGGAAGTTTGACGAAGTTACTGGGAGCTCCGGTGTTGGGATGGAGGGTGTTATGTGCAGCCACTGAGGTTCGATATAAAGTTAAGAGAGGCTTGCAAAGGCAGAAATTTACACCTACTCCTCATATGATTGTTCCACCTCCAAGTCGGATCCAGCAGAGTTTGGAACTTAAACACATAAATGCAGTTCCTTTACAGCTGGAGCCAATTTTGTCTTTGAGGACAACTCAAAGAGACGACTCAACTAGAAATACTATCATCTTTGGCAGGCAGACTGATGCTTTCCTAGAGTTAACCGAGAAGGTATCCAAGTTGACTTGTGAAGTATACGCTTTTAAGACACTAATGTATCAACCTGACATCAGTCCTGAGATGAAAGTCGCCAACAACATGCAAAAAATACAGAAACCCACAACTTCCCTCTTCTCTGTTGAGCAGACGAATGTGTACCCTCATAGCACTGGTCTCAACTCTCTCCTGGAGCGACAAGTATTGACTGACAAATTGATCTTGACACCTGACAGTCATGAAAGTTGGATATCAGTTCACAGCTCTCAGCAACATATAAAGCAAACTGGGCTGCTTCCATCACTAATACAACCTCTTATTGAAGTCACTGGTTGCATTGGACGAGTATCAGCAGTTACATTCTGGACCACAGAATTATTTGATTCACCCTTTTTGCCCAAACATCCATCAACAGCTGGTCACACCATGCTGAACTTGGAAACTTTCTCAACACCACACAGTGTTTACCCCTCACCGCCGCTGACCCGGGCCTCTCACAGCGTCACCTCCACGCTGACACACGAAGCCGCCGACAGAGATTCGCTCGCCACTCGTCTGACCCGGCGACCTCCCCAGAGGGAAACCCCCCTCTGGACTGAATCCTGGACAGCAGACCGCACTGAGTCAGAGAGTCAGTCCTCAGTGAGCTCACAGGGTAGGTCTGCTGCTGTTGACTTCTTTATGACTATGTGGGATTGTTCTGGGTGCTTAGTCATTCAGATCATATGTTGTAATGACTTGACCTTGTTTGAAAGGGAGTCTGCAGCTGAATGGAGCTCGAGGGATGAATGAATGGAGGAACATATGGACTAATGTAGTCAGGGGAAGTATGGAAAACAAATGACTGTGTTAGAGTTGTGAGTTATGCTGAGGATCATATCAAATGATAAGTCATAAGTCCAATGAATTTAAACACTCAGACATATCAGCCTCTGATTTGTTATTCTATTCTATGCTTTCTACTCTTTTTTTTTAATCTACTGCTATATAAATGTTTTCAACAGTGTCCCATAACTGAAAAAATCCACCAGTACTGCAAGTTCTTATTTGTTTTCCATTTGTTTGTTGTAAACAAGGCACTAAAATATTCCATAAAGTTTCGAAGTTGGGTTCACAAGCACACAGTCCTTTGATCTATCATTCTGTAAAGTCTTTAGTGTAGAAACTATAAATTTGGGGGTTGAGTACAACGAAGAGCCATTTGAACTATTATCTGTTTGTTGGTGGAGGTACTGAAGAACTCATGACTGAAATAAAGTGTTGCATTTCTCTCTTAGGTCACACTGTCCATAAAGAAGAGCCTTTTAAAGACCCCAGCGTTGCCAAATCAGCACCATCTCATACCTCATCTGTTTTCCATCCACTTTCTACAGCGATTTATGATGCCCTCCTACCGAGCTCCTCATTTAGGACAATACGATCACTGCCATCGTCAAACAAAACGCCCCCTCCTGTGATGTTCCCACATGTGTCATCACACATAATGATGGAGCAGTTATCAGTAACTCAACCCTTTGGCACAAATCAAAATGTGTCCCCAGCTACATCTGGGATGAATCAGGATCCACTGAATGTAACAGCTCAGGATGTGTCATCGACCTCGTTAGTGGGTCAGGTGATGATGTCTGCACAAACTGAACTGGAGTCTTCGCTGTCAACATCTTTGCTGTACAGTCTGGAGCCCTCAGTGACAACGTTAACACCAGCTTTACCCTCCGAGATTGGCATTTTCAGCTGGCAGCATGGGACACCCGATATCACAAATCCATTATTTACTGAACAGTCCCTCCAAGTCTCATCATCTCAGATGCCACCGCTTCAGATGTTTTCCATATCTTCATTTCCTGACGTCTGCGCTTCTTCTTTGCAGCAGAATCTTGAAGATGTAAAGTCAGAATCGAGGACAGAAGTATGTTTGGATCAAAATGGACTAACACAGACATTACATTTAGGAGTCGTATTGGTTTCACTATTTCCAACATCTCCTCCACCGAGCCTTCCTTCATCAGATCCTCCACAAATCATTTCAGCCCCTACAGCGTTCAAAGACAAATCTTTTACATCTTTCAAGACCAGCAATGGGAGAACACAAGCCATGCAGTCAATGGAACAAACTATCCAGACACTGCTGCTTGAGAATTCCCAACGCCTTGAGAAGTTTCCCCACATGTCCTTCACAACAAGCACATTTTCCAGTATAACACTCCTGACTCTAATTCCACCAGTCCTAAAAACAGTAACTGTGACTTATCCACTGTCAGTAATGTGGACTACCAAACCAGTGTCTGAGAGAAATGTTGATCCCACTGCTCCCTCTACTGCTCAGGAATCGCACACTGCATCCTCTAGTCTACAGATGCAAAGTCTGGAGCCTTCATTCCCATTATGTGGTGAATTCATGGATGTAAGTACTTGTGCTCTACCTGCCAAAAGCACCTTTATTGTGAGAACAGTGGATCATACTCTGATCTTTATGACCAGTTATTTACACAGCAAGAAGTATCCAACTGATTCAAGCAGACTTTTCTTTTCTACTGAGACTTTGCTGGAAAATCTTTCAATGCCGCCTCCTTTAGAGGGCAGTGGTTCCTCCACAATAACACACACATCTTTAACTCTGAGCACATCTGATTTTACTGGAAACTCTGCCACTTCAGAGAATTCCTTGTTGATCTGGCAATCATTTGTTAGAAACAGCCGGACGTTAATGACAGCGGTGCTTCCCACTCAGCAGATTATATCTTGGAGTCCATCTATGAGTACATCAGTCTCATTACAAGCTATTGGACTTTCCTCTTATAGAAGACAGAACTCAGTCCGGCCATCATGCACTTCATCTTCCATCTCAAGTAAGTTTCGTCATCTATGGCACTTAAATCTCAGTTGTAAGTGTAAAAGTGGTAAAAGTCGGCAGTTGAGCATGTTTGTGAGGCAAAGCAGTAGCAGTAAACGTTACCTTTGTCAACCAATGGGATAATGTGATACTTGTGTGTGTCTGTGCATGTCGTTCTATTTCAATAGCTTCTATTTTAATAGCAACATCTTTGGGTTTTCGACAAACATTCCAAAACCCGAAAATGTTTAGTTTACTGGTGTCTTTTACAGAGAAAAGCGGGAAATTTTCACATTTTAGGAGCTGGAAGCAGCCACTTTTTGTTAATTTTGCTTTAAAAAATCCTAACATGTTAAATCGATTCTTAAAGTAGTTGAAATCCCACTGTGTAAATAAATTTCTTGGTCATATAAAATGTTGCAGCTCTGCAAAAGGTTTTGCTGTATATCACTACTAGTGTCCACATGCACCATAAGGCTCCTTTAATGTTTGAATTGTGTATAACATTTGTATGTATTTCTATTTACAGACATGTTTATTTAAATGAAATAACTTTAACATAACTTGAATTTATATTCCAGGTTCCCTGAATCTTCCGCCCAAAGTGTTACAGTCTATTCCGGCTCTCATGGCCACTGTTGGCTTCACTTTTCACTACATGATCCCCCCTAAAACCTTTGTTGATCCAGAGGATGGTGAGGCCGACGCTCTGTCCCTGGAGATGCAGCTGATTGATCGGCCACCCATCACTGTGGGTACCTGGTTGGCTCTGGACGGTTTAGAGCTTCATGGTGTTCCTCTGGAGGTCGACCTTCAGTTTGCTCCTCAGGATCTCCTCCTGGTGGCCAGGGACAGTCAGGGCCTGAGCACCTGGCTGCCTCTGACTCTGGATCTGCGTCGCAGCCCAGTCAACCCGTGTCATGTTTTCACCTTGACAGCTCAACGCAGCCTCAACTCCATGCTCCGCCACCGCCACAGGGTGGAACTACTGCTGAGGAAACTATCAGGCTTCTTTAACAGCTCCAGCAGCCACCACCTTTCTGTTGTTTCCATGACACCTGGATCCACGGTGGTGTCTTGGTACAACTACAGTCTGTGTGAAACTGGCAGACGTAGGGTATCAAACTGCCACGCTGATCAAGTACGAGGTATGTGGTTGGCAATGAGCTCAATAGATGGATCAGTTAATGCTGAATTTAGAGAAGTAATGCTCCCAGAGTTCCTTATTACCAGCATTGGATCTGTAAGGTTCAGTAGTGACTGTTTTACCAACGTTCCCACATTTGGTAGTTCAACTCCTGTTGTCCAAACTACACTGGATCCAGGTTTAGGCACCAATACCTCCCTCACTCCCACCTCTACGACTCATGTCTCTGTGTCTCCAGCTGCCACTCCCACCTCACAACAGACGGACTCATATCAATGGATGGCCAGTGTGTTGACAGCTCTCCTTATCGTCTGTCTTCTCATCTTAATCATCCTCCTCATTGCTGTAGTTCTCTATTTCTGCAAAGGCCATGGGATGTCAAGAATAGTTGCCATCTGGCCTGCAGGCAGACTGCTTTCAGCTCAAAGCAGAGATCTGACAGCCATAAGACCAAGACGACCTCCAATATTCCAGCCAGAGCTTCCTCCTCCTCCACTGAGACTGTGGATCAACCTTTCACATGAGGACGAGTGGCAACTACCATCAGATTATGACAAGATACTACAGCCATGTCCTCCACAGGATGACTTTTCAAGTATATAACAAGAAAGAACTGCAACACTTGTCTGAATAATTTGTAATGTGCAGCAACACAACCTCACAATTCAAGTCCAGTGTTTGGGAAATTGTGTGAACTAGTTACTTTGACTTTGATCAGCCTACTGAAAACCTACCTCTTATTATCAATGAAAAGTATGTGTCATCGCAATCGTAAAGTATATGGAGGCACAGTGTTCATGAAACTCATTAAGGTTATATCCAGTATAAACATGAAAATGTAAAACAGTAAGTTCTTAAACCTCAACTCAAAGGGTAGAAACAGTTAATGTGACTGGCGGCTGCTTTTGTCAAGCCAATTACATATCTTTCGTATCTACAATATATGATTTATGTAGTTGCTAATTTCATGTCTTTTTTATGTCACATTGACCACTTCAGGTGTACACTTCAACATTTTGATGAACAAATCTTGTTTTCTTGGTCAGGCTCAAAACTTATCAATCACCCTTCATAAGATATAAAAATTCTCACATCCACATTCAACATGACTTCTGCAAAACCCAACAGCAATGTTCTCTACTGACGGCTTTTATTGTGTTACACAATATGTGAACAGCATATCTACAAAATCAGGGGTAAAAAATTATAAATTCCATGTTAAAGTTCACTGTCTATTTCATTTGGTGTCCTTGTTCAGGGAGCGTAAGGTGACACCCAAGTCTGAAAAAACACTGTGGTCCACAATCTCATCCTCGGAAAAGGTGAAGCAACAGATCTGTGGAGACATCATCTGGTGGCTTTCCCATTTTCATGTACATCCATCCTGTAAATGGGGGAAATATCAATTTCAAAGACTGATAACAGATTAAAAGACAAAATGTCTATATTATACTATCTTGTATGCATCTGTTATTGCATTAGTGAAGTGTGTGTACAGGAATAAGACACAGAAAGCAATCAGGACATGTTAAATGTGGGAGTATTACATTAGAGGTGATCTATTTTTCACAACACACCCATTCTCGTCTTTGAGGTGCTGATACAACTCGAACTTGTTGTTCACGGAGCTTGCTCTTCCAACAAACTCTTGGTGCTTCCTGGAATTGGCTGCAGTGATCCGGTTGGTCCACATGGTGAGGAGTGAGACGGGACCTGCAGAAACAGCGAGACCAGACCGCAGATCAAAACATAAGTGCTGAGTAAAAACCACTGAATGCAGATGGTTGACAAAAAGGCCTTGGAGGACATTTTCAATCTAATTTACACAAGTGTTTTGTAAGAAAACTGTTACTCTCTTGGAGGCTGTAACCAGTAACATGTTGATTTACTGCTGGGACTTACTAACAAAAAGGCAATATAAAGGTTAAAAATCTTCCTGAATAATTGTCATCCTTATGATTCATTCTGTTTTTTGTTTCATGTGTGAAATCAAAAGGTCTAAACTTTATTCCGTGAACCACCCGATACAAAATGTTCTAAGAAAGTCTTAGAAAGAAATCACTGAATGTGAAGCTAGCAGGTGAAATCTGGAAGTTTGTCACTGACATCTCTGTTTTTTCCTGTTTCTGTCCTGAGCAGAGATAAGAGGATGATCGCTGGTACCTTTCGCTCTCTCTGGAGGCTGAACTTCCTCTGTGGTCAGACGAGGCTTCTTGTTCAGCGGCTCTGGTGAGTCTGGAGAATCCTTGATCACTTCTGACTCCTGTTCTTCTTTATCCAGCAAACCCTTTAGCCTTCAGGACAGTGCAGATGAGAAAACAAAAATATTAATATAATCTAGGTAAGACTGTCTTTTCTGGAGAAACATCAGAATCGAAAAAAAAATCTGTGTAATGCTAAAAAGCTGTACATGCTTCCAAAGGTTTTTCTATCCCTATGAAGATTATTTTCACATATAAACAAACACAGAGAAGACCTGCTGACCTCTCAGATTCCTGCCAACTTTTGTCGTCTGTCTCCTTGCTGCCATTTTTCTCCGTCCTGTCCTCCCTCTCTTCCCTCTTCCTCCCTCTCTTCTTCCTCTCCTCCTCCTCTGGAGGTTTGCTGCGACAGGCGATGATGCAGTCCAGAACTCTCTGGTGTCTGTCAGTAGCTCCAGCGTGAGTTTTCACTAATGTTTCCAGCTCGTTCCACATTATACGGTACTGTTCGTCCCTGGAGATAACAGCAGAGCAGAAACATTAGAAAGACTGACAGAAACTATTTGGTTGATGCTCATTTCCGCTGGTGAGCAAAGGATAGAGGATGTTTGTAACAATTAATAAATACCTCTTGGGGCCTTTGCCTCTGGATCCTACTGTGGAAATGGGAAGTGGGTCGTTCTTCCTCTCCATGTCCACCAAGTTGTAGACGGTCTTCTGGCAGGTCAGAACGTCCTCCTCAGTCAGCGTTTCTTTCACTATCAGGTTAGCCAGGGGAACCACCTAGTGGAGGAAAACAAGAAGGCACAGAAGGTGCTAAAGGATGGGCCAACATGGAAAGTAGCACAGTCCAAATTCTCCTGAAATCACCTCTTATGTTAATCCAAATATTTTTGGAACAAGGTGAAAACTTCGCCAATATGATAAAAATCTTAAGTAGAAGATAAGTGAAAACTGAACTCTATTAGCACTATAGTATCTCTATAATGTACTCACTGCCTGCATATTGAAGATGGTGGTCTGGGAGATGATCATGGGCCAGTATCTGGTGTGACGTTCCAGCTGAGCTTTGGCTCTCTCGGCTGGCAGCTTCCCTGAAGGATCATGTGAAGATTCTGAAACAGGAGTCAGCCGGTTCTCCCTCATAAATTCACCAAAATCCTGAAAAGAAAAACAGTTTTGATGAGAATAATATATTTTGTTGCATGTTTTAACACAGCTACTGTGAGCTGAACATACAGTGATTCTGTAGTCTGTCACTCGGCCTCCACAGCCCTCGCTGATGGACGGTGGATCCTCTAAGGTGGAGCGGTTGCTATTGAGCACATGCAGGAAGATCTCGCCTCCATGGCTGCTCAGCATGTGGCTGATGACCTTTGAACCTGACTTCCTCGGCTGCTCCAGCAGCACTGATCGACCTGTCAATCAGAGAGGTAATCAATCAATCAGCTAAATTTGTCTGCAGATAACACCAGAGCAAGTAAATGCCAAAGTTAAACAGTAAAGGCAAACTACTTTCCTCAGGTGAATCTTAGTTCTGAGTGTAAATGTAACTTTTGTAAATGTCATTGGGCATCTTAGGAACGGCACAGCTTCAATAAACAATCAATGAATTTAGTAGATAAAGCAGACAATAAATACAGGTTTAGAAAAGGTTTATTCAGCTCACCGTTCAGAAGAAAGTTTGTCAAACAAGATGAGGGACGACTGTTTACGTCTGTGGGGGAGATGCGATAAGCTCCTGTGCAGTAATGCAGCTCTGAGGTGGAGAAACAAACACAAATACATAATGTTAACAATAGAATCAGGCCTCTTTGACCGCAGTTGTGTCAGTCGATTTCTACATATTCCATCAATAATGCCTCCCTCACTGCTGTGTAAAAATATTTACGTCAGTCTAAACTGCAACTTCTTCAAGCACTTCCCTTTAAATTTGCAGAACTTTAAATCCGTTAAAATGAAAAATGGAGCATTTATCACAGCTTCATAACTTCAAAATAAACTACTGAAAAACAAAAAACATGTCACCTAACCTGGCGTTAATATTTTTTTAAAATGTAACGCCACAAGTTGGAAATATTTCAAAAAGTAAAAGTGTGAAACCTTTCAGATTAAATACCAGTTGACGAGTAAGAACTTGCATTGGCTTTGCCCACCTATGCTGTTGGTTCGTGGAGTGCACCATTTCAGTGTAACAGTCTCTTTAAGTCCATTTTCTCGAGTGCTGGTGCCTGCCATATGCAAATCTCCTGCGCAACAGAAAGACAACAGATGAATTATTAATTTTTGATGACAAATATAGAACATTAACCAAACATAGAGTCATAAAGCAGATTGACTCCTAATGAGGTGCCAGTGATATGAACAGTAAAGTTATAGTTTAGTTTGTATAGAGATCCTAATATTACTTTTTATAATTCCAAACCACTAAAACAAAAACTTCAACCCACTGAGCTGCTTAAATGCCTCACTTATATTTTTGAACGTGAGTACCCACCACTTTTGAAGAACTCCAGGTGAGCGTCTCTGTGATGCAGGAGCTCAACGTCATAATTAGCTGATGTATTGGCATGCTGCTCTTCCTGTCCATCCACAGAGACAAGAACAAATGCAGGTCAGCATGACGTCAGCTCTTAACATGTGCAAACTCACACACACACACACATATGCACAAACACACATTAACACTGCTGATTTCATGTTCCAAAGGGGGAAATGATAATGGACAAAGTAAAAGGAAAATGTTGGCTTGCTCAGTGGCTCAAGTGTGTTTTTTCCTGGTTACATCAGAGACTAGTGTTGAATGTAAATGTAGTTTAATTCATATGATGCATAGCTTCTACTGGACCTACAGTTGTTTGACAGTGTTAAGATAAACAACTTTGTAGAGTGTGTTTTGGCTCAAGCCAAAATACGGGACCTGGCAACCTTTAAATGCTGGCAACACTGCTTTGAATTTGAAAACATAGTAGACCTGGGAGGTGAGACAGAATACAACTATCTAAAGGTGGAATCAAGTTTAAACATTTAAGGGATGGTTATGTTTAAGAAACTAGTTATCAAGACAGCACAATGGATCACACCGAGACACTAAATGGAAAAGAGTTTGTCATGGGAAGAGAAGGATTTAAAGGGGGGACAGAGACCATGGGGGAGATTGAACATATTTTCAGGTATACACACCTAACAGACACTGACAGGATTTAAAAACTCAGAAGAGGCAACGCTGGTCAGAAAAACAGCTGAATGCAACATTCACATTGTGCAGTGTTTTGTGTGTTTGGCGTAAATATGATCTTTCTAAACCACCCAAAAAAGATTTTCCCACAGCAATTTGAATGTCTTTAAAAGAAAATGTTCATTCAGTATAATCATCATCTTAAAACATTCATTCCTGTTTAAACTCTGACATCAAACTCTGCATTCACATGAGACCAGAGTTGCCTGTCCTTTACTTGAGTCTCGCCAGCAAATCTGTAGAGCAACTGTCACATTAAAAGAAATTAATGGTAAGACAGTTTGCAACAGTAGAGTTCAAAAATTAAATACACTACATGTTGTAAACTCTGCCTCTTCCTCAAATTGATGTGTGTGTGATCAGGGTACTAACCTGTTCGCAAACATTTAATGTGGGCTAGCAAAACAGAAAATACAGCATGAAACCAGCAGCAGGTTCACAGTCAAATCAACATGCAGATGAGATAAACAAAAAAAAGATGCGACTGTAGAGTTTAATGAGTTATTATAGGAGAGGAAGGGCTTAAGCAAGCAAAAAGAAAAGTGTGAGGGAGAAAATAACTTAAAAGTAAGCAATTAATCAAATGAAACAGTGAGCGATGCACCGTATTCTGAACATGACAAGACTTTTATACTAGTAGCAGGAAAATAAAACATGTAAAAGTTTATGGAGGTTAACATTTTGGCGAAGGATGTGCAAGACAAAAAGCAAGGAGAAGAAGGTCTTTACCTTCATTGGGATGTTTGTTATGGTGGTGGAGGTCAAGTCAAAGTGCTGCTGGACCAAAATGTTGAGTTTCGTGGCCAAGTGCCTCCCAGCACGAACACTGTGAACCTCGCTGGTGAGCAGAGGAGAAATCTGAGACAGCAAGAGAGGGACACAGTGAGATAGAAAAGCATTAAATGTCATGTTTTTACTTTCTTTTCTGTTTGTTTTTTTAATAAGATGAGTTCAAAGCTTTACACCCACCTCTTTCTTGGGCCGATCAGACACCAGCGTGTCCTCACCCTGTGGGTAGATGTGAACTAGAACCAAGTCACACTGCTGGATGGCCATCAGCCTAAAACCCACAACAATTAGTTAAAATTAATTATTTATCAACCTCTAAGTGCTGCAAAAAGAACGCAGTGCATTCCACATTTGTGTATTATTGTGGTCTTAGAGTGATCAGCCATGATAATCACATCAAGATCATTTTAAGCTGATGTGACATCTTGGTGCATATTATCTTCTACTGACCTGTCTGAGCCTGCTGCCAGCTTGTTTTGATCTAAAATGGTCTCCTGAATGCAGTCCTCCAGCATGCGCACATGAGTATCACTGTATGATAAAACACAAGAACAGTTTGGGTAAATAAGACAGAAATACAAAACAGTGACAATGCACGGCTGCACAGAGGTACATTTATGTACATTTACTGACGACAATTAATCAATTAAAACTCAAGTATTAAGTTATTTGCCAACTACTTTGAGTATTTTTAATGGAAACAGTTCAATTCCTCAGATTCCTGATTCTTACATGTGAATATTTTTTGGCTTCTTTCCTCCTCTATGACAGTAAACTGAATATCTTTGGATTGTGAATACAACAAACATGCAGAGGTCATCTTAGGCTTTGCGAAAAATTGGTCAGCATTTTCCACGGTTTTCCAACATTTCATATTATACCAAACAACGAATCTGTTACTCAAGAAAATAATCAACAGATTAATCAGCAATAAAAATTATCATTAGTCAAATGGTGCTTTTTCCTAGTCTGTTCTTTTGGGCTTACCATCACCCTTTGAGCGCTGCATAGTGTGTTACAATCTCCACCACTCATGTAGCGATAAGGACGTTATTGATGTCTAAAATTAGCTTCCAGCCTTCACCAGCATTGTATGAGGTTTCTAGCACAATCAGTCCTCCAACTTATCTTTGTACATTTGTGACACCTAGAAAGAGCTACTGATTCAAGTCCTTTTTAAGGCTCTTTTTGAGTTGGTTTGCGTAATACTGTTAAGTGTTTGCAATGTTTTTGATCCACTATATAACCAAATAAGATTGACAAAATATTTTAAAAATCAGTCGTGGATTTTAGCTGAATCTACATCATCTGATCAATGGCTTCTCTTGATCTTTCGGCACTTTATTGACAGTGTTTACCTTTTAGCATTGGTTAGACAGATAATACGGCCTCTATTGGCAACCCTCTCAGCGGTGTCCATTAGAGCGGTGCGCCTCTCGTGCTGCAACTCTGTAATCTTGCATAATGACTCCACCGCAGCAACCAGCCCATGTAAGATGCTGCAACACTCTGGATCCTCACGTGGGTTTGGAGGCCCAACAGCTGCCAGAGCTGACATGAGCTGCCACAAGGGAGAAAGAATACTTAATCCTATTACAAGCTTATTTCTGGAGAAGACTTGTGCAAAAATGCTGTCACTGTTTATTTGAAATGTAGCACTTCTCTAAAATATGACAATGCAAATCAAATATATTCAGCTGGCCTCTTGAATTTTATTGCAGTGGGTTACCTCATGCGTGCTCTGATCTTCTCGCCTCCAGCTATTCAATATGTGAAACTCCGAGTCACTCACAATGTAATTAACCTGTAAAATAAAGATAAAATGTCAATGGCATTGTTGACGTCACTGTTGCACTGTAACTAAATTTATTAAAACTTTCCAACCATATCTTATACAATAAACATCCCCTCAGGACCGCAGCTGTTTTTTCCAACCATCTCCAGTAGCAGCAGCACTCAAGTGAAACCAATAACATTTCAGTCCGAGTTAAAACCAAAAAACTAACCAGTTTGTCCACTGGATAAAGATCGTAGAGGATCCGGCAGTACTCCATGGAGCACTCCACAGCACAGGTCCACAGTGATTTGGACACAGGGGCCAGAGGGATGACCCCTTGAGCTCGGCTCTTTGTCAGCACATCACACTCCACCTGCTGACGACTGGACTCTGCCATGTAGGGACAGTGGTCCACCACAAAGACAGTCTTGTGTGCCACTGAGAACATCTTCATTTTTCAAATCTTTAGTGTGCGCTGAACTGTAAGAGTAACAGAAGAACAGATTAATGTTAAGCTCTACTTACATTTTTCCTCCTGTTTGAACTGAAATCTTATGTTCCCCTTTGTCACAATCAAAAATGCAGCAGAGTGTAAACACAGACTAAACAAAAAACATAAACACAGCATGCAAAAGCATGTCTGAGGAACAGGTTTAAGATCAACCCCATACACTATATGTGTTGTTGATGTGTGGCACTACAAAATGTAAATGACATACTGACTTGTGATTTCTGATCTTTGGCCCCACTCTCAATCTGCCCATTATCTAGTCCAGGATGTAGTGCATACTTTGCTATTATTGGACATCCATTCTGTTGTGAAGATGTACTGTGTTTAAACAATAGATACATATTCACCTATTTTAAAAGAATGTATAGAGGTTAATAAATAGTACATGTTGTGTTTATATAATATGTGATCTATATCCCCCATTAATTTGTGTGGCATTGTAGACTGAAGTTGGTAGGAATGACTGCTTAAAACAATCTTGGTGTACACAGATAAGTAACTGATGAATTTTAATTTTGTGTCCGGTCATTTATACATCTCCATCTTTACAGGATCATTTGGACACAGCAGCAGCAACTCAAAAGTAAGACGTGCATTTCCACCAACATCTTCAAATCAATACACTGATTTACAATATTACAATCATTACAATGGCCAAGGTGATCCCCAACAATGTGATTTAAATAAATATATATGCAGACTGACATAAAAGACAATAAAAGGTAAAAAAAAAAAAAAAGTTATTGTTATCAAGACCTAAAATAAAACCTGTGAATTACATAGTGATTTTGTAAGAAATCTGTATGACAGCCGTCACACTCAGGTTAGATCCTCGTCCACTTTTGTTTTACTGTTACAGAAATAAGTGGGCGCTAACAGACTTATCATTTGACGTATTAACTAGTGGTTCGTTATCATACATTTCCATATTACCTGCTAGTCAGTGAATGTCAACTCACCTGGGGGAAAAAACTTGCCAGCGCACCGCTTTCCGATTATGAAATAATCTGAATCGTCTGAATACCCGAGGCTGCTCTCCTTTGGTTTAAGTTCTGGTAGTTAAACTTGTTATCCTGCTAACAAGCGAGGGTCCTAATCAGCCTCAGGACATGTTCATCACCAACCGTTAGCAGGCTAACATCACACGACCTGCTCCTGTAGCATGCATGTCACTGACCGCCGCGTTAGCCTGCTAGCTAACACAAGCCGGAATCATTTGTTTGCTGATTCACGTTTATAACCGCCGATATGGATATTTACTCATTATGGCATCTGTGGAACGCTAAGCTAAACTTCTCATAATCAACTCACTTCCAAACTATCGCCACGTAACTGTTTTTACACATTTGGAAAGGAAAAGAACAAACAATACAATTCTAGGCGTTGCAAGCTAGCAGGTTTGTTATTGGCGGAAATGTGTCCGGTGGTGTTCCGTCGCCGTTTTCCTTCCGCTGGTGAATAAGCAGCAAAGCGAGAAGGATCCTAGCTCAGTTTGTGACCTGAGTTACTCTTACATTCGCCTCAAAGTGCACGAAAGGGACTGGGTGGAAAAATAAAAATATTCCTACTTAAGGTGTTAAAGCTACGGGTTGACATTTTAGATATATCTTTCGATCCACATTTGACCTCTTTCTTCACATACTTATAAGGTGTTCGACTCGGGGCGACATTAACGGTTAAATCAAATTCTTGCACGCGCTGCTATACTTCTTCTCTGATGAAAAAAACTATGGAGGAGCGGAGCGGCGGTGCCTAAAAGTCGGTTAAAATAACTTATCCGACCCTGGAACACACTTTAAATTCCCGTGTGGACCGTAGACGTGTTTGGAGTTACAACCTGTTGCAGGTAAAAAGATAACGTTAAGGTTTCCTCCTAAAGTTTGCGCTGGAGAGTGAAAGGAACGAAAACCTTAGGTAGTTTTAACGACTGGAATGCGTAACATCTCAAACAAAAGAAGCAAATTAACGTTAAAAAGTTCTAGTTTTCCAAAGACATGCGCTTAAATGCCACTTGTTTTCATACGTTATGTTAATTAATGTTTTAACAGCGAGTTTAGCTAACTAATTTACGATGAATGTAGCTGCTGAAGGGGGCGTTCACTTGATTTATCAGACGCGGCTGAGCGACATGAACACCCTCCGCCTCCGACCCCACCCGTCTTATTTCCATTCTCTCAAGTCACAACTTGACCAAAGTTTGTGTTGCTGTAACCATGTTGAGAAATAAAACAGGAATGCACAAAGGACGGGGCTCCTCTTTAAGACCACTGTAACACACTCGGAGAGCGACTGCTTGTGGATTCTTTAGTGTTTTTTTCTGTTTTTGGTGATGAGACTGAAGCCCACCAGACCAGAACTATGAGTGAAAACGACATCCTGGAGATGGACTCTCTGTCTGACACCGAGGAGCTGCAGGGTGATGCAGAGCTGGGCATGATAGACGAGGAAGTGGGTAAGAGAGCCGCTTTGTGTTTCGCAAGATGTTTCGCTGTCTTCGTTTGCTTGTTTTGTGAGATCACGGGTAAAGTCTGGGTTTTACCCCAGCTGTGATACAGTTTATCAGGCAGCTGAAATACAGATGTTAATCCATATTATCTGTGGGAACTCACCACTTACTTATCCATCACTTCTCTGTAGGTTCATCTAAGTTAGACAGTGGTTTAAAAGTTGTTTTTTAACTACTAAAGTGCTGGGCCATAATTACTCATATTTATAGAATAAGTGCAATTTTGAAATACTTGTACTTCACTTCTGTATTTATATTATCTGCAGTTTACTTTCCAAGAAACTATACTACAGTGGGGGTGTGGTTCACACACTTTAACAGTCTCTAACTCACACCAAAGCATCCATAGCATTTAAGAGAATCACTTTTAAATATTAATTCATCACCAGTTAAACAAACACACCCCTGAAATTTACTTTTAGTTTTGTAGATCTTAGATGTGGCACTTCAGAGAGGCTACAGTGTACGTAGAGGTGACTGCATCTCTCGACACTCTATTGTTATTTGGATTTTCTACATTCCTCACATTTCAAACTGAACTGTAACTTCACTGTTAAATAGAATTAGCCCTGACTTGTTATAGCAGATGTAACTATGTAAATCTCCGATTACAGTACAGTATGTTGCAGTGTCTGTGGGAAAGGCGGGAAAGATTTCTCAATCTGTAACTTCCTTTGTGTCTGTCTTGTCCAGAACACTGACATACTGTCTGCTATTACATTTTTTTAAACTCGCACACTGAAAGACAAATGGTCCTTTGGGTTTACACTGATAGTTGTCAGTTATGAAGAAAAGCGCCTAACCACATGGAAATAACCACAGCATTTCACACTGGTTCATAAAGGGCATGCCAAAGTGCACTCTGTTTAATGGAGCCTATATTCCATTTGTAATAAATTATTAATGTTCACACTTTTTGACCCTGTGGAGCTTTGTGCACTGGCCCAGATATTACTATTATAGTTTTTATCAACTTCATAAAGTCCACAATGAACACATTGTGATGATTCAGGAAATCTTCCTCATTTTTGACATCAAGCCAGCACTGTTTTTATGGCGTCGGTGCAGTAAACCTGATGCTTCACTCAGGCGTGACACAGATTCTGTAGGTCACCGAATGCCATGGAAACAGCTAAGTTTCCCATGAGGAGGTGTATTGCTCAATCACTCTTGTAAGGAATGTCATCTGCAGGAAGCATTTTGCAGTCATAATTAGTAATCTGTAATCCTGTTTCACATGCAGAATATACAATTACCGGCTCCAGCTAATACTCAGCAAGATCTCAGAGCTGCTCCTGTTCCTGGAGAGTACATTAGACTCAATTTCTGCCAAATGTCATGAAATTCCCCAGTGTTTGATTCAGAAAAGCATTTCCTGTCAGATGGTCAGATGGTGAGAGAGATACAAGCCACACAGCTTAGGGCCTTCAGTTTTCTGTTAAAGAATGGTGCCCATTTCCGTGTTAGGTCTGCCTTTTAGTTTTTGTTCTGTGCAGATTTGGAGATAGCCCTCTAGAGAGGAAGTCAGTGCTGGCATGCTGGGTTGTGGCGAGAAAACAGGCAGATTTTTATTGCAGACAGCATATGGCTGTAGAGTCAACATGCTTCTGAAATGAATCATTGAGCCACTGTGGGTTGCAGAGGTTTTGTAATGTCATGTCTACGATTTAATTTTAAATTGAATGTATGGAAACACAAAGCATAAAAATAAAAAGTGTGTAACTGTCTCACTAGTTACAGTTTGGATTGTTTGTTATGTTACAATACTGACTTTCTAGGATAAGAAGCTGTGTTTGAGTCCTTTGCTAAAGGAAAGTCTCGTTTGATGAGCAGTGATTCCACAGTGAAGTTTCCCAGCGTGTTACTATGGCCAGTGTTTTGAAAACAACATCTGTGTTAAATTAGCTCTCTCATAGTCTTCCACTTTATACGGAAAGATTACAGGACTTTCCACATTTAATGTGTCATCTGTTTTGTAAAAAAAAAGGTCCTTACAAAGCAATTCCGAGGCTTACAATAGAGCCTGCAGTATTTGATTAGTTTTTAATTTTTTCATTTTGAAGGGGTTAGTGGTGTGAATACTGTATGTCGAGTATTTTGAAGAAGGGCTGCAGCAGACACTGACTTTTTTCTTTTCTTTCCGGTGAGTAATAGAACATTGTGGTGAGAGGGAGATTGTGAGCAAGTTGTAAAAAACAACAACAAGAAAATGACGTTTAGGGAAATGAATAACAGTCTGTCCTGCTTCAGTGAGCACCACTGAGGTAGAACATGAATATTGTCCTGGTGAGAATGAAGCTGTGGCAGTGTGAAAGAAAAGCAGAACACAAATAAAATAAGACCTGACTGGTGGGCAGCAACTCAAAGGCAAATAAAGGTTAAAGACGACAGAAGTGAAAGTCTGGCTTAATGGGAGCTACTTTAGAAAAGTACACTGCAGCGTTATACAAGGTTTCTTTTAATACAAATGTACACCACATTATAAAACATGTGTATCCACAATAATAACTCCTTTTATGCTGTATTTGAAATAACCTGTAACATACAGTAGTTCACAACAGGTGAGTTTTTTTCTTGAATGAGATTTTGTCCTCCTTGCAGCTGGTGGACATGTGGTGCAATAGCATGTGACATCTTATGATAATAATTAACTTTAAGTGTTACAGTTAGTATTATATACTCACTATAGTTGATCTTTTTAGTTTTTCAAATAATGTGCAACCTGATTTCTGGACTCGCATTCCATTTCATTTTGACAGCTCGTGTATATAGCTCTTGAAAATATAGACAGTAATCTAGATTAGACTGAATCAAAGATGCAGTTTAAAGTGCAGCTGAGAGACCTCATGAAAACTCAAGTTTTACTTCTCGTACCTCCGAGGGTACTTCTGCAGTGCAAACGAATTGGGAAAGATCAGCTCAAGTCATCTGAAAAACAGAAGTTACAGTTAAAATCAAAGCCCTAAGTATCCCTGAGTAAGTTTGAGCAGAAACATAAACGGTTAACCAAAAGTATTGATAATCATTAGAAATAGATAGCTGAAAGGAATGCATGAATGATTAAACCAGATGTGTAATGATGACGAAGAGTTTCATGTAGCTAACAGCTGAAATTGTTAGCTAATAGTATGAATAGTTTTAACTGTTTGCTGAAGGTATGGATACAAATTGAAAATTGTTTGCTAACACTATCGATATACACTTAAAATGTTTACCTAAACATAATGGATAAACAGTTAAAATGGGAATATAAAATTAAGAATAAACCATTGTGGTCTAAAAGTATGGATTAGCAATTGAAATTAAAATATATAGCTGAAAGTGATGAATAAATAGCTTGTAGTAAACTAACAAACATTCA
Organism: Dascyllus trimaculatus; assembly: GCA_024666655.1. Taxonomy (NCBI): domain Eukaryota; kingdom Metazoa; phylum Chordata; class Actinopteri; family Pomacentridae; genus Dascyllus; species Dascyllus trimaculatus. The sequence goes on from CM045465.1 coordinate 13,174,672, forward strand.
AACAGTTCAACTGGATGAAACAATATTTTAACAATATTCACTTTTATATAAAGCATTAATTAGGATCCAGTTTGAAATGAGTTCAGATCAGCATATTTTTTAGCATGAGGGGTTAATAAAGGAGTCGATCTGACAAACCTGTAGAGGTATGTCAGACGAAAAAAGTTGGCAACTTCTACCTACCTTAAACATCAATTAAAGTAATGACAGAATGAGATACACCGTGTAAGATAACGCAAAATCTGTACAATAAATATAATTAAAGTTTATATGATTTTGAAAAAACAGCTGCACAAAACTACTGAGTCAAAATAGAATACACGCAATACAAATCATTTTTTAAAAAAGTTGTGTAATGTTTTTTCCAGACATGCCACCAGTTAACAACATGTCATTACCTGATATTGGCCTCTAATATCAGGCTGTCGGTGTGTGAGTCAGGCTCTAGTTTTGGGTCTCTTTGATTAGTATCATATGTCTATTCTTTTTTTCACAGTTTACCCCGAAGAGTTTTTACCAACATATCACAGTATTCGAGAAGGAGCAAAAGTAGCCAAAGCACAAGAGGTGAGTCAGCACTATCTGTTGATATCAACTAGCAGCGTATCAGCAAATGTAGTCCACTAGTCTGTATATGGGTTGTTGATTGACTGATGGATCATACGTACAGTTTGGGCTTGTATTTGTAGTTATTCTTATGAAAAGTGTGGTCAAAATAACTTACCTTAGGCATTTCTCGTGGAAGTTAAACATGGCTGACTGAAAACAGACAATGAAGCCACTGTAATATGAGACACGGTTCTCAAATATAACTACACAAAACACACGATAATATAATGCTTGGTGTCCCAAGTCTGGCTGTGTGGAGAGAGAAAGAGGAGGAGGTAAAGGGCAGGTTTCGTAATATTTGTTGACTCTTCCCATCTCTCCTGTATGGCCCACATCACAATGTAATTGGGCTTGCCAAGGTCAGTATTTAACAGTATCTCTGCCAAGACTGGCTTCTTCCGTATTTTCAAAATGTACGACATTATGGAAGAGGAGCAGTACGAGTTTCAGGCTGCAGACTTACCTGATGGGCCTTGTTTTTGCCCTCAGGCAGAGTTTAACGGCAAACCAGACTCCTTATTCTTCAATGACGGTGTGCGGAGGATTGACTTTATCCTGGTCTATGAAGATGAGGAAAAGGAGTTTGAGAAGAGGCACACATTCGCAAGGCGCAAGGTGGGTTTCTTTATTTGCTAATCTGTCTGAGTTGCTTGGTTTAGTACAGTACAGTATATCATGTTAAATCTGGAGGTTTTAAAAGTATGGCAAATAACATAACTCTTACTACAATACTTACTATACTGTGTACGTAGAGAGATGACAGGAAATGTGGGAACGATGTACACCTAGATTCTGCAAAGACAATAAATTCAGATATTACAATGACAAAAGTTAAGTGTCAAGACTGAATTTAGAGCTTTTTTAATTAAGATTTGGTGTCAAATAATGTGTGTTAAAGAATAATACAACTGTATTCTATTAATGGAGAAAAAAGTAACTGTGGAGTTGGTTTATAGCATAAGTACAATGTTATGTTAACTCAGTAAAACTTAACTGAGGATCCACATTCCATATAAAATAATTTTATTATACCATATTTATTGTGTTGTGAATTAAAAAGTTATTCTTAACTACTTCCGCGAACAAATATGATATGCCTGTATGTTTAATTACTCATACAAACTGTCTTGTTCCTGTTCCTTATTTGTAAAAGGAGTTTTTATTTGCACCTGGATTACAGTGTATGACTTTAGATTAATTACTTGCGATGGTGTTTATATTAAACTGAGTATTCTTTTAACTCTAAATCGGGAGCAGCGATCCTTCACTTAGACCACCAAAACTTTGCCAAGAAAACTCAAATCACATCAGTTTGGTCTTAAGTGTTATCTAATCTGAACTCTGATGAACCTTCATAAAATAAATTGTACAAACAGTTGTTGTATGTATAATTTATGTCAGCTGTGTTGAACTGAAGGACACTGAGACATGAACTATCATACCAGGGCGTGCTTGTTGCTACCAGCATCTTTCACAATAGGTTTACTTGAAGTATGTGCAATATAATGTCTGGAAAAACAGTAAAGCCACACACTTCAGAGACCTGCAGTGTTGCAACTGTAACCCTCAAGTGGTTCTGAAATGTAGGCAAGGCTCTGTGATGTCTAAAATCATACATTGACAACTGATAAATAAGACAAGTGATGATTGGCAAAAAGTAAGGTTTTAAATTGTGAAAAAAACTTCTAAATGTATGATATGATAGCTACAGTAGATGACTGGTTTGTTGTTTTTCTGTAGCAGCTGTCAATGCAGGTAATGGGTGTAGAGAGAACACATACCCTGTAATACAGAACTACGTCTGTAGAAGCTGATCAGCCTGTTTCAGCCAGTTCCTTGTAAAAGGTGGGCTGGCAGAGCCATTAAAGTCAGAGCTTGTGCTTTTGCACAACAGATTCTCCTCCAGGACTGAGCCAATTCATCATTCCTAATCATTCCAAACCAAACTAAATCCCGTGCGGAAGGGCTGCTCGGCTGTCTCCACCAGGCACTCCCATAATTTATTTTTTCAGAGCCAAGCTTGGGTCAAACTGTTTCATAATATTTCCCTGGAAAGGAGTGGTTCAATTCAGCTGGCAAAGTTGTTCAAAAGGTGCAAGCTTGACTTTTTGACATACTTTTAAATGTATTTTTAAAACTTCATACTCTTGTGGTATGTCACAGAAACATCTGACTTTAACAGGGTTGGCTAAAACAAACAGCTCAGGTATTTTAGCTTTGCTTTGTCAACAGTTACTCAAAGGTTTTCATTACAATCCCGCTGATAGGGACAATTAATAAAGCAGGCAGGGATACATCAAAGGTTGTATTCACTCAGAACTTTTTCTATAATGTGAAAATTTTTCATACGTTGTGTACTAAATCATTGTTCTGTAAGGTTTTTATTTTAGTTCTATGTAATATGATGTTCACTGATACACCATCAACAGAAGTCTGTCAAGTAACCCCCTCCGACCTGCTGACTGTATTTATATTCCTGAGGCTTATATATATATATATATATATATATTATATATATATTATAGGTTATGGGAATGGAAACATCTAACTACATGAGCTGCCAACTCTAAAATATATCCTAAAAAAGCTTTGTTAAAGGGCATTTAAAACTTCATTATTGATTAAATTTGATCATGTAAAGGTTATTAAAGTGGCAATTTGAAAATACATTATTCATATAAAACATAATAGAAATACATCTTGGACTTTGTGATGTCTTCCAGAAACACGTCTGTAGTCATTCAGATTATTATCTATGGCATTCCTTACACACCTGGGCACATAAGTAATGTATACAGCAGAACATAATCTGGATCACAATAGCCAGAGAGGAGAACGCTAAAACTAAAAGCTTGTTATCTTCTCTATAGAGACGGCGAGAGTACTTTGAGGCCAGCCTGATGAAGATGGGTGTGGAGTTGGAGGCCACACCGTCTGTAAGTGGAAATGCTTGGAAGTTGTTGTTTTATTTCTGCCTCTCTTACTTACACTAAACCTTCTTTATGTTGTGCAGGTAGTAGATGACAAACGCACGTTTTTGAAAATTCACATGCCATGGGACGTGCTGTGCACTTACGCCGAGGTCCTGCACATCAAGCTCCCCATTCAGATCAATGACCTCTCATCCCGCCCCTCACCGTGGCGGTATCTCTCCTGGATAGCGAAGCCCTTCTATCCCAACGAAGACCTGATCAGAAAGGAGACCGAGTTCTTCACTGCCCCCTTTGAGAAAGACCGTGTGGATTATTTCTACATCAAGGACAAGGATGTTTTCTTCACTCCATCAATGAGGAGCAGAATGGCAAGTTACCCATGTTGTTGCAGTTAGTTTAGGCCGCCTGCAAACTCTTTCCATCGGTTTATTTTTGGAAATGTAGTTAGTCTAAGGATCTGGGTAGGACTTTAGGACGTAGCAACATCCTTTGCTCAATAGATTAATGGATTTCATGTCAAAATATAGAAGAGCAGCTCAAGATAAGCCTCTTTGATGATGCAGTAATATGTGATGTACTTTAGACAAGCCTTGACATGATGAATGTATGATAACATTGCATTAAAAAAAACCCTGTTTATACTTTTTTTCCCAGGCATATTACATCCTCAGCCGAGCTCCCTATGAAATACGAGGACACATAAAGAAGTTTGGCATCACCAAACTGCTGGATGGTGGAGTGTACAAAGCAGCCTATCCCCTCCATGATGTAAGTTTGTACTTCTTCTTTAGCAGACTTCACACTGTAATGTTTTGGTGACTTTAGTATGTTATACTGTAATATGTGTATGGCTTCTTTGTGTTCAGTGCAGGTTTAATGTCAAGTCCAATGAAGAGGGCTGCCCCAATGAGAGATATCTGCTCTATGAAGAATGGGCTCATCCCAAAAGCTTCTACAAGATGCAACCACTGGACCTCATAAGGTAGGAGAAGACTTTATGTTGTGTTTAAGTGCTAGAAGTCTCAGTGTTTCAATTCAGCTGAACACTGATCGTGTGCATTATCAGTAAGGTTGTGTTTGACAGCAGTTACCTTCCCTGTATGTTCAGGGACGAGCAAAATCCTTTTTGTGTATTTGTCCTGGCACAGTGAGCTTTCTTTCCAGAGGACTCTAGTTAGCAGCAGAACCACAGGAGTAATCATTATAAATACTTTCTTTATTTCTACAGGAAGTATTATGGGGAGAAGATCGGCATTTACTTTGCCTGGTTGGGTTTCTACACAATAATGCTGGCTCTGGCTGCTGCTGTGGGACTCTGCTGTTTCATTTATGGATACACCACTCAAGATACCAGCACCTGGAGGTACTGCAAAAGCATGACGTATATATAATGTTTGGGAGATTTCATTTTGGCTGCAAATGAGCACTAGACCCATTTCTAACATTGTTGTTAATCTTTGTTTCCTTTAAAGCTTTCCTTCTCTAATAATCTCTGTTCTGTGTTTGAAATATGGCAGCAAAGAGGTGTGCAACCCTGATATAGGAGGGAAGCTTGTAATGTGTCCACAGTGCGACTCATGCAAATACTGGACATTGAACAGCACCTGTGACACTTCGAAAGTGAGTTTTATTTTATTTCTTCAGTCGACTTTCTCGATGATTAATATATTAATAGAATTGTGTGACTTTTTTATCTTCATGTCAACAAAACGTCTGTATATATAGTTTGTTTCAGTGATAAATGCCTTATTACAATGTCAAGTAAGTGGAGCATTTTTACAAAGATAGATATATAAGGTGAAGTAATATACCAAACTTACTGTGTGATGCTGCTTATTTAATGTCTAGTTTACCCAACAGTTGTATGTTGTTGCTGATTTAGATGTAATCTCCGTGTTTCTTTTTTCTTCCTTCTAGAAACTTTGCATATTTGATAACTTTGGAACTTTAGTGTTTGCAGTCTTCATGTCAATCTGGGGTAAGTTTGAAAGAGTCTCACCAAGACATTTGTTTTCACCTTTTTAAACAGTTCCACACAGCGTATGCTGGCATGGTAATGTCTCCATCTTAGATGCAACTTTATTTATCATATCTTTATTTTATCATAATCTTTTTTTAAAGGCAAAAAAATACCTTTTTGGTCATTTCACTAAACATAACTGTTCACGAAGGAAGACACAGACAATACTCGGTATATAAAGGTGCTTCCTTTTCTCCCATAATTGCCCAGCTTGTTTTTTTTCCTGCTTCTGGTCATTTCCTCCAGTAACTTTGTTCCTGGAGTTCTGGAAACGCTATCAGGCAGAGCTGGAGTACGAGTGGGACACTGTGGAGTTTCTTGAACAGGAACAGCCACCTCGCCCAGAATATGAAGCCAAATGTATCTACGAGAGGAAAAACCCCGTCACAGGGGTAAATCACACAATAATCTTGTTTCCCATTGGCAGAAAACTTGTTTACTCTTTACTTCTATGGTGACGAAACATAACAAGAAAAGTTTTAATTGAGTTTTAAATAGGGATTCAGACAGATTTTCTCTACTAATTAAAGATGCCATGTTTAAAACGAGTTTTACACTTTGCTATGTTGTTAAAGTAGTTCATCGTATTCCTTTGTGATTTAGATAAAGGAAAAAGTGCCATATACAGCCTGTGGACGATGTGTTCGAGTGTCGATAGGAATGGGGACCGTCTTGTTCTGGGTAATGTAATTTAATGCCATTTTTGTTCCCATTTTTTATCTTTTAGTGTCACTATGCTGCAATTCTTTTTTGGGAAAAAACTATAATTTGGTACTATAGATAAAATAGTTTTTGCTGTCAAAGAAAATGCCAGTTCAACCCTCCGATCTCTCAGCAGTTTTTGGGTGTTTTTTGGTCATGTCACATTTTCATTCACTGTGGGCTCGTTTTTCACCTCTGTGCAGCTCTGTGGAAACAGCACCACCAGCAGAGAGAACTCAAAAATGCCTTCTGCTCAGTATGACACACTTAAAAGGTCATAAATAGTTAAAAAAGAGACATAGTTTTAAGCTTTAAGATTCGGTAACTTTTGGATGGCATGTCACAGATGAATAGTTCATGGACTGTCTTAAGTTGAAAATCAAATGATTTTCTCTTTTACAGTTTCTGGCTCTCATAAATGGTATAATTTTGACAATATTTAAATATAATATACTTCTCAAAACCATCAACGTGCTTTGGGATTCTGAGGGTTAACCAGTGAAAATATTAATGAATTTCTCATTTATTACTGAAAACTAAATCCTTAGTCTACATTTAATTGGATTCTTGCATGTAGACAAATGACTTATTCTGCCGGTTTAGCTGACGTACTGAATAAAGATTCTCTTATTCTTTCTATATTCCCATTTCTTTATAGGAAATGATTTGGAAGTCATTCAGACAACTGTTGATTTATTAAAACCGAATATGTAGGTCATGGCTCACACCACATGGGCTATAATGTCCTCAGCAGCCGAGAACCTTATCTGACTCCCATCGCTGCTGCATGTCATTCCCCACATCTACTGTCTGTCTCTAACTGTCCTCTCTAAATAAAAACAAAATGCCCCAGAAAGCATTTAAAACGGAATATACATTAATCTTAATGTTTTCAAATGCATTTTGTCCTTCAGATTATGTTGATCCTGGCGTCCATTGTGGCCATCACTGTGTACCGTCTGGCTGTCTTCATCACCTTCTCGTCTAAACTCAGAAACACTGACCTGAAGGATCTGGAGCCGTTAAAGGAGTATGTGACGCCTCAAATGGCCACTTCTGTCACAGCTTCACTAATCAGCTTTGTTGTAATTATGATCCTCAATATTCTCTATGAGCGCGTCGCAATATGGATCACAGACTTTGGTGAGTTTAACCTCAACCTGTACTTCAGCCATTTCATGATTTCAAAATAGTTGTGTCCCTAATTCTTTCATATCTGACACAATAACAGAGCTTCCACGGACCAAGACGGACTACGAGAACAGCTTGACTCTGAAGATGTTCCTCTTTCAGTTCGTCAACTATTACTCCTCCTGCTTCTACATCGCCTTTGCAAAAGGGAAAGCAGTTGGCTATCCAGGACAGCCTGTTTATCTCCTGGGAAAATACAGGAATGAAGAGGTACTATTAGTCTGTCTGACTGTTACATTTCCGTTGATGACTGATTTGTTATTCCTGACTCTTGATGTGTGTCTTGTTTCTGCAGTGTGATCCTGGCGGTTGTCTGATTGAGTTGACGACTCAGCTCGCTATCATCATGGGTGGAAAAGCCATCTGGAACAACGTCCAGGAAGTCTTGCTACCGTAAGAAGACAGAATCCAAGACCTCTTTTTTATTGGGTGTAAACTAAGTAATACAATGGCAGCTTATAGATGCTGCGTGTCTCTATGACAGTGAATACTGTCAAAGCCACTGAGCTAAAAGCTAAATCTTACATTAGCTCTCCATTGTCATACTGCATTATCATTGCTGTGACTGTATGTAATCTCTTCCATTCCTCCACAGGTGGGTGAAGAATCTGATTTTTCGGCACTGCTCTAGTGCAGCCTCAGAAAAGGTGATTCCTCGCTGGGAACAGGACTACCAGCTCCAGCCCAGTTCAAAACTAGGACTGTTCTATGAATATCTTGAGATGGGTAAGATGGGAAACAGTCTTCAGTCTCTTTGCCTTGTTTACTAAATGGAAACTTATGAACCACTAAATTACAATATACTGGAGAAGATACCTGAAGTTTAAATGGCACCACCAGATTTTAGCAAACTATTTAGCAGTAACTGAGCCTGATGAAAATTACTCTCACGATCAGTAATCTGTTCACTAATTCCAGGTGAAGCTCTGGGTGGTGTTCACAACAGGCGTCTGTCTTGTTTCTTACAGTCATCCAGTTTGGCTTTGTGACCCTGTTCGTGGCTTCCTTCCCTCTGGCTCCGGTTCTGGCTCTGATCAACAATCTGGCTGAGATCCGGGTTGATGCTTGGAAAATCACTACTCAGTTTCGCCGCATTGTGCCAGAGAAGGCCCAGGATATAGGAGCCTGGCAGCCTATTCTTCAAGGCGTCGCCATCTTGGCCGTGGCAACAAATGTAAGTCGGTGTTTACACTCATGTACTATGTTATTAAATAAAGGTGTAAAATCTATTGCAATCTTCAATAAATCCAAAGCATGATGTTCAGTTTTTGTTTTCAATATAAAGCAGTCAAATTAAATGCTGCAGTAGTCAACTACAGGCTCAGAAAGACTGTATATTGGAGTCTACACTTACCAGAACAGTAAAAATATTGTCAGCTATACAAAAGAGCTATCTGCTGCAGGGCTTTAGAGTTTATATAAGAGAGCGCAGGTGTACCTACTTCACGGTGACTCATTGTATTCTCTTCTGATAGCATTCTGTTAAAATATCCACCTCTGCCAGATGTATTGTGCAATAACACCGAATTTGCCCTGACCTCATTCATGCTGAGGCACATGCCAGCAACTGTAAAAACTGCACTAATTTGAATAATGTTAACAGCCAGTTTTCTGCTTTTACTACCTTCACTTTTGTCTCAACAGGCCATGATCATTGCTTTTACATCAGACATGATTCCACGGTTGGTTTACTACTGGTCCTTCTCCGTGTACCCGTATGGAGATCACCCTGTGAACACCATGGAGGGCTACATCAACAGCTCCCTGTCCATATTCAATATCAGTGATTTCCACAACAATTTACTCGCCTCCAACACTTCAGTACCTCCTAACTTCAGCACCTGCAGGTTAAAAGCATGTTTTGTTTTTCCCTTGTTGCATTGTGGAGAAAGCAGCACATAGTCTTTTTTCTTTCACTTTGTCACTTTAACTTTATTAATGTTTTATTTTTCAAAACTACTCCTTCTTTAAAAAAAAACTTTACATTGAATTATTGCCATAAACATCTTCCCTAAACAAACCAGTACTATATTTTTTAACAGAATCTCTTAAAAATACTAAGAAAACAAGACTAAATTGAGAACAAGACAACATTATTATCTTCAAGTTTTCACATTGAGAAAAACAAAGCTTTTGAGTCCCACGGAAGCATATTGCGTTTAAGGAAGAATCAGCAGTCCAGCTTCTCCGCAATGAGATTAATGTCTGTAAACTGGAAAAAAATAAAATGAGGAGAGATAATGGTGTAACATCAGCCCCACCATAAACAGAGACAGCCCCTGCGAGCATGTGTCTCATAGGCTGATTGGTTCACAGTTTAGGGATGGTATTGAAACTTAGACCTGTGTAGTCGAGGATACAAAACACACACTGGCACTCACTTGTGACCCACACACAGCTGTTGTGTTCACACATGAACAGCAACATGGAGTTTGGAGGAGTTTAGTTACAAGACAGTTTGTTTTGAAGTTGGCTAACGCTGAATTTTACAGGCAGAAAATTAGCTTTGTTTTAGCTTTTGGAGACCACTGACAGATGGCCATTTTTACAAGTTTGCATTTTGTTTATTGTATTTATTATTGTACTTTATTTAGTAACTGAGTGATGTCGGGAACATTGTGTGGAAAGTTGTTGATTTCTGAAGAACACTATTAAAAGCTTTTCTCTTTTAGGTATCGAGATTTTCGCTTTCCTCCTGGACACCCCAGACAGTACGAGCACAATGTCTATTACTGGCATGTGAATGCTGCCAAAATGGCTTTCATAATTGTTCTGGAGGTGAGTATCAACAGAAACCTTTCGTCACTATAAAAACATAATTGATCCATTAATTATTAAATATATTAATGGAGGTGTCTTCCTCTTTTTCGTCTCCTCCCAGCACATTGTTTACTTTACCAAGTTCATCCTGTCCTACATGATTCCTGATGTCCCATACTCTGTCAAAGAACAAATCAAACGAGAGAAATACTTGACCCAAGTTATCCTCCATGAGACCAACCTAAAGCTGGTGACCAGACGTTTGAAAAACATCGAAGATGTCATTCTGAGCAATGAAGAGGCAAAAGTTACAAAGGAGGACATGGAGCTGGAGCTGGATTTGGATTTCTGACAGTAGGTGAAAATGTATGGAAGAAGACACGACACCTTTTTAGGTCTGTCACTAAAACAAAAAGTTCTTTCCTTATGCTGTACATCTATGATGACCAAGTTTTTGCAGCATCCACCCACATCTGTGTAAAGACTGATCAATACCCTGTGAAACGGTGACAAAATTAAGGCCCGAAACAAGGCACAGACTTTGTTATGAAAAGCTGTCTGAAAGAACGCGCCTTCTTTGAAGAGCTGCTGGACAAAGAAAGGAGAAACCACTGTTGACTGGTGTTCATCCCTAACCACTGTCATCCTTAACCACTCTGTGTTTTTAACCTACGTCAAGGTGTAAAAAGCTGTCAGTTGATCTGCCCACTGTCATTTCTAAGAAAGACCTTTTTCTAGTGAAATTAGGTGAAATAGTCCTGTCAGACTTAACAACATACAGAAATAGATGGGGTGTTTTACAGCTGACAGCACCAGTGTAGAAACTCAGCTTAAAACCATTCATATGAAGATCTTCTGAACCGCTTTAACAACAGATCGCCACTGATCTTGAGTTCAGCGCTATTTGCTAAAATCTGAAAGCACTATTGAATTTTAACCCTCTGGACTCCAAACCCAGGCATTTTATCTTTAAAAAAATCACTGTAATTACACCAATTATTGGAGCCAGAAACTAACAACAGATTTCAAGTTTCCAGTGGTCCTTGAACTGCTCATCTGTGATGTAATGTGCCGTCCCATTGGAAAACTTTTAATAATGTAATCCTAATGTAATCCTAAAGTAGAGATGTTTTTCCTTCCGTATTCTACATGTCTCATTTAAAAATAAATAAACTGTTTGTTCTAACCAAATTCTATAAGAAACAAAAAGTTAAAAATTGCAAGAACTACAGGCATGGAAAGAAATGAAAAATGTAAATATTAAAATAGTAATAATAATAATATGGAGAATAGCCGTTTCTTTCCAGTATTGGTAACCTGCACACCTTGTACAAGTTGATTCCAGGATTTTTCGATATTGTAAAATAATTAATAAAAGAAATTGAACTTTTGTTTTCCTATTTTATAGTTCATAACATGATAACTGTGTTGTACTGCACAGAAGACATTCCTTCCCTGTTTGGGGTTCAGAGGGTTTAACTATTTAGATTTACCTTTTAATAACTTTACTCAAGAAAACCTTTACGTCAATTGATGCTCGAGGACAACAACTCAACTGACACTGAGAGGAATGGAAGTTTCAGCAGGTTATTGAACCAGCTGGGTGTTTTATGTATTAAAGTTTACAACCAGATTTGGGTGTAAGAGCAAAGAAACAGGGACGAACAATCAGAGCCTTCCACTGTGAAGCCTCACTGTAATGCAATGCTCAACAGTGTCCACTTACTAGTTTTCTTTCCAGTCCTTTCAGCTGTATCACATGGTCTTCATTAGCAGATGGGACCAGCTGGCCTGTGAGGTCAGTAGCTGTTATGATTCTTGTTCTGATGTGTTTTAGCTTTAAAAGACAGACACATTGAGGGGGAAAGCTCCAGACAAAGCGACGAAGTCCAGTTTCTTTGTTAAACTGATGATCTTTTTTTTTTACTCCAGTGTCTTTCAGTTTTAGGACTGCATTGTATTGATTTTGATACTGTATTTTAGCTTGGCGATATCGGCCTGTAGCTCTGGCGGTAGCGTCTCACTCCGTCCATTCAGCTACGTGTAGTGAGCTCAGAGCTCCCACAGACAGGCGATGCACTGCAGGGGCATTGCTTCAGCCGTAAATATCAGTATTGCTAGATGCAAATTTGCACCACGTTTTAATGCAATGTTGATGATTAAGTTTTACTTGGACCTTAGAGCTGAGGTGATCTGTCAAACACTTTATAATGTTACACAGAAATAAGATTCCAGGAGTTAGATTGTACATGGACTAACCTTTTACTACATCTGCTAACTAAATGTGCCACAGATTATACTCTGTAAGCTTTTTGTTTTGTCGCTTATGAGACAATCATTTTATGTTTTATAAGGAAATAGGCTTGTTTGACAGGTGAAAACATACTGTGTTAAAGGTTTGATAAGCAGTTTCATTATTATGTCAAATGCAGTTCAGTTTAGCCTGTATTGTTGTGTAAATAAAACTGCAGTTGTGTGAAGTCGATGGTCGAGGACGTGAGTATAGTTTCTCTCACAGTTTATATTCTGAGATTACACACAATGCAGTAATCCTCCTGTGACCGCCTCTGCTGTATTATTACTTCACTTTGTTCTAAAAAACGGTACTATAACCACAATGTATGCAGACAGTATCATATGCAGTTGTGTCTGATGATGCTCATCTGTGTTGTGTTCTTGTTTTATATTGTCATTAAATCGTTTTTGTATAAAAAGTTTCCCTTCTGTGTCTTATATCAAAAACTATCAAAAGTCTATAAAGATTAAAAACTCTCTATCCATGCATGTTTTATTTAATTTTACTTTTCAGTGTGACAGTGTACAGTTGATGTGTGGAGTACATGATTAAAAACAATACTTTTAAAAGCTATTGAGTTCCTTTTTACTGGCAGTGAACAATTAATACACACAGTCTTGGGGATGAACATGTTTTAGCTACTTGTTATTCAAAATTAGGTGCGCCAGGGGCAAATACAGATTACTAGTGATGCAAACAGAGCAAGGGGGTGTTTATTGTTATTATTATCAATAATAATAATAGCAAACTCACATGACTGCAGCCAGTGCCTCTTTTTTTCTCTTGATGTTGTCAAAATATTGTCTGTTGAATGGACAAAGAAACCCTGATTAAAACTAGATCTAGTGGATTTCACTTTTTTCAGATCATAACAGTTGTGTGCACTAGCAAAATTAAAACATTTAATACTACATCCAGCATCATATCAGTGCAGCATGGTATTATGAGGATTAGTTTCTTGGTGTTCCTACATTTTTAATCAGGCAGAGTTTTGGACACTCTTCGGACGTCATCTGGATGCGACACAGGACCCACCTTACTTCACGTGTGTTCACGTCTGAGGTGTAGCAGCCTGAAAGAACAGTTTATATCACATATTATAATATATTTAATCGACACAGTTTCTTCAGGATGAGCTCTCAGATCACTTGTGTTGGGTGGGTGAAACGAGGCGTTGCCAAGGAAACCCCGGACAAAGTAAGTAACGTTAGCATTTTACGCTAGCTGGCTAACGTTAGCCGCCCGGTGGCTAATATGTCAACATGTCAGAAACAAGTCTTTAACAGTCACATGAAAGATACTGTTTAACCTAACACTGTCAAGTAAAACACCGTCGTGTAATATTATATATAGCATTCTGTGTAGTGGAAGCACTTTACGTTAAATGCTTTTTTCAGGACTTACAAACGTGTTGCAAATCTTAGCATCAGAATCATTAAAAGAATAACTATGAATCAGGGGTAGAGTAATGCAGATTCAGTTTATTTGGAGAGCTTGACCTGAATAATTTGGCGAATTCGACAGAAATAAGTAATACGTGGTTGCTGTGAGAGAGTATGTGAGAGAGTGGGATAACTTTACATGATGCTAACAATCTTAATTAGTGCTTTATTAAAGATCCCAGATTGTTCCCCTTTTTTTAGCAAATTAATCAAAGTTTCACATGCCTCCAAAATGTGTCTTTAATTTTTTCAGCTGAAAATACTGCCAAAGATGGTTAATTTCACCAAGACTGTTATATTTCTGGTTTTATTACTGCTCTAAACAGGGTGTTTCAGTGTCTGTTGCTTTAAATGCAGCTGAGCTACTGCTGCCAATGCCCCCTTCAGGAATAAAACTCTCTCTGTATTTGTGACTTACAGGGCGAAGAGGAAAAAAAGGTGTCAGACAATGTTGTGTCTATAAAATCAGTATTTTAGCAGCTTGGAAATTACTTTAAAACTAACTGCTGGATAATATGTAACATGAATGGGCTATGTTTCAACCACTATTTTGATAGTTCTGTTGACTGATAACAGAAACTGAAAAATATGTAAGCAACATAAAGCTGGAGGAATGGCAGAAGAAGGAAGTGTCTTTCTATTCTCACAGTTTTTATTTTGTATTGAAAATAGATTTTCACCATATGGGACCTTAAAGCTTCTATTATGTGTTTATAAAGCCATGCATGGGTTGACACCTGGGTACATTTCAGAGCTTCATTGTCTCTACTTTACCTCTAAAAGCTCTACCTTAAAGTTTGGAATAGCCTCTGCATGTTCTCCACTGATATTTTGGGGAAAAAAACCCAAAAATGTGCTTGTTTTCAATGGCTTTTGGTTGCTCTAAGTGGTCAAAATATTTAGGTATTTATTTTATTTTAAAATTTGATCTCACAAGTCATCATCATGCTGTTTAGCTTGTCGTTTAGTATTTCATATTTATTTTTTCTTGTTTTACAAATTGATTTTTTAAGTTTTTACCATGTTTTTGACACCTATTTTTGCTTTTGATTGTCTTATAACATGTACAAACTTTGGTCAACTCAGTTTGTTTTAAAACATCCTATATAAATTAATTTGTTTTGATTTCATTCGAGTCAAACGTGTCTCTAAAACTTATTTACTAACTTGTTTCATGCAACACCAGGTCGAGTTGAGCCAAGACGAGCTGCAGCGCATCATTACTGAGGCAAAAGAAGAGTTGGGGTATGATCGACTAATAAAAACCCCAAGTTACACACAGTTCTTCATACTGTCAACACGTGTGCATCTTTAGTTAGTGAGAGTTGATGTAGTATGACTGTTCCTCTGCATAGAACCAAAACATTTAATGTGATGTTTTATTTACTGACTCAGCGATCTGGCAGCTGAGGAGGAAGAGGAGGAAGATGAGGGTTTGCCTGATGAACAGAGTCGCAGCAGCATCACAGCTGATGTTGCTGAAGCTCCAAAGGATGAGAATGATGAAGGACATGAGGAAGATGATGAGCTCGCAGAGTACGGCCTGGATCGATACGATGAAGAGGATACAGGTGGAGTTCATTCGTCTTGTGTTTGTTGTATCTTTCCAGTTCTTTTGTGAACGTTTTACTCTCCGCCTGTACAGACTGACCCTGTATTTTCTGTTTGTTTCTGTTGTAGTGACGGCTAACCTTGGCGACAGCCTGGCTGGTCTCACAGTGTTCAGCTCCAATGAGGAGGATCCGTACATCACCATCAAAGATACAGTAAGAAGCCTCCAAGATTATGTGCATGAATTTAGTGTGGTTCCGATCTCTGCATCATATAGAAGATAAAACTTGTAGATTAAATATTCAGACTTCTCATACATTGGATTTCAAGCTTATTGAACTAAATTCTTGTTGCTTTTTTCCGCTCCAGGACCAGTACGAGCGAGAAGATTTCCAAATCAAACCCGGTGACAACCTGATCCTGACTGGCAAAGCTGAGAAGGACTGCTGTAATTTGGAGATCCACGGTGAATATGTTTACATGTGACGACAAGATGACAGCAAATTATTCTTCAGACACAGGAAAATATTGTGGTTTTTTTAGATACTATACAACTAACTTAACTCTCTGAACCCTCAGCAGTTTAGTTTAGTTTTGTTGCTGTCACATTTTTATTACCTGCACTATAACCAATACTTAAATAACCTTTGCTCCACATCCTATAGATATCGTACAACTTACATTTTAATATGTTTCCATAGTCTCTGAATTTTTGTCACATGACTGTTGGTCCCAGCTGAGTCAATAACGACTTCCTCGTTGCAATGAGGTGCATCTAATGTTTTATTTTTTACAGAGTCTGGTTTGAGGTTTATTTCTAGTAAACGTTTACGCACAGAATAAAGGGATTTGATGTCATTCACAATTTGAAGCTTAGATCTGGTTATGTTTTCTAATGTAACAGCACGTCACAGATGATTAGTTCAAGGACTGTGGGAATGTTGTTAATCTGACTCTTTCAGTTTGTACACTTTGTAGCTAATAAAACTGGTGTAGTTTTGGTACCTTTTTTTAAGATAACACACCAGCTTTTAGGGTTCAGAGGGTTAAAATATGCGCTAAATGCATTAATGTAAATAGAAGTGTAGTAGCTATGACTCCTCTTCATAACATCACTGAGCTTTTATATATATTTTTTTTAAAAACTTGCCTATTAACAGCTGAGTTTGTTCCTTTACAGTTTATAACTCTGAGGAGGACTCTCTGTACGTCCATCATGATATTCTGCTGCCAGCGTATCCTCTGTGTGTGGAGTGGCTGAACTTTGATCCAAACCCCGGTGAAGGACCGGGTAAGAAAGCCTGTCTTAATGTTTTGACTTTTGCTGAAGACCAAATGTGTCTCAGTTGATTTCATGGCTGACTATACAGTCTCCCCTGTGTGTTCTGATTCCAGCCAACTACGCCGCTGTGGGCAACATGACTCCTCAGATAGACGTCTGGGATCTGGACGTGGTCGACTGTCTAGAGCCAGTTTTCTCTCTGGGGAGCAAAAAAGCCGCCAAGAAGAAGAAGAAGAGCAAGAAGGTACAGAACTGTTCAGTGTCTCATACTGTTACGCAATCATTTGTACGGTGAGAGTGAAGTCTGGTTAACTCAATTGAGTCAGGAAATAATCAGTACCTTTTTTAAGAATTCAGTTTGTTTTTATTCAGGTTTGTGTAAATTTGCAAGTCTTTTGGGGCAGTGGTGGTGCAATGGGTTAAACGTTGGGCTGCCGATCGGAACGTTGGTGGATTGAACCCCAACTGCGGCCACTGTTGGGCCCTTGAGCAAGGCCCTTAACCCTTCCTGCCCCAGGGTCGCTGCACCATGACTGACCCTGCGTTCCGACCCCAACTGGGATATGTGAAAATTGAGTTCCCCCCGCTGACAAATAAAGTTTTTAATTATATATATATATAAAATTAACCTTCTGAACCCCAAAATCCACTGACTGGCTTGACAGACACGTTATCTTTAAAAAATCCCCATTATTCCACGATTGATCAAATTTGAAAACTGTAAAAACTGAAAAATCACTGCATATTCAACCTTCCAGGGGTCCTTGAACCAATACATCTGCGACGTATCAATCTGTTGAGAAAATGATCCAAATGAGCCGAAAATCATTATAATTTAATCAAAATCACTTTATTCTACGCATCTCATTTAAAAATGTGGCAGAAATAAAGCATTTACAATTTTTGTTGCATTATTTCTCCACTTATCCGATTGTCTTGTCTGTTTTGTTGTCTGTGGAATGAATGAGTATGATTGAGCAAGTTGTTTGGGATGGAAAGTATTTTTGCCTACTAATGCACCTTGGTTTTGAGAAGACACTTTCAACTATTGCAGGGTTTAATTCATTTGAGAGATTACTGCTGTTATTATCACATTGCTGCCTGTCTTCATTGCCAGCAGGGGGCAGCAGCTGAGCCTGTCGAGGGCCACACAGATGCGGTGCTGGATTTATCCTGGAACAAGCTGGTCAGGTCTGTACTCTGATTTTGATTTATTGCAAGAAAAATTCAGTCTCCACACACACATCACAAAATGCTCTTCATTTCAGTAAATTAAGGAAGACTGAACACACTCTGCTGTGTTGGTTTACAGTTAAATTTTTCACAATATGACAAACCTCGACTAGACATGCTGTAGTTCCACAGTTCAACCAAGTCATTTTTATTTTCCGTTCCATTGCTGAGCTTAGATATGTTGCCCTAATAGCAATTATTTTGCAGTTTACAATAAAGACTGTTTTTTTGTGGGGTTTTGTTTCAAATTTTCTTGTTTTGTTTATATAGCTTTGTTTCCTTCCTTAATTACAAGCCAGTTTTGTACATATTTTTTCCATTTTTTGTGTGTAATTACCTTTTTTGCCATATGCTAAAGCCTATATGATTAATTTTGTATTTTTGGTTGTATATGGTTGAAGAACCTGTAAAAGCTAGTTTAAAATCTACTGTTTCCAATGGCAAAAATACCAGTAAAAAGAATTCAGTGCATCTAATGTTAGACCAACATACACAGTTATGAAATGAATCCGTCTTTGATTATCAGATATGTTGTTCTTCTCTGTGTGCTTATGCAGCAGCGAGTCTGTTACTGAAAATCAGATTAACCTTCTGTCTCTTAGGAACGTGTTGGCCAGTGGATCTGCAGATGACACCGTGATCTTGTGGGATCTGTCTCAAGGAAAACCAGCCACAACTCTCCGCAAACACACTGACAAGGTATTCACTGAGAGATAACAGTTAAATTTACATCTTATATTGGGTATCACATCCTCAGAATTCTCCAACTCCAGCTTCAGTAAGACAAAATGTTCCATCTTTCAGGTCCAGACGTTAAAATTCCACCCGTTCGAGGCTCAGACTTTGATATCAGGGTCATATGATAAGTACGTGTCACTCAGTATTCAGTCCAGTAGATGTTGTTTTACAATAACGGTGAGGTCTGACGTTTACTTTTTCTCTCTTCAGGACAGCTGTGCTTTACGACTGCCGGAATCCAGACAGCAGCTATCGGACCTGGAGGTTCAGTGGACAAGTGGAGCGTCTGGTCTGGAACCACTTTTCACCCTGCAACTTCCTTGTAAGTACCTAGAACCCCTCTAAACGGCAAGCAGCTGGCGCTTCTCTGTCCGTTTCTCTGTCCATACCCATGTTTTTTTACTCACTGTGGGCTCATTTTTCATTGCAATATAAAGTCCTGCATCTCTATGGAAACAGCACAACCATGACTAGGAGTAGAGAGGACTCAAACATGTCTTCTGTGCAATGTGAGACTGTCGTAAGTCCTGGGAAAAAAAAGAAATTTCTCACATTATTTATTTCACAAAGTTTAGCAAACATTGAATCAGCATGTTCAACATTTTTCCAAATGTCCCCAGGTGTTACCAATACTGGGGGAGACGGTAACTCTGCGTACTCTAGATACTTTGCTATTTACAGTTTTAATTTGTTGTGTCTCCTGCCTGCTCTGGGTGAACACAGCCTGCAGTTCAGCTGAGAAGCTTCTGAATTTTTGTCACGTGACTGTTGGTCGTAGCAAAATCATGAATGGCTTCCCAGTTGCACTGAAGAGCGCAGAATTTTTTTATTTTTTAAGATTTATTTTTGGCCTTTTTGTGCCTTTATTAGCTAGGACAGTGGATAGAATCGGAAATGGGAGAGAGTAGGGAAGGGCATGCGGTAAGCGCCCGAGGTCGGAGTCGAACCCGGGACTGCCGCTACGCCTCTGCACTCGGGTCACGCGACATAACCATTAGGCTATCAGGGCGCCCCAGAATTTTTTTATTTTTTACAGAATCTGATTAGAGAACTTAGTTCATTTTTGACAAATCTTCTAAATCAGTTATGTAGAATAGAGTGATTTTGATAATAAGCTTAGATTTTGAGGCAGCACATTCAAAATTCGACAAACCTCTCTGTTTTTACAGATTGCAGTTCTGAAAAAGGGTGAGATTTTAGTGGTTTATATTATTTGTTATCGACAAAATGCCTTTCAAACCTGCCGGCAGGTTCTGGGGTTTAGAGACTAGAAGAAGTCAAGCAATGTGATCAGTCAGTGTTAGTGATCAGACCAGATAAGTATGTAAAATGTCATTGTTCTTAAGTTCCTGTTGCTTTGTAAACACTGAAGCCTGACATCTGTAACTCTAAATATGTTAAAATGTCATATTTTTTGCCAGTTGACACATTTGAAAAGACGTCCAGCTCAGGTTCTGATGGACACAAATAGTTTTTCAGCAGTGACGATTCATTCAGATCAGTGACGATGGCTTTAGTTAAATAACACTCTGACTTGTTTTGTTGGCCCATAACAATTTATGTTGCTGCTTTTACACTGAACCCTTTCTTCTCTGTCTTTTATTGAAGTATTGATCCTAATAAATCAGCTGCATAAGTTTGTGTCCTAACATCAGTAAAATCTAGTATCATCCTAGTGAGCACCACTGTCCAGGTCTGTAGCAACCAATAACGTAACAACAACCAATAACGTAACAACAGCCAATAACGTAACAACAACCAATAACGTAACAACAGCCAATAACGTAACAACAACCAATAACGTAACAACAACCAATAACGTAACAACAACCAATAACGTAACAACAGCCAATAACGTAACAACAACCAATAACGTAACAACAGCCAATAACGTAATGTAATAAGTTATTACATTAACAACCTAGCATTAAAAAATCTTTTGAAATGTAATACCTGCAGCCAATAATGTAATAACACATAACTAGGACTGCATTTCTTGAAAATAAAAGATTTTTTGCAGTTTTTGTGCAGTTTGCTCATCAGAAACAGGTCTAGTGGATGTCATAGTCGTCATATTCATTCATCAAGGATACGTATATATGTAGCTCTCACTGTCCTTAATTATGGTTGTAAGAGCCAGTGTGAGAATTATTTGTTTTGCCACATCTTTATTTAGAATATTGTTTATTTGCTTAGATATGTATTCTGTTGGATGTTGCATTGTCAAATGAATTTACCACATTTTTTGGGGGAAAACGTTTCAATAAAACTTTTTCAAACATTTCTCAAGGAAGAACGATTCAGTCGTCACTTCAAACTGTATTTAAATAACTGGACTGACTTTATAATGGCACTTAACTCAAATGTACAACGTAGAACATGAACACTCATTTACAAATATAAAAAAACCTGAAGAGTATTATGTACCTTATTGACTCAAAAACTTTATTACACTATTGGCTGCTACAAAGTTATCTGAATTAAAGAACTTGAATCAAACAGTTTTATACAGAACTGTGATTTATGTCCGTCACACTGTCTTTCCTCCCAACCACACGCTACAGATATCCTTTGCACAGTGTTTTTATTTTCATCTGTGCTTGTTACATGATGAATAATAATCATACTTAACCACAGGCGCACTGAGAAGCCTCTTGTCCGTCACATTCCTTTAAAGACTCGGTCGTAACGTCTGTGAGCAGCGATTATGAATCGGCCTGGTGTGTGTTCATTGTGCGGCAGACTGTGTTCATCTCCTCCTCTGCTGCTTCTTTCACCAGCTCACTGGTTAACTCACTGTGTGTGTGTTTCAGGCCAGCACAGAGGACGGTTTTGTCTACTGTCTGGACGCTCGCTCAGACAAACCCGTGTTCACGCTGAGGGCTCACGATGAGGAAGTGTCAGGTTGGTAGAAACGTGTGTGTGAAGCAGAATTCACAATAGAAAATGTGGCTTTGCTTCGGTGTGCGTTAGAGCATCATAGCGTAAACACCAGCACTGATTTGGCTCCGCTGAGGAAGTGGTGAGACTGTTGGTCGTGATTCATTTGGGAAGGATGAAAGCTTAACATTATTCATACGCACCAGTGAAATGTGGGGAAACCTGTGGTTAACTTGTTTTTCAGTCACCGTTGAAAAACATTTTTAATCCTAAGAGAAAATAGACAGTTGGAGTGGCACCATCCAGTCAGCTTCAACCTTTACTTTCCTGTTTCCTCCATCTGTCGACATGTTTTAAAACATTTAGATTTCTTATCTCAGTCCAAACTCTTGTGAAAAGTAAAATGGAAATTTTAGTTTGCTTGTTGCTGGATTGTAAAGACCCATTTTAACCCTGAACAGAATAAGCAGAAGATAATGGTGAAATCCTCAATACACCTGCTCTTGTGTTTTGGTGGCTATTCGTTTATTTCATGAGTGTTTAAGGTGGATTTGATGTGTTTTAAAGCTGCAGTGATGACGTCTAAACCTCTTTAAACCTCCTGCAGGTTTGGACCTCAGCAGCCAGATTAAAGGATGCTTGGTCACGTCATCGGCTGACAAACACGTCAAGATTTGGGACATTTTAGGCAACAAACCCAACCTGGTGCACTCCAGAGACATGAAGATGGTAAGAACTTAGATTTACAGCGTGTAGATCTTCTGTTGGTGAAGGGCTGAAGTCTGTTATGTAGGTTTTGTTATGTTAAAGTCACAAAGATGTTAACAACGTTCTCCTGTGGACAGGGAGTTCTGTTCTGTGCTTCATGTTGCCCCGACCTGCCCTTCGTCTACGCCTTTGGGGGGCAGAAGGAGGGTTTACGGGTTTGGGATATAAGTGACACTGCAACAGGTAGAGTTGATGTCAAACTGTGTTGAATCACATGTTCACTGAAATCAGATTAACCCTCTGAATTCAAAGCAGTTTCTTTTTTAAACATTTTACCCCAAGTTGTTCACTGCAATCAGGCTAATGTCTTCCTTGCTCTGCTCATAGATAATATCATACAGTGCTTGGCTTTTATTTTTGTAGTTCATTTAATAACACCTAAAAGTTGCTGAATCTGTTCTCTTCTAGTGACCGAGGTGTTCGGCAGTCGAGACCGTTTGGTGGCAAATACGGGATCTCAGGCGTCGAGCTCTGCAGCCACAGCAGACATGGAAGTCTCATAGTGAAGCAGCAGCAGCAGGAAACATGAAACAAACTGAGCTACTGTGGAAACATGAAGCTGCTCTGCTTGTGCCTCGTCGTTCACACTGCAGCGTCTGCTTCACAGGAAAAGGATCCGATGACGCTGCACAGAAACGCCGACCAGAGTGTTTATAAACTGGCCTGAACGGACTGAAAGACATTTTTCCAGCTTTTTATAACAACACTGACAGTAAATATTTGAAGAAGTGTTAAGAGCAGTAAAGACCCGGTGTTGCTTATATTCATATTAATGAATCTGTTTTTTGATTGTTAGGTGGAGGAAGTGATTCAAATGTTTGAATTGCTCTAAATTGTTTGTTACTTTAAGATCTGCTTCAGTTTCTTTGTACATTGCAAATGTAAGATGCTAATAAGAATATTTTCACATAAGAAACCTACAAGAAACAGAATCACAGTGGGATATTGTTTACCTGGGTGTCCTGGTAATAAGTAGCCGTGAAATACAACATTAAAAGAACATATTTGACCAGTGTAACAGAACAGTATCAATTATTCAAAGTGATGCAAATTCCATAAATAAATGCAGTTTATCAGACTTGAAAATGTTGGTTTTGTTGTTATTGCGGGTCTCAAACCTTTGCAATCTGCTCTTCTTCTCCTTGGACCTTTCATTTCTTTTACCTGCATTAAGATTTTGTCCAAAGTGGATCAAATGGAAAGCCAAGTTTGAGGAAGTGTCTGATGCCACTTTACCACTTTTAATTGCAATCTAAACAGTTTCACCACCTTGAAATTATTTTGGGCATAACTAATTAAAACTGAATCATTTTATCCTTCATCCACTGGAGAATTTTATCTTACTTTGTGTTTTGTCAAAGTGAAAATGACTGTGAATAAAATGGGCTCTTTTGAGTAATGGCGTATATATATATTTAAAAAAAACTCCTAGTAAACAGTGAAGTTAAAACACTCCATTTAAAATAATAAACCATTTGAAATAAATACTTGAGACACACATACTGAAGCATCCTTCCAAATAAATTAAGTAAATGTCTCAGCTCTTGCAGGTGTTTAATTTGATAGATTTTAAAAAATAAGATGCACGGCCAGTGAATAGTTTGGCCGAGTGTTTGGGTCGCCTATCAGTTGTTCACAGAGGTGTTGTTAGGATCTTGAAACACTGATGGCTCAGTCAAACCCACAAATCTTTTAACCTGATAATGGCACCATTTTTCAAGTCATTCCAAAGTAAACTAAATATGTGAGGAAAAATAAAGCTCTGGGACAGGGAAAGTCATCCTACTTTTATTGTGTACTCAGTCCATGACCCATATTATTGAGTGTAGGCTCACTAGTCCAGGGGTTCTCAGACTGTGTGCCTTGAAATGAATCTCCGTTAAGATGATTTGAGAAAGAACTTACTGTTGTACTGAGCCTGAAAGAAATATTTTATCAAAAGCTCTTAATGAATGTTTAATACGGACCTATGTTTTATGTTTTTTTGTTTCCCTTTTGTTTAATGACGTCATTGATTTTATAATTGCTTTCTTATCTCCATTTTATACTCTATTTTTACAATATGTGTTTATTTTTCACTTATTTTTATCGATATTATTAGTTTTTTAATCATGTTTTAAATTATGTTTATGTCTGTTAAACACCTTGCTTGTCGTTTATCACAAATAATGTAAACTGCTCGGATCGGTGAGAAAACTGAATTTTTTCTCGCACTGCTCTGAAAAGGTCAGAAGTCAAGCGGAACTTTTGAGGCTGAGTCGGAGCGCTAAGTCGGACACATTATTTGGATGGTACACTGATGCACCATCCAAAATAACCGAGCATGGCGTCGGGTCGTTTGTGTAAACTTCACAGCGTACTAACTAGACTATCTCACGGCAGCACACTGCGATGTGCTCAGAGTAAGTTCCCTGGTTTTATTTATTTGATCAGTTTAAGCTGTTTTAGTTTGGCTCCGTTTACCGTTTAGAACCGTTGACACAAAGATGGTGGAAGCTAACAGCAGCTAACAGCTAACCTTGACAGCAGGTTCAGGGTGTAAATGCTGATATCTGGTTGGCATTTAATGTGTTTTCATTGTGGAAAAAAACACATTTTCTGTGCGGAAGACAAAACTGAATTCAGTATTTACAGTGTAGAAGAGTGTCGCTTATTTCGGTGGCGCCGTTAACCCAGAGGATAAAGCCCCATTAGAAAACATTTAAGTCCATTACCTGCTTAATACAGAAATGCATTTATGATGCTGTCCTCTGATACATAAAAACAAATAAATATGATGTATTTATATATTTACACCAAAAGGAGATGCAGAAAAACAAGTTATTGAGCAGAAGGACTACAAAGTGGGATAATAAAACACAGCCACATGCCAAATATTCATAAAATCATTGATATAAAAGGATGTTTGAAGAATGGTTTGAAAAGACTATAATGTTTAAATTAGTAATAAAAAGAAAAATAGTTAAAATCTGAAAGAAAACTACGATAAGAGCCTTACATTAAGGGAAGCATTACGTGGAGTTTTTTAGTAAGATATTGACATCTACAATTGGAGGAACCTGCTGGAGATAAATCACAATTATTATAATCAACTTTTTAAAGAAGGAACTCCAGTCATAATTTATAACCATGTGTTATTTATGTGAAGTGTTGTGTTTTGGGACTTCATGGATAAACTCTGTTTAATACAAACAACTTATTTAATGAGAATTTTTGCAGATACATGCATATTTCATCATGATTTTTATGAAATATCCTGATTTAAAGCTTATTAGATTTAAGTATTTTTTTCTGAGTAAACCACACGACACACAAAGGTCCAAGGACCTTCAGAAACTTGAATACGTGAGCCCAAAAGTGTTTAAAGATCCTAACAGCACTTGTGCCCCATTGAGTGACTGGAAAACAGTCTCCTCATCTTTTAATGGGTAATCAGTCATATTGAATTGTCAGCAGGCGTTGTTACTTCTTTACGGAATGTGTTCATTTATCTTACAAATCATGTTGCATGTATATTATATCTGTGTTTCTTATGTGTTTGGTTTTCTGTTGTAGCTTGTTTGGTGCCAGTTCGACAGAAGTCCAGTGCTTCTCCACTTGGTGATGCCAACTGGTATGTTAATCATGATGATGGTTTGAATTCAGAATAAGTGAAAATGCACGTTTTTGTATAACTGCCTTTCTAAAAACATACAAAAAACATCCCATTTAAATGATTCAAGTAATAAATAAAGTTACTGTACTTGTTGACAGACAAGCAAAGAGAACTAGTGCAGCTATGGAGGCAATTTAAGCCTACAGGTGGAAGATTGTGCAGAAGGAGATGCAAAGTGGTCACCAGTAGTTAGAGATAAGATATTCTATCAGTGATATTTGATCATGCTACATATAAATGTAACTCTGGAAACATGCTGACACGTTTGCAAAGCATCTCTCAGCGTAGCGTTTCAGTTTTCTAATCTAATCTGAGAAATATCAGATGCTTTTATCACATGTTGAAGTTGTACTTTATTAGAAACCTATGTTGTGATCTGGACACTAACCTTCTAATCTCTTGCATCCAGTAATGTGGAAATTGGTGTGACTTCAGATGGAAAGACCGTAGTGTGTTATCATCCCGCTGTCGACATTCCCTATGAGCTTACTCAGGTAAGAGAGTATTTCTGGTCTCGTTAATATTAATGTGTCTCAGTGTCTGACGTCGTCTAATGAAGCTGCGTCAAAGGATCTGATTGATGAGAACTTTCTAACCGAAGACATGCATTCTCCATCCTTTCGTTGAGCAGATTCTCTGCAGCTCCATGCCTCAGCGGTTTATCTTAGTAATTTGCGTTCTCCATGGAGAATTGTTTTTTGGGAAGTGTCATGTTCAGTTTTAAACCTGTTCAAATGTTAATTTAAAGAAACTTCATAAGCGTTTGTCAGGTTGATGTCACATACTTTTGCAAACAAAATTGAAGTGCTGTCACAGACTTGCATTAGTTTTGGAAAGTAAACTCACAAAGAGGCAAACTGTTACTTCACAGAATTCTTTGTGTGGTGTCTATTTTTCGTTCTTCCTCTCTGAAACTCAGCTCTCTGATTTACATCCACAAGAGTAGCTAGATAAGGTCGTCTCTGCTCACTGAAGCACCAAACTCACGCTGGTTTCTGAGCACAAACTAAGAGTGGACAAAAGATAAACCTTAACACTAAACAGTTCACATTTAATATATAAAAACAGTCAGTCAGTTTAAAAAATCGTAAAATATGGAATTTCCATCACACAGTGCATTATAAGTTGTTGAAATTGCTGCATGATTGCACAAAAACATTGCATGATTACACAATAGGGAGAGGTGTTGGATCAGACCTCACTTTTCCATTTATTTTTGCAGCCTATAGAGCGACCAGACCCCCTGACCAACGTACCAGAGACCCACGATCAGGTTTTAAAGGCCCACCTCAGCAAAGAGGTGCTGAAGGAGAAAGAGGGACCCACTATGGAGGAGCTGAGCAAGATGTTTTTCACCACGAAACACCGGTTTTATCCAGTAGGACAGTAAGTACACATTTATCACACAAAGGCCTTTAATGCTGTGTTGTCAGGACATTTTCAAAAATCTGTCTGTTTATTTTGATCAATATTAATTTCACTGTTCACAGGTATCACAAGAGACGCATGAAGAAGGACTCTCCAAAGGACAGATAGCTAGAAGTGTTCAAACTAAAAATTATGCTTGTTTTCTTGTCACAGTAAAATGTAATAAACTGTTAAATATTAAGTCGGTTGTCACGAGTTTTTGTGGCTGTGCTGCTACAGTAAAACTGTTACCTGGCTTTAAAGGTACACCAGCATTTTCTGTAGTCTGGTTATACTGGTGATGCTGTATAAATATGCTGCACTAGGTTCACAACCTGCAAATACAGATTGGTGGCAGTACACCAAATTTGGTTCTGGGTGGATTTCCCCCAAACATGCTTTCAGTGGTGATTGAAGTAAAACTGCTATCTTAGATTTGAACAATCCACCAAATCTGCTGCAGTTCTGCGTCACAAGACATGAACAACTGAGAAGTCTGACTGGACCTGCAGGAAATAAAACGTAGAGTCTGTCGGGACAGCATGAGACTCTTAATCACAGGGTCGTGGGTTTGAGCCCTGTGTTGAGCGCAGGAGTTTTAAATTATGTTGGTGAGGGAAAGAGGTTACTACATTTCAACACACAGTTCATCTGTCTGTGGTATTTGCTGTTGTGTGATGCTCAATATTAATACAATATATTAATAGTTGTTACTGTTATATGTTGTGAACCTTCTATAAGTCATTTATTAGTGCCATAGTTTGCTGTGACTTCACTGATAATTGTAGTCACGTATATTTCACAGTGTAACGGTGCTCTCTCTAATAAATGCTACTTCAGATTGTGAAATGTTTCCTATTAATGGGACATCGCTATGAAATATAATACTAACCCATTGAATCTTTAATTCTTTATGTGCTGGCAGTGCACGAAGATGCTTGTGTTTACTCTTGCAGCCGACCAAGGCGTCATTGATAGCAACCACGGTTGTGCTTGTGTAGCCCGGCTAGCTCAGTCGGTAGAGCATGAGACTTTTAATCTTAGGGTCGTGGGTTCGAGCCCCACGTTGGGCGCAGGAGTTTTGAACTATGTTGGTGAGGATTACAGTTAAGCAGATTCCAACACACATTTCTGGCTCGCTAGGCTACTACTGCAGTTTGAAATACAACCTGATAATATTAGTGCAATATCCTGCTTACTATAGTACATTTTAAGTCTTGTACCACTGCCATAGTGTGCTGTGACTTAACTGATAGATGTAGCCATGTGGATTTATGAGCTCATCAGTGCCCTCTCTTGTAGATTGGGAAATGTTTCTTATTTTCCCAATCAAGAACTGAAGATTCAGTGGATTAGTTTATTTTCAATTAACTAATCCACTGAATCTTCAGTTCTTCAGATGCTGGCAGTGCATGAAGACTCTTGTGTTCACTCTTGCAGTCTACGACATCTTTTCATGCTTGTGTAGTACGGCTTGCTCAGTCGGTAGCGCATGAGACACTTAATCTCAGGGTTGTGGGTTCGAACCCCACGCTCGGTGCAGGAATTTTGAATGATGTGGGTCAGTGTTAGCGTCAATGAGATTTCAACACACAATTTGGCTGTCTGTGGTGATGCAACAGTTTGGTGCTAAATTTAAACCTGAGGACATTAGTGCAATGTCCTAATTGTGCATACGGCTATATATTGTAAACTTCCTATAAGTGTTCTATAACCACTTGTCATTATGGTGACATTGCCATTACAAATAAAACTAATCCACTTTGAACCTTTCCAGATACTGGGAGTGCATCAAGACTTTTGTGTTCACTTTTGCACAAGAACATTTGGTGAACTTTCAACTGCACAAAATCATTACTGTCTTGTAAAGCTGGGAGGCTATCTATGTGAGGAAAGATGAGAGGAATGGCATTTTCAGCATCCTCAAATTGTCACAGTTTTTATTTTCATCTTTTATGTTTTTCCAGACATACAAAACATGGTTTTCACCATGAGGGACCTTTAATTTTGGTATTTTCTGAAACATGTTAACAAAAACAGAAAGGTTAAAGCAGTGATGTGTTGTGATGTTGGAAAATATATCTAAAATCTGAGCAAAATGTTAAAATAAATTTATAAGTAAAATGAAAAAAATGAAGTTTTTTTATTATGAGGACATCAGTTACATTGAACATACATAATACAATTACATTTCCCTCTTCAAAATTACAAGTCCTATACATCCAGTTCTGATAAATTAAATTTAACAATACAAAAATATTTTTACAGTCTGTGACGACAGCTTACGTCCTTACGTCATGTGCAGCCACCGGAACCGTGCGTTATGAGTCCCCGCCCCGCAGCTCAGTCAGTCCAACCTGAAGAGAAGGCGAGTCCACGGCTAAAAATATAAGAGCTAACACAAGATGGCCGGTTTGCCTCGTAGGATTGTAAAGGTACACCTGACAGCGCACAATGTATATATATGTTAATGAGCCTGTGTGTGGGTGTAGTAGACGTTATTTAGTGATAATATGAACGTACAGTTACTACCATCTCGCGTGTAGCCTGCCGCTAGCGCGGTTAGCACAGCTAGCGCTTATCGAGCTAGTTATCGAGCTAGCTCGCTGCGAGTGTTTTGTTTGCCACTTCCGTTTACTCCCTTCTGCTCTGTCTGTGATTCATTATTCGTACAAGCAGATTTGTTGCCGTGCTTCATTTGTAGTTTTCAGAGCGCCGTGTTACTAATTTCCACAACGAATTAAGAAATTATTACAGTTTGTCCCGGTCGCCATATGAATGGACTCGCTAAGTGAGCTAGGCTAGCAGCTGTAGCTTTGCTGATTCGCACACATGTCTGGCGCTGATGTGAGACGCTGCCCTTGTGGTCTCGAAACGTCCAAACGCCCCCTAATGAAGCGGACATGCTAGTTTTGCTGATTTTGTATAAAACGAGACGGAAAGTGCGGCAGTAATTTGGGGCCGGTGCGGTCTCCTCCCTTCAGCCTCACCGCAGCTCCTCCGGGCCAGGCCCGGCAGTGGGCGCGATCAGCCTTTTCCGCCTCATCCAGCAGCTATTTCTCAGGTTTAGCAGGTTTTCATGGTCGGTAACACAACGTTGACAGAGTGAAAACGCCACCCAGTTTCTGCTTGGCAACATGCATTTTGTTTTTCACTCACAACAAAGAAATAAGTTTATGTAATTGAACAGTAAACTGGTTTCCTTCCTCTTGATTGCAGATGTTTCGCTGCACCTGCTCTGTCAAATGCAGAAATGTAAAAAATGCTTCGCTTCCTCCTTCTGATTTCCATCGACGCTGCTCTGTGTTACACAATACTACGCGTAGTCAAACTTTACACTAGAATTTTTATACATAATAAATGAAAAAACTATAAAATGGATCATTCAATTTTAGAAAAACAATCCAGGAATTAACAGATAGGAACTATGAATCTGCAGCTGTTTTGATTTTTAATTTTACATATTTTCATGTACAGTGCTGCCTTTCTTTAAATGAAAATATTTCCTGGTTTACTCTTTTGTTTGTTATAGTAGAACTGGATTTTAGGTATTACGTTTAAGTTGTTTGAAACATAGCCAGACCAGTTTACAGCACAGAATTATCTGCATATGCGCCAGGAAAATAAATGCTTGTTTAGAAGGACATTCTCCGTCATCCACACCTTTAAAATTTATCATTAGATGAGTTTCGATCAAAGTAGTCCCTCTCCAACTTTGGTGGTGCTTTGATTTGTACATGACCAAACACAGTGGGAAGATCTAAATTCTCCAGAAATCTTGTGCTGTGTCCTTCCATTGTGCTAAACTCGCATATAGTCACTGATTCGGGCCTTCAAACTGATATGTAACTAGCTGCTATGTAAAATGCAGTTGGCACACATGGACTCGAAAAGCATGAATTGGCCCTTATTAATATACTACAGTGGGAAAAAAACACTCTGGCCTTTATTAAGCCAAACACAGTTAATTTGGGCGGAGCTAAACCAAGAATGCAGTAACTGTGTCACCTCAAAATAGTGGCAGCGGAAATGTTTTGGTGGAACATTTGCACGCAGGAAACCAAACACAGTCATTGCAGTTACCAGAAAACAAACAGGGCTGGCATACTGCATGATCAACTTTCTCTGCGAAATGCGCCGCTAGCCCAGAGGTGATTGTTATTTCCTGTAGAGGAGGGGACAGAGAAAACGGTAAAACGTAGAGAGGAGAAAAAATGGCCGACTTATACCTGCAGTCTACATTAAAGTGAGTCAGACTAGACTCTGGAAAATTTAAGACAGTTGATATTTTTTGACAACTTTCAGACCAAAATATTAAAAATACTTAGAAAATTCTTAGCAGATTATTTGACGAGGACATTAAGTGTTAATGTTACCTTGAATTTTAGTTATTTTAGTTGCCAAATTCGCTGTTACGCACCATGGAAAGTTCTGTTTTCACTTTAAAGTCATTGCACAACATGTGAGAAGTGCTCCGGCCCTCATCTGCCTTTTAGTTTCTGTAGCTCAATGATTGTTGTCTGTGTAGGTGAGTTGAAAGTGTGCGAGCGTGACTAACTCGGGTGAAATTGTACGTTCTCATCCATTATATACTTGAAAGTCTGTTGTCTGCTGACACCCCCACGGTTCTTCCTACAGCACCGGTTTTTTTATTCAGAAATGTCAACAACAGTGTTATGTGTTTCTCCCTCTGACCGCACTCAGGAGACACAGCGGTTGATGGCAGAGCCTGTTCCAGGGATCACGGCTACACCTGATGAAGGGAACGCACGCTACTTCCATGTGGTCATTGCAGGGCCTCAAGACTCTCCTTTTGAAGGAGGCACATTTAAACTTGAACTATTTCTTCCAGAAGAGTATCCCATGGCAGCTCCCAAAGTGCGATTCATGACCAAAATCTATCACCCCAATGTTGACAAACTGGGAAGAATATGTTTAGACATTTTGAAAGGTAAGAGGATGCTCCATATTGGTGTGATTTTTTTTTTAATAACTGTGTGTGGTGTTTTTTGTCGTTGACATCAGCGTGGAATCACATTGTCAGCATTCTGCAGGACTTTAAAGTAGCTTTTTTATTGCATTCCTTGTAGTAATGCTGTGCTTCATTAGCAGTTTAAGCTGCTGTTGACGACAAAAAGTCACATTAACGGCTTTTATGCCTACATGACATTCACAGACTATGTGTTTTTGAACTGGAACTAAAAATGATTTGTTTTCACTTGTCCTGTTTTCCCAAACACTTCTTTACATTGGCTTGCTGCTGTTTGACGCCAGGCAGATAGTGAACGATAACTCCTGAAACACCACCTTTGCTGTTCTATTATGCAGTCTGAACGAAAACAGTGATACAAAAAAACCTTTTTATTTGCAACTTAGACACTAAATGGTTAGCTTACCTCTGACTGACAGGTCTACACGATTGTATACTATTTTTAAGAAATGGATCTAACATAAGTGAAGCCACCCATTTCTTTGTGCAGTGGTCTTTTGAAACCATAAAGAATGTGAGAGCTGCAGGTCTGATTGGATAACCCAAGTACATTGAAAATGGCGGTACAGTAGCAGCCTGTCAATCACAAGGTAGCCCCGTCCTAAGACACACCATCACTTTATCATCTATTTAACTCAAAGTGGGACCATAATTTGCAATATGAACATCATGCAGTGCTTAGAAAGTCTTGAGACTAGTGACTGAAAAGCAGCAGCTTGTATTTGCAAAGAGCGGAAAGCCACCGGAGGTAAACACGATTACAGCTAATAAATCAAAGTTTTGAGGTAAACAGGCTCAAAGTAATGTTTATTTAAGAGCAGCAAAGCGGTTGCCAAACATGCATTAAGGTATTAGAGAACGCTCTGATTTTCAGGCACACCGATCTGCACTCGATTGTTTTGATTTGATAGATTTACCAGAGCCCGGGTTGTTTTCTGTTCTCAGAAAGCTGTAGGAAAAAGTGTCTCCAACTCTCAGCTGTGATGGCTGCTGTTTGTCGTCTCTGTCACTGTGGCTGCTTTCCTGCCTTCATGTGTTTCCCTGTTTTCCATAACTGATCCTTCATTTTGTTATTTGTTTGTCTTTTTTGCATCTCCTCTGATCTCCTCACAGACAAGTGGTCTCCAGCCCTGCAGATCCGTACAGTGTTGCTATCTATCCAGGCGTTATTAAGTGCTCCCAATCCAGATGATCCCCTGGCAAACGACGTTGCAGAGCAGTGGAAGAAAAACGAAAGCCATGCCATTGAGACAGGTGAGGAATGGATTCACGTTTTCCTTCTGCCGCTCTCAAGTCTTAGCGCCACAGATTTCCAATTTGAGAAACGCTTTGACAGATGGCGGCAAACAGTAGCTCAGTTCCAGACCTCTGAATTGCCACCCACGTTACAGATTGTATCAAATGATCTAAAGGGCTGGTGTCACTTTTTTAATGGCGGTTTTACTGGGGGGAGAAGAGTAACAGGAAAATACCAACCCTTTCTGGGACTTTTTGGGAGGGACAAAGGTGGGAACGCAATCTGACAACACAGTCCATTAATGACATTTCCTGAACTAGATTTATTTGCTGTTCTCCAGCATTCTGGGAATAGTGCAATATATCATATGTAGTGTAGAAAAGGATCCAGTGCTTGTAGACTTACATTCTTTCATCACCTTGCTGGAAATAAAAGAGAAAGACAAAGTAGTTTTAACATCACATTTTCCTTGATAGCAGGCTTTTCATCAGTTGAAACTGACTGAATGTTGGAGTGATAACAAAATGGTAATTCACTCTAAATACCAGGCTTAGAAGCAACGTCTATGTGCAGTAATCCATCGCAATATAAATGTTTACTTTTGAAATGGGCTTGTGAACAGTGTTTGTCTGTCTGAGCCTGTGGAAATGCCTGTGATTCCCAATTTTAGTTTTTGAATGGGCAAACCAAACCATCATTATATATTTTCTCCTTTTTCTTCAGCTGAGAAGCTAAAAGGAAAAATGTAATTTTTTGTGCGTTCATTAGTAGTTTTAATTTATTCAATCGTCGTTTCATTATTCTCTGTGCCCATCACAGTTGTTCAGGGCTCAACATGATGTCTCAGATTTTTTATTTCGTTCTACCAATTGTCCAAATATTAAAGTCAGAATGATCTAACATGAGAGATTAGTGGCAGCATCCAAAATGCAGATATATTTCAGCCTGCTTTGGCAGAATACAGATAATGATAAATGCACATAATTTTCCAGCTAATTGCAGCGAACATCGGGTCTCTCTTGTAGTGTAATTAACATATTATTATGCATGCTGTTATTATGATGGCTCACTGGCAGAAGCAGACAGAAAATACAGTGTTTTTCAAATCTACACATTGAGCACTGGGCAAAATATAAAAACTGCTTAATCGTACATGTAAAACATGCCGTATGTGTTTGTATGAAACCATTCCAAACCTGAATTAGCCTGACGTGCATTTTTTTCCTAATAATGATTATTTTGGAACAGTGTTCATATTTAATTTAGAGACTTTTGTTGACTAATGCCAATAATGATACAAATGTCTTCGAGCACCTTTAATGTGGTGCGTAGTAAACTAGTTAACCCTCTCTACCTGTCAGCGTTCACTGTTATGTAATGTTACTGTCATGTTTGCTAATCATCACCATGTCAGATTCTTCATGCGTGAAAACTGGTTTCTAAAAGTGGTAGCTGGAACAAAAGCTGAAACACGTCATTGTATTTATCATAA
Organism: Dascyllus trimaculatus; assembly: GCA_024666655.1. Classification (NCBI taxonomy): domain Eukaryota; kingdom Metazoa; phylum Chordata; class Actinopteri; family Pomacentridae; genus Dascyllus; species Dascyllus trimaculatus. The sequence continues at coordinate 13,209,858 of CM045465.1, forward strand.
AATGTGTAAACGATTTGAGTAACTTTTTAACAGTAAAAATACCAACATATTTGGGTTTTCATAATCTGAGAATAAACCGAGAGGCAGTTTCAACATGTCAGTTCAGGTTTGGAAAACTGGTTTCCTAGAATTTAACCCTTTGACCTAACAAAACCCGCCGGCAGGTGTGAAAGGCATGTTATCTTTTTGTTTCGTTTAAATTGCACCACGTCAGAGCCAGAAGCTGTGAAACCAAAAGGAATCATTGGCTTTTCAACTCTCAAATGGTCCTTGAAATACTCATCTGTGACATACAGTTCATTTGGGAAACTTTTACCGATCTATAGTATGTACAGTGGCTATTTTTCCAGTATTGCAAACACCTGTGGGCATCTAGAGAAAATGCTGTACGTGGAGATTCTAGGTTTTTCCAATTTTTGTAAAATGGAAATCAAAAAATTCAACTTATGGCATTGTAACTGCGTCATAATGCAAAGAGGAGATCTTTTTTTTAGTTCCCTCTACTTCCCTCTTCTTCTTCGTGCTGTTTTAATAGAGGTACAGGACTGAAAAATGAGCCCACAATGAGGTAAAATGCAACAGGAGCAAGAAACACCTAGAAAGCATTTTGGTTTCAGAGGGTTTAAAACCAAGAGACTCCCTTATTGATGTAGAATATAGTTGGCAGATAATAGATACATAATTCTTTGTTGCTGTCGTAGGTGGGGTCAACAAAAATTGTAGATTTTTGCTTAATAAAGTGTTTGAATGATAAATTAATCATCAACTTGATGATCTCATTGATTAACAGAGTCATTATTTTGATTTTGCATTTGTAAATAGCAGACCAGGCCCATTAGTAAGGCTGCCTGTTGCTCTGGGAGTCTTATTTACTGCCCTGCTCCTTTTATTTACACCTTCACACCAACCACAGCCGTTCTGTTTGTCTCTTCCAGCCCGAACATGGACCAGGCTCTACGCGGGCAACGACATGTAGAAGAAGAGAGACGAGGCGTCTGAATGTGATCCACAAAAATGTACTCCTATTCTGTCAACATTTGAATTTAACGGACACAAAAAAAAAGAGAAAAGAAAAAAAAAGATTATAAGTCCAAATCTATTTGAAAGAAAATGACGAGATTTACTGCTGCAGACCTCTGGGTGACTTATTTTCCTCTCTAAGACGCGTTAAATGTGTGTTAGCCTTTTTTTTTTCCTGTGTTGCTATTTAAATGCATGGACAGAGAATGACACCCTCCCCACTACAGTCTTAAAAAAATCACATGCAATATGTTGTCCTGAACAAGGCACATACTGGTACGTTTGCAACAATATACATTCATTAAAGCTGTCCTTCTTTTAACACATGCATTATTTGTCAACACATCTGTATGTCTTTTTGTGAGATGACATGTTGTGTTTCAGCACATGTAAGAGTGTGTACAGCTGTGCTCTTCCACACTGGTAGTAAACAGACAAAAACATATGAATGAGGAGGTTTCCCTTTGCTGTTTTTAGGGGGAATAGAATGAACTCCACTCCTGTGTTTTCATACCAGCACCGAATATGTACTTGGTGGTGCAGCTACTGTAGCATGATCACAGGAGCACGTGGGACACTCAATAGTAGACACAAAAACAGCATTTTAATCGCACAGGAAAGTGGTTTTGTAGTAAAATCTGACAGGAAAGCAAGTAAACCTAAAGGGTTTCACATGGCAAACATAGCCTCAAGCTCCAGAATCAGAATCTAGCTGAACTCAAAGGACAGAAACAAGCTTTTCAGACAACATTTTAGCTGTAAAATATGTTTATAGACCTCCGGAAAATACCTGCCAGTAATTATTCATAGCCACAGCTAATATTTAAAAGCATTTAGTCGACGGTTGGTGTCAATTTTACATCCCAACGTTAGTCCTAGTTTGTTAAAAAAGACATAATTGTGTGATCAGGTGCCTCAGCCCAGTCCTAATAATCTAAAATCTGCTGGTTTAATGTCAGTAGTGTGAAATTTAAAGCAAGTTTCGACATTTAAATCTCAGAATCTGTGGATGTGACGTTCGCCTCATTCGTTTTCTGTTCTGTTTCTGTCAGCGATCGGCTTTCGGACCTTGTCGGACAGTTTGGGGAGGGTGAGCAGAGCACTTCCACATGCTTAAAGAGTCATTCCCAACACATCCAGAGAGGTAGAAAGACGACAAAGGAACTAACTGTAATCATGTAGGAGATGTGTTGAAAATGACCTCTGTTGTTTTTTTCTTTTAAGAGTGTAGGAAGTTAACGTGTTTTTATTTTCCTTTTTTTTAACCGTCTGTCCATGCTATCTATGTTGCCTGTTCTCTATTTTATTTTCAGTGTTACTCTCATTTTTTATTTAAAAAAAAGGCATAACCAAACTGATATCAGGACAGTTCCAACTAGTTTCTCTTCTCGGGTGGGTTTAGTCAGATTCGAGGCTTTGTTTCCTTTAAAGGGAAAGTTGAGAGGTTTTTACGAGTCGGTCTTAACCTGCTTTTGCTGTTTTTTAAACTGTGATGGTTATAAAAGTGTGTTTATTAGACTCCTGAGGGGACATTGGGTCATTGTGGTAGCAGGAAAAGTGGTGTTACAAATAAAACATGTTAAAAAGTTAAAGTTTTTATCATGCGATTATGGGTTTTTCTATTGGCTGTAGAGAACTGATGTCTAAAAATCCTTGAACTTTCCTTTTAAAAGATGCTGTGTTGATGGTTCAGAGAGATCAGATCACGACTTTAGACCCTCCACGATCACATTGCTTCAGTTCGGCTCATCTGAGAGGCGCCCCGTCGTAGTTTTTCTGTTCTTTTCTCGGTTCATCTTCTTTTCTTTGCTCTTTATCGGATCATCGCAGGCTAGGCGCTGTTGCTTAGATTTGTTTGTGTCCCGTCCTCACCCAGGATATATTAACTGTTTCTAACATTTACTCAAGTCTGGAAAGACGGAGCACGGCTTAAAAGAAAAACCTGGTTAATTTATTGTTTCCCTGAAGGGACTTGACAGTAATCTAAACCTGAGAAACAGTCACTCACTGGATTTTTGAAGCATTTAGATCAAACTATCGAGAGATCAAACTCTGATTAATCAGCTCCCCGTGTGTAAAGGAAAAATGAGAGGAGTTCTGTCGGTAATTTCAGTGCATTTGCATACATGGCTCTTCAAACACTCTGTAAATAAACTGAGTTGAGTAAGTAAGAGGAGTCTCCTCTGTTTTATCATGTGTGGATGTGTGTTTCAGAAGGTCGAAGGGCAGATTTATTAGACGACGGGTGGTGGCTTCATTGAAACGACTCAGAATACATCTGATTTAATTCAGTTTACTGCAACATTTCCATACTTTTCAGATTGCAGCTCACAGAATCTGAGGTTCGTCGGGTGTAATTCAGCTCGCACAGTAAAACATTTTCACTTTCTTTGTTGCAGGAGGTAGAACCATTAACGTCCAGCTGAGGGAGGCATTGACACTTTTAGTGAGTCAGGAAATGCAGAGCTGCTGTTTCACTTTTGTTTTCATAGAAACTGGGACAGTGTGGTATGTTTTGGTGTTTCCTTAATGCAAATACTCAACAACAACTGAATGTGTGTATATATAAAGATAGCCATCAAAGAAAATTAAAGTATACAGTACAGAAAAAATGTGATAACGCAGAGTGACAATATGGAAAAAACAGTCCCAAACTCAACAAATTAAAAGACAAGATATCACAAAGCTAAAGAAGGGGAGCAGAATCACCTTTGGCCTGAAATGATCACTGAGCGCATTATATTATATTATACAGATGGATGACAAATCAAAGACACACCCTGAACTCTCGACCTCTACGGCGACAGGATCCGGCGGCTCTCTCATGCTGTGGTTTGGTTTTGGTCCACAAATATGTTCTGAGTCATCACCTTTATCCCTATCATGGAACAGTTCTATCCAGAGGGATGAGTGGTCTCTTCCAGGATGACAGTGGCGCCATCTATAGGGCACAAGAGGTCACTGAGTGAAGTGTGGCCTTTGCTAGATCTCAGTCCACCTACGTGAGATTTTGGACTGACTTGTTAGACAGCATTCTCCACCGTCGTCATCAAAACAACGCATGAGGGAATATCCTTTAGAAGACTGGTGTTCCAGAGACTTTAAGAATCAACACCATGAACCTTAAAACTGCTGGCAGCACATCATGGCCCAACGTCCTAATAAGACCCTTCCTGTTGGTTTTTCCTTTAATTTGTCACTCTGTTTGTATTTATGTCTGTATTTCTAGATGGTTGATCATCTAAACTTTACACAGGTGCAAAGGTTGGATCAAACTGCAGAAAGTGCAGCTTAACACTATAAATTCTGTTCATAAAGTGACACTGTTAAGAACATAGGGGATTAATTGGTGAATTGAGCTGCTGTAGTGTTCAGCCAGATGATTTCTCCTTTGATGGTGGCTGATTGTTAACACTTCAAGAAGGGGCATAAAGGTTACTGTCAGCAAATGAACCTTAAATTTAATAATCAAGAATCTTTTAAGCATCTTCAAGCCCCTGAGAAGTCCTCAATAAATCAAGTTTGTTACTTATTTCTGATTGTTGCATTTAAATATAACTAAGTTTAACCTTTTGAATCTCACCTGCTTGAATTTTTTTTACTTTTAGGCCTCGCAGTTCGGAGTAGAAAATGTCCAATATTCAAATCTTCAAGTTGAAATTAATCATGAGATGTAAAACTACATCTGAAGCTTCCCCATTTTCAGTTACTAAAATTCAAGCTCTGACTTTTATGATGAAGTTTAATAGTTTTGTGACTAAAACAAATCAGCCCTCATGGAAATAATCAGACTTCTGTCCACTCAGGTTATACTGTGTAGCTGCGTCTGAGGTTTAGCTTAGACGAGACTTCTTTGACTGAATTTTAGAACCTGCAAAAGAATTTTAAATTGCAGAACCAACAGTTCAAAGTCTAAAAATAAAAATAAGGAATTCAACCACACAGAGTCAGATGGAAAGTGAAAGTGAAATATTACATTTTTTGTCTACTCCATGGTATATGTTTTTACTTTAAGTACTGATAAATACAATTAGATGATAAATCACATCTAAAATTTTAAATATTCCGTTTCATTGTATAGTTTAGTTCCATTAAAGAGCCCATTCAGCCAGAATACACAACATCAGGATTTCAAAGATGGCTTAGACTGAAAACAGAGACTTGTTGAACCAAATTAAATAAATTACTTCAGTTAGCAACCCATAATTAAATTAAGTTTATCCAAATTAAGCTAGCGACTAACATTAATGCCTCTTGTTTAAGTTACATCTACTTGAAATATTTGATTTCTCAACTTGAAGTTTCCAATTTTTGCTTTAGACAAAATATAAAAGGTGATTTCGTCATTAGACTTACTTAAACTTCTTTACTCTGTAATCCTACTGGAACAAAACAATGTGAAGTTGTAGCAGAAAAACGTGAAGAAACGTGGACATGAGACGCACGACGCTGAAGGAATAGTGAACCTAATTTTCACACTTCCTCTGAAATACCAGTTTAAATGGACAAAATTATAATTTCATGTTGATAGAATCCACAAAGGTTCAACTACAGCTCAGATACATTTTTTACAGTGCACCTGGTTTAATGCAGTTGTTATAAATACTACTAATGCACTATTGTTCCTTTTCTTGCTGTGAAGAAAGTCTGTTGCGACACCAGCATGTTTATTTCCTGCAGCATTTCACAAGATGGCGCTAAAAGCAAAGGAAGCTCATAAAAGTCACTCTGAGATTTGTTCTTCCTCCAGGTTTTCATTCTTTTCCGTCCAGTTTCATCTTCCCAGCAGTTTCCCAGGAAGCCACAGGTAGACGTTCAGATGTTGTTTGATAACAGGATTCACCTGGCCTGCTCCCTGTCTGTCGTGTTTCCTCTCCAGAAAACAATGTTTGACAGTGTTTTATGGTCTGGTTTGTGTGGCAGCAGTGAGTCACTCAGGCTGGTATGCAGCTTTTCTCTGAGTGGAAGGGCAGGAAACGATTCCCTTTATCTGCAATATCTGACAAAACATTAACCAGCAGCTCATCCTCGCTAAACCTCGACCTCACTGGGAGATTTTAAAGTCTAAGTCCTTCATTATACGCTGACACGTCTCATATTTATACATATGAGCTCATGTGAGGCACTAAAAACACCTTACGTGTTCACATAAACTGGTGTTTTTCAGTCGATTGTGATCCTGTTGGAGAATCTCACGGCCTTATCTGCTCCGTCTCATTTGTAATGTTTGTTCAGACTTCATATAGGCATCCAGAGTTTGACCCCGAGCTATTTAGGTCATGTTTAATGGTTTGTTTGAGCCAACAGAGTTCCCAACATACAGCGACGGCAGAATGAAATACGGATGCGGGAGTCGCTTCAAAGTGCTTTTTCTGAAACTTACGGGGACAAAGAGAGGCGCATGTCTGAACAAAGACTTTCTGTTACTACATTTCTGCACACAGGGATCCAAAATGCACAGTGGTAGCCAAGAATCTACAACTATACCGATTATCTACCTAAAAAAAAATTTAATGTTAAGATTTTCTTCTATCTTATTGTTTTGTTATTGATTTTTATTACCATGTTAAATGAATTCTCCAACATAAATGCTGTTTCAGAGCTTTCTGTACTTTATAAAAGGTCTAAATCTGGTGTGAAAGTGTTGTTTTTTAAATATATGGAGTCTAAAAATGGTCAAATACGCCTGTAAAAGTTCTACTGATACATTTTCTTTTTTGGGTGAGAGGTTTTCCATTTTTATTGGATAAAGAGAGACAGAGCGAAAGTGGGGGAGACAGCAGAGCGACATGCAGCAAAGGGTCTTGAGCCGGACTCGAACTCATGACTGCTGCTAAGGGACTGAGCCCATGTGGTATCTACCTTAACTACGTGAGCTAAACTGCGGCCCTTGATACATTTTCTTGGTGTATTTCGCTAAGATTCCCAAATTCCAAGGTCAAATCACAACCTTGGCAATGACAATTTGCCATTTTCCATGTTCCAGATACTATTAACTACAGCAACGTGTCATTTCTGCACTTAGTTTTATGTACAAACCAAACAAACGAGATGTGAAGTGTTAAATGGTGAGTTTTAGTTACTTTTGGACAGAACCAGCTGCTTGTTTCTAGTCTTTATTTTAAGCGCAGGTAACTGGAAGATACAAGAATTATGTAAAAAAGCAAAGCAAATAGCACGTTTCCCTTAAAGTATCCCTTTAAAGTAGAGTATTAAAGGTCCATTCAAGCGGACTTTACTTCAGGTGTCGACTGTTTTTACTGAAATCCACTTTTACTCCGTTGTCCATCTTCAACCTGGAACAACCTGCAGAACGAACCGAAGCGTGACTCAGTTTTGTCCTTGGGGCGACTCAGGTTGTCATTTAATCCTGTTTCACTTCCAGCTCTTCTGGTTTCAGCTGACTCAGTTCTTCAATCTTAAATGCTCTAAGTAATGGTTCATTATTTTTGCCTTAGCCTTGATTCCTGTACATGTTTAGTTATTTTCTTACTCTGCTGCATCATAAATGAGGCCTCCGTACCTCAGTGTAAATAAGAGCTGAATGAGTGAAGTAAAGAGACTAATGTGGAGCTAAAATGAACAAAGCTGCACATTTTTAAAATGCACATAGACTCCAGCTTAACTTGCTCTTTGCTTCAGAGTTGTTTAAGGGATGTATTGTCACATTTAAAGTCTTTACCCCACACATTTGTTTCTGTCTTTCCTCTTCTGGCAGCTACTCTGACTATTATCCAGTGTCAGCTGATGGAAATCAAGATGTATGAAGGCGTATATTTCATCGTAGATCTCCGAAATATCCAACATATTAAATTTAACTTGACTTTTAAAGACACAGAGAGGATTTTATGCACTTTTATTTCATCACACTTGTATTAATGCAACATCCTTTATACCTGCCTGAACCAGAAATCTATTGACCAATTCCAAACTCAGCTGACAGGATTTTAACCAGAGCCAAGAGACTCCTGTTTCATCCTCTTCACCCTGACTCCTAGTGTGTTTTAGGATTTAGATTGTAAGATTTTACTTCTGAGGCCCTTCATGTCCTCTCTATCAGCGATATCTGACCTCTTATATGCACCTCTATGCATTCTGAGAGACAGAGTTTGCAGTTGTGAGGCTCTGGATCGATCCACCTGAGGAAATCACATCAGCTCTTTTAAAACATGATTCTGGATTTTAATGTCCTCTGAGCTGTCTTTCATTTTTTTCAGTAATATTTTTTACTTTTTTTCCAACGCTGCATTGGTTTTCATCACCATGTTCAGGTGTCTTAAATCTGTTATTATTATTCTGCTGCCTTGTAAATAACTTGGAAACCTGCCTCTTATCTGCTGCAGCTCAGAGACTGGAGATGAAATATTGGCCCACATGACAGCAGCAGCACTGAAAACGATGATGAAGCTAAATCTGCCTCCTTCCCGGGCCTTGAACACACCGAAGGCTCCTGACAATGCAGAGCTTTAGTGACGTCTCCCTCATGGATCCAGCCTCCTAAACTTAGCCCTGCTGCTCCGGATCGCCTCTCGCTGTGACTGCTGACTGCAGGTGAAAGCTCTCTGGTCACATGATGAGATGTTGCAGCTACAGGCGACGACAGACGTCCTGTTTTGGCATCAGCGCTTCTTTGAAACCCAGCACCGGTGTTGGTCTGGAGTTGTTGGATCGGGTGCAGTTTTCTGGAAGGAGTGTTCATGAAACCTCAAGGTTTTCATTTCTTCTCCTTCCCTGTTGCTTCCCCAGCTCTGCTCCAATAATTCCTTTGTTTTTTAACTGTTTCCTCTCCTCTCTTTCTTACAGCTCCTGTTAGGGTTAGCTTCTCATTTCTCTCCCTCTTGTCCCCCTTTTGATTTCCTCTCCTCACCCCATTTCCTTCCTATCATCTCCTCCTTTCACTCCATCTCTTCTCCTTTCATCTTCCCTCCTTCTCTCCCATTCTTGTCTTTTCTCTCCCCTATTTTACCCTCTTATCTGCTCCCTTCTCTTCCCCCCTTCTTTCTCCTTTCCTTTCCTTTCTTTACCATCCTCTCTCTTTTTTCCTCCTCATCTGTCCACTTCACCTCTTTCTTTCCTCTCTTTATTTCAGCTCCTTTCTACTTTTCCCATTTCTCTCCCTCTTTTCTCATCTATCTCACCCTTTTGATTTCCTCTCCTCACTCCATTTCCTTCCTCCTCTCATTCCATCTCTTCTCCTTTCATTCCCCCTCCTTTCTTCCTTTTTCTGTCTTCCTATTTTCCTTCTATCTCCTCTTTTACCCTCTCATCTGCTCCCTTCTATTTCCCATCATCTTTCCTCTCTCCTCTCCCTATTTTCATCTTCCCTCTTCTTTCTTCCTTATATCTCCACTTTTCCTCCTTCTCTGCTCTCTCTTCCCTTTTCCCTCCTTTTCTCTTGCATTTCTCCCTTTTTCATCTCCCCCTCTTCTCTCCTCACTCCATTGCCTTCCTGTCATCTCCTCCTCTTATTCCATCTCTCCTCCTTTCACTTTCCTTCCCTCTCTCCCATTTTCATCTAGTTTTTGTCCTTATCTCTCCCCTCTTTTATCCTCTCTCCTCTCCCGTTTTCATCTTCCTTCTTTTCTTTCTCCTCTTTTCTCTATCTCACCCTGTCCTTCTCCTCTCCTCACTCCTTCCTGTCGTCTCCTCCTCTCATTCCATCCCTTCTCCTTTCATTTTCCCTTCATCTCCTCCATTTCTGCCTCACTATTTTCCTTTTCTCTCCCCTCTTTCATCGTCTGTCTTCTGTTCTCCGCCATCTTTCCTCTCTTCCTCTCCTTTCTTTTCCATCTTTCTCCTCTTCCTCTACCCTCTCCACCATCTTCCTCCCCTCTCCTCCCCTCTCTGTCCCACTGCAGATGAAGTGTAAGGGGGGGACTGCAGTCAGAGGCGTCTCACCTGAACTCCTCCTCGGCGTTACATAACCACCCTTATTATTCTCTCATGCGTAAAAACTGAAGTCAGCCACCCAAAAGGGAATCCCTCTGTTTTCTCCTTTCTGGCCTCAGCAGGTACCTGAAGCAGCTCCTCCTGGTCTGACTTTTCCAGGAGTTTCAGGTAAAGGGTGCTCGGAGATGTTACACAACACAGCTGCAGTGGATTTTTAATGCAGGCAGTAGTTTGCTGTGAATGCAAATTTGTTTTTTAAGCTATTTTCAAGAAGATATCATGAACCAGAATCTGTGTTTTCTCTGAACCTCTTGAGTCTGCTGCTGCTTTTCTTGCTTCGTTCTTGAGGACAGGTTAGGCTGCTCAGAAATGCTGCACATGTCGGAGCTCGTTGTGTATTTTGTGGTGATTTGGGATCACAGAATTACAGTAGAGTGAATTCACATCCCAGTAGATTTGACTTTTACACACGCGAGGAGTTTATTCAATCAAATATGCACCAATCAGCTGCAACATTAAAGCCACTGACAGCTGAAGTGAATAACACTGATTATGTTGTTACAAAGGCACATGAGAAGAGGGGTGAGATGTTAAGAAGCAAGTGAGCAGTCAGTTCTTGAAGTCAAAGCGTTGGAAGCAGGAAAAATGAGCAGCGTGAGGATCTGAGAAACTTTAACAAGGATTAAATTGTGATGCTGGTGAACTGGGCTCAAACATCCCCAAAACAGCAGGTCCAGTGGGGGTGTTCCTAGAATGAAGTGGTTTAAAAAAGTGGTCCAATGAGGGCAAACCAGTCAACAAGTGACAGGGTGATGAGCACCAAAGCTCACTGATACACTGGGAGACTGATTGCTGGCCAGTCCCAGCTAGAATCTTATCGTTTCAAGAAAGTTCTGCAAAGTTCTACCAATTTTTTCAGCAGGATATTTTCTTTCAATTCCTAGAATATTCTTCTTAAAGGTAGGATACTCAAAGATGCTCTAAAATGTTTGGTCATAACGTTGTTAGACCGTTGTGCCCCTATGTTCTCAGAACTAAATGTCGCACTGAGAATGTTCTTCCTTTGTTATGATGTAACATTGTGGGTATATTTTACAGATTCTATATCGTGTTCCCTCAACAACATCCTCAGAACATGTTCCACCTCACTTTATTGAACGTCGGTTTGCGAATGTTCTGCCTGTGTCATCATGGAACATCTTCACTGATAACATCCTCTGAATGCTGACATTAAAACATATTACTAACTTTAAAGAAACGTTACTGAATATCAAAATATTGTTAATAGAAAAATGTAATTAAACTGTGGGTCCTGCATTCACATGGTCGTTACTTTGACACCACCTAAGCATTGTTGCAGACAGCGTTCACTCCTTCATGGCAACAGAATGTAATTTACTTGTTTATTTTGCAGGGACAGCGCACATATAAAAGCAACTGCAAAAGAGTTAACTAGCAGATAATTTGGGTTTGTTGTCCCTGTGCAGGTACAGAAAAAGAGAAGGACCACAGAACAATAAGTCCAGTGCATCAAACAATTAAAAACTTAAAAGTCCATCAGTGTGAGAGAATAGATAAAATCATTAGTGATGACTTCAACTAAACCTTGAGGCTGGTTTTAAACACTGCAAAACTTCCTAAATCTCTAATGTTTGTGAGGATAGAATTCTACTGCTTCACTGCTTTAACAGATTCATTGCTTTCCCTAACAGAAGTGACCTTTCTCGTCACTCTCTCCTCTAATGACTTGAGGAACACGATAAAGAGTTCAAGATTTCAAACAAACCCAGCATCTGTGGGATGTTCTGGATAAGCAAGACGGATTCAGGATTCATTCCCCATCTTGTGCTTTCCAGGACTTTAAGGATCTCATCTTGGTTTGGGATACCTTCAGAGGTTTGTGGAGTCCAGGCCTCGACTGATCAGAGATGTTTTGGTAGCACGAGGGGGATCTACACAATACTAGGTAAGTGTTTTTTATGTTTTAATTTTAGTATCATGAATATTAAAAAACATGTCAAGTCACTTCACACCATGTCGTCTTGATAAATGGAACACGTTCCTTTGACCTTCACCAGTTTGAGTTTTATTTGAATGTCAATGAAAGAAGACAATCCATGAAAATGCATAGAAATGACATACAAAATGTGCCTCAAATGCTATTTCTACTCAGTCTCATCTTATCAAGTTGGTAAATGTATGTACACTGATCAGCCACAACATTATGACCACTGACAGGTGAAGTGAATAACATTGATCATATTGGTACTATGTGGTGTTCTGATGGAAAACCTTGGATTTTAACATCCATGTTGATGAGACTTAGACACCCAAATAAACATTGTTCCACAACAAACACACTCCCTCATGCAAATGGAAATCCCAAATGTCACTGGCCTACCCCTAAAGGAAAATGCACCCCACCACATGGAAAAAACATCAAACAATCAGGAACATGTTGAGGAACATGACAATGACCCAACATGCTGATTTGACCTCCAAACTTCCTACACCCCATTCTGATCAAGTATCAACAGGATGCAGTGGAACTAGTTTGATTGACAGAGGCCCCACTGCACAAACTAGAGTAGCCAAAGGATCCAGTGCCAACGTCCTGGTTCCAGACCCCATAGGACACCCTGAGAGGTCCTCTTGTCCATGTCCAATGGTTCAGAGCATTTCTGAGCACATAAGGGGGACCAACACAATATTAAGCAGGTGGTCACAATGTTATGCCTGATCGGTGTAGATTCAACAAATGGGTGCAAAACACTAAAATCAGTCCCAAAATCAGTTTGTTACAGAAACAGTAAATAGACTTTTACATCTTGATGTGATCCATTTTTTGGGGGAAATCAAATGATAAATCATTCATGCAGAAAGCATCCAAAAAGAAATATTGTTCTGCATCATCATATAGGTGCACAGATGCAAACATCTCATGCTAAAATAGTCCATTTCATGTAAGAGAGAGCTGCACTGTCATATCTGTGTGTGAGAGGTAATAACAGGGATTCCTCTTCTGCTCCTGTGAGTTTTTCCTCAACAGTGAGAACAGTCTGTCCTGGGCCATCCTTCCACTTCTCTCTATATATAACAGCCACTGCAGGGAAGGACAGAAGGGCATGTGTGTGTGTGTGTGTGTGTGTGTGTGTGTGTCTTTAAATGTTGCAGAGGCCCTTCAATGTAAGAAAAGGGTGCTTTGGATTTAAGCAAACAGTACCATCAAGATATCAGCGCAGTGTTGCCTCTGCACTGTCCTCCCGCCTGCTAGGAGTCGTGCTTTTAAAGTCATTTTACAGTTAAAGAACATCCCACTTCTCCTCACACTTGTCCACTTCATGCCAACATTTATCAAGGAGCTTCATCTTCTGCTCTTTTCTCGTCCCACCTTCCTCCATTTACCTCCTGACGGCTGCTTCAATTAGGATAGAAATCTTAAAGTCGGACACAAATATGTGCTTTTATAGCTTTCTGAGGTTTGAACATCAATCAGATACTGGGAATAGCCGCATCTGAGCTCTAATCTCATGACACTCCTCCTCTCATAGTCATTAAGGGCTGGTTGGTGTCTCGCCCTGCAGTGTTGAATGTAAATAATTAACAGTGTCCATTCACTGAGTCTCTTTATGGGGCCTGTGCAGGGTGACCACCACCCAGACTTGTAAACAAACCGGTGACTGTGTGCTAATAGATTCCATGTTACTGTGTCGCGCTGCTGACGATGCTGATCAATAACCGGTCGAACGGAGGGCTTATAGTGAGGTTTCAGCACTTAAGCTTCTTGTAAGTTATGTTTAGATTAGATTAACACAGGCTGGAGATTATTGGCATACCAGGCTGCAGATATTCAGAACACATTTCACCATTTCAGGATCAGTAATGCTGATTGTCTCTGACATAAATCTCTGGGGAAACTATTGAGATATCAATTCTACGTAGGAGAAACTTGTGTCTCCTCTGTGAGTCAAATGAGACTTTTTTTTTGTTCTGGATGATGCCAAGCTTTAAAACTACATGTAGGCAGCAACTTTGAGTCAGTGGACTTAAACTGGCAAATTACCAACTATTGAGCTGCTGACCTTTGACCCCTTGAAATTTGAAATTTATATTAGACTCTTGTCCAGTTGGAATATATTGTTAAAACTGCCACTGCAAGATACAACGATCAGGCATCACATTATGACCACCTACCTAATATTGTGTTGGTCCCCCTTATGTGGTCTAAAATGCTCTGAACCATTGGGTATGGACAAGAGGACCTCTCAGGGTGTCCTATGGGGTCTGGAACCAGGACGTTGGCACTGGATCCTTTGGGTACTCTGGCTTGTGCAGTGGGGCCTCTGTCAATCAAACTCATTCCACTGCATCCTGTTGATGCTTGATCACAATGAGGTGTAGGAAGTTTGGAGGTCAAATCAAACAAACATGCACGTGAGGTTATGATGATTTTAAATTGGACATGGGCGTGAGTGTGTGTCATGGTCTGTTTGTGTTAGTCCTGCGAAAAACCAGGCACCTGTCCAATATGTACCACACCTGTCCTCTAATATCAGCTGGGTTACACTATACAGGATGAAGCAGGTATAGCTAACAGATGGATGGACTTTCCATTTTAATCAGTTAAATCCTCGTCTTGAAAATCCTATAATAAAAAGTAAATTCAAGAATCTATAGTTGTGTTAGCGGCTCTGTGAGGTTGCATGGACGCCACAGTTTATATCACAGAAAACAAATGCCTAACACTTGGCAGTTAAATTCCCAACTAATTAATTAATTGTCCAATTGTCTCAGCTCTACTTTTAAAACGTATTGATCAGTATCAGTATTTTACAACCTTAAGATGGATTTTTCAGCTGCTCTGACTGCTCAGCGGTGATACTGTAGACGTTGCATAGAGGTCACCCAACCAAGAATTCACATATCATCAGACTGAGATAAGGGAGGTGGGATGGGTCAGAGATAACACAGCAGCGGGCATAAAGTCACTGTAGGTGAATCTTTGTGCTTAAATATCTTGCAAAACAGGATTCGACCCAGTGCCCAAGAAAATCAATCCTCTTTCTAAAGGTATATATTAACCCCTCTGGTCAATAAACCCTGCTACTATTTTTTTTAATCTAATTTGGGAACAAGACTTCATCTTTTTCCAGATTTTCACCAACACACCTTTGCCCTCTCTGTGTAATCAGTCAATAGGGAGAGGTTTGAAGAGAGATGGAAGATTATGTGGATTTACTCTGCAAAGCTGCACTGAAAGTTCCAGCGTGAGGTGATGAGTAATAGACTGACTTTCCTTGGCACGCCGTCCCTCCGTCTGGCACCGATGTGGCTCTGACCACAGCATCAGCTCTGGTTATATCAGGTCATTGTGACGATTATACCCTGAACATCTCGATAAACACCAGTAAATCTCACAAACACAACAACATGTAGTTACAGCAGCACCTGAATGCTACCAACAGCAAATATGCGCGACAAAAAAAGAATCATAGGATCTTTTTTCTTTCCACAACAGAATGATGTCACTTGAATTTCAGCCGTACAGTACTTTCAGTCCTCTCCTCTCCTCCCCCCCCCCCTCCCTCTCTCCCCCATGTCTGTCTGTATTCAGGTCACTTTTTCTTGCATAACAGCTCATTCATAAAACAGCACCACACCTCGGGGGAAGGGATGAGGGAAAAACTCTGAGACGTATATAAAACATCTACAGAGGGAGGATTTTTGCTGCAGTGTGAATAGTTGTCACGTCACGCCGTGGTGCAATGTACTTACTGTAACAGTCAGCTGGAAAACCTCCTAACTCCACTCAAGTCTGAAGGGGGAATCTGCACTTCCAGGGTTTGGAGTGTGGGAGCAACTTTGCTTTTTCTCCATAAACACTGGTGTATTTTTGGAAGTTTGCTCGGGAAGACATTCTTTAAGCTCCATATTTGGACTGTGTAGCGATTTCAATTTAGCTTACATGGGTTTTATTCCCACTATAGCCAGAAAACATCCGGTAGAGATAAGGAAAGTTGATGTGATGTAAATGATATCGTCAATATTGCATTATCCTTACGTTGTTGTAGGTGGAAATGCAATGAAAAGTCCAGATTGTTATGTTGAATCAGAGTTATAATAGAAAATGAGGTGAGGTGTGATTTTACACAGCAAATACCTCATCTTCAGTGGCTAATGCTGGGCTAATATTCACTAATTCCAGGCGTTAGCATCCCACACATAAGGTAAAGCTTCTCTCTAATCTCAGACATGCAAACGTGACAAGATTGGAAAATAACAGCACATTACGCACTGCAGGATATTAATCAAGATCATGGTGCCAGAGGGAGCAATAAGGGAGCATGATCTAAAGGGGAAGCGGATGTATACAGAATGGAAACTTTGGCGCTGCAACTCACTTTGCAGTTAGAAAAAAAAAGCAAAAGCATAAGAAAAAAGTTGAGAAGATGCAGCCAACGTGGTTTGTAACTGTAGGTGGTTTTAATATCTGTAGCTAAAAGCTGGAGTCTTTTGTCTCGCTTGGCAAGAGTGTGTGGTAAGCATCTTGATTTTCACTTGTAAATATCAACCATGTGTGATATTATCGAGGCAGCCATGATGATTCTGCAAGCAGCTCAGGAGGTTTAAGACTCAATCTGTAAACCTGGTTAGTTGCCAAATAGAACAGAGTTGGTTGAGACAAAATTCCTAGACAAGATTTCTCCT
The DNA here is from genome assembly GCA_024666655.1 of Dascyllus trimaculatus. NCBI lineage: Eukaryota > Metazoa > Chordata > Actinopteri > Pomacentridae > Dascyllus > Dascyllus trimaculatus. The sequence continues at coordinate 13,226,475 of CM045465.1, forward strand.
CTGATTGTTGAGGAGGCGAAACCACAGTAAATCCCCCTGAAAGTCCTGCATTGTAAGCCTGGCACGACTACTACTAGTACTACTACTACTACTACTACTACTACTACTACTACTACTACTATTGCTACCACTATGAATTCTACTACTATTACTACTATTACTACTATTGCTACCACTATGAATTCTACTACTACTACTACTACTACTACTATTGCTACCACTATGCATTCTACTACTACTACTACTACTACTACTATTACTACTATTACTACTATTGCTACCACTATGAATTCTACTACTACTACTACTACTACTACTATTACTACCACTATGAATTCTACTACTACTATTACTACTACTACTACTACTACTACTACTACTACTACCACTATGAATTCTACTACTACTATTACTACTACTACTACTACTACTACTACTACTACTATTACTACCACTATGAATTCTACTACTACTACTACTACTACTACTATTGCTACCACTATGCATTCTACTACTACTATTACTACTACTACTACTACTACTACTATTACTACTATTACTACTATTGCTACCACTATGAATTCTACTACTACTACTACTACTACTACTATTACTACCACTATGAATTCTACTACTACTATTACTACTACTACTACTACTACTACTACTACTATTACTACCACTATGAATTCTACTACTACTACTACTACTACTACTACTACTACTATTACTACCACTATGAATTCTACTACTACTACTACTACTACTACTACTACTACTACTATTGCTACCACTATGAATTCTACTACTACTACTACGACTACTATTACTACCACTATGAATTCTACTACTACTATTACTACTACTACTACTATTACTACCACTATGAATTCTACTACTACTACTACTATTACTACCACTATGAATTCTACTACTACTACTACTACTACTACTATTACTACTACTATGAATACTACTACTACTACTATTACTACCACTATGAATTCTACTACTACTACTACTCCTACTACTATTACTACCACTATGAATTCTACTACTACTACTACTACTACTACTACTACTACTACTACCACCACTACCACTACCACTACTGCCATTACTACTACTACCACCACTACTACCACTACTACCATGACAACCACTACCATGACCACTAGTACCACCACTACCACCACCACCACCACCACCACTATCACCACTACTACCACTAAAGATTTTAAAAGTGTCCTTAGTGTGATCCGGTCAGCTGTTGAGGATTCCGATGGCAGTGGGGTAGAAAAGGGGGGAGTTTTCTTCTGGTCCATTTGGTTTCTTTCTATAAATATAATATTTTAAGTCTTCACCTTAATATAAGAAGTGCCTTAAGATGACTTTTGTTGTGAATTAGTGCTATATAAATGAATCTTTCTTAGGGGAAACCTTTAATGAGCTCCACAAAATGGTCCACTGAGGCATTTCTGTGACCACTGACTGAATTTTACAGGTAGAAGGTCTCAAGTTAACACCACACATGCCTTGTAGGTCCAGGCCACACTTGAAGGTTGTGAACATTTAAAGAAATAAACTCAAAAGTGGGGGTTTTCTTAGAGGTTTAAACGTGCATAAAAACCTGCAATGACACCAATTCAATTTGACAAAACCTTCGAGTGAAATTACATGCACATACATGCAAGTAAATACAGTAAAAACTCCTCAAAAACAGCAGCATCTAAAGCTCTAAGGTGTGATATGTCACTGGTATGCATTAGCCTGCATTATGAGATTAATTAGTTGACAGCCACAGACTTACTGGAATGAGGTGATCAGCTTCTCAGAAATGTCTGAGTCAACTTCAGGTCTGTTGATGGCACCGCATTGTTCAGTAACACGTGTTCCGACAGGCCTGGTTGTTTTGCCCACATTAAGGAAGTGCAGGAAATAAAGCAGATGTTGCTGTTTAAACTGCAGCACACAGTTCATCTGGTGTCACCAACTTTAGTTTCCACAACAAGACCTGTCAGAAAAATCATAATTCAAAGCCATAACAGCTGCCTTTTCCGGTTTTGTATGTTTGTTGCTTGAGCTGTATCTTGAGTAAAGCCATTTTTGCTCATGCTTTTTCTAATTTAACACCCTTTTGTTGTGTCGGAAAGCCAAGTTTTTGCACAGCTGGCCTCAAACACACTAATTTCGTCCTGTTCTTTATTCTTTATTCTTTATTTAGAGCTTATCTCTCTAAGGCAGAGCAATCTGACTGAGCACACGATGGGAAGTAATTCAAACGTCCACGTAGATGTTAAAATATGATGATTCACAGCGTGTCAGTAGGTGCGAGCTCCTCAGGTGTGTGAGGAAGTCACTTGTTTGGGCGACTGACACTTTTATCCTGGCTGCATGTGTCATCGCTGCTGTGGGCTTCGGTTTCAGACGGCTTTCCCACATTCGGACGATCTCACTGTCACTGTCTGGCTTTGTTTATGCTCTTTAAAGCCTAATCTTCACATGATTATAGAGTGTCTGTGTTTTTGTTCTACCTCGAGCAAACAGAGGCATCATTGTGAGGGAAACCTTCGCAGGTAGTTTTAAGAGTCAGTGACGTCTTTATTCGTCGTATAGCTTCAGTTTGATATTTTAAAACGTCAAAATTAAAACACATATTTGATTCTATATTAATCTGCTGATAAGAACCCAGCCAGTCTCTCCTTGTCTGTCTTGGCGAATCATCTTAAGTGTTGTTTACTCACTTCATCCACAACTATCATAATGACAGGCTTTAATGTGCACCAACAAGCCGCCATTGTGTCCTCCAGCCCTCACAAGAAAGCTTTTATTCTGAGAAGCTGATGTGAGTTGATGTGATTTAGGAAAAAAGAGGCTTGTGTTGACTTTAAACCCCACAGCTGCATTCGACACTGACTTTATCGCCGTTGATGCCGCTTTTCATGCGAGGAGTCCTGATCCGAGCAGCTGCTCTCCTCGGCTTACCTTCCAGTTTCATTAGGCAGCTGCCGTCACGAGTGCACTCTACCTGTTTGGCAAAGAGAACCGGACAGAAGTTAGAGAGGAGCTGCTGAACTCAGTGGAACATTTGGTTGTTAAGGAGGCGGATAATTCCCTGAGGAGCTGAAAACAAAGCTGAAAACTAAATGAATGTTGAACTTACAATGGCTAGAAACATGTCTGCTGGACATATAAACGCATAATATGAAAAATTCATTAGTAAATAGTTAACTTTAGAGGGTAACAAATGTGAGAGATGATGATTTTGAAGCATATTTTTGGACCCTAAGTAGTCCAAAACGCCCGAAATGATCATTTTCTAATGAAAGATCCCACACTAATGCTCTATTTATGGAGAAAACAAAAGGCAGGTTGTCTTTACTACACTTTTAGTTCGTGGTTAAACAAACTTAACTTGTTAATACATGACTTTTGCTTATTTCTAGTTTATTGAACTTAAAATATCTATTATTTATGTCATTTTCAGGCCACTGTAGAACTTAAAAACATATTATGAGTCATTTTGACTTAAAATGATGAGTTAAGCTTACAAGTAGGTTTATAAAAACATATGTAAGTAGACTTTCCACGATACATTGGTAGAGAAATAAAATTCCCTAGAGACAGATTTAAACACCCCAATGGTTAAGTCCATTTACTTTTTTGTGAAATTATAATGAAAACACCAATAATAAGCTTTATTTCTATGGCACCTTTCAAAGCTGGAGATAAAAGGTGCTTTGCAAATAAAAAAGCAACAATAAAACATCAAAAGAAGGCAATAAAATAATGAAATGGCAATGATAAAACATCAGAAAAGGCACTAAATATCATAAAAATCAAGGTAACATGACTTAGGTTTAACGCTGAGTTTCATTTATCAATGGAAGGTCAACATAACCTTAAAGTTACATGTGTTTAATCACCACAAAGTCAGTATTTGACAGAGTTTTGAGCTTCTTTAGAGCTGAAGTGCTATGTTTTAGTTTAGTGGTCTAAAAATGAAGGTGTAAAGTCGACATCAACTTAGAAAATGGAGGTTTTGATGAAGCTAAGTAGTAAAGGTCAGACTCTCTTGGTGAGGAAACATCTTAATGTAGGCCGTAGGTCCATCTGCAGAATCCTCTCAGGCTCTTTATTCAACAGCTGACAGCAGCTCACATCCATCTTGGCAGCCTCGGCCGGCCGTCAGGAACTCACTTCATCATCCGATCATCCCTTAAAACATTCTCCTCCCGATCAGCACCTGCAAACACATGTCCAGCCTTCTGGTTGTGACAGTTTATAGAAAGGGAAGTTTGCTAAATCTTAATTTTAAACTGATATTATGGAGCCTTTAGGAGGGAAACAGATGGCGGGATCTAAAATGAGCCTGATAGCTACTGCAGGATGACGATCCATGAACTAAATTTAGGATTGGATAAATGATGCCTCATTGTTCTTCTCATGATCAGAGCATCTACATCTTTTATGTAAGGCGGTATTTTAGAGTCGTTTTCCCCGTCTGGCCAGCAGCCATCCGCTCACATGGCTCATGTCTGAAGGCTCAGGTCAAATAAGAGACTTATGGCCGAGCTAATCAGCTCAGGATTTTATTCGCATAATCGCAGTTGGCCGCAAACACTGAGTGGATCACAGCAAATGAAGAGGCAGATTAGAGTCCGTGTGTGAGAGCGTTGATGTCTTTCTGTGTGTTTTCATAGAAATAACTGTATGTTCACCAGGTTCCTGAGTACATATCGGATCAAACATGTATTTATGTGTGTTTATTTAGTGTTTCTGTGGGCTACTGGTCCACTTTGTTGTCCAACGTCCTCTGACTCCTCCTGATATTCTGGCTCCTCCGTCCCTCCATCTGTCCCAGCGCGAGCCAGAAGAAACCAGATCCTTCTATTCCCCTCACACCTCGTCTAAAAGGGGACTTCTTAATTGCCTTCCTTTGCTATGCAGGACGATGATGATAAACCACCTCAAGTGTATGATGACAGAGAGATTGGCTTTCCTCTGAGGGGACTGATGCCGTTGAGAGGACAACATCTGTTGTTAAATATGGGAGCAGGACTGGGTTCAGCGTGGTTACGTTCTAAGTTTAGTCCATTATAAATCACGTATCATTAATCATGTGAAAAAGACGCCACAAATTCTATAAATACATTAATTTTCTAGCATGTCTCCCTCAGTAGCTCTAATAGTACTAATAGAAAGTGCAATTTGCTGACATTGTACAAATCTATCGTCTCTTTTAGACTTTAATGACCTCTTAAATCATCAAATATACCGTTAGATATAATGATTCACAAGTTTACTACAGTGTTTCTCTCACCTACACTCAATAATTCAAGAAATATATTTTATTTTCTTGCGTATATTGAAAAACATTGTAAAGAAACTGAGTCAACTCATCGTTTCACATTTTCTTAATGCAAATTTATAATTAATTTTGCTCATTTCTAGTTAATTGAACTTAAAAATGTCTTCTTTTGTCATTTTCCAGGCACTTCAGAACCGAAAAAAACTCAATTCTTATAATTTGAGCTATTTTAAACAAAAAATATGGGTTGAGTCTACTCAACTCATTAAATCAACTTTATAACACAAATTTAGCAAAACACAGACGTCCCATGATGCATTGTAAGAGAGTTAAAACTCCCCAGAGACTCTTGTTTTTATGGTTTGAGAAAACAGGCATGGTGGAAGCGATGTGTCTCTGTTAAATCAAATTATAACTGTTTCTTTTCATAGTTTTAAAACAATTCTAACCACAACAAAGTTTGAATTCAGTCCCAACATCTATGGATTTATAATTTATCTCACTAGGAACAGCCTCACCGACTGTCTTCTTCATGTTTCCAGTAAAAAAAATGGCTTAAACAGCTGATGTGGTGAGTTCTTAATAAATGAAGTAGAAACTCCATAAACTTATAAAAAAGTAAAGGAAAAGCGAGTCTGTCTGTAACTATTCCCTTTGTGATGGGTTGATTCAGTTCAATATCTGAAGTTAATCAACCTGATTTCCAAAATTCAGTAGATTTAACTCGGATAGTTTTACCCTTTTCTCAGCTCACTAGATGACTTTGAACTGATTCCTCAACCGAAGTGCTTTTAATTCTCCTTCTAAAGGCAGCAGGGTGACTTGATTTGTGGTATATGTATGAACAAATTGTGTTAAATTCTTTACTTGATCTCTATTACATCATGTGGAAAATGTGCTCCTATTACGATTCCAGTAATCAGATCAGCCAGTAGAACTGCTGCTAAAACAAGACGGTGACGCTGTTTCACTTCCAGTAACACGATGACCTGCAGGCTTATTGTATTTACATCTGAGGCAAGCGATGACCGCAGTGATTAAAATGATAACATGACTTGTGTGCGATTTTTTTTCTTTTAGTTTGCACACTGAGAAGTTTCCAGGTCATCTGGAGAGCAATTATCTCTGATTTAATCAAGATATGTGTGCAACTGGGAGATTTTATGACACAAAAAAAGGGGTTTTCAGACTTACAGTGTGTTTGGTTGAGTGCTAGTCTCATGACACATTGATTTTCTTTAAATTTCAGGGACTGAAAGAGTCTCCGACGACAATGAAGCAACACAGATGCTCGGTGTCCCATGAGCTTGTACTTTGACCTGAGTGCTAACATCAGGATGCTGACATGCTCACACTGGCAATGCTAACAGGAAGATTAGCAGGTATAATGTTTACCCCGGTCACTATCTGAGTTGAGATGCTGACGAGCTGTCTGTCTGTCAGCAGAATTAGGGGAAAACTACCGAGATAATTTTCGTGAGACTTGGTGGAGACGGCTGCTGGACATATAAATACATAATGTGAGAAATTCTTTAGCTTTAGAAGGTAACAAATGTGAGAAATGTTGATTTTAAGGCTTGTGTTCTTGACTCCAAGTGGTCAAAAACACCCAAAAGGATAAAAAGAGAGATGCCACGCTGATGCTCTATTTATGGAAGAACAGGAGGCTGGTTGTCTTTACTACACTTTTATCTTGTGGTCAAAACGATTTAACACATTTTATTTGATTGCTTTATTTAAATAAACGACTTTTGCTGATTTCTAGTGAACTGAACTTAAAATATCTATTTTTGATGTTATTTTCAGGCCACTTTAGAACTTAAAAACAGAATTTCCTATAATGTGAGCCATTTTAAGTCAAAATGGTTCATTTTAAGTTTGTAAAAACAAAGCTAGCATGGAAGAAGACCGGTGGAGAGATGAAGCGTGCCGCCCCTTTTGTTAAAATTGCAAGAAGATACAAGATTCAGATTCAGACAACTTTCTTGATCCTATGAAGGGCCATTTCTTTGCAGAAGTCCATACACACAAAATTCAAGACGTCCAGCCAAAGTATTTATAATTTAGAAGCAATAAATTGACTTTATACGTGAGTCAGTGCAAGGAAGAAACAAGCAGCAGCAAATACTCCCAACACCCCCAACCCAAACGGTCGAGGCAGATGGCCGCCTTCCCTGAGTCTGGTTCTGTCGGAGGTTTTTTCACCCACCTCCCTATCTTAGGGGTTTTTTGTTTCCTTCCCACCGTCCCTGACTGCTTGCTCATAGGAATCGAAAAGCAACTTTGAATTGTTGGGTTTTCTGTTTTCTGTTCTTTCTTACTATGTTAAGCACTATAAGGTGGCATTTGTTGTAAATATGCGCTATATAAATAAAACTGAATTGAAGTGAAAATAGAATAGAGTAATAATACACAGATCAGGCATAACATTATGACCACCTGCCTAATACTGCGCTGGTCCCCCTTATGTGGTCAAAAAATGCTCTGAACCATTAGGCATGGACAAGAGGACCTCTCAGGGTGTCCTATGGGGTCTGGAACCAGGACGTTGGCACTGGATCCTTTGGGTACTCTGGTTTGTGCAGTGGGGCCTCTGTCAATCAAACTAGTTCCACTGCATCCTGTTGATGCTTGATCAAAATGGGGTGTAGGAAGTTTGGAGGTCAAATCAACATGTTGGGCCATTGTCATGTTCCTCAACATGTTCCTGATTGTTTGATGTTTTTTCCATGTGGTGGGGTGCATTTTCCTGCGAGGGTAGGTCAGTGACATTTGGGATTTCCATTTACATGAGGGAGTGTGTTTGTTGTGGGACAATGTTTATTTGGGTGTCTAAGTCTCATCAACACAGATGCTAAGATCCAAGATTTTCCAGCAGAATTAAATATACTTCTAAATGCATTATTTGGACCCAACTACATAGGTATTTTATAGCAACTGTATCAGATGTTATTTTGATGCTAAATCCCATTAACCTGCCACACTTTGTTAGTATATTGTCTTCTAACAACCTGATAGGAGGTCAGATAAGATAAAGAATCACTCGATAATCTGCACAAACAAGCAGATTGTCTGGGTCTTTGGCCAACTTTGATCATTTCTTTATTGATCTTCTGGTAGTCGGTGTTATCTGCGGCATTACGACACGAGGATCCCGCTCAGCCTGCAGGTCAAAGGTGAACCGAGGAGTCTGTTGCAGCATCTGGAAACAGGTTTCACCTCAACCGGAGTGTGTCATCAAAAAGCTATGATTTCATTATCTGCTGCGGTTTTACGTGATGTAACTGAAGCTGCGTTTAATCAGTTAATGAGTTACAGCAGCTCACAGTGCAGCTACAGATTCTGGAACCCCACCTGTTGATAGAAGGAACGGATGGCATTTTGCCATTCACTTGACAATATATGAGGTTAATATGAACGCAGCCAGAACATGGGAGCGCCAGGAGATATGATTTGGTACAGATTTGACTCTAATGTGTTTATCCAGGAGTGGTTTTATTCACAAAGACAATCCAGGTCCGAAAAATGTGTTGCAACACGGAGACCTCTGACCCTCAACTCTAATACTATGTGCTTAAATGATTGTGTAAACAGCTCTTCCCTCTTGGTTGGGACTGACACTAAAATGACCTCAGTAATGATGTAAACTCTGTGAAACCTGGGAGTCACCGACTGATTTCCCAACTCTCTGGATTGAGGATGTAGTACGTGATCTGGTGCACCATTTTGTCAGAAACAAAATCAAGGAGGCGATGCTAAAACTAGTGTTTAGTTCAAGCAACGAGTCACTTTGAATTTACTGAAAATCTTCATGCAACCTTAACTTCAGCAAATAAAGGGAGGAAGAACATACCTTTAAATGCAAAAGGTGGAACTTGCCACGATAAAGTGCAATAAAACAGTCATGCTTTATGACAAATAGATATTATGACAGGGTGGGTCTTATTCGTTGGGTTTGAATGGCATTAATTCTGAGCTGAACACTAATAATCCAGGAGGCGGGGCTCCAGGCCTGCTGGGTTATAAATAATATGATTAACACATATTTTGGGGATTTTTGTGTTTCACATAACATGGAGATAAAGCAGAGCAGGACAGAGGGATGTCATGTGTAGGGATTGAACTCATGATCTTTGATTTCCAGGATGATCTGCCCAGATCAGTGAAGCCTCCCTTAGAACCAGAAGACATTTTTACAGAAGACAATTTGACTTTTGAAGCAGAGGTCCAATTCAGTCAGGTCAGTTAGCAGGCAGCACAACATCAGGATCCTGAAGCTGAAACTGTTAAAAACACAGTCAAAAAATAAGAACAAAATTCAATTAAAAAAAATAGAAATAGAAATAAAATAAATAAAACTGTAGCAAGGATGCTTGATAAAAACACATAAAATAAACTGTGGAATACTGTAACTTTCAAAAACTATTAAAAAATGAAAAAAAAAACCTGTTAAATGTCTGTAAAATAGTGATATTTTATAGTAACACATTGTGAAAGGAAGAATTTCTATTTGTAAAAAATATGTATTTTTTATGTGGACATTATGCACAGCTTGTTTTGTTTGTTTGTTTTGTTTTTGTTTTCAGCATGTAAATTCATGTAACTTACCAAAATAGAGAAGGTTGATAAAATAACATTAAAATAACAGTATTTTTGCTGATTTTAATTCAATAATAAAAAAACAAACATGTAATTTTACAGTCAACTGTTTTAAAACAAAGAATTATCTTATTTTAAAAATACCTGATTTTTGATGTGGCTATTTTTTTTAGTTGACATGTAAATTTAAATTAAATTATTATTTTTTAAATAATTTTTTTCTGTGATTTTACTAATTAGTTGTAATTCAACAAAACAGGCCAGAACTGTAAAATAACAGCAAAAAATTACAGTTAAATTTGCAGGGATATTGCTTTTACATCGTAAAATTTACTAATCATATATTTACTCCTGTGCTTTTCCTACTGTGATCTGTCTGTGAAAAAGACCCAAATAAAATATATATAATGAATCTCTACTCACTCTGAACTGCACAAAACTGTGATTTTTCAAGATGGATTCTTCCAACAAAAAAATCAGTTATTTAAAAAACAATTCTTTCTGTCTTCCTTTGCGTGCACCGACTGTTCTCCCTTTCAGTTACATAAGAATCCACAGTAAGAATGTTTACACCATAAAGTCTAAAATGATTTAGTGTTGGTCTAACAACGCTAACATCTCTTGTTTGAAGTGTAAAGCTGCCCCTGTAGCATAAATACTGTCACACCGTCTATTTAAAGGAAGAATTTTTTTTCTTTTACAAGTTATGCACAGCAGCAACATCAAAGCTGCAGCTCCAGAGGACACTGAGATGCTGTCATGTACTTTGTCTTTCTGGGAACTGGGGAGCTGCAGGACATGGGGGAGTTGTCTTTGTGCAGACACATTCCTTTATAATCAGCAATTTTTGAATTTGATGATCTTTAGATGAGCAAGGGAATAAAGAAATAAGTATTTCTCAATTCCTGGGGGTGTTGGAAAGGCCATGAAAGAGCATTTAGAAACATTTTAGATATTAAAAAATATATTATTCCATGCATTCCAGTCCAACACCTGACTTGAATAAAGTTAATAAACAGTCTGGGTTGAAGTGGGTTCATAAAGGTTCATTCAAGGTAATGAAGTCAAGCTAATTGGATTCAGGCTCAAGTAGTTGAGATAATTGCTTGTGTTAGCTGCTCCATCAACCACCTCATCAGTGACAGGAAATGCCATTATTGACTACAACCTTTCATCTCAAGGCAGTTGGCTTTAGATGCTACATTTATGGTCAATTTAGCCTTTTATTTTGCAGTTGTACTGTTAACTATTTGTGTAGTTTTTATCATTCTTCTTTTTGTAAGGGCTTTCCAGACATCCTTCTCTCCAGCAATGTTTTCCAATTCCTCCTGGGGCATCCCAGGGTGTTCCCAGGCCAGATGAGATACCCCGATCAGGCATGACATTATGACCACCTGCCTAATATTGTGTTGGTCCCCCGCATGTGCTCAAAAATGCTCTGAACCATTGGACATGGACAAGAGGACCTCTCAGGGTGTCCTATGGGGTCTGGAACCAGGATGTTGGCACTGGATCCTTTGGGTATTCTGGTTTGTGCAGTGGGGCCTCTGTCAATCAAACTTGTTCCACTGCATCCTGTTGATGCTTGATCACAATGGGGTGTAGGAAGTTTGGAGGTCAAATCAACATGTTGGGCCATTGTCATGTTCCTCAACATGTTCCTGATTATTTGATGTTGTTTCCATGTGGTGGGGTGCATTTTCCTTCAGGGGTAGGCCAGTGACATTTGGGATTTCCATTTGCATGAGGGAGTGTTCTTGTTGTGGAACAATGTTTATTTGGGTGTCTAAGTGTCATCAACACGGATGTTAGAATCCAAGGTTTTCCAGCAGAACACCACATAGTACCAATATGATCAATGTTATTCACTTCACCTGTCAGTGGTCAGAATGTTGTGGCTGTATGTGATCCCTCCAGCAGCTTCCTGGTCCTGGAGTTCAACTCCCAGTTGGCTGTTCCTGAAAAAACCTCCAGAGAAATTTGCCCACAAGGCATCCTAATCAGATTTTCAAACCACCTCAGCAGGTTTCTTTAGATGCGATGCAGCAGTGACTCTACTTCCAGCTCCGTCTGCATGTCTGAGCTCCTCACCTCATCTCTAATGGTGTAAACAGGATCTGTCATTTCAACACTCCTCATTCATTGTCAGTGTAAGTGACCTTGCAGTGCATTATGGTAGAGTCTAAATGCGTTTTAAGAGGCAAGGTGTTGTGTTTCCTGCTCCTCATTAGCACAAAGTTGTTGGTATGTTACTAATACCACTGGAGGCATGTAGTTTCAGTATCACACACTGCGTTCAATTGGTGATGCAGAAAAAGCATAAATATGTTCCTCTGCTTGGTCCTGATTAGCTGTCAAGTCCATTTTAGACTACAAATATTTGCAGCTAATAGAACAAAGACTAGAAAACAGATCAGTCAATGGATAAGAATATTCAATCAATAGCTTTAATTTCACTTTGATTTGGCCAAAAACTAGTCATTTATTATAGGACAGATTTAAATACACTCCGTCATAATAATGAAATTAAAGGTTGAACAGCTCTAATGTGCAGCTGCCAGGTAAGAAATAAGCAGCTGGTGTACAATAAATATATTAACAGTTTTCTACCAGCACTCCTCTCTTGAATCATTTGCCATAGCAGTGATTTTACCATAATTAATTTTTATAGTCTTCACTGACATCCATTATAGCAACCAGTCCACACCATTGGTTCAGTTTTGTGAGGAAGAAAGAGCCCCATGACATGTTAAATGCTCCCTTTATAAATTAAAAAAAAAGACTGAGGCTAGGATGTTTAAAAAAACACATTAAAAACTGTAAAAAAATTGTGAAAATATTGGTAAATGTCTGTAAAATAACAATATTTTTAGTTAATTTAAATACAATGAAATTAGATTATTTTATAGTCACACATTGTAAAGGGAACAATTTGTAAAAATACTGATCTTTGATGTGGACATTATGCGCAGTTTCTTTGTTTTGTTTTTTACAGTCAGCATGTAAATTCATGTAATTTACCAAAACAGAGAAAGATATATAAAATATCAATAAAATAACAATTTTTTTTGCTTATTTTATTACAGTAAAAAACATGAAATTTTACATTCAACTGTTGTAAAACAAAGAATTACCATTTGTAAAAAAAAAAAATACAGATTTTTTAAGGGTTGCCATGTAAATTCATATTTTTGTCTGTGATTTTACTAATCATTATATGTAATTTAACAAAACAGGTCAAAGCTCTAAAATGACAGTAAAATTACATTTAAAACTGCAGGTAAATTGTTTAGAGATTTGTCTTTTTTTTCTTTCTCTCTGACGTGATATACGTGCAATATCCTCTACATATCCAATATTTCCTCTACATATTTATGGACAATTGCAATATTTCACACCTCAGCTGCAGCACCCAGATTTATTATACATATATTTTTGTATTTTTCTTTTATCACTCTTGTAGAGTGCTTTTGAACATTTTATTTTGACTGGACATTAAACTCAACTTCCAAGAGAACCTTGCACAAGAATCCCAATATGCCTCAACCCTGTGTTTGCGCACAAATGACAAATAAAAATCTTGAATCTTGAAGCAGGCAGCACACAATTATGTGGGAAAAAAGAATCACGTGAAATGTTAAACGCTCCCTCTTATGTGAACGAGTCTTATTAACAAATAAGTTAATAACCACCATTGTGACTGTGATTATAGGTTCTGTTAAACCAGCTAACAAATAGAAAGCCTGACTAAAGACTAGAATACAATATTGTCAGTTTCTCTATATATCCAGGAAATACAGGGGACCCCCACCTTCGTATTAGTTCTGTACATTAGAAAAGAAGGATCAAAATACAGTACAAATAAAATAAAGTAAAATAAAATATATAAAAATCAATCTACTGGTGGTAGTGTAATGAGACTATGTCAAACGTGCATCTTTTTTAAAAACATTTATTTAACCAGGTTAGTCTCATTGAGATCAAAGATCTCCTTTACAAGGGAGACCTGGCCAAGAGGGCAGCAGCATAGTCACACTAAAAACAATAAACAACAGATAGAATTAACAACATTAAATACACCTCTCAGGTTAGCTCAAAACACGATTATGTAACAGAAATAACCTGAGAGTAAATCAAACTAGCTGGATTAAGCCTGATTTGTGTGGTTAACTAACTGAATGACACAGGCCCCTGCAGCACTGCTGGAAATGTTTATGACTGTTTTGAGCAGCAGCCTGGCCCCGCCCACTCAGCGCGCCTCAGCCAATCAGCTACGCGCAGCCTCAGAGGAGTGACTGGAGCTCCAGCTGCCTGCTCATTGTACTGAGTCAGCGGCCATGCGCAAATGGATCCAGAGGAGGGCTGTGCTGTGTAGGCTGTAGTCTACATAAGATCTCTCTGCGAGGCTGCACACACTCGCTGTCGACCGGAGATCACAGGTACCATCTGGAGCTTGCGTGAGGAGAACATTAAATCCGGGATAGCCTCTCCAGAAAACCCTCCTTGAGTGACTGACGGATGCGGAGAGAGGCAGCAGCAGCAGCGATGCGGCGGCTCTGCTGTTAACTCGTTGGACCACCCCTCTTGTGTGTGTGTTTTTTTTGCCGGTTCTTTTCTGAAGGAAAAATTCACAATGAAGCTCAAACCGAACCAGACCAGGACGTACGACGGAGACGGCTTCAAGAAGAGAGCGGCGTGTCTGTGCTTCAAGAACGAACGCGAGGAGGAGGTAAGGCAGCTGTGTTTATTCACAACAGTCTGCAGCGGTGCCGTGTTGTGACTTTGTGGCCTAGTCCATCTATGTGCACCCAGTCATTCACAGACAACAAGGGCGCTCAGGGATAAAATAGAGAATTTTCCTTCATATCACATATACGGTTTAATTTATGTTGTCTTTTTATGTGTGTTGTTACATTCATAGCGTTTCTGCTAAAGGACTCTGTTGTGTTTTGTGTTGCTGATGCGCCTCCAGCCATCCAGTTTAGGCTAGTTTCAGGAGCAGAAAAGAGAAAAAGCGCTGTTGTCAAGACGACGCCGCTTGGCAACGTGTGACTTTCAAAACAAAACCCCTCCGCGGTAAACTCCGCTCAAAACCGCCGCGTCAGCTCGCGTAGCGCTCTTATTTTGAAGGCGGCATCGCTTCTACAGCTCGTTAGCTTGTTGCTAGCTTGACGCGGCTAACAGAGAGGGGGGCGAGGCGCTGCTGGTGCCCTGCCGCACGTTTCCTTTAATAGCAGGTTTAACGTGGGCTCGTGTCGAGTGACGGGACGGGGATATGGGCCACGGAGATATTACTAAATATACCGAGGAAACGTGGCGTCATATCGCCGCTTTTAATACCGACACAGCATCCGAGCAGCGGCCATTCACGGCTCTGCTGCATCCCGCCGGCCTCGAGCGGGCAGCTGCGTAGCAATAATGTGAATGAGGATTTAAAGGGACCTTCATCATGTAAATAATGAATGAAAGCTGACAGACACATAATGTTGTTGTGCCTTAAAGACTTCTCTGGGTGATACTTTAGATCCACCTCCAAGGGGGATTTGGTAGCTTTCCAAACCTGACTAATAATCAAGCATGAACAATTAATCAAGATATTATGGCCGTATTTTCTGATTAAGTTAAGATATGTCACAACATGCTATTTAAATGAAGCATTGTGGTGCTTACAGAGATCTACTGGCCTATAAATCATCATCTTTACATGTATATGATCTTGCAGAAGTCACATCATCATTTTTACCTCAGTTTTTAGTAGCCTATAACTCAAAAGTAAGAATCGTAGTTCCCACTAAAATCATGACTCACATTGACAGAATATCTGTCAAAAGAATCACAGTATGGTTTTTGTCAGCCTTATGAATAATTCAACAGCTGTGACATCCAAAGACAAAAAGAACAAGAAGCCCAGTGACCCGTATCAAGTACAGATGACACATAGAAACAGGTCAAAAGCTGCAGAAGATGAACTAACAAAATACAATTTAGTATAAAGTTCAGTCTCAGACAAAAAATCCCTTTTGTTTACATTTACTTTTAGGCAAAATTATATTTAATCACTTTTTGCATATATATGTGTATTCCCAGTGGCCCATGTCATCATAAACGCATGATATATCAAACAGCTCAAACGCAGCTGAGGATAAATTAACATGATAAAAGTTTAGTACACAAAAACTGACATTTGTTTACATTTACTTTTTAGCAATATCTATATCTAAGCACTTCTTGTTGAGCAGGCATGTAAACACTAACCCTCTTGTGCTGTATATAGTGATTCGTGTTGTGTTTATCTCCAAATCGTAAGAGCTGCAGTTTTTTTGATGAAGGTAAAATGTTTCTCGGAGAGAGACTATAAATGATGTTCTCTTAATGTAACTGAACATGCTTGTTTGACACAGACTGCAGCGGAAATCACAATTTTGTATTTGTTTTCAGTGGCAAAGGGAGGCAAACACAACCATTCCCAGTGAAGTCACAACTCCTATTGGAATCACAATATGATTTTATTTTTAGTTAATTGCTCATCTCTATTAATATTACTACAGCTGTGACTTTACTAATGCAAATGCTGCTACTATATATCAAAAAGTGCTTTGAGTAATTCACTTTTTTACATGCAGTATTTTGCATGCAGTATACAGAAACAACAACAAGTCCAGTGACCCATATCTAATACAGATGACACATCAAGCAGGTCAAAAGCTGCAGGGGTAAACTAACACAGTAAATATAATTCAGAAAAAGGGTTAATCTGATTCACTCTGGAAGCTTTACCACATATGACCATAAAAGAAGTGACTTAACACAGGAAGTGAATTTTGTTTAAGCATACTTTTTTTCATACTTTTTGGCTAAATCTAACCACTTCTTGTCAAGGAAGTAATGTAAACAGTATCCCATTATATTAATCTATATATCATACTTTGTGTGGTGTTTATCTTCATCGCCTTGCATGTTTTTTCTCTGTGGTTTGCAACCATGAATATTTCAATAGTAAACCATATTTGTGTCCATAAGCCATTCTCTCTCCTACATATTCCTGATTGTCTAAATTTAGCCTCCTTTTAGAGCGTGGTATAAACAAAGCGTTACACAATATACAGTAAAAACAGCTCAGTCTGGTGTCACTGGGCTGGCAGAATAAGCTCCCCCTGGGCCCTCCAATGTTTGGCTGTACAACACACATATCTATAAATGCACATGGACACACACACACTGCAGATCTGTTCGGTTATATGTGTGAGTCATACCATTTGTCTGTAGGGATTTTAAGTGCACAGTCATCAACAAAATTGAGATATTTTGCAGAATTGCTGACATAAAATCAGAGATATGTACATGCGTGCTCTATATGCCATAACACTTTGCACCTACGTTCCTTCACTCTTGCCAAATGTTTCTCAGAACTTGCACATCGTGATTCTTTTCCTATGAGTAGTGATTACTTGAACAGCTAGGACAGTCAGGGAATATTGTGACAACAGAAGTGTGTAGGTGTGACCACCCCCCTCAGGATTTTCAGGCTTTGACAGGCATGTCTACTCATGCACTCACAAAGATGACACTGCTTGAAGTAGGAGACCCAATCTGATGCTCTGATTGTAATTGGGGTGCCAACAATGGGCGTTTTAGCGAAGCTTGAGATGTTGGGCTTTGTGATACCTTTGCTTTCCTTAACCACATGGCTGCACAGAATCAGTTCCCGGACACTGGACACCCGACTGTGGTGAAACAGGAGCTGTATGTGCTGCTCAGCTGTTTTGTTTTAGAGACGAAAGGAGAAAGCAGAGCCCTCAGGGCGAGCTGCTCTGTGACAGCAATTAAACTCCCAACAGGCGAGAATGGGAACCTGACAGTGCAGAGGGACGTCAATGATGGCAGAGGAGGCCACCTGAGTTTAGCAACAAGAGAATTACAGAGGCTTCGTGTCGCCTGGAGAGCCACTGTAATTATTATACCTGTAATAAAGCAGTAATAGGTTGTAGAAACCCATAATTAAATAAATAGTGCAGTATTTTTCTGTATGATTCTTATTCATTCATATACATCAAACAAACATCTCAACAGTATTCTTATTAAATGTTGGGAAATGCACAGTGAAAGCCAAATATCCTGTGGCATTTGTGAAATTATTTCATCCCAACTGGCTCATGTGGTTGTAGCTCAGCAATAATCCAAACAAACTGCAATGCTTCTATGATTTTAAAGCTGCCGTGATCAGTGTTTTTGTATTAACAATTGGCAATTAAATGACCAAGCGTAACGTGAAATGGTTTGTTTATAGTGACAAATCCACAGGGATTATCATCGGACTGCAGTTCGGCTCACTTTACAGTTTTGTAGTGACTTTAAGCTGATTGTTTTAGCTGTATTTCCTCCAGTTTTACTGTTTTGGTTTAGTCTCACTGCTTTATTCTGCTTTTTTAACAGTTACAGTGGCAAAAGGTCTTAAAAAGGATTGTACACTACTTTATTACCTCCAACCTTGAGGAACATTTAGGTAAGGAGGTGGAGGGGACCAAAAATGGAGTGAATAATGGCCTTGCTACATCACATGGCCAGATAAATGACTTGATATGAAAGTTAATGTTGTTTCTGAATGTAAGTAGACATGTTTGCAGTGTCAGCTTCATAAGGTCACAGTATGTCACGTTTGTTACAGCTTAGATTGAACTGTTAATTTCATTTCTTTAAAATTGGGCTACTAGTTTGATTTCTGGCATAAAAGCAGCCAAATATGTATTGAACTGTTGTTAGTCAATATCAAACAGAGGTGTTTATCAGAGAAAACTTCGGGTAATGCCATAAGGTTATTTCAAGTGAAAGAGATGCACAATTCTCATCAACACAGCGGTTTTATAACCCGGCCGTTGGATGTTGAAGGTGCTACAGCAGATTGTAAATATTGTCATGCTACTAGAAGTGACAGGAGGAGCTTATCAGTGCAGGAGGATGCTTCATCATGAAATCAGAAATGTAGGCGTTCAGAGTCTCCAGCTCTCTGATATTTACTGTTTGTGACTCCTCTAGCCGTAGCCGTATAGTGCAGCGACTGCATTACTGTCTGAGCACTATCGATCCTGCCTCTGCACCCGTGCGCTCCAGCGTCCACGACTTTCCATCATCCTCTCCTCACGAGTGGACGTGGCCTTTGGAGCCTTCTTTATTTGACAACTCCAGGCGTTCCTCCTTGGGGGAGAGGAGGAGGAGAAGGAGGAGGAGGAGGTGTTTATGTCCTCCAGAATATTCCTGCCTGCTGTCCCTGCTGAGGCCATGCCAGAGGACTTGCAGTCATAGCTTGGGTTTTACTACCAGTGGTTGTTCTGGTATCTCCTATTCAAGAAAGCTGCATATTTTGGTTGTAGATGTCAAACAGTTCATATATTCAGTGACTCTTGCAATTTATTATTGATTCAGTGTCATTTTGATCCAGAAGGCGCACTTTAATCTTGTGTGTCTTCGCATTCTGAGATTAACTTTTAGATAAGCGAGAGCTCAAATAACAGCTGATTAGTTTGACATTTTTCCATTGTGTTTTTCCTCATCCAGAGTAAACTGACTGTATGTACACCCTGTGTCCTTTTCCACACTGGAGGGGGGCCCTGGGAAGTAGCGTGAGCTGTTAAACGTTAAAATGTCACTGGCAAACACTACAGTGCTCCCTCTGAGGTTTCATCCTGACCCTCTTTCCAAATATAAGTGGGTTTTCTGTGCTCAGAGTCTAGCTGTCAGCTGACCGTTGACCTATCTATCAGGATGGTGCGAGTTATTCTGTTTTGCTTTTTTCTACACACTTCACTACAAATAGACGGCTATAGAGTAATGCTGTTTTATTAATGCTTGTTAAAAGTTATAAGGGAGCTTATAAAGAGTGGAGTGCTGTGTACAGAGTGGAAGCTTATCTCTTCTAAGGATTCACAGTTAGGGGTAGTTGTAGGCTGGGTTCGTCTACAGTAACCAAAGAGCACATAAAGGGATAGCAGAATAGATTAATTACATTTGATTTGATTCAGATTTGAATAAAATATACATTGTATATTCGGATATTAACCAAGTCTGATTGATTAATCAAGACATTTTAACTGTGGTGTTAATGTTTTTCTATATTCATGCTGTTTTACTTGTGTGCCAACGTTCAGAAGTGACTATAAATGAACACCAACAAGGAACATGATAAATCCACAGAAAACATTACATTCCTTGTGCAGATAAAAAAGGCCTCCACTCAGACATAAAGCAGTGTTAGAAAATTTGGTCCCAAAAAAAGCAACGCTTCAGCCGTTTCCAGTATTTCAGGTTTTAGATTACAGATGGAAGAAGACATAGTTCACGGCCTGTCAGCAACACCACAAATCTATACCACCACTTAGAAAAAGCACCACAGCCAAAAAGCTAAAAGAAAGTAGTGATGCTCTGTCCAGTCGAGTCAACAAACTACTGTTCCAGTGTCATTTCCAACTGTTACTGTATAAAAAGGGCTCATGAGGGCACCGTGAAGGGAAATAATTCACATCTTTAAGTTCTCATCATTGCATTAGAATACATAGCAGTTAATATTTAGATTCTATGCCATGTAGTCATGCTCCAAAAGGTTTTAAATCTATTACACAGCAAATACTGAACCAAAGTTTGATTTTAAATAATTGCATTGCAAATCAAATTGCCATATCCATTATACAAATTTATGATCGGTGCGGTGATATTAAGTTGACATTATATGATGTAACTAAGCAGATGAGGATAAACTGAAACTAGAACTGTCACTAGTATGAAACTTTAGTTGCCAATAATGATTTAATTGTCTTTTTCTGTTCATTTTATGCCTCTGGTAGTTTTAGATTAACAGTATTAACGCCTTTAATCACCACATTTTTGCTTCAAATCCAACAAGTTGCCTCATCCAAGTTGCTGGGCTGTAATTTTTTGGCTCTTTTAGTTTGGCTTTGCAGCTTTTTCTTTCATGATGGTAATGTGAAAAGTTGCTCATCAAAATGCAGTTGAATATTAGAAGTTTAGCAGCTGTTGCCATTAAACTTTAACAGAGGAAGGGGGTCCAAATGCAAGGATTAAAGTGCGACTTTTCTGTTGGTTTCATCCAGCTGTTTTTATACACATGAATGGAAACTATTGGCTCAGATATCATTTTTGTGGGTGTTGAAAAGCAGGTTAATTTTTGCAACTTCTCTAGAAACTTTCAGCCTTGATTTTAACTACGATGACAAAATGTTTCTTCTTGCTGACTCGTCCTTTAACTCAAAGGCAGCACCGTGACATTGCTGCTCCCCACTTATGAAAACCGCAGCTGTATTCACCTCAGAGGCACATGTGAAGGAGCAAATAGTTAATTAAACACAGTTTGTAATATGTGGATTCGACGCTCTACATTCCTCAATTCATTAGATCAAAACTAAACGAGGCCTGTGTGCCACGTTTCTGAGGATGGACGAAATGGGAGCGACGACGGAAAGATGAAAATGGAACAAGCAGAGCAGAAATCTGCTTTTTGTCCTTGTTTCCCCGGAAGCTGCGTGGCTTTTGTTTTGTATACATCCCCACACTGTCGGCTTAGGACGCTTCGACACCAGTGATCTCCCTCTAAGCCTCGCTGGCTGCAGCTCAACACCACTCACACACAGCCAGACAGACAGTGAGGCCCGGAGGTTGCAGCGCTCTGAAATCTCTTAACACACCCAGAACAAAAAGAAGGAACGGATGAATTTTTTATGACGCCATGCAGCTGAAATAGCCGGACGCTGCGTGGAACTTCATGATAATGACTTCTGGCTGGTGACATTCACGTTGAAAAGGAGGTCAAACAGAATCTTAATGAGACATAAATTCAAGAAGGTCATCTGAATCTGCCAAAGAGAACTAATTTTTTTTTTCAGTGATTTAAAGCCCGAAAACTCACATTCAGTTGGTTTTAAATGACCTCGCTGGCATCTTATTCTTCAAAGAGCTCACTCAGGCAGGTTACAAGGTTCAACTTTGCACATTTCTTCCAGTTTGCACACTCCTGAGAAGACGTCATTCCCTGCACCAGCACTGCTTGTACTGAGCATGTTAATGTCCCTTCCTGTAACATATGCCATTTGCTTTGCGCTATATAAGACTACACCTGCTCATATAGGATAAACACCTGTTGTGTTTTTTCTCAAGATTCGTTTCATCTCTGGGAAATGTTTACCGAGCCTGCACACACTTAATCCATGTCATCATGTTCAACATTCATGCCCCGCTGCCTCCGCCGCCCCCCTCCTGTCCTTAACCTATATCGTCTGAACAGGTGGTGGAGGTGAGCGATAGCTGCACGTGAGGAAGCATCCAGGTCCAGGAGCATGTGCCGTATTATCGGTTTTGGCCTCCACAAGAGCCTCAGAAGGCCTCCCGGAGCCGCGGCCACAATCTCATTAGAGAAAACTATAGGAAGCTATAAGAAAGCTCAGATAGGATTAAATGACAGACTGACTCCGCTGGCAGATTACTGGATATGGTGATCAGATGGGTGACAGTGGAGGATGTCACCATCTGCTGCACAAGCTGCTTAACACACGTTTCTCTCTTTAATGCAGTTATATTTACATTCACTGCTGAGTATTTCCTGCTCCGATAAAGCAGAGGAGCTACTTTATTAATAAAAAGTTCATCGCCTCTTTGCCTTGAACGCAATAGATGTTTTTGCCCACTTATATTTCAAATTAAAAGCTGTCGGTTTGATAAAGTTTGCATTAAATCACACAAGACAGTAACTGATCCTGCTTTATTGTTTTGCTGTTGATATTATTACGACCTCTCCCCCCGTCACAGGTCTCCATGTGTTAATGACGGTTGAATTGCTCCGCTCAAATGTGATAATGTTTGCAGCAGGTGCGCCTGTGTCTGTTTTGATTGCCATACGAATGCTTCCAGAAAGCGCAGACACAGGCACATCTGATCCGCACATATCGCTGTACATTGCAACTGTAGTGTAATTCAACTCCTCGCAGGCCACTCGGGGGAGCACCGACGGGATTTTAAGAGGCTCACGCTGGGTTTACATGCATTGTTCGGCGAGGTCGTGTTGTGGTGGAAACATGTCGACACTGGCGTTGATTAGTCTCGATTACCGGGCTGAAAAAAAGTGTTAGAAATGGTATTTTCAGAGATGACAGATGCTTGAGGCCTCACAGACAGAAGAAATGACAGAAAAAAGTAGAATGTTTGCACTTAGAATTATAATAAACCTCCAAAATGTCATTCAACTTAATTACACAAGGTTTGTGTGCGATTTTTTAAAAGTTTTTGAGCATCAGGAATTAATAATTTGTCCCACATATTTCATCACTTCCCTGTACTTACTTCACACAGAGCACAAAATCAGATGTTTAACGAGAATGTGTGAGGGCTGTGGTTGATTTAGTGTCCTGCAAGCAACACCACCAATCATTTGTCATGTTGTCCTTGATTCCTGAATCCAAAGGGTTAAGGCTCATGTCAAATCCTCACTCTGTGTTATGTGACAAACTGAGTCAAGTCAAGGCTTCTGAAAATTAATTCAGCCTCTCGGGTGTATCTGAAGACGCCACTGTGTGCTGGAAAAAGGTTCCTTTAAACCAGATTACAGTTGAAAAGGCAAAATGTGAGAGCTCTCCCTGTCTGTGTCATCATGAGACGGCCAGTCACACATCGTCATTGTGTAATGAAATTAAAAGATCAACAGGGTTTAATAAAGCTGTTTTCTTCTGCAGGTTTTGCTGGTCAGCAGCAGTCGGCACCCAGACCAGTGGATCGTCCCTGGGGGAGGGATGGAGCCAGAAGAGGAGCCGTGTGGCGCCGCAGTGCGAGAGGTGTTCGAGGAGGTGAGTAAATCCGACTCTTTTCTTTGTTGTTTTAATATCATGGGAGCCAAGCATCGGCTCCAAAAGTGAGGTCATAATCATAAAATGAGCAGATGGTGAGACGAGGTAAAGGTTAAAGTCTGCATCTATGGTCATATCACAGCAGCGCTTTGTTTTGTTGGACTATTGTTAGTCTTGACCTACATATAAGGACTTCCTGCTCAAGTAAAAATCTGCCTTTTAAGATAAGATAAGATAAAGCGCAAAAAATACAGGGATATCAGTAGAAAAATTAAAAACAAACAGGAAATACACAAGTAGATATTGGACAGATCCTCCTATATGTAGAAATTAAGATTCCTTTGAATGTGGAAAATAACGATATTGCACAGGTGTTTTTTATAGATATAGATTTGGTTGCACAGATTCTTCCATGAGTGTAGAAATACTGATATTGTGTGTTTTCTTCTATATGTAGAAACAAACAAACTGTATTGAGTATTTTAAATGTACAAAGTAATCTTAAGTGTTGCACTGGAGTGATGTATTGCAGTTTCTTTCTCTGTGTGGACGACTGGAAGAGGTGCTGGTTGGTTTTGGAAATATCTTCATGTTCCAGCTGCTGCAAAAGTTTTCTCTGTTCTTGCAAATACCTGCGTTCAAATTGCAGGATTTTTCACATAAGTCCTACATTTTAAGGTAGTGCACAGAAGGCTACATGTATCAAGGCTAGTAGTTTTATTTTAGACCGAGATATGTGTCACTAAGGAGAGCGCTGCTTAGAGATGCCTCACATTTAAAGGAAAGAGAATGAAGAGCATAGTACAGCTGTCCTTGCACTGCAGAAAACATTACACCTGTGATGTTTTGAATTTGGTTGTTAAAAATCATGTCAAATGCCTATTCATGGATGTACAAGTGTGATAATCTCACACAGTTTCCAGTAAAAACAAAACACGCTAAAATGGCCAGACTTGGAGTTGCATGGTTGCATGCCAGGGGCGAGATGTTTGACGGGCCACGGTGTCACACGCTGGGTGACTGAAGAGTCTGATGGTATTTCAGAGGTCTCGCCGGTTGAGAACCTTGTGTTCTCTTTCACGTCAGCGGTCTAAACTTGGCCCTTTGCTGGATTCCTGCGCATTCACAGACCCGGCAGTCCGTCCTGCTGCACACATCGGTGGGGCAGGGTGACACTTATGAAGTATGCTGAGCAGGGAAAAGGACAGATCTCATATGTCTTGACAGTAATCTGAGTCCCACGAACTACATCTGAATTAATCAAACAACTCTTACGAAAGGAGGATAGTTACATTTCCGTAATAACACTCTTTCTGGTTTCATGCCAGGTTTTCTCCAGGCGATGAAAGACCACAAATGATCAGCTCTTATTATATAATGTCCTTAAGTCGTCTCTAAAGACTTCATATCCTGTGAGCAGTCTTCAACGCTGCATGGCTCCATATGGGGTTATTACACCTATTCAGAGAAACAATGGCTGCAGTTTGGCTGGAGGTCTCTATAAAAACTGAAGAAGCTGTGAGACAACAGAGGATAGAATAAACTCCAACTACCTCAATCCAAGCACAGGGATTTATTGTTTAGATTTTTTGTGTGTGTTTGGGTAATTGCTTGTCAAAACAAAACATAGGAGGTTAGAGTTGAGTTCAGTACACAGAGGCAGGTCTGCAGTTCCAAAAAACACTGAAATGTAATACACAATTTCCATTGTTTACACGCAGACCATAGCTGAGCTTGAATGCTTTTCTATTGTTTTCGTCCTCTATTCAACTATGCGAGCGATTCTATTGTGAGACCGCAGCTACACAAAATAAAGGAAAACATTTTCTTTCTTGTTTTGTTTCTCAGGCTGGTGTGAAGGGCAAGCTGGGACGTCTGCTCGGTGTGTTTGAGGTAAGCTTTTTCAAATATGTACTTAAACTTCCCACACAGTCTCTGAGTGTTTTTGGCTCCCGTCACGTTTTTCTCACTATGGACTCATTATTCACTGTAATATAAAGTCCTGCCCTTCTATGGAAACAGCACTACTTATTTAATTCAAATTGAAACCACTTTTCCAAGTGTCTACAGGTGTTACTAATACTGGAACAAAATATGGCTCTACATACTAAACATACTTTACCGCTTAATTTGTTTACATTCTTGACTCCTGTGTGAACACGGCCTGCACTTCAGCCTAGATCGTCTGACAGTCTCTGAATTTTTGTCACATGATTGTCTGTTGCAGCTGAGTCATTAATGGCTTCCCAGTTTCACTGAGGAGTGTCAAATTTTTAGTTTTTTACAGAATCTGGTTACCTCAAATTATTTATTTATGGCGAATTTTTAAACAATACATAAATTAAGTAATTTTGATGAACTGTCACAATTTTGGCGTTAGAGTTGGTTACGTATACCGATGTAACGGAGAGGATTAGTTTGGTGTTGTCTGTTTCTTTTTTATACAGTTTCTGGCTCTAAACATTTGAGTAATATTCATGATTATTTTAAAAAAGCCAGTGTTTTTTGCGATCAGAGGTTTAAAGTGAATGTATAAAGATTCAAAATGTACATATTAGCATATAAAACTTGAATGTCTCAAGAAACAGTAAAGTTGATGGTGATGTATTTTTCATTTAATAGCGTGCTGCATTGACTTGTGTTTATGGCTGAACATTCTTTTCCTTTTGATCCTTAAAGCAAAACCAGGATCGGAAACACCGGACGTACGTGTACGTGTTGACGGTCACAGAAACGCTGGAGGCCTGGGAAGACTCGGTCAACATAGGTATGGTTTCTCTCCACCTTCTCCTGAATGTCTGCAGTCACTGATATGTCTGCTGCTGCCAAGGGCGGCTTCACCTCATGCAATATGCTGTTTCTTTTTATTTATGAGAAGGCCGGCATAGTGCATTGAGACTATATGGGCATGGGGGTATGCAGTGACAACAGATGCGTATAAATCTAGGCTACGAATCTCCGCTGCAGTGGTACCTCGGCTGCAGTATATTACAGCTGTCAGTATCCAGCCGGGCTTTGTTGTGTGCTCAGTAGACAACATCTTCTACCTGCTACCCTCACGTCCTCTATATTTTTGTGTATTCATGCACATTTATAGGTATATATGTGATGTTGTCATGTATATAAACATGCATTTACTTGTTAGTGTGGTCTTTTAGGTAGTGTGTCCACCTTTACCCTGCTTTGGTTTGTGTTGTCAACCAGACAAACCAGTTCGATGTGGGTAAAATTTAAATATACACTGCCTCTTGTGGTGACTTGCAGCAAAATATTTCAGCCCTGTTTGACATTATACATCACAATTTCAGCTATTATGAAAAGAAACATGCAGCTGTTATTAAAGCTCATGATTCCCTTTGAGTTTTGTTACTAGTAAAAATGGCTTTGATGTTTTGATTTCAGGCTGTTTAAATAAGTAAATTCTGTATAATAACATGAAATAAATCAGATTCCTGTGAGTGTTTTAGGTGTGATGCCGATCAGACCTCATATAGGAGGCCTCCTTAGACTTACTCATGTCCTCTGTCTCCCTCTGCAGGCCGCAAGCGGGAGTGGTTCACGGTGGACGAGGCCATCAAAGTCCTGCAGAGCCACAAACCTGTCCACGCCGAGTACCTGCGGAGGCTCCAGCTTAGCTGCTCCCCTACCAATGGAAACTCCATCCTCCCGAGCCCGCCGCCCAACGACAACTACCCCCACTACAGCGCGACGCCCACTGCACAGTCGACGGGCAGCGTGCTGGGCTCCTCCTGCAGATAGGACTGCATCTCAGCCTCCTGTCCTCTGACAGATCACTGAAAGTCTGTACAGTCTCTTGCATGAATCTAAAGACTCTTCAGAGCTGCGGCTCTCTTGTATGTATCATTTCTAATCTTAGCTGCAGGACAGACCAAAGCCATTGCCAGGACTGTGTTGAAGACTGAGCAGGAGATGCTCACTTCTTGGACAGACACTTTTTCTTTTGCTGGCAAACAGCGGACTGGTGAGCTGAAGTTTGGGAAGAGGAAGCTGCAGCCTCTGCTGGCGTGAAGGAATGCCTTACAGAAACTTTGTATGAATGTTGTATTTGGGTTGTTTTATTTCACTAATGATCATTTTTACGTTCTTTTAGCAGAATGAATATGCTGTCTAGTCAATAAAACGGTTATTGACCCCAAAGCACATCAATGTGGGGAATGTTTCCAGACTACAGTCATCAAACCATGACGACAACAGCCAGTGTATTATACTACATGGATATTAATTTTAAAAAGACACCCAAGCATTAATATGTTTTAGAAAAATCTACTCTGTTGCATTTCAATTTTCCAAAAAAGTATGATTTTCCTTACTTTATATAATACTTAATTATTTAAATTGTTCTAAAGCAAAAATGGATTGAACTAAACTAGTAAATCTGAATCCCAGTATTGCTTTTCAAAATAAAAGTAAAGTGAAGCTTCAACAGTAAATATAACAATTAATATTAAAAGTAAAATGAACGTTGCTGCATTAAAAGTTGATAATAGTGAGTTTCTACCTCAGTAAACTGAAAACTGGATCATTCTGTGACGCAGCTCAACACCTGCAAAGTTACGAGTCAGTTAACCGTGACTCATCCAACAGATTTATCCTTTTAAAGCCACATACCTTTTTTTTATCTCTGCTTTTCCCGGTGAAAGTATTTAAAAGTGCAAAGTTCGTCTTTGCCTTCGGTGTTACTGTACGCTGCCGGCCTCACCTGAGTTTTTCCACTTCTGTTAATTTAGAAAGTGGATTTGTGTAATTTACACTGAATGAAAATGATGGTGATTGTCTGCTCTTTCCTTCAAGCTGCAGCGGTTTTATCACGTCTTTGGTGCTGCAAGGAAATCTTGTAAAACTGTCCACTAACGGTGTGATTTTCATGCACAGTATGATTGTTTAGTAACTAAAACTGCCTGCATCCAGGGCTGCAACTAATGCTACAAATTTATCAGCAGATTACTGTAGTTTTTGATTAACTTATTATTGTGCTCGACTATTGCTCAACTTGCATCCCACAGAGAAGAGTTTGATTCACAAAAATTAAGTGCAGTGCAGTTTAATATGTAATATTTCTTGCTGCAGAACACCCTAAAACATTTTAAATCCATTTTTAAAAAAGGAGAACGGATAGTCTGAGTAAAGCGGCTCACATTAGCTGCTGAATATCACATTTCAGATGTATATTTTTCTGTTTCTTCCTCACTGAAAACAGAAAAGCTCCCTCCTGCTTCGACAGCTGAATGACGACTAGCAACCACACAGAGATTTGTAAATAGCCTTGAGGAGAAGCCGTTGAAAATGTGTTTTTAACTCCGAGTGAACCTGTAAATTTTTCTCTTTAATATTTTATATATTTTTTAACGATGTACAAAACGGCGAGGAAACACAAAAAAGACGCGTAGAGAAAACCTCCACTGAGTAATGTACAGTACAGGATGTTTGTATCACTTCTGACAATGTGCCACAGGTTTAGGATGACGGGAGGAATGATACCAAACACCACGGGTGGAAGCTGAATCCACGCTGTTGACCAGAACGTATCGAGGGTTATATTTCAGAGCGAGGCGTCCTGGGAAATGTAGTCTTATTAAAATGACTGACAGCACAGAATGAGCTAGGATAGTGCATGGTAACCTGAAACCTTACACTGATAGAAGACTGGGTAAACTTGTGTTTGTTTGGGCCGACCAGCCGCACAAGCACCGAGAGACGTGAATGAGCAAACTTGTGTTGTTGTTTTTTTTTAATACAGATTTTGGAAAATGAGATTTGGAAATGATAAAATGCAGTTTTAATTTCTTACACACTGGCAGAAATGTTGATTCTAGCAGTTTTATAAGGGTTAAAGGAGAAAAAAGTCTCATTTCATGCTTCAAAACATTGGTTTCCCTTTATCTCCTCTACTGACGCTGCTCTCTTATGAAACCTTATCAGCAGCAGCATCAACTCTGAAACACCAGTTCAGCTATCATAAACTTTGGGCCTTGTTTGACAGATGTGTGTGTGTGTATGTGGGTGTGTGTGTGTATGTGAGTTACATGTTGATAAGATATGTGCCAAATTAAAAATTTGTTTGTGTTCAAATGGAAAAAATATCTTGAAATTTTACAGATCTGTAACTTTGTGAGAAAAGAAACAACAATCTTAAACATCATTTGATCAAGTCTGTCTGTATATTTCTGAATATAATCATTTATAATGTGAAAAAAGTGTGTTGTTTAGACATCGACTGCATCCTTCATTGTTCAAATCATGACTAAGCTCTTGTTCTTTGCCCCACACTGATTTGAAATCCACTTGTCATGTAGTAGAGCATATAAAACTAACTCAGACGACACAAATCGAACATAAATTGAACTTAGTCCGGCTGTTTTTGCAGCTTGGTTCCCCGCTGAAACACCTCCTTCCTCCACTTGCTGAAATGCTGTTTGATGCTCGGGTCTTTGTTGATCTGCTTCTCTTCTGATTTGTCACCCTTTGTCATGATCTTATGCACAGCAAATGTGAAAGCGATTTAAAGAATTGGACTGGAAAGGTTGTTTTTGGAGAAAAAGATTGAATTAAAGGGGAAGAAATCTGACTTACAACTGGTGTTGAATGTTCATTTCTGTTCTCTGACTGGGAGGCAGAATGAGTCATCATGTTGTTGTGTATTAATAGACCTGGAGTGATGACCAGATCAACCTGCTATTAGGGCCTGAGGGAGAAAAGAAAGTGCTAATTCCACCCTCAGCCCACTATTCTCAGCAGGGATTAGCATCTGTAGCGCGACACATTTATTAGCTGACATTTTGGGGTTAGACAGTTTGCACAGCCTCAGATGACGGAGGCCGTAAAACTTTATCTTTGGGAGAAGATTGAAGAGCAGGCTGCAGAAAAGACTCTGTGAAATGTTGGTTATCTAAAAACCAAGTCCAAAGAGGCAGCTTTAATCATAATCCAGCTTTTGTTTGAGAAGCACTTATCTTAAGAATAAAGCAGAAAAGAAGTCGCTGTTTGTGCACATTAGTCAACATACTGTCAGAGCTAAATGGAGGCCTTTATCTTGAATGTTTGCTAGTTACTGCTGATAAAGTTGTTTTTTTTAAAGTCTAATTACTGGTGTGTAAGACTGACAGTAGCTACTTTCTCTGGAGTGACTCACCTGCTGGGACCGACCTTGTATCTGGCAGCGGTTTCGTCTTGCAGCTGAAGCCAAAGAGGGCGGCGCCGTGGATCAGTGTGGGAAATTGATCACAAAGACGCCCACAGCTGACGTCTACAGCAGTCTGTTAGTCAGTAATCACAGAAAGCCTGATCCAGTATGGAGATGTGTTTCAAGAAACGATGTGTCCCGCCAACCAAAGTTGTTGTTTTCTAACTAGTGTGAATTAAGTCTAAATGCGCTAATCCTCAGAACCCCAAGTAGTTTCTGAGTGTTCATTTACTGTGGGCTCATTTCACTGCAATATAAAGTCCTGCATCTGTATGGAAACAGTACAACCATGACTAGAAGCAGAGGGAAGTCATCAGTTCAGTTTGAATATTTGTTTAACAAAATTTTAAAAACTGCAACGTCCTACCCATAATGGATTTTTTAAATAATGCTTCCATACTTGTCCACACTTGTTTCCATACTTAGTGGACAGATGTGGATATCAGTCTCCTTGTGTAAACTAACACTCCCACATTTTGATTCCTTTAACAACATCAGTATGTTGGGTAACTTCGTCCATCATTTATCAACTGTTTTACAGCAAACATTCCCTTAAGATTACTGTCTGGGAACCTTCAGGGAACAGTCACTATTTTCTGAACCTTCAAATGTTTAGGGAGGGTTCCCCAAACATTCACTTAAGGTTACATTTGGGAACTATCAAGAAATATTCAGGGAACGTTCTCAGAAGGTAATTTTCCCCTGTAACTTCAGAAAACATTCAAAGAAAGTTAATGTTTAGGAATCCATTTTCAAACATCCATTTTGCTGAATCTTTTGCAACATCTAGGGAATGTTCCCTGAATATTCTCTCAATGCTACTGTTTGGACATCTTCAGGGAATGTCCAGGAAACATTCTCTGAATGTTCCCTGAAGGGTACTGTTCACTGAACCTTCAGGGAACATCCTAGGAACGTTCACTGAACATTCTCTGAAGGTTAATATTTGGCTTTTTTCAGGGAGCATCTATGGAACATCCCCTAAAGGTTCCCTGAAGGTTATTGTTTGCTGACCCTTCAAGGAACATCCAAAGAATGTTCCCTGAACATTCCCTGAAGGTTACTGTTTGGGGTTCATCAGAGAACATCCAGGGAGGATGTTTCCCAAACCTCACCTAAAGGTTCCCTAAAGGTTACTGTTTGCTGAACCTTCAGAGAACATCCAGGGGGGGTTCCTTAAACAGAATTCAACAACACCTTACACAACTTCCTTGGAACTACAGTGTGTGATGACATTTATACACAGCACACTGAGACAACGTTGATTAAATTACAGCATTTTAATTGTTAACTTAAGCCATAGTTTAACACAGTGTTGATTCAGTCACAAGTTTTCCACAATTCATTTTTTAAAAAGTTGATCCAGGACTGATTTTTACGGGACATAGTTTCTCGTGCGCACGGGAAACTTACATTTTAATTTTTTTCTGCATGTCCCTTTAGGGGCTCCGTAGATTTTTAACCAAAAACCAAAGTTTAATTAACTTTTGCAGTCTGGTGTCTGTTACATAAACGTAGAGAAATTCAGTAATTATTTCCTGATCAACATAGTGAAGCATAAAGTAGCAGAAAAAAGAACATTCTCAGAGCACACGTCAAACTGAATGAGTATTAGTTTCATTCATAATAGAAGTGAGGTGATCTGATCCCTCCCAGCAGGACACCTGACACCCCAGGTGCGTCTCTGGCTCCGCCCCCTTCTCTGTCCCACCTGAGCAGCGACAACAAAGACGAGCGGAGATCCAGGAACCAGTCTTAAATGAACACTCAGACCTCGGACTGTGAACGTGTCTGTGCGGATTGACGATGGACGAGGTGTGTTTTAAGTCGGCTCTCCCCGCTCAGGACTCCTCGGTGCTGGATGACTCCAGTCTGGCTCTGCCGGTTCAACTCTCTCCCAGATCGGCGACGAAACTCGACTCCAACTCCCGGAGCCTGAGAGTCCAGCAGCAGGTCCAGCTCACTCTGGCCCGGCAGGCACGGAAGAGTCACTCCAACGGTAATATTCATTGATTTTATTTGTGGATTAAAGCAGGGATCGTATTTTCCCACAGCTCTCCAGATGCGCATGAGGCCACTCCCATGTTTCCACCTGAAGGGATCACAGGGAGCAAACAGAAATAACAGAGGGTGGGACACTGTGGGAGCACTATTCACACATCTGCCTCCCACCAGTCATATTACCATCATAAATTACATCTTATTTTGAAAATCTAGTGTGGAAAAACTCTTTCTTATGCTATAAAATCACACTATTGACCAGTGATTTTGATTTTAACACGATTGTTATACTGTTTAATATAAGTTGTGAGCAGCTTTTTGCCACAATCCACTCCTATTTTTTATTTACCTGTTTGTTTTTTTTGTTTTTTTTATCAGATTAACTCTCCTATAAGGAAAACATATCTGTAGAATTTCCTTATGACCCTCTTAAAGGATCCTGATGACATACCTGTAGACTACCAGTGTCCTCCTCTGTGTGGTGTTAAGTATAACCTGCTGGAAACCTGCTGATTATTAGACTGAATACAGACATTTTTGTGAGTGGAATGCGTTGCTGCATACTGGCTCCCTCGCTCAACAGGTTTCTGCAGTTTCATCAGAGGACCGAACGTGAGGTTATTATCTCACCTACTGGCCTATTTCCAGCACTTTACACCTTATTGATGATGCACTAGGAAATAAGAAAGAGGTGTCCTGGTCAGGTTTGAACTCCAGTTAGTCAGAAAATGATAATAATAATAATAATAATAATGATAATAATAATAATAATAATAATGATAATGATGCTTTCAGCTCACATGGTCACTGATTTAGTTTTGTCACTAAATCACTGCTCTTATACATATTTAGAGAAGGTTATTTGTTTATGTCAGTCCACGGTGTAAAAATGAAAATGAATTAAATTCCTTCACTAAATGAGGCGTAAAAAATCCACCTGAGACAAACCAGCAACATGGAAAGCAGTATATATTTAGCAGAATGAGCTGAAAATATTCTGTTTAAATGAAATTGACTCCAGTGACTATTAATATGGGTCAGACTAGTGATTATTTTATTACTGACTAATCTGATGATTATTTTTTTGATCAAAAAATGAATGATCTTGGTCTATAAAACGTCGACTTCATAGCGCAAACATGATAAATATCTATCATTTTTATTTTGTCGCAGTTCAGTTTTTATATTTTTGATATTCATTATAAATACATAATATTCAATTTGTATGTTTTTTCCACAGAAACTGAATTTTGTCTTGTTTTTGACTCAGAAATATTCAATTTTATATCTTTTATATAACATTATTATGTATTCCAACTCATTATAGCGGTCATAATGATAATCATAAACTTAATTTCTATATCACCTTTTTAAAACAGGATTTACAAGGTGCTTTACAAAGGTAATACATTATATTCATATTTGTCAAAGAACAGCAGCAAATTATCACATCTGAGCATTAAATATTTTAATTTTCTGGGCTAAAAAAAATGACCAAAAAGCTTAATTTTTCATCAAAGTAGTAGTGAAATTAATTTTTCTTCAGCTGACTGCCTTATTGACATAACTGATGTTTCAATTTTGCATAACAAATGTATGTGTTACACTTTCGGTGGATTGTTGTTGGTTCTTTTGTTACATGGTTTTGTTTAATGCCACAGTGTAGGATGATATCATCTAGAAGTGAGGTAATAAAATAATAATCCTGTCTGCTCCATTCTTATTCCGACTGTCACTGATTAACAGACACTGATCTGACAGGGTTTTACGTCTGTTTGATCTTTGTTTGTGCAAAGTAGGACAGCATTTGGTCAGAGACACTCAGTGTTGTGAGTCTGTCCTGTGCTGGGTGGGATTCATAACAAAGTGTTGCCATGAGTTCAGGTAATTACCGAGTGGAACAGTATCCTCTAACAAAACCTCCCCGACTTGTTTCAGGTGGTGTCCATTTACAGAAAAACACATCAAAGAGCTTCGATGCTGCAGATGGATTTTTAACAAATGTGAAGGTAAGAGGCTCTCTCACTGCTCTCTCTTTATTCATGCATCTCCAACACACACACAGTTTACAAACAGTTATCATCCTTGTCTCATGTCACTAGATGTGAACCTGATCTGAAGTATTCTTTCTTTTCCTGCCCGTCATACAAATGAATGAACTTCTTGTCCTTGTATCCTGACGTCATGCTTCCTTTTTACTCCATAATTTGAATCTAGTCAAATAGGAGTGTGTGGTTTTCTGTTGCTGCTTCCTGAATCTTCACAGACTCCGAGTCTATCAGATCAATCACCGTATTATCGGCTTCAGCTTTTACATATCATTTGCTAGTTTTCAAACAGTGATACCGGCGAACGTATGACGCGCTGAAACTGACAAAAGAGAAATAAACCTTTTTCCAAACAACCTACTGGGTTATAAATTAACATAAGACATCGTTTCTGACCAAAAAACAAACAAACAATAAAAGCAAGGAAAAAATAAAACTAGCTGGAGTTTAATTAAAAACTATATAGCGTTATATTTCACAAATTCCATTTTAGGTTTTCGGTTATATCTTTGACTTGTATAAACTACATTTTGTGAGACCTCCATATAGATGTAGCCAAGCCCATTTACTGCTTGTCATAAATAAAAAATCAATTGTTTATAGAAGTCATATAAATAGAAGATGGTTGTAACAGTAGTTTTATTACATAATAAGCATTTTTGTGATACAACACAGTTTAACACACTCCTCTAGTTATGGTTGTGCTGTTTCCATAAAGGCGTATAACTTTATTTTGCAGTGAAAACTGAGCCTACAATGAGTAAAAATACACCGATCAGGCATAACATTATGACGACCTGCCTAATATTGTGTTGGTCCCCCTTATGTGCTCAAAAATACTCTGAACCATTGGACATGGACAAGAGGACCTCTCAGGGTGTCCTATGGGGTCTAGAACCAGGACGTTGGCACTGGATCCTTTGGGTGCTCTGGCTTGTCCAGTGGGGCCTCTGTCAATCAAATTTGTTCCACTGCATCCTGTTGATGCTTGATCACAATGTGGTGTGGGAAGTTTGGAGGTCAAATCAACATGTTGGGCCATTGTCATGTTCCTCAACATGTTCCTGATTGTTTGATGTTGTTTCCATGTGGTGGGGTGCATTTTCCTGACGTGACATTTGGGATTTCCATTTGCATGAGGGAGTGTGCTTGTTGTGGGACAATGTTTATTTGGATGTCTAAGTGTCATCAACACGGATGCCAAAATTACCACATAGTACCAATATGAACAATGTTATTCACCTCACCTGTCACTGGTTATAATGTTGTGGCTGATTAGTTTTGATGAGGCGAAAAACACCCAGAAACTGCTTGGAGCTCAGAGAGTTAAGACCATGCGACACTTAAAACATTTCAGTCATACAAAGTAAACCACACTGATATTCCTTTGTTTTTAAGTTTGTTCTGTATACTGTTGTTTATTTATAAATGCACTTAGATTGGGCAACAAAACACCGTAATGCATTATATTACTCACAATAGCTTGTTCACACTGTTAATTGGCATAAGTTGCTGTACATTTACAACTTTATGCTTTTTTTAATTTAAGGTCTCACCTGAGGAGAGAGCAGAACAAATAGGTCACAGTGGTTTTTCTTTCACAGGTAAATGGGTCGGGTTTCCACAGCCACTCCCTCTCAATCAAAACCCAGCAGAAACCATCCAGGAGGGTTGAAGTGTCACCACCACCGAGCCCAGAGGTACCTCGAACCCGCTTCAACTACAGCACCTTCCGTTACGGGACTCACACCATCCCGGGACCCAGTCATTCACACATCGGGGGTTCTCTGCTGCACCGCTCACATGCGTCAGATTCGCTGCGGCGCTACGCTTTCTCTGAGGCGCCTCGTGGCTCTCAGATGCAGGCGTCCACATCTGCACTGGGGACGTACCGCCGGAGGTCATTCAGACAGACGGCAGGACCTCAGTCTGGGTTTACAAATGCATCATTTCAGCAGAGCGGTGAATATGGATCTCAGTGGGGTCACAGACAAAGTATTGTCAAACAGGACAAACACACTGTGCAGGGACACAATGGTGATCTGATGCTTAGTCCCATCCAGCCTGAGGGAGGTTTGTCTTGGCTGGGTCAGGTCAGGAGGGAGGGTCAGAGGTCCCTCAGACTGAACTCATACCCGCCTTCAGTCGTCAGCGCAGAGGTGGACCTGGGGACGCAGGTGGAAGTAGATTTCCCCATTCAGCCGATCCAGGCGCAGAACATCACAACGCTGTGAGATCTGTGTTCTTATTGTGCACTTAATCATTCCATTTAGCCTTCCATTCCCCTGAAGTGTGATTCAGACCATGAGCTCATTTGTGTCTTCTCACACAGGAAATCAGAGAACAAGCCTCCAGAGATGACGCTGGAGAGAGCCGTGAACCTTCTGACCCAAGATAACGAGGAAACGCTGATCGGTGCAGCCAGCTTCATACAGAATCAATGTTTCCAGAGTGCTAATGCTAAAAAGATGGTATGTTTAATTACATGCATGTGTGGGATCTTTTTACAGTAATAATATATCCTGATACAACTTGACTCACTTTTGGTAAATATTCAAACATTTATTTCCAGTGCAAACGACATATTTTTTAACTAGATTAGCATAATTACTCATCAGATAAGGCTGTGGGAAAGTGATATCAGTCCATTTATGCTGGTGATCAATGATATGACCAGGGTAAATCACAGTTATCTTGAATATCACAGTTTAGGTAGATGAACCCTCTGAACCCCAAAACCCACTAAGGGGTTTGAAAGGCATGTTTTCTTTTAACAACTGTCAAAGTCATGGTGGTCACAGCTCGGCTCAAGAGTCACATGACAAACCTTAATGGACGATTCGACTGAACTGCAGGCAGTGTTTTCACGGAGCCAATAGCAGACAAGTATGTAAACAAATTAAATGTAGAGCCACCATTTGTTTTCCAGTACTGTCAACACCTGTGGGCATTTTGAAGAATGTTCTACATGTTGATTCCAGGTTTTCTCAATTTTTGTAACAGGAGCAAAAACACGCTCAGAAACTGTTTGTGGTTCAGAGGATTACCTTATATCTGCAGCTCTGGCTCTGTGAATATGTCAATCAATAACCTGTTGTTGTTTTCAGGTGTACTACCTCCGTGGGATCGGGAAGCTCCTGAAGCTCCTGAGCAATGACAGCGAGGAGGTGCAGCGATTTACTGCCGGGGCGCTGCGCAATGTCGTTTACCAGAGTGACGAGAATAAGATGGAAGTGAAGGAGAACGAGGGTTCGGCCATAGTTTTGCAGACACTCAAGGGCAGCCGGGATATCGAGACCAGACGGCAGCTTACAGGTCAGTTTCGTCACTTTGTTACATAGATTATAATTACTTTCTTTTGCAAGCATTGTCACAGCAATTTCCTTTATTTGCTTTATATAAACAAACAATGGCTTTAAGACCCATGAAGTCTTACTGCGACCACATACAACAATAAAACCTAATATTGCATAAGTTCCCCTAGTGCCACCAAAGCAGTTCTGGCATGGTAGGACGTGGACACATAACAGATTATAGGGTTGGTTCTGGTGTTTCCCTCAGGAATTTGATAGGGGATCTGGGGATTCTGGTGGCTGGGTCAGTGCCTTGAGCTCTTGGTCGTGTTCCTCGAGCCGTTTCTGAGGAGTTTTTGCAGTGATGCATGATATATTGTCCTGCTGGTAGAGGCTGCTAGTGTTGTGGACTGCATTTGGCGGGTTCTGCTTGGTCTGTAACAATGTTTAAGTGGGTCATACATGTCAAAGTAACATCCAGATGAATGCCAGGACCCGAGGTTTCCCAGCAGGATATTGCATTGTAACAACATGATCAATATTTTTCACTTCAACTGTTGTGGCTGATTGGTGCACATTGCCTTGCAAAAATAAAGTGTACTTCCATCTCACTCCCAGGTCTGTTGTGGAACCTCTCCTCCAATGACATGTTGAAGAACCATCTCGCCCGGAACTCCATATCTGTCCTCACCCACTCAGTCCTGGTGCCCAGCTCTGGCATTTCCGAAGGCGAGAACCCAAAAGACGAGCTCCTGGCTGACGCCGACACTTTCCACAATGCTACCGGCTGCCTAAGGTAGGCGTCTTTAGCTTTAAAACTATACTAGGTGAACTTTTACAGTGCAGGCTATAGACTGGATCAAAAAGACACCACTACTGTTGTCAGATAATCAGATCATATAAATTCACACACATTGGTAGACATTAAGTAAACTTTGTATCCTGGATTAATTGTTAATTGTTCTCTCACCTGAATGGTTGCATATATAAAAAAGGTTGAAAGTTTACCGTCTTCAGCAGTGACAAGTACCTCAGAAGAGACTAATTTAGTTGTGGTGCAACATAAGGATGTAATTTTATGATACTATGAGGGGTACGGGTTAGCAGATGGCAGAGCTACAATCTACAGTATGAGTCAAGCTGAGTTATGACTAAGCAGTGTCTCAGTGGGATATCAGCCTTCCTCTGAATCTTGCTGTAAAAAGAATCAGGAAACACAGAATCATTAACCTTTTGAGCTTGTAAGAGAAAACAAGCAGACCACCTGCTTGACGGTGGATTTAAGAAATATCCTATAACAGAGGTGCTAATATGGCTGTAAAATTCTAAAACTACTCATCAAGTGATCACAATCCTATTTCTTGTACAGTCTTTTGGCACTGTGTTGAGCCACAGTTTAAATGTTGTGCTCTCAGACTGTGCGTCATATTGTTGCCTTCTACTTGTTTAGACACACATCATCTCTCTGTTTACTAAGCAGGAGATATCAGACGCTCTGCTCCCTTGGCAACTATAGCCAGATGAAAAGAGTGAAAGACTGAATTATTCATCAAGCCCTCTCTGTTCTCCGCTCTGCTGAACTGAAATCATTCAGTCCTGGCTGGCCCAGCGTTATCAAGTTCTCCTTATCATGTTCTAAAACCTTTTGAGCTCCCAGTGGATGAAAAAAAAGATGAGTTTTACTTCCTTTTCTGTTTCATCCCTGCACAAAGAGCCTGTTGTGTGGTTATAGAATGTTAATCACTGTATTTATTTTCTCGGGGAGGTTGGACGACATAAAACTGGCTCATGATATAATATTTTGTCGTGATTGCTGCTGGCGTTGGACAAGATACAAAATGCTGCATCCATTACATTACATAATTACATGGTTGATAGAAAGATGCTTATTAGCATAACTGACTCTACTAATATGGATCAAAACGGAACTGAAAACTGCTTATCTGATTGAAACACACTCAAATGCCGCATTACAGTGATTGTTTTGGCTGTTTCTGTTTCCAGAAATCTGAGCTCTGCCGGTCCAGACGTCAGGAGAGCAATGAGGGAGTGCGACAATCTTATTGACTCGCTGGTTTACTACATCCGAGGGACCGTAGCGAACTATCAGACAGATGACAAGGTGAAAAGAAAATGAGAAGCATTTCAGAGAAAATGTTTGTCTTCACAGTGTTTTGCTCAACGGTTTGATTCACAGTGTTGTTGTTTGGGTTTACAAGTAGGAATTCCTCCTTCTGTACCTTTTGTTTTATTACAGGGTTGCCAACTCTCATATTTTTAGCATGAGAAATTCAGATTCAGGCTCTGTCTCAAGCTGGCCAAGCGAATTTCATGTCAAACAGTTATACAAGAGCTGATCAGAAAGTTCAGAGACTGTGGCGTGCATGCACGGTGGCAGTATCATGATTATGGGATGTATACAAGCAGTGAAACCTAACTATCAACATCAGGAGCTGTGTTACTCATGCTTCTGTGACCATTGGTAGGTAGCACATTTGCAGTTTCTCATTAGACCTCAAACTGGAGCAGAGAATATAACATCACATTCTGTATCAGTCAGCAGCCAGATGATCTAACCTTCATGTTGACGATCATTACTGGTGATCAGGGGTGGGTCTGCAGCTACCACTAAGAGAAGAAACAGCAGTTTTCACAGTGGAAGAGCCTTCAGTTTCCAAAACTGGACATATTGCTTTGGGCCAGGAGCACACTGGAAGCATGCTCGTTGTTTTTTTAGCATTCATCTGGTTATGCACCAAAATTAGTCCCCAGGGGTTGGACTGCTAAGGCAGAGCTTTACTGTAACTTCCTGAGTTGTCTAAGGGAAAATATT
This sequence comes from Dascyllus trimaculatus, assembly GCA_024666655.1. Taxonomy (NCBI): domain Eukaryota; kingdom Metazoa; phylum Chordata; class Actinopteri; family Pomacentridae; genus Dascyllus; species Dascyllus trimaculatus. The sequence continues at coordinate 13,267,602 of CM045465.1, forward strand.
TGAGGCCTGGTCACAACACAGCAATTACGCATGAGTGTTTTTCTTTCATTGCTCCCAATCCACTCGACCCACTAGATTTGCCTTCCTCTGACTTGTCGTCCCCAAAATAAAATTCAAGTTGAAGGGTTGCTGTTTTGACACAGGTTAAGAGCTCATTGCAAATGGTGTTTGACATGTTTAGATAACTGGAAAGTGCTGCGGGAGCACTGGGAGTGGTGTATCGCTGCACAAGGGGACTGGCAGCCCATTTTTATTCACATACAGTTTTTGATATTTCAAGACAGAATCAACCTTTAGAACTTTACATCCACTCTCATATGTCTAAAACAGGTTTTTCCTGCAGGAAGTCTGAACATCAGGCTTTTCCACATTTTAGAACCAACAGTCAATAATCATCACAGAGATCACGAACAACACCATTCACATGCCTTTAGTTGCCAGAGGCGCAAGCACAGACTTCTCCCAAGTAACCAAACTCCTTCTGTGCGTGCTTAGTCACTTTGCTCTAAAATGTCACATCTATTACGGAAATGTCTGTAAAAATGCAGCTTCACCGTGACGAAGACAGAGTCTGTAACAGGTCAGATTGAAGGGACTCACCAAAAATGAGTGTAATCCAGCTTCTGACAAAACAGCAGCTGAAGTTGAGTTTGTTGCTTCCAGCTGCTTGTAGGAGTTTTTGCTGAGTTTATTAAATATCTGCAGCATCAGACAGCAGTAGGATCCATATGAGCAAGACAGTTGTACCTAAAAGTTATCTCCGATTATCAATTATGTTAAGACAAATAACACTGTTTGCTTTTCTTCAGACAGATTAGATGTCACACACAAAACATAGTGTCTCCGCTATAGTTAAATCATTTGCTGTTCATTAAATTCCAAACTGTATATTGATGCATATAGCAACAGGTAGCCTAGTCATCATGAAAACACATTTTACTGTACTGTAAGTGGCTGTAGCTGGAGATGTCATTACATGTGATCAGAATTTGGATTCTGACTGTTATTAGTTGTTTAATTAGGGTATTGCATTATGTGTGAACTTTGTACTCTTACCAGCACAGGATCTCTTCTCCAGGAATATTTCTTTCCTGGCAGCTGAAAGTTGGCAACCCTGTGTTATCAGATATTTATAAAAAGGCAGGCCAGATCCAAACATACAGACATTTTCAGGTGCAAAGCAGAACTCATTTCCTGAACCTTGAGTATAACTCCCAATCAACTTTCACTGTGTCATATCTCCGCATGTGATTAAACAGCTTCCCACACTGTTCTTAATTTGATATTTATCTCCGTCTTTATCTGCTCCAAAGTCCACGGAGAACTGCGCCTGTATCCTGCACAACCTGTCTTATCAGATCGAGTCGGAGCTTCCGCAGCATTACACCCGAGATTTCAGAGAATCTCGGCAAAACTTGGCCCCCAATCCGAAGGCCCTCGGCTGTTTTGCTTACCGCAGTGCCAAGATCACAGAGGTAATCCCTTTGAACAATAATCCACTTTGACAATACAAAAGATGTCCCTGTGGAATATTTGAGAGTGATTTTCTTTAATCAGCCATTAAAGAACTTCTTAGAAGGCAACCTTATTCAGCTCTTGGTTTTACTGTGTTAGTGGTGAGAAACATCCAAGGAAGTCATACATTTTACTGCTCCGACAGGTGCAGCAGCGGCATGAACACCTGCTGCTCTGTCACTATTACATACTTGATATATTTATGATATAGTCTACAGGACATGCTTGTGATCACTGAACATTCTGTAACAGTCTCCATTCTTCTGCTTTCCACAACATTTTGGAACCTGGCTGCAGGGATTTGGTCCCATTAGCCCTCTGAACTCAGTTTTTCACTCACTGTGGGCTCATTTTTACAGCAAAATAAAGTCCTGAACCTCTATAGAAACAGCACAGCCATGACTAGAAGCAGAGAGAGCTCAGAAATGTCTTCTGTGCAGTACAACCAAGTTACAGTGCTACAAACCACAAAAATGAAAATCCAAAAGTTGAATTTCTGTGATTATTTATGTTACAAAAATATGAAAAAAACTGGAATCACCATTTATCGTATTTTTCCAGATACCCACAGCCTTTACGAATATGGAAGAAAGATCGCTCAACATTTTATAGATGTTATACTACTCATGTTTTTTGTTTGTTTTCATATTTACTTCCTATCTGCTCTATGTAAACACCGCCTGCAGTTCAACCAAGTTCAGTTGAAAAGTCCCTGAATTTTCTTTACATGGCTGTTGGTCATATATTAGTTAATTAAAGCATCTTAGTTGCGCTTAGGAGGGTGTAATTTTTTGTTTTTCACAGAATCTGATTAATTCAAACAGTCTATTTTTGGCAATTTTTTAAATAAAACATGCAGAATAATATGATTTTGATTTAGTATCAGGATATAAAGCTTGATTAGTTTATGGATTGATTCTTTTTATTTTTACAATGTCTAGCTCAGATAAATAGTGTCATTTTAAAGATTTCTTTTTAATTTTAACATGCTTTTAAACCTGCTGAGAGGTTTATAGAGTTCAGCCATAACAGCGTACATGAGTTCCAATACTGACAATGGGGGATGAGGCCTGAATGGTCAGTCCTTCACATCCAACTGTTGTCAGAAAGTTTAATTCACAGTATGTTGATGAAGAAAATGGATTCCCAGCTGGTCTAGCAAATTTCAAATGTCCACAGAACGTCATGAACACTGGTAATAGTCTCCTCTCGTCTCCTCCCAGCACCTGGAGCGTCAGCGCCCCCTGCTGGAGGAGAAGGCCAACCCTCATGGCATCGAGTGGCTGTGGAGCCCCATCACCATCCGCATGTATCTGTCCCTGGTGGCCTGCAGCGTGCGTCACTACACCCAGGAGGCGGCCATCGGGGCGCTGCAGAACATCACGGCTGGAAACCAAGAGGTGAGACGCTCTGTTGGACGCTTTTTATAGGTTTAACGAGGAAGAAGAAAAGAAGCAGGATGGAAATGTTAGAGATGGTATACAGGCTGCTTATGTACACCTTAATTAATTATTAATTAATGCATATTGAGTTGTGGGTCAGATATGTTTCATAATGTAGTTTATGTTAAAGTAGAGTTGTAGCTGATGCTGTAAGATTTCATTAATCACAGTAAAACAGCTCCCAGTTCATTCATTCAATTTATTAGTTAATATGATAAGTAATAAATACACACCAATCAGCCACAACATCATGACCACTGACAGGTGAAGTGAATAACATTGATCATATTGGTACTATGTGCTGTTCTGCTGGATTTTAACATCCATGTTGATGAGACTTAGACACCCAAATAAACATTGTCCCAGAACAAGCACACTCCCTCATGCTAATGGAAATCCCAAATGTCACTGGCCTACCCCCAAAGGAAAATACACCCCACCACATGGAAAAAACATCAAACAATCAGGAACATGTTGAGGAACATGACAATGGCCCAACATGTTGATTTGACCTCCAAACTTCCTACACCCCATTGTGATCAAGCATCAACAGGATGCAACAAGTTTGACTGACAGATGCCCCACTGCACAAACCAGAGTACCCTGATCAGTGTATGCACGACAGCAAGATGGTACAATATTTAACACCGTTTTCTCACAGCAAGACTGTTTTCTACTGCAGATATTTTGCTGCTTATATTTTAAATTAGTTTCCATACTTATCTCCTAACTCCTCTGTGTAAAAACAGAACAATTCAGCCCAGTGAAGCTGAAAAGTTGCAGAATTTCTGCCATGTGATTGTTGAACATAGCTAAATAATAACTTCTTCTCATCTGTGAATGACTTTACAGTTGAGAAGAAGAGTGCAGAATTTTTATATTTTTGCAAAATCCGGCTCAAGCAAATGCTTTATCTTGAAAGGTTTTTAAATAAAACATATAGAACAAAGTGATTTTGATGAAATAGCATGATTTTAAGCTTAGATTTAATTAAGGTTCATGAAAGAAACATATAATAAGATCAAGAAAAATTTAAAAAACTATGATTTTTTCTGTTTTTGTTGTTTCCGGCTCTGATAAATGGTGGAATTCTGGTGATTTTTTCTAAAGATAACTCACCTTTCAAACCCACCAGCAGGTTTTTGGATTAAACAGCTGAAATTGTTGTTACAAATGAATTATTTTGTGTCTGTTTCTTTGTTGTTTATTTTAAGTCAGAGTCAGTATTTCTTTGACACGGTGTGCCGGTATTCACTATTGGAATTGACTTCAAGATACGAAACAATAACTCCTGCTCTGCTGATTCTTATCTTCTCAGTCCTGTGTAGCATCAGAAGGCGTAGCTGTCGCCATGCACAGATATTTAATAGATTTTCTGGTTCCTGGCAGATGACTGAAGCCATCGCCTTCACAATCGTTCAGCGGGAAAATGGTCTCCAGCATGTTAAGAAGATTTTAGAGGAGGGAGAGAGTGATGTGAAGAGAACAGCCATATCTCTAATAAGAAACCTCTCTCGCTACCAGGAGCTGCACCCTGCTATCGGTAATTTCACATTCAAACTTGGCATACTTTGACATTTTGAACAATAGCCCATTATGTTTCCTTCACTAAGCATTTGGTTCCTGCACTTTTTAACCACAAACTGCACTTTCAGTACTAAAACTACACACATTAAATCAACCTTTTATCCCATTTTCCCTCTTGTAGTGAACCAGGTGCTGCTGGAGGTGGTGGCGATGCTGCCCAACGACGACACCGACCTGCCCAGCGAGGTGACGACTTCTCTGTGTCAGATCCTGATCAACCTGAGTCAGAGCGACATGAAGAACGTCAAGGCCATCGTCAACCACGGAGGCCTCCGGAGGATCATCAACCTCAGCAACACAGACAACGGGTCAGTCAGAGCCACACTATCGCTGCTCAGAGAGTGTTTATATACATACAGCTTAATAATGTCATGTTTGATGATAAGCAGTTGAGGAAGAATGTTGAGTTGTTGTACACTATCTGTACTCTGTGTAATATCTAGAGACCCTAAATTTAACAAACTTTTCAGTTCTTGTGATATATCATTATACAGTATATATATATGCACTATATCATATTTAGGTACTGTAGTTAAATAAAAGTAACAAAATAACGATGTATGGTCAGATAAGATGAGATGGCCTGAGGTAAACTGAGGTAAAATAAGATGAGATATAAGAAAATGAGACATAAAGAGATTTAAAAATGAGATGACATCATGTAAGATGAGATTAAAAAAAGAGATGAGATAAAATAAGATAACTCCTCACTGATCCCGCAGCGGGAAAATTTTCCATTTTTCCAATAAAGGAGTTCAAAAAGTGCAAGAAGTAGGACAAAAATAAATTTCATGATAGAAAGAAATATACCTAAACATACAATATAATTAAACACAATGGATTGAACAAAATGGATGTATACAGTTGCACATATAGCACAGGGAAATATTATTAATAAACAGGGAAGAATTGACATTGCAGGAAAAAATGCATATAGCACGGATACCTCAATGTGTAGAAAATATTATATCACACAAATACTCCTGCCCAGATTCTTCTACAGGTTGAAAAATAGGATGTTACACAGATTCTTCTACAAAATAAGTGCTTGAAGTAATAGTGTTGACATCTGATTTGAGCAAAAACTGAACTTTTATAATCAAGTTTTACTTCATGCGTCATAAACAAAAGAACTCACGATGCAGTAAAACTGTACCTGTGACCAGACCTCACCTTTCTGTTTCCTAGTTATGGACCGAGCCGAACCGCTCAGGCAGCTTGTGTTCTGCTGCAGGCGATATGGAAACACACTGATCTCCACGGGGCCCTGAAGAGGGTGAGTTCCTGAACGCATCACATTGCATCATATCACACTGTTCTTTAAGGATACTGACTCTGGGTTTGTCAGTCATCTACGGTTCTGCTGTCAACAAATGTGTGATTGCATTGAGATACTGCAGGGAAAACTATCTGCATGTGTTTTTGCAAATCAGTTGAATTCGATGATTTGAAAAGAGATGATTTACATGAACCATGTGACACATTTTTTACTTACTCTGGGCTCATTTTTCACTGCAGTATAAAGTCCTGCACCTCTATGGAAACAGCAGAACCAGTAATAGAAGGACAGAGAACTCAGAAAGAAGCTATAATTCCATAAATCATCTAATAAAAAAAACAAAAGTTGAATTTAAGTTGATTGCTTATTTTACAAAACAAAACTTGCAATCAACATGTCGAACATTTTTCCAAGTGCCCACAGGTGTTACAACATTCCTCGCTGTTCAGCCAAAAAGTACCAAAGTTTTTGTCATATTTCTCACATCTCAGTCGGTCACGGATTTTCAGTTGTACAAAGGAGCTCAAAATCTTTTGCTTTGACAGAATCTGGTTTGTACATTTTTTTAAATAGACATGTAGAATAAAGTGATTTTGATATAGTTAATTTTTCCAATGAAAGTGGCACATGCTTGTTTTGAAAAGTTGAAAATCAGTCAATTCTTTATGTTTTTGCACCTTCTGGCTCCGATAAATGGTGTACGTTTGACAATTATTTAAAAAAAATATCGTGCCTTTCAAAACAGCTTGCAGGTTTTGGAGTTCAAAGGGGTTAATTAGCATATAGATAAATGTAAATGTGCACGAGTTAGTCAAAGATCTATTAATATCAGCAGTCACTTTGCTGGTTGTTTTTAGGCTCCGAAAAATAGTATATGTAATGCAGTATGTACAATAGTCAGAACAGCCTACATGGTAATACACAAAAAAAGACACAGTATACACCAATCAGGCATAACATCATGACCACCTGCCTAATATTGTGTTGGTCCCCCTTATGTGCTCAAAAATGCTCTGAACCATTGGACATGGACAAGAGGACCTCTCCGGTTGTCTTATGGGGTCTGGAACCAGGACGTTGACACTGGATCCTTTGGGTTCTCTGGATCCTTTGGGTACTCTGGCTTGTGCAGTGGGGCCTCTGTCTATCAAACTTGTAAAACTGGACACAACTCAGTTAAACATAGCTGAATACAGTATATACTGAAAAATAGCCTTTTAGGATGTAGGTGTCTTATGAGTGTAGTTTAGTTGTTTGACACCGTTTGTTCTTGAGAAGTCCCTTCTTATGCTTATGCTTAAATGAATAATAACATGGGGGCTCTAACTGATTGTGTATTGAATTCTACTAATGTGCTGCTCGGAAAGAAAAGACAGTCTGGCCAAATGCAGTTTTCCTGTGAGGGACTATGCTGTCTCTCTCCAGCTGCACCTTCAGTGGCTCTGTTTGTAGATTTGAAATTCATGAAGCCAGCCTAAGAGGGAGGTGAAGGGGTTCACAGATTTATCAGTCAAAGGTCCCTGTCTGATGTTTATCCTGGGTCAGAGGATGACAAAATAACATTTAATCAACTCACTTATAACTTTTAAGAAACATAAATTCAAGTGCAGGACGGTCAAGAGAGTCTGAGGTACAAATGTCTCTTTGCGTCAGTATGATTTATATTAATAGTAACTGTGAGCTGGAGGAAATGAAACACATTCAGTATCTGTGATGTACAAGCTGATGGCAAATTCTCTGGTGTCACATGATACTTGAACTCAGCAACAACAACTCAACAGTCTGTCCTGCCGTCGCCATGACAACGACGTCAACAATAGGGCGCATTAAACCCACATTTATCAGGGGAGTGAATCACTGTGAATAATCTCCAGCTGTACTGTATATTCAACATCACAAATCAAATCAAATTTACATCAAGACAATAGCAAACTTCCATTGGTTTTGATTCCATTGGTTTTATTATATAATAGATCAGTTTATCAGACAGAAGTACAGGATAAGAAATTTCTTGTTTACCTGAAGTTCACCAAACTGAATGTTACCCCATTGCAGATCCTTTTTTTAATGCTGGCGTGGAAGCTCAATGAAATCTCTTTGATGTTTTAGGTCTGAATAATTTATGAGACCTGCATTTCAAGTTTTTAATAAATATTTTTAGCTTCTGCGTTACAGCACAGATAGTTCTGGTCAGAGGGATTAGTTCTGATGTAGTGGATGGAGTCAGTTTATTTATTTAGATCATTTTCATTTTTGCATAACAGACATTGATACGCCGATCAGGTATAACATTATGACCACCTGCCTAATATTGTGTTGGTCCCCCTTACGTGCTCAAAAATGCTCTGAACCATTGAGCATGGACAAGAGGACCTCTCAGGGTGTCCTATGGGGTCTGAAACCAGGACGTTAGCACTGGATCCTTTGGGTACTCTGGCTTGTGCAGTGGAGCCTCTGTCAATCAAACTTGTTCCACTGCATCCTGTTGATGCTTGATCACAATGGGGTGTAGGAAGTTTGGAGGTCAAATCAACATGTTGGGCCATTGTCATGTTCCTCAACATGTTCCTGATTGTTTGATGTTGTTTCCATGTGGTGGGGTGCATTTTCCTGCAGGGGAAGTCCAGTGACATTTGGGATTTCCATTTGCATGAGGGAGTGTGTTTGTTGTGGGACAATGTTTATTTGGGTGTCTAAGTCTGATCAACAGGGATGTTAAAATCCAAGGTTTTCCATCAGAACACCACATAGTACCAATATGATCAATGTTATTCACTTCACCTGTCAGTGGTTTTAATGTTGTTGCTGATCACTGCATATTGGTGCAGGATGCATTTTATGTTTTATTTTATGACTCTTCTTGTTCACATTGTTCAGTCAATGAAGAAAAATAATCAGTCTTTTGTTGTGGAAAGTATGTTTAATATGGTATGTAAGGTCCATCTGGTGGGACTCCTTTAACAATTACTTATTTACAAGTTGGATTTCTGTTATTTAATCCACTTGTAGCTGCTCGTATTTGATGTCTTCCTCCGTGTCTTTTCTGATTTCACTACTAGGGGGCACCAGAGATTCAAATGTGCTTCTGCAATACAACACAAACAGTCGGTAATTAAAACTTCCTTCTCTTTTCAGAGTGGATTCAAGAAATCAGATTTCATCAATGCAAGAACAACAAGGGTTGTGAACTCCAGATGAGACTAAGGATCGACAAAAACCTGAGCACAAAATCACTCAACGCACTGTTTTCTGACGTTTTTTTAATTTAATGTTACAATCAAAACATCATGAACTCCACCGACATTTCCCGTAAAAATCCCCTTTAAACTTCAGCTTCCGGACAAACACGTCCTTGTAAGTGGGAGGTTTCATTAAAACAGGTAATTAATGTTAGAGCAGTAAACCGACTGATGCAAGAAGTACATTAATGAAGAGCTGTTTCTCATTTCATGGGACCTTTAAAGCACCTTTTGTAGTTTTTCTTCATTGACATTCCTCATGAGATGCATCACTTCTGGCCTCTGTCTTAGTACTTTATGTTCAGAATGTAGATATTTTTGATTATTCTCTCAGTTTTTCTTTATGTTAGCGTATTTTTTTTCTATTCTGATTAGTTTTTAAGCACTTCTGGTAATTATGCAGAGAACCACAAAGAAAATATATAAACGTGCACGAAGGCTGCATTGATTTCTTTGACAAGCTAAATGAACTAAATGTATATAAAGAATATTTTAAAGTGTAGCATTGAAAACAAGCTGACATCTGGGCTTCTGACCAGAAATAAATACTGTTTCGAATTATTTTTTGTGAGAAAATGTGCTAATTATTTAAGGAAATGTCATAATATCAATAGCTTACATAGATATATATTAAAATATATGTACAGTAAACTGTTTTCCCCTTAATGGATCGCTTCAATCAGCTGAAAAAGGTCAGTCACTGCTTGGCTCTACAGAATGACAAATGACCACTAAGTCTCATATGTATATCCCATTTCTGTGAATTAATCTGGGAAAAGGTTGACTCATTTATCAAAATAATAGCTTCAAACTGCCAGAGATCAATATGCATATGTTTTAATGTAAAGCTTGGGACTCTTACTCTGAAAAACCTGACAGACAGTGCAGGATTAAAACCACAGTAAACAACTTTCTCTCTCTGTTATTTGCAAATGAACTGTGGAAGATGAGGTCTGTGCTGGTGGGGAAATGAAGAGATGTTTGGCTCCTGTGTTGGTTTTGTCAGAGTGCCCGGTGACTTTGAGGCCCTCGAAGCAGCGTTCACCTTGCGGGGGTCTGGCAGGTCGAGCTGCACTGCGGTACAGCTGGAGGGTGGGAGGAGGAGTCGGGAGGCCGGGTGCCAATCAGCATCACCCCTCCAGGACACGAAGGTCAGGACAGGAGGGGAGGGAGGCTCGAATCGACAGCCATAATACTGAAGAAGCTTCAGAAAGGGGGGATTTAACATGGAATACAGGTGATGAAGAAACCAGACCTCAACCTCGGAGCTCCTTCTTTATTTAAACAGCTTAAACTCCCCCCAGAGAGCCACTCGGTCTAATTAAGCCAATCACAACTGGGAAATCTGCAGTTGATTTCAGGCGGTGGTTAAGTTTTCTACAGCATCCCACAAAGCAATTAAAGCTTCATGCTGCTGCTATTTGTGATTTTCTTCTCATTTTATACACTGATCAGGCATCACATTATGACCACCTGCCTAATATTGTGTTGGTCCCCCTTGTGTGCTCAAAAATGCTCTGAACCATTGGACATGGACAAGAGGACCTCTCAGGGTGTCCTATGGGGTCTGGAACCAGGACATTGGCACTGGATCCTTTGGGTGCTCTGACTTGTGCAGTGGGGCCTCTGTCAATCAAACTTGTTCCACTGCATCCTGTTGATGCTTGATCACAATGGGGTGTAGGAAGTTTGGAGGTCAAATCAACATGTTGGTCCATTGTCATGTTCCTCAACATGTTCCTGATTGGTTGATGTTTTTCCATGTGGTGGGGTGCATTTTCCTGTGGGGGTAGACCAGTGACATTTAGGATTTCCATTTGCATGAGGAAGTGTGTTTGTTGTGGGTCAATGTTTATTTGGGTGTCTAAGTCTCATCAAAAAAAAATCCAAGGTTTTCCAGCAGAACAGCACATAGTAGCAATATGATCGATGTTATTCACTTCACCTGTCAGTGGTCATAATGTTGTGGCTTATTGGTGTAAATCTAACAGCACAGAAAACATGACTTAAAGTGCATTTAATATCATCCAAACTCATGTTTACAAGACAGAAAATGAAAGGATGCTGAATAATTCAATGAATCCACTCCTCAGACGTAAACATGCCTCCTTTAAGAAGCTTTTTTTTAGGTCACTAAAACACAGATTGCTGTTATTCCACCCAGCAGAGGGCAGTGGTGCAGCGTTAACGCCCTGTCAGTCGCCTCATGAAGTGAAAAGATTCAGTTCTGATCTGTGTAAAAACTGGCCCCAAGTATGTTTTGTCCTCCGATAACATTTTGTTCACATTCATAAAATCTTTATCCTACGTGTTTTAAAGTGGTTTAGCTCTCAGATTAAAGCCTGAGCCTTTCTATTTGAGGAACCAAACTCTGCACTTTTTCCTCTTGTTTTTTCCCCCCACTAATAATCTCTAATTCATCCACTTTGTGAACTATTTTGGTGACAAAAGGCCCTGATTTCCAAGCGCCCGGTCTTGGCGGAAGGAGAGAAAAGCCTCAGAAGGAGCCAAATCCTTTTAACAATAGCTTACTTGTCTCTGGGCGGCTTACGCTGCTCTGAGAATTGGTCCGATTTCTTATTTCACAAGAAGAGCTTCAAGCTGTCGCAACCAATGAGGTGGACAGGCTGGAGGAGAAGCATTGTGGGGTAAAATAATCACACTTTCCTGCGAGATAAGTTCCCTGTCAGACTGAGAGATATGGCAAAAGTAAAGACACCCTGAGAATATTTATAGACCAACACAGATATGTCCAAAACACCAAAATAGCCGATGGTAACAGGTGTGGAGAAACATGAGGTTTGTTTGCTACTGGAGCAGGCGCTGAAGTGCTGCCACATATCAACACGTTCAACTCACAGAGGAAGAAAAGATTCGCTGGTCTGCTGAAGAAAACAGGCGAAAAGGGGAAGCTAGTTTTTAGGACACACTGAGGCCTTTGTCAGGGGCGTCAGCACTCACAGCAAATTACTATCCACTGACATGATCGCTCCAGAACATGTGCAATCACAAGTGAAAGGATGAAGGAGAAAAACAACACAGAGCTTCATGGTTTCCTTGGATACGAGTGTTTTTTGCTGCTCAGATCTTTTAAGAATGTCTGGAATGGAGATCCACCCTTTAATGTCACTGACTGGGACACACAGTGATACTGAGGACACTGAGAGAGTCAGAAACAAAGAGTTTGTAAGATTAGGACGCTTTAAAAGAAGCCTGATTGTGTGTTGTCCCATAAATATCCATGGGTTGAACATGTATGTGGAATGCAGATTTTGATTTTACAGATTTATTTAAATTTCATTTTTCATTTTTGAAATACAGAAAAATATCAATGAAATTACAAAAGCAGACGGTGAATTTCCAAATTCAAGTTTAATATTGTGGATCTAAAACTAGATACACTTAGTCTCAGTTAACAGAAATCTATCTATCTATCTATCTATCTATCTATCTATCTATCTATCTATCTATCTATCTATCTATCTATCTATCTATCTATCTATCTATCTATCTATCTATCTATCTATCTATCTATCTATCTATCTATCTATCTATCCTCTGATGTTTAAGTTTAGGCAAAGCAAACACTCAAACTTCAAGTTGACTTAAATAAAAATTAAGTTTCAGCAATACACACTGGTTATTTGAGGGAAATCAAATGGTTTAAGTAGATGTGACTGAAACCAGTAACATTAATATTAATTCTTGACTTATTTTGGACAAACTTGATTCAACTGTGTGTTACAAATGAAGTTGAAGTTGGTCCAGCAGCTCTCTGTTTTCAGTGTGATTTGGGTTATTCTCAGTCTCAACCACCTGTAAGACAGTGAGATGAATAAGCAACGGTTTAGTAAATAGCTGCTGCCTGCTGAGTGACTCATTCTCCCATTTCAGCTGATAAACTGTCAAAGGAGGTGACTTGTAAATGACTGTAAACTTGATTTGTGTCAGTTAACAGGCTGCAGGTTCTGCTTGTTAGCAGGAATCACCTGCAGCTGTGTTCGGTGCTTAAAGCTGCTGCAGCATTCGGTTATTTGTTGTGAGGCTGAACTGAGCAGACTCTGCTTGAAAGAGGAGGAAGACCAGAGCAGAGAGATCTCATTAAAGTGGGACAAAGGTTTCACCAGCTGGAGAGAGACCCTCCTTGGACAGAACAAAGCTGACAAAAATGGACATTTTTATACAGTTGGAGCAAAGGAAATCCCTTCGTTTGAGCTGGTCCCAGCCAGTAAACTCACAGAAGCAGGCAGTTGCTTCATTTGAGTGTCCACGAGCTAAAAAGGCTGGAGACATGATGTTCCTCTGAGACTTAAAAACATGCGCAAACTGATGGCAGCAAATTTCACTATCTGCAACACTGGTTTCAAAAAACTTCTTTTGTGCCTTGTGAGTAAGTAAAAAGACCTTTCACGGCAAGAGATCACAAAGAAAATCAACATAAGCCCAAAAAAAACTGAGATAGAAAACACGGAACAAAGGATAAATAGATGAATAGTCACATTAAAAGCAATAAGAACATACAGATTAAAAGCCTAAATCACAGCAGGTGGGAGGAAGATCAGTTTAAATAGATATGTCTTCAGTTCCTTTTCAAAAACATCGACGACCTCAATTAAAAATTTAAACAATGTGCACTGAGGCTGTGTGGGTTACGTCCCAGTGGTGTTCATATCACTGTTTACTGATATACGCAATGTGTGCAGCCATGTAATCTGAGGTCGGGTTTTCAATAGGGGCGACTAAACGTGAGCAGCTCTTAAATCTGAGACAAATATCTCCACAGGAAACAATAGAGTGCATCATGTTTATGTTGAGTCCATCGGATAACAGGGATTGTATGTGAGGACAAAACATAGAAAAGAATGGAGGTGAGAAGATGTGGGTTTTAGTCCTAAAAATAAAATGCAGTAAAATATAATAATAATAATAATAAATACCTTTGTTGTTTGATTGATCTTAGAAAATAGTGTAAAAATTTGTGATACTGGATTTAATATTTTTGTAGTTTATGAGCCATGATCATCACAATTTAAAGAAAAAATGGCTTGAAATATTTCATCTTGCATGTAAGATTCACCTAAGATCTTCTTCATGATGTTATAATATTCTAAGATGCACTAGTACGATGGTGAATTCAAAAGTTTCAGCTTTACAAACTCAGCATTCCTTTTATCCACTACAAGGACACAATCTGGGGACCAAATAGTGGCATTACTGGTGAAACTAAGTGTTTTCCTTGTTGTTAAAACGAAGAAAAATCTTGTGGCTCGACCGTAATTTCATTTCATCTTCCAGACTTCTTTCCTCCTGTGTTTCAGATACATCACGTCTTCAGATGTCATGTCATCGGCGCTAAGCACAGAAACTCTGGTTACATGTGAGGCCTCAGATCCAGATTTAGGTCAGTCAAAGTCAAATCTGTCAGCCTGAGACATAAAATGAAACTTCAACTGAGAACAGGAGATCACTTCGCCTCTTAGAAAGCAAAGACAGGAGGGAGCCGAGCACTTGCAAGAAAGACACGATACTCTTTTTAAATCCTCTGATCTCGAGGTCTGCATCACTGGAACAAGGAGTCGCTGGTGGCTGGTTGAGCCAAACACAGCCGACAGGTCAACGAGGATGGGGAGCGTGAAAAGGCAGCGTGGGAACAAGCGTGCAGAGCTTTTGAAATCCTGAGAGTGAGAGTTGGCTCGTGACTGATTGGGGTCGAGGAGGTTGTGTTGTGGCTGGTGCAGAGAACGCTGCTGAGAAAAGAGACGCTGAGGAGTCTGAGAAAGCAGATGGGTTTTACTGCGCAGGTCTCCACAACAGGGAGGTCAGGAGTTTGTTTCTCGACCTGAATGCAAACAGCAGGCAGGTAGAGGGACGTTAAAAAAAGAGGACAGAAGGTCGTCGGCGGTGACCTCGCCGATTGATCTGCCCGACGCAAATTTCAAGAATGTGTCAGGGTGGTGAGGAGAGACGGGGAAAGCAGTTTTAGCCTTAACCTTCTGAAAATCAGAGCAACATGTGGAGGATGCAGCTGAACACATACTGAAAAGAAAGAAGAGGAGAATTTAAGAGCTGGTTTGATAGCTAGAAATAAAAGATCCGATTTAGTTCTGTCAGTCAGTTTGTTCAACTTTGTCATCGTGAGCTGTGGCATAACTTCTAATAAATTAAACTTAACTGCCTTTTTTTTTAAACAAATCTTGCCTATTTTGTGATTAATATTAATTTATTCATGAGCCGATCTCATCCAGTGTGTTGGACTATTTTACATCTCATATTACACCTTTTACTCCTAATTCTAAACTGGTCAGATAGAGCAAGTACTAGCAAGCACTAGTTCCACCATAAACCATTTTTACACCCACTTACTGGCTATAAATACAACTAACCTCTATGCACAAGGCGATTTCTGTATGTTGCAACTTGTTTAAATGTTGAAAACATTTTGATGCCAAGTCTGAAATTATGTTGAACACTGTTTTCACTTCCGGCTAATTAGTTATCTTTATTTTAAATTGCTGGTGCTGTTACACTTGATATTAACGGTCATGATATGATGAAAATCCATTTTTATTGCGTTTTGTATGTTGGATGAACTTGAATGTGTAAAAATAAAAGCTGTGAGACGATGAAGCTGTTGAATTCTGGTGTTCTTCTAGCCCCCCGACGACTATACTACATAACAACAATTTTACGATAATTTTGTAAGTTTTGTTGGCCAGTAAGAATTTTATTCAGTTTTGGGGTAGAAACTGAGGAACCAGTAGTCAGAGAGCTAAAATTTTGCATAGTCCTGCCATAATCTGTACTAAAGCTGCTTCTGCTAACTCTGAAATGTCTCAGCTACCAGCAAAGCACACTAAATGTTCTGCTGATGGCTGCAAGAGTGAACAGAAGAGTCTTCATGCACTCCCAGTCAGCATCTGAGAAACTAAAGATCCAGTTGGAGCTCCGTGGAAATTGTAAAGCTGAGGGACAGTCAAAGATGGTGGAAACTTGAAGACAGATTTGAAACCAGTAAACAAAGACTGGGTGAATTTCACTGTTTTGATGTGGCCTGTTGTGCGTCAGTGCAGTCTAAACTCAGCCAGTGTTTACATACTGTTGCTTCTCTCCTGCTCTCTGTGCTCACATATATACTGCATTTTAATATAGATGAATTCCCAACAAGCTCTTCTCATTTATACCTCAATTTTTAGTGTTTCTATTGTCGGAACAAGTATGAGATAGTGACTGAAACTCTGCTCATTAACACTACGTTATCCAACAAACTCTGCATACACAAGGTAAAAACAAATAACAATGAACTCTGTGATAGTTCCCTGTAAAATGATTGCTCATGGAGAGGGTTAAAAGCAATAGCAAGTCAAATTTATTTGGCTACTCATTCACATCTGTGATGGCATGCAATCAACTGTTTTGTTCCACACTGTCAGTCACAGATGCAGAGAGAGTCTTCTTCCTGAAGGGGGCGTGGGCAGCAGCAGCTACATTTAAAGCTACAGACACTGAATCAGCACGTTTAGAACAGGCATAACACCAGGAATTATACAGTCATGAAGAAATGAACCATCATCTTAAGCTGAAAACTTGAAAGACATTCTGGGGATATGAGAGATTTTCATTAATTTGCTGTAAAGGGGAACATTATGGGACCTTTAAATCAGTTTTACAAAGCAATATAATGTTGTTTTGTCTCAACAGCTGCAGAAAAACTACCAGGAAATTGAACCCAGCCAGTCCTGAGAAAAGGTCTAATCATGCAACGTGAAACAGATGGACAACAATCAGGCTTCCAGATGGAAACACGGTGTTTTGGGCTTAAACATTTCCGATGATTTATCCGCATAGAAGAAATGCAAATTCCTGTTAGTGGAAGCTTTAACTCTCTGATTAACTGCGCTGTGGTTTGCTTTTAAATCACAAACATGACACTATCAGCGGCAGCGTGGCCGTATCGTGCACAACGGTTGAAGATAGGTTTTAAATCCTGAAAGCATCTGTCAAGCCTTGGCACCGCTGCCTGCAAGAAAACATCAATCACTCACAGCTTGATTGTCCCTACAGCTTGAACCATATGTTGAGGATTAATTGAAGAGTGGGGCTCTAAATGGAAATACAGGCCTGCAACACTGGAACGAATGGCTGCTGTTAAATATTAAAGCCAGCTACAAAAAAACCTCAAATCATTGGTTTTATTGAATTTATGACTCGTGTAAAGACACTTGCTTACAAAGTGGATTTATGAGAAGCTGCTTAATTGAGCAACAAAGACCTGATTAAATACTAGATTGCATGCAAATGTTAAATTTGTCGAAAGACGAGCACGACAACAAAAAAATGCTGTAGAGTGAAACTGAAATACACTGAAAAGCTGGAGGTCATCCGTTATTCTGTCTGATCAGCACAACAGGCAGCTGTCAGGATTAATGCTGCGAAACATGAAGACATGAGCACTAATCATCTTTAAGTAAAAATGTTCTGCAAAATAAAATATTTAGACGTCCATATCAGGCAAATTTTAAAAAAAATCACTGCAGTACATTTGTCAGTTATTGGTGCGATCATGTAAAATTAAAAAGCATCAGTACACAGACTTCCAGTGTGTCCATCTAGCTTCATGCTGTGCAGCGAAGCATCACTCAAACCCACAGAAGTGTATTTAGATTCTAGTTGAGATCCCAGAGTTTCCAAAGATACCAATTACTGTGTGTCAGTCTGTATTTTGGAGACGTGTGTGAGAAATGATGAACAGAGACATCTGGATTACTCTCATTTGATGGCATGGTGCAGCCAGAAAAGAAATGTCTTGGGTTAAACATTTCACTCAGTTTAGATAGTTAGGCCTATCATATATTTATGTCATAAATCACAACTCGAGTCACTCATTTTTGAGAAATGCTGAATTAAAGAAAAGAGAATGAGGCAAATTTACAGAAGGAAACCTATCTACACTGATCAGGCTCAAGATTATGACCACCTGCCTAATATTGTGTTGGTCCCCCTTATGTGCTCAAAAATGCTCTGAACTATTGGACATGGACAAGAGGACCTCTCAGGGTGTCCTATGGGGTCTGGAACCAGGACGTTGGCACTGGATCCTTTGGGTACTCTGGCTTGTGCAGTGGGGCCTCTGTCAATCAAACTTGTTCCACTGCATCCTGTTGATCCTTGATCAGAATGGGGTGTAGGAAGTTTGGAGGTCAAATCAACATTTTGGGCCATTGTCATGTTCCTCTACATGTTCCTGATTGTTTGATGTTGTTTCCATGTGGTGGGGTGCATTTTCCTGCAGGGGTAGGCCAGTGACATTTGGGATTTCTATTTGCATGAGGGAGTGTGCTTGTTGTGGGACAATGTTTATTTGGGTATGTAAGTCTCATCAACACAGATGCCAGAATTCAAGGTTTTCCAGCAGAACAGCACATAGTACCAATATGATCAATGTTATTCACTTCACCTGTCAGTGGTCATGATGTTGGGGCCGATCGGTGTGTTTTAGACCTCCAAATTTATCAAACATACAAAACACAATAAAATATCATATGGGACCTTTAATATATAACATATATAATAATGTTAGCTTGTACAGTGAAGTTCTGGTTTGTAAAACTGGGGGAATATATAGTTGTGGGGAATAGCTGTCATATTTTAACACCTTTTACTTTACAGGTTTATAACAACCACAAAACACAATTAAAATAAATAAATAAAAAAATCAGCATATGGGACCTTTAACTTTATACACTAGCCAGTTTAACCTTCACCTGTTGCTCCATTACTGTCATATCCTTTCTGGGTAACAATCTAATTTTATTTCCTTATTTATTTTCACTGCGTGGTTCCGTAAAAGAGTGTAAAACTGCAGATGTGATGTTTCCAGGCTCCCTGCACTGTGACTGAGCGGATCTGGGTCCATTCGCGGTGCAGTGCAGCTTTAACAGGTCCATCATGCCTTGCGGTGTCCCACTTCTGTTCCCATGTAATTTACAAGTGCGGGTCTCCGTCACTGCCGGGCAGAGCAGCGGCTAACAGGCAGATGTTCACGGCTTCCCCGCTCGGATGTCCGATGACCGGAGCGACTCGTGTTTACATCCGACACGGATCCCGGGAGGCGGGGATGAGCGCGCGGCGTTAACACCGTGGACCTGCAACGGAAATAAACACGGATCTCCCACGAGTGGCCCGCATCACACGGCGTGGAAAGTATAGCGGATTGTAACCCAGACAGGAGAGTTCCACATGCGGTGATCTGCGGCTCCACGGAGGTATGTTGTTGTTTTTGTTTTTGCGCAGTGAATGCGTCAATCACCTTTAGAAAACAGCTGATCAAGGCTGCAGTTACATAAGTTCACTTCCTTTTCATGACATGCATGTGATGGGAGATAAATCAGAGGAGGCATTAAGTTCTTTTTTGCAGATTTGCTCATGTTTTATTGAATTAAAAACATTTTCAGTCACTACAAGAGCCCATCCTGTTTGTGTTTTCCTGCCTGGACACAGCAGATCCATGAGGCAGCAGTAGGTGAGTGTATGAGTGAGTGGTCAGAGGATCTGCTGAGCCCTGCAATGATGAATCTCCTAATAGAGTTTCTGCCATAAGCGCTCACTCAGCACTGCTTTTAATCAGAGTTCCTTCAACTGAGTCACACAGAGGCAGAAGTCCTTGATGCACACGTGTGATCAGAAGCAAGGGCAAGCTCCTAAAAAACACTTGGCTGCACAAAAACACGATGAAAAATCAATGCATATCCTCATTTGTGCACAGTGTTGGTTTGAATCACCTGTCACCTTCATTTGCTGCTAAACTGTTGTGTCCTGAGCTAAGGTTGCATTAAAATGTGACTCTTTCCATCCTTCTTTTAAAAAATAACCACATTTTCTTTTGTATAAATGGGAAATACGTTAAAAATCCTGACCCTATCTAACACCCCATGTCTTAATCTTACTGATTTATTCCCTGTAGATGTAAAAAAAATGTATATATTTAACTTAAAATAATGTGCTTTGACAATATAACTATTTCACAGTTTTGTCAGTTGTTTTCTCAGCTACTTCTGTTGCACTTCTGGTGTCAAAATACTAAAAAAAAATCCCTGCCACAATTCCCTAAAGCCTGCAGGGCGTAATTCCAGCATCCCGAAATATTCAGTTTACTATCACAAGACAGAAAAGCCTCACGAGACAGATGCTGGAACTCGTTTCCAGTTAGTTTTCTGTTTATTTGACTGTTTCATCAGTGAGACAGTTATAAAAATTGGTTACATTATATGCTATTTTCATACTTCTCTTTACCCCTCGCAGTTTTGGGTGTTTTTGTTTCGCTCCTGTCACATTTTTCCTCCCTGTGGCCTCATTTTTCACTGTAGTATAAAGTCCATCGCCTCTATGGAAACAGCACGAGATGACTGAGGTAGAGAGAACAAAAGTAGGATTGCTTTGATTATTTATTTAACAAAAAATTGAAAAAACACAGAATCAGCATGGGAAGTACCTGCAGGTGTTATCAATGTCGGAGGAAAAATGCTGGCTGTCCATACTGCTTCATTTGTTTCTAAACACCGCCTGCAGTTCATCCAAACAGTCTCTGAATATTTGTCATGTGATCATTTATCACAGCAAAGGCACTAATGGCTCAACAGTTGTGGCAAGAAGTGCAGATTTTTTTTGTTTTTACCAGAATGTGAATAGAGCAAGATGTTTATTTTTGGTGAAATTTTAAATCAGACATAGAGAAGAAAAGTGATTTTGATGAAATGCCACAATGTTAAGCTTCTATTTAGTTAATCTTGGCCACACGTGCTTCATTCAAGGACCGTTGGAAAGTTGGAAATCCGATGATTCTTTCTGTTTTTGCCATTTCTGGCTCTAATAAATAGTGTATCATTGGTTATTTTTTAAAGATACACACCTTTCCAAGCTAAACTTTGTACATAATTACAGCTTTAGTGACGTCCCATCCATTTGGGTTCCATTAACACAACCTACACTGGTCTATTTCGTCTTCCTCAGTTATATTTATCATCCAAATGATCGATTACAGCGTGTTGTCAATATTTCCCTGTGAGATCAGACGTGTGCTACCGAAGTGGAAAACTCTTAACAGACTTTGCGGTGTAAATCCAGTCCTGTTTATCTTTCAGCAGACTCCCCCTCCCATCACCTTGTGGTCAGCTAAGCTCCGAGTCTTACAGGCTTATTGTCTCCACCAAGCTGATTAGTTGTAACTTTTGAGACTTCGAAGTGGCAGTTTGGTCACTCGGCTTCAATATGGTGATTGTTTACTGCAACGGTGGTAAATTAATAAACGCCAGGTTGGGTTAAAGGTCCTGACCAATACTGAATGTTTGTTCACCGGGAAATCTTGCACTGTTACTTCCAGAATAGATGACCGACCACACCTGAATGCAATAATACAGCATAGTATTGAGCCAGAGGTAGAAAATGCAACGATCACAGGAGACTAAAAGGTGCAGGTTTCAATTTAAAACTGCAGTATGTACCACCAGCTGTAGCAGGGTCAGGAGTGCCGCATGGAATCTAATAGCATTAGCGTGTTCGCATCAGTAAGGAGAAACCAGGTGGATGAGTGGGATCCTACTGTATAAAATGAAGGCCGTGTGCCAACTCAAAAAGCACAACGTCATGAGTACGTTACCGTATATGTGAGCGCCACTGAGCCTGCAGGATGTTCCATTAAGAAAAGTGACATCTTGTCTCAGGACAAAGGTCAAAATCTAATTTCATTTGCTCTTTGTATTTGAAATACCTGCTGACAGTAGCAGTTCTCGTTGCTATTTTAGCCATGCTAGCAGTGTGAGTGTAGAGACGACAATGTCAGGCAAACTGAAGCATCTTAGCAGCTATTGAATGGATTGCCATTAAATTATGTACAGATGGCCATGGTCCCCAGAGGATCAATCCTCCTAATGTTGGTCATCTTGTGATTTTGCCTTTAGCATCACCATGTGGTTAAGATTTGTTTGAAAACTGACATTACTCTCAGGAGGTTATTTTTCTTGAAGGTCAAAATGATTTTTTTCCCTGTACTTTGGTTATTATTGAAATATCTTCAAGCATGCTAACATTGGTTAGCATTTAGCTTGAAGTACCGCTTATCCTAAGGACAGCCTCAGAGCTGCCTGCATGTATATTCACATTTTGACTGGAGCAGATTTTTTTCTGACCTGCTGAAAATGTAAATTTTCTCTATTCTGAGGTGATTTACGAGCAGGATTTGTGACACCACGCTTACACAATAAACAACTTACACAAGTGTTTAAGTGGAAACTAGAAGTCTGAGATCAGACTTCCAGTGAAAACATCTGAGGTCACAGAGGTCAGGACCTGAAAAATTTCCCTTAGAGCTAAAAATAAATTTTGAAGCCGAATACAACAGGATTAAAAGAAATCTGTGTTGAGAACTTCTTTGAGATACGGTTTAGCCTTGTTTTTCAGTGTTAGTGTGTAAGAAGAGATGCGAGTGCAGCCCCTTGCATCATCAGTTCTTCCACTAATCTCAGCAGAGATACCAGCAGATAACTGATGGCAGCAGCAGCAGCAGCAGGTGGCCCATGAGACAAAGCAAGGATCGATTTGCTGCTATCTGTAAGAAACAGTAACCTGGAGCAGCATGTAGAGTAAAGACAGCTGTATGAAGCATCTTAAATGTGTTGTAATACTCAGACCGTGAGGCAGGATTGAGTGTTTCATTCATAATACGCCTCGGTTAGCTGACGTTTCACAAAGCACCACTGATTTAATCAAAGCTTTTGTAGATCGTAGTAGGTGGGAAGGCCTGTAAAACATTTTAAGGTTGGAAATAAATATGACTAGAACTCCAGCTAATGACTGTTTTCATTATTGATTATTCTGCCTATTATATTTTTGATTCATCCAATAGCCATTTTGTCAGAAAATGGTAAAAATATGTCAATTTGTGCTTCCCACAGCCCAACATGACCTGAAAAAATATCTTGTTTTGTCCACAACCCCAAATATATTCAGTTTAGCTTCATACAAAAGTAAATAAACCTAATTTAGGGTGCTGGAAAGAGACAATTTTGACTTTTTACTTAACTGATAATGGTGCAACTCTAAAGCTTTTTCTTTTATTTTTCAACTAACTAAGGTTACTTTTAACCTTAACTTGCAGAAAAATCTCAAGTAAAGTCACAAATAGCCTTAACTAGCAATAATTTCATCTCGTTCTTGTTTAATTTTGTCTTTTTAATTTAAATTAAAGTTACTTGGATGCCTTCATGTTAAAAAAAATTGCGTATTCATAGATTTTTGTGTAGATTTTAAGGATTTGCAACCAGGTAATTTGTTATGGAAAAACCACATCAGACACATTACTCAGAGTTACTCAAAGCAGAATATTTTTATGCATCCTCCGTTGTTTAGTTTTTATGTGATCCAGATGTTGCTATTCTGCTCTTAAGGCTGAGATAAAGTCTTCTAATTGCTAAAACTGCTCCAGCTCAGGTTTGTTAATCTCCACACACCTCACTTTGTTCTGAGAGAGAAACCCCGCGGCTGCACACACCTCCATGTTTTCTCGCGGCCCACATTCAGAAGAAACAAAGAGGAAGCGACAGGAAAGCACGGGCTGCTTCTTAATTGTTTGCCGATTGTTTGCCCTCCTTTCCCAGACCGGACCCTCAAATCAATCCAGTCATCTGTGCGAGGCTCGGACAAAGCTTTAGCCGCGTCGCCATGGTGAAGGATTGTTTGCATCCAGTCATGCCGCTTGCCATGTGGGCTCACACAGGCTCACACTACAGCACGCTCTTTTGTTTTGCGCGCCCCTTGTTTTCCAGTGGACCCCCTTCCTGCCAACACAACCTCCTTAAAACATTGGCGTCTGGTTGCATCATAGCTGTTGTTGAGCTGCTCATTACTGCTGCCACGTGTGAAAGTCACATCCACTCCGAAGCGAATGCTTTTAGTCTGACAGTAGTGGCTTTTAAAATAAGCAGTGTCGTCCTGTTTGTATTTTTTGGTTGGAAATCAGATTTTTTTCTCTGGACGCCAGCCAAATTTAAAGAATGACTTTAATTTAGCAGAGAGCACTGAACTGAACAATGCAGGAAATGAACTGTTTGCTTTGTAGATTGAGTTTAAACCCAGACTGTAACATGTATACGTTTTCCAATCTTAATATCCTTGTCGCTCCCTATTAAAGCTGCATTTTTCTCCTGATCCATCTCATGAGCCACTATCTCGTACAAATAAGACACCGTGGCTTGTCACCATGTCCCCTCCCCGGCTCTGCCCTCCTGTGGCATCCTGAGAATGAAACTTCAGGGGAAGGCAGACTGAAGTCACGACTAAGTTTAGCTCAACGGTTCACGGGCCAGACAACGCAATATTCTTCACGTCTGAAACCGAATGGCTGCGGCAAAAGTTGTCTGACAGCAAAGATTTGTAATGATAGCAGCAACCTTTCCTCTCAGCAGCAGAGTCATTCTCCGTCCTTTCAGCTATTTCCTCACATCACAACTGAAATGAATACTATACTATATCTCCTCTACTGGGGACATTGCATTTCTGTTTTTTCTTCTCTCTGCTGTTTAGTGCCCTGTTCTGTTATTTATTTGGGCGTACGTTGTTCCAGCCAATGCAGGAACGGTGCACTAAAATGCAAGTAGACACAAATCCTAGAAAGCTAACACAACGTAACAAAAACACAAACAGTATCTAATATTTTTTATTTTGTTTTATTATATTTGATGATTAAAAAGCAATTGATAGATAGATCATGATGCAGTCATACTTAATACAGTACAAAAAACATCTACAATCCATCACAATATCTGTTTAATTGAAAAAATGCCTTTTTAAAATGCAAAAATGAGGAATTTTGTGATGGTTAACTTCAGTTTATATTACCCTCATTCATTCGATAAATGCTATGATCATTATCTAGAGACTCTGGAAAGTCAAGTTAGTCATGGGATTCTGTTTTAAGAGTTTAATCAAAATATTAATATTAAATATAATATAAATATATATAAATATAAATATTTTCTCCCATCTACATTATGTCTTAGGTACAGTATACATCGCATAGTGTAGTTTCACAGTCAAATAAATACAATAAACATACAATATTGCACTGAGCATAATGTGAAAAATCAGTAATATTTGTAAGCATAATGTTCAAAGTTATACAGCACAGAACAGAGACTTGACTGGTCTTTGTTCATAAACCAAACAACAAGTAGACAAAAATGTAATGGATCACCACAGTTCTTGCAGTTTATTCTGAGAGGGACACAAACCTTTGTACAAAACTTCATGGCAAACCATCCAATGTTAACCCTACGTTAAGCTAAGCTTTAGTAGAAGGCAACTGAACTTTTTGGGTTTTGGTTCTTGGAGACGTTTCCTCAAAGAACATCCCGATGCTTTTAGACGCAGCAGACACAAACCGGACCACTCTCAGGATAAAGCACCCAAACACAAAAAACAAACCTATTTAAGGGGGAGACTTGACAACTGTGTCACAAGCATATGGCATAACATAGGAAAGGCAGCTCCTAAAGGATAAGAGACACTCCTTTAAAGACAGCAGTGTTCACATTCTGCACAGAGAAGATGGATGGCTTGAGAAAGGACCATTTATGTTTAACTGTAACAGGCATCTCTAAAAAGAGGAATGAGCCAATGACCGCTTATCAGGTACTTATAACACAGTCTTGAGATCCCTTCCTAGAAAGTTTCACCACCATTAACAACCTGAGTCATCCCTCCCCTGACTGTTTCACATCTATTCACCTCGAGACATGTAAGTCTTAGGTCATTAATAGGCCATTATCTCTAAGATATGGGGTCAGAATACACATCTGAGACTCTTGATCAGTAAGTTAGAACGAAGTGTAGTTACCTCCTATTGAAGCTCTTGGGATTACCATGACCTGGACCTGGATGACTGAGAATCTACAGTGATATCCAGTTTTAATAAATATAAAAAGCATAACTGTAATTCAACATGAATCTGCCTGCAGTGACGTAAATGTTGCATGGCCACAATATTCTGGATTTCATGCTGAGAGTCTGGGGTCCCACTCCTGAATCAGGTTACTAACTCTACTGTCCTGGATCCTCTGTGAATGGATTATTACTGTAGTTGGAATGTGGAGCTCCGAGTCCAGCAGTTTATTAAACTGTGACTAATGGAAAAGGAAATTCCAGCAGTGGCAGCACCTTCAGCCACAGGTTGTGACTAACTGCGTGGACGCACAGCTCACCGATCGACTCTAAAAATGAAAGGAGACATTTACAATGAACAAAAAGAGAAACCAATGTGGCAGCATACTAATTTGTGTATACTCGCCTGTATGATTTATTTATTCACACGCTGGCGGTGGGAGCATCAAAGTAACTGTAATTCAGATTAAAGGGAGGATGTGCAAATAGCATGATGAAAATCCAGAACAGTAATGGCAACGGCTGGAGAGAGAAGGAGAGTGGTGGAGGTGGATGAGGCACTGTGAGCCCCCAGAGTGATTCAGGTATTGGAACTTAGCAGCAGGTTAAAGAAAATCGAAGGCCGTTTCCACGAGGAAATAGACTTGGCTGGTCGTGTTGTTGGAGCAGTTGGGCGGAGAATTCAATTAGTTGGTCATTGATGAGTCTGGAGGCTCTGAGGTGCTGCAGGATGACCTTAAGGTTTCCAGGTCAGAGCTTCTACATCCTGTGTACTCCTGGGAATCCCTCTGGAGTCACCTATTGAGAGCATCTAAAGATTCTCCTATCACCCAGGATCAAAGCTGCAGAGCTGATAGACCTGCTTGGTTTCACTAAAGAGCACCTCAACATCTGCTCCTACACAGCTGCCTGCTCCTATTGCAAACACCTAGCAGCATATGTTGTGATGTTTGTGTCATGGCAACAGCGGGAGCCTATGACTCAACCAGTTAATCAGTATTAATCTAATGTTTTCTACTTTTCAGTGGACACTTTGATATTTTAATAGGCCGCAGCCTGTCTGCACTTGAAGCCAAGAAGCGTCTCCAACTACATGAATCATCTTTTAATTAAATAGAACGCGAGCTTAGTGCAAGACGTAGCGAAAGACTCTCCACGTGTCCTCATGTGGCCCCCCGCCCCTACAGGGTTATCGCTCATGTTAACATTAGTCATTTTTATCAAAGTAAATGTGTGATTCCCAATGTCGCTCCGGTCGTAAAAACCCACTGAAGCGCAGCCCCTCGTAGCTTAATACCCTTCATTCAGCACGACTTCTCACGTAGGTGTGGCCACAGAAAGTGTATGTGAGTGTTATGAGTGTGTGTGGGGGAGTCGAGGCGGAGATCACGTTCACATGTTTGCGTCGACAGGCTTTTCCTCCCAGTTAAACCTTGGTGCGATCTGGATGTCGTTCAGTTACAACATTTCAGCCGCGGTTGTGAAAAGTTAAAGGTGTCGTCTCGTCATTTTGAGTGTTGTGTGTTATGAAACGGTGGCACACACCTATATTTCCTCATGGTTAACTCGTGTTGGCTGCTTTACTGATGAGAGAATCATGTTTTCCTGCCTCAACTTTTCTACCACCAACAAAATCGACCTTTTTCATGCCTCATCACAGAAGTGTTCTCTTCAGGCCACCCCAACCTCCTCTTGTTCTATTCATCCCCCTGTTTTCTTGTGTTTACCCATCTGTCCCTCCACTCTTTCACCTCCATTCCCCCCTTTTTCTTGGCTCCCTTCTATTTCTCAACCCACTGAGCTCTCTGCAAGGGAATAGTCTCATTTGCTGGACTGTAGCAAGAATTCAAATGCATCCCCCAGTATCCGTCCAAAGCAACAAATCATCCCACCTCCCCTCCAAATGCAGGCCTTAATGCTGTCTCAGGAGGGAAAAGGCCTCGAGGGGGGACCTGTGGTTAAACTGCAGGAGGGCTGGGAGCCCCATTCCAGCTGTGAAGAAGATTGAAGGTGCCTAAATTGTTAAGGGAGGCCTCGAGCGATGTGGAAGTCAAGGATCAGAGCCGAGCTTATGGTCCAGAGAGGAAGCACTGCTGCCCACTAAGGCTGCAAAACTGAGCATCAGGCACCTGCTCCTTCCCTGCTCTGTTGCTCCGGACTTGCCAGGTTCATAATGACTCGCCTCGCTGCTGAGGCGCTTGTGTCAGCAGTTTGAAATGACTCTCGTTCTCCTTGCATGTAAGCCTTCCTGCGCCCCAACGCCAGGAAATGAAAAATATATATACTGGTGTGTTATGTGATCACGACTGCCGCGCCGCAACTGTGTTCTCATGGCTATTTATCAGCAGCGTTACATGAATCCGCTTCAGAGGAACAAGCGTTGTGCGTTGTCGTGAGTGTTTCCATCCATAATGTAGAACACTCGGGTGGTTGTGAAGTCATTTAGGGAATAGCTAACTGAAACAAGATGAGGAGGAAGAGTGGGTAATACATCAACACTGGAACTGTTTTGTGGCAATATGATTTTGTTATGTGCTATTTTACAAAACACTGCTGACCAAATAGAGCATTAAATTCAAATTATAGACGAACAGAAGCTTTATGAGGAGGAGAATTACATTTGAATTAGTGGCAGAAATGTGAGATGATGAAATTTTTCAGGATTTTACACTGAATGAATTGGTGCTGCTCAACTAAGGAGCCAGCTAGTTGCTTTTTTTAATACATAAAGCAAACAGGCATCAAGCAACATTAGCAGTAATTCTGAGTCATGTTCGTCTGTACATGTTTCGCTCATGGGTAGGGAAAGTATTTAGATCTAAGGCTAAGGCTGTCTTATAAATGTAGTAGAGTCGAGAGTATGCTACTTTCTTCTGAAATGAAACGGTGTAGAAGTATAAGGTGGCAAAAAATGGAGAAAAATGACCTCACAATTGTACTTCAGTGCAGCATGAGAGTAAATGTACTTAGTTACTTTTCACAACTGGTAATCAGTGTTGGTTTCCAGTTCACCACATGTGTACAATCAGCTTGTTAGTGTCATTTAACCAAAGATATCTGATGGTTTTGTCTGATAAAAGCAGGGAGACCAAACTAAAAGCGAAAAATTATCAGCCAAAACCAAAACAATCAGCTGAAAGACATTAGCTGAATGTTGTTTTCTTTTTTTGCTTCCAAGGATGGAAAATAAACCATTAACAGCACCCCTCTGTGGTGTGGAGGACTGAGGGCCTCTTGATGAAGGCCATGGAGCTGAAAGTTTGGGTGGACGGAGTGCAGCGCATCGTGTGCGGGGTCACGGAGTTCACCACGTGCCAGGAAGTGGTCATCGCTCTGGCACAAGCTATTGGTAAGCTCACAACTACTTACTGCGAAAGGTATCTGCATGTAAAACATTATTAGTTACATAATGGGAGAATCACAGCCCAATGTGAGGACACACGAGTCTAAAAAAAGTGGTGCAAATGATATTTTGTCCAAGATAAACCCCCACAGGGATACTGTGTGATGTTGGCTGTGTCCAGAATTGGCCGGGCAAGATGTCAGACATACTGTGAGGTGATAAATTGCATGAAAATGAAAAGTGACTTGAGGGCACAAAGAGATTTTCACCACAAATGGGCCCCACAAAAAACGAGATGAGTCATACTGCAGTCTTTGCTTTATTGACATGTGCTGTACAGTCGCAGGGAAACAAGTTCGCACTCTGCCTCCGTTAGTCATCGCATGAACTGCAACGTACATGTGCCTTTGTCAGTGTAAGACTATGATTTCTTCAAATTGAGACATGCATGGTGTTCTTAAGACGGACAGCTTTCTCACTAACCCCATAGATTAAAGATTAAAACATGTCTTTCAAGGTGACAGTCTGCCAGGAGTTATGACATTCGCTGTCCTTTGTGTTGGCTGTGCCTTTTGTCCTGGTGAGGGCACTTTGATGTGAATTGCTGTAGTGATGAATGCCCCTCTTTTTACAAGGACCCTTACTGAGGAAGTAGAGGCTGAGGGTGCGATGGCCAATGTTTTGCTCTTATCTCTATGTGCACAGACAAGAACGCAGGAATACACAGAAACACACACACACACACACAAAAAGCCGTGAACCATTGAACCTAGTGCTTTGGCCAACACAGTGGCTGTTTGTTGAGTTGAATTTTCCCACTGTAAAGCTCTTTCACCAAACATGCTGGTAAAGTCCTTTGAGTCTGCCACGAGCGTGGGAGAGCCGTGAAAGAATTCAGTGGATTGGTTTTGTTCTTTTGTCAGTGTTTAATCTGTCTCCATTGCAACACACATAGAACTTTCTTCAATCACTTTTAGAAGGTTGCATTGCGTCTTATCAGCGGGTCCACTGGGCGACAACTTACATTAAAGAGACAATATTAGGCTTTTTGGGTTTGTCCCTTACCTTTATTGTGTTATAGTTTTTTGTGCATGTAAAAGGTCTGCAAACTTACAAAGCTAACAGTCCACAACAAAGGGAGTTATTCTCTCCCTCAGAAAACGCTTCTTCTTCCATCCACCAATACATTTTCTCCCCCGTATCTGGGATTGGGTTGCAGTGGCAGCAGGCTAAACAGGGCATATTAGATGTTCCTCTCTCTAGCAGTGCTTTCCAGTTCTTCCTGGGGAATCCCAAGGTGTGCTCTGGGGTCTCCTCCCAGCAAGACATACCCAGAAAACCACCAAAGGAACTCCCCATCCTAATCAGAAACCCAAAACACCTCAGCTGGCAATTTTACTCTAAGCTCCCTTCGGATGTCCGAGCTCCTCACCCTATTTCATTTTGGATGCTTGCTGGAGCTCATGACTATAGATGAGGGTTGGAACATAGATCGACTGGTAAATTGAGAGCTTTGCCTTCTAGCTCAGCTTCATCTTCTACACAATGGTCTGGTACAACGGCCACATATAGAAGACGCTGCCAGAATCCTTCTGTTCATGTCACGCTCCATTTCCTTGTCACTTATGAACAAGATCTTGAGATATTTACATTCCTACACTTGGGGCAGCAACTCACCCTCAACTCTGAAGCAGCAATCCACTGGTTTCCAGCAGAGAACCATAGCATGCGATTTGGAGGTGCTGGCTCTCATCTCGGCTGCTTCACACTCAGCTGCAAACTGCACTTGTTAAGACAGATAGTAAACCACATCATCTGCAAAAAGCAGAGACACAGCTCTGGGGTTTCCAAACTGGACACCCTCCTTACCTCTACTGCTCCTTGAAATCCTGTCCATGAATTTCACAAACAGAATCTGAACAAAGGACAGCTGGACAGAGTTTAACATTCATCAGAAACATGTCTGACCTATTTACATCGTCATGTAATACATTTACATAACAGCTACCTAGCAGCCAGTTAAAGAATGTGGTGCTTTCTCGCAGTCCTCCATTATTTCGTCACTCGAGCCACTTCTGCTAGAGCTACGTCTCTCAGCCTGTACTAAGAAATCTGGGGTTCTGATACGTATCAGAGCAGACTGGTCTTTTCTGGGAAGGAGGCCTGAAAGAGACAGGAGCTAAAACTGAGTGTTTCAGGCAGAAGGTGAGAAGAAGTGTAGAAGAAATGTGCAGTATGAGAGAAATTATGTTTTTTCAAACACTGAAACATTCAAGCATTTTCTAGTAGACCCAAAAAATAAGATTATAAATCTGTAAATGTTCATAATATGGGCTCTTTAAATCTGGCATTTCTTGATGAAAACGATTACTCTAAGTTGTGCTAATCGATCACCAGCTACAATAGTAACTTTTAGCAGCCTTCTCCAAGTACACACCGATGCTTATTTTTCCCAAATTTACCATCTCTTTATTTCACTGCATGGAACTTATTGGTGTTGTGAAGTAACAGGATGTGAATTCATGTTGAATTAAAATATTAATGCAACTGGTCAGAAAAAAAGGGGCAGAGAAACTGACTTTAAACTCAAAGTTATGGTTTTAAAATAGGTCTTTAAATGTCAGTTTTATGTCTTGAAGATGACCAGCAGGAGAGTCAGTGGGGGGAAAAATCTCTCTTGCAATATGTAAGATACTGAGACCAGCAGTCGCAAAAGCTTTCCACAGAACTCAGTGATGATTCAGAATCAAAGCACTGAGCAGGATTTACTGTCCACTAAAGTGCACTTACAAACAGACTCAAAATGAGTTGGCAAGAATCATGATGGCGCACAGAGAAGTGCCTGGACTCAAGATAGATCTGGAGAATATCATATCATATACTTGAGGAGTGAAGGAGCAGCATTTATAACACTAAGTACAGGGTTTCTCTCTTGCTCTTTTTAAAAAATGTTGCTTATATTAAACCTCTGAACCCCAAAACCTGCAGACATGCTTAAAAAGCAAAATGACACAATTTATCAGAGCCAGAAGTTACAGAAACGGCAAGAATCTTGAGATTTCTAACTTTCCAATGGTTCTTGAAATGCTCATTTGTGACATGCCACTCCATCAGGAAGAAAATAAACAAATCTTAGCTAAAATTGCGATATGTCATGAAAATTACTTTATTTTACTTGTCTTACTTTTTATATTAAAAAAAGCCAAAAATAAACTGTTCACTCACAGGTTCTGAAAAAAGCAAAATTTTGTGTGCTTCATGGTGAAAACATGAACCCATGACTGACTCAGCTGTGCCCAACAGTCACGTGACAAAAAAAAATCTGATAGTTTTCAGGTGAACTGCAGGCTGTGTATACTCAGAGCACATAGGAGACAAGCAAGGAAACAAATGTAAGTAGAAAAATTTGCATAGTATGTGGAGTCACTTGTTTTTCAGTATCACCTGTGGGCACATGCAAAAATGGCTGCACATGTTGATTCCTGTTTTTTATATTCAGTTTTTATGATCCATCACAATATAACTCTATCATGCTGCACCAGAGGCGTTTTTCAGTTATCTGTACTTCTAGTCATGGTTGTGCTGTTTTCATAGAGGGACAGGGCTTTATACTGCAGAAAAATGAGCACACAGTGAGTAAAAATGTGACAGGAGCCAAAAGAAATGCCAGAAACTGGGGTTCAAATGTTAAATATTCTTGTAAAAATAAGCTAAAATCTTAGATAAATATACGTAACATTAATTAACGCTTAGCTGATTTGTTTCATGGGGGCTGTGTGGGAGTCGTTCAATTGAATTTGACAGAAAGTGGCCTGTCAAGATTAGAAAACTACTCCACAGCTGTCTGTTTGTTTTAGCCTGATCAATACTTCACCTTTTTCCAGCTGAGCTCATCCACTTTAAAACAGTGAGAAAAGCACTCTTCATGTAGATTTAGACTGCTTGTAATGAAAGGGATATTATAGAGGACCTTTGTGATTTGAGTTTTTGCTTCGTTCCAGGACGGACTGGCAGATACACTTTGATCGAGAAATGGCGGGAGACCGAGCGTCACCTGGCTCCACATGAAAACCCCGTGGTGTCCCTCAATAAGTGGGGTCAGTATGCCAGCGATGTGCAGCTCATCCTCCAGCGAACCGGCCCGTCCGTCAGCGAGCGGCCGACCTCCGACAGTCTGGCTCGCGTCCCTGAACGGGGTCTCTACCGCCAGAGCCTTCCACCTCTGGCCAAGCTCCGCCCATCAGGGACGGACCGCTCGCTCAAACGAAGGGAACCCAAACGCAAATCTCTGACCTTCACCGGAGGAGCCAAGAGTCTGCGGGAAATATTTGGAAAAAGCAGAGATGCTGAAGGTAGCGTGTGTACGATGTGTTTACTGGTGTCATCGATGTTTTTCTATTTTTCTTGTCAACAATCCAATCCCCCTTCTTTCTCTACACGCAGCCAAACAGCCTCAGCAGCGTGGTGTGAGTCTGAACCTGAGCAGAGTTGGAGGAGGTGGAACAGCATCTGTACCTGGGAGTCCGGCCAGAGAGCTGAGCCGACTGGTGCAGCTGCAGAGAGACAAACTCCAGGCCCTGGAGAGCCGTCTGCTGGGCTGCGAGGCTGAGATGCGAGACTGGGAGGAGGCCACTGGCGAGACCAGCGAAGTGAGTAAAAACCACAGCTGTCAGTGCTGTTACTCTGAGAGAATTTGGATCCGTGCAGACCTTCAGATGATCTGCGCTCTAAACCCTCATGTCTTCAAATATGTTAATTTGCATGTCCCTGCCTGCACCATCCTTCAGTCCAATCATTTTTTCACTTCACAGGATGGAAACTTGGAGGAAGAGCTGCTGCTTTTGGAGCAGCAGGTGAGGAGGAACGATGCTGAGATGGAGGAGGAGGAATTCTGGCAGAATGAGCTGCAGATTGAGCAGGAAAGCGAGCGCCAACTGAGGCAGCAGCTAGCAGAGCTGCAGGGCCGCGTACGCGACGGCGAGGCCAAGCTTTCAGAGTATTTAGCACGAATACAGGTGAGCTTGGCATCGTAGCTGAACCACCCAATTCAACCAGATATTTTATGATTTGATTTACACCGATAGGTCACAACATTCTGACCACTGACAGGTGAAGTGAATAACATTGATCATATTGGTACTATGTGGTGTTCTGATGGAAAACCTTGGATTTTAATATCTGTGTTGATGAGACTTAGACACCCAAATAAACGTCACAGAACAAGCACACTCCCTCATGCAAATGGAAATCCCAAATGTCACTGGTCTACCCCTGCAGGAAAATGCACCCCACCACATGGAAAAAACACCAACCAATCAGGAACATGTTGAGGATCATGACAATGGTCCAACATGTTGATTTGATCTCCAAACTTCCTACACCCCATTCTGATCAAGCATCAACAGGATGCAGTGGAACAAGTTTGATTGACAGAGACCCCACTGCACAGGGCAGAGTACCCAGAAGATCCACTGCCAACGTCCTGGTTCCAGACCCCATAGGGCACCCTGAGAGGTCCTCTTGTCCATGCCCAATGGTTTATTTTTGACCACATCAGGGGGACCAACACAATATTAAGCAGGTGGTCATGATGTTATGCCTGATCAGTGTATAAACTATGAAAATTTAAAGGACCAGCCCTCATTTAGAAATGCTAGAACAAAAACGGAAACAAGCTGTGGTTACTGCCGAAGTAAAATTAAGTTTTGTCAGTGCTAGATTTCTAAAGTTATTATCTGTTTCTGCATTGCATAGAGCATGGAGGCAGGCCTGGAGCAGGAGCGGCTGCAGCAAGAGGCCGAGCTCAACCAGAGGGTCAATGAGGAGGAGGTACAACGCAGTCTATCTTTTTTTCCTGAACACCCACACAACAGCATGAAAACAGAGGAGTGGGTTTTGTTGAACTGCTGACATCTTGCAGGTCTCTGCAGCCAAAGACACTCGCTGGGATTCAGATTCTAATCTAATATTGAGTTTTAAAGCACGTTTTATACATCATATTATACAAATTATACTCCATTTGAAGCCTGAAACCTCACATATACAATATAGCTTCATTATTTGCTTACAGTTTCTCTATTTGCAGCATGAACAGTAATTGCAGCTCTCTAAATCCCATTTATAGAAGATGGAAACATACTTTTTAATAAAGACACAGCAGAGGTATTTGAAAATTTGGTGCTTTTGTTCTGCAGTAGGAATATCTGAAATTAATTTTGCATATTTTCCACAGCAAATGAACTCAAATTCAACATATTAAAGCATTAGTAGTCCTCCTACGTGTTTTACTACAAGGACCAGTTACTTTATTCTCGTGAAAAGTTGTCTCTTTACTCTGGATTCCAGGTGCACGCCCAGCTGGAGAAAGTCAGGGCAGAGTTGGAAATGCAGAGCCAACAAACATCACGACTGGAGAGCAGCTGCAGGGCGTTGGAACGCTCACTTGGCCAGTCAGGCAAGAGATTACAGGTCAGCTACATTCGACTGTTTTGTATTTTCACGTTGTTTTTTCTTTTTTTTTTTTTTTTTTACCACCATAGCCTCAAAATTGTTAAGAATTTAAAGCACCCCTGGCATTATGCTAAAAATACAGCTGCTCCCAATAGGCTTGGAAAGATGGTGAGGAAGTTTGATTTTTCAGCAAATTCTTATTACAAAGTTGGATAACTTTGGCTGCTGCCGAGTGTGAAAATCCAGTCCTCTGCACACAGGTGGAACCGTAGAAATCAAAGCTCATTAAGCTGTAGGCAGCAAAGCGAGGCTTTATCTGTGGCCCGCAGCGATGCACGGCCGATTCCTGCCTGCTGCTCGCATCCGAGTACATAGAGGCGAAGGTCCAGCAGGGTGTGGGAAGCGTGAGGTAATGAGAAGGGGGGAGGGAGGGAGGGGGGGAGGGAATTACAGCATTCTTTGCCTGATTAGAGAGGGGCCTGAATAAGTACACAATCCCTTTGCCTGCAGTTGCGTAACCATCTGGGAGCTAACTCTTTTCTTTAGCTGTCTCAAACGGGTTGTGACTTCTGCGGAGATCCTGAGCAGGGTGTCATCTCTAGTTGCATTGCCACCAATTAAAATGAATGTAGATGCAAATCAGATCTTTAAACCTTCACTCAATTTACCTGCAGTTACCTGTTAAATTGCCTCTAATTTTAACTCCAGTCCTTGGAAGTGTTGTTCAGTTTACACTCCCTACATGAGTGGATGCATTGTGTTGTCATGGTGTGTTTTTCTTCCGGCTCTAGGAGAAGGAGCAGGAGCTGGAGCAGCTGACAAAAGAGCTCCGACAGGTCAACCTGCAGCAGTTCATTCAGCAGACCGGCACCAAGGTCACTGTGCTGCCTGCTCAACCTGCAGCAGAGAACAGCAACGGTACGAACACAAGCAGCCACATAAACACAATACTATCACCCACACCAGTTTAGAAAGGTCAGTTTCACAGCTGACTTCATTGGGCTGAGGGGGATCTGCATACAGTATTGTAGTGCCATGTGTGTGGACACAGTGCCACCTTGTGGTGATCCTCGGAACGACACATCAAACTGCAGGCTAGTGAGTCTGTTGCGCCGTGACAGCTTAAGTCTGTAACCCCATTACATGCTCTGAAATGCTGCCAGACTTTCACAGGAAGTCAAAAGGAAAATCCTCTATTTTCATCCTCAAAAGAAAAAAAAATCCCTAGAAGCGTTTTTTTTTACATGTGGTAAACTTTTCTAATTCTCTCCCATGTTCTTTCTCTTTTAAAATTCTGCACCGAATGTTAAAACACCACAATAAGACATCAGTGATTTCCATGCCTTTTATTTTTTTTATAGCTGCTAACTTTGTTGTTTCATGCTGCAGAGGTGGAGGGCGGCTCTCTGAAACGCCTCGGCTCTTCGCGCCTCTTACCCAGCGACCTTCGCGCTCTTCAGAGCACCGTCTCCTCCAGCCTCAACCCCGAAGGCATCTACGTTTGACCCCAAAAGAGACATTTGTTTTGGGCAGCCTGATGCCACTGGGACTGATTCTGCTCTACAAACTGCTTTTTAGCAAAGTGCATCGCCTCAGTCAGGAGGATGAAAAAGGTTTGACAAGAAAATTTGTTTGCATCTCCCCTGCACTGCCTCCTCTTCCTTATTACTGGAACTCAAACTGATGTCAATACCCATTTGCATACTAACATTTAATAAGTCAGCGAGGATTCAGCTCCACTTCAAAACCAGCAGATTCCTTTTTCTTCTTTCTTTCGAGGCAACCAGTGCAGTTAATGTAATTTATATGCTGTAAATCATGAGAGACTCTGACATATGTACACATATACATACAAAAAAACTACTAATTGCATGAGCATGCACAAACAGTGACACCACACCATAGCCATATCTGATTGCCTTACTCTGGGTTTTTGAAACCAGACGTCATGTAAATGTAAAACAGAACTCAAGGTAGCTACTGAACACTATGCGCCATATGAATTTGATAAAACGCTCTTCGCCAAGTCAGGTGACTCCTAGTCGATGTCAGTGTATCTCATTGGTTTAGTCCTTTTTTTTATACATGAACTTTTGTATTGATTTGAATGGGAAATAAAGTCATTTTTCTTATGTTTAGACAGCAACGGGAAGGAAAAAAAAACCCTAAGCTATCATAATATAAATGATATAAGAGCTAAAAGCAGGCTTAATGGGCCCATCAGCTGCTTGACATTTTCTAGAATAGTTTGGCCCATTTGAAGTTTGCATTGTGCAGGAGGCATTAATCTCCTTTTGTTGCTCTTCCTACAAAATCTCCTAAATGAGCAGATGACAAGAGGCCTTTGAGTCTGCAGTGGAAATCCAGCCTGCGACCACTAGGTGGCGACAAAACATGTAATATTCAGACCGGTGAAAGTTAACTGTGTGAAAGTTCCTCCAACTGATGTCTGCAATCATATTTTCACGGCTCATATGTGACTGTGCATTTTGTTTTTGTATAAAAGCCTGCGCACTTTAGCTTTTCAGTGTACTAAGGTGCCACTTAAAATACTGGTTCGACATGCTTCACTGTGTTCAAAGAGCAGGGACACACACCTCAAAAACACCTGATCTCTAACATTATTACAATACTAAAGATGTCTCATACGAACCAAAGTTTGTGTAGCAAAACAAATGGGTAGATGAATGTACTTTTCTATATGTGTGCAACTCATGAACATGGCGTGTTCCAGCTAGAGTAGTTTGGTTTGTTGTCATTATGTGATAAGTAGGTTAGTTTTGTCACACAGGAGGATGAAGTTACTGATAAAGTTTTACAGAAAAAGGAAATTCAATCAAATCTGAGAAACCCAAACAGCATTAAAATGATGCATGTGTATATATGGGCTCAAAAAATGGGTAAAAAAATGGATGGATGTGAATGTGTAAGGAAAAGATTTGCAGTTGGAACAAAAAATCGAGGACATGTTTGGGGTTTTTTTCAGCCCAAAGATGCAATTTAAATACACGTGCGGGCATCTCTAACTTCAACATCACAGTTTTCTGCTTTGAATCAGTATTCACTCGCAGCAGCTCTCTTGTCTCAGATCTGATTTAATTTGTGCAACTACAAATCCTCTCTACTCTTTCGCAAACTTGAATTTTCCCCCCCTTTTTCCTCTGCTGAGAGACGCAACGGCAGACTCCTGCAATTATTTCATCTCCCAAGCTGCAAATCTTATCACCCGTTATTTGAGCCCACGTGAAGAAGCCGGTGTCTGTGCCGTGAATGTGTAATAACAAAGTGAATTCCTCCCCTCCTTGCGAGAAGAGTCTCCGCTCGGTTGTTTGTTTTTGCAGCGCCAAAAGAAAGGCAACCTGGAGAAGAAAAACTCACAACTTTTTTCAAAGTCCTCTCTGCGAAACTGTGCAGTGACAGTTACAGAAAATTGCAGAATTATCGTCATGGCAACGACTTCGGCTGCCACACAGAGACTGTAACCCACTAACAAAGGAATCACAGCCCTTGTCGATTTTGAATAATGGCATGCCTTACTGAGAGAAAAAAATGTAAATGTCTACATATCACATCAGTCTATGGACTATTTTTAAAGTAGATTGAAGTCTGATATATGCAGAGTGCCGGTAAACAGGCAGTGTGTGCATGCAATAATGTGTGGCTGGTTTATTTGGACTCCCAATTAGTGGCTACCGACAATTCATCTGAGACTCATTTTGTTTTTGGTTTGTTTTGTCCCCCTTTTTTTGTCTTGTTGACTCATACAATGATGGATGAGCTTAGTAGGAAAATGGCAAAACCTCCACATTAATTTCACGCCTTTTCATTTAATTTTGGCAAAATCCATGAATGTAAAAGAGATCCATGTTGCATTGAAACGTGGCATTAAGTTTACCAACTTCACCTCTTTTTGTTCCCCGCCTAATACTTCGAGACATCGCCAATAATCGGCGTCTGTTGTGCCATCAGTGGCGCTTTTAAATAAAAAGTATGAGATGATGGAGCCATTATGGAAACAGCCATCGAGTGGTTTTGAGAGCTATTTCAGAAACACTGTGGCTCAGGGATATTTCAAGGCACAGAATTGCCCAGACAAGAATGGACAGAAAGTAATTATGGGTAAATGCTGTTCGCGATGTCTCGAGCCGTTTGACGAGTTAAAGCGTATGCTTGCTCTCGTGGGGACTTGGACAGCTGTTTGACAAGTTCAACACCGGGTCCTTGACGCCACACAACAACTGAAAATGAAGGAATGATTCTGTACTGAAAGAGGTGCAGCTGAAAGTGATTTATGTGGAAGCCAGCCCAGTTTGCATCTCATGTATTATGAGAGATACACCAGAGTATACAAGAGAGGCGCAATCTGGGGTTTGCCATGTAATCCTGTTCCTGAAACACCCCTCCAAGTGTTTACATGAACGCTCCACTGTGATGCTGTGAGGCTGACATCACTAACATTTACAGGACAAATTATCGTATTTTCAAAATGTCTTTATAATTTTGTATTGTTTACCTGCAAATTCAACTAGTTATTTTTTTTTTATCTGTCACAGTTTTATCTTATCTTCCTCTCGGGTCATCGTTTAGCCACTATGTATGAATGACGTGAAAATCAAAGTATAATGTAAAATATATGAATAAATGATGAAATATATTTAAAGAAAACGTGCCAGAAATCAATAAACGGCTACACAGTGCTGAATGTGTTGCTTTTCTCTCTGCTTTTTGGCTCAGAATGTACAAGATTAGCTTGACAGATTGCCTGAGTGCTGATAAATATGCTGTTGGAGCCTCTAGTAGCACACACAGCAAACTAAACTTCAGAAAAGTGTGGTTCTGGAAAATGAAAGTCCTTGTAGCCTAAAGATTATAGCTGTCAAATTTGTCAGCTGAAATGACAGCTGTTGCTAAAGCTAGCTAGCTAGCTATAAGCTAAAGTTATCCCCTTGAGTTGTTGGCTTAAAATTCTTCTCCAGCTTAATTTTAATGTTTCCAGATGACTTGTTTTAAAATGTAGTCCTATATTTTATAAATATGTAGTCTATGTCATACAACATAAAACCTTTACATGTATGTTGTATGACCTTGCCACTGCCGGCACTGGAAGTAACTCTAAGCTAGTAAGCTAGTTAGCTGAATGTTATTAACTTTTAAAGCTTATGTTAGCACAGATAAACACACTGTATAATTAATTACTCATCTATTCTTTATAGTTTTTACCATTGTTTTGAAGTGAAAATCAAATCAAAGAATAATGTAAAAATACACAAATAAATTGATTAAATATGCTTTAAATGCCAGAAATCAATAATCAAAATTGACTTATTTGGCCACAAATGATCAGAAATATGTCTGAAGGGAGAGAAAGCAAGGCCTTTAACCCCCAAAACACCAAACCTACTGTCAAGCATGGCAGTGGCAGTATTCTATTCTGGGACTATTTTGCTGCTAATGGCAATAGTCCTTTACTCAGAAAAAATGGAATAAAGAAGAAGGAGCATTACCTCCACATTCTTCAGGAAAACCTAAAATCATTAACCAGAAGGTTGGGTCTTGCGGTCCAAGAAGACTGAATGATCTCAAACACGCATCTCATGTGGTAAAGAAATGGCTAAATCAGGCTGGAATTTAGGTTTTAGAATGGTCTCCCCAAAGTCCTGACTTGAACCACATCAAGAACCTGTGGACTGTAATGAAGAAACAAGTCTGTCAGAAAGCTAATTTAGTTCAACTGTCCAGACCCTGTCAAGAGAAGTGGCCATAGATACAACCAGAAGCTTGTGGATGGCCACTAAAGCACCTAACTGAGGTTAAAATTGCTGAAGGACATTTAATCAAATATTAGCAATGCTGTATGTATATTTTTGACCTAGCAGATTTGTCATATTTCTGGAAGCCCTATAAATCTAGTAAAAGAACCAAAATGCATGATTGTTATGCATGAATCCTTCCATCATAGAAAATTAAGAAATATAAGAGTCATTGGAAACTCGAGACTGATATGATATAGGCCTAATGTTATGTCATGTATATCATATCAAAGAACTTAAATGTGGCTTTGCAAGCAATTGATTTCCCAAGCTGGCACGCTAGTTAGCAGCTGATGTTAGTGCAGATAATCCATTCTTTACCATGTTACGTATTTTTGGTCTTGAAAAGAGTCAAAAAACAGAAACTACCACACAGAATCTTTATATCTTCCAATCCTGTGCACACAGTTTCCACATGTGAAGACATGCTTCACTGGGCTACTGCACCTATAGTCCTGGCTGGACAATAGCTGTCCAGTGGAGGGATTTAGCAAACGGTCAATTACCAAAACCCAAGTGACTCACAGTAAACCTGGGGCTTCTGGGGCCCCCATGGGTTTCCCACTTTGCCTGGGTTGTAATCCAGAAAAGAATGTGCGTGGGCTGCCGGCAGTATCCCTAAAATCAAAATACTAGCAGCATTACAAGTCCTGGTAACATCAGCAGCAAATGTAAGTGACATTCATTCTACAAGAAAACAGATTTATTTGCCATTTAGTCTTACAGCAGAGAAAGACGCTGCCGCCGCCTTCTGAATGAGCCGGAGACATGTGGGTGACTTTTGCAGTTGCCTAAACGAGACGAGATAAAAGCCATAGATGACCTTCTGTAAATCTACAAAGGATAAAAACAACTTAATTTTTAATATGTGTCTGAATTGCAGGAAGCGGTGCCTCGGCTTCCTCTTTACCTGCACTTCAGAAGTCAACTAACTGTCAGAATCGCTCTCAGCTCTCTGGCCAGCCGGCTTTGTTTTGGAAGACAAACACAAAGAGTGCTGCAAAGACCGACTGGAATAAAAGTCGCTGTAAAAAAGACCCAATTTCAGA
Organism: Dascyllus trimaculatus; assembly: GCA_024666655.1. NCBI lineage: Eukaryota > Metazoa > Chordata > Actinopteri > Pomacentridae > Dascyllus > Dascyllus trimaculatus. The sequence goes on from CM045465.1 coordinate 13,310,245, forward strand.
TTTATTTTCAACTTTGGAGGAAAACTTTAGATACTTTTCCGAGTTGGAGAACTTTGGTTATCACACCAGGTGTTTTAGTAGGAAAAGTCATTTGTCCCTGAGTGTCTCCCTGGTGTATTCCAGCTTTAATACTTTAAACGGAGCTCAACAGCTGGGTCAGAGGGGCTCTGATTACATCTGTGACCCTCTAACACCAGGAGATACTTGAAGATTTGTAGCCTTAAATGCTGTTAACTTCATCCGACCTGATTTTTTTTTTCCAACTCCAGTTGTCTCCTTTTGTTTATCAGGTGCCATCATTAGATTTACCAGTGTGCCATTTTTAGCAGGCCTCACTTTTGGTGATGCATACTGTAGATCTCATTAGGGAACAAAACTCCTTCGTAACTGACAGCAGCTCTCAGCATGCAGGCGTCAGCTCAGCCTCCAGCTATTTAAACACAACAGCATTATATTTTTTATTAAACCAGTTCAGTGTGAGTGTTTTTTAAACTGAGGCTTGTGGAGAAAATGGACTGAATATTTTGGAATCAACTCAGAAATTACTGTGTGCTATTTAAATGTAAATTAAACTGCACTTCACAGTGTAAAAAGGGCTCATCTTGCAACCCAAACTAGAGTACAGTAAGGGATAATATGACAAGTCATGTCTGATTGATGCTCTAGATTGTTTCCTAACATTGATTTTGCATTGTTAGATTGACTCCATAACTACAAATGTATTTTGTGAGTTCATTTTAAATATGAAAATATGCCCATTTTCACTGCAATATCAACACAGTTATCCTGTTTTCTTTACTTTCTACTACTCACATTACATAACATTAATTATATAGTCTGAAAAATATTTCCTTGCTTTAAAAATTCAGAGAACACAGCATCTTATCACCCACAGGAAAAGTCACGACGTGGTTCTTTATTGCCTGCTGTGCGACTAAAATGTTTGTTATGGGAGAATTTGTCCCTGATTCACACAGCAAATCCACTTCTCGTATCGGCCTCTTTCTCTATCCTGAGCTCCGCTGATTCAATCACTCACAGCGCTGTCCCTGGGCCTGCAATAACATCAAAGTAGTTTGATGTTATCAGAAGAAAATCTGTACAATGCCGGCGTGTGACAAGACTTTTGTGAGAAACCGTCTGGATGGAGATCAGAGATTCTACGCGAGCTTTTGAGTTATGTGAGTCCTCTGAAGGTGCAGCGCTGATCAAGATGAGTAATAGTCTTATACTTATGAAGCCTAATTGGTTAACCTCAGTTTGTAAATTATGATGCGAATATTGCACCTTAGATAAATTAAACAATTGTGTTTAGGATGAATTATAGCTCACGGCGGATGATTGATTAGACTATGTTGTGTGTCTGCGTGGTGTGTGTGTTCTCTGTTGTGTGTATGTGTGGATATTTGCACAAGCCATGGCTGATGCTGTCATTAAATAGCCCCTTGGCCCCTCTTCTGAATTTGTTTATTCTGCACTGGGCATGGGAGTAGGTGGCAAACAGATGGGCATCCATGAATTATGGAAATTATGGGCTTTGATTAACCACCACACACTCTGCTGGATAAAAGTAACTCCAGGGTTGCCAAGTTATGCAGTGCAGTGGGCTGTACTGTCAGTCAGTCAGCAGCGTGATGGACCTGATGCTTGATTGATGTTGTTTACTATTTAGTTTTGTACAAGAAAAGTGTACAAGAAATTCTGCTGTATTTTTCATGCCGTATTTCCTGCTAAGTTTAGTCGAGGGAAAAGGACACTTTGCCTGTGATTTAATTATGATTCTTGACACATTTTTTCTGTAGAACTGTATTAAACCAGGTTTAAAGGGGTGGGGGGATAGTTGCCAGTCGTATATCTGTTCAGTAAATGGGCCTGTACATCCAGAAAATGACAATGGCAAACAGCTAACCTGACTCTATCCAAAGTTATAAAATCCACCTGCAGCACCTTTTAAATGTCACAAATTCTTTTTCTTTTTAAAAACCTTTACAAAAACCTGCCTGTAAACATCTCAAGTTATGGTTTTGCAAGGGACTGTACACCGAGACAAGGGAAAAGCACCAACGGTTGAAGTGATTATCTCTGATTATCTCGTTACAAAGGCACCTGTCAAAGGGTGGGATGTATCAGGCAGCAAGTCAACACTTAGTTGTTGATGTTTTAGAAGCAGGAAAAATGGGCAACATGAGGACCTGACTGACTTTGGGGTGTTCCCTGTGTGCAGTGGTCAGTAAAAGTGGTCCAAGGAAGGACATCTGGTGAACCAGTGTCTGGGTCATGGGTGCCAACGCTCACTGATGTGCATGGGGAACAAAGCCTGGCCAGTGTGGCCTGATCCCACTGATAGAAATGACAGAAATGTGTCAGTGCATTGCAAATTGATGTGTATGGGACAGATCAGAGTGTTCATGTTGACCTCTATCCACGGCCAAGAGCACCTACAAAGGGCATGTGAGTACCAGAGCTTGACCATGGAGCAATAGAAGAAGAAGGCCTGGTCTGATATGGACAGATGGGTGCGTTTGTGTTGTCTACCTGGTGAAGAGATGGCAGCAGGATGCACTGTGAGAAGAAGGCGAGCCGGGGGAAGCAGTCTGATGCAATGCAATGGAAACCTTGGATGTTACTTCAACACCTACTCGCTAAACATTGTTGCAGACTTCCTCTAAGACTTCATATCAGCGGCATTCCCTGATAGCAGTGGCTTCTACAAGCAGCATTTGAATTATATGACAGAGTTGAAGGTGCTGACTCGGCTTCCAAATTTCCCAGATCTGAAACATATCCAGCATACGTGGGATGTGCTGGGAATACAAGTTCGACCCATGGAGGCCCCACCTTGCAACTTCCAGAACTTAAAGGATCCTTCAGAGGTCTATGGACTCGATGGATTACTGCTGTTTTGGCATTATACACAATATAAGGTAGGATTTTTTGTCGTTAAATGTGATTTTATTACCTTCAGACTGAACGTTTTCAGTTGTTAATGTGCTAATGACAGCACACAACCTTTATAAAAATAGAATGAGTATGTTCCAGTCACTTAAAAAGTAAAAGAATAGTTTGACACTTTGGGAAATACATTTGTTTGTAAGACTTAAGAGAAGATTTATACCCCTTTCATATCTATACAGTTAATGTTAAACTGCCTCAGCTATAACAGCTAATTAGCTTAGCACACTGGTTAGCTTAACATACTGGACGCAGGCAGAAACAGCTTTTAATAAAGTAAGAAAATCAATTCCACTGAACTTGACATTTTTACACTTTAGTTTTTTGGACACAAGATATATTTGTTACTTCAGTGGCACTTTGTTACCTTTGGACAAAGCTAGGCTAGCTGTTTACATCTGTTCTTCTTGTTTATGCTAATGAATGCTAACTATCTGATATCTTTAGCCTCATAACAAACAGACATTAGAGTGTGAAGCAATAATTCATGTGAATGGTGTGCATAGTATTTATCTTTATTTCTATCCTCTTTGTACTTTTGTATTCCTTGTTTTGTTTCTTGCTATGCTCTGTTTGTACTTAGCGGCTTATCTTATCTGAAATTTCCAACCACTGTCACTGGTGGATCTTAACTTTCTATGTGGTTGAATTATATTGATTTATGCAGATTATTAACTCTCCTATACGCTCCGTTCTGATAATTAAGACAAGAAGTATTTGGCTTCTTCTTTAGTACCATAATTTACCCTTTAAGGATGAAATCTTTGAAATTCTCAACATATTCATTCATTATTATGCCGCCAGATAATTAATCATGAAGCCTATGTGATTATCATTCAAGTCTTCAGTTATTCTCATCAAATGAAGTCCGATTTGTTAAATCAAAGCTCTTCTAAAAAGTATTTGATATGTCTGAAACAGCTACCAATTATCTTATCCTTCCCTGCGACACCCCCACTTTAGCATCAGATACCCCCATCCTCACCCACTCCACACCCACACACACATGTCCACCAGCAGCTGTCCACACACACACACCGCTGTCCCCATCTCTCCACTTTCACAAATGAAGAGAGACAGCCTTATCCCGGAACCAACACGGAAAAGCAATTAAAAAGGAATTAAGGGTGTGCAGGGAGAAATTGGATATGATATCCAACGCCTATTGTAAATGTCAACGTTATTACTGTGTTGTTGTTTCCTATTCCTTTGGCCGCCTCTCCCGTTTTCAGGAGTGACAGTCCATAGTCTGCTGGGCTTAATGAAGCCGTCTCAGCCGCCAGGGTCTCAGTATGTAAGGTGAAGAGAGCTGCTTATCCCCTTCTGCATGCAGCTCTCATTAAGATCAGTTTCGTTGCCACCTCTTCTCCTCCGTCCCTATCCTCAAGCAAATGTCTGTTAAATTTATTTAACACTGTTGCCCTGATGCTGTGTGAATTGTTACAGTGGCTATAGGTTTGTCTAATTGTGTTTTCAGCTCAGATTGCACCACAGGGGACTAGAGATTGTCTTGGTAAATGGGATCTTAGATAAAGCAAACACCCAGAAAACAGCATTTTTACACTTCTCACTGATATTATTTTGGTCCATTTGGTCCAATAGCCAGTGGACATGGCTAGTTAGATCTGGCAATATAAACTGCTGTCCACCGGCTCCACTATTCCTACAGTAAAGTAAGAGGAGTGAAAGAGTCAGGTTTGGCCACTGGGTGTGAAAGATATAAATTTAGTTTGTTATTCCTCCCTTTTCTTATGTTTATTGTCTTTAAGTGCTCAGATGGGTATTCAGAATACTTAAACAGATCTAACCCGATCTGCTGCATCCTATTTGGGTTATTCAGAGATGAGTGGGAGTTTCTTATAAAGCTGATAGTTGCAGCATTGTTGCAAAACACACACACACACACACACACACATATATATATATATATATATATATATATACTCTGAGACATCAGATTTTCCATCTTTAGAAAAAAGGTAAAGGAGAAAAATCTAACAGTTTTTAGTGACTGAGTTGTGTCTTAAGTCCCTATTTTGACAAAGTTTATTCTTTTTTTTACCTTATTTTAATCAGTTGATCAGGGACAAAATTTACATTAAATAGCATCAATATGATGTAAATGTGTCGACTTTTCATCTTTAGTCCAATTTTCTTCTTCTTTTTAGGTTGATTTGGGGAATGAATAAAGAAATGCATTAGGAAAACATCCATATATTGACCTCCCATGTCAGAGGTCAGAGGTCAGACTAACATTACAGGGGTTGCTGACATCTCAGCATTGATGTATTGCCAAAATGGGACCCCATATGTGCAATCACGCTAACAACCTGACGTATGACAAATTATCACTCCTGGTAAATTCTAAATTTTGATATGACTCCACATAAATAAATACTGCAGGCCGCAGAACAGGGGATTTACAGGTAACAAAATTTACCTGCAAACGTGAGCTTGAAGAGCAATTTCTGTTTGCAGTCGGTTCTTGTTGAATGCTGTCTCAGCCGTCACTAAAAACATACGAACCGATTCTGATATCAGTGAGTGAAAGGAATTACACTGGGATCTGAGATGTCTCAGCTGAACACGTCTGGCTGCATTACTGTAATATGGGAATGTCCTGTTTTATCAGTCTTTAATTTCCCTCAGGGACTTTTATTTTACACCGTGTAGCTTTAGCTTGAATGAATTGCCATTCCTCGGGGTGATGCCTAGATTGAGATTTCTTTAAAAAAAAATACATCCAAGTGCGGGGAGAGGGGTGGTGGAGGTGGTTTCCTGGCTGCATTTTTCAGCCTTGTGCTTCAAATTCATGCAGACATTCAGTCAGTGCAGCCACAGTCTGCTGCTGTTGGCCACTGAGCAGCTCCACTGGAGCGATTTGGGGTTTAAGTGGCTTCCTCAAGGGCGCCACAGTCGTGTTTGTTGAGGGAGCCGAGAGTGTTGCTCATTCATTTTCCACACCCAGACATCCCCAAGATTATCTGTCCTGAAATCTTGCATCGCCAGTTCAAGTAAGAAGAATAATTCCTTCCCGTATCTGTGATTATGACGCATCCACCCAGACCAAGAGGGTGTGTGTGTGTGTGTGTGTGTGTGTGTGTGTGTGTGTCTTTCAGTTTCCTTTGTTCTCACACTCCTGTCTTACAGTCTGTCTTGTGTGTCCCACTTCATCCTGCCGTATAATGGAAGTGGATGACAGCCACATCTGAAGTCAAGAGATGAAAGACATCATTTACAAGTTGGTGTCTGCTCTCCCTCTGTGTGCCTTTTCCCCCTCACACACACACACACACACACATGCACGCACACACACGATATAGCACGGATACAACAGCAGACCATATCATCACCGATATAACAAAAAAAAACACACTGCAATGAAAATGTTTCATTCTTTGTCATGTGTTGAATAACATTTTGTCGTTGAATCTATTCAAACTGATAAAAATGCATTAAAAACCTCACTTTATAAACCTTTTCGGTTTTAGTAGTTTTCATCATTCAACTGCAAGTTATTTTAAATTGTACTTGAATGACACTCAAGCTAGATGTGTAAATTATCATACAAATGCAACGTACAGGCAGACAAATAGCGTTAGGAAGTCAAGAGTGTGCTTGCCGAGTTACCTCTAAGGCCACATGGAAGTCCACAGTGACATTAAATGGTTGCTGCAGCTATGTTAAATAAAACTATTTTCTACATTTATGCTGCTCTGCTGCAACCTTTGATGGCAGATTCATAGATTACTTCTGAAATGATATTTAACAGTAAGCTACTGAATTAAAGGAAGCTCTAACATCATATTTGTAGTACAATAGTGAAGCTTTTCATTGCGAAAATACTGTTAATTTTCATACTAGTACTAAATCAACTGCGATTAATTAAGTCTTCCAGTCATTGCATGGTAGAGTTCTAAATCTGAGATACGCATCAGGCCTCTTCCTGTGTTTTTAAAGAGAATCCTGCTCATTTTACACCTTAAATTCTGTCAATAGGTGCAAGAAATGTAATAAATTACCTGAGGCAATGTCATCTAAGGTAGCATAGGTTGTGTTTGAAGCCCACAGGTTCATCTGCATCTTGCTCTTCCTTTCAAGGCTACATTAGCTGTTACAAGCTTAATCTGAATCTCACCCTAAAATGTCAAAGTTGTCTTGTACGTGATGCATGTACCAGAATCCAAAAGAGATTTTTTTGGATTTGCTGCATCAAAAAAACTGAACAAAACAAAAAAAACCCCAGTTAACTGCAAGTTTGAAAATGTTCCAGATGTGCGATGCTAACACTTGCTGGGAGGAAAATTCATGTCAGAAAAAAAATGTGAGGGTTCCCCAAGTGTCTTCGCAGCATAGTAATACTAAAAACATATTTATCTGGGTTTAAATTAAGCCTTTTAAAGGATTTTTTCTTGTAAAAACTGCCAGTCATTAAGAATTTACCGACTGATTCCTTATTCAGCTGTAATATAAATAATCTGACCTGTTTTCAGTGATTGTGATTGAAAGACGAAAGCTTCGAGGCTGCAGATAAAAGGAAAAGGCTCGTGTTTGAGGGGAGGTAATATTGTCTTCATTAGATGCAATAACTGACAGTGACAAAAGCTTGTCACTCACCTTCTTGCTTCTTCCTTTGTTTCTACTGCTTGAGAGGCGAATCCCTGAAACAGTCTTTTTCTTCCAATTACGGGAGACATAACCTGCCAGGTCTCATTGTGTTATCGTAATATCTGCCGTTCTTTTCTCTCTGCATCCTACTGTACCCTCTGGCATGCACAAACGCCATTAGGGGTTAGAGTACAACCTGCACTGGCGCCAACCCTCTGCACCTTGTCTTGATGCCCTTGAGCGGTAATTGGTTGAATCCCCCCAGAATCTGACTTGAGGGCACAGAAATCCACAGCTCCCCAATCAGCCGACTGTCAATCATGCTGCCAACTAAAGTAAAGCCGGGGATAACTAACAGGCTGAGATTGGAATTTAGAGTTAGAGAGACATAAATCTTTCCGACAAGTTTGTGCTTGGACAGGTAGTACTCCTATAGGCAGGGAGATCACCAAATTGGATGATGGGGATGCTGCCAACGTGGTGGTTAGGAGGAAACCCAACATCTAATTTGTCTTTCACAGCCAGAGAAGATGTGCAATTTTCTTGTTCCAGATATGTAAAAGTGACAACAGCGATACGACTCTAATAGAAACTCTGAATGGATATTTAGCTGTGGTTCATAAACACACTGGATTCAGATGGAAATCTCTGTATTTGTACCTAAAGACACACAAACACATATTTAACCCTTAAGCTGTTTGGTATGGAGCACATTTTGAGTTGTGATCTCTGTCGTACATTCTGAATGAGCCATCTGTAGCTCCGTTGAAGTATTTTAGGTGCAAATAAAAATCCCCTGGGTGCACTGATATTTTCAGAAATTTTCATAGGGCTTCCTTCCAGTGATTTAATGGCAGAAAAAACAGTCCTGGCATGTGCCCTGTAAGATTTTACCAGCTATTTTTACACTCGGAATGACGATGCAAGTTGTAGGTTTTCTGAGGGTGAAAACAGTGTGGAGCACATAGTGATTTAACAAGTATATAGATGATAGAAGAGGTACAAAACTACAATTTTACTGTGCATCCATTCTTACTCAACTGCTGCTTTTGTTGCATTGCTATTAGTATCATAAAAATGGTGTTAAAACTAAGAAAGAAATCGCCAAACAATAGAATTATTGCTACAAAATGCAAACTTTCATGGTGATAAACCATAATAAATATATAATTCTGTGATATATTCTTTGCATTATATTAATGTGGTGATTAAATGAGAATACAGAGTCAATAATTAAGTAAAATCCCGGGTGATGCTAACATTGATGCTACCAGTAATTAAACAAAGCCAGAGAGATGATAAAAGTTTGGTTGCATAGTTGTGAAATTCGAGAAAGTGGCAGTTTCATTAGGTAACATTAACTTCTGTAATGTTCTGTTTACAACAAACCAAGCAGGACTATTTTAGCAAAACACCTGAGCATATTAAATTGATAAATAGTGCATTTGTAAGGGGAGTTTCAGACATTAGACTGAACCAAAACAGCCTTAGATGTTGACTGACTCACTTCTGGCCAAGTGTGTGTTTAAGTGTGACTTTATGTTTCATGATCACATTATGCACACAATTAATTACTCTCTCCAGTTTGCTAAATTGATGCACTGCATAAAAAGAGGTACATGAATAAGAAAGACCACAACAATTTATGCAAATGATTAAAAATGCACTTTTCATAAAGGCTTATCGCAAAAATTAATCCATTGCTTTATTCTGTTTGGGATTGTTGAAGGATAATACGCTCAAAAGTGGAAGCACAATAACCAGCTGTGTTTTTCAAAGCTGCAATAAAGAGCAATTTCTTTTCTCTTTGGGGTTCCAAAGTGGGAGTTTTCCTTGAGGACAGCAGAGGAGCCTTGCGGTAAGAAAAGGGATCCTGTAAACCATAAAGGCCCACGTTCGATCCCCATAACCCTCGGCGTCCTCCCTGCAGAAGTGTCCTTTTAATCATGACTCTAAATCTGTACCGGGTCCGTGAGCGGCTGACCCTGCCACCTGACCTTCCTCGTGGGGGGAGCAGGCAGCAACGCGGCAGCTCAGGGATCGATAGAGAATTAGAAGATTCGCGGGCCATATTGCTGCCGCTCGTTGGTCACACAGGAAGGACAGCGGCTGACAGTAATCCCATTCAATGGTGATTAATGCCACAAAATGATGATCTGCACCAACACCATCAGTCTGATCCCTCCTGGGGCGACTCAGTGCTGTTTCTACAGCAAACAAATGCAACAACAGAGCAAAACTAACTTTATCTGTCCAGATTTGTTGAGTGTTTGTTGGGTATTTATGCCCTTGGACAGAGCAACATCCTGGGAGGCTTTTCTTTTAGGGAATCATCAGCATGGAGGGGTGTTTTAATAGTGTTAAATAATAAATGTAGGAGCACAGTAAATGCTGCTGGTGTGTTTTCTTCAGCATTAGTTTGTTTTGCTCTAAGTTGAAATATTGAATCAGTTATTCATTACTTGTTAAAAATAGCTGCTTATTACTCAACTACAAAAGTAATTAGTTACATTACTTTCATTATAGTCCAGCTATGTCAAAAGTACCTTCCATAGAATATATATTACAATAAATGACATTACAGCTCCCTCAAAATAAAGTAAACATATCTGGATCATCCCCTGGTGGCTGATTGCAATACTGCTTGTAAACCCCACCTCTTTAATGTTGGCAAGTGGCACATGAACTTGAGTAGAAATCAAAGAAACAATCACTTGCAAATCTTGGTTCCTGTTAAGTGTTAATTTTTCTGATATGTTACTTTGAAATTAATTGTTTGATGATCTAAAAATGGCCTATTATATTATCATGATTAACAGCTGTGGCACCTGTTAACTTCTGTTTGGGAATTGCATTTAAGAACAATAAAAGGGTGCTTCTTTCCTTAACTGTGCCATTTATCATTGTCTTCTTCAATCTAGAACTATATATAATTTGCAGATGATGTGGTTTTGTTCCTTCAGTGTGCAATGGGGGGTCTGCACAAGTCCAAGTTTGAGGCCATGGCTCTCTTTTGGAAACCAATGAGTTGAACGCAGTTTCAGTATCTCAGGATCGTGTAAATGAGTGACAGGAAGACGTGAGGTTAGCAGTAATGCAGGTGCAGTCCGTTACCATCTTGTATGATCATGAGCTCAGGGTAGTGACTGAAATAATGAGGTTGAGAATACAAGCAGCTAAAATTGGTTTCCTTGTAGGGTTCTGACCTAGCCTTAGTGATAGGTTGTGGAGTTAGGACAACCTAAGAGAGCTTGGAGTGGAGTCGCTGCTTCTTTGCGCTCAAAGGAGCCAGCTAAGGTGGTTCAGGCTTCTGACTAACACCTCCTGGGCGCCTTCCTTTTGAGGTTTTTCGGGCAATCGGGAGCAGAACCTGGGGTAGACCCAGAACTCTGTAGGGTGGTTACATATTTCATGTGGTATGTGAACGCCTTGAGATCTCTCAGTTGGAGCTGGAAACATTGCTGGGGAGAGGAATGTTTGGATTACCCTCTTTATCCTATCGCCATCATGATCTAATAGTGGATAAGTTAAAAAAAATGGGTGGATGGATGCTTCAAACCAGTTTTCTGAGGGATCCGAGGGACATTACACTGACTTGATTAGCAAGTTAATGCTAATGTGGTTCAATCTTTTGGGAAAAGGCTGCTGATATTGTTAGGTTGGGTGACATTCAAGGGGTATCATGCCAACCTCTACACCACCAGAGCATATTGTCAGCTCCCATTCCTGCAATATTTGAGCTGCCATCTTTATTCACAGTCATTGGATGTTGAAGTACTTTCTCTCACCTGACAACATTTGACTTACATGTACACCAAAATTCATAGCAATCCGTCTACTATTTGTTGACACTCTTGACTGTAAATCAACCCTGTTAACCTCTTAGATGTTGGCACCATAAGGGGAAAGTTAGTGGTGCCCCAAAGTTTGTCAGTTTCATCATCGGAGTTGCTTGTAAAGAACTTTCTGGATATCAATCAAAATGAGTGATGGACCAGCAGACAGACAGACAGACCCATGCTGCTAGCGTGGCTAAAACATTGCGTCAGAATGGCTTATGCTGCCACATTTGGTCCGAATGCTGTTGCTAATTTCATTCCAGCATTCGAGGAGGTTTTACACCATCTCTGCCTGGCACCATGCGGCAGACCCATGCTGAGCACCACTCACATTAAAATTCAGATTGATCAACTCTCTCCCATAATTCATTTCTGCTCTGGTGGGAGCATTGTCACAAAGCACAAGTGGCCATCTAGTTGTTTGATGAGCATGATAATTATTTTAGCCATATGCCAAGGCTTTCCAAAGCACCTGATTTGAACTCCACCATTAGGCAGAGATGGACCGGAGCCGAAGACACTGTTTGCCACTGACAAACCATCTTTATTGACATTGTCTTTATTCATTATTTGCCTCTTTATCTCCTGCTGTTTGCCTGTTTGTTTTTTTTAATCTTTCTCATCTTGGCCATTCCTTCAACCCCCCCCCACCACCACCACCACTCGCCTCTCTCTCACCCCCAGCCCCCCTTCCCCCCTCATCCCGTTCGCTTGATTATGTCGAGCCAGAGTCGGGGAAAGTGTCACTATGGAAACAGGGGCAGAGGCAGTGGAGGGCTTTTTCTGTGGGAGAGAGGGGAAAAGAGACGGAGAGAGAGAAATAAGGCTGAGAACTGGCCAGTGTTGAGGAATCCGCGAGTGGTCATCCGATGCAGATCTTATTCATGAAAAGGGCAGATAACAAATTCATTCTATTCACCCCAGAGTGAGCGCAAACTGAACACGCACCGCCAGGTGGTACATCCAAAGAACCTTCTCCCTTTTATTTCAGTCCAGTCTCTTCACAGTCTACACACTGTATTCTGAATGTTAGAAAACCTTAAAACCCTCCATTTTCTCCTCTGTCTCCTTTTTTTTTTACCACATCTCCTCTGTAATGGGTATCTTTTTAATGAAGGAAATCAATAAATGATGGTGGTACATGCCTAAATTCCCCTCAACAACTGAGGAAGACTGGAGTGTCAGTAAAATCCATAGCAAGCTGGAACAACCAATCGATGAGCCGATTGGCAGAAACTGTATTTTGAATATTTTTCAAGCAAAACATTTGCCAGTTGCAGCCACTCAATTGTGTGTTTTTTGTGTCTTATATAACAATAAACTGAACATTTTGGGGCTTTTGCCTGTGGATTGTATTTTAAAAAGGTTTTCTGGATACCTGAAGGATAATTAGAGAAAAATCAATAAATGATGGTGGCATTTGCCTGAATTTGCCTCAAAAACTGAGCAACACCGGAGCATCAGTGAAGTCTGTAGCAAGCTGGAACAACTAATCAATGAGACGATTGACAGAAATATATTTTTAAGCACCAAATTCCAAACATTTGCCAGTTGCAGCCACTTAAATGTGTCATTTTTTCTTATATGACCGTAAACGGAACATTTTTGGGGCTTTTGTGTGTGGATCGATTTTAAAAGGGCCTTTTGAGTTCCTAAAGAAGAATTAGAGGAAAATCAATAAACGATGGTTTCACCTTGATAACTGAGCAACAGTGGAGCATCAGTAAAATCCACAGCGAGCTGGAACAAGTAATGGATGAGACGATTAATAGAAACAATATTGAGATAATTTTTCAGCAAAAAATTCTGAACATTTCCCAGTTGAAGCCACTGAAATGTCTTTTTTGTCTTATATGGCAGTAAACAGAACTGTGTGTTGGTCTTTTTTTTGAAGGCTATCTGAATACCTAATGGTAGAATTAGAATCGCCATTTTCACCATTTTCAAACAAGTAGTTGAAGCCGTAGCCACACGCCATATTACAATATGTACTGAATTAACAGAAAACTCACCTCAGCAGATGACTGTTTGATTCAATTTTAGCAACACAACAAATCTACTTTGAAGAAGAAAAAAAAGGGCTGAAAGTACTGATAAAAGCCCTGATTTCCTTTGTCACCCTTTGAGTTTGAGGAGCAGGGCGGCGCAGGAGGAAAGGAAGGGAGCAGGTTAGAAAAAAAGGGGGAGGAGTGGAAAAGAGGAGGGGAAAAGAGTGGTGGAGCAGCATGGGAGGGGAGGGGTGGGAGGGGAGGTATGATAGTGAGAGGAGCTGAGACAGTAGCAGAACGAACCAGAGGCAGGGAGGAGGCAGCGAAGGAGCAGCTCTCCTCCTGAGTCTCCATCCCAGAGAAGACAGAGCGGCGGCAGAGTCCCTCCTCAGCTCAGCGCTCCTTCATCCCCCTGCAGCTCCTGAAGTTCACACTGAGACGTCCGTCGTGAGGTATGTTGCATCTCACTGCCTCCTTTTCTTTATCCCTCCTCAGGATGCTGTTAAGTCGTGTATGTGTGCAAAGATCCTGCCAAGTCCAAGGCTGCTTTTTTCCCCAGCAGCAGGTTGCTCTTTCTGTGTGTGTGTGTGGATCTGAGATGTGTGTGTGTGTGTGTGTGTGTGTGAGCAGAATGGGGTCTGATTTATCAAAAATGTCAGGAGTGGTTCTGCTGAGATGTAGTTTCTTTGACATTTGGAGACTGATAACATTCCCCCGCAATCAGAGTCAGCCTCAGCACAGCGTGACCTCCTGTTACAAAGGACGCCGACAAGAGTTGGTCAGTTCACAAACTTGACACTGAGGCTGGTTCTGTTCTTTCATCTTTTCACGCATTTCCTGGCAATTAACCCCGAACCAAAGCTGGTTTAAACTCCGATCAAAATGAATTTAAAAATGTGGCAAGAACTCAAAGCCACATTTGATCTAATGAAGTGTCTCTGCAGCTAACAGACTGTTCTTCTGACCTCCCTGAGTATCTGTCCACCACTCTCTTCATTAGTGCCATTAAGGGCGGTCTAATGTTATCAGGCACATTGGCGGTATCGATCCACCGACCTGTTCCCAGGGGAGCGATAGCCCAGACAAGCTCAGAGTCTTAATTTTTAAGTGTGCTGTTTCTTTATTCGGCGGGTAGCGTCTCAGCAGCAGAGAGTGGGGAGAATTATTGAATGCAATAGCGCAGGGATTGTCTTTGTGCAGATGTCATGATGTCATACTAACTGGACCCCTCTGTTTTCTGGCTGCACTGAAGATAGTGTTTGAACATTACAGAGCAGAAGTAGCTCATACTGCAATAAGAATGTGGAGGTTTACTGTGATGATTTCTGCTCTTTTGACAAAAAAAAAAGGTTTTTAATATGCGTTTACTGACCTTGTGTGAAGCTTCTCATTCTATGATGTCATATCATTTTTGGCTGCTTCAACTCATTTTCAAGCAAATTACTGCCAGCACTTCGCCATGATGCTTTAAAATCCATTTCAAAAGCATGATACACCTGACGCCGTTGTGCATTTGTGTGTTTTCTCTCACAGAAACATTCCTGGTTTCTGCAAATAATTCTGTAATTATCATAACACAAGCAGCCTCACTGTGGCAAGTGAGAGCCTTTTTCACAGAGCTTTTCGCCACTTTGTTCCAGCTTGCTGTATAATTTAGTGGCTTAGCGTTCCTATCTTGTTAGAGGAAGTACCTCATTATTAATTTTCACTGAGCATCACAATGTTCTCTGTGTAATCTCGGCGCAAACACTGTTTGTTTGCCTGCGTCCTCTGTGAAAAAATTTGGTGGGGGGGGGGGCAGTGTGTTTTGCATAATACCTGTTGATCCCACTTCATCAATCGTAAATTATTTTCTACATCTACATCGATTTTTAGTGCATAAAATGTATAAAAATTGTGTTTGAGGTGTTTGTTCTTTCTGTCCAAAACCCAAAGACACTCAGGTTATTAACTGAGCAGGATTAATGCTGATTACTTTTCTGTTGCTCGACTAATCGATTAATTCACACACATATTACATTACATGCTACACAGTTTATTATGAGGGTGATAGTCTTGTGGTGTTGGGTCCAGCCTGCGCCCAGTTGTACAGTAGATGCATGTATTCATGTGCCTGTGGACAGCATCTGCGTATGTGTGGATGGCAAAGAAAGTATATGGAGATCAATGCAAGCAGCTGTTCTTTCTGCACTTCAAACGGCGCTCTGTTGTTGGCGCGGCAACACTCCGACAGGCCTTGCGCAAGGGGATCAAAGGCTAATGAGACAGCCATCGCACAAACGCACCCGGCAGACCCATGAATATTGATACGGCTCAGGAGAGAGATGGAGGCAGGGTGTCTTCGCTCGCTCAACAGCAGCCAGATAAATTAAAGGGGGGGGAGGACTGGGGGAGGGGGGGAGGGGGGGTTGTGCAAACTGTACGTCGGAAGGACTTCGGGGTTTAAAATGTGCCAGGATGTGTGGTCAAAGTGTGAACAGGCTCGTGACGGGTTGCATTTAGACTGGTTAGAATGTCAATTTTGCTCCGTTAATGTTACACATTTAAGCCGCATTAAGAGCTGCCACTATATCGACTTACAGTGCAGCGGGTGCAGTACTACTCCCACACTACAAACTACCAAGTTCAGAAACTCATGAATATATTGCCACTTTAACAGAATATTATTTTCACTGGCCCACTCACTACTGCAGCGGATGACCAAGACGTGCTGCTTCTGTAACCGTCAGAATGCAGAGGATAGTAACTTTTGCTCCAAGTCAGACCGCTGTGTTCTGCAGAGTACGATCGCCTGAAGGTGACATGCTCCCTGTGAAATAATGCACTGTCTCCTGCTGCAGTGTGGTTGTTTTGTCGAGCAGCACAGTTAACCTCCTCGGTGTCACCACTTTGTTTCTCCCGGTGATCGACGGCTACATGACCTGTTAAAATTAGCTCCTGCATTATCTCTCTAAACTTAGACAAGCATCTTCCGTCCTCCGGCTAAGTTTGCGAAATATGAAAAAATAAAAGTGACATTTTAGGATTTCAGCATCCACTGGATCTAGCTGAAGGTAAAGAACACAGTGAAATGTTTGTCTGGGTGGTATGTCATTTCAGCCCGTTCCCGCTGTCAGCAAGCAGGCAAACAGACAGTGGAGGGAGGACAAGTGGGGAGGCAGTGAGGCAGGCGGAGGGAGACTGATGTAGCAGGAAGGCCGTCTACAGTATGTGGGCGACTGTGCTTCCATCTTGACTTGGGGTCGTAAATCAAGCCTCCCCTGCGGGGCCTATCTTCCATTCTCAGACCTTCACAACAGCTTGTTCTCCAGCCTGTGACGAGAAGGGCTGTTGTCACAGCAGCTATCGATCGTGTGGGATGAGTTTGTCGGACCGGGGGATTTCACCCATCTGAGCGTGGCCACTGAAGTGTCCCGTCTTGTCTCTGTTGTCTGTCTGTGGGCTACATGGTCTGTCGAATGCCAGGTCACTATACATTACTGTCAGCGGCTTCTCTCATAGTTTTCAGACTAAAATAAGATCTCTGTTATTCATATTAAGTGATTCAAAAACCAAAAAAGAAGGACTGTCGTCTGTTTGGATGATAAATTTATAGCATTTTATAGACCGGACGCTTTAAATTTAATGACTTGTGGCAACATCATCTATGTTTCCGTTTCATCCAGTGCATGCTGAGACCACTTCCAAGTCCAAATGGCCCAAAAAAGAAATAAGCTGGCGTGGAAATGTTGAAAATTTAAAGGAATAGGTGGACATTTTGGGAAAACAGGAGAAGAGAGGACTGACACTGCTCCCATGTTTGTATGGTATGAACCTACAGTCAGGAGCCAGTTAGCATAGAAATGAGGGGAAATACGTTAGGCAGCATGTTTTCTTCAGCACCTCTAAAACCACACAAATAAACCAAATATGTCTTTGTAATAAGAAGAAAACCATAATTTAAAAATGCCAAATTCATGGGAGTTATAAGTTATGACGCACTCTGTCTTGGCAGCACGTAAAAGACTGTGTTGGTGAGGCTGTGCCATATCCCAGTACCCCTGTAACTATCCTAATATCTTTTACTGCAAAGTATCAAACACATAGTTGAATGGTTTTGATTAAAGCTGAGGTATTTCTACTCCCACATACACCAAACACACAGCATAAACAAAAATTTAGACCAGGTAAATGCAAAGTGATGGGTAATGTTGTATGGCGACACAGTGGGAAGACAAAAATGACGGCAAATGTGAGCTGGAAATACAGGAAGCTATTTATTTGCAGTCTCAAAAATGAACATACTCTTTCGAAGCAAAAAAACACAAGGAAAAAACTCAAGTTAACAGCAAATACATATGATTTCCTTGAAGTTCTTCCAATAACAACTCCTTAGTTCATAGATCTGCAACCAGTCATCAATACTGAACATTTAAAATGAACAAATTATGTGTGCTTCCTTCAGTATTTACCTTAATTTCTCTGAATTTCATCACACATCTAATGTCCAATCAAATCCTAGGCCCCACCTACTCATCTCACCACATAAAGGAGCTGCTTTTGAGGCGTGGCTCCTCTTTAAGCTCCAGCACAAGATGGCTTCTACCATGGACAAACTCTGACAGGTGAAGGCTTTTTGATCTTAATGTCTTGTTAATGTGCTCCGTAATTATTTTCATCAAACAAAAAACTTTACCTTTAAGGTGAATTACATTTCTGCCTCTCGCGACTAGAATGACAAAATCAAAAAACAAAATGATCTGTGATTAATGTACTCCAAAACATGTAGTCAGGGAGCGAGATAGTGCTTTGTAACATGGATGACCATCTTGACGACAGGTTTTTAACTCTTGTAATTATTGGAATTAACAAGATTTGCATGTAGAAATAATGCCTCTGAAAGGAAATGATTTCTGGTAATGCAATTATGTGTGCACATCTTACTGAGATATAGGCCAATTAAATGTTTCTAGAAAAGGTCACATTCACTGTAAAGAATATAAACTCAAACTTTTGATGGGTAGAATGGTGCTTGATCTGCTGTAGGTCCGTACTACAGGTAGATCAGCCCATTGGTTTTTATTTCTTCTTTATTGACAGTGGATTGGCCCAGTCACACCTCTAAACCCCGCCCCCTTTAAATTAAGCTCACCTGGAACAAAGGTCAGAGTGCCACAATGTGTGAAACAAAGTGAAGCATGGAGAAATGGTGGGACTAAAAAGATGACATGTTTGCTGCGGGAGCTTCTTTAGCAGCCGTGGACAGTGATGATGAAGATGGAGGGAGTGTAGAAGTTGCGGTAAGCAGAAATTAATAGGGAACAATGTGCTGGCTGCCTGACTCAACAGAGTCATGAGAGAGAATTAGCATCAGGCCACTCTTTAAGAACTCCTTGATAAAACGGTTTTAAAAAGTTCTGTTGATAACATTATAGCAAAATAAATGTTGCATTTTTTACTCCACAGTTTTGCTAGCATACTACTTTACAGACAAGAGTAGTTTGCTTGCTAGCTAGCCAATATTGAACTGTAGTGGCAGCTGACATTGTACGCAGGCTAATGTGGTTAGCAAACAATAGCTAGCAGCTAGCAAGCTAATCCTCTTATGTTTTCCCATGTGAACTAAAAGTATGTTTTAATGTGGAAGAACAGTATTGGGTTGCTTAGTTCATTTATTTATTTATTTACTTATAGCCTCAGGCTGTGTGGCCTGACAGCTTACATGATGCTATTTTATCTGGAGGCCTGCACTACAAGGCACGTTTTGACATAGCCAGGCTGTCTTTGTGTTAGCTGGCTCGACAAAACCTAAAATCCCGATCATAGATAACTGTAGTGGTTAACTTCTTAACCATTTTGTTGTTGTTCTGTGCGTAAAAGGTGATGTTTGATGCGTTATTTGGCTGTTCTTCCAGACAGTGGACTGATGGCGGTTAAAATGGAGAGCTATGAAGTATATAAAATTATGCAAATTAAGCTAAAAAGTAATGCTGGTAGAAAATTGTTAAATTTGTAAGTTAAAAATATATGTATTTTACCACTCTCAATGCAGCTTGTTACTTCTAATGTGATATATGCACATTATAGCTGTTAATCTTGACACATCTATGATACTCAGGAAGTACATTGTAGTCTTAGCACTTAGCCCTTTAATGAAGCACACGTGGAAATCACTTCAGTTTTTGGTCAAATCAGAATGAAATTAATGTTATAGGTTGAATATTCTCTGTTAAAATACCAATAGAAAAATCTATTTTCTAATTTATGTTCTATTAGCTGCACTGCCAGCAATTCTGTTCTCCCTTTTAATCTAGCCTGCAGCCTAATTGTGGAGTCCAGTTGATCTGGGCTAAACTCTTTTCCTTATTTCTCCACTCATTTACATGGCCTTAAGCATCTTTAGTCATGTAAATTAATTGTTTAAAGCTGCCTGGTGACGCTGACCAGGTGATGCTTCTGCAACATTTACCACCCCCAACAATAAGGACTTCTATTCAGTTTATAGCAAATTTGTGAGTATGTTACATAATTTAAAGGTCATTTTAAAAATGTATTATAACATAACCTTTTCAAGCAGGGAATGGGTGCCCCTAGAGCTCTCTGTTGGCTGGCTGCCCCTTACTGGGAGCATTTTCTAGGCAACCAGTGGAGAGATTCATTTTACATACTTTTAGAAGAGCTGCTTTTTTAAACGCAGATTAAACAAATGTCATCTAGCATGTAATTTAGAGTCTGAGATTCTTAGTCATCCAGGTCATGGTCTATCTGAGTCGTACAACAAAGATAAATAGAGTTGCTTGAGTCTTTTGAAGACGTTTCACATCTCACCCAAAAGGTTTCTTCAGTCTCCAGCCAAAGAAGTCGTCTCTGGATAAGAGGAGAAACATCTTCAAGAAATTCAAGCAAGTGCAGCTGCCTTTGTTTTAGCACCTTGATGCCTGCTGTTTAGTGAGCTGTAAAGGTGGTAGTATGCAGCTTTTATCTCCAAGCACAGTCAAGTTGGTTTGGCTTGTATCCATTGGTTTGTAGACGGCAGTTTTTGAAACGTCAAGCTTAGCGTTTGCCATCTTGTTACATCATGCACGTCCACACAGTACTGACTTGTTAACCTAAATGTAGCCATGCCCTCAAGCATTTATATTTATGTGTTTCTTTCTAAATTGGATCATAATTTGCAAAATGATCATCGTGCTAGATTGAAGGAGAATTGAAACTTTAGGCCATAAACTCACTTGGAAAATGTTTACGAGATTAAGTGAGAAGTAGGATCATTTTCTCATAGACTTGTAGAGAATCTGACTTCTTTGCAACCAGTGGGGTTGCCCTTGCTGGCCTTTAGAGAAATCAACACTTCCCTATGGGCCTTTATGCTAAACCAAACTAACAAGCTGCTGGCTGCAGCTTCGAAGAAGAAATAGGCAGAACAAATAAGACATTCTTCTCAGTTAACACTCAAGAAAGTGAACAATTGCATTTCTGAAAATGTGTAAATACTCATTTAACATTTTAGAATAACTCACCTCAGTATTTTTCCTGACCTCAGATCTGTAACTGCAAAATTGCTCATAAAACACAGATTCAACCAAATTAATTACAGTTCAGTTTATTAATATTTCTAACAAAAGGATGAGCACACCTGCAGCACGCTTGTGTCATCAATCCCTAAAAGAAATATTCACTAAGAAAGCTATTTGTAGTTGAATCCCTCTGTGGATTCAGTGTTTACTATGCTACACTGCATATGCTAATGCGTTTCAGATGGTGTTCAGATAGCAGTGAATGTGTTCACACAGCATGCTAAAGCAGACTGTATCAAAGTAAACCTGATGCAGAGAGGTGAAACTTTGAATAATTCTCATCATCTGCAGAGTCTTTGATCTGTTTGACCTGTAAAGCAAATAAACAAAGCTGAAGATGCATGAAGAAAGCCTGAAAACACATTTAAATAGCGATGCGATACCCAGAGTTCATTGTTCCTCTGGCATTGCTGCAGCGTTAAGGAAGCTACATCATCCATTTTGTTGCTCCTAGTGGGTTCATACATGACTAGACTGACAATATGTTTTAATGAGAGCCGGGGTGGAAAACTAAATTTAAACCAAATCAAATGCAAATGTAATTTCTGAATAGTGGTTCTAAATTTAAAAAAAGAAGAAGTTTAACCCTGCCCAGTAATGGATTTCCAATAGTATTCTCACCAAAGTCAAACTACTTTAAAACCAAGTAGTTGAATTATTCACCATCACACATTGCACTCTTTAAAATCCAATTAGGTGAAGGTTTCATGGAAATCAGGGACAGCATTTGATCCCCAGATGTCATTTTGAATTCAAGAGGGAAGAAATTACACAAATTTAACAGTCTCTAAATTAAAGACCTGCATCCCTCTGACACTTCTGGCAGGTGAATACTCAACAAGCTGAAATCCACAATTATGTGATTTTATTTTTCCACCCCCTCGGGTTATTTGACACTCGCAAGCACCGATCTTCTGTTTCATTTAGCAGCGAGGAGCAACACATTTCAAACCTGATTCATGGCACAGAAAGTTGCCTTTAATTGTAAATCGTAATTTCAAAACAAGCTTTAAAAGTTCAAGGAAACACATCTTTGGCACCGTAACCTAAACTCCCTTTATTGCAGAGCGACACTGAAAACAGTCGTTTGCGAGGCAGAAATGAATTTCATCTCTCTGTTTTCAGGAGTGGTATGTAAATGAAAATGTATTGAAACTGATCATAGCAGTAATATTGCGCCACTGTGTCACCAGTGCCTCCATGTTCTTTGTCCTCAGGCAGTTTCAAAGCATTTCTTCATCCTGTTTCCTCACCCTGAAAGCCTAGTTTGTGAAACTCCACCGGCGCGGCACACAAGAGAACACCCACTCAACCTCCCAGCCTGCTGAGAGCACTTGAAAGCAATTTTCTTTTAATCAAGTTCACTATAAAGGCCCCTCTGACGCCAACCTCAGCAACACTACCATTTTGTTTTTTTTCAGCTCCATCTCTCTACATTATATTGATTTCTTTATGAGCGGTATGAAATACTATTTACTGACAGAATGAGAATTCGCTGAGTTTATTGGTCTTTCTAGACAGGTACAAATATCGGTGCAGTCTTAAGTGGAAGCCTCATTTTTCAAACACTTGCACAGGGCTGCAGCCGACAATCATCTTTAACATTAGATAATCTGGCCTTGTCTATGCGTTGTGTAAAACCTAGTAAAGATGCTCATGAAAACTACCCACAAAATACAGTGATATTTTGTTTTTTAGCATATTAACTTATTTAGCATATTCCAGATTTTGGATCAGTCTTAGCCACTTTGTTTCCCATTTATTGAGCTAGCACTATGTACAAACACATTTTTTTTTTCTTCTAGTGCACACACAAAACTAACAGCTAGCAGACCGTGAGAAGACATTTATTGAGTTTCACAAAAAGCACATTGGGTCAGAATTGCCTACCCTATCTTTAAATAGCCTACGACAAAGAAAAGCAGAAACGCTTCCTTGAAAAATGACAAATAATTCCTCTGTTATCAAAGTAAATGCTAATTAACTACTGCTTGATCCTTCAGTCAAGCTTCCAACTGCAACTGACGGCTTCTTTAAAATTATTTTTGGGGAGTTTTCCATTTTTAATGATAGGGGAGAGACAGGGTGAGGGGGGTAGAGAAAGGAGAGAGACATGCAGCAAAGGGTTGTGAGCCAGACTCCAACTCGTGACCGCTGCTAGTGACCTGAAAACGCTGCTGGCGACCTGCGTTTACATGGCAACACCCTAACTCAGTGAACTATCCTGGCAGCCAACTAATGGCTATTTTGATATTCAAATGTTCTATCGACCATTGAAACTGAATAATTGACTAATCAGGAATTGCACACTTACTAAATGGCTCTTATTTAACTCTGATTTAATCTTTTAAATTTAGCTTGAGCTTGTTTAAGGCACGTGGTAACGAATGGTAAAGACACTAAAGAGGCTGGGTGCTTTTGTAACACTCATATGTGTGTTTTGCAGAATTACTGTTACAGAAATGTAGTTTTTGATATCCAAAATCTGTTTTTTTAGTGGTTCAGTAATGCAGCAACTAGCAGGCTCAACCACTGAGCCCAAGTGTCAGCCAGCAACATCCTGATGGCAGCATTAAAGTAGGTTCTTACTGTTTCTGTGATATTTTACTGAGGACAAAGTGCTCGTCAGTCTGAGGTTGGGCTAACATTGTTGACTCAGAGGAGCCACAGATATTAGCAGTCACTAGTGAGCTTTCCAACCTTTATATCTCTTTCCAACCTTATTGCCCCTTTGCAGCACTGGTTATATTTTTTTGCTTCATCAGTGTTCCTCCACTTCTCCTGTGCGTAGATCTGGAGTGTGTTGCACAATTCGACACCAAGGAACTTCCAGGTGTACGTAAGTTTAGGAACAGTTACTTACTTTGCTTTTTCCCCCCATTTCTGAACATATAGAGATACAAACAGTTCACTTCCAACATTCTGCACATTCAAGCAACTTCTATTCCAGCAGGCTACCTGTGGCGACACTACTGATTCCCTTTTTAGCAATGTTTTAGGTGAAGCACTGTTTTACATAAAATGCTCGTTCATTTACCTTGCAAATGTAATTTTAGCATTAGCGATCGTCCATTGCTCTTACAGATTCATTATGCTTCCATGTTTTATACATCTTGCTCACCTGAAAATGCAGAAACACAAGCTCATTAGCATAACGTGGCGGCATACTGCAGACTGCTGGGACTTAATGACACATAGGCCTCTCTGTGTTTTACCCACAGGACCCCTGAGCTGCCCAAAATGTCTGTGTAAGCTTTATAACCATAGATTTACCTAAAACATAACAGCTGCTGAAGCAAATGAGCTGGAGTTGGATAAACCTCGGATAAATATTGAACGGTATAGGCCTGAAACAGTCATTTACATTACACTCTCTCACAGGTTTAGAGGAAATTGCTCTTTAGACGTACTGATAAAGACTTAGAGACTTGAAATGTGTTCCAACTAAAGCATTTCATCAGTTTATTATATGTTTTTCAATACAGTATCTCAATGTGTAACCTAACTTGTTAACCAGATTATTGCTGTGGAATGAAAAGAACAGTATTTTCTTCTAAATTGTAAAACACAAAATGGTACTTAAGACTACTTCAGTAAAGGTTATTAATTAGACCACTGGTTAAACTTTTGCAGCTTTTCTTCGGGTCATTATGAGCTCATCTTGGGCACTTTTCTCACCGCCGTCTCCTCCTGATGTCCTCGGGGGGGGGGGAGGAAGGAAGCATTTGCTGTATCATATTAGTGAAGATATTTTATAACCACTTAATAGTCACTGACCTTGAGTGAAGTGCGTATGAATGCTGCCCTGCTGCATTGTTAATTCAGGGAGTGTTTAAACAAGATCACCTTGTTTGACACGTTGTGACTGCAGATGTGTACCGTATCTAATTGCTTCAGCGAGGCATCAAATGACGAGTGGCTGAGCGGCAAACAAGAAAACATGTTCATCACAAATGATTCATGTACCTTTAAGGACAGTGAGGGAGGAGATGTTTCACCAGAACAGGCCAAAATGTGACAAATGTGGCCTTTAAAAGTTGAATTTCGCCTCTTAACTCACCCCCTCATCAGTTAAACAAGTATCATTTTCTGTACCCTAAAGCAGAAACGACCAAATGTGGCAGATCATCATTTGTTATGACAAACAGATCCGACCTTTCTGTCAAAGAGAGTTAAATATTCTGACCTTAGTGAGTGTAGATAATGATATTTGGAGTGGCCCACTTTGCTGCTTGTCAAAATAGACTCAATTTGCTACCTGAAGCAGCAAAAACAGAATTTTTTGGCCGCTTCAGAGGCAACTTATAAACAATAACAGTGACCCATGATTGATTCTTCAAGGACGACTGTGGAGGATTTAAGAGGATCTATCAGCAGAAATAGATATAGTATTCATATTTGTGTTTTAATTAGGTTATAATGAACTGTAAATACAAGCTGTTGTGTTTTGGTTAGCTTACTACATAGAGAGCAGGTCCTGTTCCATGGAGCCTGCCACGTTGATCCGCCATTTTTCTGTTGTAGTCATGAATGCAAAAACAAAATGGTGGCTACAGTTTTTGCATTCTTATGTTGCAGTTGCGACCTCTGTACTTTCACCTACAAGCTTGGACAGGGAGTATTCAGTTGGTTGCAATCTACAGTTAACAGTCTTAACCCCAAAGCCTGCTGGCCGGTTGGAAAGCCATGTTGAAATTTTAAAAAGTGGCAGAAATTACACTATTCATTAGAACCGGACACTAAAACCAGAAATAATCATAGAATTTTAAGCTTTTCATGACCTACTCATCTGTGACACGCTGCCATGGAAAAACTGATCTGAAATCTAAACCTAAAATAGGGATATTTCATCAAAATGACTTTATTCTACAAGTCTTAGTAAAAGAAGTAAAAGAAAATTAACAAAAACTCTTTTGTTGTATTCTTTCCCTGGTTCAACCGTGACTCCTGACAAACTTAAGTGGCTTTTCAGTTGAACTGCAGGCTATGCTCCACAGAGGAGATAGATAAATATGGAAAAAATGTAAATATTTTTAGTAAAATATCAATAGTATAGTAGTAGTTTTATGATTAATGGCTTTATAAGTGCAGAGAAGACTTTTTAAATTGTCTTTACTTTTTGCCATGGTTGTTCTGTTTCCATAGAGGTGCAGGACTTTATATTGCATTGAAAAAAAGAATCCACAGTGACTAAAAACACCCAGAAACTGCTTTTTAGTTTAGGATTGGCTAACATGTTAGCTATTTACACATTTAACAAACACAAAGTAAAGTTATCATTCGTTCGGATTTATTTCTGGCTCCATGGTGAATACAACTTCAACAGTGACTCTTTTAACTCTATTTTTGGTCCCACCATCTTTGTTTTAAATTCAGCTGTTAAATACTAAATCCGTTATCATGCTGATTGCATCCGTTTGCTGTACAGTGATGTACTATGGGTTTGCAGAGCTGTTTCTAGTAACAAACACCAAGCTAGACAAGGGTGCATGAACTAATAATTCCCTAGAAAACACCCTGTACATTACACATCACTCGATCTTTTGATCATTTGATCCGTTGTCGTAACAACATTCATTACGACCACTGAGCTTACTTTACTTTCAGATGTTGCACAGAATATATACAGAGTTTGTATGTGTGTGTCATTTGTTATCCTTTGTCACACTGTAGTTCATGTTATGTTGGCTTTTGTTTGGAGGGTTCAAAGCAAATGTAATTCCCTAATGCGCTGT
Source organism: Dascyllus trimaculatus (assembly GCA_024666655.1). Taxonomy (NCBI): domain Eukaryota; kingdom Metazoa; phylum Chordata; class Actinopteri; family Pomacentridae; genus Dascyllus; species Dascyllus trimaculatus. Next base: position 13,336,923 of record CM045465.1, read on the forward strand.
AGCCGACTGGGTGTCTGTTCTAGTTGTAGGTGGCTGCAGATGAAACATTTCATAGCACAAATGTTTGTTCAAACTCTGAAAATTGTGTCCTAAAAGAATTGAAATGCCAGCCTTGGAAAGATTTCAACCTTAAGGCTAACAACGTGTTAAAAAAATCATCTTGTTCGATGAGATGGGTGTCTCCGTGGCGCTGATCCTTCTTGCTATTTTGTACATCTTGTAGGTCAAAAGAACACGATGTACTGAGAGTGTGAGCTGCGACTGAACCTGCCAAGACTGAGTGTCCTGAACACACAGGTGAGTCTCACTGTTCTTACTGTCTCCTTGCAAAGATTAATAACAAAGATCCTTGAAGTGATGGACGGCAGCCCAAAGTTAAGATCAGACATTATGAAGTGTGAGCACAGCCTGATGTGTCAGGATGACGAGCACAGTGATCCCTCAGCGTATTTATAGTGTTTCAGAACTGCTCACGTATTCATTACATCATGGTTTCAGCACTCACCTGTTCATAATCCACTGAAACTCAATGAAATATCAATATAAATGAGGCATTTGCCATTTACTGACTTGTGGATGGAGTTTCGGGCAAATCAACCAAGTGAAAAGAAGAATCTCAAAGATCGATAGCCCAGAACTGTAATCCCCGTCTAGGAGTTAGCTGGCCTCTTCTTTCTATGAATTTTAAAGTGGTACACATGTAACCATCAGAAATGCTGCACATTTCACTTATGCTTTCACTCCCCTGCTGCTGCATTCCCTCCCAAGAGGAAAAACCTGTTGTGCTCATACAGAACTGAAGCCATTTAGTCGGACTACGAGATCGAGAGCTTCAGTAAAGCGACTTTAGCTTGCAGAGACACACAGACCGCAGGAACACCCTAAAATATAGCTTTTTCCAACACATTCCAACACATTTTAATAGAAAATATAAAACAGAATGAGCACTGGTGCTGAAACTGAGATAAAAATGAAAAGTTGCAAGATCAAATGTGCAAAAACATATTAAAGTAAATTAAACCACTTCATGACTACATCACATTCTGGAATACCATTATAGGAAATGGGAAATATTACAAAGCCAATGGTAGAAGCTGCTGAAGTTATCACCAGGCAATATATAAACTGCTAATCAGAAGGAAACAGTGAAATTGTCACATATATCAAGTATGAAAATTACATCCTGCCCTGCTGCCTGCCTAATGTATTTTAATGAAACTCCAAAGAGAAACCACTTTAAACTTTAAAAGGTACTTTAAGCAGTAAAATGAATAAAGCCCTGAAACATCTTTTTATTGGTTATTAAAGTGCATCGCTTGTGCAGCAGAACTTTGTGAGAATCCAAGTGAAAGCAGAATGAAAGCTCAGGCCTTAATAGCTGCATTTCCTCGACTTTTCCTATTTTCAGCTCCTATATCCTCCATTTCAATTTTCTATTTTCTGCGGCCCAGTTGATTTTTCAGGGGGAAAAACTGCATCGCTGCAGAAACCCGAGGTGATTACTTTCGGTATCTGTTTGTATCTACCAATAATGATGATGATATCCTGAGCTTAAGCTGTACAACAATAATGCAGAGTTGTGCAGAGTTCACCTTCCAGGCTGCGTTAATGAGATGACTCCTGTGTGTGCATGCTGTTGTTTAATTTACGGATACCTGCAAACCGGCTGAGTAAATGTATTCACCGTGTGCATCTAGGTAGCATATATCTACCGATATAGAGGCACAGCATAGAGCACTAGTGGATGTCCAGCTGTGCACTGGGCTCATCCTCCCTTGGGTAGTTATACAGTACAGGATGATGTGAGCGGAGTAAAATATCTGCATTACAGAACACGGCCTTAAATCCTGTGTTTTGTCACAGTTTTAATGATGCTCCCCTCGCTGAGCTCAGGTTGCATCGTATCAGTGCTGACCCTGGCAGGCTGGGCTCTGGTGACACCTTCCAATCTGTGTTAATGAGATGACTCCACTCAGTCTACGGGTCACGGTGATATTTACAGAAAGCGTTGTAGTGGCAGAGATCCACGCCTCCCCGTGGCGCACCCTTGCCTCATTTGCATAGCTTTCAGACTTCCCTTCCTCGCTCTCCCTGTTTCATCGCTCTTGCTGTGCTCCTCCGTGATCGACAGGCTCCTTCACACTTCTCTTCAGTTTGTGTCGCACATGTTAATTAAAGCCTCTAATTAGCTTTCCCCACTAAAAGGCCGCATTAAATCAGAGTTGGAATGGCAAATGATTCCCGGCATTAGCATAATTGTGTTTTTGAAGTGTAAAGATTCGGGCATTAGGGATGCTAGCACGCGTTTTTGTTTCAGTGATTTGTTGTGTTTGCGGCTCGGGGCCCAAGGGGCCACCGGAGGTTGACTGGGTGAGTTGTGGGGCCCCAGGACCCTACAGGGGCCACACACTAATGAGCCCTGCTACTCTCTGCTGGAGCAGATACAGGAAAAACAAACCTGCGATGTGGTAGCCTCAGGTGGTCCTGAGAGTCCATCACAGCGGAACAGGACTCTATTGGTTTGTGTTTGTGATGGAGAGAGCAACAGAACAAGGAGATGAAATACATGAAAACTCTTAATATTATTATTATTATTAGAACTAGCGATTGAATTTTTACCCCAAACCCTCTCACACTCATTACCTTTGCCATGTATTCACTTCATTCTAAGCTAAGCTGTTACACCCCCATTTAACTGCACTTCAACAGCAAGCGAATGCATCACCGCTCATATGACCTGAAGTTCAGCTCTGATTCAGACTGTTTTCATTTCACTAATACGTTCAGTCACAAAACTAGCAAATACAAGCTCTGTACATAAGGTGTTATTTACTGTGCCAGTGAAGCATCACATTCTGTTTGTTTCTGCAGCTTTCATGGTTGTCTAATATGCTGAGAGATGACAACATTTAGTCACCAGTGAAGGGATTTCAGTCTGGGTACTGAAGTACAATATGTTTTCCCAGAGCCAGCTAGCCTATTAGGTAATATAGGCAAATACGAAGGGTGTCATGGCCTCCAGGGGGCACCACAAAATCAGGAAGCGTATGTAAATCGTCGATGGAGGGGGGCGCCGTATAAAATCTTGCCTAGGGCGCCACCCTGAGTAGGGCTGGCTCTGCGTTTTTTCCCCATCTAATACCAAAAACTCAAAAACAATAAATGGGTCCAGTTATTTCTGTTTACCATTTCCATTGAAAATCATATGTTACAAACTAAAAAACACAGCTCATCTTCTAGTTTTGTGTAATCCAATTTTTCCATTTTAAACCAAAAGTTTAAAAAAAAAACAAATGGAGCAAAGTGGGAAAACCAGGTTCTGGTTACCAAAGTAAGTCAATCGCACCTCGCATACCAAACATTACATTACTCTGAAACTCTAATGTAACTATCTAGAAAACAAAGCCCTTTCTTTGTTTAGTGTGTTTGCATTTTTTAGTTTTTAAACCAAAATTGAAAAACAAGAACATGAGCTATTTTTTATCCATTAAAACTGAAAATTAGGTGGAACAAAGTGGAAAAATTGTGTGTGGGTGAAAAACTGTGTCATTTTCCTGTCAAAAACCAGAACACAGGGCAATTTTTTCACTTCCTCGATATCCATTAACACTGAAAATCAAGGAAAGTGGAAGCAGGCTCGTGTAGTTTCCATTCTTCAGATTTCTTTTGTTAAGCGAAGACCACACATCAATAGGGAGGGTAAACTGTAAGTAAAATGAAAAAATCAAAATAAAAGTGAAATTTTAGTGTCAGGATAAGGAGAAACACTGCATCATCAGATTAAGCCAAAGTTGGTTTGTTAGTGTCTAATACAGTGATTATTTTAGTTGAGGGGCTGTTGGTTAATACTGTGATTGATACTGTGGAAACTGTTACACCTATTCTATATTACCAACCCCCCCAAAAAAACTGATCAGACAGCATTAACAGTCCTGGTGTGTTGTCTTAGATCTGCTATATATACACAGGAAGCTTGCACTAGATAATCCAGCAGAGCTCCTTCTTTCTTGTTTTTATGTTTTGGTTTTTGGTTTAAAATGGAAAAAAAAGATAGGATTACCCAAAAACACCCCAAAAACAAGCTGTGTTTTTGGAAAAATTGGCAGTTTTTTTTAAAGTTCTCAATAGATATATGAATAGAAAAGTGAAAACACAGGCTTGTTTTCTCATTTTTTAAAACTTTCTTCACTGGAAAATGTATTATACTTTACTGCCAAGTTGTGGCATAGAGCTTCAAGGTCAGTACGTTTGCATTTTGCAAAGTATTTTCACGAAATCAATTTGAATCAGTGTCCACTGGAGTGCAGTAAAGCAAAGTTTGAAGACTCCCTCCAGTTTTTACCTTGTTAACATGCCCATATGGTGTTTTTATACACTAGTAGGCACCACATCACTTAAAGCTGTGTTAATAACAGACTCCTAAATATTCAAACTTAGGTTTCTATGCAACAACACTAAGGAACTAATCTTGTTAACTTACAGATTGGGGCTTCTTGTATCATTGTTTTTCTTCAGAATTGGTTTCCAGTTTTAACATGTATTACTCCAATGCTGCATCTTGCCATTCTGTAGTGTAGAGTAGTTATACAGTGTTTGAGCAGAGTTGTAGGTGAGCTGGTGTGCTCAAGCTGCAGCATATGGGGTGGAGATAGAGGAGAGCTGCTATTTTTAGTCAGAAAAGGATTATTTGCATGGGAAAAAAAATCTAAATATATGACTCTACACAAAGATGTTGTTTTTAGGAGTTTAATGAATAAGGTTAAATTAGGTTAAATGGTACTTTAATGTTTGCACAGCAGAGTAAGACAACTAAGTGCTGACAACTACAGGCACACTGATTTATCTTCATCTGCTGGAGAAGTCTGCAGGCTTTTTCTTGCCTCATACATAGTGGATTTTGTGTTCTGTTTCAAACCTGACAAGAGTTGGATCTAATCAGCCTGCTCAGTGCTCTGGTATGGGGAGAGTGTACTCTTCTCTGCAAAGACCCAGATAGACGTTTGCGTATATCTTTGAAGAAATGCAATTCCACCCAAATATGAGAACATATTGTGAAATATGAAACCTGTATACATGTCGATCAGCTGTACTGAAACATTCCAGTCCAGGTAGAGTAATGATTTCTGAATCCACCTCCTTATTAGTGTAGGTGAATACACAGAGACCCATGCCTCAGGTCATGTCCTCTATTACACTGTGACATATCTGGATTTACTCGTGATTAGTGCTGTGCACATCCTCAGCTATCAAACATGACTGAAGCTGTCACCATCTCATGAATCGAGCCTCGGGGCAGACATGATGTACTTTTCAGGAGCTTCCTCTGGGCGAACTCGCTCGATGCCACTGTGGCGAAATTATTCAGGGTGAACTTGTCCACCCAAAGGCACCGTGGTGGAACGCTGACAGTTTGGGGGTTGTGTGATAGCTGAGAGTGTTGTCATATGAGTTATAATTGAAGCAGCTAGATATACCACAATGCAGCAGATTCCTGCTCCGGCCTTGAATATGCTCCAGGCATGAAAACCCATTAAGATGCATTTCAGAAAGCAGCGAAAGAGTTGAAGAAATGATGTAAGAAGGAGAAGGAGGCTGCAGACAGAATTATCATCACTTCTACACAAGGCTGCCTTTAATTTAACTAATTCAAATTAAATGATTTTTGTGTCAGTAGTCAAATCATTTCTTTAAAAGACCAGAGTTGATTAGATGATGACATACTGCCGTGTTCTTCATAGATACAGTTGCGTGAAATGGTTATTTAGTGGCACAGTAACGTCCTGTGCAGTAATATGTGGTTTTGCATGTGAGATTTAGGCAGAAAGACACAAGAAATGAGAGCAAGCAAGAAAAAAAGGAGGTGGAGGAAGAAGGGAAACCGACAACACACAAAAAGTCATAGAAATATAGAGACTGCAAGCAGCGCCAGACTCTGTTTGGAAGTCTAGCATTCATTATGTCTGTTTCACTGGTGCTGGTAGTCGGAGCTCAGAAGGAGATCGCAGCCAGCCGGCAGAGAAACCAAGGGCACTGCCAAAGGCTTGATTTACACAACAAAAAGACATTTCACCCTGCGTGACCTGGACAGGACTTTATGGTTGTTTCTCCAAGTTTTTGCCAAGTTTATGTAGCTGCTGCTGCCAAAAGGAAGTATTCCCATAGTACCAGCTGTGAATGTTGGCCGCTGCGCTTTCCTCTGCATCCGTCCACGCTAGTTGCATTTTTGCCGATTGTGGATCCAACTTGTGTCAACAGGTATAAAGTTTAAACTCCATTAAAGTTGCAGCAAGAGGCTGAGCTCAGCCATTACAGAGAAGCCAAGAGATGTTACTTGTGGAGAGCAGAAAATCGCTGCAAGTTCAACTGAATAACTGCCTTACCAGTAAAATACCACTTTGTTATGAAAGCCAGAACAGCAGCGTGCAGTTGGCAAAGCACAGAATATGTAATTGTATTATTTGTGGTTCAAATGTGGCCTTAAATTCCTGCTTTTTTTGACCTGAACCATTATGTAAGTGTAGTAACCTACTGCCAAAACAGGTTGTGGGGGATTTAAATAGACATCTTGTATTTACAATACTGTATAATAAAATAAATACTTGGATTGGGAGTGATCAAGATCTTAGTGTTAAAACAGAGCACAGGTGGGGAAGATGGGGATGCCATTAATTTTACAGGTAGCTGGGGACTTTATAACAAATAGTAAAATAATTAACTTGACAAAAGTGCAGTATGAATAACCGCCAGATCCCCAAAGTTCTTACAGTTAATCCAGTTTTGTTTATCAAATTGCCAATCCAATAGTTGTCGAGATATCTTTTTCAATAAAACTCAAACATTAACTTCATGACAGTGCTAGAGAACAACAGGGAACCACCGTGATAAGAAGGGCTGCACAATGTTGGGGAAAAACAGGCAATGCATTGTTTTGTTTATCTATATATTGCTATATGAAAAAATACCGGAATTTTCCCCTAGATGACTTCAATAACTCTATTTGGGAAGAATTAATTATTGTAGGATGATTTTGGTGATTTTGCAGGGGAGTGCAACTGTATAGAAAATGAAAAAATTATTATTTCTCAAACGGTGTAACACTCACAAAGGAATCCAAAATAGTTCTTTTGCTTTGGATAGTATTCAAATCTGGTGTTGTATTCGTGATGCAGACCTTTGTGGTGCTGATTAGGAGTCAAACAAATTAGTTGTGTTGCCTCATGTTTTGGCAACGGTTTCAAGACACTGCTAACTGTTTTTCGTCAACTTCAGTCTGTAGCAGAAATATTTCCATATAACAGAAAAGGCTGCGAGATTATGGTCAAAATGATTACTAGGTCAGGATCAGCTAATTTATCACAGTTACATGTACAAATTTGAACAAACTGATCACTACCTCCACCTCCAGGTTGTGCTACATTCCTGCTAACATACAAATCTGAAGATTGTCACCTCAGAGCAAAACCTAAATAAATTGTAACCAAAAGATCTCCCTGACGGATCAGCTGCACTATATTGACTGAGTTTCTCTAAATGCCTCACATGCAGGCTTCAGTTAGAAGCTAGCTAGACGGCTGTGCACAGAGAAGCTTCAAGTCACCACTCAGTTATTTACAGAAGCTGAAACCAACTGATGATCTACACTGCAGTCATTCATGTTCATTTAATTGCCATCATAATTAATGTTCTAGTAATTGTGCAGCCCTGCAGCTGACGTTCCTGTATTTCTGTTCATAGATGATTCAGATTGAACTAAAGTAGTGAACTGACTGACATGGTCATCCATAGAGTCACAGTGCTAATGTTGCAATGAGTGATGCTTTTATCCTTCAAATGGAGTCGGAGTTAAAAAAAAATTAAAAAAAAGCCACCTGAGATTTCTTCATAAATGCCCTGTTTGCTCCAAGAGTCCCCTCATATTCTGCTCCACCTCTCTGACAGATGGGTCAGGGCTGAATATGAGTGTTACATAGTCACAGGTCTGTGTTTCATCATTACATCGTTAGATTTGAAATGAACCATGATGTGCTTACAGGTGTGCGGTTATTAGCCGTTTTACAGCTGCTTCAAAAGTGACTCAGCTAACCAGAACTGAGGACCAAAGCAGTCTGGTCAGCCACCATAGGGAAAAAAAAGTCCTATTTTTAACTCCAGGCATCACATGTTTGAGTATTTGGTCATATTTTTCTGGGGCAAAACAGAAGAACTCACCGTCCAATTCATCATATAGGTAGAATTTAACTGCTAATTCTGTATTAAGTGAAAACATGTTTTCCAGTTTGAATAGAGTCCTGATTACACACTCACGGGAGATGGAAAATACCACTTTTTTTCAAAGTGAAATGTGTGTACTCACCTTTAAGAGGCAGTGACTGACAAGCTCGATCAAAACACGCCGATGGCAAGATGACAGGCGCAAGAATAAACTGATATTTTCATTTAAAATCCTCATTTAAGTTGGGTGGAGCTCTAAATATCATGATAGAAAATGGCAGGTAAACACACACACTAGACAGACACACACACACACACACACACTAGACACACACACACACACACACACACACACATCCTCTGCAGCCCTGATTGAGTGTAAGTGTCTGCGTCGGCGGTCAAGGTCAGCTGATAATGGGAGAGATTGAGGACAGGGTGAGGCGGCGGGGGGGTCGGCAGCAGTCTCAGGTAATGAGATTTACGACCCTGAGCTCTCACTGCACCCCTTCCCACACCCACTCCCACCCCGAAACCCCCCCGCCGCTCAGCTAACATGATTTATAGATCTAATAGACGTCAGCGCTCCCGCCTAAGATAGAGGCTTCACATTATCACTGAGGGAAAGTCATCCGTTCAGCAGGGCAAGAATACAGAGACAACTCTACCAAGATGGTCCCCGAGCATCAGAGTGGCTGTGGCGTCCAGATGCTGCTGTTCAAACCATCAACACATCAGCGTGTGCATTAAAGATGCTTCATTCATACTCTTTACCACGTTTTGCTCCAGTGTTTGTGAAAGCGGCTTACATATCAATTCTTCTTAAATGTCTTTACAGCTGCTCTAATCGTAGGTTTAATACTTTTTCAGAATAATACATCATATGATAATGTGTGAATGGTTTACCCTGTAGTAATGACTCCACAGATAATCAGTACCTGACTTTGCCACCCTCAGTTTAACAGGGTATTTTAGCATCTTTCAGCTCTTTGTTTCGGTTTTCTAGCTCTTTGTTTGGGTTTACAGTTAAAACTCGAATTAAGTGAAATGCTACATATTTGGAGCCAATAGGCAGACGAAGTTAGCAACAAGTTGGGGAACATGTTTGCCAACATTGCATTTAGCAGCTAAATGCAGTTATTTCTGTCCAGAGTTGGTGGAGACCAAAGCAGAGCTAAAAGAAGTGCAAAAACTGGACCTAAAATCATCGCTTGGCTAGAAATGGGATTTCAAAGTAATGATAATGTTGCTGTGTCTGCAGGGTGTTTATTTAGAGAGTTGATAACAAATAAACTGCTATTTGCTAACATATTTGCCACAACTCTATATTATAATGTCAAAAACATGTTTTTCCTTCACCTCCAAATGGCCAAAACAAATTAGATTTTCAACTTTGAGATATTTTTTGCATGTATCACCTGTAGTGTGCTACTGGATTGGTAAACTTACCCATATATAAGCTTGAAATCTTGATATTTAACAAACGAAGCTCATCTACTTGTCGTATTTTTTTTTTTTTAAATCATGAAAAATAAACTGTTTGGTCCTAGCAGGTTTTGTAAAAACAAAAAAATTGGTGTGTAAAGCCATCAGTGGCTCAGCTGTGACCAGCAAACGTTATGGCAGAACTGACTGAACTGCAGGCTGTGTTTACACAAGGCAGATGGGAATCTAGTATTGAAACCATTGGACACCAGGATAAATGTTGTACATGTTGATTTTTTTTGCCATTTTTGTAAAATATTCAAAGAAATTGTAACTTTAGTTTTTTTCTTTATGTATATTGTATGCCATATAAATGTGCTATTCTGCACAGTAGAATACATTTTTGAGTCCTCTCTACTCCTAGTCATGGTTATTCTGTTTCCATAGAGGTGCCGGACTTTATATTGCAGTGAAAAATGAGGCCACAGTGTGTAAAAATGTGACAGGGCTGGACTGCTTGGGGTTCAGAGGGTTAACTTAATACTGAAAGTCACTCTGAATATTATCATTTGTTTACTGAACAAAATAAATATTAACAGTGTTCAAGCAACAACAGTCCAATTTAAAAACATAGCTAAAAGGAGATTAAAGTGATTAAAAAGCAATCACAGGAGGCAACTAGCTGTCACGCAGGAGTAATGGGATTACTCTGACATGCCACCCTTCACACTGTTCTACTCATGTGATAACACTCTAAACAGAATGACATTCAACTGAAACAACACACGACGCTATTGTTCCAGTACGCTTCACAAGCCAGCTGAGGCGCAGCGGCGGGAAGGATGGAAGCCATTGAACTTACTGCTCATTACCAGCACAACCTCTCCTGGAGCAGCAAAACAACAGAGGCAACATTCAGTGTCTGTTCAGCTCTGTTTACTGACTCTTCGGCACAAAAAAAAAATAAAAAAGCCAACAGTATGGTGACAGCCAGATTGCCTCCCAATAGATGCAGTGCTAATATTTGCACTAGGCCTGCTGTACGTGTTGAAAAATATGGTAGATTGGATTTCGAGCACACCCGAACACACACAAACACCCCCTTCAGTTGTTTGTTCTCATGCAGTCTCCCATCTTGGTGTATTTTGAGAATTAAACCAATAAGCCCCCCTGCTAAGCCCAGCCTAGCAGTTATTGATGTGCTGCCTTTTTATTGTCTGGAGTTTATTCTGTTCATATTCTGTCTGCCTTTGTGCCAAGAAGCAGTTACTTTAAGCAGCCTGACACCGAGGGGGCTCCGAGCAGCTGTGGAATTTCACACAAATATATGTAGTAGGAATCACATTAATGCGCCAATATCCGTCGAGGACATGTATTTCCTCAAATCCTTCGATTGTTTTAAAGATTTGTACATGAATTTTTCATTTCATTTCCATTCGGCGTGAACAAAGACGAGATTAAAGGCCATTTTCAGACTGAGAGACATTCTAAAGGCACATTATAACCAGTTATTGACGAGTGTTCCAATCTAAAAATGATTAAAACCCAGTCTAAAGTGTTTATACTGTGCCTGACCCCAGCACACATCTTCTCTCTACTTCACTTGATACTCAACAGATTCCTCATAAGTTCATCATCCTTCCCTTTCTTTTAAATAATGTGCACAGATAAATATTCAGAGTTCATTTGGATATCAAGAGAGATGCCGAATTGCACAGAGAAATGACTACCAACCCCGAAAATTCAATTTAAAACCCTGCCTGCTTTCGTTTTATCATCTAATTTTTACATCATTTACTGTATATTACTTTTAGTCTGAATATGAGTCACATTTTTTCTTCTTTTTTTTTTTGGAACAGCAATCCAGAAATGTCATTACCGCGATTCTCGAACGCCTCTTCATTTTCTGGGCTACGAGTGCAGTGTCATTTGTAATATTTCTTTACTACAAAAGCAGTTGGGAGCTGGACATTTTCAATTAATAATTACAAAGATTAGATCGTTTTTGTGTGAATACTAATAAGGTAATTGTGGCGTGGTGACAATCCTGTCCACCAGGCATGCAGAGATTTGCGTTGCCTTACATTATGCTTGTAATAATTTGGATTTTTGAAAACATCACACCACTGCTATGAGCTGATTTGATGCTCGCAGCTGGAAATAGAAACTTGACCTTTTGACTTTTCATCCATGTTGCAGTGCAGCCTTAAACCTAACTGCTATTCTGCTGTTTTTCTGCTCATATTTTAGTTTCACTGACTTCCACAGACTGTTGAATATTATTATTGCATTATAGGCTATAAATAAAATACTGCATATGTAACATATATACATACTTTAATAAATATCATCTTACTGTTCGAAATACTCACTTGAAAATCAAATTTGTACCTGAAAATAGTCCAATTTAAATGCACAATTCAATCCTGTTTGCTTAAACTACAGTATATTTAGCATTTATACACATTCATATTAATATATATTATTTTAACAAGTGTATAGTGCACATATGATACTGCTAGAATCTTTTTTGCACAATGTATTGCACAATATACACAGCTTTAGCTCTAATTTCCCATATACAACACATGCCGCTTTTTGTTTATGTAATTTAGACACATTTTTATCAATTTTCTTACCTCTTACCATGTCTTTTCCTGCTGAAATGAGCACATCATGACATCTGCAACTCTTTTCTGACTTATTTTAGTTCATTATTCGCCTCAGAGGAAGCTTAAAGGCACACGCACACATTTCTAGGAAACCGCCTTAAGAGAGATAAAAGCAAATCTAACACCAAAAACTTTCTGCTTCTACGATTTTGCATTTCCGTACCTCTTTCAGCTGACTCACCAGAAGCCTCCCGCCCCCTGTTCTCCTCTCAAATCATCCCGTATCATCTGCTCCTGTATCATTTTATCTCCTCACACCCACCGCCTCACTGTGGGTGTACGTCAGTGCTCAAGTTGACAGCCAAGTTTGTCACTTTGATAACAGGTGGGATAAGAGGTGTAGTCGGGCGAAAAGACGCAACAGAGAGAGAAAAAAAAGCCCCTCAAACTTCATTTCTTCCGAGATTTCAATAAAAACTTATTTACAGCAGGCGCGCTTACAATGCGTTCGGATGCTGTTATTAATTTCGTTTGTTTATCGGCCACTCAGCTCTTTCACCTGAGGTAACGTTCTCGGCTGCGAGGACAATAAATAGTGCAGCTCAAGTGCCTCGACAGTTTCTCAGCTCAATGGAGGAAAGGCACTGTTGATTTCTCAGCGGTGTCTGAGCTGCTTTATTAGCGCTAGAACTAAAGGCGCATATTTTTTCCGTCTGTTTGCTCCTCTGTTTGGTGGAAAATAAAATGAAAAAAAAAAAATACAGCCTCCTGAGCTGTGAGTATCTGGAGGTTGCAGAGGTAATCAGCGTGCCATCCAAATAATAAAAACTTTAAGGTGACGGGGAGGACAGCTTTGTGTTGTGGTTGAATAATGGAGTAGAATGCTGTTGTTTGAGTTGAGATATACGTTTCAATGAGGCGGAATCTTTCATAAATGATGATGCACAGACTTAAAAACAATCAGATTAATACCAGCTAAAAACCACAGCCAGCCACTCGGAGCAGCATGCATTCAAGCAAGTACAGTAGCAGCACTTGAATGCAACAAACATTGCAGCTTTGTCTCAACACAGAGGAGGGCGAGTGCTGCCAGAGAGAGCTTAAAATGGCTGCTGAAAGTCAGAATACTGGAGCTGAACCAAGCCCAGCAGACGGTGGACAGGCTTGCGGTTGGATGGCTGGGTTCGAAGGCAGCAGCTTGTTAGGATGGAAATGGATTAGTGAGAGGCACAATGGGAGTCTTAGGCGTGTCTGTGGTGTTGTGTTAAAGCCCTGCCTACGTTGCCCGGGCTGCTAGACTCATTTATGCCCAGCGGTGCATGCAGCAGCCAACTCTCACACACAGGGCTTTTCTAATTGCCATGGCTTCTTCTGCGCTCGCAGCGACAGCCTTGATTCAGCATCCATCAAAGCCGTGAATTAACCTGCGGCGTCGCACAATTGTTCTGTTTGTCACATGCAGCTGGAAATGGAATTATTTCTCGAACGCTGCTGCTGCATTGTGGGAAACGCTGCAGAGGGTTTTTTACAGTAGGGTGGAGAATTTGTGAACAAAAAGCAGGTTTCCATCACCTCCGTATCCAAACACAGCAAATGACTGAACAGTGTGGCTCTAAACTGGTTAAACTCACATTTATAATTTGTTTTTACGGCCTTCAAAACATACACCAGCGTATTTTATGAAGAGTTTCTGTTTATTTCAGCAATGAAAGCACCATAATTCCCATTAATATGGCTACTCTGGCTCTATGAATCATGTTAATTTTGCCTTCTCTGCCTCTGTTGGAAATTAGCTGCACAAACTCGTGCCATGCTTCCCAACAAAACAAACTTTTGTAATAAATCATTTCAAAATATTGTTTTCGAGTCTGACTGAAATTCCACAGAGAAATTTGTCGCCAGCAACGGACATCTTGTTAACTGGATTAGGCATCTCCATTCAAGGATACGCAGTCTGACTTAATCATGCTACACACTCATCCATGCATGCTATTAAACTGGAAATATCCCTTAAATTAAAATGACCACATTTTTAAATTGAAAACCGGAGAGGTTTCAAGATTGGTGATGTTTTGCTGTAAATGCAATTAAGATATCCAGTGTTGTTAAGTATGAAATAAAAAGAACGACGATTCAGGTTTTGGGATTTCACTCGATGGAGGCAAAAGTGACGGGTTTTAAAGCAGTGACTCTTCCCAAACCTGACATTGAGGTTCAGGGTAAAACACAGTTTGCATCTGTATCTTCTGTCTTTATGGTGCAACTCTGCATCAAGATTAATAAGGAGTCATGATTATTATTTCAAAAAATAGGATGGGCAGCAAAACTGTATTTCGTACTATGACGGCTGCAAAATAACAGAAAACAACCATCTCATAAAATACAGTCATTTAATAATTAAAATGTATTTAATGTGTAAAAACAGCAAAAATGATCTACTGTGTATACAATTGGACTTATAATGATAAAATGATTCATTGCACATTTGTGTTAAGAACCTTGAAATTGTACAAGATTTCTCTAAGTGAACAAATCTATTTGACGTTCATATTCATATCAATGGGATCTAACAAATGTATTTTGTATAACATTTAACATGTTGAGATGGATTTTCATGCTCAACAAAACAAAAATCTTTAAAAATGAATGTAAAATATGACTTTAAAAGGTAACACTGGCATTTAAACTATATATTATACTATGACGGTTATATTTTTCATCTGTGGTTTTCATACATACTGAACCATGCAGCACAGCCGTGGCTCTATCACATCTTTACCACATTGTCCATGCAGCAGTTATTTACCAAAATATATTTGAATCCCAAAAAATCACACGTCTGTGCACTACATTTACCCTTGTGCAAGGAAATGAATGGCTTAAACGGTGCACTAAATGTTGAATTTGCTCAATGAAATAGTAGCTAGAAACTACAAAGCAGTGCTGCACTGATAGATGAGTGACGACTACTGAGTGATTGGATTTTGTCATCTAACATCTAGTGGAGAGATGATAGGAAATGAGGGGAGAGAGATGGAGGATAAGAAGCAGTAAAGCTCTTGCCCTAAATGTAAGAACGCAGTGGTTTGGATGAGAAACAAGTTGCATCTGTTTTATTGATTGTCTACATATTTTATCGCTGTACCTGAACATACCGGCAAAAATCCACAGTAACTCCAGCCTTTCACAGGACTGAAGTGTAAAGACAAGCAGCAGTTTTCACCTGAGACATTTAGACTTGTCACCGTAGGAAAAGTACAGATGTAAATAATGAATGATTGCTGGTTGCTTCTGGGTTTGTTGCTGTGCATGTCGGCTCACTGTCACGGCTTACTGGGACAAATAGAAAGAATAAAACCATCCTTAATATTATTAGAAACACCTGCACTTATCCTCCTGTGGGGGAAAAAGGAAGAATCCTTTTCAGGCTTTAGAAAGTGTCCAATTAACTAGACCTGCATGTCTTTGGGCTGCAGGAGGAAACTGGAGCACCTGGAGGAAACCAATGCAGAAACAAGGAGAACTACAAACTCCACACAGAAAGTTCATCAAAGGAAAATCCATAGAAAAACAGCAGAGTAGTGGAGGCACTGTGTGACTGACAGGTGATCTCTGGGAAGCTCAGAGAAGGAAAAAGAGCAACACAACAGGCACTTAGAACCAAAGATTTTGTGACAAAGGCAAAAAAAAAGAAAAACGCTACATGTTGCTAAGCTAATGGTCTCAAAAATATACCAAAGTCAACCTCTTCTACTAATACCAGCAACTGTTTTCCATATTTATCATGCTTGTGCTGCCATAGTCTATATTTGTCGCTCTGAAGTGATGCTCTATGTTGTTCCTCTGTGCTACAGGCTTCTGTTGTGCACAGGCTAATAAAACCCCATTAATACGTGACATTGTTGAAACATTTGGTGGCATATTCCTTTATCATAATGAACACAGGCGTTATAGTTCATTTTTTTAAGCAATCCTGATGATGTTAATACTCTCTAGTGCACTAAATGTGCTGCTAATAATAGTCCCCAAATCTTATGGGACAATATTGGCTTATTTCATGTACTTCAATAATGGCATCATATGTTTTGTGATAGATGCAGACATGACATCTTTATTTTACAGAACATAATGCAGCAAAAGATGCCTGGAGTAATTTAAAAAACGGCGTCATCACATAGTTTTTCCAGCCGAACAGCTCTATGGTTTACAACACTGTCTGCAGCACATGTAGCAGAGTAGACAGTGGTGTGGAGTCAAGCTTTGTCTTGATGGTAAGTTGCTAACTAATTACTGTCCATAATTTCCTCTTTTGAGTATAAGTATAACATATCTATGAACAAAATCAGCTGTGTTGTTGACTGTCTGTAGCACATGTAGCAGAGTAGACAGTGGTGCAGAGTCGAGCTTTGTCTCTATGGTAAATTTCTAACTAGTTTGTGTCCATAATTTCGCCTTTTCAGTAAATCTATAACATATATTTCAACAAAATCAGCTCTGTTGTTTACAAAACTGTCTGCAGCACATGTAGCAGTGGTGTGGAGTCAAGCTTTGTCTTTATGGTAAGTTGCTAACTAGTTTGTGATTCCATAATTTCCCCTTTTCACTATAACTCTAACATATATGTAAACAAAATCAGCTCTATTGTTTACAATACTGGCTGCAGCACATGTAGCAGAGTACACAGTGGTGCGGAGTGTCTTGATTGCAACTTTTCAATATAACTTCAATAAAACTCACATATAAACACAATACCACCAACAGTAGAATTTCTTACTCCATAAAATTGCTATCAGCCCCAAAAATCCAGTATCAGTTGTTCTCTAGTCCCCAACAAATCCAATGTTTCTTCCACTTCGAGAAACATTTGCTAAAAACTACAGTGCCCAGCTGTTTAAGGAAATTATTTAGCCATTTCTAGAGATTAAAGATTTAAGTCCTAAACGTCTTTAAAAGATTAAGTAAGAACCACTGGGCTTGGGGCTGAGTGCCAGAGCATTAGTATTAGTACAGAGTATTGAGAGACAGACACACATAACACATTGTTGGATTTGTACTTTTAATAGGATTTGTTGTCAATAAGGAAAATCTGAAACGCCACTGGCTTTATCCTCTCAATCAGCAGCGAAAGACATCGCCATCTGAAAAATAGTTCTGGCTGGAAAAATCGCACAAACATTTTTTTTTCAAAAGTGGTATACAAGTGTGTTTGTTAGCTAAAAATAGCATAGAGTGTGTCTGTGGTCATGGCTGTAGTGTTGTGCAAGTGCAGCCAGGGTAAATGAGGACTGACAGGCCCCTAATGCCCTCTGCAGCGAATAAATGGATAATCGAGGATCCTGTTGTGACGCCCCCCATCCTGTGTCTGAGATGAGACACGTTGCCATCTGAGCACTCCAATGACACAGCCAGAGATTGATTTTGTGTGTGCGCTTGTGTGTTTGCGAGAGAGTGACAGAAAGATGGATTTATTCACTGAGTTTCATAGTATCAGTCACACTATTTACATATTCATTTCTCATATTATAATGCAGTGACAGTGATGTTATTCCGCTGCGCTCTCCATGGTGTCAGTTTTTACATTTGCACTTTTGCATTTCGCTGTGGGCCTCCAAAGAAGAGGCAGGGACACATGTCATGAGATTTGATGCTTAAACCCTCCGCACTGTTATCTCTTAACTTCTCAGGAATAAATTGATACGTCGAGGAGCACAAACATGAATAGACCTGTAGCCGATGATTGCTAGTTGATATTATGGCTTTATGGTTCTCAGAAAAAGTACAATTTGTGTGTGCAGAAGAAGATTGTGTGAAGCGATCAAAGGCTCCAGAACAACTACTGAGGAGGCACAGAAATTTTTAAACCAATAAAATGCAAAAAAAAATAGTGAAAAATGCAACAGATGATATCCTTAGATTGCTTCGTTTGTCTGACCAACAGTCCCAAATGATGAAAACATTCCATTTAAGATGCAAAACAACAGAAAAAAAGGCCTAAAATGTTTACAATTGAGAAGCTGCAACCACCAAATGATTACATTACTGTCAGTAGATGAACTGTTTAGTCTTAACATTGTATATTTAATATTACTGCATTAAATTCCTAAAAATCTGATTTGTTGATGAGAGTCTGTATTCATTAAAGTGTTTGGGTGTAATAGAGGTGCAAGAATAAAAAAGAAGAAGTAAAGAAGAAATATACTTGCACATATAAATGAAAAGCGATGCTGAGTATGAGAGTAACTTTTCCTTTCATCACATAAACAGTAAATGCAGTAGGTCCCACAGCTTTACTAATACATAAACCAGGTGTAGGGGTTTGTTCAGATGCGGGTTAGATTCCTCCACCCAACTGGAGATTAGCCTCATCCATGTTCTCCCCAGAAGTTTGGAAAGTGAGCAAAGTTTGTCCTTCATAAAAAAAGCTTCGAAGTAGCATAACCTCCTGAACCCCAAACAGTTTCTGGACAATTTTTTCCCTTCTGACACATTTTTACTTCTACTGTGGGCAATATGACGTCCTGCACCTCTATGGGAACAACACAACCACAGCTGGAAGTAGAGGGAGCTCAGAAATGTCTTCTGTGTGGGATGACACAAAACAAATCATAAAAAAGTAAAAAGGAAAAGTTGACTTTCTTTTCCAAGTGCCCAAGGGTGCTACCGATACTGGAAAAAGAGATATGGTGACTGTATGTATCATAAATATTTTACTGCTTACATTTTAAATATGTTGCCGTGCATGTTGCTTATTTACTATGTGTAAATACTTCAAAAAGTAGTTTCTCAGTTACAAGGAGAGGCACAGAAGTTATATATTTTTACAGAATCGGATTGCAGCAAAGGCCATAGGTTAGACAAAAATATGTATGTCACATACACAATATAGTGAGTTTGATGAAATATTACAATCATGGCCAAAATTTCTGACAAAAAAGCATTTTACAGATGAGTAAAAATTGGAC
Organism: Dascyllus trimaculatus; assembly: GCA_024666655.1. NCBI lineage: Eukaryota > Metazoa > Chordata > Actinopteri > Pomacentridae > Dascyllus > Dascyllus trimaculatus. The sequence continues at coordinate 13,356,130 of CM045465.1, forward strand.
TATTGCAAACCTGATCATTCGTTTTTACAGATTCTAGCTTTGATTATTGGTGTAATTTCAGGTTTTGATGGTTAAATACTTCTCTGTTATGCAAACAATAGCATACAATATTAACAAATAATAAAGCTACAATATTCAGACCACAGATTTACCAATTTGCACTTGCTGGATATAAAACTGGTAAAGAGAAAACTGTCGTTTTCAAAATCAAGAAAAGGGTGTTTACTTTCTCCGGCCTGTGATCGAGAACGATAGAGAAGTGTAATGAAATAAAAGCCAGGCAGAGGAGATAGACTACTGGGCAAGTCACGTCCGTCTGCAATGCACTTATCAGGTGGGGATTTTCTGGAAGTGTCAGTCGGTATAGGAAGCCTTCAAGGCTCTCGGGGAAAGGGGATGCTGCGGTAGTGACAGGGCTATCTGCCTCTGACAGCCCAAAGACCTAAAACCGGATGGCTGGGAGAGATAAGACTCTGTCGGCACTGGACACACACAAACAGACAGGACACCCACACACACACACACACTCAGGATGCGGGTGCACTTGCCTGCACACATACAAAAAACCGCACAAGCGCATAAACACACAACCACAACACTGGCATTCACTTTGCATGAACAAATTCCCTACTGCCTGACCACTCGCTCATTCATTCACTCATGTGCACTGACACACAAACACACACACATCGGCTCCCTGTCTGCCAGCCAGCGAGGCTTCCCATTAGCTGTGGTGCAGTGTGCTGGGTGAGGAGCGCTGGGGCGAGAGACATCAATTTGCTTCCTCTAATGCGCTCGCTGCCCCCACAAGACATATTGATTATTTCTTCCCCGCAAAGCGACAAATAGCAATTTCGGGGGCATAATGGAGATAGATGGTTGGTTTATAAGAAGCCCCCAAAGAAAAGTTGTAAGGGGGTGGAGGGCTGAGGTGGGGGAGGAGGGGGGGGAGATGGGGGATGCTCTCCCTCCTCGACTCTCCATTCCTCGCCTCCACCTCTCTCTCTCTGTCTGCCTGCTGCCTTTTGACTTTCTATCTCAGCCACCTTGTCCACTTTCACACCAGAAAAAGCAGCTAAAAGCAAACAAAACTGAAAATGGAACAAACACAGTAGAGAGGCAGGCTGTGGTTTAAAAAACAGAAATGTAGTGAGAGACGGGTGAATCTGCAGGAGGGTGAAGGTATGGAGGGGCTTTAGGGTGCGCAGATGTTGAGGCGCGCCACCAATGCACATTCATTACGCGCCTCCTCCTAGGAGCGTCGCCTCCTCCCGTCTTAATGGTTGTACTGCAGAGAGCAGCTGCTGCCGCAGTGTTTGCTGAGCCTCACCCTCCGTCTGTTACATCCACTTCATATCCCCCTTGTTAGCACCAGTGTGACTGATCCATAGGTTGCTCTCGCGGTGAGATAATGAATATTTGATTCTCAGGTTGGCTTGGCAAAAGTTTGAAGTTCATTTCGAGTTCTGGGATGAGTTTCTGTTTTTAAGGGACTGGAAGCTGGATTGTTATTGACATTTATGGTTAAAGAGGCTGCTGTGTTATCTTTGCTGCCCTAAAGGCTGTTCTCACCTCATCACTTGATCAGATAAACTCCTGAGATGGAGAATTATACAGTGTTTTTTTGTTTTTATTCGATTTAGAGTTGACAAGAAGACACAGCAGTGACTAATGGAGTCCCTCAGTCTGTTTTTCTTTGACTAATGAACATTAAAGCTGACAAGAGATTATCTGTTAATCGTACGGTTGTTATATAGATTGATGAGCCTTTAATTTGTTTGTACAGATTCAATTTGTTTCTATATCTGACTTGATTTATTCACAGAAATGTTCCCAAACTGTATCTGACTGTCATTCTTTACAGACATCCCCTGTAACCCCAGAACATTTCCTCTTCCCCCAGACAGCGAGTACCGATCACATTGTTAAATAACGTGCTGGCTGATTCGCAGAAGCTGATAACTGCCAGCTGTACAAGTCATTGTTGCTGCAGACTCCAGGCAGTAAATGAGGTAATACATGTGTGCTGATGGGAAGAGTTCAGCTGCAGAAAACTTTCTCCACAAATATGAAGCCTGCTCTTTGTAAGTGTTGACAAAAATCCATGATCTTGATTGTAACAGACACCATATTGCTGATCTGACACATGCGTGGTTTGGCTTGTGATTGTGTCACATAAAACTGGCTAAAGCACAGAGACGCAGTAATTGATGTCCTGAACTGCTTGCAGTCTGAGCAGATGGTTGAGGTTCAGACGTTACACACCCTGAGGGGCAAAGTAAGTAAGTATTTGACTGTTGGTACTTAAAATTAAATTTCAACTTATCCACTTTGCAATTCCAAATCCATATGTGGGTGCAGTAAGTGTGGCTTAATTTCAAACATATGCATAATAACCCAATCAGTCACTAGCATATGGTTCATAGGGAGGTCCAGCTTTACAGACGTGGTAGCCACTCTGTCACTTTGCTGGATTTGGCTTCACGCAGCTAATATGATCAAAATATAACCAAATTTTACTACAAGTATTAGTTTTTTCATCATAAATCAGTGGTTCTCAACTGGTCCAGCCTCAGGACCCACTATGTCTCTATTAATATCAGTCACGACCCAAATTGTTGAAGTTTGCTGTTCCTGTTAACAAATTAAGGTTTATTTGGGTGGAGTCTCAATGCATTTTGATACAACACAGGAATATTTTTAGCTTATTTTTTGCTCATTTTGGTATATTTTGACGTTTTTACTAAGTTTTGGGGTCTATTTTGGCCAATTTTGACAGATTCGGAACATATTTTGGTTTATTTTTTGCACGTTTTTAAGCATAATTTCTCCAATAAGCTGACAGAGCCAAATCAAGAGGTTAATAGTGGGCTGCTACTGGTGTCACCACCACTAAATATCCTGCTATTGAAAGCAAACGGTGTCATAAGAAACACTTCCTTTAAAATAAAAGACTTCATACCACTACTTTTTGGGGGGACATGCTTCTGCGACCCTCTAAAAATGGCTTCGCGACCCACTTTTGGGTCCCGACCCACCAGTTGAGAACCACTGTCATAAATCACAGTCGGAGATATTGGAGAACATCATGCAGCCATAATATCCCCAAAAATCCACCATCATTGGCAGCTTCATCTGAATATAATCCAATATTTACAAACTGCAAAATCTGAACACTGTCATGCATCTTGTAACTGATATTTTACAATAATATATAAATGCCAAAATAACAATGTCAGAGTCAAATGTAATGATGAACTCACAGAGAATAATCGCCTGAATGTGCAGCTCCATTCGGCTTTGTGGAGCTTTGTAGCAACTTTCACCTCATTGTTTGGGCTCCGTAATCCTTTGGATCACTCTCGCTGCTCTCATAGCACAGTTTTCAGCTATTTTCAGAAAAGAAGTTCTAAAACCGACTAAGCTCTACCTGCTTAGCACCAATCCAGACACAAATGGACAGATTTACCTGCAGGTATGAATGCACCCGAGACGAGTTGAGTTTCGACCGGACAGACCACGTTGGGAGGTGGTCTGGGCCACATGTGACCACATTCTTTTAGCAATGTGTGCACTCATGTGTTCTGGACAGCTGAAGGACCTCGAGTGATGTCCTCTGCATAAGTGGAAGTGCATACTCATTTGTAGGGCTGAACGATGTTATCAAAACCGCAATATGGACAAGTGGAATGTCAAAAGGAGCTGCAGTTTTGTGATGGAGGCAGAAATGTGTCACCTATTATGAATGAAGCACCTGGTCCACAAATCACACTCTCTAGATGTAAGCAAACACGCTTGTTTTTCATTTTTATATTTTTTGGTGGAAAAAATTGCAAAAATGACCATTCCCACTAAAATATACATCAAAATGATCTGATTACCCCCCACTCCCATATAATAGCCCTGCTTATTTGCCAACGGCATCATTTTAGTTCTCTGAATCCAGTAGTACTTTCTGGGTATTTTTGGCTTCTGTGAACGTTTCTTAACAACCGTAGTGCCAAGCTGTTCCAGACTGTGTACCTACTTTTATGACAAGAGGAGAGTTTATTCATTTATTGACAAAAGCAAGAATTATATACCACTGATGTTATCGTTGAAATCCCTGAACCCCAAGCAGTTTCTGGCGTGTCCTGCAACTCCATAAAAACAGCACTGCAATGGCTAGAACTCAAAATGTTTTGAAAAAAAAAATGCCCACAGGTGTTACAAATAGTGGAAAAAATGGTGTCTCCACATGTTATAGTTATTTATATACTTACAGTTTTAATTGGTTTCCATTCTTGTCTCTTATTGGCCATTTGTGAGCACTGGCTGCAGTTCAGCCCACTTCCAAAAAGACAGTGAATTCATGTCATTTAATTGTTGGTTGCTTCTGAGTTAAGAATAGCTTCACAGTTGCAACGAAGAATGTAGAAGTTTTGGTTTTTTATAGAATCTGGTTGGAACATTTTTAAATGAGACATGTAGAACAAAATGATTTGGATGACATATCACATGGCCAGATTTGGTGACATTTTCTGAAAAAATGACGTCACGGATGATTTGGTCAAGGACATTTGGAAAGTTGAAAATCTGACAATGCGCCTAATTTCTGGCCGTATGAAATAGTGTTGTTTTATCAATTTTTTTAAAAAGATGACATGCCTTTTATACCTACCGGCTGGTTTTGGGTTTAGAAGGCTTTTTTTAAAGACTACCTATGAGAAGTGCATTGCTGCTTTCCACTAGCTAAAAATAACAACATGTATGGTCTTTGCAGACTGAAATGAAGTACGTGTTTATTTGCTTGTAGAGCCGGGAAGTGACATCTGATCACAACTGGTCGCTTGAGACGCATGTGGAGACTCAGTCTATTGTAAGGTGTGAACTGACACACTTGGAACTGTCCGACGTGATCAGATCACTCAAGATGCATGTTGAGGTCGGGTGTGAACAGGGGCTGAGAGTCTGACTTGTGAACACAGTGGGGCATTTAGCAGCTAAAGAGACAGATATTCCCCTCAAGAGGTGGTGGAGACCAAAAATGGAGCAAAAATAGGGTAAATATTAGGCGTAGATGTAGGATTTGAGCAGAGGCACGCCTCCAAAAGTACTGGATGTCTAAACAAGCAACTATTTTCTAACAATTTAACCATATAAATTTAATAAATGTACAGACAAGTGGCCACAAAATATTTATTGCACTTTAAACACCATCAAGTTAGAATGACAGGAGGCCTTTTAACTGAAGACATTAGGCATGCCACAGAAGAAGTACAGATATAAACAATATAATTAACGTGTCATTGCAGTGTCCTGGTAAAAACCCTTTTTCTCATCTCACATTTTGCTTTGTCATAGCAGCAAATGTTCAGTTTTTTTTTTTGTTTTTTTTTATTAACGATGGCTCCAGAAACCATGACTGTGAGCCAGACTGTTGATTTTTAATGTTATCAATTACACCTGAATTTCTCCAGCTGAGAACTGCTAAAAGGTCTGCAGTGAAAATGGTCTGTTGTGCATGCTGGCTCGCTGTCAGACTGTTATGACTTACTGGGACACTTGAATGGAACAGAACCATCATTAATGTCATCAGTAACAGCTGCTATGGCGAGTCAAAATGTCTGTGCTGCAAGCCGAAAGTTTATCCTGTCGAAGAGTATTTTCCTCACCTCGCAGATTTTCTCCAGAGAATTGGCCGTCTTAAATTTCCAGTGCATGAATACCCAACTCAGTGTTTGAGCACAAGGCATGTTTAAAATGAAAATTTCTGTCTTCAGCCTAATTAAAATGCTCTATTTTACATAAAATATCATGTTCCTAGTAGAAAAGAATTAACTTCTGATCAAATCTGCTCAGCCTGTTTGGAAACAGACTGCAATAAGAAGATTAATACACCTCCTGACTACACATATCTTCACTCAGTGGTTCAATAATCTGGATTCCAGCCGCATAATTATTACTACGCAAAGGTCATTAATAATGCAGGATTGACATTTACTTTCAGGTTCTCAGACATTTGCTATAGCGTGTCACTTTTTTCAATTGGCTGATTTATCTGTTCCCTATTGTGTGGCGCACAAAAAGCTCCAGCACCAACTTCTGCAAAAGTATTATATTTGGCGAGCAGGGATTTTGATTCAGGACACAGGAATGCGTTTGCACCCTGAATGTGTGAAATATTGCAGGGGAGGTTCAGGGGGTTTTCGAGCTCCTATTTTTCTCACGGAGCTGTCCTCCTTCCATTGCTCGAGCCTCACTTCATCACAGTTCCCTTGAATATTTCATGCATCTTTTATTTTTATTCTTTTCAAACCGCCGTCACTGTTTAGTCAGTAGAATATCTTGAAAATCACGTCCTTGTTCAAAGCTTAATTATTAATTATTCAGTGTCGAGTTTGTGGTGAGACTGACAGAAAGGTGAAGTTGTGGCTTTTATGCTGTGAATAATATGAACCTTTTGTATTTTGTATTAGTTTATAATGCATATGTGATGCTGCTGTCACATTAAAAACACCCTTGGTTGTGGGTTAAAGCTTAGAATTTTAAGTTTGCATCCTATTTACGGTAACCTCATTGCACTTGAGCCATGATGCAAAGTTGCTAATTCTGTTTTAAAATACAAATTAACTTCTTCCCTCCTGAGTATTTAAAGTTTGCAGATTGTATTTCAGCAGCAGGGACACGGCTGCTCAGTTCAAATGTATCCCGACCTCATGAATATGAATAAAGCGAGCATGACAGGCCATTTTGTTGTTTTTTAGCAATAATGGATCAAAGCCTTAATTGTATGCAACAAGACTGCAGTGGGCCATTAACCACAATAAATAATTTCCAAAACTAGTTTAAAGAATTGCGAAAACTTTGACCGTTCAGGCGGTATTTTTATGCCCCCCCACAGGCGGCCGTTATCAATTGGGTTTTGTTAAATGGAGGTAATGTAGCCATTACAAAGTGTAACAGCGGCAGGTTCTCTGCTCACATGTAAACCGACACCCTTAACGAAATGGAATTTTTAAACACCAGAGACAATCCTCAGCAGACTAATAACGCTGCCTTCCCCAGAGATGCAGCAGACCTAAATTATAGGAAGCAGCCCAGACAGACAGAAGTGACACAGAACCGCATGCAAAATGAGCTTATTATCCCTGTTGCTGTCAATGCAGCACGGCCAAGCTGTCAGTGATCACAACAGACATGTTATATACGACGGCGGTATTACAGGCACCGCGCCTGATAAGAGGAATGATCCACAGCAGTGATGAAAACAGACAGGTTAGATGGAGGGGAAAGAGGGGACGGCGGCGTTTGGAGGACGGGGATGATGTGAGGATATCAGGCCGGACAAAGAGGAAGGGAAACATGCAAGAGAGAGAGGGGAGGAACAATGGATGGATGGAAAGGAAGAGTAGGTGGATGGATGGAGAGATGGAGGGATGGCGAGGGCGCTGGCTATTATCCTGCATCGATTTACTCCAGTCAGGGATGGCTGGACGCGTAATGAAGTGTGGGATCTGGGGGTTGCCGCATGCGCTTGTCTGTGCCTTATAGCTTTTTGGATGTATTGTGGGCTGATGTGTCACCTGTGTGCGTTACGTGCAGACGGCGAAGGTCTGATCTGCTGTGGTTAAACACAGAATTAGGCCTTTGACTCGAGCAGGATTGTTTGAGCGAGTCACTGATGAGAAACATCTTTGGAAATGATAAAGACAGAAACAGAACTAAGGCAGTAAGTTGAAGATAATAGTGAAGCATCTCAAAGTCAGGTTCGGCATGGTTAAAGGTTATTCTTGAACATGCAGTCCTTACCTTTCTGACTATAAGTCCATTTTAGGCGTTTATATTCAGTGAAAGAGCGTCTAAATTTGTGACACTGCAGTAGTGTTAGCAAATATTGCCAGGGCTAATCAACAAACTGATCCACAGGTAATTAATTGGTAGCATTTTTAAGACAAAATCATTGTTAAAGTCATGTTTTAAAGCCAAACATTCATGCTTTTCTTTGCACAATGTCTTCTTCTTCTACAAATTCGCCATGTCCACTGCAGATGACTAAATATGAAGAAATACCACCTTTCCTCATAGGGTTTTCTATATAGAATGCAGGTTTAAAGGAACACAAACAAAGGAGATGTTGGTAATTCACAACAGGAATTACATCAGGTAAATTAAGAGGCAGCAGAGGGGGAATCGACATGAAGAAAGAGTCGTACCTCTCTGTCTGTTTGCTATTACATCCCTCACATGTGCTCTCTTCCTGCATCCCTTTTTTTCCCCCCTCCTTGATTTCCCTCCCCCGAAGCCCGACACTTCTTCTCCCCGGTCTAATCCGCTGCTCGACATGCTCCTTCTTTGTTCTGCGACCCTGACAAGTTGTCTCGTTCCCCGTGCTCCGAGGACAGCCCCGGTGTGCTCGGGATAATGGAATGAAATGCAGGAGTGATAAACCCCCGAGGATGCTGGGAGAAAACACAGGAGTGTGTCAACCCCGGGTGATAACACTCTATTCTCCGGCGTCTGTCGGAGAAGCGGGGATTATGGTTTTACAGGCAGGCTTTGCCGATTTGCAGCCCTTTCTGCGGGGCCAGGATGTTTACACTGGAAGGTATCATGGGTGTCATGGGGCACCAGAGGAATACTCTCACATCTGTCTCGCACAAAGGTCTTCATTAGTTTTGAGCCTCGCTTCACATTGTGCAATCATATCATAGTGGACAGGTAATTTAAAGTCACCGTATCAACACTTACTGCACTGCTAGGATGTTCTAATTCCTGGAGAAATGCCACCTCAACCAAGGATAGTTTTTTTTTTGATCCAGTTTCTCTAAAGTGTCACAAGTTGGAATCACTATAATCGGTTGATGCTACACTTCCGCTGGATTTTGCTTCAGTAATGTTGGTGCTGTGACATTTAAAGTCTGGTGATATTCAGTGTTTTTCCCTCTTGTCAACAAATCCCACAAAAAGACCAGCCATTATAAGTAACCACAGCCTGATGTCGCTGTGCCATCTGTGCCACAAAGCTCCATAGTTATCCAAAAAACTATTTAAAACACATCAGTGGACCACATCATTGCATTGGGTGACACGTTCCTTCATGATGATGAACATGGGTACCGTAGCATATTTAGCTCTTGTCGTTTATACACCATCCTGCTGCTGTAAGCACTTATCGAGCACCAAATGTGTATTAATCCACAACTGAAACTAATCCCTAGTAAATGCTCTCTTTACTCCTGTTTCTGTAATGTTTCCCAAAAACTGCAGTTCGCAGCTGTTCGGGAAAATGATTTAGCAACGTTTCTTTCTAAAAGAAGAGATTTTTTTATTGTCCTTTAAATGCCTTAAATCTAAACCAGTTTCTCAGTTTTTTGTTGTTTTTTTTTGCTACTGTCACATTTTTGCTTACTGTAATCTCATATTACTCCAATATAAAGTCCTGCTCCTCTAAGGAAACAGTACCACCATGGCTAGAGGTAGAGAGAACTCAAAAATGAAAGTTGAATTTTTTTCTGATTATGTATTTTACAAAAACTGACAAAACCTGCAGTCAGCATGTACAACATTTTTCCGAATGCTCTCAGGTGTAACAAGTACTGGAAAAAAAATTCTCCATAGTATAGATATTTTGCTACTTACATTCTACATTACGTCTCCTTTCGGCTTAGTGTGAACACAGCCTGCAGTTCAACCCAGTTCAGCTGAAAAGTCCCTGAATTTTTGTCATGTAACTACTGGTTGTCAGTTGAGTAATTAATGGCTTTACGGTTGCGACGAAGAACACAAAATTTTAGCTTTTAACAGAATCCGATAAGGCAAATCAATGTAATTTTGGCAAATATTTAAACCAGGCATGTAGAATAAAGTGAATTTGATGGAATGTCACAATTTTAAGCTTAGATTTGGTTAAGCTTCTCAACAAAACTGCAAGTCACAGAGGAGTAGTTCATGAACAAATGACAATTCTTTCTATTTTTGCAGTCTCTAGCTCTGATAAATGGTGTCGTTTTAAATATTTTGATAAAGAGAACATGCCTTTCAAACCTGCTGGTAGGTTTTTTTTCTTGAAATATGTGCGTTAATATAAAGGTGAACATTATTCGTAGATGTGTGACCACGTTCGAGTCTCCTTCATGAAAGTCTGATGTGCTGTGTGGCCCTGAATGTAAATTGAGAGGTGTGCATTCATTCGATCTGGGATGCTGGGCAGATAAAATGCATTTTTATTAGATTGCTGTCATAGCTTAGGATTATTGAGCAGCTGCAGTGTATAGAGTTACAGTGATGCTCAGATTGAATGAATATCTGCATGGGAACCTGTTTCACATGGGATTTGGAGTCAGTGAGGTGGAGTCAGAAGCATGAAAACAGGTGAACTTCTGAGGACTTTTGTTATTTTTGATAGCATTTTTTGTTCTCAGTCTAGTTAGTGCTTTTCAGTTGTTTCCACCCTTTGAAACTAGTTTAAGTCTCAGGCCTTAAACGTCTAATGTTGAAATACAACAGTTCAATATTTTCTCGGCCTGTTTCTCTGGCCTCTGGGCTGCTTGTCTGCCTCTGTGCTGATTACCTTGACGGTAATTGTCAGTGAAGAGTCGAGCAGTTTAAATACTCTCCAAACACCGCTTCTGATTAGTTCACATTTCAAACCCGCTGAGAGAACACCGAGTGTCTTTGCTCTAGCCGCCGCTCTGGTCCGCGCGACCTCTCCATTATTAGACATGAAATAGGATTCAGAGGATTCACAAGATGTCCAGGCTTTGAGTTAGGATTTTTTTGTTGCAGCGAGATGACGAGGAATCAATAAAAGTAGATTGGTAGGCCTGGTTTGTTGAAGTAAAACAATTACCAGAGTTGGATTCTCTTGGTAAAGTTCAGCAGATGAAACTTGGCCACTTCTAGCAAACGCTCCGTCTCGTGCTATTACACCGCCGTCCACCTACTCTTGACCCCAATCTCCCACATATCCTCACAGATGGGGGGAGGTGGACACCTTCCCCGTCCTCAATCTAACCCTCCGCACAACACTCTGACTTAACCTCAGCCCATCTGACAATTGCACATTCTTCAATCTGACCTTGACCACAAAGAAAAGGGGAAAAATAAGTGGGGGAGGGAGGCTCATAAGAAAACCTCCCGCCCTAAAAATAGAAAAGGTGGCAATTAAGTGCCAATCTAATCATCCCTCTGGTAAACGAGCCCTGAAGATTCCGCCCTCATATCCCCGAGGCTTCTTTTTTTTTCTTCCTCATCATCGCTGGCTATCGGCTTAATTACGCCCCCACCATCCCCAGATAAGAGAGTGATAGCCTTATCACCACGGCTCATTTCCAAATCCATGAAATTAATAAAGTCTACCTCCCGTCTCAGTTCTGGGGCCAAACTTATATTAGCTGTCACGTACGAGAACTCAGTGAAGTAGTACTTCTTTGCCTGTTCGTACAGTTGGCAAAGAAACGCTACAGGAAATCATCCTCCTGGAGATTAAAAGCAACGAGGGGAAGAGTGTCTTTGTGTTTCAGGCAAATGATATCTGGGCTGTAGTTTTTCAGCCTGATGAGGGTTACGTCCGTGTGTTAGTTTTATGATTCCTGTGGCCTCATTTATCATCCGCGTAGTAGCCGGATTGTCCATTTGGTTTAGTTAACTACTCAATTCTCCTTAATCTCTACCTTGGGAAAACTGCTAATTACACAGTTTTGCTTTCAAGTGGACTTTGCAAACATTACTTGCATGAAATATCAATTAGTAGGACCATGTAGTAAAACGCTTGCTGCCTGCAGACAGTCCCAGCTTGTTATAACCGATAGTTCCTTTATCTGTAGATCATCAATAAACCTCTAATCAAATAAAGCGGAGCTCGAGCTGCTTCCCAGTCGGATCCACCTCGAGTCTATGAGCTTCGTGTTGGCTGCTGTAATCAGTGGGGAGACAGCTGGCTTCACCACGCTGTTCCACCTGCCCGCTCCCCTGAGTAAAGGGCTGTGCTTCACCGACCAAATCCACTCCAAGTCTCTCTCCGAGGCACACTCCAGCATGACTGGCAGGGGTCTCACACATCGATTTCAGGGAGAAGGGGAAGGTTGGGCGGACCCGTCACCGGCGCCGACGCTGGCAATGGAATGAGACGGGCTCCCACTAGGTTTGGGCCTGTCATTTATTTCTAAACGACGGCAGATGGTGGGTTTGGCGCTTGCACCATCCTCTCAATCTCCCAAGGTGCACTTGTGTGATGGATGTGGCGAATGGGAGCGCTGCAGAGAAGGCTGAGGCACATCTGCGCGGGCCGATAACGGGGGGCAAAGTATGTCTGGGCTTTCTAGCCGTCGACTCGCTTTCACATATTACTCATTCGCACACAGACCTCTGGAGGACTCACTTCTTTCTGAGTTTATTTGCCTCTTACTTTCATAGCTTTGCTTTTCAGCGCTCTTATCAGCAGGGCACCTTTCTGTTTACTGTGCAGGTGGACTTTGAAGTTTGACATTGTTACCTAGCTGGAAAAACCTATACAAACTTTATTTCTACCATGAGACACACTGGAAAAAATGTTTGCTGCTATGATACTTAACGATCACAGAGCTATTTCAACTTGAAGACGTAAGGTTATGTGCAAACTAAACGGGCAATAACTTTTTCAAACAAAAGGGCATTTTATGTAGAAATATAACCTTTCGTAATTGGCTTTCTTTCCTTTTGTTGGTCTCCAAAGGGCTCAGTCTTAAAGCGTGTCTTTCAAGTCTCACATAGCAATGTATAAGTATTTTATCATCCATGCTTTGACAAAGTCATGACATTCAAGGTGACTGAACAACTGTGTCTTTTTATGGGAGTAGAAAGTAACAAAATACTCAGGTTATTGCTGTTTTCTTCCTGTCAACTATTTTTCTAACAATCAGAAATAATAAGGATCAAGTCAGCAGCTGCTAAAGTCTGGAAAGAATACATCCTTAGCCAGCAGTAAGAAAAGATTATTATTTGTCCCCAGTGGGGATTTGGTTTATGCCACACTGGGATGCATATAGATTTAGCATACATGAAACACAGGGCTGTAAATAAAACCCACAAATGCAACACAAATTATACATGCACAGTGGAAATACTCAGTTAAAGCTATAGAACATCAATTACTTAGCAAATTATGAAGAAACAAACTACCTTCTCGCAGAGTTTGGATGCGAGATTACACAGTAAATTAAGAAATGATCATACAGTTGAGAGTCTACAGGTCATAATGGAATATGGCAAACTTAACAAGACACTACAAACTTGTAAACAGGAAATTAGGCTCCACGCTTCACTTAAAAATGATCAAATGGATAGATTTGTCTGTGTCTGATTGTACTTTGTCTCATCGTCAGTGACATTCCAGTCATTTTTAAGCCTGTTTCTGCTCAGAAATATTCAAAAACATCACTGAGCTAGAAAAGGTAGAAATATATAATACATATTCATTCATTCAACCTCGATTTAAACCCAATACATGGAGGTATGGAAGCCTCATTCACAATGCTGCAGAGTAAGAAAATGAAAGATGTAGGCATGCACAACAAGAAAACCTGGATAGCAATAATAGAAATACTAAAAGGTGAATTATTAAAACAATTACACGTTAATTAGAGCATTTAAGATTTAAAAACCAATGAGTCAGTGAAAACAACAGCAGCTAGAAGTAAACTAAGATCAGTGAAATCCTTTCATTTGATTATGTTTGCCAAGATGTATAGATATAATATAGAATGCAACCTCATTAAACATTCACTATGTTAAATCCCTCATAACTTATAGTAGTTTGGTGTGATTAGTAGTGCAACCTGCAAATAATAATTGTTTTCATTCATAATTTATGTTGCCAATTAGGTTCTGAATTCAGTAATTAGTCATGAGCAATAAGTGAGTTCTTAGTGATTCGTTTTGTTCAAACACTGACAAAGAAAAGCTGCATGATTTGTAGACTGCAGCTTAAACCAAAACCATTCTCCATTTTGGCTTGAAATATGGCATAAATGATTGATCAATTATCACAGCAACTGTTTATTCATTCCTTCTGGATCAGTAACGACACCTCAGCAACACACTTTGTCCACTTTTCTGTTTTTTTTAAAGATCCCCTGAATCCAGCCTTTATTGAGGCAGTTTACAAACACACGCCCTCTGCCCACGCACCGTCTGACACAGTGGATCCAAAGACACATTAAAGTGAGCAATCACCGCCTAACAACACCCTTGCAAAGGTCACGTCAGCTTCATCATCCTAATCATTGAAAGCCATCACTTTCCATGATTTAGGGTTGCAGTAAAAGCATCATAACCCGCCCAACCACATCCCTGCCCATAAACGTAGCCATGGCAACAGGGACATTGCGCTGCCCTCCACCGATGCATCTTTGGGATTCTCTGCGCGTTGCTGAAGGGTGACAAGTCAGGCGTAAAGAGTCGATTTAGCTGCGGCATTGGGGAGGCTCGCACATTAGCAGAAAGGAAATAGGAGCCAGCAAATACTTAGTGGGTGATTGGCTCCGCAATAACAGAACAGCCCCTTTGGCAGCTCGTCAAGCGGTGCTATACGGATGCCATTACAAACAGGGGGCCATTAGCAGGCACCAAGGCTTTGTGAGGCATGTCGATGCTTCACGCCTTTAACCCTCGGGGCTGTTTTAAGATGTGTATGATCAGCTGTGGGCTGCTCATCCTGGGTGTTTGCCTTTTTTTACCCCTTAGATAAAAAGAAACTGCGTTTTCATCAACGAATCCAGCGGCGTTGGCATTTAGGAAACATCAGCTCGCATCCAAGGGGGGAAACAAAATCCACCACTTAAATAAAATTTCATGTAACAACATAAAACATGTCGTGCAGATTCCCTCCACAGGCTCCGGTTACATCAGTCTCCTTTGCAAAATGAAGCAATTTGGGTCAAAACATGGCACAGTGTCTGTACACAACAGCCTCAGAGGATCAGACCCAGATCTGAGGCAGAAACAAACCTTCCTGTGCACCACAATACCAATACTGCTCTTTCAGGTCTCGTATAACAATACACAGTATGGTTTAATATCACCTAATGGCAGCTATTTTGTGCACATTTTTGCCACAAGATTTTAAACAGATCCTAAAAGCTACCCTTTGCTGTAGGCAGGACAAGAGCCGCATAATAATGACTTCCTCAGTGTAGGAAAATGTGCTTTGTGATTTTTATGCCTCATGCAGTGTTGAGGAACGGAACACGCCGTATGTGAAGTAACCAGATCTGCACACAAGCTCTATTAATATGCAGTTAAAGGCTGAGTTAACCAGTGGTTGGGTGAATATTTTAACACCGCAGGCTGCACCGATGCTTCCTCCAGGTTTCTTTGTATTGTTTGGTGAAAAGACCTGTCGAATCCCACATAGATGTTATAATCTTAAAACCTTGCACTGACACTTGGACAAAGAAGGCACAGAAATGGCAGGTTCGACCCCGTGGCCACATAATGGGTCATTAGCAATGACATTTCTTATATTCTATTTTTTATTGCCTCTAACATATTTCTATTCTATTAAAATTGGCAAAATTGCTCTTGATAGCTGAAGGAATCTGCAGCTGGTATTCACAGATAGTGTAAGTGTGAGTGAAATAGCTAATTAGCCAATTAGTGAGCTGCTAAGGTGAAGGCACGTCCTCAGAGTACCTGAGATATTTTTTATTCTGTACAGTAGAAACAGGAGCGAGGGTGAATTTAAGAACACTGACAGAATAATAAACAAGAAGAAACGTAGCGGTAAAAGCACGTTTCTCCTCTGCTGCTCGGCCGTGATTGGTTTGCACTTCACTGCATTGCCAAAATGAGGCAGAAAAAATGGTTTCTCAGTCTCGGCTTGTATCTTCACGTGCACTATATTTTTACATGCTGAACACGTACCTTGTTGAAACAAATGTCCCCTGGTGATTTTCCCCTCTTTGAAAAAGTGCCAGATGTACGGGCAGATCATGAGACAAGAGTCCTTAAAGGACCCCAAAGCTTCCAGCCCAAGCAGAAATACACAGAATCCAATCGGGCAAGATACACAAACATATTCTCCAGAGCTGTGGCGTCGACTGGTCAGTCGGTTGGTCAGTGTGCTCTGATCCAGCCAAAGTCTCATTGGTCAAACAATCGCTGGTGCTTCTTTTATAACGAGTAAAGCGCTAGATCAATAGTACCGAGGACTAAAACAATATTTTGGTGGCAGGAGTATATTTTGAACTTTGAACAAGACTGCTGGGCCTAACCTAACGCTAACCGAGTGTTTGTCAGCTCCAAACTAAATGACACTATGTCCAGGAAGGTGTCGGTGTGGCTGCAGTTTGTTGGAATGTAAACTTTAGTTGCAGCAGTTTGCAAATCACAGCTCAACAACCAACATGACAGACTGCCTAAAAACAGAAAGCTGTTTATGCCATTTTCCTTAAATTTCCTTTTGTTTGGCTCACCAGTTGATGTTCTATTTTCAGAAATCCTGTAATTAAGGGCAGATGTACACTGGTCTGCTCTGAGTTATCATTTCAGTCTAAAATAACCATCGAAAATGATCTAACATGCTGCAAATACTAGCTTTTCATGTTTCTTCAAAATCACACAATACTACATGTCTTGTTTAAAGAATTGCTAAAAAATAAGCTACTTGCTCGAACTTGATTCTGCAAACAACAAAACTAAATAAAAGACCAGTGACTCAGGAGTCGCCAACAGTCAAAAATTCTGGGACTTTTCATCTGAACTGGGTTGAACTGCAGGCAGTGTTTACACAGAGTAGATGAAATACAAATATGGGGACAAAAACAAATCTAGATAGTGAAATATCTTTAATATGTAGTGCCACCTTTCCCCCCAGTATCAGTAAGACCCGTGTGCACTTTGTTTTTTCAACTTTTATAATTTTTGTTGGGACATCCCTGCTTTTGACTGGTAAGCCAATTCATTCACAAAAAAACAAAACGCGATCCGTACAAAAGATATTTTTTTGAAAATGGTCCTTTGTGCGGTGGAAAAATTAACTACAAGTGTGAATTGGGGATGGGGGTGGGGGTGGGGTGGGGGGGACCAAACACTGAGCTTAAAAGATTATAGATTAGAGTCATTTCACTTTTGGCTTATGTGTCAATCTGATTGGCTTTTTCTCCATAGCAACAGCAGCCGAGGCTCATGGGTTTTGCAATATTTGGACCCATCCAGCATGCCAAATATGGTTTCTCAGACAGAAAACACTGAAAACAAATGGCCACAGGTTAAAGCTGTATGATACCCACCATAATCAGGAGACTTCGGTATTTCTTTTTAGTTTTTGGAAGACATCCTGGGTGAAATATATCCGCTGTATCTTCAAAGCTGTCTCCCCCTCCAGTAATGTAGCTCAAGCAAAGCAAAGGTTCAGGCTACAGAACCTTGTGGGGTTACTCGTGCTGCATGCCTTCACGGTAGAGTACCACGATTTGAATGAAAGCAATCCACCAAATAGTGTTTGTTATGTAAAATTAGCTGCCTGTCCTGCCCGGGCTGCCTCTACACACTTCAGTAGTCTCCTCTACCACCCATGAGACGGTTGCACAAACAGCCTCGGAGGTTTGTTTATTTTATTTTTTAATTTTTTTTTCCACCACGTTCACAGTCCCGCAGGCTGCCTCACTGACTGGCATCTCATTAGGAGAGCAGAGCGCCGTAGCTCGTGTGGTCGCCGCCAGACAGGCCACGCCACGGGCTGCATGCTAATTGCGGAGGCGTAGCCAGCGTGAGACGACCTTGTGTGGCATAAGAGGGAAGGAGGCAAGAGAAGTGGGGGTTTTTTTTGTTCGGCGTCTGGTGGGCAGGGGGCTTCTCCTCCGCAGAACCGCCATCGTCCTGACCTTGGGCTGCAAAGTCAGCCAAGTCCGACCGCACGCCAGAGTAAGATCACGAAGCGGAGGCCTCATTAAAGAAATATGAAGCGGCGCGGTGTGTCATCAAGGTAGTAAGCGCTTTACTTATCACACTGTGTTATATAACGGCACGTAATGAACAACGTATCTCGCCGAGTGACATTATTCTGACATTAATTTGACGCTTATCGTAACTTTGCTACGATTTCAAAGCGCCCCAACTCGTGCCTTCTGATCGACAACTCATTAGATTCAAGCCGTCGAGTGAAAGTCACATTCAAAAAATGCGTTCTGACAGTAATTTAGAAATCTTAGCAGTTATATATATACACTCCCACCTTCTGTGACATTAATTTACAGCATGTGTTACAGTTTCGAGGTTTAGGTCATCCTCGTAAAGGGCGTGTAATTTCCATCGAACATGAAACGCAGCTTTATAAACCCTGAATATCAATGCATGTGATACAAGAAGGCTTCTCATGTATTTCAAACCCCGCCTGGCTCCATGTGTAATTTCATCATAACCCCTCCAGTCCAATAACGCGACCTTTCGCCGGTGCAATCAATCTCGGCACTCACATCTGACGGGTTTTCTCAAGCAGCGAAAACTGTAAAGTCCTCAGATTAAATTCCAATCAATGACCTAACGCGTAAACACTCGGCTGAAGAGTGAGAAAGGGACGGCGAGAGGAGAGTCCAGAAAAAGGGTCAAATATGGTCACATGGAGCTTTTCCCCCACAGTGAAATAATAACCACCCTGCTCGGAGGAAACAATGGTATCTTTCTAATACTTGAATCCAGGCAAAATTTAATTTAGCTCCCCGCAAATAAAGAATATAAAGGATGCGTTGTGTGTGAGGGAGCGACTCGGCGGCCTGCCTGTTTTAGTGCCATTACTTCTTCCCTGCCACTCATTGATAAAGAGGTGCTGCCATCAGCCAAACCAGCCATCTCCTTCAGTCCTCATTAAAATGTCGTCATATTAAAAAATCATTTCGGGCCTTCGCTGATGAGCGTTTTATTGCCTTCATGAAAATGTTCTCACTTTGGAGGCGACGGGAGAGAGAAAACCCTCGGTGAGTAATGAAAACGCAGGGGGAGAGAGAAAGAGGGACGACGGAGGAGATAAGGGTGATTTGTCGCGTTCTCGGGAGGACGGTTTCGATTTTTAGGCCATTAGTAATTTCTTCATTTCGCCGCCCTACATAAACATCCTGTACAGTATTGTGTGGTGGGAATAAAGGAGGAGTTTGTCTTTAAAGGTGACCTCAGCGTGAGTTCAAACCAGCTCTCCTCATATAATCTATATCGTAGAAAGTCAATTGGGTTATCTCCAAGCTACTTTTCAGCCACTGTTAGTTCTAGTAACATACACTGAACACCTTAAAAATCATATTTTCACATTGCATTCTTGTAACTTTTAATCTGCAGTAAAATTTTAATTGATTTTATTTTGCTGCGTTGATCCCTGCATCACTGTAAATGCTAATCTGCCCCCGTGTTCACCAAAAAAAGCACATTTTCAACCGACTGTCCCTCGGCCAGATGTTAAATTGGCCATTAAAAACGACAATAAAACAAACAACATGCAACATCATAAAAAGGCGGGAAACACGAGCTCAACAGAGGGTGAAAAACCTCAGAGGAGCGAGGTGAGCAACACGCAGACCAGGAAACGCTAAGCAAACACAATTACTGCTAAACTGTTAAAACATGAAGTCACAGCACATTACAGACGACATCAGGAAACCTGTCAGACGGAAAGTCAACCGAGCTCTGGGCTTGTTAAATCATACATGAGGAAAACAATCTGTGCCAGTTCAGCAGCGAGTCTTGTTTATTAAAAGTCTTCACACTAATCTGTTTTATTCGTATTTTTTGAATCAAATAGTGGCAAAATGGTCTATACCCACAGAAAATGTTTTATGTTTACAGAAAATAGACAAATATGGAAAGAAATATAGAAAATATAGAAAATATAGGGAAAGGGGTTTAAAAAACAAATAATGCAATCAGTCAAGT
This sequence comes from Dascyllus trimaculatus, assembly GCA_024666655.1. Taxonomy (NCBI): domain Eukaryota; kingdom Metazoa; phylum Chordata; class Actinopteri; family Pomacentridae; genus Dascyllus; species Dascyllus trimaculatus. Next base: position 13,376,008 of record CM045465.1, read on the forward strand.
ATCTTTAAATATGTCTATTTTGTGTTTTGTGTAGTTTTTGGCCAATAAATTTAACTCAAAATGTGAGTGTTAGAAGGTGAAGGGAACATGACTGTATCAAATATTTTTCCTGTTTTTGAGTGTTGACCAGTTAGTTACTGCTGCTAGATTATTTACAATATTATCATATGTGATGTGTCAAAAAATTATGTGAGTATTTAATTTTTTTTTAAAGCCTAAAAAACAAATCTGTCATTTTATTTTACAGATTTTTTTCCCCGAATTTTTTAAAATACATGAAAATATCAAGACAGTACTCCCTCGACATATCGCGGTTCACTTTTCGCGGTCTCACTGTATCGCAGATTTTTACAGTGTATATAAAATACGTAGCTTACCAGATGAGTAGACGCACGTATGGAAAACACAGCTGCAGCCGCTTCCGCTGGAGCTAGTTGGTCGGTGATCGAAGCCAGTGTTTATAAGAGTGTGGAAAAGAATAATAACAGTGAAGGGAGGGTTTATAAAGCCTTAAAATATATATAAATAATAAAATAAACGTAAGGTCGCTACTTCGTGGATTTCGTCTATCGCGGGGGGGTTGTGGAACCTAACCCCCGTGATAGACGAGGGATCACTGTAAAGAAAAAAATAAAATAAAAGAGAGACTGAATTTTAATTTCTCCTGCAACCATAATAAAATTTCCATTTTTCAAAAAAACTTCAATAAATTGTATATTTTATGTAATTTCATTGTTTTTACACATGTAAATATCGTTTATTAAACATCCAAGAGAATACATGGGATCTCATGTAAAAGTAAAACTAGCGAATGTTTTTTCATTGTGCAAAACAGTAATTTTATCGATGGTTATTTTCCATTATTTTACAGTGTTTCTGTTTTTATTTTTATTATTATTTATTATTTTTATGATTTTCATCTATTTTTATTATTTAATGGATTTTTAAAAATTAATTTTAATTGTTCATTTTCTTCTCTTATACCCCTTATTTATTTACTTATTTACATATTTATTTTACTTATTTACTATTACTGCCATTATTATCTTTTCTTATTTTAATTTAACTTTATTATTTTATCTGGGGTTGTTGTATCAATACTTTTTTTTAAAATGACCAGCCTTCAGTTTTTCAATGTCCGTCATAATTATCCTTCTTTTCTTTATTATTTTTATTATTATTTGGTGCCCCAACTCCCAACATATTGCCATTTTTTTTACAGTGTACTGCCATCAATACTGGTGTAACTTTACATCCGTAGATTGTGGTGAGATTTTCCTCCTCGAGGCCTTAAAGTTTTGGATGTATCTGCCAGACTCGAGCGGTCGGTGCCATTTTTTTAACCCCCCGACAGGCAGCTGCTGGAATACGAGCCAGTAAATTATCTGTGATGGCACTCAGGTGAATCCTCAGTCAGCTCTGACAAACTGCACTCCAGACTCTCCGTGTAAACTACTCTGACAGTGCAACAACTGCTGCTGACTTTGTAACAGGGCAGAAATACTTTGAATTTAACCACATTTATGCCTCCGTATGCTTATCTCTGAATCACAGGGAGCGACCTTTTATTATTAGGTTTTTTCTTATTACCTTTAAACTGCATTCGTCTCTACTTTTATCTAACGCGGCTTCAATCACTTGACTCCTTCTACATCCACATTAAAGGGCATCTTACAAAGCGGCTCGACGTACATCAACAAAAAAACAAAGCATCCGGCGGTGTTAACAACACCTTTCCACTTCTCAGGTCGGTCGGATGTTGCGGGGGGGGTCGGGAGTTAATCTCCTGCTCGCTTACAAACCGCTTCCACAAGCACTTTTTATTGTAGAGACATGTGAAATGGAAAAAGCAATCTCCTAATACCCCTGCAGTGGAGAAACGGCAGCAGCAGAAACTTAGAGGCTATTAGGCGGAATATAAAGGTCACTAACGAGGGAATTTCACACATGCACGCTTTAACAATGGCCTAATGAAAGTCCTGGTCTCCTAATGACATGAGACCTGTAGTGGCTGTATGTTGCATGTGGAAGCTCAATAATGCTCGCCTGTTGTAGCAGCAGCAGCCGCCTCTCTAATGGAAGTCCTTGTGACTGAAACATCAAAGGCACAATAAGGGATTAGGTTTAAATGGACACAATCTCACAGCCATTCATCTCCATGAGCTTATTAACCGAGGTAGCACTTCTGCTCCTCATTGTTTGGACTCATTTCCCGTCTTATTCTGGGCTTTTCGCCGTTTTTTCCATTTCGCCGCGCTTTGTCGCCGAGATAATGAAAAGCAGCGCAACAGCAGCCCGCATGCAGATCCTGATGGGTGGAAGAAGTATAGACGCCGCCGACGCCGCACATCACTCCGAGATGTAAATTTAATACCGCCATATGTTGACGCTTTCACGCTCCAGTGTTGATTAAATGATTTTGCTTTTATCCGATGAAGGAGTGAAAGTTTTGTCTGTGTGTCTCCTCCTGATAATCACATTTCTGCTCAAAGTGCAGCGGAAAATAACGACATTAGCAGATTCCTTTTTTTCTTTCTTCCCTGAGCCGTGTGCTTTTGTTTATGAGCTATTTTAATTGTAAATAGAAACAAGAGCGCCGCCACAATTTATTAAGGAAGCATGAATTATGAGAGGAAATTAAACTGAATTCAGGGAAACAAAAGGCGCAAACACACAGTGCATCAGTGTCCCAGCAGAATTTACACATAACTACTTGATTGGCCTCGAGGGACGTAATATCTACGCTTTAATTTCAGATGGCAAGTAAGCATATCCTGTTACAAGCCATTACAAGGCTTTAATGCCAGGCGCTGGTGTTGGAGATGCTGTTTTGTTATGCTCTCATTTTATATCCTCACTTCTTAGGATTTAGCTCTGTTTGAGATGCGATTGAAAAGATTTCCCGCTATTTGGGTTGGAGTTTCTTGTCTTGCGAAATTTGCTCGCATAATTAGAGATATTCAGAATGACTCCACTGTCTAATTCTTCCTCTGCAGAGGCTGATTCTGAATTAGCAGGGAGAAGTTGCAGAGACGTAAAGTAGATGTAACTAATTGCCCTCCTCCTCTGGGTGTGCAGTACTATTTTGGATTTATTTTTCCTTTTTCTTCCCCTGTAAACTCCTCAGCGGCTGCTGGACAGAAACATTTGTTTCTTCCCCTGGCTCTGGGCTCGTGTTCTCGCCAGTTTGCTTGTGGCTCAAGGTTTTTTTTTTCATTGTTGTTGTTGTTTTTTTGGGTTGTAATACAGACAGAAGATGCCAAAACAGCGTTAGGTCATTACTCATCCCACATCCTACTGAGTTTCTGGGCAGAAATGGAGCACGAGCTTGAAATGTGCCAGTCAATAAAAACAGTGGAGTGGAAAATGAATGTGGTGGATGCAGAGTTCCTTCTGGGTGGTGGTGGAGTTTATGTAGGATGCTGCCATGAAAAACAGCTTATTTGTAGCATCATAGTTTGAATAGTTCAGCAAATACAACCACCTTTAGAATTCCTCTTAACAATAAAGTCCACATGTAATATGTTGAGAAATCAGCTTCTTCAAACTTGATGCATGTAACACATTCCATTACTAAAAGCAGAGGTCAGATTTAAACCAAAAATTACATTTTACTTTCCTTAAAATGACTAAAAATATAAGTTAATCATTGGAAATGTTCCAGTTTTTGAGTGTCAACCAGATTATTTGCAAATACTGTGATCTGTGTGCTATTACAATTATATGAATAATTAGTTTTTAAATAACCTGTTTAAAAATCTGTAATTTTTAGATTTTGAAATACACAAAAATATCAATAAAACTACAAAAATATACTGTTTAGCTGTGAATAACAAAATTTCTATTAAAAAAAACATAACTATATATTCTTTATAATTTTGTTGTTTTACACATGTAAATATCTTTCATTAGACGGTAAAAAAGACTGCATGAGATGTTATATAAAAGTAAAGTTTACATTTTTTTCTGTATTTTTCACATACATAAAATTATCAATAAAATAGCAAAAAACACTGTAAATTTACACGTCCTGTAACTCTGAATAACAGTAAAATCCCCATATTTAAGAAAATCTATGAATTATTACATTAATATATGTAATGTAGTTGTTTTTACACATGTAAATATCCTTAATTAGACATAAAAAACATCCAACAGAATACGCATGATCTCATGAATGTATTGTAATAATGGAAAATTACAGTATTTTTTAGAAGATGGTTCTTTCCTGTTATCTTACAGTTTTCTTTGGTGCCCTAGCTGCTGAAATATTGCAGTTTTTTTTACATTTATACTTTTACAAATGGAGCACGAGGTGAAATGTGCGTGTCAATAAAAACAATGAAGTGGAAAAATGAATGTAGTGGAGTGAAAAGTATGTAGTTCCTTCTGGATGGTGGTGGAGTTTATGTAGAGATGCTGTTGGGGAAAACAGATTAGTTATAGCAACACAAAACTCCTTCTGTTGGCTTATTTTGAATAGTTTGACCAACAAAACCTTTGGAATTGTTTTTAACCATATCAGAAAGTCTATATATAATAAATAGATAGATAGATAGATAGATAGATAGATAGATAGATAGATAGATAGATAGATAGATAGATAGATAGATAGATAGATAGATAGATACTTTATTCATCCTCTTGGGGAAATTCAAGATATCCAGTAGTTCATGTTATATTCAAGATAGATAAGGAAGCAATTACAAAAGAAGGTGCTGGTTGAAGAAATAGAAATAAGGCGCTAAAAATGCAGAAACTGTTGGTATTTACAATAAATAGAGTATTAGAAAAGTAAAAAAGGTGCACTGTGAAAACAGAACTAATACTAAGCATAGATTAAGTATACATTATAATATGTTAGGAAATAAGCTTCCTTAGATTTCTTTGATTTTATGTATGTAACACGTCACATTACTGAAAACACTGGTCAGCTTTAAACCAAAATCCAGCGTTTGTTTCTTTGAAAATAACTAGACTTGTCAGTAACTGATTGTGAATAGTTGATTTGCATATAAATAAATGAAAACCTATCAGATTACAGCTTTCACAACACTCCAAGCATCTCAGAATTGTGCTTGGACTTCCGTTTATCCACTGGAGAAACACGCTGTCGGAAAAATTCGCCACAGAAGCCGAAATGGCAAAATGGGCCTTCGCTAAAAGCCTGTTTTTGGGGTTGTAATATTGGCTGATAAACACTGCGTTCAGAGGGGGGATGATGTTCATTTGTGACATCCTCATTTCATATTCTCACCAGTTGGGCAAGCCTCAGTTTTGAGGTGTAATATAGGCCCTGCCAAATCAGCGGTAGCCCCATTACTCATCCCCCTCTGTGCTGTCTCCTGGCTTGTGCTCCGGCGCTAATGCAGATTACAGGGATATATGAGGGCTATTTTGTTCGCTGCAGGGTGGAAACGATCACAGGCAACCCCATCCCTCTCTGATGCACGACTCTACATCTGTTCCCCCCACGAAAGCCTATCTGGAGATCCATCAGAGCTGAGCCCTTATCAGATCTGAGGCTGCTACATCTATTGCACATCAATTATAGATGCTGTGTATAAAGAATTGGGTCACTCTATCAACACTTGCTCTCCATCCTCAGAGACATTGTTTAGTTAAGTGATTAGTGGCTTGACTTTAGATACAGTTTGTGAATGTTCTAAGTGTTAAATGGTCCATTTATGATACACGGCTGTAAAGACACGAGGGGCCTCCGGTGAAGGAGAATAATGTGCGACTAATAATGGTTTTGCCATGATAATGTGGCTCAAACTTTCTTTGTGCACAAACGAGATGAGTCAAAAGTAGAAGGGATTAATGACAAACATCCACACTTTCTTCGCGATCTCTCAGAGCCTTGGTGGCCCGCGTTTGTGGGATTTGTGCAGGTGGAAATCTACACAGGTGTGAAGTGCATTCTTCATAATCAATAAACCCATTTTTCTCTTGCTGTAAGACAATCCGAGGTGATAAATGAGCCGAGCTGCATTATTTGGAAAATGGCTCGCAACTTAAATTCATTTCCAGCAGACAAACACAGACGTATTATTCAAATTCCTATCTATTCCAGTGACCAGGACACGTCCAAAAAAACGCACGTTTAATCTTTATGCAAGTCTCTCCTCTTCTGCTGGGTAAATAGACCATTCATCATATTATTGGGCTTTTACAGCTTGACTGTTTGAGCGATCTGTCTCTCAAAGAGCCCCTCGCCCTGGCAGCCCAATCAATCATTTTTCAATGAAGATGTCACAGCTCATTGTGTGGCGTGTTATCCCCAAACAATTCCCACCGCCTTTTTAGACGATAAATTAAAAGCTGAACTTATTTTCGGTTCACAAGGACGGTCAGTGCTATCTCCAAAATGTGCAGGTTTAAGTGCTGAAAGTGATATATGGGGCATTTTACCCACATGCTTCACGGTCTTTAATGTTAAATTCACCTGCTGTCAATAATTTTCACCTCAGTGGAGATGTTAGCAGGTGCAGAAACATCTGAGTCTGCTCGCTATTAACTTTTCATTAGGTGCTGTAAACTGCACAAGTCATCAACAAGTAGTTGCTGCTCAGCATAATTGGTTTGTGGTTAATGCCTGTTTGAGGCTTTAAGTGTCAGTGTGAGTGTAAAATCACAGTTTGAGCTCTCAGGAAGAAGCACTTTTTAAAGACTGACAACTGAAACTACAAACACCACTGAGGAAAATATCTTCCAGCTCATGCGTTGTTTCTCAAGCTACTCATAATGATGTTTAATTTAGTAATGAAGCCATTAGATTGAACTATTAAAGGACTAAATGACTGCAGTGCAGCGATGAGGGTTCACTGTTCAGTCCTTCCTAACGTCTCCACTCTTCTTTCTCCTTTGTTCTTGTTGCAGGATCCTTCAGGAGTTGATGCAGAGTCCAGCGACAGCCGGAGCCTCAACGTTCACCTGGTGTTTCACAAAACACAGACAAAAGATATGAATCCCACACACACACTAACACACACTAACACACAAACCCTTACAAATCATACTCCTTTCTATTTAATTAAACTAATGAACATCTTTTCCATCTCTATTATCTGTGACAAGACTGTGATTAGTTTAAAAATGAAAGAAAATTAACTTCAAAATCTGAATAAACTCACCGGTTATGATGGATTAGAGCCTGACTTATGCTAGGTTTTTGGGGCAGAAGACATTTTTTGATTATATAACAGCCAATAATATAAGTATGTGCTCATTTATTTATTTACTTACTTACTTACTTACTTAATAGGGACAGTGCATATTAATGAACATCTGCAACGTTTACAGTGTAAATATGCCAGATTACAGCAAAGATGCTAGTTTCCATCTATAGTCCTCAGGCAGGTGACTAAAAACCTGTGTTATAGTACTATTAAAAAGGGAAATAATTGGGGTTTATTAACTATCTAGCAACATATTTCACAAACTAGTTAGCAATTTACCATGAAGACACCACTTGACTCCGCACTACTGGCTTCCTGGCTGTGATCTACTCTGCTACATGTGACAGTGGATTAATGGAGATGGAGCCATTTTGCATACACCAATCAGCAACAACACTATGACCACTGACAGGTGAAGTGAATAACATTGATCATATTGGTACTATGTGGTGTTCTGCTGGAAAACCTTGGATTTTGCCATCTGTGTTGATGAGACTTAGACACCCAAATAAACATTGTCCCACAACAAACACACTCCCTCATGTAAATGGAAATCCCAAATGTCACTGGCCTACCCCTGCAGGAAAATACACCCCACCACATGGAAAAAACATCAAACAATCAGGAACATGTTGAGGAACATGACAATGGCCCAACATGTTGATTTGACCTCCAAACTTCCTACACCCCATTGTGATCAAGCATCAACAGGATGCAGTGGAACAAGTTTGATTGACAGAGGCCCCACTGTACAAGCCAGAGTACCCAAAGGATCCAGTGCCAACGTCTTGGTTCCAGACCCCATAGGACACCCTGAGAGGTCCTCTTGTCCATGATCAATGGTTCAGAGCATTTTTGAGCACATAAAGGGGACCAATACAATATTAGGCAGGTGGTCATGATGTTATGCCTGATCGGTGTATGTGACAAAACTAATATCTTTGAAAGTCCAATATCTTAGTACTGGTATGTTGTAGTGCAGTAAGTATAGTTTTACCAGTTAAACTGATGAAGATGAAGAAACTTTTATCTACTTTACATGTTATGGTAGTTTATTATCTAATGATGCACCATATTTTACAAGATAATCCTGTTTCTGATCTAATCTGAAGGCATAAAGTCCAATATTTTCATCTGAAATGTAGTGAAGAAGAAATATGAAGTAGTATACAGTCAAAGTCAAGTCAATGTAGCTCAAAAATGTCCTTAAGTTTGGTGCTCAACTTCATCAATGATACACTGTTAGTACCATCAGCCTGTTTCCTTTTCTTTCTTTTTGCTAGCGAGCAGATACTAGATTGCTCAGAAATCACTACAGTCCATTGAATGTTCATTATTAATTTCAGCAGCATCATTACTGGCCATTAAAATGATGTCTAATCACATACATTAAGGCCATTATTATGAGTTGCAGTCGCTGCGGTCTCCATGGAAAGCCAAACTCTTGCTGCAGCCTGATTAGTAAGATTAAATGTAATCGGTTACCTCACCGCTCACGCCTCATCTCATGAGGTCGGTGCGTCAGCCCTCCTCCACTTCCTCCTCCACCTCCCCACCCCCGCTGCACCTACGTTGCATTATTAAACCCGAATAAGATCATTAGCATACAAAGCAGGAAACCTACCGCGGCGGAGTCATGCATATTTATCTGGACGTGCCTGACTTGTGTGCGCATACACTCGTACTGTAACCCCCCCTCTTTGGGCGCCAAGCCGGACCGGCTCTCTGCTGCAGGACTCGCACTATGAAGTGGATATTAATAGGAGCATGTCTAGTTTTAAGAAGCACATATTTATTTGCGAAACATCTGCGCAAGCCTTCATTTAGAACCCGTGCGCAGAAAATGTGTGTATTTGGAGGCAGAGCAGATGGAGTTCGGTTGGGTTCATCAGTGCAGTTTGCTTCCAGCATATCAAATATAGTTTACACACACAGAGGAATTTGTGAATCTAGTAATGCCCACAATACATATTCATCTGCTGCACACAGAGGCACATAATCAAACAGAGAGGAACACAAACAGAGAGCACGGCCCCCTGAATTCTTGTAGCACCTGTGGGTTGCCTCTGGCTTTTGAATGACTCCTTTTTCTACCTTCTTTCCTTGTATCCTTCCTCACTAAAATTCAACCTTCCTGTTCCCATGTGGGGATCGCTTCCTCCTTCTTACCTTCAACCCTCCAGCTGAGAGAACAGCCTCCTCCTTTTCGAGAAGTTAATATTCTTTCCTCCTCCTTCCTCCTTTTTCCTTCCTCCTGTGAGATTGCTGTTGTGTCTTATGGCTTTTTATTCCTACGTGATGGTAGTTGGGTTCATGTAGGAGTAGAAGCCACTAAACACGCGGTGAGTCTTCGACACGCCGGCCAACACATGCGGCGAGCGTCCTGTGGATATGACAGCTGCCATGTTCACATCAGCGTCCTTCCTATTATCAGGAATGTACGTGCAGTTTAAACAGTACACAGCGATCACTGCAGAGAAGCTGGTTTTTGTTCTGACTGTAATGGAAAAACCTTAAAAAGTTGTGTTTAAACAGATACTGGTTTCAAGGCAATAGAAGCATCAGTCTGGGCTGACGGATCAATCAGATCCGTAGCTGTGAACAGACCTACTTTCCTCACCTGCCCGCTGCCTGCATGTGGCCTGAATTTCAAACTCATTCCTGTGTTTCCTCTGCCCTGGGGTCATTGCGCAAAAACTGGAGCTGGAAAGTTCTCAAAATAGAGATCAGGAGGAGACCACAGTTGAAATGAAACAACTTGCAGAGGTAGGTCATCGGTGTTGTTTAATAATGCACAGGATCTTCTTCTCTGCTCCGCTATGATGCTTAAATGAGCAGAAAACCTGTTACTGCTCGACCGCCATGTAAGAGACGCTTCACATGAATCATGTCACACGTAATAAATTCACATTTTGGACATAAAATGAATGTGAAAATGGCAATTTCACATCTTGTCACTGTCCTGTGAGCTCAGAAAAAAACATCCATTGAAAATCCATTTTTTGAAAAAAGCAGGAGAGAAAAGGGAGAATGTTGTAAAGGAGCATTTAATCCCTCGGCTTGAAAAGACTAACAGCCGGTTTCTCAGACGTGGATTAAGCTCAGTACTAGAGTAAAAGAAAAATTCAATGAAGATCTCTACTGAAAATAATGTTTGGTCTAAGACTAGCCTAAATCCATAGCTAGGAAGTGGCTTTCAGTCGTGCCAGTGGCCCTGTGAGACTGGACTTTAGTGTTTTAGCCTCTGAACCCAAAGCAGTTTCTGGAGATTTTTTGCTCCTGTAACATTTGGGGCTCATTTTTCACTGCAATATAAAGTCCTGCACCTCTATGGAAACAGCACAGCCATGACCAGAAGCACAGAAAACTTAAAAATATCTCCTGTGCAGTATCACACAGTTAGAATGCCACAAATCATGAAAAAAGATATGACAGTTGAATTTCTTTGATCACTTACTTTACAATATTTCTAAAAAACTGGAATCAACATGTACAACTTTTCCCAAGTGCCACAGGCGTTACCAATCCAGAAAAAAGTGACTCTATATACTACAGATATTTTACTGCTTGCTTTTATTTTTCTCTGCTGTGTGTATACACTGCCTGCAGTTCAACCCAGTTCAGCTGAAAAAAAATTTTTAAAAAAATGTTGTGATTGTTGGCTACAGTGGAGCCACTAAAGACTTCATAGTTGCTCCAAGAAGCACAGAATTATTTTTTCTTTTTACAGAATCTGGTTACGAGAAACACTATAATTTTGGCAGCTTTTTAAATGAGATAGACGGAATAATGTGATTTTTGATTAACTAGCCTGATTTTAAACTTAGACTTGGCTCATTTTCCTGACAGAACTGCAGCTTTCACATGATTAGAAGCTTCTGACAAACCAGACATCTAACAAGTCTGTCTCTTGTCACATTACAAAAAAAAAAGGCAACATGCCTATCAAAAGCACAGTCTGGTTTTCTAAGCTTTTCTAACCTTGGATAAAATTATTACAGATAATACAGTGCTACCAGTTTAAGTTTCAGAACTACTTAGTGGGACCAATAAGTAAATAAATCCAGGATATTAGTTTAATTGGTTTATCTTGGATTCCACCAACATTTGGTTACTAGTACCGGAGTAACATGTCATTAGATTTGAAGATGGGAGCGTGCCTATGTTCCCTCAGCCCTATGTTCCCACATTTCTAAGATTTTTTTCAAAATTAGGCCCTATGTTCCCACAGTTCCCACATTTCTACCCCTGGTAGTTAGGGGCTCGCCACTCAGTCCCGCAGCTGGCAATTTGAATGAGCTAGCTAGCTTTGAAACTCTCTCGAGCTCAGCACCGCTACTCCAACATGGGATTGCTGGAAATATCTGCATTTTCCCTTTGTGGAAACAGGACCTTAGAAATGTGAGACATGTGAGAACATAGGGCTGTGGGACCATTGGGTTGTGGGAACATATAGCTGACCCCTTGAAGATCATAACTTAATTTGAAAAATTAAAATTAGAGCATCACCAAAGCAGTTATAATATTATGATAATCCATCAAGACGTTGGGGACTCGGAAATATAAAAGCTGATTTGCTTGTGGCTCTGGAATAGAAGTCATAGGACTATTTTATGTCTAATTCCAAGTATATTTGTTCTTTTTTCAGTTCTCTTTTTAAGTTGCTCCCCTTTGTCCTGTTAAAGTAACTGCATTATGCTTCCTAATAAAAAGGAACTGTTCATTCCTTAACACGGCTTTTATTGTGAAAAGCACATTGTGCTTAATTTATAGTTTATCCATTGTTGTTTGTTTCCAGGCTTCTATTTGTTCTTGTCGAACACTCCATGGCCATTTTCAAGAACTACCAGTGTTATTAAAGGAAATATGGTATGTTTTTGTTCATCATCCAGCATTTTCCATGTGAACACCTCCCACACATTCAGATGCATTTGGGTTTTGGAGCTTTACTACGCATATGCTCCTTCTAAAGGTCTTTCTCTTTGGATTGATCAAATCGATTTTCACCATTGAGTCACTTTGAGAACCAGTTTGAAAACTTTTACCTCCTCTCCGTGCCAACTTCTGCCCGCTCGCAAATGAGGTTTTCGAATTTTGGCCGGCTCCAAACGGCCGATAATGGTATTTATCTGCGGTAACTTTCTGCCTGAGTTGAACTCGGTGTCAACCAATTAAACAGGAAATTCAAATCATCCTGCTCGTGGGTCCAGTATGGTGCTGTGGGGTTTGGGTTTAAATGTCAGCCTTCTGTTTGTGTTTACCGTCAAATAAGCCGCTCGCTCTTTCTCCCCTGAACGGAATCTGAATAAAGCCTAAATGGGCCGTCGGAAGAACCAAAAACTGAATTAGTAATCCCCGGATATTACAAGAATTCGACACATGCTTGCAATTGTGTGACACTGATGGGAGCCGGATAATTATTCAAGATGAAATTGTAATAGATGAGGTCTGCTGAGGTTTAATGATTTATTTAAGGCTGTAAGTTGTTATGATCTAATATTCAGTGGGTGGGTTGGGAAGTTTCTTTTGCTTGCATTATCAGTTTAATTTATTTTTCAGGTTCCCACTCCTACGTAAGCTTTTTTCCCTTCTTTATAGAGACACGAGGGGGGTTGAGAGAATAGCAGAGCAGGGGAGGCACATTAGAGGAGGCTGAGAGAGGCTTCGATCCTCGACCAGCGGGGGTCCATGGGAATCTAAAGGTGGGAATCAACCATCGTGGCATCGATGGGAAACAGCCTGTATTATTTAAAAAGGCGTATAAAGGCAAAGTTGTGTTTCGATAGATTGCTGCCATCCTCAATTGCGCCCGAGGGTGTGTGTGCCTTTTTCCAAAACCTCGCATTTTCACAAAATGTCAGAATGTTCAGTGAAATAAGACAGCCTCACTTTCATTTTGACAGCTGTGCAGTATTTTTATTTTTAAATTATGCAATGGCTTTCATGAATCCTCGAGCTTTACAAGGTCACACAATCCTCAAGTTCAGGTAAAAAAAAAAAACATGGAAATCATCAACATCGGGCATAATGGGGTTTTTCATCTGACAGCTGCGATAATGTAGCGTGTTTGTGTACAGTAGATTTAATGTACGAGTGTTGTGCTACTTTATCTGCACCCCCTCAGGCTACACTTTGATTTTTCCTGTAATAAATAATGCTCTTTTGTGTTCTGTGCTTCATTTGTTCCCTGTTGTAACCTCAGTGCTGCTCAATAAATTATGAATCATGCCAGTTCAACCTGCTGCGTATCTCTTGTTTCATTTGTCTGTCAAACTTGTGGTTCTGTTTTGTGTGTGTGTGTGTGTGTGTGTTTTTTTTTTTTTTAATCACACGCATGCACGAGCCATATCTGCACACAAACAGTCATCAGGCCTCCAGTTTCTAGTTTTATGGGTCAGGGAGCAGTTTAACTCTGATCTCGCCGGATTCAAGGAAAACTTGATGCAAAGTTGACACAAGAGGTTGCTGTATGGGCTCAAGGTGCTGCTAAATACTAAAATAAAGCTGTAAAATGATGAGCAAAAGCATATTTTACTATACATATGAATTAGTAATTGGTGTATGAGTAAGGTAGTAACAGGCATAGACACAGGATAGTGAAATTAGGGCTGTCATGATATTGAATATTCACTAAATGATTACTGTGACTGAAGGAATTCACAATATTATCATGATATTTATAGAAAATTGTTTGTTTTCACTCAAAATATAAATGTTGGGAGCTGGAGGGTGAGTCTACAGATAATTCCACAGTATGTTTTCTATAGTTTATTAAATGAGGACCCAACAAGTGCAATTTATTGTCCCTGTTAGTGTCATAATTCAAGTTAAAGCCGCTTTAAGCCATGAAAATTGCCACACATAAAACCACTAGTGTTCACTGGTTCATTAAAAAATGAAGATGTCATTCCTGCCGCACCATGTTATCCCACAAAGTTGTCTAACAGCAGGCGAGCTGAAAGATTGTTTAGGGGTAACTCAGATGCAGAGGATGAATTGCAGAGGCACAGCGTGACTCTTTCACTTTCTTTTCTCGCAGATTTTGGGCAGCAAAGCTCGCCTACACACACACCAGCTGGCTGTTGTCTAGGGGAATCGCCTCAGCCATCTTTTTTCTGATGAAATCAGAGGAAATCCACAAGCAGCCCAAGGCAGACCACACATCCTTTTTTTTTTCCCGTACTCCTTCCCTATTCAATAATTCTCAGTGATAGGCCTCTCCTTTGAGCGCTGGCACCACTCCTCATTCCAATTAGTGAAAGGCAAAGAGGCCCCCTTGTTTGTCGGCACGCAAGCGGTAATTGGATAATCCCTGAAATTTGGGAGAGTGCACAAAAGGGAATCTGTAATTAAACCAGAAAGTCTGTCAAATATTGACACAGATGCATCCTGCAAAGTATAGATACGGAGGATGAGTCAACATTATTGGGCAAGTTTTTAGAGTCCCACAGTTTTATGCACATGTCATTTTTTTGTCATAAAGTTTAGCCGCTTGAATAAAATGAAAGGAGAAAAAAATCAATTCCATCCTAATTTTAAGATGAATAAACATCCTTTCTAATCTTTTTTTTTGTTTAATTAGCTTTAAATCCGCATTTAACATGTCTCCTCATGTTCGCTGTTCATCTCCTGTCGTGAGCTCAGTGGATTTAGCAGGTGAACTCGGTGCAAGAGGCTTACTGAAGCTTTCAGACAGACTCGGTAGGTTTTTCCATGAAAAGAGCAAGTGTTGCAGCGTGTGTCACTATCTGCCGGCGAACGGTTTCTATCCAAAATGAAATTTCCACAGTGTTAAAATGTGACAGCTGCTCCTTGAATACAGGAAAAAAACACCAAAGTGAAAAGCAATTAGTGAAAAGACAAGCAGCTTACAGCTTTTGGTGCTATGAGGCTGCACTGACGATACTAATGAGCTGATGTGTAAAGTTTACCATCTTTACACAGACTGTATATTAGAAAGGGATGCAGTCAGACTGTTTAAAAGCCTTTATTATGGAATATGACTGTCACTATCTTGGTTTTTTTGAAGGATGGATCTGATTCAAGGACACCATGTACACCTATTTGGTAGCGACTCGTCAATCACAAGGTGGCCCCGCCCTAAAACATACCATACTTAATCATCTATTTTACTCTAAATCTAATCACAATTTACAAAATTAACACCATTCTTAGTTAGAAATATTACAAAACTAGAGATTAAGATCATAAACATATTAGGAAAATGTTTATTATGGCAACAAATCAAGTGTAAAGGTGGGTCATTTTCTTATAGACTTCTGCAACCACAGTCGCCCCCTGCTGGCTTTTAGACAGAATGCAGGTTGAAGTCACTTTTTAAACCTAAAGGCTGCATCCATCTCTTATATACATTCTATCTATGCATAACATATTGGTGCAGCCTGTTTAAACATTTGCTGATTGCACCTAAATAAAAAATGAAGGTTGACGGAAATGTCTTTAGCTTTGAAGGTATTTGAACGTAAATCAAAGTGTTAATCAAATTAAATGTTGACCGACCTGTGATCAGTCAATTCATCATGAAAAACTTACACATTAGTGATGAAGATACTTTGCTCACATCACTACATGTCAAACTCATGGGACAATAAGATTAGATTAAAAACTTTTTTTGATCCTGAAGGAAAACAAGATGACATAACATGAGAATAAATGCAGTACCTGGTAGAAAAGCACTGAGATAAGTACAATACATTACTGAAGTAAAATAAAACAAGAAAAGAAAACAAGTAGTGGCAAGGCAATGATGAGCTAATAGGTAATACCACACATGCTATTGAAATATTGCTCATGAACTTGAAATGTCACACATAATGATGAAATATTACATATAAAGATGAAATATTGCACCTTACATTGACAGTGTGGTCCATGAAAGAAAAAATATTACACATGATACTGCAACAAGAGTAAATGTAGGGGATTATTAAAGTTGGCTTCATCATCTAGGTACCATAGACACTTATAATGGTATTTACGAAAATAAATAAATAAATAAAATATTGTGGCACCTTGGACACCAAAAATAGTACTGGAAAATAACTATCTTATAAAGACACGATAATTTTCCTCATATTAAATAAATTTTGTCATTTTACTTAAGATCCTCATACAATTTTTTGTCTTTTTAATGATTAATGAAGGATATTTAAATGTGTAAAGTTTACCAAAACAGTGAAATCGCCTATAATAGTAATAGATATAGATAGAAGTATAAAAAAAGCCAGTAGACAAATATAATGTTATAAACTATAATCTGACAGATTACCTATGCTCATAGATATGCACATGAAAACACATTTAAAACTTTTATTGTGAAAACATGTAAATTTATACAAGATACGTCTCATTTGACAGTTTGTGTAAAATTACAGAACCAGCAATTCCTTTTATTTTATTTCTGTTAATTTTAGAAATGTATTAGCAGCATTCAACTGAAATTAACAGTTTTATCTATTACATGATAAGGAAAGTATTTATGAAATTTGAATGTGCTTTAACAGTCTTTTCATGTCAACATATTTCAATTTGAAATAATTAAAAGTGAAAGGTTTTTAATGTTATTTTTACATTAGGTGTGTAAGTTCACAGTCTGTTTTTGCAAATCATGTTAATATTTTTGTGCATTAGCGCCTTAGTGGTACAAAACGGTACAATAAAAGAAAAAAAATGCGTAAGATTACAGATTGTTTTTTTACAGTGCAACTTTCAAGGCAGTCTACTCCTGTTGAGATCTTTATTGGTTTACTGACCAACATTACCGCCCTTGAGTCCTGCAGCAGACACAACCGAGACCATGTGAAGACAGCGTCCAATTTGAGCCCTTGTCTTTGCAGCCCCTGAACAATGAAAGCATGGCGGCTTTCACGAGCCCACATGGCATCTTTTGAAACGATCCCCGCTCACAATGCAACCTGCGAACATCCCATTGTGACAACGGCGTGCTGAGTTCCACAGATTTTTCCCAACATCTCACTAAAACCCATCACAATGAGACGTCTCCTCTTAGAGTCCACTTAATGAGAGTGTAGCGTCAGCGTTCTAGCTGCAATTACAGTGCTTAGGACTCTTTAATGATATGTTAATGGCTTGGCTGTATTACCTCTCAGCTGCCCAAACAACATTAAATA
Organism: Dascyllus trimaculatus; assembly: GCA_024666655.1. Lineage (NCBI taxonomy): Eukaryota > Metazoa > Chordata > Actinopteri > Pomacentridae > Dascyllus > Dascyllus trimaculatus. The sequence continues at coordinate 13,393,340 of CM045465.1, forward strand.
CCCCGCGGCTGATTAATCCTGCATCCACAAAAACACCCAATTAGAGGGAAAATGTTTGAATCGAGTTCTGCCAACAACTGCAGAGCAAAATAACAGAAGTGCTGCGAGATACTGTCCAAGAAATACAGTAAATGGAGATAATAACTGAAGATCTGCCGATGTCTATTTTACACTTTATTAGATTCTATTAGGATTGTGATCTGATTTGGAGTAACTTCCGAGGAGTTACTTTGCTCAAGGGCACAACGCCAAAACACACAGCTGTTCCTGAACGTGCGGTGTGAAGAAGGTCAAACCTGCGACCTCTCGCTTACGTAACGCTCTGTCTAACCAGCCTGCTTACTCACCGCTGCTGTCTGCATCAAAGTCAGAGAGAAAGAGGCTGTTGAAACATCTAACACGACTAATTAAGTGCATTTTTGTTCTGCTTTAAACCACCAGAAAGGCCTCGGCGTAGCCCGTATCCCTCAGAGCAGTCGCATCCTCTTCAGTTTGTGAATTTCACTGGAAAAAAAAAAATCTTCAAAACCACTTCTCACTCCTCAGCATTATTACCACGTGTCAGACGCCGTTAACGTCTGATGTATTTCCAGCAACTCCCAACACGTCGTCTCTCTTGTCGGCTCGTGATTGCCGTCAACCATCGTGATTATTAATGTGCAACATCTGAAGACTTGAGGAGGGGGAATACATTTTCCGGGAGTTCCTTTTTGTAACGTAGCGGTGACAAAGCACCATCAAGTCCATGGAGGAAGAGAAGATCCCACCCCATCGACAAAGCATACAAGTGGTGTAGGAGGATGGGAATAACAGGCAGGTGGTGCATTTTGACTTGTATGCTACTTAATCAGAGTTGCATTCACTTGGGTATGCGGGTTTCTACTCCATTGCATATACACTGATCAGGCATAACATTATGACCACCTGCCTAATATTGTGTTGGTCTCCCTTATGTGCTCAAAAATGCTCTGAACCATTGGACATGGACAAGAGGACCTCTCAGGGTGTCCTATGGGGTCTGGAATCAGGACGTTGGCACTGGATCCTTTGGGTACTCTGACTTGTGCAGTGGGCCTCTGTCAATCAAACTTGTTCCACTGCATCCTGTTGATGCTTGATCACAATGGGGTGTAGGAAGTTTGGAGGTCAAATCAACATGTTGGGCCATTGTCATGTTCCTCAACATGTTCCTGATTGTTTGAAGTTTTTTCCATGTGGTGAGGTGCATTTTACTGCAGGGGTTGGCCAGTGACATTTGGGATTTCCATTTGCATGAGGGAGTGTGTTTGTTGTGGGACAATGTTTATTTGGGTGTCTAAGTCTCATCAACATGGATGTTAAAATCCAAGGTTTTCCAGCAGAACAGCACATAGAACCAATATGATCAATGTTATTCACTTTACCTGTCAGTGGTCATGATGTTGGGGCTGATCAGTGTATACAGGTGATAAATTAATGAAGAAGTGCCTCCAGTGCTGCATCAGAGCTTAGTCAAACCATTAAAACGTGACTTTTCCAGAAGGTTTTCCACGAATTTGGTGTTTTGATTGTTGCGGTGGAGAAAATGTGGGTTCAAAATGTCTCCCAGGTGTTTGTTCAGGGTACCATTTAGTAATTAGAAAGGCTTGTGATTGACACAGTGACATATTTTAATGGCTTTTCATAGCTGGTTAGTACAACTGGACTTCTCTTTTTGGTTCTTGAAGATGGCTCACCTTTAGTTGTCCAGTTACCAGTTTAATGTTTGATTTCTATAGAGTCTTTTCTGTAAGTCCAGTCTTGTTATCATATTAAAGTCACTGAATACTTCAAGCAAATAGTATTTTATTCACACTGATTTAGATCCCTGTGTTGCAATCAGTTTTTTTTACATTAACAGGCCTTTTTCACTGTCAAAAAAGCCACATTAAATCTACTCTGATTCACTGCTGTAAGGCAATAAAACTTTTTATAGGCGCTGTAACCTGTTTGGGGGCTGAGGGGCAAAAGATTTGCTCTTGGGCCTCCGTTGCCTCCACTTCCCATCAAATACAGAATATAATGAACCTGTAGATGGCAGCTTCATTATATTGAGCAGAGACCCAGAAAACAAAACCCCACAGCCTGTCCCCAGGTTTTCCCGTTTGTCAGTTGGCTCGTGGTAAACTTTACGGAGAAGTCTGCAGCATGTGATGTGATGTTCTACCGAAAACTGCTGCAGAGGCGGCTGTCAGAATGTGACGAGATGCTGGACAGCGTTGGAAAAAAGGCGACTTCAGCAGGGGGCGGCGTTAAAAGTCTGCAGTGAAGACAAACAGTGTAAAGGAACTTACAGTTACAGAAAGAAACCGATTCATTAAAATGTATTCAGATACATACGTATAGCAGTTTTTCCATTAGTTTCAATTATGACGAGGTAGTAAAATGTTACTCAGGTGATCTGTCACTTGTGTTTATGGTTCAGTCTCCGTTCAACGTGAATTCTCTTGTCAGTCTGCATCAGATCATCTTATATATTTATATTTATATAGAAAGTACCCACCATTGTGGTGGTCACTTTCTTATTTCTGCTTGCTACTGTAACAACAGAATTTCCTCATTTGGGATTAATAAAGTATTTCTATTCTATTCTATTCTATCCTGCTACTTCAAGAATCAAATCATACCACTGTACGATATAAACCGACCACCCACAACATTCTGACCACTGACAGGTGAAGTGAATAACATTGATCACATTGGTACTATGTGGTGTTCTGATGGAAAACCTTGGATTTTAACATCCATGTTGATGAGACTTAGACACCCAAATAAACATTGTCCCACAACAAACACACTCCCTCATGCTAATGGAAATCCCACATGTCACTGGCCTCCCCCTGCAGGAAAATGCACCCCACCACATGGAAACAACATCAAACAATCAGGAACATGTTGAGGAACATGACAATGGACCAACATGTTGATTTGACCTCAAAACTTCCTACACCCCATTCTGATCAAGCATCAACAAGATGCAGTGGAACAAGTTTGATTGACAGAGGCTCCACTGCACAAGCCAGAGTACCCAAAGGATCCAGAGCCAACGTCCTGGTTCCAGACCCCATAGGACACCCTGAGAGGTCCTCTTGTCCATGCCCAATGGTTCAGAGCATTTTTGAGCACATAAGGGGGACCAACACAATATTAGGCAGGTGGTCAAAATGCTATGCCTCATCGGTGTACACAAGACAAGGATTATAATAAATTGTATTTATGAATCGTGGTATGAACGCATTCAGCCTCTCTGACTGACAAATGTCAACAAAACCAAAACCTCCCCAGTTCAAAAACATGAAAAGTTTCTATCAAACATCTTATTTTTGAACCAACAACTGAACCAATCAGCTCTTAGATTAAGTGAGATCCAGGCCCTGAGGCAAAACCATTGGTAAAAAGCAGCTGTTGCTTTGACCTCACAGTGTTATCATTTCCTACCACATGGTGACTTCAGAACGAGTCAGACAGAAATCTCACCGACATGCATTGTGCTGCGATTGTCGATGATCGATTCTGTGCAGTTCTGGCTCATCTCCAACAAACATATACATCGCCTTGATTGATGATGTCGCTTAGCAACAGGGGTGACTCAGGCTCTGCCCGCCAGCAGCCAAAAGGACTGCTGAGGATACTGTTGTAAAAGTGCAACAGAAAACTTTTTTGAGCTGGGAGAAACCCCCCCAAATGGCCACCGCTGATCCAAACAACTTCAAACCCTTTCACATTGCATTTCCTTGAGTCCCCAACAATACATCTGCCAAGTGTGAAGCAAATCAAATAAGCAGATGCTAAGAAAAGTGAAAAACACATAGAGGCAGGCAATCTTCATTTATATTTGCACAACTCAGTTCTGACGCAGGTTCCTTCTACAAGATGGAGCCACAAGAGAGCGGCTCAGTTTATTTAGTGGTGCAATTTTCCAAAAGCTTCACAAAAAAAACAGCTATCAGACATGAACATGGGAGTTTTGGTGGCTGCTGGCTGTCTGAGGCCTGCAGCAGTTACCTGGTTTGGCGATGTGGTGATTCATCCTTGGGCTTTAATGTCATTGTGGCTCTGGAGGAGAAAACTTCCATCAGGGTTTTTGCTGTCATCTGTCTGCATATTTATCAGGACACACGCTGTATGTAGATACTTGACATGTCAATCTGAGGTTTCCAGTTGGCGGTGACATTATGGAATAAATTCTATATGGAAATTTTGAAGGTTGAAGTCAAACTACCTGCAAAATTATAGTTGGCAAAGTTGTCTCTCCGCAAGCTCAGTTCAATTTATATTACATGGCCCTCTTCGGCAGATGGAATTTAAATGTCAATGTTCAAATTACCTTTTTCTGAAAATGTTAAAATATATAGATCCAGCAATCAAAGACCTGCAAGTGTTTACTCTACACAAGTGCATTTTATGTTCTTAGTACCAACTGAATCTCACACTTAAGCCAAACAATGTAATAATAATGATGAAAATCTCAGTGTTATTGTTATATTTCTGTCAATGAAAGACTAAAGTAAAAGTATATTTTTGCCAGCAAATGTACCGGCGCATAAAAGTGGCAATTTAAATGCAATCATGCCTCTGACTGTAATATTCTAACCTTTTGACTATTAAAACTTGTAGCAGCGCGAACAATCATCATTTTCTCCAGCATGAAAGCCTCTTTCAGAGTGTCAGGCAGGTCTGTGCTTTTAGCTCCATCTCGTCTGTCTCTTATCACCTCTCATCAGCAGGGGAGGAGAAAGAGGTTGGAAGGATGGAGGGGAGGGGGAGGAGGTGCTGCTCATCCGAGGCGAAAAGGAGAGCCAAAAGGAGGCAGCATCCTTATCAAAGGCCCGGGTGCTGAGCCTCGGTTAAAAATAGAAACCGGGGGAGATTGGCATCGATTTCTGCAGGCGTTGACGGCCCGATTGACAGCAGCACCGCGGCGTCGGGCTGTTGAGCCATCGAGGGAATCCGCCAGACTGCCTATGATGAGATGAGATGGGAAGATAACTTCTGACAAGCTCCTCCACCCGCCACCCATCTCTAATCACCTCGTCTGCACACACACACACACAGACACACACACACACACACAAACACACAGAGAGAAAAAGTAATTACCACATGCATACACACACACACATACACACACACACACACACACACACTCGCTGCCCCCTGAGCTAGTAATGGGACTTTGGCTGGCTGAGCTTCCACCTGTCCGGTGTCTCCTGCCAAGTCAAAGCTCATGTGCTCACACACATACAAAATACCTCTGGAAGTCCCTCCACAGCCACCAGACGCCATCCTTAAGGGTTATCTCACTAAATTATCTCCCGTCAGTAAATACTGCCTAATATCCACGAGGCGTCCCAAGCGGGGATGTCACTGACCTTTGTTTTACTGCTGTAATTGAACTCCACTAAGTGATTACTGTTATTACACTGTCCGCTTTACTGTGCTTGAATGTTACTCACATCCCTGTGGTACCAGCAGAAGCTCTGTCAGGGAAATGAACTCAGTGGCCTAATATCAATATATCTGAGATGTTCATATGCAAATAACAAGTCAGAGGTGCCATCGTTGAGAGCTCTGTGAAGGACTAGTGGTTTCTGTGTATCTTCCAGCAAACTAAAGCTGAAAGTGGTGCTTCTCAGCTGGAGGAGAGCAGATTTTGAGAGTATAAAAAGGCTTTTATGGTGCAGACAGACTAATGTTTCAACAAGACATAATGCAAACACATACACTGATCAGGCATCACATTATGACCACCTTCCTAATATTGTGTTGGTCCCCCTTATGTGCTCAAAAATGCTCTGAACCATTGGGCATGGACAAGAGGACCTCTCAGGGTGTCCTATGGGGTCTGGAACCAGGATGTTGCCACTGGATCCTTTGGGTACTCTGGCTTGTGCAGTGGGGCTTCTGTCAGTCAAACTTGTTCCACTGCATCCTGTTGATGCTTGATCACAATGGGGTGTAGGAAGTTTGGAGGTCAAATCAACATGTTTGGCCATTGTCATGTTCCTCAACATGTTCCTGATTGCTGTAAGTTATTGAGTGTGACATTTGGGATTTCCATTTGCATGAGGGAGTGTGCTTGTTGTGAGACAATGTTTATTTGGGTGTTTAAGTCTCATCAACATAGATGTTAAAATCCAAGGTTTTTCATCAGAACACCACATAGTAGCAATATGATCAGTGTTGTTGACTTCACCTGTCAGTAGGCATCATGTTGTGGCTGATTGGTGTATATTTGACTTAAACCAGGTGTACCATTGTCAATGGATAATTCCAACCCTTGGACTTATCATCCAAAAGATTTGAAATCTGTCCAACCAGTTATCCGGGGATATATATACACTTGGTTTAGGTTGAATATATGTCTCATGTATTTGTCCACTTTAACTCTGACAGTAGTGTTGAAACATTCATCTGTTTGCTCAATAAAAAGTTTTGTATTCCAGCTCCCTTTTCGTTCTCTCGAGCTTTAAAAAAACCCAATTTTTTCACTTGTAGACTAACACTGTCCTCATGTTTGTTCAATATCCAGCCGGAGCCAGAAACCAGTTATACAAGATAGATGGAGACTTTCACTTGAAGTAACAGACTACATCTTTTTTTATTTATCCAAATAAAAACAATGACTACCTCTTCTCCTATTTCCAATCCATAAGCTAAGCTAACTAGCCTCTCGCTCTGAAATCTGCATCACTCGAGTTTCTCAGCAAGAAAGCAGAATATTTCCTAAAATGACCAACTCTTCTTCACGCATTCAGTGCAGCATCGTCCTTCAACACTGAAATAATTTGAGTTTGCCATCTGGGCTGCAGCTGGGATTTTAACAGTACAGTCATGAGTTTTAAAAATACAGTTTTGTACAAATACAACAAAATTACATAGCTTTTAAAAGTAGAAAACATTCCAATGTGTTATTTTATTTTCTCAAAAAGAGTGCCAAGAAAAAGAATTCAACACACTTGAAAGTTTTCTCCTTTTATTGCTTTTCAACATTGAATCATGGTCAATTTAATTTAACAAGGATTTAATTAATTCACATTATATTGTAGAACTCTACTTTCACTTTGACATGAAAGAGTCTTTATTCTGTAAATTCTTGTCAAGAAAGCCAAATTATATTGGACATGACTCACTGTGGAAGAGCAGTAGAAGTGGAAATCTTCAAGGAGGGACAAATACTTTTCACCGACACTGTAGGTCTGATAGAAATATCGACATAATGACGTTAAAATCTATAAATTTGGCCATTTTTTGCTAAATTCCTCCGAAATCCCGCGCAAACATCTACAGAGGACGTAACTTTAATGTCCTCAGTGGAAGCTACATGCTGTACAACTGTGTTTTCATTTCAACATCATCAGCTTCAGTTTGATTTTGAACCTAAGTATTCTCAGATGAAGCATTTCTACTGAGGGAGGTTTAGTTGCTTCTTCTGGTTGTTTCAGCTTTACCGAAGTAAATAATGTTTGCTCAGTGTTTGACACCAAACAGTCGTGTTCAAACTTATCTGCTGAAAGTGGAAAGTCACTGTGAGCTCATCTCAAATCTGAGTTGAAGGCCTGCAAGGAGGATTTGTGGCAACTAGTTTGGATCAGTCCTGCTGCAACGTAGTGAGATGTGGAAACTTCAAACCCGCATTGCAAAAACACTCAGAATGTACTTTCAGTACCGAGCAGCTCAACTTTTGGAATAAAACATGTTTGCATATTTAGGGGAAGGAAGCCCAGATTTCAAGGATTTATAACCAGAAATTTTTACATTTTTTAATATAAAACGTCGAGCAAGAGTATTTTTGTTTTTCCCCCAAACACGTCTGCATTAATTAATGCAATCATTAATGGAAAACATGACTTGATGCATCTGTTTTCCTGCAAACATTCTATAAACTTTTAACTTTACACACAGAAAGATGTCAGATTACCAAAAGACAAAAATATGCACACAAGAACTATCAAGGATGAAGATCAAGTGCAGATTGAGATGTATTCTGGACACTTGTCTCCTAAAATCCATCCTGACACATTCTCTCCAACTCGTCCTTCCTCCGTTGATCATGAAATTATCCAATAAAGCCAAAATAATCATCATTAAAAGCCGAAAGTTTGACTTCTTCCTATAATTAGGTGATTTGCAGCAATCTGCCACAAGGACTCTGTCAATCTGTCAGCGTGATCCTCCTCCTGTTAAAACCGCCTGAGAGACAATTACTCTGTGCTCCTCCTAATTAGAAACTCATTGAAATTTATGAGTGCCTGTTATGAATTATTGAGTTCTGTTTCCTGGGAGGGATGCCATTAGGGATGTTTAAGCAAGTGAGTTTCTTACAGGCCCCTTTATCGGAGCGTTTGTCCACATTTAGCTGAAATATTGTGAGGTGTGTGTCGCCCTCTGGTGGTAAAAGCTGTGCATTGGAGGTGATGTTGGGAGACGCTCACCTGTCCAAGATGAGCTGTTTGTCACTGTGAATTATTACATTTAAACAGTTTGTATGGATGTATGCGGCAGATTTAGAGTAGGAAGGTTTGCTGGAGATCACAGAACGGAGCCTGCTTCTTTCCTTGTTCCTTCTCAGATCCAGATGTTTGTTCACTTGTGAACTTTCTGTGCATCTGGGCTGCTGGAAAGTTCTTCTGCCAACAGTAAACAGTTTCAGATAAACCCATACATCAGATGTATAGATTCTGTGTGAGTCATAATAAAGATGGATAGAGTAATAAAAAAAAGGCAATAAGCTGATATTTTGACAAGTGATGCCAGCTCCAAACGAGAAGATTTACTGCCTTTCTCTATTTTATATCAGCATAAAAGTAATATCTGGAGCCAGCAACTGTAAAGCATCACTGTGGCCTTTTCTTCTTCTTCTTCTTTTAGTTTTCTGACAACTTAAAGACCAAATTATTACCATATTAAATCTAAAAATAATCAACAATGGAATCCTTGACAGAATATTTGTTCATTTTTACCCATATTGATGTAGCTTGAAGCAGCTTCTGTCAGATTGCAATTACAGTAATTAACAACTGAAATAGTGTTTACATCAAAATCTTTATCATGACAGGGAAAGTTGGATTTTTTCAATCCCTATTGACTCAGCTACTAATTAACTCAACTTATTTTTACCCTGTTACCATGTCCATTTGGTATTTTTTAAACGATAGAAGACAGATCATGAACTAAATAAGCAGTCAATACCATGGATGAGCATTTCCACCTTGAAACTAAAGTCTAAAAAAACATGAATCCATGTACTCAAGAGCAACAGTTTAGAGTTACATATAGGCTGTTTTAGGGCAGGAAGTGATCATTTTTATAGAACAAAATTAAATATGATACACAGAGATGAGTTTTTAGGGGTTAAATCAACAGTAAAAACTAAACAAATGTGGAAACATAATTTACACTCAAATATAATGCACGTAGTGTTGAATTGTTAATGCTGGGATTGGGATGACTTAAATGACTACTTAATTATTAGTATTGTTGCAGATTAATTTTTAACCAAATGGCTAAGCAATGAATTGAATAATCACGCAGCTCTGGTCAGTTTACAGTATTTTAAATCTCATAGGAGGAACTCATGGTCAACAGTCATCTCGTCTGACAACTTGGGCATCAGTTTTTAAATCTCTGTGAGATTAACCAACTAAATAAAGCTTCAAATAATGAATAATGATGGTGTAAATGAGATATTAGAGTCCTCTAAGAAGATTCAGCAGCATTGTGTTCCAGCTCTGCAACAATAAGAGCATCTTCAGAGTGAAAAACATGCAGCCAGGTGGACGACTTGCATTGTACTCATTTAGCATTTGCCACCAAGGACAAACTGTATTTCCCAATGCAAGGCACATAAAATGGATATTCCCGTGTCAAAACATGGATGCAGGATCTAATTTTTAGATTGAAAAGCTAAAAAAAATAGCATTCATATACTGTTGAAGCAATTAGTTAAATGTCTTGTTGTGTTATCCAGGAACTCATGCAGTGTGGAGGAGATGCTCGTCGCCATCAACAGCTTCTTTCAGAACACAGCGGTGAGTGTTGACAACTCACAATCCTGCAGCCGAGAGTTTCACCGCGACTGTTGTCAGTCCCTCCATCATCCTCACAGCTGTCTTCGCTTCGCCGTCTCCATCTCACTGTGCTGATTTCTTGTTTTGTCTCTCGTCCCTTATATGATGTGCGCTTGATGTTCACATCAAGTGAGGTTTGTTTACATGCTGCTGTGGACAGGAGACACGGAGAAGAACTGTTTTAATGAAGAGGAAGCTGTCGTGCTGAGAAGATGGAGCAGAAAACATGACAGAGATTTTGCACTAAAATCACAGCAAGCAAAACAAAAGTCTTCCATTAGTCCTTTACAAATAAGTTTGTTAAATCTCACTCAGTGCATTTGCTATGTTTGTTTATCCAGTGACCCCAGCAGCACATGAAACAGAACAAAGCCTCAGTTAAAATGTTAATGATGATACGCTGATATCAGCAGGAGCAGCCTAATGCAGTTGAAACATCTCTTTGAAATATGAAACTACGAAGAAGCCAATTTTGGTAAAATGCTGGTGTTTGTATTCGTCCAACCAGCACGTGGTGCTCTTCATCTCTTTGTGTCATTGAGATCCAGAGCTGAAGGAAATCAAAGTCGAATCATGTGAAACATAAGAGATGTCAGTCAATTTTAGGAAATATATTGTAGATACGATTTTTTTTTTTACACCTGCTTATGATAATTTTAAGGGGGTGTTGGGTGTTTGTCTGTGTGGATTTGTTTTCTACTTCCTGGTCATGTGACCAGTGACTAATTATTTTCCTCCATGACCGTCCATTCTTTGTCCAGTAGATGTGACAGTGTGTGCAACTTTTAGACACATTTGTAGTCTTTAGTATACACTTTTATTTGGGTCACACAGCAAGTTTTTGTCAGACAGCATCATGTAATATTTGAGTATAACAGGTCCATATCTACATACATGTATTAGTGATATACTGAAATAAAGATGCACCAAAACAACTCGTCCTGGCACAGGAGCTGTACATCCTGAAGCTCCTGAAACAGTGTTCTAGGTAGTCTTTATGGACTTTGAGATGAATCCTCATGTTAGATTTTTGGGAGAGCGTCTTCTGACATGTTAAACACCGGTGAGGTTTCTCTCACGTGTGTGTCCTCATGTTTTTCTTCAGTCCTGAACTACTGTGAAACAATTTGTCACACTGTGAGCAGGAGTATGGTCTCTCTCCAGTGTGGGATCGCTGATGCAGGGTCAGTTGTACAGCTGTAGTGAAACCTTTCCCGCAAGACTCACACTGATACATGAGCTGCACAGGTATGGTTTCATCTTCATGTGTATCCTGAGGTGCACAGTGCGCAGATACAGCTGTGTGAATTTCTTGTCGCATAACGTGCAGGCATACAGACGCTCAGCAGTGTAAATGCGAACGTGTGACTTCAAAACTGAATTCATGAGGAATCTCTTGTCGCAGTACCAACAGGCGAACGGTCTCTCTCCACTGTGACGTCGTAGATGAACTGTGAGCAAAGACTGAGTGCTACATCTCATCTCACAAAGGCTGCAAGAGAAAGACCAAACTTTAGGTTTAGAGTGAAAAAGTAAACATTGATTCAAGTCTTTGCAGCTTGAATGGCCGTGCCGAAAAGTGAACAAAATAATATTTTTTTCAACAAGGAATGAGATACAAACTTCTTGCCGCACTCCAGGCAGGTGTTTTCGCTGCCTGCTGTGGAGGATTGGACTAAACTCTCTTCTGCTGACTCCTTGTTTCTGCTCAGATCCAGATGTTCCTTCACTGATTCCACTGAGCATCTTAGTGGCTGGGAGGCTTCACCAGCTGTTTCTGCCAACAGGAAACAGAGTTAATGATAAATTCACACAACAGAAAGAGCAGATTTTCTTCCACTGACTAAGAAGCGTGTAAAAGCAAAGCCTTTAACCTCAGTAAGAATATCCTTTCAGATTTTTTCAAATAATCATGTAAAATGCAAGACGTGCTCACTGCTGTCACCTTTCACACTGGCATCTTTAGAGCATGGAGAGGAAGTCAGTGGTGACCGTCCATAGTCCCACAGCCGAGAACCATCGTCCATCTCTTTACCATCTTCTTCTACTCAGCTGTTTTCTTGCCGGCAGTATTTTATGTTCTTTCCATTCCTGTGCTTTATCAGTGCTTTATTTGCCTTCTCTGTGTATTTTTGACCGATATTATATTGAGATACCAATAAAGCTTGTTTAGATGCAAGCATGGAGAGGACAGTGTCTGACGTGAAGGTAAAATCACCTGAAACACAGATATTATTCATGTCACTAAAATGGTGAACATCCATTAAAAAGCCAGCATAGCTCCTCTGTGCATTACATTAAAGAAATTTACTATCTTCCCTTCATTCAATATTAAAATAGTTGAAATAGGAGGTGCAGTAAAGAAGTTCCAAGACTCCCACATATACAAAGCAGAAACTGATTTGAACTTGGTCACCATGCTTTTTACATTAGTTATCTTGTGCAGCAATACCCTGCTCCCTGTGCTCCTGCCACATTTGGAACGCTATCTGGAAGTCCTGTTTTCTTTATGTATGTCAAATATACCACTGGATCTCCTTCAGTGTGACAAACAGTTGTCACAGGGAGCTTGAGTTTCATTTTAGGGAAGTGGAAAAAGTCACAGAGGTTCATATCATGTGCTGCTTCGATGGTACACGCCACAGTTCAGGTCATTTGTGCCAGATGTTGTCTCACAGACACCTCAGGACATTACAGTAGAACTCAATGTTGGGTCAGTTTGACACCAAATTAGTTTTCTCTCAGTACAACTTTGAGGTCTGTGAAGAAATCAAAAATACAGACCCACAGTGAGATTTCCAGTGAGCATCCTAAACATGGCAGGAGCACTGGCAGCAGAGTATGGCTGCACAAGAAGAATACTTTAAAGGAGATAGTGGCTAAATTTAAATCCAGTACAGCTGCTTTTAACAGGTTTAGTCTTGGAACTTCTTGAACGCACGTCAAAAGTCTAGTAAAACTGGGAGTCTGTGTTCTTCGTTACACTCGCTGTTATTTTATATTCTTTTTGTTGTCCTACATGGTGAGTGGGGACTGGTGAAAACACGAATTCAATTAAAGATAAAAGGAAGTATTTTCATCGAACGCTAAATGTGATCAGATTTTTACTTTCGGCTAACTTCTGCCGCCCGTGTTGATGCTGCAAGATTCTCCTCAGATCTTCATGATCAGAGACGAACTGCTCAGAGTTAAAGTCGAAGGAAGAAAGATCAAACGTGGAGAATATCTAGAGAAGAAGAAGGGATTCAGGAATCAATATGCATTTGTCACGAATGTTCATATAGGAGAAAAGGCCGTAAACAGCATATTTTAGACCCTGCTGCAACTGATTGACAAATATGCCACAGTATTATCCCTGATTTGTGTTAGTGATCATAAACGAAGGGCTGCTCAGTGGCTCGGTGGTTAGCAGCGCCGCCTCACAGCTGGAAGATCCCCGGTTCGCGTCCCGGTTAGGACGCCTGGGATCTTTCTGTGTGGAGTTTGCATGTTCTCCCTGTGCAGCATGGGTTCTCACCAGGTACTCCGGCTTCCTCCTACAGTCCAAAAACATGCTGAGGTTAATTGATTATTCTAAATTGTCCGTAGGTGTGAATGAGAGTGTGCTTGGTTGTCTGTTTCTCTATGTGGCCCTGTGATGGACTGGTGACCTGTTCAGGGTGTCCCCTGCCTTCGCCAGAGTCAGATGGGATAGGCTCCAGTCCCCCCGCGACCCTACAGAGGATTAAGCGGTGTATGGATCATAAATGAAGCTGAAGGACTAGAATTGAGCTAAAATTCAACAGCATTTGGCATTTAAGTGGATAGAAATTCAGTTAAATAGTCAGTTTTTTTGTCCTGCTGCACACTTGTAAAAAAATTGGTACTTAGAGAAACTCTTCCAGTAGGTAGAAGAACTCCCACACCAGGATCTGCATCGATGTGTCAAAATAAGATCCATACTCTACTGGGAAGACCTCCTTTGATAGGGTAAAATAAACATTATCATATGTCACATGAAAAGAAAGGTCAAGCTAAGATAAAATAAGATTAGTAGCTGAAACCCTCATTCATGTCTTCATGACCTCCAGACTTGACTACTGCAATAGCCTCCTCTATGGACTACCCTCCAAACTCCTCAATGAACTTCAGCTCATTCAGAACTCTGCCCCCTGTCTCATCACCCACACCTGCTCACGTGAACACATCACCAATTCAAAATCCTCCTCCACAAAGCCCTCCATCACCAGGCCCCCTCCTACCTCACAGACTTGCTCCAGCCCCACACCCCTTCCCGCAGCCTCCGTTCCTCCAACGCTCACCTCCTCGCCGACATTTAAAGCCACTGAGACATCAGTGACATAATGTCTTCATGTAAAACCTCCTTGCTGTTAACACTTCATATCTCTTCACCAAAGGGGTTTGTTGCTCTTCTCTGGTGGAAACTGTTAAGATGATTCTGGAGGGCTTGAAGATCAACCGGATCTGTCTTCTTTAACAGTTGAAGAAGGCACTGAAAAGCACAAACTGATACATTTATGATTGGCTATTAAATAAAAAATAATGCTGTCAGACCAGACAATGGACGCATCATTTTTTTGTGTTTAAAAGAACATTGCTGCAATGATACAAGCGTTAGTTTAGCTTTGATTTGAGTGAAGAAAAAGTTGGTTTAAGGGATTTATACAGTTGATAATAATTTAAAAATAATGCAAGAAATAGTGGAAACATGTTCCTTCTTTAATCTTGCAAGGTATTCCAAACCCAGTTTTCTTAAATCCTGCTGACACATGTGGTCCCTGTGGTGTAACTGGTTAAGATGTTCAGCTGTTAACCCAAAGGTTGGTGGTTTGAGCCCACCCAGGGTTGACTGCATTTCAATAACCCAGACTTACTACTTGTACCACACTGCCTCAACAACCCTGCCACTTTACACACACTCTGTAAATACTGCTATTTATGGATGTTTATATTTCTCTTGTATTTATTATTCTTTTAACTTATTTTTAGTACTTAGGTTTTTGTCCAATTACTGTACATAGAGAGCAAAAATACATCGGAGTCAAATTCCTTGTTCATTTGTCCAAACTTGGCTAATAAAGTTGCTTCTGATTCTGATTTTGGTGACAGAAAATTTTCTAAAATATGAAAAGAGCAGTAAAAGATGCCTATAAATAGTCTCAATAGCCACACTCTCAGTCTGAAGATCAGTCCTCTGTAGTTCAGAAGCTCTGGGACCAGTTGTGTCACCAGTGTGATGAATTCTGCCAGTTTTTCATTCTGGTCCACATTTCTGTCCTGTGCAACCTGCCACAGACAGGCTGAGATGA
Source organism: Dascyllus trimaculatus (assembly GCA_024666655.1). Lineage (NCBI taxonomy): Eukaryota > Metazoa > Chordata > Actinopteri > Pomacentridae > Dascyllus > Dascyllus trimaculatus. The sequence continues at coordinate 13,408,737 of CM045465.1, forward strand.
GCCGCAGTGGAGGGACCAGAAGGTTCAGGGATGACAGCGGGAGATGAGGATCTGACGGCAGCAGCACATATAAACACCACATTATTAACGTGAGCTGTCTCAAACCTAAACCGCACAGATGCCTAAAGTTAATATTATAAACATCAATCAGCAGCACCTTTGATAGCTCCATCACATCTTCTGACACATTAAAGTTCACTGTGCAGTACAGTAAAAATAGGTTCACTTGTATGGCACAGTTCATAAAGAACCTAAAGGGCTTCACATCAATAAAAATGGGAGAATCAAATATCAAAATACAAAACTAAGATGAAAATACTGATATAAAAGTCAATAATATATCATAAGGTAATGAAACTAACAACCCAGTCTGATACCAGTATACTGTATTACATTAAAATGCAAGCATAAAATATAACTTTAATTTAGATTTTTAATACTTTTTTAAATTGTAAATTCTAGCAATTTTACACTTTAATTATAAACACTAGTAATCTGGTTAATGTCTGCATTTTGTTGCCTTAGTACGTGTACTCTCACTGGCAACAAAGTTAAATCTAATGTAATATTTAAAACAAAATAGTGTACCCATTCCGTTTCCTATAGTCTTCAGACGACTTGTTCTATCATGACAGTACTTTTTATCTATCATCTGGAGTTATAAAAACGGCAGATCCTCACATTTGAGAAGCTACAAACGAAATGTTTGAGGTTTTCACTCCACAAATAAAAAATAGAATGATTTTAACATAAATGTATTGTTACTGTAGGATATTTAAATACGTTTTTTTATTAAAACAATACATATGATACACAACAATTATATTAAACTACATAATAACTCGAACATGCAGCAAGTCTTTATTGGTCATGTGCAGTTCACCCTCCAGAGCAGCAGGGGGCGCTGATGTACCACCTACACTAATTCTCAACCTGTATGTTTCTCAGAAACCGTTTGTTTACAGTGTAGCACAACAGCTACAACTCTACAACTTCTCTGTAAACTCGACTGCGTTAATGTTTACTGCGGACAGAAACGTTTAACATTGCTAACAGTATCATCTCTCTGAGGTGGTTTAGAAACACATACGACCCTGGACTTCCTGCCATCCCAGGACAGCGTCAGTTAGCTTAGCTCTGCTAGCCACTGCAGCTAATCGTTTTTGTAGCTAGCAGGCTACTTGTAAATTTGTCATGTTTGTCGTGTTTGTACGTTTTTAGTCGGGAGACGACGCTCTGTTAAAAGAGGCTGCTTTGAGGTTTGTGTAGCAAAGTAACTGTACAGTAAATTTAAAAAATGACCAGTTAAGAAGCACTTCCAGTTCACTGTTGACAAAATAAGAGACTGACTCGATGAGCTCCGCTGACAGTTTTCACCCTGCTGACTTGAGGAGCACAAACAGCAAAAGAATCTCTGGCAAGTAGCTACTTTCAATTTGTCACACATATTAGCATTCATATATACATAGTATTAAATCTGTATATGCACAAAAGTCATGTGACAATGTCAAAAAGTTTAATTTTCCAGGTGCGCTTCGCTTTAGTAACTCAAAATCATTGCTGGTATTCCTTCTTACTTGTCTGTTTTGTTATTATTGTAGCCTTAATTTGATTTCTATCTTCAGGAACTTGCTGATGTGTTCAGGTGACAGCCTTTTGATAGTTAGTTTTTGCATAGTTATTACCCAACAAGGAGTCTGATTAGTGGCCTTTTCTCACTAAGGGAGAGATGTGTTTACTTTCCCAGAGTCACATTTCACTGGTTGTATGGAAATACGTAGAGCAAAGAATATGGTATAACACTGCAGATTTCAAATTACAGATGTGTTCTAAATCTGAGTTAGTAAAGTAAAACTAATCAGCAACATAGAAGGTATACACTAGAAAAATGACCAGGGGAGAGGTCATTCTCAGTGAAAGCTTTATGGGCAAACAGTTAGCAGAGTCAGGGAAACAGGTTGATCCTGGTTTGTAGTCTGAGTACCTGGGTTTGTGTGTTTTTGTGCATTTAGGTTAACCTTAAAAGGCCCATAAATGAGTCTTGTTTGTGGCTCTGTGGATTAAGAATCCCATTTGCTCATGGGGTCCTGACTGAAGAACTGGAGAGCCAGGAGTCAGTCATCAGATGCTTGACTTTGGCTGGTCCAGTACCAGTTTTAGTGTTACTTTGGAGGTGTCAGGTGTCATGCTCTTTGAGGATATAAGTTTCAATTTGTTTGCCAGAGGTGCCTTTTGGTCTGTAGTTTGCATTTCAAAGGAACCCAGAGCCACATCTGGCTAGTTAAAGTCTGAAGGTGTTGTTTGGGGGTTAGACCCAAGTGTTGGAGCCCCTTGATGGTGGCGCTGTGGTGATACAAAGGTAGATAGGAAGTTACTGTTGTTCCTCATTGCTATTGGAATTATATTCCCGTGTGATTGGTGTTCTCATGGTTGAATTTGATCCTGAACTGTGACACTTGGAATTCTGTGCCGTGAGTACTTTATTTTGCCGTTTACACTTTTATAATGCGGCTTCACACTCCATCCTATTCATGCAGCACTTATGATAACTACCGTATAAAGGTCACTCATTTTCAACATAGAAAGGGTTTTAGAGATTATGTTATGACAAAATTCAACAGAAAGAGTGGAGCAGGAATGCTTTGATGAATGGACCCCAGAAAAGCAGTTCTGCACAAAGAGTCATAGAAAGTTTCGCCTTCAGCATCAGAATTATAAACTTCACCCACCACAGGAAGTCAGTTATTCACTTAGACAAATGATATGTAAGTGAATTAAGCTACATTTACAATGCTAATTTTTTTTTGTCTAAAATGGATAAAGGGATAAAAATGGAGACAACAGAGTTAGTTTATTAGGATAAAAAGAACTAAAGAGCATCTTATGATGAGTTCACACTAGTAACAACACCTGACTTCTTCTAACAAGCATATTAAAGTATATGTAGCTAAATGCTCCTCTTTAATGACCTACAACATTACCATAGTGATTATGCAGTATACAACAGAAGTGAGTACATCTTTGTGCACGAATACACAAAGATGTAAAAAGATGCAGGAAGATCGGAAGCCAACTACATATCAGTAGAAACTAAGTTGCAGCAGTATTCACAAGGTAGAGAACAGGCCACAGTACCACGAGTAAGAGTGGTTGTTTTCCTAAAATGATGCCACAAAAAGTGTCCCAGTTGCACAATCTAGCTCTGAACAACAGATAGGCACATACCTCAGACTTGACACAGTATTTTTCAGTAGAAATCAGTTTCTGTGACAGCTCAGACAGTGTGAAGGACATTATATAGCGTCAACCACTATGAACTGCGTACAAAAAAAAAAAAACTATGCTCGCTCTGCTCTGGCAGAAAACTGCAAGATGAAACTTTGCTAAAGAAAATAAAAAGAAGCCTGATGAATACTGGAAACATGGTCTTTGGTCAGACGAGACCAAGATGAATTTGTTTGGCTTAGATGAGATTTGACCTGACCAGAACTACCACAGTGAACACACAGTCCTGACAGTGAAGCACGGACATGAGTTTATGATGGTACGTGGCTGCATGAGTACAAAAAGTATTGAGGAGGTGATTTTAATAAATGGGACCATAAAAGCCTGTGGATATATGAAAAAAAGACAAACAAGATGACTCCCAGTCTTCAGAAGATTGACAGTAGAAGAATATTTAAGCATCGTGACAATCCAAAGCACACTGCCAAAATCAAGACAAGAGATTCTGAAGAGGAGAAAAGTGAAAACTATGACCTAGCTAAGTGTGTTGCCTGACTTGAATCCAATAGAACATCTTTGGGGTATATTAAAGGGAAAAATAGTCTTGTAAGAATGACAGAACATCTCTCCTAAGAAATTTGATATCCTGCATGCCAAGGAAGACCGATTCTGTTACCAAAATAAAGGTGGAAGATTATAATTCAGTAATTTTAATATAGTAAATCTAAACAGTTAGTTAGAGCAGTTACCTACTGTTGAACTTAGATATACTTAGATTAGGTAATTACTGTAAGATGATACAATTATGAATCTGTTGACATTTAAGTGATATGGTCCATATCAAGTAATGATAATCCTATTTTTAATATAGTTCATAATAGTATATCATTCTGTATTCCTGCACAATGGGGACTTTTGCTTTTGGATCTTGAATTTTATTTCGATTTTTGTACATTTTAATGCATTCTAACTTAACTAAAGTTTATATGCAAGACTAATGGCATCACTGGTTTCACTCAAGTGGAGGATCTACTGCAGGGGTGCTCAATCCTGGTCCTCGAGAGCCCCTATCGAGCATGTTTTAGATGTTTCCCTCTTCCAACACACCTGATTCAAATGATCAGGATCGTTATCAGGCTTCTGCAGAGCTTGACGATGAGCTGATCATTTGAATCAGGTTTGTTGGAAGAGGGAAACATCTAAAACATGCTGGATAGGGGCTCTCGAGGACCAGGATTGAGCACCCCTGATCCACTGGTTCTGTCAGCTCAGCATCCATCCACGCCATCAGATGATGACCTGTTAGCGCCATCTAGTGTCCCAGCATCCGAACTGCCTGCTTGATCCGGTCTTCGTCAACCAACCAGGAAAGAGGGCTTGCCGTGATCTGGACTGAGGCGGATGAGACCAGAAACCTTTGTTCTGTCTCTCCTCCCCAAGTGCAGGAATAAAGGCGAGCGCCTGTCCCTGCGTCCGGCAAATTTGCGCTCGCGTCAAGTGGGTTGGCGGTCGCAGATGTTTGTTTTACTAATCAGAAATTAGCAGAGTTCATTCATCAGGCTTTATGTGTATTTTTTTATTTTTTCCTGATCGCTACAACCCGAGGGCGACATCTGGCCATTTTTTCTCCCTCTCTCTCTCTGTCAGCTGCTAAATGGAAATAAAACGCGGAACTGAAAGTGGAAGCAACCGAGGTGCGTGTATCCTCATGAAAAAAAAATCATTCTTCTGTGATCCGCGATCTTTGTGTTGGCAGCAGCCAGTTTACAGTGACCTTAACACCGATAATGGGACTGCTTTTATTCTCGATTAATATTCCTGCAGCGGCTCGAACTTGATCCTCAGTGATCAGTGAGGATCAATAGAAACTGAAGGTTGTTTTTACATCAGTGGATCAGTGGTTTGGTTTTAAAAGAAAATTCTGCCACCTGCTTTTATAACTGATCATTCTGGTTATTTTCTGTGTAGCATCTGTCAGACAATCCAATAGCCTGTGCATCCTCCAGTGTAAAGGTCACCAATAAGTTGTGTAACTCATGTTGTGAGTTTGATGGATGCTGCTGTCAGTGCACCTGAGAGCAGCGCTGTCATGTCATTATTCTGCACAGCACTTTGCCACTATAAATCACGCTCACTTATGCATACTGTGGCATATGAAGTGTCAGGTGGATGCTGTTGACTCGGGATGCTTGTACAAGTGCAGATGAATTATATTTGCCAACTGCCACTGCTGGTTTGCATCTATTGAAAGTGGTTTGGGATATTTAGTGGTTCTTTCCAAACAGAGACATTAATTAAGTGATGTAAAAAGTACACCAGGAATAGTACTTTAAGATTTAAGTGACACACAAAAAGAAATCTGCAGTCATGTAAAACAACAACATTATAATGTACATGTTGTAAGAAAACAGTTTCCTTCTGCCACTTCAAAATATTCAATGCAAAATCGTTCATGTAGCCATCACTTATGCAGTTACCATAGAAGTTAATCATTTTACGTGTTTTTTCTCAGTTACACATCGTCTTTCGTCAAATAGAAGTAGTCAATATGTGTAAAATTGTCCGTCACAGTACATGAAACTGTATATTGTGTTATTGTTGTCTTGATTTAGTTTGTTTTTTTGTAAAGTCAGCTGAGATGCTAGCTCGTAAAGCAACCTCATTGGAAGGTTCAAATGTAGTTTATGTGAATAACTGGATGAGCACATCCGTTTTTTGCTTAACCTCAGAGTAAAATGTCATCAACATTTCCGTAAAGTGTGTGAAAAGTCTTGTATGTCTTCAGAATGTATCTTTTGATTTTTCATTGAAAAACATCATTAAGATGGTTCATTCCACCATTACTGTATGACTACTGGTTTTATCAGTGTTGTAAACTGGCTGTTTCAGTGTCTGGAATGTAGCTGGGCTGCTGCGATCCACACCCCCTTCAGGAAGAAAACTCTCTCTGTGTCTGTGATTTATAGCGTGGAGGAAAATAGTTTACTGTGTGGTAGTTAGCATAGACATGAATTAGTGTTTTCGGCCAGGATTTTATATCACTTCTTTCTCTTTGAGGGATAATTTTACATGGAAATATCACCAAATTCACAGCATGTCTGTTGTTTTTAATTCATGTATATGGTGAGTTTGTCAAACAGTGTTTCTGGTGCAGAGCTGCCGCTTGAAAATGACTCGGTAGGGACTGCTAGCTAACATGTCGTCCTAATGTGCTGCATTTCAGTTAGTATTTCATCATTCCATTTTCCAACAACAGAAAAATATGTTAATAAGAACAACTTCATTGGGAATTTGGCTGTATTAAAATACAATACATGTGACCACAGAGAGGAGGAAAAAAGTAAACAGACATAAACACCAGCTGAGTTCAGGTTGAACTGAAGCACAACAGGACATAAAACACAGTAGCCCACCACATCCCTGTTTATTGGTTTCAGATCCGTTAATGTTTCTGACTGGCCTTCAGCTTTACTGTTTCCACAGAACTCTGGGTATATGATCAAAGCTTATGGTAACCTTAGCTACATTAGCCATGCACAGTACTATTACTAAGAATTTTCCTATTGTTGTGGTGATAATGCCATTAGTAATAAAAGTAATCCAGTGGATCTTAAGCTTTTCGGATGCTGGGAGTGCATCAAGACTCTTGTGTTCACTCTTTCAGCCAACAACAGGACATTTGGTGTGTTTTGCTCATGGCTGAGACATTTGAGAGTTGGCAGAAGCACCTATAGAAAATAAATAAACTGGTGGACTGTGACACAGCTGAATGGAACACAGTAATAAAGGTTGTAAACCATATGGGGCATTTAAATTGCTCACAGAGCTCCGGTGCAACTAGAGATATTGAATGCATAACTATGTTTCTGCAGTTTGTGCTTTTTAATATAACCTTGATATTTAAAGGTAAAGTAAGCACCCGTCTTAACTTGTGTATGCTTCCTCTTGCCTTCTATCAGGGTGTGGATAGTTACTGGAATTTGAAACACTTGCTGTTGCCTGTTGATGCACACTAGTTCTCTCTATTAAACAGGCGGGAACCAAATAGTCGATTGCATAAAATGTTAAAAACGTCCAAAATGTTGACTTCACATTTCTGCTTTCCTTCACTTCAGGTAATGATCTTCCACTCCGTTATCTGCGGCTCCTGGCCCCTCCCTTGCAGCTCTTATCAGCTGCAGTGTGGCAAGTTGTGCAGCAGGGACTTGTGGATCACTATGGGATGCTGGAGGAGTTTGTTACCATGGTGACGGAGCTGGTCCCGGAGCTGATGAGTTACAGCCAGAGGGCTCAGCTGATCCTGGGACTCAGGGCCAGGGTCAGTAGAATTTACTGCTTGATTAGGCTGAAAAGACAGCTTTTGCAGTCATTTTTAGCGACTGCATTTAAAAGCTAACAAACCACTTTATGTAGCTATGGAGAAGATGATGACTACTTTAAATTCAGTGTTACAGCAGTCCTATAAATAAGTGGGCAGAGTCGTTTGTAATTTGTAATTTCAGTCACACAGAACAGAAAGCAAACATAAAACATGATTCCTCTGTAGCTGCAGTCCAGGAGGTTTTTAAAGCTTAGGTGTGATATATTTTTTTTGGTCTAAAACTAGCTGGTTCTGGAGATGTGTCGAGGAGAACCCCCAGCGGACATGCAGACCATTCAGCCACATCTGGACAGAATAAAAGCTCCTGTCAGCACTGCCAAGGATCACCATGTAAGTAAACTTTAAGTAGATCGAGTCTTCTGACTAATGGGTTGTTCAGACCTACTGAAAACTTGAGTTCAATAACAGCAATAGGCGTTTTTTTCTGTGTCTTTTTCCGATTAAAAATATTTTTATTTTCTAGAGTAGACTGTTATACAGTAACTAGCTATAAAATGCGAATGTTTGTTTTATGTTTGTTGTGTGTATATCAGGTAACCATCAACCAGGTTGAGGAATCTGAGGTGAACTTTGTCGAGCTTGTGCATTCGTTACTGGAGGATCCTTCTGAAAGAAAATATTTTTTCGAGGTAAGACATGTTTTTTAAAATTTTTCTTGCTGTGTGTTTGTTTGCGGGATGGTTTGAGCCGACAGAAAGGCTGCAGTAACTTTACAACTGTGGTGAGCAGAAATGCATTACAGAATTCACGACCGCAAAACAGCAGAACACCACGTTGGGTTCCACTCCTGCCAGCCAAGAACAGAAATCTGATTCTGCAGTGGGCACAGACCCACCAAAACTGGACAGCTGAAGTCTGGCAAAATGTAGCCTTGCCTGATGGATCTCGATTTCTACTGAGGCTGCAGATGGGCGGCTCGCAGTTTGGCGTCAACAGTGTGTCAACTGTCCAGGCTGCTGCTGCTGGTGGCGTGTTCGCGTGGGGAATGTTTTCTTGGCTCAGTTTGGGCCCCTTCATACCAATCGATTGAGTATTGTTACTGAGCATGTGTGTCCTTTTATGGCCACAATTTACAATCCTCTGATGCCTGCTTCCAGCATGCTAATGCACCGTGTCGCAAAGAAAAAGCCACTTCAAACTGGTTTCATGCATATCACAATGAAGTGGGCTTCAATGGCCTCCCCAGTAGAGTCAGTAGAACACCTCTGGGATGTGGTGGAATGTGAACATGGAGTCTCAAAGGACAATATCTTGTGGATCCAAAGGGAGGTTCCACCCACTTTTAGTTGCATATTTATAATGAAATGCTCTGTGAGTGTACAGAACATGCTAATTATGAAGCACAAATAATGTCTTCATGTCAGTCATCTAATAGGAAAGAATGTCCACTACATACAGGACTAAATAAACTAGAAGTCAACAGCAAGTTTTGAAAAATAACCAGCAGGCTGCATTCTGTATATGTGAGCCATTTCCAGGGTCTTTGTATTGCTCAAGCTTGAATGTCTTTCTGTTGATGTTAAGTGGAACTGAGTCATCATTAAAGTTGTCAGTTACACTTGTGTACCAGTAAAATGAAACAGCTCTTAGAAATCACATGCTGCATAACTGTTCTCATTGGGTCTGGACGCAGTTTCCCAACAACAGCCTGTCATATTGTACCATTAATGTGGATCTGATTGTGATGCTAACTTTGTATGCTTCAGCTCCTCTGTACAGATTCAGGGAAGCTGAGTTTAGTTGGGGACTATTAGCTTGAGCTCCCAGAAGACTTGAATCATTTGAAACGTTTGTTTTTGAATCTGACTGACAGCAAACACAGGAATTAGTTGCAAATTGTTTCATTTTATTTGCCCTATAAAGAACTGAGCATGTGGTCCGGCTGGTCTTGGTTTCCCAGCTGATTTTGGAGGCATCAAATCAAAAGACACCTTCTACTTGACTATCGCTGATTTGCTTGGTATTTTTAATGTCATAAACTATCGATAATTAAAATGGTACTTGTTGAGTTTTTAGTCAACCCACTTTCACCACCTTGAAATTTCACCACCAAACTATATTTGGATGACATTATCTCAGGAACTATTAAAGGTAAAAGCCTAAGTTTTTCACTGTTAATTTTCATCAGGCTATGATTCAGAAACTGCAACACTGGACAAGTAAAGCACATAGTTTCTGTTTATGGTTGAGTTAAAACATGGGGGAAAATGGAAGCCATTATGAAAAGTCCCATGTTTGAGCACACATTAATGAAAACTTGATAATGCACAAGTCAACTAATGTTATTTCCTGAACCATATGCAGCTGCATGTCAAAATAGTATAACACACAACATTTAAAATACTTGAAGATATGAAATACTCAGTCATACAATTGAAAAGGAAGTTATTTTTGTTGCACTTTCATAACTGATTGAACAGGTATGACACGTTGTACCACAAAACAGCAATGTTGCTAGATAGCCTAATTCATGTAGAATGGGCTTTTATCTTTGGAAGTGTTTTATATATTCAGCTAAAACTTCATGAATATCTTTCTAAATATCCATATTTTATGGTTTGGAAATATCAGACAAATGAGACGGGGTTCAGCACCCTTAGATCCTCAGATGGAAATCCCTAATGCATTAGCAAAATGTCCATTCCAGGTGGCAGATTTCTGTTTCTAGCTTAGGTCAGAATGAAAGCATACATTTAAAATGTTCATGTAATAATCTGCTTCGTTTGGAAAACTGCATGGAGCTCCTACTCATACCTCCACTAAACCATGTTGTTCAAATCTCTTCAACAGAGGTGATGAGTGCAAAGTTAATGTAGCACTTAAAGCCACAATAGTCACATTAATGAGAAATGCACCAGGTTGAATTGTTCCAGGATTCTCTTTTAACCTCCCTGTCTCTCTTTCTCCTGTGTAGGAGATCTTTCCTGTATATTTTGGCTCAAAGTACGATGCAGCTCTGGAGATGCTGGTGTGGGAGTTCATATCACGACTGGATGAGCTGCTGCCTGTTCCAGACTTTACACAGGTTAAATGTTTCTTTCAGCTCTAGCTTGGCACAAATGATGACCCAGTTGCATCATGATAATCACAATTATTTCAGTCTCTAAACTAGCTTGTGATTATTCAGAAGTCTAATTTGTTATGTAAATGTCATCAGCGTATCTGATAAACTAATGGTTGAATTGGCATCAGTTTATTACATGCTTATCACTACTGAGACCATTTTCAATGAGCACATTTGTTTTTGCTCCTGCCATTGATGCCCATATTGCCTGTTTTATTACCTTCCCACTGCAGTATTGATATTGAAGGAACATCTACCTGATGAGTTTATCTGGTCCTGTGGGACGTCTGCACCACTTGTTGTGCCTCTGCCTTTTATTTCACAATCAAAATAAACCAAATGCAACCCGTATATTGTATATCTAGGTACTTTGTTTCTTTTTTTAAGAAACTGAACAGCCTTTTCAGGCTGACTGGAGCACATGGGCTCATGGTCCTTCATAGTGGGGCTCAGCTGTCTGCACCACTGATGTAGAGAGGAGGGTTAACTGGGTTCAAGTCTGCCACAGTGTCCCAACAGACGGCCGCATCCTTTTCTTGTTTTTATACTGAAACACTGCAGCAAAGCTTAATTAGTAGCAAACACACAGTAGGAAATTTTAAGCAAAAAATGAGAACAGTAAATAAACCACATTTACATTGTTTATTGAGTGGGTTGTAGGATATTTGAAAGGGCCCATTTACTGAAAATCAGATTGTTGTGACATGCCCATATTGTGTTTTTTATAAGCCAGAAACTGCAGTTTACCAATGATGGTCTCAAAAACATGGATTCAGACTTTCAGAGTTTCCTAACTACTACTCTGTATCATGGTAAGCCTTCAGAATGAGTTTCTGGTTTGAATGTGGGCCTCTCAATTGATTATTTGAGTAATTACACGTCTTCTAGGACGTCTTCACAATCCCTTTAATCCTACATGTCTCGTTTATAAATTTAGCACAAATAAACCATTTGCTCCAATCAGATTCTGTAAAAAAAAAACAAAAAGATCTACATTCCTCAGTACAACAGTGAAACCATTAGTGACTCCACCGCGACGATCAGTCATATAACAAACATTGAGAGACTTCTCGACTGAACTGCAGGCTGTGTTTACACAAAGCAGATGTGAAACAAATTAATAATCTAAGCAGTTAAATATCAATAGAATGTAGAGTCACTATTTTTTTCTAATATCAGTAACACCTGTGGGCACTTTGAAAAATGTTGTGCATGTCTATTCCAGGTTTTTTCCAAATCAAAGTATCGTGGAAGTTCAGCTTTCGTTTTTATGTGCTGTTTTTTATGGTTTGAGGCATTATAACTGTGTCATGCTGCACAGAAGATACATTTTTGAGTTATTTGTACTTGTAGCCATTGTGTTGTTTCCATAGAGGTGCAGGACTTTATATTACAGTGAAAAATGAGTCTACAGTTAGTAAAAAATGTGACAGGAGCGGAAGAAACTCCCAGATAATCGTTGTGGTTCAGAGGGTTAAAGGATATGCATGTGTGGTGGAGACCTGTTATCAGAGAGGGGAGTTCAGAACACCAGCTCGAGAGAAACGGCATGATTTATTGGTTTGTGTGTATGTGTGGGTAGAGAGAGTCCTGGTTTGCAAAGTTTGCACATTAGTGGCTGTAAAAGTTCCCTTAATGACACATTTATTTGAGGAGTAGAAGTCTTGAAAGGTAAAGTAGTGTTTCTTTGTTTTGAAATCCACAGCCCAGACAAATGGAAAGGTCATGGACAGGTCTGGTCATTATCAGAGCAAGTGTTTTTCTTGAGTCGGTTTAATGTTCAGAAGAATGCGCCTTTTGATACGTCAGAGCTGCAGAAAGTACAGTTGTAAATCTCACAGTCGTCTCGCTATCTGGTTCTTCCTGTGAACACTCTCTCCCACTCTGTGGAGTCTCAAACTGTGACGTTTTGAGGTTTGCTCTGAAAGTTTTGTCCTTGAAGCCTAATGCTGGTTTTCTGCACACACAGTTAGAAGTGTTACATACACCGATCAGCCACAACATTAAGACCACTGACAGGTGAAGTGAATAACATGGATCATATTGGTACTATGTGGTGTTCTGCTGGAAAACCTTGGATTTTGCCAGCCACCATGCATCAACAGGATGCAGTGGAACAAGTTTAATTGACAGAGGCCCCACTGCACAAGCCAGAGTACCCAAAGGATCCAGTGCCAACATCCTGGTTCCAGACCTCATAGGACACCCTGAGAGGTCCTCTTGTCCATGCCCAATGGTTCAGAGCATTTGTGACCACATAAGGGGGACCAACACGATATTAGGCAGATGGTCATAATGTTATGCCTGATCAGTGTATGTGCATGATAATAAAAGATTTTTGACCTCTCACCAAGTCAACTAAACCTTCATTTAACACAGGGCAGGTGATTTGGCAGCATAAAAAGTAAAATACCAGAATGATAGATGGCTACAAATTTACTAAAATGTGCCTCTTGATTTCTCTTCTCAGCTGGCAGCTTTGCTCGGCGACGCTCCATCATTCCTGGACGACTGTTTACGATCCTATTTCCCGCCGGAGGACATGAAGGCTGTACTGGAACACCACAGAAACCTCGGCCACTTTGAAGAGAAAGGTGCTTTGGGGCTCGGGGTGGTGGGAGATATTAGTATTCCAAACTGTGAAGGGTCAATACTGAAACATGTCCAAAAAACGAGAAAGAAAAGCTTTCCGCAGGCTTGGGAAGGCTACTTTAAAAATTATTTCCAATGCAGTTACCATTTTTTTTATTAGTAATCTAATCCCACTCTAATAAAGCAATCAAGGTGCCAAAATGTTTGTCTTTCAAATTTTATTAAAGGATAATAAAATAGAGAAATGCAGAGTGAATATTTCAGCTGAAAGGGAAGAGGTTTGGTCAAGGATCAAACCAGATAGTACACGTTATTGTAGCTTTTGTCCCTCGAACATTTTCGTCTCAGCTTCTCATTGCCAGACGCTCTTCAGCTAAAGAATGTAGATAATGCAGAACAGTCATCAGGGAGACCAAGGGAGGGTTGTCAACTTTCACTCCAACTAAGAGTGAGATTCTGTGAAAGTGTTGGAGGGTAACTGTGTGGCTGAATAGTTAGGGGCTTGTACCATATAATACATATTTTACCAAATTTCTAATTCTAAAATAATTCAGCAGTCATTTAGATGAAGGGATTCTGTAAAGCAGAGGAAAAGCTGGAGTGTATTTGAGGGGCAAAAGTCCAGTAATACAATGATGAGCCTAAATCTGCTGTCTGCATTACTGACATTGTTTTATTTGTTTATTTAACATCTGAAAGCTGGTGTTCTTTATTTTGAAATTTTACTCTTGACCGATATAAACAACTGGAACTTACACCCTAATCTTTTTAGGTTCTATTAAGTCTGGTTTTCTACTTTGTGTTCTAGTATTTATAAATAGTTTAATTGTCATTATTCGCTTCTCTGCTTATTCAGTCTTTACTATTGTTTGATGTCAATATTGTATTTTGCAGAAGTTCATTTAATTTTTAAAATAATTAAATAAAAAAAATGAAGAAATATAAAATATTTAATTCTGCTAATCATTTGTATTTTTGCTAAAAATGTAAAAAATGGTAATTTGCTACTTCCATGTAAGTTCCATGTAAGTTCTTCCCTTATAGAAAAATATTTAAAATATTAAAATATATATATATATATATATATATATATCCACCAAAAATGTCTATGTCTTTGTTTCTGCAGCTTTAACACAATAATTCACCTTTTTAAAAAAATATCCTATGTATGTGTCTAATTTTTACATGTAATCAGATCCTCCCCAAGCCTGCCAATCCGGACTTTACATCATGTTGTAATATTTATTGCTTCCATATTTCCTAAATTATGAGCCCTAAGCAAAGATCTGTGACTGTAAGATGTGTCTTCAAAAGCAAAGACGACCCATAAAGAATTTGTTTTTAAAGTTTCACAGAGAAGGTGAAGTTGTTACCTATTACTTTGTCTTTAATTTTATCTGAGTCAGAGTTTTACAGTTGCTTGTTTCTCAGTGATTTATGTTTGAACCAAGCGAGGGCCTAATCAACCATCTTTACTCTCGATTGCAGATCCCAGATTATTACCAATGGACGACTGTATCCTCTCCTCCCTGTCGCTGCCTCCTGGGTCTAAACCTGCCGTGAACTCCTGCTCACCTGCCCTCAAAGACTCGACTCTTCCAGCACACGAAGGACCTTTCAGTCCTCCCGTCGACCCGAGCAGCCTGGAGAGGTCGAGCAGGAAGAGCGCCGAGACCGCCAGACAGAGAATAAGGGAGACGAGGGACTCTGGCAGCTGGCAGCGGCAGGTTAGAGGCAGAAACACTTCTCAGGAGAGGAAAGTACAAAACTCAATTAGTACACGGCCATGTGATGAAACCATAGACCTCACTACATCCAATGAGACCGCGGACACAGATTCAGAAGTCAATGAGAGCAACCAAAGCTTGAGAGCAGCTCAGGTTCTGAGGAAGAGGAAGCTGAGCGGAGGTGCGGATGTTCCTGCAAAGCGGCCAGTGGAGGCTTCAGCTTTCTTGTAAGATCACCAAATATGTATTTTTTTCATTTATTGCACTCAAGAAGAATGACAATGTGGTGTTTGTTGGTTTGGAATCACCTTTAACTTCATTTTTAATTTACATTTTTGTGTTTGTATATAACACTCAAAGCTTTATCCGTATTTTTATACATGCTAGAGATGCTAATTTTGGTCTATTAGTGCATCCACCCCTTTGATACAGAATGAAATGTCTTCACAGCTGTTGGGTAGATTGCCATGAAAATTTCCTAAAGATGTTTATGATGCCCAGAAAATATATGTGCTAGTGAATTTGAAGCTTCCTTGACCCTTCCTCTTGCGCCACCAGCAGTTTAAATTGTTCATTTATTCAGTAAAATGTCTCAAAATCATTGAAAAACTAAATCAAATTCATATAAAATAGTAAGCAGACGTGCTGAGACACTTAAGCTTCGACTCTGGCACCACTGTGACTATGACTTGTGATTCTGAGTAAATGAAATAACTTTTCCTTAAAGATCCCACATTGCGCACATTTATGGAGTTGTAATTTTATTATTTGAGTTGACTGGATTAAGTTTACTTGCTTTATTATTAAAAAAACACATTATTTTCCTCATATTATACATTGCTACAGAACTTTTTCTTACCATCCGTCTGAAAACACTCCATTTTAGCTCCTGTCTCTTTAAGGGCTCCCTCCTGAAAAGGGTCCTGATTGGCTAGCAAAACAAAAGCAAGGAAAAGTTAGTTCCGTATCATAACCCCAGATCTGAGTATAGGGATGTAGCTCTAGCAAAAGTAGCGAGGAAACAATCCAAGGAAGGTGCTCATTATTTGTTTAAGGGTGTGCGAAACTAGCAGCTAGGCAGGCTGTATACAAATGTGTTACATGATGATGTAATCAAGTAACAGCAAAAAAACTGGACTTCAAACGATACATTTTAGGCAGGTCAAGAGCACTTTTTTCATTGGGAGAGAATAACTTAGTAAGTTTGCAAATCGTTTACATGTTCTAACATACTAAAGGAAAGGGAAAACTCCAAAAAATGGGTCCTTTAATTTTTCCTCCCGCACCACTATCAAACACAAATTTTAATTTCTCATAAGTTTTGGTATCTTATGCATTATGAACCATTTAAACCTTAAAACTCTGTTACTAAATCAGCATAACATTCATTCTTTCAGTCTTTTTTCGTTCCTCCAGTGACATAACATCATTGAATCATATCCACATGAAGTCCATTTCACAGCACTATATAAACACAACAGACCCAAATAACTAAAGTTAATTTTTTCAGACCACAAAATGAAAGAAACTACATTGATTTGATGAGAAAATGATTTCTGCACGGACATGATGTCAACTTTGCTTTTTGACCTTTACAGGGATTCCTCAGTGGATGATGAGAATTCAGGTGAATCTCCTCTAATCTCGATATGGGGAGATTATACAGGTTTGTACAGATTGTATTTAGCTCATGTAATATTTGGTTCTACATTTCTCATAGCAGCTTTAAGTGACTCTCCATATCTAATTTCAGACTCTCAGGAAGGTTCTTTTCCAGTTGTGACGGACACTAAAGTTCCCTGGTCGGACGAGGAGACGCTTCATCTGCTCGATATCTGGGGGAAGGACTCTGTGCAGCGAGCTCTGAAGGGCTGCCTGAAGAACCGTCACATATTCACTCAAATCGCACAAAAGATGGCAGAGAGGGGCTACATGAGAACGGTAGAGCAATGCCAGACCAGGATCAAACGGCTGAAGAAAGGCTTCCGCCAGAACAGCAAGTGAGTATTAAATGTTTCTGGAGCTGTCTTATGGTATAAGCTGTCAGATAATTCTCAAACACAAGCTGTAGTTTGTGAAACAACAGAGAAAATGTAAGTAATGCTCGGACAAAGGGCCTATTTTAATTTCATTGTTTTATTCTAGCAGTGTAAAAAACGTCACCAGAGCATGAAATGTAATAGAGATCATGTCATTTATATTGAGGACTTGGCAGGTTTAGTGGATTACAGGCTAACTGACTTCTTAAGGTCTCATTTTGCACCTGTTTTTTTGGTATTGTAACAGTGACAGAAAGCAGCTTAAATGGCACAATTCTGTCTGATGCTACAAACTTCCTGTTGTCTTCTCCCTGATCCACCACCAGAGGGAACTCCAGGGTAGAGCGGAAGTTTTACGCCCAGCTGGAGCAGGTCCTCGGCTCTTCGGCTCCGTCGACTGTTCCTGAGGTCACCTATGACGTCGAGGAAGTCGTTGATGAAGACGAATCCCAAGACGCAGATGAGGACTTGCAGTTTATCAGTCAAACGGGCCAACTGGAAATCGGTACAGTGTCGCATTTGTGCACTTAATAAGTCAATAAAACAGTAAATGGTAGATTTTTTTGGAGGCACTGATTTTCTAAATCTACTTTAGAGTGCTTTATCATTAAAATCACTAAATTTACAATAGATGCAATCCGATATTTGTATGACATGCAGACTGAGGATGAGGAGAATAAACTACTGTTACAGAATAATGCAGCAAAACATCTCCACAAACTATATCTTCAGAATTTGTCATTTTTGATTTAACCTAAATCTGAAGCAATTGGAACAAAACTCTGACGCTAGTATCAATTTGAATTTTTATTTTGTGTGTAGTACAACAACTGGTTTTGACCAAAGTGCTGCTCATGTTATAAGACAGGCGACAACAGAAATATGTGCTACAGGTTAGACCGCAAAACAGGATTAAAACCTGTAAGATTTACTTTTAAAATGAAACAAATATAAAAAGCTTTGGTATCTGAGACCTGTAAGAGCAACCAAAAACACTGAAAACATGTTTGTCTTCACACTTTTCTTCTTACTTCCTCTCTTACCTGCTAGTCTTGATCGTGACATAGTTAAAGGCAGTTATTTTGAAGGATTTAAGAAGCCGGGAAGGGCAGAGATGTTGTGAAATATACCAAGGTGCCAGCCTTACATGGTTTTTTAAACAAATAAAAACCCTTAAAATCAATTCAAATCTACAGAAATAAGGCTTTCCGTCTTTTTTGTTACCAGTTAGGATTCAGAAACATTCTGCACCAGCTGCAAATAGTCTTCTCTATTGAATTATAGGTGTGTTGGAAGGTATTTGTTGACTATATTAAAAATAAACAGACATTAATCTTAATACAATGTTGTGTTAAAATAACAGATTCTAGTGAAATGATTGTTTGTAACTGAACAAAGTTACTCATGTTTTTATTTTAAGGAACTAGAAGCGTTCCTTGGACAGACCTGGAGTCTCTGACCTTGATCACCACGTGGGGTGAAGACAGGATGCAGCAGGACCTCAGAGGGATGCACAGAACCGGACGCCTCTTCTCCATCATCTCCAACAAGATGGCCGCCCAGGGCTTCTCCAGGACACCAGAGCAGTGCCAGACAAGGCTGAAACGGCTGAAATCCAATTTCAGGCAATGCTACCAAAACAAGTATGTTTACTTACAGTAGAGAGAACAAGAGGACAATGTCATTTATTTGTATTTATGTCTGCTGCTCTTGTCTTGTTATTCTGTTGCAGCCTGAAAGGACTAGAGCGAGTAGAGTGCAAGTTTTACAACGAGCTGGGAAGAATTTTAGTGAAGAATTTTCCCTCAGTGCCGCAGCTGGATGAAATGCAAGCAGAGCCAGAAGAGAGTGACTTTCCTGCCTACAGCCATCAGGATGTCGGTAAACTCACATAACTTCTGCTAATTTTGGGGGATGTGGGAGGAAAAGGGTTTCCAACTTTCAGCTGCTGCTTGAGGTGAAATTCTGAGAAGGTGGAACCGTCTGAATTCCAAACAGTTTCTGGGTCTTTTTTACAGGTTATATAGAAAAAGAGAGAGAAGCTCCACATGCAAGAAACAGCTTCACAACATACAGTATGGAATGTTTTGTACTAGTGCTTTTAGATTTGATTCTTTGGGACCTGTTAGTAAAAACATTAACTGTAGGTTATTTCTGCCAAAGCAGTGTTAGAACACTGAATACTTTTTACCACTCCAAGTCCTTCATTTCTGGCTCTTTCTGTTTATTTACTGTTTTGTTGATTTATGGTGCAGTTTTTCCACAATGTTTATAGCAGACTGACTAAGACGACAAATGCAAACATTAACAACCTTTTACCGCAACAGTAAGTGCAAATGTCTGTTTTAGATCACAGTGTTTCATACTGAATACTTTACTGCTGCAAAACCTTTAACTTTTTGAGCCCCAAAACTTGCCAGAGGGGCCCTAACCCGAATTTACCAGAGCCAGAAATGGTAAAAACAAAACAAATCATAGAACTTTCCAACTGTCCTTGAACTACTCATCTTATGTCAGGACAGTTGGTTGTGCCAAACTTAAGCAAGTCAAAAACTCTAAAATAAACCACTGGCATGAAACAGATTCCGGCAAAAAGTAAGAATTGTGGACTTCTTGGCACAACAATGAACCCATGAGTGTTTCAGCTGCGAAAAACAGTCATGTGACAACAATTCAAGGACTTTCTGACTGAACTGCAGACTGTGTTTGGACACTGCAGACAGGAGGAAGGCATAGAAGTAGTGAATTATCTATATTATGTACTCCTGTTAGCACATAAACAGTGTTGCACATGTTTGTTCCATTGTTTTTTTAAATATTTTTTTGGGGGAGAGATTTTTCAAGTTTTTTTTTATTGATCGAGTGAAAGGGGGGAGAGAGAAGAGAGACGTGCAGCAAAGGGTCTTGAGCCAGACTCGAAATCATGACCGCTGCTGGCGACCTGTGCCCACGTGGTAACGCCTTAACCCGGCGAGCTATACGGCGTTCCTATTCCTTTTTTTTACCATCTTTGTAGAATAAATAATCAAATTAATTGAACTTTAGGTTTTATGGCATTATAAGTGTCATACTGCACAGAAGACGTCTTTGAGTTGTCTCTACTTCTAGTCATGGTTGTGCCATTTCCATAGATGCAGAACTTTATATTACAGTAGAAAATGAGCCCACAGTGAGTTGAAATGTGACAGAAAGAAAAAAAATGTTTAAAAACTGTTTTGGGTTCAGAGGATTAAGACTCTAAATAATACAGCACAAAATGTAGCATCAGCAGCAGAAGAATAGTAGTGATGGCAGAATGAGCTCAATCAAACGATCCGAAAGTGTAAAATGAGTTATTGTTTATTGAAATTTTTATTTTCTCTTTTTGTGTGTCTTCAGAGTCCGCTGTAGGAGTTCAGGAGGACAGGAAGAAGGTTCCCTGGTCAGACAAAGAGACGATCATCCTCCTGGAGAGCTGGGGAGACCCACAGGTAGATCTCACACATCCTGTCAGATAATAAGTAATAATAATAAGTAATAATAATGCCCTTATCTTACCTGATAAACAGATTTTGTTGTGGTTTCATTGTTTAATTTGCCAGTTTGAATCATAAAGAAGAAGGGAAGAAGAAGAAACCAGCTTTACTTTACCTGTACTTCTTATTTTGATGTGATTTTAAAGTACTGTCATGACAGTTATTACTATCTTTACTATGAATTTCTCCAACATTTAGGTCCAGCAGTGCCTGAGACGCTACCCCCACAACGGTCACATTTTCACTGAAATATCAGACAAGCTCAGCGCTAACGGCTACAGCCGCAGCGCAGAGCAGTGCCACACCAGGATCAAACGGCTGAAAGCGAGCTACCGCCACTGTCAGGACAACATGGGGTAAAAACCGCACATGGTCATTTTAAATTCTGCACCCTGGGTGTTACTTTCTTTTAATCCACCTGTCTTTATTCCCTGCAGCTCCTCTGGGACTGATAGAGTCGACTTTAAATTCTACGATCTGCTGGAACAAATCCTGGAAAAGCAGCCGTCTACATCGTCTGCTGTGGTTACAGATTCTATTGAAATATCAGAAGACTCTAACGGTGAATCAGGGACTGAAAGAGGTAAAGTATTCTCCTATGTCAACGTTATATTACACTGTTCACTAATAGTAGGTTTGATAATGTAGTTTTACACTGTTTTAATCAAGAAATTTCTCAAGAAATGTTTGACTGTTTGCATACATAAGAAAATGCAAATGATTACTTAAAAACTAGCTTTCTGATTAGCTGGATTTAAGTGTTGTATTCTCATGAAACTGCTTTACTGCCTCAGAACTTACAAATTTAATGATTTTTTCCAGTGTAATATGCAATAGTAGGAAATGTCTACATTATAATAATGACTAAGTCAGAAAAGGAATGAGATTAAATGGAGCTGAGTCAATGCCTTCATGAATTTAATAGGTTAAAAAATATATAATTCACTGACTATTATAATGAGTTTGTTTGAAAAGTGTCATGTTCCAAACTTGAGTATTTAAAAAAGTGAGTTGTACTATATGTGTAATATTAATGCAGTAAAACTTAATTTAGCACATACAGGTTACAACCCAGAATGTATTAAATGCAGTTTCCTTGTGTTTTGCTCCTGTCACATTTTCACTGTAATATAAAGTCCTGATGGAAACATGGCTAAAAGGCAGAGAGAACTCAAAAATGACTTTTATGCAGTTTGACACAGTTATAATGCCATAAATCAGAAAGAAGAAGAAAAAGAAAATATGTAATTTTGTTCCACAAAAATTTATAAAACCTTGAATCAACATGTACAACATTTTCAAGGTGCCCACGGGTGTTACCAAAACAGGGAAAAAATGGAGACATGATATAGATATTCTGTAACATGTGTTTTTGATTTGTTTCCGTACTCGTCGTCTATTTAACTCTGTTGCCACAATTTTGAGATTTAGATGATTAGTTCTATGACTGCTGGAAAGTTGAAAAATCTGCTGATTCTTTATATTTTTACAGTTTCTGGTTTTGACAAATGGTGTAATTTTGGTAATTAAAAAACAAAACATGCCTTCTAAATTCACCAGTGGATTTTGGGGATTTTTTAGATTTAAAACTCAGAGTGCCTTGGATGTTTTTGAACTGTAGATTGTTGCTAAGAAGTTCCATTAATAGGAGGTGAGACAGTCATTATTTTATTTATTAATAGGCAGACTTACTTGAAAGGATTTTGAGATCTCATAATAACTCACTAGCTGTAGTGGTCATCATAAAGAGCTCAAACTAGCATTTAAAGCATTTTAAAATTAAGAAACAAATGAAGAAACAGAAGAAACAAAAGTGCGATTCTGCTTTTTTTCTGCTAATGTGCCTGAATCTGTGGCAATGCAGTAGCACAAATAAAATGAATCTTGGCTGAAGTAGAAGTTAGTAAATAGCTGACAAAAGATGTGTCTCTAATGTAAGATGGAGAAACCAGCATGTCACCAGAGAAACCAGCACCGAGCTCGTGGTCCGATGAGGAGACTCTGGCACTTATCGACATCTGGGGCGACGAAGACGTTCAGAAGGCGCTGAGGGGTTTCGTCCACAACGGGCACGTTTATGCCGACATTTCCGAGAGGATGCACGACCTGGGCTTCTCGAAGACCTCCGAGCAGTGCCGCTGGAAAGTGAAGTCGCTGAGGATCAACTTTCGGCAGAGCTACGACCGGAAGAAGTGAGATCAGACCGTCCGTCTTTTTGCATGTTCATCCGTCTTTATAATTCAGTTCAAACGTAGTGCTGCATCTTTTCACTCTTTCTAGATGCGGAAGAAAATCAGATTACAAGTTCTACAACCAGCTGGAGCAAATACTGGGACAGGAAGCAGTTTCTATCGATGAATACGATGAAAAAGACGAACAAGTTGAGCAGAATCCAGGTACAGCTGTTTTCACACATCGTTGGATCAACCTTGAATTGCAGGTTTGATCTCTCATCTGCTGCGGTGTCTTTCTGTAGGTGGAGATGGCGTGAATACAGCGTGGACAGAGCAGGAAACAGTCACTCTCATTGAGATTTGGGCGGCGGACGACGTGCAGCACAGCCTGAAAACCTGCGTCCGTAACGGGCACATATTCACCGACATATCTGAGAAACTGGCCTCCATGGGCTTCCTGAGGACGGCCGAGCAGTGCCACTCACGGATTAAGAGGCTGAAGAAGACTTACAGGCGCTACTGCAACAATAGGAGGTAAATAAAACAAACAAACAATGTATTGGTTGAACGGTTTGAGCTTGTTGTTTCCCAGCTGATCTTGGATTTATGTTTTCTAGAAATGGAGGGCGGCCTGCGGTGTTTCGATACTTCCACTTTCTCGCCCCAGTGCTCGGTGATGAATCTTTGTTTACTGATGTCGACTCCAGTGCAGCTAATGCCTCCCTACCGCCAATCATGGACAGTGATCCCGTCATATGTAGGTTTCATAATGTTGAAATCTATTTGTGCAGATATTTCAACGATTAATGCACAGTAATAAAACTGGTGTTCCTCCTGTTAGATGAGCAGCCCTCCACCAGCCACGTCCTGGTCGACCTGAGCAGGAAGATGCCCTGGTCGGACCAGGAGACCAGAACCCTGCTGGAGATCTGGGGGGAAGACAGTGTCCAGCTCACCCTGAGGGGCTGCCTGAAGAACCGACATGTGTTTGAGTACGTCTCGGATAAGATGAGCGACCACGGATTCATCAGGACCTCCGAGCAGTGCTACACCCGTATCAAGCGCCTTAAACATGGCTTCCTCCATGAGAAGTGAGTGATGGCACAACTGTGATACTTATTTATTCTGAACATGTTTATCATTTATATTAATGGTGTTGATGTTAAAGGTGGAGTCTGTGATTCTGGAGGAAGATTGTTGATATTTAGCCAGATAGGATGTGCCACCATTCCTTTATCCTGTGCACAAACTTAAACGTGAACAGGACACACTGGAACAGGGTTGTGAGGATCCATCTGAGCCACTTTGTTTCCCGTTTGCAGAGTCAAGATTGTTTATGAAAAACAGATTTTTTACGGCACACACACTGAACACACAGCTAGCAAAGCAAACGGAGATATTACATTAATTTAACAAAGAAGTGTATTGGAAAAGATTCAGTTCAGTTCAAACAGCTTTATAAATCTCACTTGGAGATTTGCTTGTTGTAGATTACACAAAACATAGCGATGTACACACGCCCACACACATGCATAGAATTATGCAAACCTATACATGCGCATTTACATACCCAAACACAGCATGATAAATAAAATCCAGCAAATAAAATTCAATAAAACTGACTGTTGCAGGTATTTAAAAGACAAATAGCAGAAGGAATGAATAATTTGGAGTGTTGGTTAGTTTAAAAGCAGCTGAGAGAATTCGCCTACAAGAACATGATCAGGAGAAGCCAGAATACTTGTTGCTCTCTTAAGGATTTATTGGTTGGAAAAACTCCAGACTCCAGAACGCTGCCCCCAGGTCACACAGGTAACATGTGCATCCCTCAGAATCACATACTGCACCTTTAAATAGCACCAAGAAGCATTTTGATGGCTTAAAACAAACTTAATATTGTGCAAAACAGCTCTTTGTAAACTAGTGTTTCATAAATACAAGAAAATTTCTCTTTTATTACTACAAAGGTTTCTGTCAGGGATTAAAGGCCTTCAGTAGTAAAGTTACAAGGTCATTACTGTTGCTTGGCTCTTAGTTTTTAATATTAGTATTTGGATTATTCTGAAACAAACCCTGTATTTGCTGTTTGTTTCAATAAATTTTACTTTAAAGTTCCTCTTTGTAAATTTTCATAGAAAAAATACAAATTGAAATGTAAAGTTTCTGGCTTTAACTGTAGGTTTATGCTTTGTACATTTCAGGGAGGATTTTAAATTCTTCAGCGAGATGGAGACGATATTCAGGAAGGAGCTGAAAGGGGACGACTCTGTCGCAGAGACGTCAGCCACAGAGGAACCGGAGGAATGTGTACCTGAACCGAGCCAAAAGAAAGGTAAAACTGGATGGAGAGGAAGGTTAGCTACAGATAGGAAGTAATTTTTTTAATTTACAAATTCTAAAATGTATTATTGGATGCTGAAGGAATAATCGATCAAACTAGGTTAGGTCTCTATTCTTTATCCTTCTTTTGTGTGGATAGTTTTATAAGTCTGTCTCCCGTCAGTCACCTCAGGTAGCCAGTGGGTGTCCGAGAGCTCCAAGCTGCCCTGGAGCGACGGGGAGACCGAGGCCCTCCTAGACATTTGGGGGAGCGAGGAGATTCAGGAGAACTTGAAGGGCTGCACCAAGAACAAACACATCTTCATCCAGATCTCTCAGGTCATGGCCAGCCAGGGCTATGTGCGAACGTCTGAACAATGTCAGTCCAGGATAAAGAGGCTGAGGGCCAATTTCAGACACTTCCTGGAAGGCAGAACGTAAGTTGTTCACAGTTTTATCCTCTATACTTGTTTAACCCTCTGAATCCCAAACTGTTTCTTGGTCTTTTTTGCCCCTGACACATTTTTACTCACTGTGGGCTCATTTTTCAGTGTAATATAAAATCCTGCATCTCTATGGAAACAGCGCAACCATGGTTTCATTTTAAAAATATCTTAATCTGTGCCGCATGACACAGTTAGAGTGAAATAAACCATTCAAAACTAAAGCTGAATTTCGTTGATTACTTATTTTACAAGCATAAAGAAAACTGGAATAAACATGTAACATCGTAGCAACATTTTCCCAAGAGCAAAACTGATTTTAATTTGCCTCCATACTCGTTTCCTCTCTGCTTGATGTAAACACTGCCTGCAGTTCAGCTGAGAAATCCCAGAATTTTTGTGATGTGACTGTCGGTCACAGCTGAGTCACCAGTAGCTTCACGGCTGCAACAAGGAGCACAGAATTTTTTGTTTTTTACAGAATCCAGTTTAAGCAAACACTTTTTTTGGCAATTTTTAAAATAAAAATAAGACGTAGAATTGAGGCTTAGATTTGATTAAGTTTCCTGATAGAGCAGCATGTCAAAGATGAGTAGTTCAAAGACTGTTGGAAAGTTGATAATCTGTTGATTTTCATGGTTTCTGGCTCTAATGAATGGTGTCATTTTTTCAGTTTTTTAGAAACAACTTGAAATTAAACCCTGCTTTTGTGGTTCAGAAGGTCCAACTTTATCAAAGTTAAGTTGAATTAGCAGAACTTTCTTCCACCAAATTCTGAAATCCTGTGTTGTGTTTTCAGAGGAGAGAAACAGGAGTGCAAGTATTTTGACCAGCTGGTGCAGGTATTCGGTACAAAGTACGTCATGACCCCTGACCCCCTGGGTGATGATACAGCTGAAGTCATCGGTAAGACTGATGTTCATGTTTTGTTATGTCAGGAGACAGTGAAATTGTCGAACCTCAATAAAAAGTTGAATACAAGCTGTGTGAGCTACACTTAGTCTCCATTCCAGCATCAACCAAATGGCACATCCTGATAATTAGTACTTAAATGAGCTCTTGTGGTAGTGGTTTTCTCTTTTAGGGACATAATTTGGAAAAAAACAAAAGAAAGATATTCAGATGGTTCAAACCTATGTGTCTATGAATCCTGCTGCAGTGGCGTCATGTTTTTGATATCTTTTTAACACCTTGAGGGAATTTCTTCAAATATCGCAAAAACATTCACTTGAACTCGAAAATTTACTGATTTGACTTTGCTGATTTCACAAAACTTGTTTTCATACAACCAATACAGTAGTAGAGAGGTGGTCACATTTAATTATGTTGCTGTAAATAACAAAGAGGAATAATCAGTTCTCTCTGCCCTTTTTGGTTATTAGGCTGTTTAGATAACTGACTTTTTTGTGTTAGGAAATAGTAAATTGTGCATTATAACTCATATATGTTGCATAGATATTGCTTCCATTATGACTTCAGCACTATTAGAGCGACAACTTTTGAAGGGATTGCTCCACATTTGTGGAAGTATGCTTATCTATGCTCAGAAAAGTTTATTTTATTCACTCCTGGCTCTATTCACCTATTTAATGCAAACACAAGAGTGATATCAATCTTTCCATCTAATTCTCAGTTTTAAAAAGTGCTTACCAAAATCTGTAAAAAGTCCCTTTAATATTTTCCTTACAGTATGTTTTGGGTGCTGAACAACCTGTCACCTGTTTCTTTTCGTTACCCAGAGTCCTGAAACCGTCCATCATCAACATGATGCAGCAGCAGCACATGGAAATAGCAAGGACAGTAACGCAGAGACTGGTGTTTACTGTTCTGCTGGTTGTTTACATGTGACAGAAGAGCCTCTGGAGGCTCACTTGAATTCACATTTCCGTCTGTAAATACTTTTACATTCTTCAGACACAAAGACCTACTTCAGGATGAAATGTAGTGTTTTTGAGAGCGTGTGTGTGTGTGATTAAGTGAGTGTGTGTGTGATTAATTAAGTGTGTGTGCCTCAACTTTAGTGTCTTGTGATTATTATTAACAGAGCCATGATACTGAAACCAGGATTCTTAGGGTTCGAGGGACAAAAGTGAATCCTGGACCTGGTTGAAGTTACACAAAATGCTGTGCTCCTCAAAAAAAGACAAAAAACAAAAAAAACACAGGTTTTTTTCTAGTATTTATTTATTTTGTACTTACAGCGAGGGAATCAAAGCACATACAAGAAGAAACACATGCAAGGCCTCTATCGCTGCCTTGCTTTTTAGCCCCAAATCACTTGTTCAGTTTTACGTCTTTGCACTTGTTTTTGAAGTCGTGTGGTGAAGTTCTTTAAGTTAATTCTCATTCTGTGCTCAGTTTGAGTTAATGTAGCCCTTAATTGTATTTATTTAAATTATTAACATGCGTGTTCCAAAGTTTTACGGTTTCCTTTGAATGTGACGGACCTTACTGATGCATATTTGTGCCACAAACATGTAAAAGATTTTTTCATATCTATTAAAATAAACTTGAAATGTGTGGATGTATGTGATTTATTGTGTGAAACGTTCAGCTTGTGGACTGTAGACTTGAAGAAAAATGAAGAATAGAAAAACATTTAATGACCACATAACTGTTTACTGTAAATGCATCCAGGGCCTGATCAGACCTGGAGCCTGTTTACCAAATAATTCAGGCTTATTTCAGTAAGTCTGACTTACTTTTAGGTTTTTGGTTCGATTAAGCAAATTCAAACTGGGTTACTAGATAATCTAAACGTTTTCTGTTCTCACTGACTGAATGTTTTTGCACGTTTTAATTCATTGAGCTCACTTGTTTCCCTTACTATGATCAGAAACAACAACGACAATGTTTATACAGTAATTCATTTGGCTTTTCCATCCATCCATTATCTTTACACCACTTAATCCTCTGTAGCGGCTGGAGTCTATCCCACCCGACTCAGGCGAAGGCAGGGGACACCTGGACAGGTTGCCAGTCTATCACAGGGTTACTGTGGGGTAAAATACCCTGCGTGTTTGTTTGTTTGAGATTGAAGACAAACAATTTCTCTTCAATTAAGGCTGTTTTATTTTGTATATCAGTGTCTCAAAGGCATGGACCTTCTCTGTTTGGAACAACCTCCCATAAAAGGATGAAGTTTCACAAATACATAAAGATTTTATACCACAGAAATGAATGTGATTGGCTGTCAGCTGGGAGGCAAAGTTTCCTCAGCTCTCGTGTCGTTCACACCGTGGAGTTAATAATCAGAATATTTGATTGTATTTTATCTGAGTTGCGTCTTGCAGTCTGTCCCTGGTTTTGTTTTTGGCAGCTGTTTGACTTTTAACTGCTATTTAATGTTTGAATTCTTTATGTTTCTAATAGTATTTGCTGCTCCTTGGACCACCGCTGTTTGCCATGTTGAATGCATTTGGTCCACGTTCGATTTCTCGGCAGCAATTATGTCGACGACTTGAAGCTGTTTCAAGTTAGCCAAACTACATGAGCTTTAGTTGATCTTTATGGAAGGGACTCAGATCTGACTGCTCTGTTAGTTTCATTCAAGTCAGGTGTTGGATTTAAATCTTAAAAAATCCTTGGGTGCAGATAAAATGCAAAAAAAAACTCATTTTAAAATACATTTTTAGAAAAACAGAAGGTCAGTCTGGGTTTTTATTATCAAAATAGGGCCGGTCTTTGTATAGCAGTCAAGAAAACACTTGCACAGGTTATGTTTTGAGGTGTTTTAGACTGTGAGGACATTATCTTTACATTTGATTGTCCCTCTTCACTTACTGTCTAATATACATCACTGCTTATTTTGTGGTCTGGTCTCTTGACCTTCATTAAGCCTACAAAAAAAGAGCACCATTGATATGTTGTATTTGCAAAGCAGTACTGGGAAAAACTTACTTCCTGCTTGTAATCTTACATCACTTGCCAGATAACAGTGGATGTTATGGTCTAAATGGCCACCCAGGATTTTCCTCTGAACTTGGTAGAACAGCCTTCCTCTGTTGTGCGCCGTGTTCCGGAGCTGGATTTTATTGATTGATTCGATTTACTTTACTTTTGTCTCGTGTCTGTTGTTGCCGTACTCAGTTCTGTAATCTTTTGGGGCCCTGTAAAGTCGTACCGAGTCTCTAAAAAGGAGTTTAACCTCAAGGGACAGACTCTTAAATCTGACATAAAATATATATCTTGTGACATGAAGAATCCTTTGGCACACGGTGATGAAGTTCATATTGTTCCTGCCTCTCGACCCAGAGCCTCCAGATGATTTACTGCTGTCTACATTAACTGCAGTCAGCCGGAGTTCAGTCCTGTAGATATTAGATTAGCTGTGGTGGAATTATGGGAAATCAGAGGTGGTTGCTGGGTAACGACACATAAACACAGCAGCATTTCCCATCACTAGGTCAAACGTTGGAGATGATGCTGCTTGCGGAGCATTAACAAGACGCCCCCTCTGAAGCAGGAAGCTTTTTACCACATTCACGGTCCGACACGAACAACAGACGCCTCCAGCTTGTGGAGAGACTCTCAGTAGTGAAGATGACGTCCATCTCTGAGCTCCAAACTGAAATATCTCAACAACTACCACATGCATTCATGGCCCTACAGTTGAAATATCAGGGGATTGAAGTTAGTGGTGACCATGAATGTCTGCTCAAGAATCCATCGAATAGTTGATATTTCAGTCTGACCAACGATGTCGACCAATGTTGTCCCTAAAGTCATGCCGCTAGCAATTTACCTTTAGTATAATTGTGCAAATTGATAGTTTGATGTATAAATTTGGCCTTAAAGCTTGAGCACCGAACTTTTACATGTCAGTGAACATCGGTTATATTTAAGCCCTACACAAACACCTTGATGCCGTTCTGATTAAGCCCATCAACGCCAGGTAAATCTCTGTACTTCACAGGATGATGGAGTTTTAAATCTGATATCAGAAGATCCACTGTCGCTCTCCAACCGTCGAGACAGAACAGACTGTGTGACAGAAGAACTGAGGAGGCATCTCATGACATTTTTAATATGTACAAAGAGAAGTGACCATGTTACACCGATCCTTACTGTCCCTCACCAGCTACACTGTAAAAAAGAAATCTGTAAAAAAAATACCATGTTGATAGGTAAAACAACAGCGGAATACTGAAAAATTGTAAAAACTATGAAAATAACAGCAAGTAACTGTAAAATAATTATATTTTTAGCTGATTTAAAAACAGTGAAACTGTAATTTAATATCCACACATTGTGACAGAACAGATACAGATGTTTGATGTGGCCATTACAATATTATTCATTTTTTACTGTGAGTTTACAAGATATTATCTGTAATTTAACAAAAAAGTGAAAAATCTGTAAAGTAACACTTTAAAATTATTTGTTATTTGTCCTTAATAGATATCATTATCTGGAGAATACAGAATTTATTTATTTGTTTGTTTGTTTTATAATAAATGCTGTTAAAATAGTGTAATTCTACAGTCAAACATCATGAAAGAACTATTTTTAAAATACAGAGTTTTTTGTGGACATTATTCTCAGTTTTTTTTTATTATGGTTGAACATGAAAATTAATATTTTTTGTGTTATTTGACTAATTATTGTCCGTAATTTAATCTATGCAGTGTTTTTAAAAATTTGTTAAAAATGTATGAAAAGCATTCCTTTTTTACAGTGTACTTGTGAGTTTTAGAATATGATTTTATAATTTTTTAGGCAACATTTAGAGACTCTGGCTCATACGTAGGTGTCAGAATAACTGCTTCACTTTTGACAAACGTGTTTTATTGAGTAACTTATCAAAAACAGGTAACAATGTAATAAACAGGTACAAGTGTAGGACACAGTAGTAAAACAAAACAATGTGACACTTGACGTTCAACAAAAAAAGAACAATATTATAATATTATCAATAACATCAACTGTGACGATAAAGAAACTTTGTAAAGTTGAAATGGGGCACTAATAATATTAATAGCAAAAAAAGTCATTTTCTAATACACCATTCTTTATTTTACATTACACAGTGTAAAATGCAACACTAGCACAGTGGGTTTCTGTTCAGTCTGTCTTTTGGCCAAACAATATCTTTAACGTCAAATTCCTTGTGTCCCTCCCCCCACCAACACATTCTGGTGGGTTTGTCAGCATCGACCAGCACAGCGTCGCTGGGCAGCAGCGGCGAACCCTCCTCTACCAGCACCGTGTAGAACCTCCTGGTCGCATTAGACGAGTGCAGTAAACACATGTGTGAATTCTGCACCTGGTGTTGGACTGGAGGCGGGTCCAGCTCTTCCTGGAACTTCTTCAGCAGAGACATGGGAATCATTCTCACCGGGTTGTCGTCCAAACCCTCCAAGACAATGCCGTCTTCAAAGACAACACCGTCCTCCAAGACAACGCCGTCCTTGCAGATACTTTCTTTAGCTTCCTCATCTTCCTCCTCTGTTTGGTTGTTATTGTTCTTTCTGATGAACACCACCGGGACCATTTTCTCCCCTCCGCAGATTCTGTATTTCAAGACGCTCAGCTTGTAGCTTACCTCGCAACTTAGCTGAGAATGCAAGGAAGACGTGTTGTTTAAAGTCAGATGTTTATGTTTGACTATTAATGTATTTTTGGTCAAATTTTTACCGTCATGCTGGAGCACTTACATAAACAAAATAACACCCGGTGGCCACCATGCCCAGGAAACAGATGGCATACGGAGCAGCGATGATGGTTAGCTGGAGAAAGCAGAAAAGGACATTTGTAGAACACCTGATGTACAACTGTTAGAGAAAACACAAAAGCAGTGACCTGAGAACGAAACAAGAAGGGTAATCTGCCCTTTAGATGCCTGCTTAAAAGTCCCATATGGTGAAAATCCATTTGTATTGTTTTATGTGGCTTAAAAACGTGTAGGTGTAAAATAAAAGCTGCAAGAATATGAAGACACTTACTGCCATCCCTTAAGCCCCCTACAACAAGATAGACAACTTTCTAAGTATGAACTGAGAAACCAGTAGTCATCCATCTCACTGCCCACTGCTTCCAAGGCAAGCCATTCAGAATGAGCAGCTGCCTCACCACCCACCAGGTTTGTTTACCTTCTAGAGCTGCTTCAGCCACGAGCAAAACTAAATGTTCTGCTGTAAAAGTGAACACAAGAGTCTTCACGCACTCCCAACATCTGAGAAACTAAACATCCGGTGGATTACTTTTATTATTGATGGCAGTGTCACCACAAAAATAGGAAATTTCCCAGTTTTAGCATGTTGCACAGCTAATGTGGCTAACGTTACCATTAGCTTTGGGTAGGTTACTGTGTTTTCATGCTTCAGCGCAGGCTAAATTCCACCATCTGCACATCTGTTTGCTTCTCTCCTGCTCTCTGTGCTCACATATACTGTATTACATACAGCTGAATTCCCAGTAAGCTGTCTTCTTTTACATATTTTTCTGTTTCTGTTATCAGACAATAGAACAAGTATGAAATAGTGACCAAAAACAGTCTTTTAAGGCCTACCTGTTAACCAGCAGCCACGTCAAAGTCATTTCTAATCTGCACCACTAAAATACCAAGTTATAACCACAATGTTGCCTAATTTAATGTAAAATGTTTGTTCATACAATCATTCACGTCTGTGTCACTGTCAATCATAGATGCAGAGAGAGTCTTCTTCCTGAAGGGGGCATGGACAGCAGCAGCTAAGCTACATTTAAAGCTACAGACACTGAAACGGCCCGTTTATAACCAGGGCTTATACAATCACAGTAAAATGAGTAATTTTTGCTATATTTTGAGCTGAAAAACTGAAAGATGCATCCTGTGAGACTTTCGTTAATTTACTGAAAAGGAAAACGATATGGGACTTTTAAAGAATACTGAAAAAAAATGACTTGCTTAATTGTAATGTAAAATTTCTTACCCAAGCTTTCATTATGACCCAAACAGCAGAGCTGCGTTTTTCTACAAGAGAGGTGATTGCAGGAAAACAGCCCTACACACACACACACACACACACACACACTGTGTTAACAATTAATTGTTTTTACCAAAACCAAGGAGAAAAACAGTAATATTGGAAATAACAGAAAGTACTTTAAGGTTGGGATGCACTAATAAATACTAAAGATTAGTTCCAAAAAGACTTTAACAAAACTATGTTTAAAGTAAGTTTAACAAAGTTTAAGTTTAACTAAGACCCCCCACCCCCCCGTGAAAATCTTTTTTTAACCTAATAAAAATGTCCATCTGGTGTTTTTTATATGCTAAATGACATTTTATGAGCGAAATAGGCAGTCAACACCATGGCTGAGCATTTCTACCTTGAAACTTCTCCAGTCCTTCATCCTGTCAGCTTACAAGGAGGAGGCTTCTGTATTATTACTCGCCTTCAGAATCAGTTCTCAGTTCAAACGTGTGGCTGAATTACTTCAATATTACAAATTGCCATTGTCTTGTCATTGACTAAAGTAGTTTTACAGCAGGGGTGTCCAAATCCTGGTCCTCGAGAGTCCCTGTCCAGCATGTTTTAGATGTTTCCTTCTTCTAACACACCTGATTAAATGATCAGGATCATTATCAGGCTTCTGCAAAGCTTGATGATGAGCTGATCTAAAACATGCTGGATAGGGGCTCTCGAGGACCAGGATTGGGCACCCCTGTTTTACAGCGTTTGAGCTGAGTCATAGGGGAGCTGGTGTGCTCGAGTTTTTCATAAAACTCAACTGGGTTGACTTTGTCCCTGAACATTTCCTGTCTACTTGGAGCTTGATTACTTTGTTCATTCCTGCTTGAAAAGATTATTTAAAAGTGAGAGTTTAAAGTTAATACTAGATCACAGTTTAAATTTAAGTTTAAAGTTTTGGTCCAACAGAATTAAATCTGATCTTGGTTTAAAGAAAGGTTAAAGTTTATTTTTTAAGCTTTTTACCTTCTCGTAGACAGTTCTTCTTGGAAACAGATTAGTTCCCACCTAAAACACAAAGGTAAGCATCTGGTATCAATTTCAAATACTGTAAAACAGACAATATAATGTATTATGAAAATACAGTACGTTAACTTGTGTGCTGAGGAAGTTCTATGCCTCTCTTGCCCTAAATTCATTTTGCAATGAACAATGACAATTGGCTGTGCAGTTGTTGTTGTTTTTTTTGTTGTAAAGATTAAAGACCCACCCTGTTGTTGTCATGATCTTTGTCATAAAAGCAGGATTCAGGGAAAGAATTATTCCAGTCTTGGAAGCCCTCAAGTCCACAACACTTAAACTGTAGACCAAACCAGAAGTAGTTTAAAGACAATGTTTAAATCTCAAATAGGAACAAACGCACAATATGATGCAGCATGAAACATTACTATATTTCCTAACAGTAAATTTTTTGCTGGAATCCTCGGTGCCAAAGTTGCTTACCTGAGTCTGCCAGCAGTTCACCTTGGTGAGTATGTCTTTGTTGGAAGATGTTTTTTGTGCTTTTATTAGTGTAACGGTAAAGGGCAGCAGTGCCAAGTAGGGCTTCTGAAACGTTTGTATCTCCTAGAGGCAAACAGAAAGACGAACATTATTTTCCTGTTCCAGAAAAAGCTTAACTCAAGAGCCAAGAAGAAACTTTTTCTAACCACATTTCATGGTCCTGCTCAGTGGAGTTTCTCTGTTGTCACTGCGTGACCATAGACTGTATATAGAAATGGACATTTGACTACCGTTTGGGAACCTTAAGTTTGGAATTTGACGATCACGATGTTGGTCTTTTGGAACCAGAAGTGAGAAGCGAGAGATGGATCTAATTGACAATTCAACGACTCTACGCCCATATAGTAGCAACTTACTCAGTCACAAGATAACCATGGCCTAGAGCAAACCCTGCCTTATTGTCTGTTTTATTCCAAATGGGACCATCAATTGTAAAATGAGTATCATTCTGTATTGAAAGAGACCTGAAACTAGCAATTGAGAGCTTTAATTTACTGGAAAAATGTTCACTGAGGTAACAAATGAAGTGAGAAGTAGAGTGACTTGTGGTTTTTAAAAAGAATACAGGTTTATGGGACTTCAGCTTTTCAGACTTGGAGTCGGTTACACTAACATGGTCTATGACTGGTCTTTAAGCTAAGTCGTTTCTAAGATAATTAGTCCACCTAAATATTTTGTCAGTTGCACCATCAAACCTTAGGCTTTCTTCACATTAAGACTGGGTGTAAATGTTACATCTGGCAGCAGCAGGCGTTCTATTGTACCAACTTAGACAACACTAAAGGAAATGGGGTGCCTCATATGCCAGCTTTAAAACGAGTGGGCTTTTAATTGCTATATAGATAACTGTTATCTTAAGAGGTTCCAACAGCTTTTTCTCTCATCCAAGAGGCATCTTCAGTTCTCACTAACATCTTCTTTTCTTTGGTTTATTGGCAGCTTATGGCGCATTACCACCACCTCCTGGACTGGAGTATGGAACAGAGAATTGGCCATTTAAAAAGGTGGTGAGGTGTGAATGGTTGTGAAACTGCCAGGTGAGGGATGACTCAAGATGTCAGTGGTGGTGAAACTGTCTGTGAAAGGATCTGAACTGCATTATAAGTACCTGATAGTTGGTGTCCTCTGTTTAGAGATGACTGGTCTACTTGAACCCATCCTCATCAGTCAGTTAGAACTGAAGAAACTCTTGGTTCAAGAACAAAAAGGAGACATCAAGCTCCCTTCTACTGAAGCTTTTAGGATTACCATGACCTGGATGCCTGAGAATCTATACAGACCTTCACAACCCACAGTAACGTTGCTGCTCTAGTCGCTTGTAT
Organism: Dascyllus trimaculatus; assembly: GCA_024666655.1. NCBI lineage: Eukaryota > Metazoa > Chordata > Actinopteri > Pomacentridae > Dascyllus > Dascyllus trimaculatus. Next base: position 13,444,996 of record CM045465.1, read on the forward strand.
GAACAACATCCATCTGTCTGGAGAGATATCACTATCTTCCAGCAGTTAGTCGGTACCACAGGTTTCTATGCCGATCAAACCTGTAAATGCAAATTAATCCTCTCCAAAAATATCAGACATTATATCACTGTACTCTGGCATTTTGGATGGGGCTACGCCATAGACTGTGTTATTTCTTTCCAAGTTGACTGTTACGTTTTGGTAGTTATCAAGTTGGACTCCTTGGCCGTGAGTTCTTGTTCTTGTGCCGTCTGTACAGTTCCAATACTTTTCTTATTTCAATGCCAGTGAATTGACTTTTATTTTTTCTTTAATCCTCCAGAGTTGCCGCAAATCAGAAAAGACAATTTAGCAAGACACGGGAGGTTGTTAAAATATGTCCTAGCATTACGCTGTGAGAGAGCCGCCATAGTCACCTAGGCATTCACATGAGCCTGGACTGGGCATAGTTAAGGCTAAGTTTAAGTTTGGTTGGTGCAACTGACATGAAGTTCCTCATAAAGGCTGGTTTTAAAAAAGACTGACCTAACAGTTAGGACCAGGCTTGGTAAAGACCAGTTGGTGCAACCAGCTCTTTGCACATGACAAGACTTTAGCTTCATATTTAGAGGTCAGATACAAGACTGGCACCAGTGGTCTATCTAGACCAGGGGTGGGCAATCCTGGTCCTCGAGGGCCACTATCCAGCATGTTTTAGATGTTTCCCTCTTCTGACACACCTGATTCAAATGATCAGCTCATCATCAAGCTCTGCAGAAGCCTGATAATGATCCTGATCATTTGAATCAGGTGTGTTGGAAGAGGGAAGCATCTAAAACATTCAGGATAGTGGCCCTCGAGGACCAGGATTGCCCACCCCTGATCTAGACAGTAAGTACATTTCCCAAAATGTCACATTTGAAATCGTTAACATGTTACCAACTGAAATATCTGCATGACAACAATGCAAACCCTATCCAAGAACCTTAAATTGTGTTTGAAAGCTCCAGGAAAACAAAAACTACTGTAGTAAACTCTAAGGCTCAGGACATCGTACAGTATCCTGATCATCCTCTCCACACTGAGTTTCAGCTCCTCGCTTCAGGCAGGAGATTTAGAGTGCCAAAGGCTAAATCAAACAGGATGAGAAATTTATTCATAACTCAAGCCATCACACAACTTAATATAAATTTTAAGAAGTGAATAGTTATAATAAGCAGTGATGGTCCTGCCTTCAGTTGTCCTTCATGGTTTACTGTTACTTGTCCTTGTCAGTGTTGTTCTGAATCTATGTGACTGTGTTCCCATGTTTTTATGTTTTTACCTGCCTGCAAAGCAAATTTTCATCAGGGGACAATGAAGTTTAAAGTTGAAGTTGAAAGCAAACCTTTTACCAAAGCCTTGTTAGCATAAAAAAGCAAGATGAGATTAGCCTACCTGACTCTCTTTGTTGTGGAGATCAACAAAAGTCCAAATCATAGTCACAAGGATAACGGCCGAAGCCAAAATCTGTGGAGAGAGAGATGTTTACATTTTATAGTCTTTTATATGTGCATATATAATATCACGTGTTACATGTGGATGTACACTTACCATTAGTATCCAGCAGTTGTTCTTTGTCCAGATTTCCAACACTAGCAACATAGAGCTCACCAGATTCAACCCCGACCACAAATAAATCAGCTGGGCCTCGTTTTCCAACCTCGACTCAAACTACAAGAACAAACCTCACGATTATGTCAGTAATGATGGAGCACATACATGAAGTTACTGTAGTTTTATTCTGTAAACTAGAGAATAGTCATACTTAATAATTGCCTGTGTTATTATCCTTGAATAAGACCGACATTTTATGACATCTTTATATTTTTTCTGCTTATTGTTGCTGGTCTGATGGAAGGAATGTGTAGTTTTACCTCAGTATCGAGTCCACATCCAAGACTCTGCTTTTCCCAAAGTTGCCCCGATGCTGCCAAGATGAGCACCAGTGCACACAAAACCTGCAGGGCAACATTAGCTTTACTGTACAGCTGCAAACTTCACACCTCATGAGAGCAGCAAGTGATGGAAAGTAACAAATTACATGTAAAGCAAGTCAAAGTACTGTACTGAAGTGGAATTTTGAGATACTGAATTCTGGGTAAAGTCTGAAAAGCTGTTTTTTAATCCTTCACAGAGAGAACAGTTACATTCAACACTCAGTGTCTGAGTGTCACTGGCTTCTTTCTCTTTCATACACTAGACAGAACCCTTGGCAGAAGAATGAAAACAGTCTTCACACTGCACCTAATAAGGAAAGTCAGACCCCTCTTCCGAGAACACTCTCATCCCAACAGCGTCACAGCAGTAATTCCACATTGACATATCCAAGCTGATGGTAAGACTTCAGCCAGAACTTCCCGGCTCTTCCATCCCTTTCCAGATGTGTATATTCCAAATAATGCTTAATACAGCAAACTGAAGCAGTGAGGAGTCAGAAATGACAATAAAATTTACCGCTGCTCATGACATTATTACAGCCAAAGAAGAGCTTCCATTTACTGGCTTCAGGTGACCTTTGTTCCTATTTACAGTCATTTGTATGAAGCATTTGCATAATAAATAAATTACCAGTGAGTATGGGGCCTGACAAAAAGGTGATGATGCTGAAGTTAGCTTCCAATTAGGCAGCTAATGTGGTCTTGCATTTTCACAAATAGAATAAAGGCTTCACAAATCAAAAACTGTTCTTTAAGACTTTTTAACCCCTACAAGACTATGTAGTCCAGATTTGACCAGTCTATAGATAGTAGTTTTAGATCTAGACCAGGTCTAATGTGGTCTACATGTGAAAACAGCACAGAATACTCTTTTTCCCCCAATTATACAAAGAGAATTTCAGTTTAACCAATTAGAAGCCATGCTTTAAAGAGCCTCGGTCCTCTCTGCCTTAATCTAGTTCAGATTTGACACATCAAAGTAAAGTGGTTTTAGATCTAGACCTGATCTAATGTTGTTCTATTGCCAGAAAAAGCAGTGAAATCTTCCTTTTATGCATTTTCCAAAACAGAATAAAGGTTTAATAAGCCAAAAACTGTACTTTAAAGACTCCTTAGTCCCTCTCATACAAGCTAGGCCAGATTTCATTAGTCTATAGAAGATGATGTTGGATCTAGACCTGGTCTAATGTGGTCCTGATGCAAAAAAAACAGTGGAATTTTCCTTTTTATATTTTCACAAAGAGTGTAAAAGATTCACACATCAGAAACTGTGTTTTAAAGAATCTTTATCTTCTGCTGCAATCTAGTTCAGATTTGACACTTCAAAGTAAAGTGGTTTTAGATCTAGACCTGGTTTCATGTGGTCCTGAAGCAAAAAGCACGTTCACAACCAGAATAAAGGTTTCACAAATATGAAGTGGGTTTCAGATGGCATTAAGTGTTTGCCTAAAACACAATTTTATATGATTGAAATACTGAACTTTTGACTTAATAAGAAGCTAACTTCAACATTGTCAAAATTGATCCTATTATTTGCTGTGGAAAAATTTTGGGTGCACATAAATGTTGTTGCTGATGTTGTGCCTCCATTTAAAAAAAAAAGTTAGAAGCAACCAATACAAAACAAACAAAGAACTAAAAGAGTTTGCTTCTGTATATTATTCAAGTAGAGGATTTATTTTTCATTTTCCCACTGCAGCTGCTAGGGTGATGTTTACTTCTATTATTTTTGCAGGATCACATCAAACACAGGACGAATGGACCTATTCATAAAAACTAATGCTGTTGTCTTTCTAAGTATCCTTACCGCATATATAAGCACCATCAATGTTCCACACCACAGTACGCCATCAGGCTTCCTGAAAGAGCTTTTCTTCTTCTTGCTGCTATCATCCGTCTCCTCACACATGTTGTCACAGTTTTATTTCTCCAGCTGCCTCAGGAGAACAAAACACCGCCGCAGAATGAGGCTGGACTGGTGTCTGGCCGGGAGCAAACAGAAAATGAGGAAATAGCCTTTCACCATCCGTGACTTACATGTTTTCCCAGCGTCTAGCCCCTCCCCCTGAGCTCAGACGTATGGAGGGAGATCTGAGGGGGAGCAACTCTGATTTTACTGTGTTCAGAAGCAACACAGCTGGATCAGTTGCCAGATGTTTCCAGAGGTCTGTGGCTCCTTCTGTTGGTTTACAGTTTGCATTTGATCAACATTAATGGAAGAAGTATTCAGATCCTTTAATGCAGTAAAAACAACAACAATGCAGCAAAATACTCCATTACAAGAAAAAGCCCTGCATGAAAAATCCTACTTCAGCAAAAGTACATGATTTTAAAGTATTAATGTAAAAGTAGTGGTTTGATCCCTCTTGCTGATATGTTATAATATATGTCATAATTAGATTATTCGTAGTAAAGCATCAGTGTGTCAGCAGCATGTTGTGGCTGTTTTGATTCAACAAAAAGAAACATCTTGTCATGTTTTATTAAATTCGAGCCATTCTTTTTCACACAAGAGAAGAAGCATTTTGTGTTCCAACACACAGCATCTCTATGATAAAATAGACGACATGGAGCAGGCAAATACTCACATACACTGAAAACAATGCTTGAGCTCAACAACAAAAAATTAGCACAACAGTTTGCATCAATCTTTTTGAGTTGTGACAAGTCCTAATAAAGTTATGTTCAACTAACTTAACTATATAGAGTTGTGGGAATTAGCGTTTCCTCTACAGTGAAAAGTGTTTTTAATTTCCAGTCTTAATTTTCTGAAATTATCCAGATGTGCAGACGGAGGAGAGGACTCCAAATCATGAACTCAAGGTGAAGAAAGGTTAAGTCATCAAACTCATTTTATCAAATTGTCTCCACTTGAATTTATTTTTAAACCTACTAGAGCAGAAATTTGGGTTTAATTTGCACGTTATATTAAGTTGATGCAATTACCAACATTATTATGTCAACCCAGCCCATCACAAATAATGCTTACAGCACGGAAGCTTCATCTAGATTAGTACATGTTTGTTTTAAACTGGCAACGACACACTTAATGATGCCGTGGGTATCACATTTGATACACACATTTCTTATTACGCCACCATATGGTACAAACTTTGTGCAAGGCCGTATAAAGATACAAATGTTACAGATGTAAGTTTTTGTTATTGCCTGAACGGCATATAATGCCTGATGTATCAAATATGATACAAACAAAAAAACATAAATGCAAATAATTTTTATTAATTTAATTTATTTATTTTTACATTTTTAAAATTCAAATTATTATTATTATTATTATTATTATTATTAAAAATAAACTCATACACATCTGAAATGTGACCCAGGCTGCAGATTGCTTTTTGTAAGGAGCCAACAAGTTTGGAGACCACTGGTTTATAATCTTTAACTGTTGTATTTTTAAAGTTAGTTAGATTATCTAATGTGTAAAATATTCACATCAAAACCAACTAAAGCTGTCAGGGTAAGGCAGTGGAGTAGAAAATACAATATTTCCCTCTAAAATGTAGTTGTGTGGAAGGATAAAGTAGCATAAAATGAAAAAACTCAATAGTATCTCATTATTTGTTTATTTATTTAATTTGTTTGTTTATTTTTTTGTTTATGTATGTATGTATGTGTATTCATGTGTGTGTGTGTATTTACTTAATGTATTTGTTTATTTATGTATTTTATTAACATGAATCACACAACTAGAGATCATCAACAAAGATCAATATGCTCCAGTTATTACTTTTAGGTAAAATACTCAGGTACGATTAAATAGAGATTTAAGGAAGAAAAGACTAAATGTACGTATTTTGTGGGAGGAGTTTTATGTTTTATTTTAAAGTTTTTTTGAGTGACACTTACAGTATGTCATACTGCTTTTCATGCCAGTTAAAGAAAACACATCTCAGGAATATATTTAATTCTCTTATTTACTGATTTATTTACCACACTTTGGGTAATATTTAACATACAACTTCCTCATCTTACCCACTTGGTGGCAGCAGTGGACAATATAAACAACCTCACAGCCACTAAAATTGACTTCCAACAGTATTTTTTTAATCCATGCTGGTCATTCTTTTGGTGTTGCATTTGAAATAGACACAATAATAATGACTGATTAGTCAAATGTCATGTGAGTTTTTCATACTGAATGTGAGATATTTGTCTGACATGTTTATCCACTAAAAGTTGTGCCGTTGGACTGTGACAGTAATGTGTCAGTGTGCATGCAGGGAAACTATGCAGCTCTGTCACCACCAGAAACCAGCTCCATGTAAAACGCTTAGAGTGTATTTAAATATACTTGTTCACACAGACGCACACACAAACACACAGCTCTCAAACGTTGGGGCCGTAATTACATGTCTAAATCTGACAGAGCGTCCAACCACCACTGCCTGGAAGCATGCCAGTGTGTGTGTGTTTGTGTGTGTAGTTGTGTTACTCATGTTGTGGGGACATAAATCTGTTTACACAATCACATTGTGGGGACACGTCTCCCTTTTTTGGGGACAAAAAGTGACACTCAGTAAACAAATAATAAAATTTTAGTGCGAAAACTTGATTCGAGGTTAGGTTGGGTTTGGGTTGAAGAGAAGGTTAGGGGTTAGGAGAGTTATAGTGGTAGTTACAGTAGCAGCTAAATGGATGTAAGTCAATGTGATGTCCTCTGAAGTAATGGAAACGCGGCTGTGTTTGTGTGTCTCTGGTGAAGACAGAGACAGGCTGGCTGGAATCCGTTGAGGGAAGGGCTATACTGAGGGTGTTGCTGCATTCAGAAACACACAGCAGTGCCACATCACCCACTACACCACTGTGTCCACACACACACTCACATCTGGCACACGAATTCCAGATTCATTGACCCTGTCTCATACAGGGACATCAGTCTGACTGACTCCAGCTATGGAGGATTTTTGTTTTGGTTTGGGTCATTAATGTCAGTCCACCACTTTGGTCCGGACTGAAATATCTCCACAACTGGTGATTTTCATAACCATGAAATTTGCTCCAGAATTTGTTTACATAACTGTGATGCATTAACTTTTCATCTAGTGTCACCATCAGGTCAACATTTTAATTTGTTCAACACTCACGAGTAAATACTTGCACAACTAATACAATCAGCACATACATCGATCAGCCACAACATGATGACCACTGACAGGTGAAGTGAATAACATTGATCATATTGGTACTATGTGGTGTTCTGCTGGAAAACCTTGGATTTTAACATCAGTGTTGATGAGACTTAGACATCCAAATAAACATTGTCCCACAACAAGAACATCCCCTCATGCAAATGGAAATCCCAAATGTCACTGGCCTACCCCTGCAGGAAAATGCACCCCACCACATGGAAACAACATCAAACAATCAGGAACAAGTTGAGGAACATGACAATGGCCCAACATGTTGATTTGACCTCCAAACTTCCTACACCCCATTCTGATCAAGCATCAACAGGATGCAGTGGAACAAGTTTGATTGACAGAGGCTCCACTGCACAAGTCAGAGTACCCAAAGGATCCAGTGCCAACGTCCTGGTTCCAGACCCCATAGGACACCCTGAGAGGTCCTTTTGTCCATGGCCAATGGTTCAGAGCATTTCTGAGCACACAAGGGGGACCAACACAATATTAGGCAGGTGGTCATAATGTTAAGCCTGATCGTTGTATTAGCATATATTAGCATCAAGGGAGCAGAATTATTTCAAAAGAGTGTTTGCAGCAGACAAGATATCCAAATATCTATATTAAACTGACTTTTTCTTTCTTGTAGTAGCTTTTACTGACACTATAGAGCTGAATATTAAAGCTGCAGATTCATTAGTTGTAGTTCAACACCTCAGATTACTCTCATCCATGGATTAAAAGGGACATAATTCATCATCAGCAGGTCCTACTCTTTGCAGCTACAGTTTCCTTGTCATTTACTGTTATGCACTTAAACACTAACTCTATTTATGTATGTGAAAACCTACTCATCAGTAAAAACTTTCTGATTCAGATCAGCAGAGCAGTGAGCGCAGCAACACCATCAGGAGAGATGGTTTTTGTTATCCACACCTACCCAACCCATTTAGAGAGCCAGACTACGAAAATAGGCCTTAATTAACCGACGCAACAACTCGACATGATCCACAATACAGGACGCAGGTAAGTGTGTCACCCCAAACATCTGAATCTGTGTCTCCCTGGGAACATTTTGTTATCAAGGTGATGTGATCTGGAGTGTATATTCAGCAATTACTGACAGATCATAAAACATATCATCGTATTAAAGCCTATTAAAGATTATATCATTGGAATACCACAGGCAGCAGTTTTTATGATCCTCTTCTGCAAGCACATGTTGTTACTTGTTACTTCAGAATTACGCTACAGTCTGGCTGCAGATGGAGGTGTGATAGAGGAAGGTTACTTTAGAGTTGAGTAATGCAGATTCCGGACAGCTGAAGGAGGATGTGGTGAACGAATACGCAGGTGAAAGGTCAGCTTGTAAGTATGATACTTCATATAACACAGTGATCTTTGACTTAAAATGAATTTGGGACAGTGACCTAAAGTTAGAGGGTCAATGTCCCCTTGGCCCCACAACTTTAAGTGCTTGTCCAGTGTCCTTTGTTAGCATGCTAACAAAGTACTGAGATACAGGAATGATTGTGTAGCCTAGATATCTGCTTTCTTCACACACACACACACACACACACACAGAGTGAATGCATTCAATTTCTTCTTACATCAGTGAGCTCCCACTCCATATGAATCACAAACTGAAAGATAAACCAGCATGAAGTGTCTCAGTCAGAGACTCATTCTCTATTCTGTGCTGCAGAGTGATCTGACTGCACCTCAGGATCATTATTTGTGTTCCTTTCAACCAATCACAGTCAACTACATCAGAGCTGAGCCAAGGATGCAGCAGTGGTTTCCCCTCAAAACAGTTTTGGGGGAACTGTTTTGGTGGGACATTTGCACGCAGGATTGCGAGCACCGTAATTAAAATGGCTAACTAACTAGCAGGGCCGCCTTACTGCATGGTCCAAATCTGTTGCAGTCGATAGGATTTTGAAAATGGTGGTACATAGATAGAAGAAGGGAGAAGAAAGCCACCAATGCAAGTCTACACTGTAAAATGTTTTTACTTTATTTTATTTTATTTTTTATTTTTAACTGCACTTTTTCAACAATTTACTGTTACTTTGACAGATTTACCTGTTTTTTTTTAAGTTACAGATTAATATTAATAATATTAATTTACATGTTCAGCCTTAAAAAGGGTAAAATGCTAATGTCCACATTAAATTTTTTTTTTTGCAAATTTGAATTAGTTTTTTTATTATGCTTGACTGTTTTTACTTCATTTAAAACAGCGAAAAACAACATGATTTCTTGGATATTTCCTATTATTTGAAAGAAAAATGTGTATTCAGGATTTAAAATGGTAAATCCTTTTGATCTATTATTTTAAAGACGTTGTTTATTTTTTAAAATTACAGACCAAACTACTATATACATTTGAACTGTACTAAAAAAACAGGCAAAACTGTATATAATGTCCACATCAAAAAAACTGTATTCGTTCTTTTACAGTGTGTGACCGTAAAATGACACTATTTCTATGTGTTAATATTTTAAATCAGTTAAAAATATTATTTGACTGATATTTGCCATCATTTTCACAGTTTTTAGAGTTTTTGAACAGTATAGTATTATATTATTTTTAACATATTCTACATTTGTTTTTTACAGTGTACATCCCATGAGTCAGACAGTTTTCTATCTCTGTGGATCCCTCACTCCACTATTCCAGAAGATGTCTGTTCGTTTTGATGATGGTGGTGGGGAGCATTATGTGACACTGTGATTCATAGGTGTTGAATCAGGTTGAGGTGCGGTATAATGGCTGTGGAGGCCAGATGGCATGTGGTCGGCATTGTTGTCATACCCTCCGGTGACCGTCTGGCCCCGTGGCTGCCACACTGTCATCCTGGGACAGATCACATCACCGAGGGTCTGGAAGCATCAGCGTTCAGGTTCTATATATCACGGATTTTTCAAGCACATGAACGGAGGGGGCACGGTGAGGTTGTGTAACACGCCACTGAGTCATTCCTTTGGCCCCGAGGGCAGACATTTTCACCCTGCTTGATTACTGCAACAGGCAGGCTCACGTTCTTTCCCTCTTTTTCTTTCTTCACTTCTTTCCGTGTGTGTTCTGAGCAGATATCCTCATTCTGCCGTGTTCTCAAACATACATATTTCATGCTGTAATTCGACTGGAGGAACACGCGTGTGAAAAAACAGAACACGAGGGAACATAAAGTAGGAGCTCATCGTTTAGCAGTGAGGAAGTGTGTGTGTGTGTGTGTGTGTGTGTGTGTGTGTGTGTGTGCAGGGAGCCTCCCTACCTAGGGGTTGTGTATGGGCTTGTTACAGCAACATTCCTCCACTCAGCTGCTTCTGAACAGCACATTCCAGAAAGAGAGAGAGAGAGAGGGAGAAAGAAAGAAAAAAGGAGAGTAAAAGGAGGAGAGAGATGAGAGGAGGGGGAGTGAGAGAGGAGGAAGTTTACAGAGACTTGCTGTGGAGAACCGGGGAGACGGCAGTAGAGATGGACAGGAGGAGGAAATTGGTTAAAGGGTGATAATAATATGATATGTAATCGATCCCCGTTGTGAAATTTTGACTCCCCTCTCCTCCGCTTGGAGGTCGGAGGTCAGGGTCAGATTCAGTACACAGCAACCAGAGCCAGTGCTGAGAAAAGGAAGTTACAGAGCAGAGGCCACAGGGTCAGTCTTAAAATATTATGCTCCAAACAACCATAACACACACACACACACACACACAGTACAGTAGACCACAGAGTGCTGTTTGGTGTGTGTTCATGTCCTCGGTCTGCTTGACCTGTTTCTAATGAACTGTGGAAGAAATCTCACCACAGACACACAGAATAATTCAGCTACATAATTACACTCCTTAATACAGCCTCATGAGAAAAACACACACATACACACAAACAAAAAATAATATATTTCATTGCAAGGCAATGTTTAAACATAAAAAAGACACATGCAAGAAATCGGTGCAGCAACTTTTACATAAAGAGGCAAATTTAAAGTGAGATACACACAGATAAATGTAACACACACATACAAACTAATAAATCATAAGTTTGTCTTAAATACTGGATAAAATCAGTTACATTTTTTAAAAAAAAAAGCACTCTATAAACAATCTTGTCCGCACAGAGATAATGCTACCATATTTTTTGGCTAATATTCAACCTAACCAAGGCTTTCCTGTCTGTAGCTTTAAGTAGCCGATGGAGGTAACTCGAAGTTATGCTCAAATTTTAAATGACTATGATGACACAGCAGTATGTGTGCAGTGCAGTTATTGTGATTGGTGATTACCGGTATAAGGTTTACTGTGTGTGAAGCAATCAAGAAGTAACTTAGCATTAATATAAAGGGCGTAAACAATCTACAGATTAACTAGAAAAGCACTCGGAGAGCACAGACCTCCGCCAAGCAGCTCATTTCACCCCATATTAGGATTTACATGCAGAAATATTAGTCCCAGGATTGTTTTATCTACATTATTAGATTCCTTGACCAAGAAAACATACTCTTAGCATTAGGATTCACATTGATATCATCATTAGTTCAATAGTTATTCACCTAAATCACTTTCTGGTGGTGGTTTCTTCTGGATCCAGCTCCATAGCTGTTGATTAAACAACAGATCTGTTGGCATCCTCCTGATTCAGCAGAGTCTCAGCTACATCTTGGTGTTTGCTGCATGTCTGGATCTTCATCAGTTACCTTACAGTGATGACCATTCCACAGGCCCTCTATTTTTTCCTGTTCTGGATCGTAGTATCCGAACTTTTACCCAGATCCGGATCAAACTTTGATATGTTGTAGAAATTACTGGGAACTTCTCCTGTATTTTTTTTGCCAAGCAGCCTGGACATTTGTTGTGGAGTTACATGCACATGTACATGCACATTGCCCTATCTCCCAATGCTAAAGAATCCTGCAAAACATTCCTGGATCCAGACGGTGATCCGGATCACCACCAAAATCTGATCCTCTGTTCCTCGTCCCATTATCCACGTTTCCTGAAAATTTCATTGAAATCTGTTTATAACTTTTCGTGTAAAGTTGCTAACAGACAGACATACAAACAGATAAACGCAAGCAAAAATATAACGTCCTTGGCGGAGGTAATTAGTCAGTCCATAAATAAATAAAAAAGTGTTTGCTGCACTAACCAAGATATATGAGTATGTCACTGCGTTCAACATTTTTACAATTTAAAGACCTTCAAAGGACAAAAAAAAATACAATAATTGAGGAAACAATTGATAAATGATTAATTTATAAATGAAATCTTTGTTATTTATTACTAATATGCACTAGCAGGCATAGATCTCATGAAGTGCACAGCTCAGGACAGTTAAATTTGAGTCAGCTAACCCTCTGGACCCCAAACAGTTTGTGGCCATTTTATGCTCCTGTTGCATTTTTACTTACTGCGGGCTCATTTTTCACTGCAATATGAAGTCCTGCACCTCTATGGAAACAACACAGCCATGGCTAGAAGTAGAGAGAACTTAAAATGTCTTCTGTGCAGTGTAGCATAGTTATAATGCTGTAAATCATATTTTTATAAAGTAGAATTACTTAATAAGTGGAATCAACTTGTGCACCATTTCTTAGATGTTACCAATACTAGGACAAAAGGGTTCCCATGCTATAAAAAGGATTTACATTTTTCTACAAACCTGTACAATATATTTTTTTCACAGTACTCACAAAGCACACTAATTCCAGAAACATATTTCACTGTGCTGAATGTGTCCTCCAACAACTTGTTCCTCTGTTTACCGTTCTGGAGCCATGCTATGTTTATTATATTAATCAAGTAGGATTTCTTAGCCTCTCATGTCACACACTGCCTGCAGTTCACCTGAAAACTCTTTCAGTTTTTGTCACATGACTTCTGGTCATAGCCGAGTCAGTCATGGTTTCTCAGTTGTGCTGAAGACTGCTTTTTCTGACATGAACATACATCGAATATGATTTTTTTTCATGCACTGGCAGGCAGCTGAAAATTCAACGATACTTTCTGTTTTTTGCACTTTCTGGCTCTGATGCTGCCTTTCAAAACCCGCCCAGTGGGTTTTGGGAGTTCAGAGAGTTAAGAAAACTGAGAGGGAAAGTATAAGAAGAGAGCAGCAGCTGTAGATTCTGCTATCTGACACGAAATGAATCTGCTAAACGAGGACAGAGCAGAAACACAGGGAGAGAGGAGGGGGGGAAGAAAACAAAGAAAACACAGAATATTTACTGGGATAACAAGCAAATAAGTTTCAAGACAAGGGCAACAACAAGCAGTTTGTGTGAGTAAAAAGCTTGTTGGCTCAGTGACAGCGTCCTCTCCTTCTCCCTCTTACTCACCCTGAATGGATGGGTTTGTTTGTTGTCACTGGTAGAACTAAAGGAAAACAAAGTGACTCGATTCCCCTCTCTCCGTGTGTGTTTATTGGAAGACAGTTCATCATGCATAAGTGTCTATTGAGTGGCCGTCCCCCGACAGCTCTAGCCAGAATACCAATTTGCTTCCTCTGTTCTCCTCTTCATCTGCGTCGCTCTTCACTTTGTCACTTACATCAAATTTAAATGATCCGGATGCTCAAATTAGCACCCCTAACATAATTATGTAACGCATATATAATATTAATCTGCTGCTGGTACTAATGCTGTCACATTTTATTGTATAATACAGCTGTTTATGGGACACCACCTCAATAATACTGACAGGAATTTCACTGTGCGTTTCCTTAAATCCAGATTTATTTGCATTACCACTGCAAAAGTGAATATGTGACACAGCATCCAATCTAAACACACACAGGAGAATTATATACCCGTGTGACCATAAAAGGGGGACGTTACATGATACATTTGTTTGGTTCTATTTCTGGCAATATCTTAATCCAGATTATATAGCTGACCCAATAATCTGCAGGCTGTTAGATGCTTCTACATTCAGAGCTTTACATCTATCTATCTATCTATCTATCTATCTATCTATCTATCTATCTATCTATCTATCTATCTATCTATCTATCTATCTATCTATCTATCTATCTATCTGTCTATCTAACTATCTATCTATTGGATTGATTTATTTATTTGTTTATTTTAACTGAACTTATGTCATAAACTGTTTTTGTTTTACTTTATTTTATTCGTCATAAGTCGTCTTGATTAAACTTCTGTAGCAATTTTGAAGACGTCGAAACCTGTCAAAATGACACACATTGAGATATTTTACAGTTTTTCTCAGTCTGTTTGAAAAGTCCTGACACCACTGTTTATGAATGTTTTCATTGTGGCAGTTTACTCTGTAAGTGTTTTCAAATGCAAAAAAGTCAGATCTTGGTGACGCTACCTGAAAATGCTCAAGACAGCACTATACACTATTTACACAGCCATTTTGAAACTACAGTAAAGTTACACATTACTGTGTTTAGTGAGGTCACTGAGTACAAGATACTGAATACGTATGTTTCACAATTTACTGCATATGATCTTTGCAATTCTAATTTATTTGTTCTCAGCATTGTGCAAAAGAAAAATACACACTTATTTACAACAAACATTAGAAACACCCTTTGGGTAGAGCTGTGCACAACTTTAAACAATATTGCAGCACATGTTGGAACTGAACATACAACATACACATACTGTAAATCATTCATGCACATCCAGACGTTCCTGTCTGTCTGGCCACATATTTTCATCTACATCACAGTGAATATGATCCCTTGCAATGCAGCGAGGAGGAGCTTGGCAGATTTTGACAACTAGTTCAACATTTTTGTATGTAATGACTGAAGCAATGAAATGAGGACTATTAGTTTTATAGGGAATGACTATTCAGCATTCATAAGTGTAGTTCATTTTGACTGACATGACAAAAGCAAATGATAATGTTATAAAACAGCAGAGAATAGTATGAAAGCAACGATGCATGTCCAAAAGCATTTGCAATTTGCTGGAAGGAATGAGAAACTGCTTATATGATGTGCACAAATGACTAAATGTTGTGGAGGTTGAACTAACAGTTATGAGAATTTTAATTCTGATCAGAGAAATGCACCAAAGCAACTGAGGAAAAACTGTAAAAAAAATTGTATTAAGTTGAATTTATGTTGTAGATTTAACTATCACAAAATAGATCCAAATGGCTCACACTCATTCAGATTAGATTTTTGCATTTCTTATGTAGTAATTTATTTATTTATTGTTTAAACTTACACAGTCACTTTTTAAAAGAAATTTATTTAATTTAGGTGAAATTTCTGTCATAATTTTGACAGTCCCAAAATGCATCGAAATGAGACACATTTAGATGAAATCTTTTTGTTTCTCATGCAGTAATTTATTTTATGTATGTCCAAATTATATAGTAATCTTTTTTCTTATCTTCATTGAACATATGTGCATTATATGTAAAATAGCAAACACACATTTAAATGTAATTTTTATCTTTGTTATGTATTATTATATTATATTATATTTATTTTTTATTGTATTTATGTTGAAATTATGTAGTTAATTTTGACGATGACGAATCACGTCCAAACGACAGACATTCATTCTATCCAATCAGACTTGATTATTTGCTAGAGCTACATCCTCGTTAGCCAATGAGATTCTAATTCCTGGTCTCGACTGTCCAATCAGTGACAGCTATGTCCTGGAAAGGGAAGGCCCGTGTCTGCGTTGGCTTTGCCCAGTCCGGATGTTCCCCAGTAGCGAATAACGAGCAGCAGTGTGTGAATGTGGCAGCCGAGGTAGACAGGGAGGGGTAGATAGACTGACCACACCGGGCTTTTTGTCTTTTTCCTTTATTTTTCTTTTCTTGTGGAACCGAGTGTTTACGGTTTACACCACGCCGCGGTTGTAAACTAGTTTGTGGGGCAGAAAACCGGGCCGCCGCTGCTTTTCTCCGGGACTAACGGCTGTCGTTGTGAAAACAGTCCAGAAGAAAGAAGGGAGAGGGAGAAACAACATGGGGCGATAATAAAAAAGGTGTTGTGTTGTGAGCCGACGATGACTCTCTGGGAGGACCCGTGAAGCTTATTTATTTTTATTTATTCCCCCTCTTCCCTTTCCCTTGTGTCCTCTTTTGTTTTATTTTTACTATCTCTCCTCCCCTTGCTAGTTTGGGAGACAGTTGTTTTTTAAGGAAAAGGCACCGGGATACGTTACAAGAGGACCGAAGGATGGACCAAGCCGGCATACTGAGAAAGTTTATCCAGGGGGTGAAGACCATGAGCGAGGGGGACGAGGAGAGGGGAGAGGACAACTTCGGCAGCGACTTTATGGTGGGTCAAAATTACCAGAAGCCACAGCTAGCTTCTTTTATCATCTGTCTGTCTCACCCAGACTGCTATCTCCCTCAAAATCTCCACCTTTTCCTCCATACTGACTGATCCTCCATGTCCCACCCCCCCCCCTCCCCGTCTCCTGGTTCACTGTATCCCCCAGGAGGTGAGGCAGGGGCGGCCACACTGCCCTCTTCCTTTTCCTCCCATTTCCAGGCTTTACATGGCGGCCTAGCATTGTCTCCCACACCACAGAGACACCACCGACTCCTGTTTCTTTCAAATTAAAAAGCCAAACAAGACACATTCACGTTCGTCTCCAGCCCAGGGCTAATTTTTACTAGCTTGTAGCTGAGTGCTGGGCTAAAGTGCAGTGTTATTGTGGCTGTTGCTGTTAACCAAATGGTTGTTGGGGTACAGTGTAATGAGTCATTGTTCATATCCCCCAAACCTAGCTTAATTGCATGTATGGTCTTCTGCAGCTTCCCTGTATTCCTGCACATAGTTTTGTCATGTTGTAATGCTTGAAAGCTCTATTAAATATTTATAGGATGACTGCATTTACTTATTTGGTAAAGGTTTTTTTGGGTAGATATGTACTGTAGTGAATGATGAAGCCGCCCACATGCATTTACAGTTTGCAAAATATTAGACATTACAACATAATGGAGTCAGATTCTAGGCCACCGCAAACTACACTCCCTAAAAGGAGCAGCCCAAAGTACAGCTAGGACATTAGTCTACTAGATAGGTGTAGGCATAGGTGTAAATTCTGCCTTTCCTTTCTCATCCTACCTCTCAGTAATTATCAGTCGTATCCTGCTTGTGATTTTGATGCAGTTAGACATATATAACACATTTGAGAAGGATGATTTGAGACTTTTAGGTGACATATTTTGTTGGCCTTTTGATGAACGCTGACCCGCAGCCATAAGTTTGCCCTCGCTGCATCACTGGATGTTACTGTGTTGCAACTCGGGACTCAAAATAGGACCTCTCCCAGGCTTGTGAAATAGCTCAGATAGCCACAACAGGAATGGCACTTTTATAATAACATTTGTGTCATTAAGTGGCCATTTTATGTCATGACTTTGATTCGCATATGTTTGGAGAAGTTGTGGCAACAGCAGGATACTTGTAGGTTTAATTGTCTGTATTTACTCTGTAAGTTTAAATTAATGTGGCATTAAAGAAAGCCACTGCAGAATTGAGTTACAGGTTAGCTAGCAGCAGCTTGCAGTAGGTCAGGTTTGGGTTTTCTTTATAATACACATTAGATATCAAGACAGAGAAGTGTATTGATTAGTTTTACTGTGCTGCAGTTTGATTTTCCACGAAGAAAGAAAGGTAATCAGCTTCAGAATGGTTAACTTTTTCTCTTCTTGCCTACAGTTACAAACAAACACACACACACACACACACACACTCTTTACTTCCCTACTTCATGCAAGCTGCTTGCTGGAGCTTGCAACATTCTTTCTTGGCCCATTTCATAACATTTTGTTCTGGCTTTAAAAGTGGAACTTTGTCAACTCTTTGGCAAACTTTGGATCAAGGCTACATTATTTGACAGGCCTCTCTTGTTGAAAACCAACAAATTCTGTAATAAGTAGGACTCTAGGGCTGTTTCTGATTGTGTGCTGATGGTTTGTACTGTGCTTTGAGTGTGAGCTCCAGAAAACGGGGAGTTGGGAGATGTTGCGCAAAAATTACCAGGGGCAGTGGGCTGTGTTAGAGGAAGTGCTTTATGGACAGAGCAAAGGAGCAGGGACTAATCTGCTGTTGGCTTATTTACAGACCATTTATTTCACAGTGCATGTCATCATCAGATATAAAAGTGAACCTTTACATGGTAGACATTTAATTGGAATATTAGTGTATCCAGTGTAACTTATAATTGAGCATATGTTAATGAATTTTTAATTGGCTCCCGGCTTTTCACCCATTATATCTCCATGTGGAGTTAACAAGGTAAATGCACGGTCTTCTTTTAGCACCACCGTACTTCTCATTCACAACTTTACACATCCACGCCTTGTCAAACTGCCTACTGCAACCACAGTCCTCTGCTGGCGTACAAGCAATATTCTCTTTAGTCTGGTTGCTCACAGGAGTGTTCGTTTATCAGTTTTCCCAGCAAAATATC
The DNA here is from genome assembly GCA_024666655.1 of Dascyllus trimaculatus. Lineage (NCBI taxonomy): Eukaryota > Metazoa > Chordata > Actinopteri > Pomacentridae > Dascyllus > Dascyllus trimaculatus. The sequence continues at coordinate 13,463,521 of CM045465.1, forward strand.
CCTCCAGCGTTTGTGGCCACTAAAAATGGTTTATGATCAGAAACCCCCTCTTTTCAAACTAAAAGGACACCATTGACTGTTTATCGTGCCTTGACTCTTGATTATTTGTGTGATGTCTGTTGTTCCCCTTGACTTCATTGCCATGAAATACCCTAATTCGCCTCTACAGTGAAACATATTTCCTGTTAGCCTTTAGGCTATCATGCATCTCTCCAGACAGTAACTTGACTATTAAGCAGCTCTTATAAACTTCATCTTTGGGGCTTGTAACTGAGTTAATTTGATCTGATTAATCACAGTTATTGAGCTATTTTTGTATATGCTGAATGAAAGCATTATGGCGTTCATGCTAGTGTGGCTTCAAGCGAAATTTTCTCACAGCTGCCAACGTCAGCCTCTGAATGTTGAGTTCCACCTAAATTATTTAGCAAACACGCCAGCTTGCAGGCCAGAAAACTTGTCCTGATTGAGTACAGGTGGGCTACGTGCCAACGCACCAAGCACAATTAAAACTCATCCGCCACAGCCAACATCTAAGTAAGTGCTTCAGCTATTCGCTGTTTGTCTGTTGTACCAATTTCGAGCCTTGTGTGAAGCTTTCAATTGCTGGAGTCAAACTCACAATACCGCAAGCGCATGGGGTGTGCTCCTCTGCGCACTGACTCACCAGAACACCCTGACATAACACCCACTTTAACTGCCTATTGTTGTTTATATATAGAATGTGTTTTATAGACATAATTACAGGCTCTGGTGGGGCAAGGAGTCAGAGATTATACACTTTGTTCAGTCCTCTTTTTTGGTTGTTTGATGGAAAGGGGGACACTTCAGATTTTTTTTCTACCCCGCACCCAAATGTGGGACGTATCTTAAGATGTTTGACTCCATCAGAAAGATTCACGTGACCCACTTTGACTGCCGAAAATAGCATATCTTTGTTTACAGAGATTTAATTTCAGTGGCCTTCATATACAGTAGAGGCAAATTACAAGGTATGCACTGGGGCATATGTTAAAAGTATGTCAGGACCTCCTATGAAGTGAGAACGAAAACATGTTGAGCAGAGATAAGATTTTAAATTGGGTACATTTTTGGGCCGAATCCTGATGCTATTCTACTTTTTGGAGCTAGATTACATGTTTCTATACCCTCAAGAACATAAAGCATTGTAGTCAGTATGTGCCCATAATTTCTTTACCAACTATGTTCCTTTGTCTGGTGAGTATGTAACAAATTATGTGTTAAAGTTGAACTAAACAGCATTGCATGTTTGTGAATTCAAATGGCAGCCAGAAGTTCAGTCGCAGTCCAAAAGATTTAAGGTTCAGCTATGATATCTTGCAACATGTCATCAGTAAAAGGTACACAGTATGATTATTTTAACCAATCTGGTCTGGTGATGATGGCTTAATCCAAAAAATACAAATTGGATGAAAGGCAAAATATGTACTGTTGAGTCCTGGAATCTGTCCCATGACGCAGGTTCTGCAAAATTGGTCCATCTGTGCAGTTGCTGGTTCCGCAAAACCAAACAATGGCAATCTTACTTGTTTCACAAGGGTGGTTATCAACTGGCTCCGTCAACCCACGACTTTCCAAACCAGCTATTAGTGCACTTATGTAAGAGAGACAGTTTTTTAAAAAAAACAAATAGTCTGTTACAGAAGCAACAATATGGACACATCAAGAGAATAGGATTTAAGATAAGAGAAAACCTTTGGCATGTGGTGAAATTTGTTTTAACAAGGGGAAAAAGTGAAATAATATATAATAAAATATTATTATTCAGCAGATAAAAGGTAACAGAACTTAGACACACAGAGTTGAATACAAAAATGCAAAGTAAGTTGCCTGAAAAGAAAAAAAAAACATTACTAAGGAGAAAGATATTGAAATCTCAAGTTGTGCAAATGTAGGCTTGTGACTGTTTACGTGAAGCTAAACTGGCATTTCAGGGAAACAAATAAACAAGCTATAAAAGTATGATATTTTAAAGCATAAATGTAAATAATGTATATAACAGAACAGCAGAATATTTGCTTTTGTAAGTCTGGAAAAGATAGCCTGAGGTAAACTGCAAGTGGCCTGGCTATAAGACAGTCCTACATATCACATGATGCTGGCAAGCTAGTCAGCTGTCCAGCTAAAAGCACAGTAAAGAGCTCACAGTCCCATTTACTGAGTCCAGTATCACGACAGAGCATAATCCATTTTGCAGGGCTGTAGCTTTGCTGTTTTTATGGGACCTACCCTTGATAGTGTGACTTTTCCTGCTGCTAATGTTTTCATTGTGATCAGTACATTCAGATACATTGGACTGGGTGTAAAATTATAACTGTCATAAATCCTGCTGTGACCAAATTCATCCAAAGTTTTACTGCTGACTCACAAATCTGGCTGCATGAAACAGACCTCACTGTTCTACAGGGAAAGCGCTCGCTGCTTGCTGTCTTGGAGGCTGTGTTTTGCACTCCAGTTTTGATGTGTCTGTGGGCAGGGAAAAGGTTTTTTTCTCTGGTTTGGCATTCTAGAGGCAGGGTTCTTTGTTGCAACTCCTTTATGTATGATACACAGTTATACACAAGGTATATATTCAAGTAACAGTCATGCTCTTAGTACAGTATGGGTCGGAGTATAGAGTTCAGTTCAAGGCCAAGTTGATTGAACACACAGCTGTTGATAGACATGTAAGCTGAAAGGATTGAGCCGGTGACCTCTATGTTATGGGAAACGTTCTATAAGTAGTGGGACAGCGTGCAGCCTCATAGAAACATTTAGTGAATGCTTCATTCCAAAATAAATCACACTGTTGTATGCATGGATTTATGCAGGGTGGTTCCTAGTGGCAGTGGTTTTCCAAACACTGCCAGTGTGATAATGGCATTGCAGAGGACATGGAATTTAACTACTGAAATTCAATATGAAACGTAACGGGCTGTTAAGCTAACTTGTCGTGTTTACCTTTGCTAAAGGAGGAAGAGTCTCGGTGGACTTAATGTTATAGTTACGGTTTGTTTGTTTTCTGTCCATCGGAAAGATTCCACAAAAGCTACCAAGCCAGATTACATGAAACTTGATGGAGAAGTGAATCATGGACAGTGGAAGTGCCCAGTTGTTAATTGTGGAGCGTGTCACGATTTTGCTCACTGTGGGTTTCACTTCGACATGAAGTATGACACAGTTACAATGTAGTGGTACATAAAAAGAAAAAACAAAAGTTTAATTTTGCTCTAAAAAATGGTAGCTCTACATGCTAAAGATATTTTACTACCTATGATTGTAATTTGTTTCCATGCTTGTCTCCCTTCCGCTCTTTGTAAAGTTCAGCCCAGAAGTCCCTGAATTTTTTTAAGGCGACTGTAGTGCTGAAGTTTTATGTTTCTTGCAGACTCTGGTCAGAGTAGGCCGTTTATTTTTAGTGATATTTTTAATGAAAAAAAGGTTAAGAAACGAAGATAAATGCGTTTCACCGGCATATTTTGTGGTGAAATGTTGGCCTTTCTGGGGTCTCTGATTGATTGAAGTAGTTTGATGATGTTTCTGCTGGTACAAGAATAAGCTGATTTGTGTGTTTCTAGAGTAACGAGGCAGATATCTGAAAAATATACTTATCATGCAAAGCTAAGTTATTCAATACAAAATGTACTACAAAAGAACTGTAGCAGATGTGTCCTAGGGGTGGGAGGTCTGACCAAAAGATGATATTTTGGGGTAGAATCATGGATCACAACTATTAAAGGCCCATCTCACAAATCTCTGCATCCTGTTTTTGCTCTGATTTTCTTCTGACAAGAAGCTGTGATTTCCATCTGCTCCGTTTTGACACTTTTCTCAGGACACTGGTCCCCTTGTCACTATTCTTTGTCCACCATGCTGTATTCTGTCCACACAAGAAGATACACCTCCAAATGTCAAGTGCGTCCAATGAGCGACATCCTGATTGTGTCACAATTGATAATGCTTTTGCTCAGCTCATGAGAAGGTGAAATTTTTCGACAGCACTATTACTTCATTAGTGTATAATGTAAAAAAGCAGATCAAATTAATATCATGCAAATTAATATCATGCACAATATAAAGTTGTCACATCACCCACTTAGTGCGTGCTGCACATTGTTCAGGTTGAACTGTGTAAACACAACTTTATTAACACTCTACGAAAATAGATGTTTGACATTTGTGAATCATGAGAGAATAATAGACTGAAAGAAGAATCATGTGAATCATTTCCCCCCCCACGCCTTTTGTTGAATGCAAAGCCAAGAACAAATTTTTGCTAGCACATTGCAATTTTGATGCCTTCTCATGTGCCAAGTACCCTCATGTGGCACATGAACAGCAGCCTGAATATGAACAGTCTTTATAGATGTATAAAAATTGTCAGCAAGAGGTTGAAACTGGAAATGAGAAGCTGTTAAAGCAGCCTGACATAGAGACAGGAATCAAACCGCACGACTGGAAGCAAAATGAAACACAGATCTGTGTGATGTGTTACCTGTGTCATCCTACTAACTCTGATATTATTTCACTAGCACAGGAGCACTGGGCTCAGTATTGTAGTCTAGAAAGGGTTTAGCCATAGCAGCTCTGTGTGTGTGTGTGTGTGTGTGTGTGTGTGTGTGTGTGTGTTTCTACCACACCTTTGCAAGCAGATTACTCCCAAACAGCACATCAAAGAAAGCGAAAAAGTGCAAACACACACACTTCTCTAAAGTGTCCTGTCGGGCAGACATAAAACACTCGGAGGGAGGCAAAAAGGAGATGTGACACTGCCAAACATGCTTGTGTCTGTTCTTGTGGGCTTGTGCTTGTGTGCAGTAACAATTTCCACTTCACCAGGGGGCTTCCCCTTATTCTTCCTGAGGTGTGTGTATGTGTCGGCTCTGAAGACCTTTTTGCCCATAAATAAACCCCTCGAATGCCAAGCAGTTTCTGGTCTTTTTTTTTTTTTACTTCTGTCACATTTTTGCCAAGCACACTCGGGTGTTACTGATAATTGAAATAAAATGTGGCTCCACATAATGTACATATTTTAATACTTATTTTGCTTCCATTCTTGTCTCCTGTCTGCTCTGTGTAGACACAGCCTGCAGTTCAACTGAAAGTCCCTGAATTTTTGTCACACAGCTGTTGGTTGCAGTTGAGGCAGCCGCGACTTTCAGTTTCTTAAATGTTTTTGTTTTATACAGAAGCTGATAGAAGAAACAGTTATTTTTGACAATTTCTTAAATGAGACACGTAGAATACAGTGGTTGTGATAAAATGTTTAGATGTGGTTTTTCCCGCCATAACTGAAAACTGCGATTTTATATCGGAGGGTTTTGGTTTAGTCTTTGCACTTGGTCTCCATTAGTGTGTAAGAACATGGTAGGCTACGGTGTGTTTTCAGGGGAGGTGTGGCATGTTTTCTTGCAGTCTTCATGAGAATGATCTCTCTTTTGGTGAGGTAATGTACGGCCCGTAGAATGTACGGTATGCTAGGTTCTCATTTTCAAACTCATCAGTCAGGCTTGTTGAAAATGAGCTGGAGGGGCTCGGGGAAGCAGACTGCAGGCTGCTTATCTGTCAAGCTGACAGGGTTCTGCGATTGTTTTTCTAAATAATGAATGATAAATAGAGAAAATTGTGTTGAATTGTCTTTATGGCATTTAAACTCAGACAGAGAGGAAAGAGTACGATTTTTCTTTCATTATTCGCTGGGGCCCTGTGCTGCTGTTTATGGTGTGTTTAAGGGGCTGCGTCGCTGTGTCTGTTTTTCACATTGACTCAAATGTTCTGACTGTCTACTTTCTCAGAGAACTGTTACATTGTTACAGGTTTCTCTCTATAATATAATATTATTATATTTGAACTGGCGCGATATTGACACTTGAGCTGAATGATTTGGAGAAAATATCTAATTGTGATTTGATTTGTGATCCAATTTTAAAAGTCAATGATGTTATCAAAAGTGTGACTGTCACACAAGAAGGATGGCATTAATTTGTAAACTACTGACACGGTATCTTAAACCCTGGGTCAGACGTGCTGCATAACATATATTGCAGCCTGTGCAACTTGCTAATTGCATTGTTTGAAATTTTTTTTGATTTAACATCGATTAACTATTCAACCCTAGTCGGCATTATTGGAGTAAATTGTGTTACTACCTGATGTGAGTTTTGCATCTGTGAGCACAAATAGTTTATGGTACGTAAATTTTGCCATCTGTACTGGATATTATTAAAGCACGGATCACCTTCTCACTCTGTGGGGACAAATGCAAGTTCACCCTTGATCTTCTGAACACTATTTGACATGTATTGCTGTCAGTTAGCACATTCCAAAAACATTTTCAAACTAAAATTAAAAGCTTAAAGCTGAAGAAGAATTATTGAGCAGTTGTGCGATTTATCTTCTGAATAGTTTTCCTGTTTTAATCTGAGCAACACAAATATCAAGACAAAGTACTTTTTATCGAGGAATTTGGAGATACTTTTTTCGACGCCTACTACTTTTCGTGGTGGTTATAGCTGGTAAAAGCTGCTTTGATGGTTGCCTTCTCTGCCATCGCCGGCTAAGAAACGAGAAGCCTGGTGTGTCTGTGCTTTTATTAGCTTGTTTGTGTGCGTGGGTGCAGTATAGGGTACACTACAGGGGTCGGCTGCTGTTTTTGTGAGAGCGTGCGTGTGGCAACCGCTGTCAGCCCGCCTCGTGTTACTTTAGCAAGAAACAAGACTTCCCAATTTCTTCTGGTGTCACAAGCCTCCTTGGTTCTCACCCACCCCTTCCCACGGCTTGACCCAGAAACCAGCCCTTTGCCTCTAAGCCGGGTGTTTCTCAGAAGGGACGCAGCGCAGTATTTCCGCTGTAGCGTTGGTGTGTGCGTGTGTGTGAGGCTTTACAGGATGAAAGCTAGCTGACCCGTCAACAAGGCAGAAGAACTTAATTGATCAAGATAAGAAGACCACACACTCAAACACTCAGGAAATTATGCGGTAATGCCCGGTGTGTGTGTCATGCATGACTTATGTGAAAGGAAACAGATTCATGGAGGAGTCATATCGTCCAGGGGAACTCACAATAATCTACCTGTGTTCACTCTTGACAACACATTTGCCCTGCTGCAGTGTCCTTGATCCCTCACACAGAAGAGAAGCATCTCTTACTGTAATATTATTTTACACTGTGAGTGAATAAATGAATGTTAAATGAAAGCACAGAAACACACAGTGGAGTTCATATTTCATGGAGTTTGACCAGTTTGACCTTTGATACAGATGGTGAATGTCTGAGCAGAAGAGTGATTATTACATGCACACAAACACCAAGCACACACTAAACGCACAATGAGCCCCGGTCCCAGATGATTGGGATTATATGAGGTTTGTCCACATCTGCTTCCTGCTGCAGGCCTGGATCCAGAGTGGGAAATTACCACCAAGCTAATAAATGCTAACCCTGTTTGCTCAAGTGTTACGGCGCAGTCAACGTTGTGAAAGTCATAAATTATACAACACATTTTCGATTTTCAGATGCTGCTTGTGTTTCAAGCTTAATTCGAATGAACAAAATATATGAGACAGAGGGGAGGTCATGCTGTGAAAATTATGTCATTCTGATCTTCACAGGACAAATCACATGGCGGTCAGCTGCAGAAAAGCACAACTGAAGCCGGTCTGTCTTATTCAAGAACACTTAATGAGTGAATTTCATTTCTTCTACATTTTTATATGACATTTGGAATCTTTACTAGGTCACTTCTTTTTATTGTCCCTCCTTCCAGTCCCTATGGTCGGCCACTGTACAGAATATTTTTAAGGTTTACTTAGAAAATTTCTTAATAAAAAAGGGCATCTCTCCCTTGGAACAGAAGCTTTTGTGATGCTAGTCATGTGCTTTTTATGTATCATGACTTATTTGGTAATTTTTCCCACCGTCATTTAGTTTTTTTCTTAAATTATAGGATTTTTTTTTGTCCAATTAAGACTTGATTTAACATACAAAACATGTACTTCAGGCAGGGTAACATGCCTAAAAATGTTTTAGGATAACATTTTTCTTTCTAGTTGATATCTGTAATTATTTATGACTTCTACTGACCTATTTTTCATGAATTTAACCACCTTTAACCTATTTATCGATGTCCACAGGTAATAATTTTACTGTAAAACACGCAAATACATACAAAAAACTAGGATAAAGGATTGATCTAGACTTGATACACATTTAATGAAGAAAGCAAGTTAAACCCAGCAGCACATGGAGTGCAGCATATCTCAAGACATTTCACTTAGTAGGGTGAAAACATTACAAACTTTATACAGAAAAACTCAAAGTTTAAAATAAAATTGATTAGTGCATATCAGTTTAACTTATCGCTATTGTGTTATTGCCCCATATGCACCCCTTCCATATGGACGCTTTAGGTTTTAATGAGTTAAACTATTTATTAAAACAGATGAATGGAATAATCTGTCAGGACAGTTTACACATTTCTACACAAAATATGTTTGGTTCAAAACGTGGAGTTGTGGTACTTAATATTCCCCTTACCCCAGTTCTACTTAGCCCTCATTCATTTCTCTGAGTCTCCCTCGGTCTCTTCTTTTGCTTTTTTAAATTTTCATTGTCCACTTTGTTTTGTCTTTTGACATCGTGAAACCGCAGTGACTCATTAGCCAGAGGAAATAGTATGAGTAGGGTTTCTGTGTTTGTCTGTCTGAGTCTGCTGTATACTATACTCTGCACATGCATGGTTGACATGTGATGTCCTAAAGGAAGTGGGCACCCAGAAGTGACTTTGGTTTTAAATGACTAGTTGCACCGGGTCCTTTCAGTTCCGCACAGGTGCTTCCCGCCCTCAGTGTGAGAGTTTGGCCAACAATGAAATGCAGTCACGACCACATATACCAACTCAGGTCTGAGATAATTACGTTATTGAGTAGCTACTTATAGAATTTGGTGACTAAATGTTTGCTTTTGTTTTAGAGAATCCTGTTGGTGACATTACATCTTCCACAATGCCCTGTCACACCTCGCATCTTTGCCTTGTGCAACAGCATGTAGTGATTTTACCAGACGGCTTAAAATTGAAAATGAAAGAGTGACAGACAGAGAGAAAGGGAGGCCTGATGGCTAATAAAGGAAATCACATTCATCTTTGTGCCAGTGAATGACAGGCTGTTATACCCCTGAGTGTTTGTTTGTGTTTGTGTGTGTGTGAATGTTCTTGCCCACTCATGCTATCAGTGCTCCACTGACCTACATTGGCCAGTAGCCGTTAAGTGGAAATGACTGCACAGTGCAACAGCCTGTGTGTCTATGTGTTTGTATGTGTGTACACTGCTCGGTAGCTCATACTAGACATTATCTCTTTTTAAGATCTTTAGCTAACAACAAAGTCTCACACACCAGGTCCGGACCCCTGACTCATGCCAGCAATCAGGGTGTGGTGAGATGTTATTTCCTTAGTTAATGAGTTTGATTTATAAGCTCTGTGTAAGAGTAAAACTAATAATAGACACCTGACAGGATGACCTGTTCTCTAAAAATGGATGTCTTTCTTTCCTTACCAAAAGACTTAAATGGTTATTTGACATTTTAGGAAATTCACTTATTTTAGTAGATTGAAAATATTCTAACATCTGTATGTATAGTAAATATGAGGTATGGGGGCAGCTAACAGTTGTTTAACCTCTGACTAATCTGACACTTATTTTGTCCATGAATTGAATTCTCCACAAATAAGTCTATGAAATGTTAATTTTTTTAAAATATCACTGACCAATTATCAGAGCCCAGTGTGATGGCTTCAGTTTGCCTGTTAGTACCCCAAAAAAACCAGCAGAGAAAAGCAGCAAATTCCCACGTTTGACTAATTTGGCTCCAGAAATTATGAAAATGAAACATGGAATTAACTCATACAGCAGTTTTCAAAGTGCCCCCAGATATTACCAGTACTGGAAAAAAAGTGAAACTGTGGCTCTACGTACTGTAGATACTTTACTGCTTACATTTTCAATTTGTTTCCATACTTGTCTCCCATCTGCTCTGTTAAAACACAGCCTGCAGTTCAACCCAGATCAGCCAGAAAATGGTTAAGGTTTTCCGACGCATAATCAGTTCAAAGACTGACGAAACACTTAAAATCTGACAATTATTATTACAGTTTCCTAGTGTAATTTATTTGCGATGTGATTTTTTTTCTCAAACAACTAGCCCTCCAAACCAGCCAGTGGCTTTTCGGGTCCAATGATTCATTTAAAATGTAGTAAAAATATGTCTCGGTCACATCTTCCTCTGTATAACTAACATGACTTTCTGATCGGGCACATTAATGTTGCATAAAGAGGCAGAAACGCAGAGAGAACACCAATCATGCTTATTGAATGTTAGAGGCAGAAAAGCAGAGCAACAAACTCACTGAGACCCTTTTAGCGTCTGTGCTGTAGCAGTGCATCTTTTCCCCGCATGCTCGCAGCGCGGGAGATGGATTTTTCTGAGAGCATTGTAAGGGGTGACCTATTTTAGCTTGTGTGTGTGCGCCTGCATGGAAGGTGACCGTCGGTAGAGCCTCTGTGCCACTAAACACTCAACAACCCCACTTCCTGGACGCACACATCCTCAAAAACCTTTTCAGCACCGCTTCTGCAGGAAGACCATATTTTCTGTCAATCAGTGCTCACTGCTGAGCTCAAGAAACAGAATGTGTTTCTCTTTCTGTGTGTGTGTGTGTGAATTATTCAGTGTGCCAGGGAAGTACAGTGATGCTGACTTATTCAGCCAGGAGACAGAAAGTAGGTTAGATCCACCAACAACTACATCCCTACCTCTGTAGTGCTCTTTCAGTCTCTACCAGGTTCTCTGTTTGCATTTTTTAAATCACTTCCTGCCTATAGCTTTCTCATCTTTTTTTCCCTCCATCTGTCTCTGTCTGCCCAGTAACTATCCTGGCATCCCCAAGTCATTTTAGGCCAAGTCAAGTCATTGTGAAGAAATGTGTCTGTGAGCACACATGACTCAGTTACGCCCTGGTGGGGGTCTGTGAAGCCGGGTCTGGGCTTCTGGGGGGCACCGCCCTGCATGTATGTGTGTGTGGCAGTGGAAGTCGAGCGTTCACAGGAAACTGGCCGACTCAGTCATGCTGTTTAACTTCTCTGAGTGATCGGAAGTGAGAAAGTAATTGAAACAGAAGGAAGCAGAAAGGTAGAAACAGAGCGGGTCAGAAGCAATGTGAGAAACGTACTGCGATCTGGGCGATCCAAAGAGGCGACAAAAGTGCAACATCATTTTTACCCAGCAGCTGCTAAGATTTCGCTCATCAGCTGCATACATTCTGCAGACACAACCACAACAGTGCTGTGTAGGTGGTTTCGGTGCGTTGTTATCTTAAAATGTGTGAAAACCATAGAAAGTTCTTTTTCTCTTTGGAGTTTTCTCACCTGAGAGACTTTTCTGGTGTTTTGGTTTTTCCGCTTTTCTGAGAAGAGGAGCATTTCCTGTTGTGTTTTTTTTTGCCTGTGCTTTTACAAACATTTACTTATAAAGATATGAGATATACAAAAGATTTCACTGCAGTTTTGTTTTATCTTTTCAGGATTAGCACCACTGAGTAGGATGATCAGTTGTACACTTTGATGGCAGCAAGTTTCTTCATTTCTTTGAACAAGCAGTTTCTTTTCGCTCATGTCACAGCTTTTTTCCACTGTGAGCTAATTTTCACTGCAAGATGAAGTTCTTAATGTAAGCAGTACCACCATGGCTAGAAGCACAGAGAACTCATATCTGTGTTGTGCAATATAACAAAGTTCTAATGTGCCATAAATCATAAAAAAAAGAAAGAATAAAAAAGAAAGCACCACGGATGAATTTCTTTGATTATTAATTTGACAAGAGTTTAAAAACCTGTAATCCACATCTTAAACTTTTTCCAAGTGCCTACAGGTGTTACCAGTACTGTAAAAATAACTGGTAACTCTACATACCATATATATATATTTTTTTCTACTTATGTTTTAGTTAGTTTCCGTTCTTGTCACGTATCTGCTTTGTGTAAACACAGCCTGCAGTTCAGCTGAAATGAATTCATGTCATGGGATTGTCTCTTGCAGCGGAGTCACTTATGACGTCATGGTTATGCTGCAGAGTGTATAATTTTTTAGTTTTTTATAGAATCTACTTAATGCTAATGGGTTTATTTTTGGCACGTTTTTAAATGAGACATGTTTAACAACATGACTTTGATGAAATATTAAGCTTGGTTTTAGATGATTTTCTGAAAGAACCACACATTATTGACAAGTAGTTCAAAGGCAGTTGGGAAGTTCTACTGATTATTTCTGTTTATTGAATTTCTGGCTTTGATAAATGGTGTAATTTAAAGCCCACCAGTTTTTTTTATGTTAATAACTGATTGATAATGTGAGGCAGTGCTGAAACCTGTCCCTATTTCTCAAATGTTAGAATCTGTGCTTCTGTCTTTGTTGTGAAATTGTAAATTTAATATGTGCTGGCTTTGTATTTCTGGTCAGACAAGATGAATTTTTAAAAGCATCACCTCGCACTCTGGAAATATGTGATGGTTTTACTATTTTACATGATTTTATAGAATGAATATATCAAAAAGAATTATCAACAGATTAATTGATCATCTGCAACGTTAGACATGAAATGCAACACATACAAGCTTCTCTTCACGTATAAGGATTTATTATATACAGGTATATATTTTTAAAAATCCGTCACCATCTTGCATCCTGCCTGTGGATGATGTTCAGCTTTGTGATTAGTTATTTAAATAATCGGAATTTGTAGCCCTAAAAGATGAAATACTATACAAGGAGAAATGGCGTCCAAAGGATGCCCTGCTATAATAACACTCTCCCTATCCCCTTTTTCTCCTCTTCTTCTGCCAGTTTCACTGTCTTCCCCACCCGTTGCTGTTGTCATTTTGCAGAAGCTGATGCACTGTTGGGTAACAACCAAGAACTGAAAAGGGGAGCACTCTTGAGTTGTGGTAGCAACAAGGATATTTACTTTTCGTTGCCTCCTTTCTCTGCAGCCACCCTCTCCATTCAGAACAGACGCTAGTGTGAAGCGACAGAGTGTGTAAAGGGAGCGTGTGAATGAACGACAGAAACAACGAATAAAAGAACCCATTAGCTTAGTTACCAAGAGCCTCTTAAAAGCCTCCACTCTCCTCTCGTCCTTCGCCTGCATTCTCCCTCCCTACTGTCCCCATTTGCTTTTTACTGTTTTCTCCAAATCGCTCCTTTTCTCCCCCTTTACTTATTTAAAATGCCCATTTTCTATTCTCCTCCTCATCTTTCCTCTCTTTCCGTCTTTTCCTTACATTTCGCCTCTCTTGTTTGTTGGTTTTATAAAAAAAAATACACAGCATCAGGCAAAGAAAACTCTCTGCCACTTTCTTTTCTTTCCTTTGCATCCTTGAAGCATAGCCGTTGTTTGTGTAAGCATACGCACAGTTTTGTTTGTGTGTTCGTCTGTTTCTTTTATTTCATGTAGCAAAGTCAGAATTTTGTCTGTGGGACAAAGGAGAGTAAAGAGAAAAGAGGCACTTGTGTAAGGTGCTTTTTTTTCCCCGTAATGACACTGTGACAAATAACAGTGGATATATATTTGTCAAATAAAGCACACAGGTTTAGTGTGATCAACCAAAAGAAAAATTGATTTATACAGTAAACAGTAGGTGAAGGATAGTTGTGGGCATGTTGGAAATGTGTCTATAATCTGTTCACCACATACACCCATTAAACTGTAAGAAACATCCCAAGACAATATTTCTTCTTCAGTCACTCACATTTGTTTTTGTTGGTTGAAGTATGCGAGAGTGTCATCTTTTCACTAAACCATAGGGTTGCACTGGGACCGATTATTGTTCTCTGCCAACTGCCAGTACAATTGGAGGTAAACAAAACACATTGAATTTTTCGTTCTTGCCTGTTGTGATTTTTAGCAGACATTTTACAGTCAAATGTAGTCAGTGAAACAAGTAAACTGCACTACCACCAAAAAGACAAGTGATTGCTCCTGTGGTTTCACTCACTGTGGCTTCATTTTTCACTGCAAAATATAGAGACCTGCTCCTCAGTTGAAAAGTACACATTTGTGTCTGGAAGTAGAGAAATCTCAAAAATGTCTTGTGCAATGTAACAAAGCATTGATACCATTCATCTCATAAAAGAAAGAACAAATGTTGAATTTCTAGGATTATTTATTTTAAAAGCATTTTAAACACCTACAACATTTTTCCAAGTTTCCACAGGTGTTACCAGTACTGGAAAAATGATGTCTACATGCTATATACATTTAATAATCTAATAATCTAACCTTTATTGATCCCTGTGGAGAAATGCCTTCTCTGTATTTGACCCATCCTATTCATAGTTAACCTTAACTATACATACTAAAAGCAGTGGGCTGCCGTGGTGCAGCGCCCAGGCAGCAGTCAGGGGTTAAGGGCCTTGCTCAAGGGCCCACAGTGGTGGTGACTGGGACAAGCAGTCGCTCTCACTCTCCCACCTCAACCTCTTGCCAGTCCGGGGACTCCAACCATCGACCCACCAGTTACACAATGGCTTCACAAACTGCTAGGCTTCCACTGCCCCAAACTTAATTTTACTACCTACATCTTAAACTGATTTCTACACTTGTCTCCAGTCTGCTCTGTGTAAGCAGATCCTGCAGTTCAGCCAAGAAGTCCATACATTTTTGTTTTTGTAGTGTGACCAGCAGCCACACAGCAAAACTATTTACTAATGGTTTTTGGTTGCACAAGGAATACAGAATTTTAGTTATTGGTTATTGCAGAGAGTATACTTTTTAATGAGACATGTAGATTAAAGAGATTTTGACGAAATGTCGCAATTTTAAGCTTAGATTTGGTTAACTTTGCCAAAGGAACTGCATGTCACAGATCAGGAGTTCTAAGACTGATGAAAATAAACGAACGATTCTTTCTGTTTTCTCAGTTTCTGGCTCTGATAAATCGCATCATTTTGGTGATTATTTTTCAGACGACATTCCTTTCATTCCTTTGGGGTGCAGAGCGTTAAAGTTTTTCAAATGGCGCAAAGCATTTCTAATGAATAAGGCATATAATAGACATATTACCTTTACTGTATGTGTTTTAAACATACTTAGTGTGTAGTCACCCAGGAATAAGCCTATTGTTAGCCTAGAGTACAGCAATAAATATTTTGAACCTGTCTGATCTTTATACTTACATTTCGGATGAATGGTGTCTTTGATCAGATGGCGAAAATTAGCTGTCATCTAATAAAGGTGTGTTAGTTGACAGGTTAGATAAGCAGACCTTGAAGTTTGCTAGCTGATTTGCAATTACATTTGCTGAAATGTCTTCTGGTAGGGTGCTGAAGTTATTTTCCAGTGTTTTTCTGTGACTAATCACTTGCAATTTGACTTCATAATTATACAAGCTGTAACCCTCTGCAAACATTAAATCTTTCCTAACTCGAGGATAATATATTCTGTCATGTTATATTACGACTAGTGACACAGGGCCAAAACAAACCATTGATTAGGCGCTACAAAATGTCAAAATCACAAGTTTTAATGGGAAAATCAACTCGTTTCCTCCAGTTTACTGTAAATGAAGTGAAATAGGCAACAAAGGAAAGCTACTTATCATCATTACTGGCTGCCTCTTTCTTCTCGTTCTGTGAGTATATGTGTGTTTGTGTGTCTTCCCGGGCTCCGGCCCAGCACAGAAGCAGACCTCTGTTGCAAATGTAATTCACATGAGGCCAGAGGAGCGCTAATGCTATTACCACACAGACACAAATGAACACACACACACACACACACACACACACACACACGCACAGCTGTGTTGCCGCCCACGGTCTCTGTGTGTTACCTCTCTTTTCTAACTCCTTTTCTCTCCCTTGCTTCCTCTCCCTCAGTTACTGATAGTGTGCCGTTGTGGTTTACAAAGATGCAAAATGAAAGGTGAAAAACTCATCATGTCTTTTGGCTTCCTCTGTGGCGCAAGTAGAAAGTGTCTGTTCAAACTCAAAGGACAACTTTCAGGCAGAGAAGCTAAAGAGAAAAGGGAAGATTATTCAGTTAATTAAGGTTTTCTTTAGTATGCAACAAAAAATGTTTGCAATTTCTGGATTTATATGTTGATGAGATTGTAGATCTTCACCAAACCTTTCATAATATCTTGGAAATTATCTTCAACGCTGCATCTTTTGAAAGATCAGATGCAGGATTATCTGTTTAAAGATGTCTGTGGGTGCCTGGCCAGAGTAGCATGAAAGTTATGTTACAACAAGGACAGGAAGAAGGTCTTAGTTTTGAGAAACTCAGGAAACCAGGATGTACAGTACATGTCTGTGTTACAGTAACAGGAGGAAAGCCTGCAGCCAGAGCCAGAGAGAAGAGGTGGGACCATTTTTCACACGAGGCTCCAGAAGCCTGAACGCCCACGCCGACTTTCTCAGACTCGCACAGAGAGAGTGCGAGAGGGGAGGGGAAGAGGGAGAGAAGCAGAATAACTCTAAGAGATGTCTAATTTCCTCGCTGTCTTAGTAAGAACAAGGACAGTGATTGAACCCTCTGAGAAAATCAAAAAGGGCCCTTGAGATCGATGCCACGTGAGTGCTATCAGGGTGGAGCAGCAGGAGTTTTTTGTGGTGCAAAAGTTTCTTTAAAGTCTCACTGTGATTCTGTGAAGTCATGAATGGAAGAGTTGCATGACAAAATTCAGTGGAAGTCCTGAGCAAAATTCTGATATTGTGTTGCTTGTTCCCAAAATCTTGCACAGCTTTAGTAAATACAAATATTGTCACTTAATTCTTTGCTAATGCATAATATTTTATATCACAGTAGCTATTGTGTTACAGTGAAATAAGTGGAAATTCTAGAAATATAAAGACACTAACATAAAGCAAATGTACTTTAGATAAGTAATTTTATAGTGTGTTAAATTTATTAACCTTCTGAACCCCAAACCCCAAATCTTTAAAAAGAAAGTCAAATGGACACCATTTGTCAGAGCCACAAAAGTTAGCCTATTGTTTTATCTCGATTCTGTAAAAAAACAAAAAAATATTCTCTGCTCATTATTGTATCCAGAAACTCTACTGTGTCCAACAGTCACAAGACAATAATTCAGAGAGTTTTCAGCTAAATTGGGATGAACTGCAGGCTGTGTATGAAAGCAAAACAGAAACCAAATAGTTTCTCAAATGTTTGCTTCTCTCTTTATTGTGTAATTAAAAACAAATAAAAGCTATAGCTAGTAAAATGTCTGCAGTATGTAGAGTCACCATTTTTTTTCTCCAGTATTGGTAACACCTGTGGACAATCGGAAAAATATCAGTTTCTCTTTTGTAAATGATGTTTGGCATTAGAACTGTGTGATACTGCACAAAAGACACATTGGAGTTCTCTCTACTTCTAGTCATGGTTACTGTTTCCATTGAGATGTTGGACTTCATATTGCAGTAAAAAAAAATGAGCCCAATGTGCATAAAAACACAGTTTTGTGCACATTGGGCTCCCAGCTTGGCATTCAGAGGGTTAAACACCTGATGAATCTTCTGCTCTAACGCCGTCTCTGTAGGACAGGTAACTCAAGCAGAACAGTAGCAGCTTTAGTCGTCTGTGTCTACAAATGATGCTTTCAGGCACAGTGTTGAGAGTAGGTCACCTGCACTTTGGCAGCGCCCAGAACCCAACACACAATAACTGTATTTACGCAAGTAAACAGAGGAAAATATGGCCTGTGTAGACAGCTGGATTCAGTAAAATAGGAGCGTACCTGGTCAGTGTGTGACTGAATAACGCTGCTGAATCGCCTGCTGTGTTGATGAGTGTCGATGTTTTAACCTTCAGTTCTGGTGACAGTTTCTTTTGTGAAGAAAATCTTTTCCTTGTTGTCTCTGAAAGTCTTCTATTCTGAGCCACGGTGTTCAAGGACAGCGAGCTAAGCTTTGGCCTGCTGTCAGACGAGAGACAATGTAATTGTTCTCTTCCCATTAAGTGAATGTGTCTTCATCAGTGTCAGCTACTATTAGATTTGGCCACACTAACTTCATGCACTGTCACACAAAGAGGAAAGGGAGTGTGTGTGTGTGATTTGGGTGCTGTGGTAGTGGTGGCAGTGTTGAAGATTGAGCAATAGTGTGTGTTAGATTTTAACCACTGTAACCTGAATGTAAACCAGGACTCTTTGCATAAAGGCATGATAAACAAACACTAAACAGAACTGCAGTTAAATCAGTCGTTACTTGTGTGTGAAGGCACCACAGATTTATTTTTTTTTTTAAACTTTTCTCTCACTTGCTTTCACTGTT
The DNA here is from genome assembly GCA_024666655.1 of Dascyllus trimaculatus. Classification (NCBI taxonomy): domain Eukaryota; kingdom Metazoa; phylum Chordata; class Actinopteri; family Pomacentridae; genus Dascyllus; species Dascyllus trimaculatus. Next base: position 13,481,847 of record CM045465.1, read on the forward strand.
GAACGATACTGATACATTGACTGACTGACTTCTGTCTGACTTGTATCACAGTTTGACTCTGTTTGTTATCGTTAATTGGTTTCCTGTGCTCTGTCAAAAGAAGGTACACTAACCATGAGTGTAGCCCACGTTGACAAATGTATACCTTGCCAGCATAGCTCATGTAATTTCTGTGCAAGTGAGAGAGAATTAAAGGAACATAATTTATTAATAACTGCTAAATATCTTTCTCTTGTCTTTCTCTTTATTTCAGCGGTTACGGCGGCTATCAACCAAGTACCGGACGGAGAAGATCTACCCCACCAACGTAGGAGAGAGGGAGGAGAATGTCAAGAAGAACAGATATAAAGATATACTGCCATGTAAGTCCTGGTGCACCCACACATGCATTGTCAGATTGCAGAGATGAACAGTATTTCCTCACAATGGACGTTTTAATTAATTAAAAAACATATTTCTAGTAAAATAAAAAATGGCCATTAGGACTGCACAATTTACCATATATTAATCACAATTTTTTCTTTGCACAATTAAATAAACACGATTGAATGTGTGTTCTGCTCATAGTCAAACAGTCCTTATAGCTAAAATCGCATTAGAGTATTTTTAGTCACACACTTGTCTGAGTTTCTCCACTGCTGTAACTGAGTGGAGACTAGAGGCTTCCTGTGTCACAGCAGCTGAGCTACAGCCTATTGTGCCTTGCATGTAAGATGAACTTTGGGAACAATTCAGTTCGTGTTCTGGCTCAAGGAGATGCACTTAATTTAGGTGAAACAGGACCTGATTTTACATCTTATTTTGATGCAAATCCCAGAATGTAGCACAACAATAAAGGCAGTGCTCTTTTTTTGGGCAGAATGGTTTTAAAGAAACATCTAAATTCTATTTTTTGATGGAGCAGTTGTAATTTTCTATTTTTTTTTAGAAGTCAGGCTACAGTTTAGTGTTACCTGTGTAGTAAATTTTGAATGTGATTAAGCTTTGCCACATGAGACACCGTCAAAAGCACAACTGTCACACAAGAAGAATGGCATGGATTTGTCAAACCTTCGGCATGTCAGTTTCAACACCGAGTCGTACTACCTGCGTAACATATATTCTAAAATGCAGCTTTAGCAGTTTCCTAATTGCAGCGTTTCAAATTAGGGATTTTTACATTTACAAAAGCACTTTGAAAAATGTTTTGCCTCAAAATGCATGAGTAATTGTGATGAATAATCATGATCTAAATAGTGTTACTCCATCTTAAATCATCAGGGGCCTTCTGCTCAGTCATCCCTGATTACCGTAGCTTGAAACTTTTTTTTATAATGCAGCATGGATATTTGAAATGGTATCTGTGAAACACGTCAGATTCATATATCAAGTACTTTCCTTGACATATATTTATTTATATTTTCTTATGACCCAATATATGATCATGATTATTATTTTGGTCTCAATTTCACAGCCCTAATGGTCACATTGCATTTAGCTGTAGATGCTTGCTCAAGTGTATAGTATACTGTATGGGCCACCCCTGAATTAATAATAGCATTGGCTACACCTTTTGGCTAGATCTCCTATTAATTTTAAACTTTAAATAGAGGCAATAAAAATGCACTTACTTCCTAGTTTATTGCATATATACATAGATTCAACTTATTACAGGGGTTGCCAGGAGACATTGCTTAATATAAAGGGGTCACAAGCGGAAAACCTGGGGAAACACCTTAAGTATTAGACTCCTTCAGTTACAGCTTGATGTGCCTGATAATCTGCCCACTTAGTGTATAATTTACGCTCCTTTTTATAGCTCACACTACTACAGTACAAGATATCGACCTTAAAAGAGCCTCGTGCTTGAGTGGGGACTAGCGACAGATCTGTAGGGGTGAACAGTATCACATTTCGTGGCGAGGTATTGAAAACATATGCGTGAAATACCATCAAGTGTTTTCAACTTCTCAGCCTCTTTACATCCGCCGTGAAGCTCATGATGATTTTGCTCCCCTGATATTTCTTGTTGCCATTTTATCTTCTACTTTGCAGCGCTGTAAGTTGATCCACCAACAATAAACAAATGTACACATTTAGATTGAAGCCAGATGTTATCAAGCGGCTTTCTGCTAGGCCAACTGTGTACGCCACATGTCCACGGCTGATTCACACTGATAATGTTACTGTGCTGCCATTAATAGTGACTGCCTGACCGTATAATCTATATGAAACCTTATGTCTTGCATGACTAGCAGCTTTAAAGGTCCCATATTGTGCCCCCTTTTTAGCAAATTAATGAAAGCCTCACATGTTTCCAGAGAATGTCTTTCAGATTTTCAGCTCTAAATACTGCAGACGTTATTAATTTCACTATGACTGAGACTTTACATCGTTGTCAGACAATGTTGCGGTTATAAAATCAGTATGGAAATAGCTCCAAAGTGACTGCTGGTAAACACGTGGTCCTAATATGCTTAGTTACTGTTTTGTGACGGTTTTCTGACAAAAGGAACTAAAAATATGTAAATGAGAACAACTTTCTTGGGAATTTGGCCGTGTTAAAATGCAGTATATGTGAGCACAGAGAGCAGGAGAGAAGCAAACAGATGTAAGGGAATGACACGGCGAGGTTTAAGTTGCACTGACGCACAACAGGCTATATGAAAACACAGTAACTCACACAGTCCTTATTTATTGATTTTGAAATAAAAAGTAAATAGTGAAGATGGAAAAAATGTTTCCATCCTCTCTGAATGTCCCTCAGCTTTGCAGTTTTTACAGATCTCTGACCTGTGGGCATATGATCAAATCTAATGGCGACTTTAGCAACATTAGCTTCCCAGTGTGCTAACACTAAGGATTTGCCTGTTAGTGTCGTGGTGACATTGCCTTTAAAAATAAAAGCAATCCACTAAAACTTCAGTTCCTCAGATGCTGGGAGTGCATGGAGACTTCGCAGTCAACAGCACATTTGTTGTACTGTGAGCCATTTTAAAGTTAGCAGTAGCAGCTCTAGAACGTAAACAAACCGGGTGGTCTGTGATGCAGACGCTTATTCTAAATGACTTACCTCAGAAGTCAGTGAAGGGGCAGGATTATGCAAATTTGTAGCTTACTGACTATTGGTTTGTCAGTTCCTTCTTAGAAACTGAATAAAATCCTGACTGACTTGTAAAGCTTGGAGGCTTTCTTTTTGAAGGGGGGGCTGGGGGGGAAGAGCAGAAGTAAACATCTTAATATTCTCCCACATCAAAGTTTTTAAGGCATACAAAAAACAACAAAATGGATGTTCACAATATGGGATCTTTAGAACATCACACATGTATCTGCGTTAATGATCAATGTGTGATAGAAAGGCGATTTTGAACCAAATCACCATCAACTCTTCAATCATAGGAAGAATTATTTTGGGCTACCTGCTTAATTAAAAGAAAAGGAAAAATTAAAGAGTACGAGGAGGATGCTGGATAGAGGACAGAAAGTAGTTGGCAATAGAAAATTTCCTTAAAATGCCACATTAATGGAAATATTTACGCGCACATTTACAACAGATACAGCCATTGGTGTGTTGTAATAGGTCATGTAATGTCTTTGTCTCCCACAGAGTTCTCTTTATACTTAATGGCCTCAGGGGAAGATTACATGACCCAACATCTGTCCTACTTTTTTATACCTTTATCCTCTTTTTCTCCTCTGTCCATCCATCCATTCATTCATTAAGGCTTTTAGTGAATGAGATGCTTGCTGATGAGGCAAAGGAACTGGTTCATCCGTAACAGATGTGACTACACATACCATGCACCAGAATGAGGATATTGCTGCGTCCATTAACCTCTGTCCTTCCTGGTTTTCACCCATGTCCTGGCGTAGCCTCTGATTTTCCCTTAATCTGTCATAGTGATTCATTTTTCGCGTGCTTTTCTTTTTCCCTTTGTCTCACCCTATCTCTCTGGCTATGAAAAGAAAATATTTAAATAGATTAAATCTTTCTCTCTCTCTTTTTTTCCCTCCCCAGTTGATCACAGTAGGGTGAAGCTGGCATTAAAAACAACCAATCAGGACACGGATTACATCAATGCTAACTTCATCAAGGTAAACACAAGTTACTTTTCTTTGTTGTTTGACAGTGTGTGGTTGGATTATTGTGGTTTGTGGAAAATTCTCATGGTGTAAAATTGTATGTGATTACTGCATGGGTTTGTATGTTATTATTTTATTTGTGGTCACATTTTCCGTCTGTCTTTGTCCCTCCACCTCTCCATTTAGGGTATGGATGGCCCAGAGGCCTACATTGCAACTCAGGGCCCACTGCCAAACACTGTCATCGACTTCTGGAGGATGAACTGGGAGTACAACGTAGCTGTGAGTGTTGCTCATTAGATGGGGGGGAAAGCAATAGAGATGAATTGATGGGGGGGATTTTTACTGCAAGGATATGTGAAATACGTATAAACTGCACCGTCATCTGTGTGGGAGGGAGTTGTTTTTGCTGTTTGATGCTGAAGTGAACTAAAATTGGCTGTACATTGATGTTGTACAGCATGTGGTTTTCATTAATGAATTAGTTAAATGATTATTCGTATGTTTTGAAGGAACTGTGTCAGGGATTCAGACCAGGAATTTATTTATTTATTTATTAACGAAAATTGCTTGCTTGACAAATGACCCAAAAAAGTTTCCCGCTTCCGAGCAGACTTATGTTGTAATGACGTCATGCAAATAAAACCCGCCTTTCTATATTTGGGAAAGTTTTCAAAAAATGGATCATAATAGAAATATTAAAAAGCAGGCCTTGTTTGCAGTTCAAAGTGTCCTGCAAAAAGCTTTACAGACATCTCTTTGGGGTTGACAGGAAGTACTTTTTGGGCTGCAAGAGATTATTTCGTTGCAATTTTGATGAGTGGCCACTGGTTATAATAGGCAGCAAGGCTGAGTGGCTCGGCTGTTTGTAGCTTCTCAGTGACATCCATGATTTAGACGGACCAATAATTCTGTTTCAACAAGGCGCTGAGCAAAGGTGTTAGAGCCTGAAACTTGAGCATTTAAATTAGGACTGCAGGATTTGTTGTCTCAGCATCAACATTGCGACGCGTGCATGCACAGTAGTAGGAGGGTAAATTAACTCAAACATCCATCCATCTATCCATTATCTGTATGCAACACAATCCTCTGTAGGGTCACGGGGGGGCTGGAGCCTATCCCAGCCGACTCAGGCAAACGCAGGGGACACCCTGGACAGGTTGCCAGTCTATCACAGGGCTACACATAGAGACATTCATTCACACCTACGGACAATTTAGAATCATCAGTTAACCTCAGCATGTTTTTGGACTGTGGGAGGAAGCCGGAGTACCCAGTGAAAACCCACGCTGCACAGGGAGAACATGCAAACTCCACACAGAAAGATCCCAGACGTCCTAACCGGGACGCGAACCAGGGATCTTCTAGCTGTGAGGCGACGCTGCTAACAACTGAGCCACCGTGCAGCCCGAACTCAAACGTATCAAGCTACAATTTTTTCTGCTGCTTTATATAAAAGGAAAATTGCATCGTTTTCAGTATCCAAAACTAACCTACAAGAGAAGTCTGTCAGACAGAACATAATTTACACCAATTTAAGGGCTCTTGGATTTACCAGGTTTATTTACAAGGCAAAATTTGTTGACATGCAGGCTCCAAATGTGCACATCAAAGTGGGCAAGAAACAGGAGAGAAACACTGAAAAATTATGATTGGGTTGCTAAATATTATTGGAATATTCATCAGTATCATGATTCTGGCTTCTCACAGTTAAATGAACATGATTGACTGCGTTATTGACATTTAAGATACATCTCTGCATAGAAAACAGCCCATGTAGATAAAGTCACATGTTTTCATTTTGAGTAAATCTGACATTAGACCGTCTTATTGTGACACAACCAATACTAACTTGTTTGGCCATTAAAATCAGCACCACAAATCTCTGTATGACTTGTGCATAATGCCATCCAAAGCCAAAAACTGTTCTGATTTGACATATGAGAAAGGTTCCAAATGTTTGGCACTCAAAAACATCCTTTAACATGTATTTTAAAATACAAAATCATCCCAATCACACCGGTTACAAAAATGAATATACTTCAGGAGACTACTAAAATGACAAAGTCCCTCTGTTTGCTTGGTCACTGAATAGGAACAGTCTGTTACTTAATGCAGTGTGCACAATGGGTACTGTAAAACTATCAACAATTGGTGAATGATTTAACATTGTGTTGTATCACGTAGGAAAAACTTGGCATTTATGCTGTTATTTATGCTGTTAAAGCTGAGATGTCGTTCTAACACTTCTCCTGTTATTCTCCTGTTACCCAGCTAGAACCGGGTAATGATGTGGTCGCTAATAAGTGACGAAGTCTGCTGCATCCAGAGATTGTAATAATCAGAAAAAGCAAGGGAAAAACCTTTACATTATTTTAATGAACAGGCCTATTCACGTTGTCTTTTTCAGCTTTAAGTGAGGTATGTGTGTGCAGAGGTGGTGGTAAGGGTGCTGTAAAAAGTCTCTGAGGCTAAATATGCTAAAGTCTCATGAGGCTAAAGTCTCATAGCTAAATAAAGTTTTAATAAATATAAAAAAGTAGAACTGTAATAATTAAGATAATTAGGATAAATATTTAATATGGTTGTAAGGAATTAAGAGGCAGATGGGGAGTGCTTATGCTCGAACCAGATGGACAAATATGAGAAGAGGGAGGGGGGCTGTGATTAGGTTTAACTATCACTCTGAAAAGCTCGAGATTGCAGCCGTGATAATTACTCCTGCAGGATCAAAGGGAATGACCTGAGTTACTGCTGTAACCTCGTGCATGATCAAATATGATGTGAGGTCTGCTCTGCTGCTCTACAAAGGGAAAAATATGGAGGTTTTTCTGACTCTTTAGGAGACTCCTCTGAATCTCTGGTGCTCATTTGGAAAACTACTGCATTACATAAATAGAACACGTAGAAATGAAACAAACTGCATTTTAGGAAATGTAAGATTTAGCTTTGAGAATGTAAATATTGACTTTAATTCTTCCTGTTTGTGTCTCTGCAGGTTATTGTAATGGCTTGTCGAGAATTTGAGATGGGAAGGGTAAGGCCGTTTTTTTGTGTCAGTCCATATAAAGCGTACGTATGTGAGTGAATGTGTCTGTACATACATCTGTGTTTTATTATCTCCGCCAAGGTTGCAGTCTGCTTCCTCTCCCATTTGTTGGTTTGCTTATTAGAGTATCTTCAAAAACTAAAGTGATTTTTAGTGTAGTGCAGCAATAATGCCATAATGTACACGATTTTCCGGCCTTGGTGAAGGTATTAGTAGAATTTCAGGTGTTTTTCTTGCCTGAGTTCGCTTGTGCGTTTGTGAAAAGAGAGCCAGAGTGATCACTAGTTACTGAAGGCTTGAGTCAGTTTGCATTGATCCATGCTTGTTATTGTTTTAGTTCACTGCAGTAATGAAAGTGTGACTAACAGTTCACATAATTCAACTGTGTTTTGCACCCACAGGTATATATAGTATGTATGTATTTAGTCAGTCTATTATTTGTCATTGTCTACGTTCTACATGTCACGTTAATTGTTTTTTTCAAACCAGAAAGTGTGTGTGCAGGAAGCTGTGGTGTCTCTCTAGTATTTTGCTCTCAGCCTAAGCTAACTTCTGTCTTTCTCTGTTTAGAAAAAGTGTGAGCGGTATTTCCCGCTGCTCAGGGAGGAGCCCATGAGTTTTGGCCCCTTTAGAATCTCCTGTGTAAGTAGACAAATCTGTAATATTACATCTGTGTGTGTCTAAAAACAAACGCAGGTGTGTAAGGGACTCTGGCGCTTCTCACATTTTGTTCTAATGCCTGTGAGTACTGTGTGAATATTCTCCTCGTCTTGTTTTTTTAGGAATCGGAACAGACCAGAACAGACTACTATATCAGGACGTTAGTGGTGCAGTATGAAAATGTAAGTTCTCCTAATAATTGCTCATTCTGTTCTTTATTAATACATGAAAAGTTCAACGCTGTGAATTGTGACCGTTTACGAGTGTAAAACAATTATTATAATAGTATTAGTGTTTAAATACTGATAGACAGTATGCCACAAGTTGATAAATCTATGCGAAATTACAAAGAAATACTTATTCTTGTCCAAAACATTGACGTGTTTGATTAATTTGTTCTAAATTACTGGTACTTTAGCTGTTATTAAAGGCCATATCACACAATGTGTTCAAATCACAGCCATAAGATGCTACTGAAAGTTAATTAACAACCATTTTGAAATAAATATTGTACACCTATCTATCTACCTACCCATCACTTCCCACCATAAATGAACATGATCAACTGCAGTAATATTTAAAATGAATGCTTTGCACATAGAAAACATCTCATGTACTCATAGATAGGATCACTTGGTTTTAGTCTGGGTAAATCTTATGTTAGAACGCCTTAATTTCATTCTTTTCCAAGAAACCTTTGGTCACACACCTGTCTGAGTTACAGTGTTATGCTAACTGAATAGGGATAGTAGAGGTTTCTCTGTGCACAGTTGCCTAGTAACATAGCCTGAATGTGAGGTGTTTCATGAACAGTGATATATTGACTGAACATATTTTGTCCTTAAACTCAATGAATTATAATGATAAATACCTTTAATCTCAACATTGATCAAAAATAACTGTGTTGCCCTACATTCAGTTTCACACCAGGCCGGGTGTTCAGCCTTCAACTGACCCACCACTTCTAAACTTATCCTCGTTTGCTGTCTTACAGGAAACTCGAAGAATAACTCAGTTCCATTATATCAACTGGCCAGATCATGACGTCCCCTCATCCTTCGACTCCATACTGGACATGATTGGACTAATGCGAGAATACCAAGAGAATGACGACGTCCCTATCTGTGTGCACTGCAGGTAAGTGTTGAGATGCCACCGTGAATACACCCAAGTAAGATAATACTGTAGCTAAGGCAGCATTTCCAAAAGGAGACAGATTATAGATGGATAAATAGGGGAACAAACTAGACGCTATGTTCTATGCAATGTACTATATATACATATCATCGTACGTCATACTGAAATGAACGATTCTGACTTGTGCTCTTGAATTGATCTGAATAATTCATGAGATCATTGGTGATTTTTGCTGTGAGGAGGGAGCAGTAAGACTTCATGCTTCAAATTAAACAGATATACAGCTTATTGCTGATTTGGTCTGCATGTTTTTTTCACATTTAATTGTTTCACTTGATTAATCTTGTTAAAAATATATGAAAATTGATTAATGCGGGATATTGGCTACTTTAGAGGCAGCCACATGAGCTGGTCTTTTCTCTTAATGCTGCTGCTGACTATATGAATCCAAAATAGCAGCAAACTGATGCAACACACAAGCTTTGGTAAACAAAGACGTAATCGCTGGACTGATATCAGGGGAATAGAACTCTCTTTAGTTTTAAATCCGCAACCTTGACTTCATGTTACTATCTAGTGTGCTGGTCTTACTGAAGCTGCAGTACTGAAGGCTGAATATGTAAATAAAACGAAGTCTTAGCTGCCTCACACGTGATTTTTATTAACAAAAGAAGCCGTGAATGGCTGTGTTGCTAACTTAAATGAAAACAAAAAACACACTGAATCACAAGGCGGCTATAGATCCAGGTTCTCTGCTGCACACATGCATGGGTGTACACACAGCACACACACACTTTGTCTCCATGTGTGTGTAATCAGCTATAATGAGCAGCCCGAGGACATTTCCTGGTTCCTCTGTTACACAGCAGGACTTAAAGCTGTGTCTCTGCGTCTGTAAAGATGCTTTGTGTGGGCTGATGTGTGCGGAGAAATTGTGCTCTTTAGGGTCGCAGAGACAGCATGAGATCGAGTTTTATGATTTCATGTGTCTGACGTGATCAGCTTCTGTGTAGCTCCTGTCTCCTTCCTGTCTGGACGAGGTGTTGTTGCATACAAACATACGTGCAGTTTTTTTCTGTACATACTCTCCCTTTGTCCCCAGAACCCTCTAAGTGCTACAAATCCAGAGCTGACATTTAGGAACATGTTTCCTCGTGGATTAGTCTTTGCAATGTTACGCTAAAAGCTCAAATGTGTGTTTTTGTGTCTTTACACGTGTGCCTCCCTTAATCTAATTTGTATCGCTATGTTGTACAGTGCAGGCTGTGGGAGGACGGGTGCTATCTGTGCTATTGACTACACATGGAACCTCCTCAAAGCTGGGGTATGTGAACACTCACACACATATCTGTACAAATACACACTCTCTCTACACTGTGAATGTTATGCTTTGAAGTGGACTGAGCAAAGTCCATTATTTAACTTCAAGTAGAAGTCCAATGACAGTTCATTTTTATACTCTCCTGCATCCCTTTAAAGAAAATTCCAGAAGATTTTAATGTTTTCCGGTTGATCCAAGAGATGAGGACGCAACGACACTCTGCAGTTCAAACAAAGGTTTGTTGTTATAGCTTTCACTTTCCATTTGCACACACACAGAATGTTATTGTGTACTCAAGCAGATCTTCTCTTCAGTAATTTCATACAATGCAGCACTTATGAAAATGTTAATTTAGCTCGTTCCAGACGCGGTCTCCCTTCCGCTAATCTGACCACAACTGAACACAACTGGTTTGGTTTCATGTCTGAATGATCACTTTTCTGTTAACCCTCTGAACCCAGGATATTTTTTTGCTCCTGCCACATTTTTCCTCACTGTAAGTTCATTTTTCTCTGCAATAGAAAATCCTGCTCCTCTATGGAAACAGCAGAACTGTAGCCAGAAGCAGAGTTAAATTTCTTTGATTATTTATTTTACAAAAATTGAAAAAACCTTAACTCAGCATGCACAACATTTCCCCAAATGCCCACAGGTGGTTCCAATAATGGCTCCACATACTAAAGATATTTTACTACTTGCATTTTGAATTTGTTTACATACTAATCTCCTGTCTGCTCTGTGTAAATACAGCCTGCAGTTCAGCCACAAAGCCCCTGAATTTTTCAAACATTACTGGTGGAAACAGCTGACTCACTAGTGGCTTTACAGTTGTGCCAAGAAGTGTAGAATTTTTCACTATTTACAGAATCTGGTTAGAGCAAACGGTTCATTTTCAGTATTTTTTTAAAAAAAATGTCGAATAATGTAGTTTTGACCAAATATCAGTAGTAGTTCAAGGACTGTTGGAAAGTTTCTGTTACTTTCCAGCTCTGATTAAATATGTAATTTTGGCATTTTTAAAAAAAGACAACACACCTTTCAAACCCGCTGGTTGCTGTTTGAGGTTCAGAGGGTTGAAGTCATTGCTTTATATTAGTGAGAGTCTGTTGAGTCACCGCAACGCTTTTGCAAAGATTAGATCAGCATCCTCTCCTTTATGCTGCCTGCAGCACGTCTCTTCAGTCATTCTTGTGTTACGTGCTTCAGACCTGGTTGAAAATGGATCTTCCCTGCTCACACATTCCCACCATTATTTGTAACTGGTTGAGGTTGTTTTGCTGCAGTTTTGACTTGGGTGTGTTTGTTTCACATGAGCTTCCTGCAGTGGACAGCTACGGGACAAAATTTACATTTTACAGTCATATTTGTACCTTTAGTGGAAGACATTTAGCAAAGTGCTGTTTTGTAACTTTATTTTGGTGTTCTCTGCTGACAGTGAGAGTTAAAATGAGCCGGTCAGTTATAGTGTTGCCTTGACAGACTTCAGCAGGTTTGATTGTAAAGTCTCAGACCAGCACCCTGCAGGAAGCCTGTAACTATAATGCAATTTGAAAATAGTTAAATACACTCACAACCTTGCCAGGGAAAGTAATGGGATTGAATCAGAGTGCATCAGTGCAGGTCCTTCTGTTGTTTTCAAACAGGTTGTTTGATATGGAAAATGTGTTTGCTTTGGTATTGATTTGCCCAAATCCTTCCTTTGCTTCTTCTCCATCTCCTTCACCCCACCTCTCTTCAATTTAACCCTGCTCTTTGACTTTGTGCAACACTTTTTGCTCTCCTTTCTCTGCCTCATTACGACTTTCTCACCTTCTTTATCTTTGTCTTTCTAGGAGCAGTACGAGTTAGTTCACAGAGCAATCGCTCAGCTTTTTCAGAAACAACTGCAGCTGCTGGAGAGTCCCACCAACACGCAGATACACGATGGCATGGTATGACACACACACATTGTGTATGCTGTCTGATGTTAAAGAAAGACAGGATGTCGCTGAGTAACGCACTTGGAGTGGGAAAAAAAACACAAATAATTAGTCACAGGGGGAAAGGGGGTAGGAGGATAGAGGAGAGTGAGGAAAGGCCTTCTGAAAACTTTGCTCTTTACACAAGCAGAAAGAAGAGAGTTACAGTGATTGTGCCAAAAAAGAAAGAGATCTCTGCTCCACAGGGAAGTCTCAGAGGACTGCAGACAGTTAGACCTATTTAAAAGAGCGTGAAACAAAAGCTTTGCTCTGTCAGTCACCACTATCCTCTGTTGCACACACATTCAAACACATGCACTGTATACGACGTGTCCTTAAATGTCCCTGGTCCTCCTCCATTTGCACTAGAAGTCTAGCAAAACCAGAAACTTTGACTAAAACAACACATGTAGAAAACAAAAGGAGATGTAAACATTTAATTACTGTTACTGTATTATGTGCAATTTTGCAAGTATTAAAAAAATACATAGGGAGACAGGCAGTTTTTTTGCCCTTCTGGATAAAATATGTTCCATAGTGGGTGAATTCATAATAAACATGCTATAAATACAGGTTTTAAGAGGAATCATAATTTCAGGGGTCACACAACAAAGGCATGGATAGACTTTACTCACCAGGTAATAGGTGATTAATGATCCCATATCATTATGCAGCTTAAGGTACTCTTCATGTGGAAATTACAGAACACATACGTCCTACTAGAAAAAGTCCCACAACACATTTAAGTTATTACACATCAAGTGTTACAAGCATAAACTCTTTTTAATATTAGGAATATTAAGGAGTATTGAATCAGAAATTTGGTCAGATCAAGTTTTGTTATTTCTCTTTGAGACAAGTGAATGAGTAGATGGAAAACTATAGGTGCTAAATTTTCACAAGTAGTGTCCTCTTTGAGCTATGTAATCCGATGGACCCCAAACAGCTTCGGGCGTTTTTGCTCACTGTGGGCTCATTTTTTGCTGCAATTCAAACGCCTGCATCTCTATTGAAAATGTACAACTAAGGCTACAAGTAGAGCGAACTCTAAAATGCCTTTGTGTAGTGTGACAAAGTTATAATGTCATAAATAGTAGGTTGAATTTCTTGAAAAATTGTTTGGAAACGTTTTTTCGAGTGCCATGATATGTTCTTGATATCACAAAAGATTTGGTAACTCTTCATACTAAATATATTATACTACTTAGATTTTACATTTGTTTCCGTGCTTTTGTCCTATTTATTCTCTTAAACACATCCTGCAGTTCAGCCCAGTTCGGCCAAACAGTTGCTGAATATTTGTCATGTGACTGTTGGTCACACCTGAGTCACTAATAGCCTCACAGTTGCGTCGAGGAGCAAATAATTTTTAGTTTTTTACATATTCTGCTTAGAATTTTGGTGAAATGTCACAATTTTAAGCTTGGATTTGGTTATTTTTTTTACCACAGAAGCAGAAATCACATATGATTAGTGTCTAGGACTGTCAGAAATGTGAAAATCCGATGATTTTTCTCTGTTTTTTACAGTTTCTGGCTTTGATAAATGGTGATTTTTTTTCTATCCCCATGGGCAAATTTTGGGCTTCTGAGGCTTAATCTTCTAGAAAAATTAAAACAGTGCAATGCAGCATTTGGTTTTACTGCTCCACTGCATAATGGAAAATTAGCTTGCTACGAAACACTGGAGGATTTTAAAAATAGCTCCTCTACTGAACTGCTACTTGGAAAATGTAGTTAAACTAGTAGTGCCGGTACTCCCCGACACTGTTATGAAGATAAGTGTGGATAAAAGAGAGAGAAAGGAGGTGAGTGTGGAAATCTAAAAACAGGGGACACAGAAAGACGATGAGAGAGTCACTGGCAGCAATCCAGGAGCCGACTTCCTGCCTAGGAAGCTCTGATGACATCATCCCTCTCCCATAATGCACTTTGAGTCTGAGAATAGACATGCATCCGTTGGGAAAGGGAGACCCTTGCAAAGACAGAGTCACACGAACACACAGCAGTTTTTTACATTAGAAAGGAATCAGCTGACACACTTTCAAAGGGGACAGAGTAGTCCGCTGTATTCAGAAGCTAACCGACTTGCTATTAATCATTTGTTAGGAGAAGGTGCGGCGAGGAGGACAGCAGCTCCAGTCAGAGTTTGCTGCTACTGTCTATAACTTTATCTGTTGCAAGTCCAGGAAGAATACTACACTCACACACAGCAAATCATTATCAGCGCGCTGTACTGACTCAGTTCATGCACACATTGACTCATGTCCAGTCAGCCATTGTTAGTGACTAAAACACCCACATAGGTGCTCTCAATGGCAGGACGAACAATAAGCCTCCACATACACACAACCCACACACGTTTCTGCGCTCCTTCACAGCCGCCATAGTTTGCGGGAAACATTCCTACCAAATTGATTCTCACAACATACACGAACATGCACACGGAGCCAAAGAAACTGCTCTGTTTTTACATCATGTACCCTGCTCCTCGGCAGACTGTAGTACTCGGAGAGCTCAAGCGGCCCAGTTTGCCCCCTTGTCATGAGTTTATGACGACTGAAGTTGTCTTGTCATCTTCTCATTATCAGAGTGGAGAGAGTCAAATTAATGAGGCTCAGTGGAAGAAGGGTAGAGGAGGGGGAAGACGAGAGCTGAGAGGAAGAGAGGGAACAGTAGGAGGAGGAGGTCTTCTTTCAGAAACAATTTTTATCCTTTAGTGAAACAATTTTGCAGCAACTAACTCCGTCTGCTCCAGAGACATCTCAGAGAGAGAGGGAAAAAAGAGAGTTAGCAGAGAGGATTTAGAGAGAGAGGTGCTTTACATTTCAACAGAAATTATATAAACACAGCATATCCTGTAACAGTGAAGGTCAAATGTCTTAAAATCAGTGAAGGAACCAGTAAAACTTGATTTCTAAAATATTTAGCAGGCATAGCTGTCAGATAAATCTAGTCAAGTGAAGTACAGCACAGAGGAGATACAGTGCCTCAGGAAATGTTTGTAATTACTCTACCTCAAGATAGTTAGGTGACATGTTTGACGAATGAGCATCCCTTTGTAAAATTTTAAAACAGGTTAGCCAACAATGTGGAAAATTGAGATCAAAGCCAAATGTGGTGCAGCTATTCGGTAATTAAAAAGCCATTATACTGATGCTAACATTCAAAACTCCATTTTAGTGTTGACATATGAATTTTCATTGACATTACAATATGAACATGCACAATAACGACATCGCATAAAAACACAAAAGTCAATCAGTTGACATGCACTTTGCGTTCACGCTCACTCACCATTTAGCTAATCAGCTCAAGCCCTAACAAGCCATGGGGAAAGAGAGAGGAGTTAGGGAAATGTCAAGTGGTATTTTTGTTGAGTTCAAAAGAAACTATTTTAAAACAAGCAGAGGAAGTTAAACTTTAATTTCTTATAGTTATAATGTTTTATTTAAATGAATATTCTACTTTATTCGTTGGGTATTCATGTGCCATTTGTTTAATTAAAGCGTGTTTGAATTAATTTATTTCATAGACTACTTAGTGTTTGGGGTATATGCTGGAATGGTTTGTATTAAAGCAGAAGGACTTTGGAACTGTTTAGCTAATACATTTCATTATTTATGTATCTTAAGTATCATGGCACATCATAGATTTTCCTCTTATCATTCATCCCAAGTCCGTATTTTTGGTCTCTTTGTGTGTCTATCCAGGATGAAAGCAGTCCGGACAAAGCAAGCCACCAGTCAGATGATGAGAGATGGGACACTCCACCTCCAAAACCACCCCGCATACGGAGGTAAGACATGCTTGTGTTCGTCTGCTTTGTTGAAGTTGTTTCACTTCAAGAACTGCCACACAGGCAAAGTAAACACCAATAAAACAATGTGCAGAGTCACTTAAATTTTAAAGTTAAACAGTAGGGTATTCAGTCTCATTTAAAATTAAAACATACAGTTTTGATTTACTACATTACAAATACAGGCCCCACAATAGAAACTCAATGCAGCAGAAGTCACTACACCTTTCATCACTAACACTCAAATATTTTCTAGTATGTTCACCTTTATTTCTAATGACAGGTTCCATCCTCCTCAGCATGGAGGTTACCAGTTTTGCAAAACTTTCTGGATGTTCTGTCCCTTTTCAGAGATTTTTCAGCTGCTCTTTGCTGGAGGGGTTATGTTGCTCCACCTCTCTGCTTAAAATACTCTACAGGTGTTCTGTTGGATTCAAGTCAAGCGACATGCTTGTCATAGGTCATATTTTTCACAAGCATTCACGGTGCATCTATAAATGTCATCTCCCCGACGTCTATTTCACTCATGCAGCCACGTATCTTCACACTCCCACCTTCATGCTTCACTGTCAGGACTATGCGTGTACTGTGGTTGTCCTGACCAGGTTAATGCCAAACATGCTGGACCCCTTCTGAGCCGAACAAATTTATCTTGGTCTCATGTGACCAAACAAAGTTCCCCCAATATTCATCAGGCTTCTTTTCATGTTACTGAGCAAAGTATGATCTTGTAGCTTTGTAACAAAAACAAATTAGTTTTTCTCCGTCCATAGAAGTTGACACTATGCACTGTTGTTGGTACTGTCTCAGCTGTGAGATGTCCACTGATAATCACTGTGCCGGGTCTGAAGCAGTTTCCTTTCTGTTTTTCAGAGCTACACTGTGCAAGTAGTGCACTGTTTGTGGCGTCACTTTAGAAGGAAAACCACTGCAGCCCTGATTAGTGGTACTATAGCTCGTTCTGTACCTCTTCATCACTGCTGCAGCTTGGTTCAACCGAATTTTTAGTTGGTCACTCATCTGATTGTGTCCTTTTACATCTTTGTGAGAGATTGTCTGCCCATTCTTTTTCATGTGGAGCCATGATGCCGACATGCAAACAGACATAGCATTTAGGTCCAATATTGAGAAAGTTCCATGCACTTAGGCTAATTGGAAATTACAGCATGATCATCTCAGGTTTCTAATAGACTTTCTAAAGCGTTTGTTTTTTGTTGTTCATAAGAGGAAGGAGAGGCGCTACGATTTTGAATCATTTGACATTTAAGTGATATTGCACAGAGGCGTACTTCCTTCTGTAGCTGAGGAGAAGCTTATCCTCCACACAGATGAATTAACAGGCTCACACAGGGATGAGTGGTGGGTGTGAGGTGGCCCATCACTGCACACAGCGGGTGTTTGCGGTTTGTAGGAGGAACTCAAAAAAGAATTACAACACAACAGTTTGCGTGGAGCACACAATGAAAACATATTAAAACTGACCAAACAAAAGCAGCAGGCGCAGTTTTCACCTCAAACGAGCCAGAGTTTTCTGACACAATAGTTCCCTGTCAGCCCACAGATACAGCCGGCCTCCACTTTACCGAAGTTAACTTCAGTTTGGCTGTTAACAACTGCCTGAGGAGGAGCTGTATTTATAGATGATTTTGCAACGCTTTGCAATACTTTGTAACACCACATAGTGTTGAATGCACCACATCCCTGGGCTAGTTGAAGAAGAACTGTAGCATGTTTCATCTCCGCCTCTTTGAGTACAAATACAGTCTTTTATGCACATGCAGGCATATTATTTCAAACACATATACACACCCACTCTTTATCTGTTGCAAATACATATATATGTCAAACTGTTTTGCTTTATAACTCATTCCTTGATGTATTTTCTGTCTCATCCCACTTCTTATTGCGCTCTTATCTTCTCGCTTCCCGCTCTCTTTTCTCCCTCTCCTCTCATTTTTAATTTTGCGTTGTAGTATGTGCCCAGCAGGCGTTATGCTCTACTTTCTCTAAGCCAGTTCATCTTTAGTCCCTCTTTCCATCTTCCTTCAGTAGACAAGGCCCTTTCCCTATTAACACAGCCATATATACACGTTGCAACTTTTTAACAAGGTTCACTGATGCCTCAGAGTTGCCTCAGTACTGACGCTTTAATGTCATGGGGTACATCTTGTTGCCAGGAGACACTGTCTCAGTTAATTACCTGTTGCTGGAAGCATTGTGTAAAAATGCTCCGTTTGACAGCATTTTGTGTGCTAATGTGTGAATTTCAGACTCTGTAATTATCCATGTGATTACATTTAGGATGACGGAATGACCTGCGTTTTTGTGTAAATTTGACAATTATCAACACAATGAACAACCAGCACAAGCTTTTTTCTTGTCCATCTAAAATACATCATTCAAACGTTCACAGCGTAGGCTGGCAAAAGTATGTAAACCCCCCAGGCTAGCGTTGTCAACAATTCATTAAGCTAATTGGAGTCAGTAGTTAGCAAACCTGAAGTCTAATCAATAAAACATGATCAGAGGTGTTGGTTAGAGCTACTTTGACCCATAAAAAATCATTCTGCATCTGCTGATGTGAAGCATGCCACACAAGGAGGAGTTCTCAGAGGATTTACCATCAAGAATTGCTGATTTGCATAAACCTGGGTAGGGTTAAGAAGTTATCTGGAGGAGTGAGTTCAGATATTCATCAGTCCACAGTTGGATAAACTGTTTATTAATTGATTTAGTACTGTCTCACCAGAAGTGGTTGCCTAGCGAGGACTCTAAAGGACTCCAGAGGCAGAATGCTGCAAATATAAAAGGGCCCCACAGTAACAGCTAAAGGCTTAAAGGATCATTGGAGCTGATCAACATTTCTGTTCATGGATCTACCATTTGCAAATCATTAAATAGGCATCTCCAAGGCTGAGGTATGGTGGTGGCATCATCATGATTTAGGACAGTTGTGCTGCCTCTGGAAATGGACAACTTGTCAATACTGTGGGAAAAATGAATTTCCAGTTTTAACAAGACATCATGTGAGGGTGACTGGGAGCAGAGGCCATAAACATTAAAGCAAATCTACTGTGAATGAGTTCAAACAAGCAAAATCTGCCCTTTGGAGAGGAACAGTCAGACCCCAAACTTTAATACAATACATGGACAGTGTTGAGAGACCTCATGAGAGCGATTTATCTGAGCTGAATGCAGAAAGGTCAAATGCACACAAAAAGACACAACCCACAAAAGCTATTCATTTCTGTGATATTTATCTTGTTGACATGTAAACATTATTCCCTTTCCTCATTTCTCTTAACGTTGTTCCTCTTGAGTTCTTATCCTATGAGTTAACTGCTCCATGTTTTGTATTTAACTCACAATTTTTCAGCCATTCGTCTTGTGTTGGTGGTTCTGCCTTATACAGTCTCTTCGTGATGGGCTTTTTACAAACTGCCAACTGGAGTTTTATCAAATATCCGACACAGTGAAGCTGTTCTTTAAGGAATACTTGACCTAAGTTCATCCTGAGTGTTGTGAAAGTCTGACCTGCACCTCCTGAGGTTATTGCATTTACTGGAGCCAACATGTCCTTTTTTGTATTCTCTTGCTGCACTAAAATTACCATGCTCTTGGTTTTCTTAATTTGTCTGTTGTACCAGCCGGTTTGATGGGAAAGCAAACATTTTTTTTTAGAGGTCCTAATTTTAGGGGGTAGCTGCAAGTGATCTGTTTACTGAGCAGTTCCTTTCCTCTTCATAGTAAAACATACAAATTTGAACTCGGTAATGCTGCCAAAATAAGAAGCTTTCCTGGAAGTAGGGCAGAGCAGACAGTCAGGAATATATGAGTGTTTCTCTCTCGCCACTTGTCTTACTTAACTGTGTCTCGGTATGCGTCTGTCTCTGTCTGCGTCATCCCTCTGTCTCTAAAGAAATAATGTCAAGGCCCAGTTTAAGCCTGAGAGTACTCTAGTGATGGTGAGAGCTATTTTTAACAGCATAGCCCACATTCTGCCGGCCACACTCCCAATGGGTGAGTTCAGTGGTGTACGTCTGTGCAGAGGAAATTCTGTTTGTTAGAGGTGGAAGGAGACACTGCAGGGAGTCCAGGGACGCCAGCATCAAGGTTACAAATACTGAGTCATGGGTTTTGCTCATACGTAGCAGTATGTTCTGCCATTAGGGCTGGATGTCAAACCTTGTTGCTTCCTGGGTTCTGGCTGAAATGCGTTCGTCAGATCTTCATTATGAAAACATCCTGAAATTGGCATCGGTGCTCCCATTTAATCAGCTGTTGCTTATCACAAAACTTACCTCTCTGAACACCAGACCCAACTCGCATGTTATCTATTAGAAACTGCCAAAATTACAGCATGTATCAGAGCCAGAGTCTGTAAAGTCAGAGTCAGATTTTAACTTGTAGACAAAAATGTAACCAAATCAGGCCTTAAAATAGTAATATCTAATTTAAATCTCTTTGTTCTACTATTTTTCGTAGAAATTTGCAAAAAACAAGGATTCAGCATTTGCACAATCAAATTCCTTAAAAACCAAAGAAATGTGTGGTCTTTGTTGCCTCCATTCAGCCGTTAGTGACTTTGCTGCAACCTAAAGTCTCATGACAAAATATTCTGTGACTTCTCAGCTGAACTGCAGGCTGTGTTTACACAAAGCAGAAATTAGACAAGTATGTAAACAAATGAAAAATGTATTGGTAAAATATATACAGTATCTAGAGCCCACATTGCTTCTTGTATTGTTACCACCTGGAGGCACTTGGAAAAAGGTTGTGCATGTCGATTCATTGTTTTTTCAACAAGTAGTCAAAGAAATTCATTTATATTTTATGATGCTATAATTGCACAAAATAGATTTTCTAGCTGTTGTTTTGCTGTTTCCATAGAGGTGCGGGTCGGGAAAAATGAGCCCACAGTGAGTAAAAATGCGAGAGGAGCAAGTGTTCAGAGGGTTAATACATTATCTTGCAATGAAAACATACCAGAAAAGTTAGAAGAACAGTGGGTAAAAGAACCATTCAATGAAAAACACAACAAATAGGACTAGAATTAAAAAAAAATGAGCCATCATTACAGATTTCTGTTTTCACTCTAGCATCCCATTGCTGTAAAAGACAGATAAGAGACTGACAGGTGGTCTCAACCTGCCACTGCTCTTAGTAAGCGGCTCCAAGTGTCCCAGTGCAGTGGATGTCCTTCAGCTTTTATATTCCTGCAAAGCACCTAAACTGTAATCAATATTCATAAAACTACTAATAATAGCCTTATTAAGTATTGGGGTATACATATTTTTTGAGTGCTGCCCAGTGTGATTTAGCTGATATTGAGATATTTGGCTGAGGTACCTGAGGCTTTAATGTGGGTGAACTGGTACGTCTGTCTTGTAGCAACTTTACAGCGCTTGTTAACGCTGCCAGTTCTTAATTCTTATCATTCCTAAACAGTCGAACTAATCTTCATCTAATCCTGCAGGCAGAAGCATATGCATGCTCGAGAAGCTGTGTAAATCTGTGCAGCTTGAGTGCACACTTCGCTGCTTTTCTCGGTTGTCTATGTGAAACTATCCTCGGCACAAACTGAAACCGGGAAGCGTCTCTCTCTCTAAGCTTCCTCCCGCCTCCTGTGACTGCACGCGGGTCCTGCTGTGATTAAAAATGCAGCATTTTCCCTGAGGACTACATATGTGGAGGGCAGAGTGCAGTTGTTGTGTGAATGTTTGAGTTTGTGCTTTTATTTATGAGTGTGGGCGATGTTATTACATGAATTTCAAGCTCCAGAGAAGTTATGTGTGGGAGTGTATGTTGTACATGGGTGCCGAATGTTTGTGCGCTCCAGTTTGGCTCATAACTGTGTCACCAGTTTGGCAAAATGGTATGGATGGTTGAGAACTTGGTATTCCTTTTTTTAGTGTAATCGACATTGGCAACTTTAATTCATTTGTTTGTTTGCTTGGCAAGGACAAGTAGGTGCAGTTGTGTTATTAAGTAGCTTTCAAGATTAATAATGTTCTCCTTCAGGAAAAGCGCTACGGTAATAGAGCCCAACTGATATATCTGTCAGACAATACTGGCCTGTCACAGATACTTTTTAGTTTCTTTTTCTAGTCAGAACAGATATGCACAAAAATAATTTAGAAGTGGTTTCATCTCATAGTTTGTCCAACAGAGCACACTCCAACTCAGCACTCTTTGTAGCACATGTAGCAGAGCACATAGCAGACAGTGGTGTCGAGTCAAGCGGTGTTTTCATGATATGTTGCTAATTACTTTGTGTTTATTACATTGAAAGTTAATAAACAAAGACCCCATCTTTTTCCCTTTTCAATATAACTCTTAGGTTATATACACCGATCAGGCATAACATTATGACCACCTGCCTAATATTGTGACAAGAGGACCTCTCAGGGTGTCCTATGGGGTCTGGAACCAGGACGTTGGCACTGGATCCTTTGGGTACTCTGGCTTGTGCAGTGGGGCCTCTGTCAATCAATCTTGCTCCACTGCATCCTGTTGATGCTTGATCATAATGGGGTGTAGGAAGTTTGGAGGTCAAATCAACATGTTGGACCATTGTCATGTTCCTCAACATGTTCCTGATTGTTTGACGTTTTTTCCATGTGGTGAGGTGCATTTTCCTGCAGGGGTAGTCCAGTGACATTTGGGATTTCATTTGCATGAGGGAGTGTGTATGTTGTGGGACAATGTTTATTTGGGTGTCTAAGTCTCATCAACATGGATGTTAAAATCCAAGGTTTTCCATCAGAACACCACATAGTAGCAATATGATTAATGTTATTCACTTCACCTGTCAGTGGTCAGAATGTTGTGGCTGATCGGTATATATACATATACATTTACAAAGCATTTTGGCTAATTTATTGATATTGGAAGATTTAGCCCTTCCAAAAATTAGTGTTTGGCATCTGCCCCAAAAATACAGTAACAGTCAAGCTCTCACTAGTCGTACTTTATTTACTCGATGTAAACTCTTAGAGTGTTGTAATCCACATTTACTTTTCATCACGTGTCACAGTGTGTTCTTTGCCTGCAGCCTCCGTTTCCTTTGTTCTCATTGATACTGCTTGTTTGTTTTGCTCTGACTTAGTAGTGTTTGCTCCAGTAACAGCTCACCCTCCCCTCAGGAGTCATTAAAGTTTCATTTTTAACTTATTTTTATATAGCCTAAACATTCTCTACGGCATCTGACTGAGTCAAATCCCCATGGCAAAACAATCAGCACCAACAGGAATCATCTGTGTTATTGTTAAATTTATCTTTTGCTTGCTCAGGCAACAAGGATGATATAGAAGGAGACATTCTCATGGGTAATTAATGTTTTCATCAAAGAAAACTAAGAGATATTGGTGTTCTTGTTTAAGTAATGTTTGGCCCACAGGCCAGAAATTGCCAACAAGTGACTTCTAAGAGACAACTGGAGGTTCTGGTGTTTGGAAAAAGTTTGCTGTAACTTTCTGGAGTCAAGCTTCATGTCAACACAGAAATTGTTCTCAGGCCAATCGAGTCCTGACTCCTCTCTACTGGGAATTATCACAAAAGTTACTACTCTGTTTTTCCCTGCAGTCACATTTTTTTTTGTTGCAATATAAAATCCTTCACCTCTGTGGAAACAACACGACCAAGGCTACAAGTAGAGAGAACTAAAAATGTCTTTTGTGCAGGACAACAAAGTTATAATGTCATAATTAATAATAATAATATTAAATAGAACAGAGAATAAAAGTGATTTGGATGAAAAATCTAGATTTTATATTTAATTTACTTAATTTTCCTGATGATACCAAAAGTCATTCATGATTAGTTCAAGAATGGTGAAAAAGGGAGATAATCCAATGAATCTTTGCCTTTCTACAGCTTCTGGCTACTATAAGTTATGAAATTTTGGCAATTTTTTCTTTCTTCAAGATAACATGTCTTCCAAACTTGCTGGCAGGTTTTGGGATTCAGAGAATTAAGTAATGTTGGATCCAGAGGCCAGAAATTGCCAACAAGTGACTTATAAGAGACAACTGGAGGTTCTGCTTTTTAGAAAAACTTTGCTGTGACTATCTGGATTCAAGCTTCATGTCAACAGCAGAACTGTTCTCCAGCAAATCAGAATTGGGAATGAATACAATTTATTTACAAATGAGTTTCTGATATTACTGTATTAATCAATTAATCCTCGGATCGTCCGTTGTCATCAAAGAAAACAAAAAGATATTGGTGTTCTTGTTTAAGTAATGTTTGGCCCAGAGGCCAGAAATTGTCCACAAGGAACTTCTAAGAGGCAACTGGAGGTTCTGGTGTTTAGAAAAGCCCCTCTTTAACAACAGAACTGTTCTCCAGCAAACATGTGGCCTCCCTACTGAGAATTATAGCAAAAGTCATTAACAACAGTTCTAGTGTCCATGTATTTATCAGTTAAATCAAACTGCTTGGGATTTATTTAGTGCATTACAGCTTGTTATTCTTATAGTCAGCTCACTTTTGTTGCATTTCTTTAAAGTCACTATTAAAAAGAGTAGAGAATAACAAGTAAACAAGAATACATGCAGATCACAGTTTCTGTTGTCATAGAAGAGTGTCAGCCGATGGCAGCTGTACTTGCAGCACTGAGGCTTAATGAGGAAGCCTTTTACAGTGTGACTGCAACTCCACAGTTGCTCAAGAAAAGGAAATTCCCCGCGCTTCTAGTTTGCAACTTCTGTGTCTGACTCTGTGTCTGTCTGCCTTTGATCCACACACACAGCATCATGTGCAGTCACCGCTGCGTTAGCTCTCGCCTCAGTCATGTGCTCTTGAATTAGCACACCACCACATCCTTTCACTGTTCGCCTGTGCCTACATCTTTGCATGAATGCATACGTACGGCATGTAAATGTATGTTTTGTGGAGTGGAACAAGGGTTTAATGTATGAATTTTTCCATGTGTGTGTGTGTGTGTGGCTGGTTTTGTCATAACCTCAGTATCCTGTGTGTAGTTTACACACCTACATTGGGAGCATCTGTTGGAGTATTTACAAGTTCCTTACTGAAATAGACAGTACTATACATGTAGGCTTTTGTTTAATCACTTTTTGCTGTACATATGCTGTTCATTTTGGCAGCTGAAAAAAGAAACACTTCTGTCCCTCAACATGTTTCTGCATACAAAAATCATAGGATATTTAATTCTACGAGGAAGCTTAAATGCTTCAATATCTCTTTTTATTTGTTGGACTCTGTACTACAGTTCCAGTATCTTTGATGACAGCGTACAGTGCAAATTAATGAAACTCCGTTGCTCTGATTCTGAATCTGTTTTCAGTTTGTCAACCCCGAATCCACAAAAAATGGGTGAAAGTTGTCTGACAGCAGAAACCTAAAATCTGAGGACATGTAATACAGCTCAAGACTTTTTTTATATATTCTGCCATCTAGTGGTGAAAAAACTTAGCAGACGCTTCCTTTCAGTTTTATTCATGTATGAAATAAATTTAATATAAGAGCATTTCATCATCTTGGTTTTACCGTTTCATTTTAGATAGAGAATGTTTTATACATTGATGCTTTCATTTTGAAATATGACTCACCAGCATGATGAAATTCTTGCCTTTTCTTCATTTTCTCAACTGAGCCACACTTTCTGAACTTTCTTTTAATCCAATGCAAATAATCCTGCTTTGTATTGTAACACTGAAACAAGTAAAATATGTTCCCTACAAATATTGTCTTTATCTTTGTGAATTACCCTCTCTGCTGGTGAGTTTGATGTTTCAATTACAGTGCCTCGGTTACATTTTCGACTCTGTAGAAGCCAGATTTCTTATTAGGAAACATCAAACGCATGTCGTTCTTAGAAAGTGTAATATCCATTTGGTTAAGAAGCTTGTCGGGGTTTAGCTTCGTCTTTGCTGTTATCTGAACTCGTTCTCTGTCTCTGTTTCTGTCCAGTTCCCAGGCAGAAGGTGACGTTAAGGAGGAGATTCTCCAGCCCCCGGAGCCTCACCCAGTACCCCCCATTCTGACCCCGTCTCCCCCCTCAGCCTTCCCCACCGTCACCAACGTACGGCAGGACAACGACCGCTACCATCCCAAACCTGTCATACACGTCCTCGCTACAGCACAGGTGAGCTGGCAAATACATGACAAATGTACAACTTATATGTGTGTGTGTATGAGAAAAGGCTAGCTTTATGTCTTTTTATATATATATATATATATAGGTTTTTGTACAGATGTATGTTTCTTTAACTGTGCAGATCTGTTTCTAATCCCTTTTTTACGTGGACAGTTTGGCATTTGGTCCAGTAAAACCTGTCCTCTTAGGCTCAAGGAATTCCGTAGACAATGTTATATAGAGCAACTTGGAATCAATTTTCACAATATAATTGAGGCTTCGATGAGTGTAACATAAAGAGTCTTGTCCAAACAGACTATTAGAGATGTGGTGTTCTTCCTGCTAATCTCTCTAACAGCCCCGAATTTTTACCTGTATTGAGTAGTTCTCCTACGTTATTGCACATCATTTGCACAGTGTGTCAATTTAAAGTAGGTGATTAGCAATTTAATTTAACCAGGGCTGCGGCCAAATGTTAATTATCATGACTGATTGATCTGGCAATTAATTTAAAGTCTGATTATTAGTAGTTAGCGAGTAAAAAAAAAATGTGACAGAGTTAATCCACAGCTAGGCTACTTCTGATGCTCATGTCTTTTCTGTTCGGAGCAATAAGATGATTTTTTCTGCTTTTGTGTGGAGAATTAAAAAGTAAAATTTATTTCAAATTGACTGTAGAAGTTGAACCACTCACTGTGTTCAAATCCTAGAGGGGCTGCCGTTCTGTCAGCACTTTAAAAACCAACTCAAAAAGTTTGCTAAAAACTGCTCAACTATGAGTAGTTATTTAGTATGTTACTATTTTTATTATCATTCTGTGGTTATTTTGTTCTGATCTGCAGTAACTACCAATTTTAAATTAGCATATTATAATCTGTGTTGGTGCATCCAATGCTGACATTTACATTTCAGCTATTATAAATAATTACGTAAAAAATTAGAATTGCAAATAATAAGAAAATGTATGTCTGTCCATAAGGTTGTTGTGCCTTCTTACTTTCCTAACCTGGGAGTCTTGTGTGTTTTTTGTGTGGGAGCTGCTTCATCAGCTTTTTCTGAACTCTCTCTCACATCCCACAGAGATTTCTGGTGGAATTCTGTGTGGATGTTCGGGAACTATATGTCTCATTTCTCTTGTCTTTCTTTCCAGAATAAGGATGCGAGCCAGCAGCAGGACCAGTCAGAGCCCAGTCCAAACAAGCAGACCAGCCCCTCAGAGCAGAAAGATCAAGACCTGCAAAGCCGTAAACAGCAGACTCACGTCTCAAATCTAGATCTCAATGACAACTACAACAACAAATTGTCTTCAACGTCGACAAGGTCCGAATCAGGCCAAAGCCAAACTCCCTCGTCGCCCCTCTCCCCCGTCGTTGAATGTTCTGGTGCTCCTCGGATCGAGAGGAAGCTCAGCATTGAGATTAAAAAGGTGCCGTTGCAGGAAGGACCTCGTAGCTTTGACACCTCCTCCTCCATGGGGGTAGCGAGCGGCACCAGTCCAAGCAATAGCAGCTGCGTGCTGCAAAGAGGCCACGCTTTCAAAGCTCGTTCTGGTCAGTCCCTGCTGACGTCCAGCTCCTCGCTGTCGGAGGACTCGGGCACTGAGGGAGGAGCTGGTGGATGTGGGGAGAGTCAGGCGGATGGAGGCGTCCTGACCAGACCGAACCACCTCCCTGTGAAGAGCGGCGAGAAGAGTGACGCTCAGGGAGGAGACGTGAAAGGCGGCCACGCAGCCTGGACCCAGCCCTGCAACAGCCCCGAAAAACTGTTCCCCAAGACCTCCTCCTCCTCTTCCTCCTCGGACCGCGTCGCTCCATCCTCCTCCTCTTCCTCCCACCTCTCCTCCTCCTCTTCCTCCTCCTCCTCCACCCCCGTTAGGACTGCCCTGAGCTTCACCAACCCCCTGCACTCTGATAACTCAGACGAGGAGGAGAACGGAGAGATGTCTGGAGGAAAGGAGGGCCATCGTACAAGTGTATCCACGGCGACGACCATGGTAACCGCATCCCCTCACCACGGAGACCAGCAGCCAGTCAGGAAGGTGTTGCCCATGTCAATCGCAGGGCAGAGCACGCCCTCACCCTCTGCAACCCCAGCAAGTATGTCAATCAGCTGAGCTGCTTTAACTGGATCTTTTGACTAACAAGCTGCATTCCTGACTCAATTGATCAATAACAAATACATCAAATTAACAAACTAAACACTTAACTAACTCAGGTAAACATGGAAGTGTAGTTCAGCTAATTTCTAAGTAGCCTAGTCAAGATCTTCTCCCTTAAACACCAGGTAAATCACCAACTAAACCCATCAGCCTGTCTTTATTATCCACACTCACATATGCTCAGGGAAGCCACATGGTAGGGTCATTTTCTGGATCAGTGAGGAGACAGAGGTCTAAGACCGACCACATGCTAATGACAAGTTGTATCTGTCAACACACAAACACACATTGTGGCAGGGAGAAAAAAAACTGGAGGCACGGAAGAAAGGAAAAAGAAGATGCAGCAGCAGAAACAGTGAGATAGTGTCCTGCGAGCCTCATATAAAGCATGACTGTCTGACTAATTGGTCGGTTTGCGAGGAATGTTAACAGGCAAACATCTGTCAGAATAACTCCACTCTAACTCTTTCAGCTGCTGTGTGTCTCAACGAGTGAGTTTGTGAATGGGACAAAGATGGAAAGAAATCCTGTTTGTGTTTTCGTGTGTGAGCACAGAGCTGTGTGTGCATGTTGGATGGTGAAGGATCAACACTGCATGATAAATGCCACTTGTGTGCACGTTTGGGTTGAGCAGAGCGGCGTCACACTGTCTGGCCTTGCTGTCATGATCGCAGCGACAATGAGATGTGGTTTTTTTAATCTTTATCTCTTCTGATTTCAAAATTTGGTGATTTTGAAATCGGATTCTGACTTTGATTTGGAGCTGATGGGAAATGTCGTGGTTTGAGCTGGACCTGGGCTTGGAGTTGTTTTGAGACTGAATGGGCTCGTGGCTTGTTGACCTAAGAAATAACCTGCATTTTTAAATATGGGATTAAACTGTGACGGAGCATGAATGGAGGCAGTTTGCTGGCAGAGCACTTAGTTCCAATACAAAGTATGGAATTGTAAAAGCTAAAACTAGACACATAAATTATTCAGGCTGAAATATTGGTAGTAGTAGTGTGTTTACAAAACTTTAAATTTGAATATACCACAGAGAAAGTAGGCCTTGAAGCTATTTAAGCTCTGATGTTAATCTTCTGGTTCGAAAGTCAAATCTTCAAAATAACATTTATCTCTGTAATTAATGCTACAGACGGGTCTTAGCTATATTATTGTATTAGTTAGGTTAATATCCACAATTAATAATACTGTAGTGTAGGGCTTTAATATGCATTATAGTCAGGTAAAGTAGTATTTTATATGATGTTGTAGGATCTGAATCCCTAATATTTGAACAGTTTGATTTAAACTTGATAGGTTAATTTGTTAGCTGATCTTATTCTTTTCGTACTTGGACAGCACTTTGGCACATCGGCTCTTGCTCTTGTTTCTTGTGTTGTATAAAAACAGTAAATTGATTCGACTTATCAGAGCCAGAAACCGTAAAATCATAAAGAAATGTGAGAGAAAATGATCAACATCTAAGGTTAAAGTGTGGCAGGAGTTAAAAAGAAAGCTTGGAGTTCAGAGGGTTAATGGAAGGGGGAAGTTGCGCATGAGTAATTGCAGTTTGTTTTGCATTTTTTGGTCACATTCTGCATTCTTTAGGATCCTTTAGTACGCTGACATTGTTATCCTTTCTAATTAAAACCTAAATGGCCACAACACAAACCTTTATGAGCCGTTTTGAGGAAACACAATGCAAATCAGTGTTTCCCAACCGTGTAACAAGCAAAACTCAAATGTTATAGTCGCCATTAAACGTCTGACATCATGTTCTGCATCGTGCTCTCCTTCAAGTTTTTTCCAGTATTTAAAACCAAATGCAGGAATATTCGCCTCACAGTCCTGAGGTTCAACTGTTTGGTTCTGCTTGGCTTTTCTGGCACGTTACCTCTTTGGGCTGTGGCGGAGCTTTGGTTATGAAACGCTAACGGCTGCTGTTTGATTGGTTGCAAGAATCCTAATGGCTGCTTGTTGATGTGGTTCGAGAGAAAGCTGGTGGCTGCTTTGTTTTTGCTGGTGGCATTAATAACAAATCACTCAAAAAATGGATTTAATTGCAGAGGTTAACTGCAGTTCAGAGTCTGTGACGAACAAATGAGACTCAAGAAACATGAGAATAACTGGAGTCAAATATGTAAAACAACACGTGTAGAGGTGAAATGAAAACAGGAAATAAATAAAAGACAGAAATTAAACCACACAGAATCTGTAATTGGTACTCACTCTAATCTATTTTTAATAATTAATATTCAAGTATTCCCAGCAACTGAATGTGAAGTAATTATTATTTTAATTGCACTTAACAATTTACTACAGTTAGAGCAGAAACATTACTATTATGTTTATCATTTACAGTAGCATTAACCTGCTTTTTCTTTAAGACTCACCAATGAGACAGTACAAATGCAGTACGAAAAACAAATGAGTAATTAAAAATGCTTATAATGTGTTTAAACTAAGATTTAAAAATTGATTTGTAAAGAGGAGGAAGTAACTGAGGTAAAAAGGGTCCAAAAATGTTTGAAGTTCAGTTAAAATAAGACATTAAATAAGACTAAATGAGCAAAAACTCCTTCACTGAAGAGAGCAGGATCCATAGATTGTCACCACCAGGAAACGAGGCTGATATTTTACAGTGGAGGCGTTATACTCCGAGGCAAAATACTCCAAAGGCAGTATTTCAACCCTTCAGAGTCTCTCAGTCCATTTCAGCTTAGATGAATTGGAGAAAATGTAATTAAAGGGTCAGACTTCCTCTAGAGTTCAACCAGGTCTCCGTGAGAAAGAGACAGTCAATCTCGTGGTCACTAATAAGGTCATTAATACCAAATGTCTCGTAGGATATTGCGTTTGAATTAAAAAGAGCTGCATTTTTCTAGCAGGGAAATCACGTGCATGCTATTATTTTTAGAGCCTGTAGAGAAAGCAGAGCCGATTCGGGCTGAGATAATTGAGTTTTTATAAATAGTCAGTGTAGCAGTCGGTTTTATGTTTTTCTTGGTTTGTTTTTTTCAGAGTACAAGGTGATGGGAGATGAGAAGCTTCAGATAAACAGAGATAGCTGCTGAATTTGAGTGAAGCAGTCGTATCTTCTATACTTAAAGTCTTTTGGACCCCTAAACAAAACAATCTCCTCCTCATCACACGTCCCTTTGCTTTGCCGCAGCTGGAGCTAATGCTAATGATCCACGGTTAATTTTCCAGAGTAACATAGATGGACCAAATTACCCCCAGACATTGTGGACATCAACATAATGTTCACAGTCGACGATATAATCGTAACGACGGGGAATACATCAGTAATTTTAGTCGCAATTTAATCGGCCGTGTTGGAAATTTAACCAGAGTGCATTTATTAAACAGTAAAAACCCCAGAAAGTTAAGCTTTTATGGATTTATTTTAATAGTGTTTGAGGAAGTGTGTGAAACCAGGCTGATCATGACTTGAACTGATCTCGTTTAACAGCAGTTGCATGTCAGTCGTGACTCTAACAGAGGTAAACCGCTGTTATTAAGCCTCAGTGTACTCTGCATATGAGTCTCCTACAAAAACCATGCATGACGCTTTTAGTAATACTCATTTAAAGCTCATGTAAGAATATTAAAAGGGATTTACTGCCACAACTGCATTTAGACACAGTAGTTTCACTGCGCAGCGCTGCATGAATACTAGCATTTACTTATGATAATATTTATAACTCTGTTAGTAAATGAAAGATAGAAAAAAGAACAAACAAGACCATATGTGATATTCAGCTAATTATTTAAATTAGGTGTTTTTGCAACAATTTCAATAGTAGATTTGATATTATTTTCAAAATGCTAGCACAAATTTGCAAAAGAAAGCAAAATTAAAATGCGACACATAAATAAGTGCTTGGACAATTTTTTATTTGTTCCTGTAACATCTTTATACACTACAGCCTATTTTTTCACTGTAGTATTTTAAATCCCACACCTCTATGGAAACAGCACAACCATGACTAGAAGTAAAGAGAAATTAATACTAATAATAATAATAATAAATTATAGTGAATGATAAAGATACATTTGAATTGTTTTGACTATTTATTTTTTAGAACTTGTGCCCACAGGTGGACAAAATGGTGACTCTACATATTATATATATGTTAGAAAGCTTGGATTTGGTTATATTTTCTGACAGTCACAAATAATTAGTTCAAGGACCGCAGGAATGTTAAAAAAAATAGCAATTATTTCTGTTTGTACAGTTTCTGGCTTTGACATGTGACGTTTTTTCTGGTTCAAAAAAATTAAAATAGTGCAAGGCAACGATTGTTTTCACTGCTGCACTACATAACAGAGTAATTAGTTTTCCGCAAAATATAAGATGATGTTACCCGTTCAGTGATTGCCCAACTGCTACTGGAAAATGTAGTTAAACCAGTGGGGCCAGTCCTCCCCGACACTGTTATACCTTGCAAACCCACCGGCGTGTTGGAAAACAAATTATCTCTGAATCCGTCACGGTCAGCGAAAAAGGTAAAAATGCAGAATGCAGCTTGTCGTACTGAGATGTTTGCGTGCATCTTTTGAAACTGAAAAGGCTCTGTTGGCACAACCGTGTTCAGATAGAGTATGTCGACTGCACAGCAACTACTACTAATACATAATATTTAACAAGGCAGAGACTAAAAGAGGTGTAAGTACAATAGCAGATTATTTCTGAAGCAAAAGAAGTATAAAACAACATATTAGTTTACTGTTTTGTTTGCCTAAACGGTATGTCTATTCAACACATATAAAGTGATGATAATAAGAACTATACACAAATTAATACATGCATATATAAGAAATAAGACCTAGTAAATAACTTTATGAATGGCTGTAATGTGCTTGAAGCAGTATGTGATTGGCTAATCGAGTAAATGTAGTAGTTTTACTTTAATGTTGGTAATAAGAAGAAAAGGAATATAAAAAAAGCAGCTTCTAAATGATACCTTCACTTGAGCTGTTTGTCTCCCTGTCATTTGACTGCCGATCTCTCTTCTTTCTTCTCGGCCGCCTTGCTTCTTGTTTGACCTCTGACCTTTTTAACCCAGACTGCTGGGACAGCGACGACTCCCCTCCCCCCCTCCCCGAGAGAACCCCCGAGTCCTTCATACTGGCCACAGGTGCGTTTGCATTGGTCAAGATCCTCAGGTGTGTTTCCGCTGCTGTGGACTCACTGGTCGGCTTCTGAAGAGGTGGATGGATCAGTGATGATGAACCTGGAAGTTAAAGATATGTAGATGGTAGAGTGAAGGTCCAGGTTGTCTGTTGCTGCTTTGTTTATGTTGGTGGTATGTGTTGTATGATAGTGTGACTAAAAGCTGTGGTTGTTTGATAGTTTTCAGCCTCTGATACGAGCTAAACAGGAGGAATTTTACCTGCTAACTTACATTATATGAGCAGGTATGTATTCAGTCTCTATCATCCTCACTTCAAACACACAGATGGACACACATATTGCAGGCAGGAAGTCTGTGGCCTCTTTTTCGCAGGGCAGACTCTTTATTAATTCGACCACCTTGTCGCCTTCTGCCGCGTTCTTTTTTTCCTGTGTGGCGCTCTGATATTTGAAGAAAATCATATTGAAATATTCTGCCGCACCAGGGCGCACAAGATGAAAAGGAGATGAAACCTTTGTGTTATAAATGAGCACATTGCTTTCGTGACAGGCTTTATCAGTTTTGCAACACTAGAGGTCAGCGTTGGCTGTTTCAGGCAGGCAAATACAAGCGTTACTGTGAATGTTATCTTTGAAAGAAGGTACAGTTGGTTGTAGTTTATTGCTTTTCGGGGGAATTGGAAATGGAAGCACAGATAGAGGAAGATGAAGGGCAAAGAGATGTAGGAAATGACAGAAAACTCCATGTTTCGAGGCTTTAAAATCACATGTCAAAGATCAGTGTGTTCACCATGTTCTTAATGTCACAGAGAATTGTTTGTTGTTATAGATATATCTTGCACCTTTGAGAGCCAATGGGGAGTTTTTTGTCTTTATTTGGCGACTGGATGAAGATACAAGGGTTGATTTAAAGGCTAAAAAAGTGATATAACATGACTTTGAAATGATCCTTGAATGTGTGTGAATGTGTGTGTGTTTGTTTTATGTGTTAGTATTTGTTCTTTTGTCTTCAAGTGTTCTTTCTGTGTTAAATTCACTCCTTTCCTTGCTTGTCTGTCAGACCCTTTGGATATGAAAACGTCAGCCTCGGCTGAATGGAGCAGTTCGCCTAAAGGTACGAACACAACCCATCAGTGGGCTTTAATTCTCCCTGTCATTGTTTATCTGCCTGTGTTCTCCTGCTGTCTGTTGCTGTCTTTCAGAGGTGAACATCTGCCTGACCTCTGCGTCTTCCTCACTTCCCTCCGTGTCCCTGTTTATGTGTTTACAGCAGTTAGTCAACAGAGCAGAGCAGGAAACAGACCTTGAGTGCTTCACAAATTAGCCTGCGCATGATAAGACTGACGGCGTTAGTCAGGAGGGCAGCTGTAAGAGCGAGAGAGTAACGCAGATACAGAGAGAGGGTGAAAGGGGGAAAAATTATAAAACATTTCTGCGGTGAGGCACAATGAAAACGAGAGCACATGCTTATCGGTGCTACTAAGGGGTTGTATGATGATGGTTACTGGCAATTTATTGCTTCAGTAGTTTTGGTGTGGGTGTGACAGCTTAATCAAAAGGGAATAACTGACTATAATTCTGGGAGGGTTTTTTTCCATACTTGCCTTGAATATAACTCACGAGAAAGAATAAAAAGACTGTGGTTTTATTTAAACATGCTGAAAGCCAGGCTCTGAGGGTGTAATATGCAAGAATTTGAACAGAAATATAATATTAATATGGCAGCAAGCAACTAACTGCTTTGTAAAGATATAGCAGAGTAATGGTGGCCTTAGCAGGGAGTGAAGCCATGCTCCCTCTGTGTTTGGTTTTATATTCTGACATGCATACACGTTAGTGAATATTAGTGCATGTGAGTCCCTCCTGTTGAAACTGCTGCCCCTTCCTGTGCTTACAAACAGACTGAAAGTGACCCCACGCATTACATTAAAGTGTCCAACCGGTGCCCCCAAAAAGCAAAGAATTTCATAGCAAAGTATTTTATTTATGTCATTTCAACTTACTCTTGTGTAATTTAGTTTTGAAACAAACCTCACGTATGGCGTTGTAGGAAAGACTCCCAGTTTGAAAGAGCCACAAAGTTTGTGTAAGGTTGTAGACTTTCACCCAAGAGTTTGGTTTTCAGTTTGGTTTTCGCTTGTTGTTTACGTTCAGCTTTTTGTTTAGCAGGTTTAGGAAAATACAGCGTTTTGTTTGACATGTTTACAACAATGGGTCCATGTTAGAAGCTTGGTTATGTTTATACACCAAAAGTGATTGGTTAGTTTTAGGAAAACATCATGATTTCATGTTAAAATGTCACCCTATTTTTGGGTTACCAGGGCGACAAGTCAAGTCTTGTCCCATCTTGGTTGACTGAACAGGAGCAACAGTAAAGCGATAAGATAAATGGCAAAGACATGTTTAATCAACATGTCTTTGCCATTTTTTTTATCGTTTTTTTTACGGGGCTGGTTATTTACCATAATTTAGTCACCTTTTTTCATTTCAGCTCGATGTGAGACTCTCTCCTGCTGTTCTTGAGACTCTCCTCCGCTACTCCTTCTTCAGTCATGTCTTAGTGTCTCTGTTTTCCTACGTGGATCCACTCCGGCTTCATTACTCACATTGACAGCAACTTGTTATTCAGTACATTGAACTCTGTTAGAGTGGGCCAGTGGTTGTGGCAGGATTATTTTTTTGTCCGCGCTCATGTACGCAACCTTTCTAGTTGTGAATTAAAGTGTGACTGATGTTTGTTTTGGTCTGAGATGCTGGTGTTTTAGTGCCATACAGTGGTTCATAACCTTTAAATGTCAAACTCTCTGTACATCTGAGTGTCTATACAAAGACCATTCTGCTTGACTTCCTTGGTAGAGAAATGATTTTAACACTGTATATGCATCAGCCAGCTGTCAGAGTAGCATCTTAACACGTAAAGCGATATCAAGTCAAGCTGAACTGATAAAAGTAGGGAACTAATTTACATGTGTGTTAGTATTTTCACTCCAAACGAATCAGCGTTTTTAAGCCCTCCTCAGTGAAACTAATGCAGTTTAAATGGATCTTACATCACACCTCATGAGCACTCACTCCACTGCTATTCACACAGTATTTCCACCCCATTAATCTGTGTGTTTGTGTGTTTGCTTGTGTGCAGACGTGTCAGATTGTGTCAACAAGACGTCTCCAGCTGACCCTGCATCTACTGGCACCACAGCAACAGACAGCAAGGCAGAGCTCGGTGGGTAAGTCAGCTGTCTTACTTCTTTTAGACGTTCTGACATGACTGAATACTGTTGTTCGTCAGGTCTCCACTAGGCAAGCCTCTGAAGGAGCACAAATGTTATTTGCACAAGTAATGACTTTTTCGGTCTCTGTGCAGAAAGCACTGCTGACAAACATGGTTTCTATTAATGTCATCGTTTTTTTGATGTTGCTTTTGCTGATTGGAAGACTAGCTTTGAGCTGCATGAGCAGAAAATGTTTGATGGTTTTGAGAGCAGGAAAGACTCACAAGCACATTTTACTTTGGAGAAGAAATCTTTGTCACTCAAACTAAAAGCTTCTCTCCTTTCAGGGTTCGGTAACCGCTGCATTCAGCCCAAAGGCCCTCGAGAACCCCCACTGGAGTGGACATGATGGAACAATCCGTCTTCCCGTCCCACCAACAAAGTCCTCCCTCGTCAGGAGGTGGACTCTACCGATCTCACCTGGCTGGTCCAAAAACCAAGTTGATAGATGCTCTGCAGACAAACAGCACATTTTTACACAGACAGTCCTTCTGTGTAACTCTGTGCCTCTTCATCTACTCTTCCTCCTCCTTCAAAGTGCCACTGTGCAAAGCCGAGCAGTTACCAGTCAAGAGACTTGTCCATTGTAGAACAAAGCTCACGTTTTCCTCCTCAGCTTGCTGATGTTAGCGGGTTTCTCTAGATGCTGACCGTGGTTGTTTCCTTGTTAATGGTTAAAGAATAATTCCTGTTTTTTCATTGTTTTTGGCGACTAAGTAGACTAAGAAAGGGTCTAGTTTTCTCCCTGAGCTGTTGACACTTAAAGAAAATTGTCCTTTCTTAGGCTAAATGAAAAAAGATGTAGGAGTGACTCTTAACATAAAGTGTTCAGATTGAACACTTTGTTTCATGCCAAATGAGAAGAAAGTACGTTTATTTAAAAATCAGGAATTATCTTCAATCGGAAAAGCTACTGTGGGAGGCGAGAGATTTAACTAAACTCCCAGAAGTTGTCTGCTGCCTCCTACTGAATGAACAACAATCTTCAAAGCGAACTTAGATAATCTGTTACCCATGATGCAACCTTTTCTGTTGGGTATGTACAGGTTGCCAGGGTGCTCTCTCTCTCTCTCTCTCTCTCTCTCTCTCTCTCTCTCTCTCTGTCTTTCTGTCTTTCTTTCTATCTCTTTATGATCTCTCTCTCCCTCTTTCTATGTGCTGGTGCTACATTACAAAGGATCAGCATAGAAACAGAAGCGCTAGAGCTGACCGTTACCAACGTTCACCTGTTTCTCACCTCTGTTGTGGTTTCCTGTGGGATTTACTCCTGTGTTAGCTGAAGTAATACCAGCTCTAGTATTTTATATTTCTATGCTCTTTTGCCAGAGTCATAGGCTAACACAGTTTGGTCATTGCAGCCTTCATTAAATAGGCTGTGTGTGTGTGTTTATGGTAAACATGTAGCTGGAGCCAGGAGCTAGTTAGCTTTGTTTACACTGGTTTTTCCCGTTTTCCCGCTTGGCTAACAGGCTGCTTCGTGTTTGCTGTATAGACATGAGAATGTTCTCAGCAAGACAGAAAATAAGTGCGTTGTGGTTGTTTCCGTTAAATATCTTCTCATACTGTGGCAGTGGATGTTGATAGTTAATAGGAGGAGACCAAAGAGCAGTGTTCTCTATCAAATAAGCTAATTTGAATCTTTGTTAGGAGGCTCAAACAAGACAAGCTAGAAGGAAAATCAGAAAGGACGTCATGTGTGTAGAGGAAATATGTCTGTTTTTTCTGATTAGTGTGAGGACCCTCAACTCCTGAAGAATCTGGCTCCCACAGCAATTTCCAGTCCTTATTCGAATCACATCAGAGGTGAAACGACATTAAACAGATCAGTAATGACCAAACTGGTCAGCTCTGTGACTCTGACTCTCACTGCTGCGACCATGAGCCTGCCTTAGTCCGCCTCTCAGAGAAGACAGCCAATGACAACCCTCCTTAATTCGTCTTCTCCTTCGAGTTCTTCTCTCCCTCTGTGTTTCTGGCTTCTCTTGGTCTTAAATTCAAACTCTTATTTGCTGTTGTCGTCCTCTTTCTCTTTCCGTTCTCCTCTCGTTGGTGAGGCCCTCAGATGAACGACCACGAATAGTTTTTAATTTCAGCCGCTCGCCTCAGTGTTTCGGAGTATGAATGTTACACATAACCTGAAACACTTGAAACCTGAAACCTGGGACTTGACACCCTCTTTGCTCCTCTGAATACCGGACTTAGTTTTGGTTTCTCATCTGACGGCTTGTTGTTCTTCACCTGCTTCTGAGACAATGATCCAATAAGACAACAGCAGCTTAGGGACCCAGGACTACTGTTTTCTCCTTATCCTTTACTTCTCCTTCATTAGCTACCATAACTATACAGTATATGCATTGTTTTATAAAGATAAAGAACTGTACAGGGCAGTTTAGGTATATAATATTTCAGATTTTTTTTTGCTATCTCTTAAATGTTCCTATTAACAGAAGATGTAAGAAAGTCAGTGCATGATGATGATGATGATGATGATTCCTCCCCTCTACACAATGTTTTTCCTTCAAACTGTAAATTATTCTGCTGCCCTTTTGTTTTTGCTTCCCGGCAAATATTTCAGGGTTGTTTTATTTTTATGTTCGGATTATATGCTTAACAGATTGAGAAAAAAACAAATGTTGTTTTAATTGGTTGGCAGAGGAAAAGCGTAGACTGCCAGCCGGCCCCCTTTCAGATAACTACAACGGGCTCTGAATAAGATTGTAATAATAATATTAATGATGATGATGATAATAATAATAATAATAATGGTCGTTTTTTGTAAATGGTATTTTAAAAGTTATTTTTGTATACGCGGTTGTTTGTTGCGTCACAAGTCCACTGCCCAGCCCCGACCCCAAACCCTGACTTCTCTCTTTTCTCGTACTCTTTGCATCTTTTTCATTTTCTTTTGGGGGTTTTTCCACTTTTGTTTTGCTCTTTCAGTGAAAAACCTGCGACTGAGATGGAGCATTTCATTATTTTTCTCCCCTGTCACTTCCTTTCTTTCTTTCCGACCCATGTTTCCGTCTTTTTTAATTCTTAAAAAGTCTGTCATTTCCAACACATCGGTTACCTTTAGTGAAGCATCTCTAACCTGTTGTTGGTGCAAAGTAACGAAACACAAAAGAAGAGACAGTCTTTTCAACTTTCTCATCTGTTCTGCCTCCACTTCTTTCTGTTTATTCGCCCCTCGCCCGTCTATCCTCCCCCCATCCACCCACCTACCTCCCCCACACTCACACTAGCCTCGATCTCAGAAAAGAGCCCACCTGTGCCTTTAAGAGAGAGCCCGCCCTCTTCCCCTTCTCCCCTGTCCTCCAATCATCATTAGTGGCATGAGCGTGAGCGACGTGATTCGCTGCTGCTTGCTCATCACCTCCTGTGGGACTCTCATTCAGCCACACCCTCCTGCCCCCTCCTCCCGTCACACATAAACACACACACACATGCACACACACACACGCACACACACACAATGTTTGTATGTTGCAGAAATCAATCAGTAAAAATGAACATTAAGTAAAGATGACGCCTCTATTTCTTTATTTGAATGTGATGACGGAACAAAATAGAATGTTTATGTGTTTGCAGAAGCTGGTAAAAATTATTTTTATTGGGTTTTATGTTTATTACAAACTTGGATGTGTAAAGTAAAGGCTGTTTAGATACAAAGATCAAGCGTCCTTGCAACTGGATAGCCTCTGAATAAAAGTTTCACTGAGCTGCCGTGTTCTAACAGAGGAACCAATCGCTGTCGACCTTAAATTTTGTGTAATCCTGTGAGCCAGTCAGAACAAGCAGCTTCCTCGCAGTCCACCAGGTTTATTTACTTTCTGGAGCTGCTTCTGCTAACTGTAAAATGTCTTAGCTTAGCGAGCAAAGCTAACCAAATGTTCTGCTGTTGGGCTGCAAGAGTGAATACAAGAGTCTTGATGCACTCCCAGCATCTGAGAAACTAAAAACCCAGTGGATTACTTTTAGTCTTCATGGTAATGTCACAACAACAATAGGAAAATTCTTTGTGTTAGTATGTAGCATGGCTTATTAGGCTAATGTTACCGTTAGCTGTGACTGTATGGTCACAACTCAGAACTCTGTGGAAACTGTAAATCTGGGGGACTTTCTGAGATGGAAACTTTAAGTTGTGGATTACTGTGTTTTCATGTTGTGCTTCAGTGAAATGTAAACTCAGCTGGTGTTTACACCCGTTTATTTCTCTCCTGCTCGCTGTGCTCACAAATACTGCAATTTAATACAGATCAATTCCCAATAGAGCTGTTCTCATTTAAATATTTTTGTTTTTATGTTGTCGGATAACATAATGAAATAGCGACTGAAACATTATAACTACATGTTAACCTGCAGTCACTTGCTCTGCTCTTCTAAAATATTGATTTTAAAACCACAGTGTTGTCTGACAAAACAAAAGCTTTGTCTGAATCCGACAGTATTTCTAAGTAAAATGATCACTCAAAGAGAAAGTTAGAAACGATTCAAAGTTCTGGTCTGAGATTTTAAAACCACAGTGTTGTCTGACAAAACAACAGCTTTGCTGAATCCGACGGTATTTCTAAGTAAAATGATCACTCAAAGAGAAAGTTAGCGATTCAAAGTTCTGGTCTGAGCACTAATCCATGTCTGTGCTAACTACCGTGCAGTCGGCGGTTTTGCTCCGCACCGTCTATCACAAATGCATAGAGAGTTTTCTTCCTGAAGGGGGTGTGGACAACAGTAGTTTAGCTCCAAACAGCCAGGGCTTATGCAGTCATGGTGAAATGAACCATCTTTGCAATACTTTGAGATGAAAAATTGAAAGAGACCATCTGGGGACATGTGAGACTTTAATTAATTTGTTGAAAGGGGCACAATATGCGTCCTTTAATTTATAATATAGACCAGCCAAGTGGTTAGTAAATCACTTTGACTCATGTCTGAAGCCTTGATAAATGAAGTGATTTCATTGCGTCTCCTACTGAATCGTAATCTATAATGATGTCAGTTGAAACTGACTTCCAAATGAACTTCTAGTTGGTGTGAACTGCATATCTATGTGTTTGTGTGCGGGGGAGGGAGGGAGGGAGGGAGGGAGGGAGAGGTGTCACAGCAGGAAATCCTCTCACACCTGGAGGATCTGCAGAGACGACTGTAGTCAACGCGCACGTACTAATATGACAATTAATCACAGCAGGTGGTATAAAAACAGTGGCTCGCTGTCTTACGCGGAGACCTTGAGGGTTTCACATTTGTATTGCCTTTACACACTTAGAGAGGCACAGCAGGAAGCAGCCGTACTGTAATTATTTGCTGGCATTCATGTGTAACCAGTGCTCATTTCAGATTAATTATACAAACATGGTCAATGCAACTTGTAATGTGCAGCAGAGCAGATTAAGAAAGTCTTTTTTGTATGTTTTTTTTTGACGGTTCTCTTGGATCACATTCACGCACAAAAGCACGTCCTATTAATCCACGTACATGTCCCCTTGTAGATGTACAGTGAGACTCCATGCGTACCTTTGCTTGTAATCAAGACTGCAGGAGCATTAATTGTTGGATAATTAGTCAGGTCTCTTAGGAAATCATCATTTGAGGCCTCGACTGAACAAAATCTGTGTTGTATACTTTTTTTTCAAAAAAGTGTAAAGCACATGGGAAAATAATTACAAACGCATAAAAAAAGACCCCAAAAAAGTTTAAACAGCTTTATAATACTATAATTTTGAAGGCATGCGTACCATTATGCGGTTCTTTGGTAGACGTTCAAGTCACGGTTATTTTCATTGTCGATTATTCTCTTGATTGATTGATAAGTTGTGACTAGTGTGTCGTAAAGCCGAAGATCACATACAGCCCAAAGATGTTTACTTTACCATCACAGAGGAGCAGAGAAACCAAAAAATATTTGAAATTAAGAAGCTAGAATCAAAAGATTTAGCCTTTTTTAAATAAGTAATGACTAATTGATTATCTAATTATTTGCTAAATAATTGACACAACTAATTGATGAGTTGGTTTATCATTGCAGCTCTGTTCTGGAACCAGCTGTGTGTTTTAGAGCAGCCAGTTAACTAAGAGCTCAGAGAAGTGGTTCTAAAATCAGACAATCAAGCTAGAAAGTGTCGCAGAAATGCTCATTTGAACACGATATTCAACTAGTAGACCTCAAGACTGCAGATTTGTGTTGTTTAAAATAATGCAAAAAGCATGACTCCTGACATATTTTCTGTGTTTTGTCATCGCATACAAACACATGTACAGATCAGTGCTAAATGGATTGAAATCTAAAAACAGTCCCACATTTAAAAAGTTAATCTTTGCATGCATCAAATACATGAATTAGATGCACACATGTATTTTTTTCCTATGTGTTGTCATCATATACAAAATATATACAGATCAGTGCTATACAGATTAAAGGGTAAAACTTTTTTTTAAATAGAAAGTATGAAGCTGGTATGTGTAGATATATGGCGTAAAAAAACAACCTGTAAGGCTCATAATACAACATTTACTTTGAGATCATTACCAGTGTTGGGGGTAACAGATTTATCCGTAAAGTGTTCCTAAATTCACAGTATAGTTACTTCTCAGTTACAGTTACTGATTTTATTTAAAGTCAGTACAGCTTTCTGCCAGTGACACCCTGATTCTCGTGGACATGCAGTTGATTCTTGCTCTCGTGATCTTTGGGCTGGTTTTCCCAAACTTTGCTGTTGACTTTGTATCATATTACAGAGCATTAAAGGAGGATTTTGTGCTTGTTGTCCTTGTCAGGGCAGGGATTTGTGTATATTTCATGCAAAAGTAATGTAATAAGTAGTGTAACTAATTACTGTCTATGGGGAGTGAATAAGTAATGTGTTGCGCTGACCATTACTCAGCACAACTTCAAAGTGCACCCGCCAAGGTTTTTAAATTTTACAGTGGACAAAATATAAAACATGTACATCATAGCAAAACTCTCCCCACGCTCTGTTGCTCTGGGCCGGTGATCTATGCAGAGTTCTGCTCTTAGTAGCACAGTAACACAATATGAATGTACAGTCTGTCCCAGTCTCTCTTCCTCTGACTAATATAAATTAAGCCAGGTTGCTGTCTTAACTGGGTCACCTCAGTTTTCCCCAACGAGCAGTTTAACATGTTATGTAATGGCTTA
Source organism: Dascyllus trimaculatus (assembly GCA_024666655.1). Classification (NCBI taxonomy): domain Eukaryota; kingdom Metazoa; phylum Chordata; class Actinopteri; family Pomacentridae; genus Dascyllus; species Dascyllus trimaculatus. Next base: position 13,525,639 of record CM045465.1, read on the forward strand.
TAAATATAGCCAGTCAGCGCTGAGTTTATGTGAGCAGCAGCAGCAGCAGGCTGCACTACCGTCTGAAGACACTCAAACTGTGTCAGCTCTATTTTAAAGGCTGTGATATAAAATGTGCTCAGCTGAATGAAAATTAGATCTATTAGTCACGTAGTGTGGATAGCAGACTTTGCTCAGTACACACTCGCGCACACAAGCATAAGATATCATTTCAGGCTTGCATCATGCAGTAGCTAATCTTGTCACAATGTTTATGGCCAGTTGTAACTTTACAATCCGCCTCTTGCAGCTGCTAATCATGTTTAGTGTTCACGCTTGGCTGTCACACACTGACGGGCCTTGTACGAAGAGCTGCACCCGTCTGATGGAGGAAAATGTTTTCATCTCAATAAATCAAAGTGTAAACAGCGCCGGAGGATCCACGACACTGTATAATGATGTGCTGTGTGTCTGCGAGAGTGAGAGTGATAAGCTCGTGCAGTGGTGAAGATTAGATAAAGAGGGAAAGTTTATCCCTTTAATGGGAACATTTGCATTTCAACAATCACAGCCCGCCACCATCTGCGCGTTACGCTTTCCCTGCGTGTTCTGTCAGTCAGTTGTGGCCACCGTGGCGCCTCTGCCAAAAAATCAGGCCGCCCCTGTTGACTGTAGAGCCTGGAAGAAGAAGAAGCAGCAGCAGCAGGGAGGACGAGGACCGGAGGGAGGTCTAGTCTGTGCAGCACCTCTCAGCATGTTGGATTAATGCAGCTCCAGTGCATCTCCAGCTGCACTGCAGGCGTCCTTTTGAGCCAACAGCTGTCAAACTAAACAGATGTCAAATCCAAATCGGAATTAAATCAGAGAAAGTGTGAGTGAGCGCTAAGTGAAACGCCTTTCATAGAGAGACACCTCATTAATGCATAAAAAGTACAAAAACAGTTCCTTCTGACATGTGCCTTTAACAACAAAATTGCTGAAACAAAAAGATTTCAGCTTAGTAATAGCCAACAATAACATGATGATAAGATGTAGTAGTCGTGGTAATAACAAAGTAATAACACAATACTGACAACTTAAAAACAACACACACAAAAACAAAAAAATGCTACAGGTAAATCAGTCACAGTCAATTTTAGAAAACACAAACATACAAAAAAACCTAAAAATACAATTACAAATCAGCTTCCTCTAATGAATAATGCCAATAAAGTAGCTTTTTCAAAACTTTTTCAGTTTCATTTTAATTTTCAACACACTTACTCACCATACACAGACGTTAAAGACAACCACTGTGCAGTGAATTTGGCTCTGTTTTCAGAAAATTCTCAGCTGCTTGCAAAAGTCTGACAACAATATCAACAATATCATAATTAAAGTTAATTTTTTGTGAAGAAAAAATAGCCGTTTAGATGAGTCAATTAATCTGTAAAATAGTGGATGGATTAATCAATTGAAAAACAGTTGTTAGTGCCAGCTGAGCTCTGAACTATCTGAAATTGACTGACAAATTTTAAGTTTTTGCAAAAAAAAAGTCAGTTACAACAGCTCAAAGCAGGAAAAAATATTTAAAACTTGCAATAGGACATATATTTTTTTAAAACTGTAAGATGTTAAAAACTTGATTGCACAAGCTTAAAAAGTTGTTTTTTTTTAAACTTGGCGCTATTTGAATTTTAGAATAATCGATTAATCGGCAAAATAGATTAGTCGATAGCAAGATAGTCCTTGGTGGCAGCCCCAGTATTGCATCACATGTGCTAAACCACGCCCCTAGTTTCCCTCCGTACCCGTCAGTCAAGTCGTAGTCCCGCCCCTTCCCTGCCTGCCTGTCAATCACCGTTCGGCCCCGCCCCTCCGCTGCCTGCACGTCGCGCTCAGGAAAAAAAAAACAGCAGCAGCGGCGGCCGTTGGGGAAGAGAGTAAATAGAGAGAGAAGCCTCAAGATGGCTGACTCGCAGGGCTCTGTTCACCTCCCCGGAGCTGCTGCTGCTGCTCCAGCCTCCGCGAAAAGCGCGCTCGGCAAGCCGACCGAGGCAAAGGCAGCGCCGGACAACCGCTCCCAGTCTTCCCGGGATTTCAACCCGCCGCCGCCGCCCAAGAAGGTCCGAGTCGAGGAGACGAGCGTTAAACCCAAGAAACTCAGCAGGGAAGGAGGAGTGGGAGGCAACGGTAGCGGCAAAGAGAAACTCCAGCAGCAGCAGCAGCAACAGCAACCTACGAAGCAGCAGAGTTATGGCAGCAACAACGCGGGTTTGTGGAGCTTCAGCCCGGTTAAGGCGAGCAGCGGCGGCGGCACCACCACCAACCCCCCGGTGACTGCTACCGGTGGATCCCAGCCGCACAAAGTCTTCAAACAGAGCGATTTCTTCCTCCACAAAGCGCCTTCTTCCTCCAAACCCAAGAAACCGAGTAAAGATAAACAGCGGGAGAAGGAGAGGGAAAAGGGGAAAGGAGGCGGGGAGGAGAAAAAGAAACATAAACTATTGTTGACCTCCGGACCCGGGAGTAACGCTAGCAGCAACAACAACGATATCAGTAGGTTTAACAACGTTTCTGCGGTGAAGAGAGAAAATGGAGAGGTCATGTTGCCACCCAAAGGTAGGCCATTGTGGTGTTTTATCTTTCTTTAAATGTTATTTTAAACTTTGAGCTGTGTTTATTAAAGCTAAACTAGACTTCTGCCCTTTTATAGTTACTTGGCTCATGGTAGATTCAGCCGCTTGGGACACGAACATGTGCCGTCTAATTTCTCCCCCTTTTCGGACGAGCTACTGTTCAAAATTCGCTCCTCAATCGTGAGTACGCTCCGGTAAAACACACTAGCGTTATTTTAATCGTTATTACTCCACCATGGGAGCAGTTTACATCGAGTTTGGAGCCCGGTTTGGTGGATGTTTCTCGGGGGGGACATGGCTGCCAGCGTCCGTCGCCTGTTTCACCCGCTCGTGAACCCTCGAGCTCCACAAGAGCGGGGCAGCAGTCGCGCGACCTGGCAGTTAGATCGTAACCAGCTGCTCTCGTGCTGCGGCGGAATTGTTACGTCGTTACGTCGCGTCGCCTGAATATAAACCTGTTTAATTCACACAACAGCAACGCAGCAGCTTGAAGAGGATATTTCACGAAAACAAATGTTATCTCTGGAAAATCGGCGTAATAATTCAGGTGATTTATACATAATTCTGTGCTGTTCTTCCTTGTGTAGTTATTTTCTTTCCTTTAAAGCTATTAAAACTACACGCTGCTGTCATAACAATATGACAGCCGCCCGCCATTATAGGGTAAGTGTTGTTTTGGTCGAGCACCACGCCCCCCTCTGTAACCCCAGGCTGTATGGAGACGGAGCTCCGCGGCTTGTTGATGATGCTGCATCAGCTGCACATGCAAAAAATGCTGTATTCATTCAACCACATCAACGTCGATTTGGTTCACGGTGGTTTAGAAAATACTGATTCAACTCACAGTTCTACTGTGGTTTAAAACGAGTTTTTTTTCTCACAAGTTTACAAAGCAAAGATTATATGTACAAGTAGATCTGACATTCAGGTGTACATGCAAGCAACACAATAACAAACAAATGCATCATATTTAAATTTCACATCAAGCACAACTTTTACTGTAAATTGGGCCAGTGCTCAGTAAATGCGAAATCATGTACTTTATTAACAAACAGTGCTCTCATATGGATTTGCTGTTGAAAGTGTGGTTACGTAAGTGACTAGCAATAAAGCCTCGATGTAATTTTGATTTATCATTGGTGGAGAGTGTGCCGATTTGCCATTGATAACTCAGAGCTCTCCTTTACCTATGTACCTTGTGGTTCATGCAAATCTTATATAAGATTTTTGGCTCATCTTCACAATACAACAAAAAAAAAGATTCTCCATACAAGTAGATCTGATAAAATGTGCACACAGACATCACAAAAACAAACACATGCATAATCTTTGAACACATCAATGCAATTGAGGCTAGTGCTCAGTAAACACTCACATGGGTTTGCTGTTAAGTGTGTTTACATTAGTGATTAGAGATGAAACATCAGTGTAATTCTGACCTATAATTAGAGGAGAAAATACTGATTTGTCATTGATAACTGGCAGCTCTCCTTCACCTATGTACCCTGTTGTTCATGCAGTGTTATATAAGATTTTTGGCTCATTTTCGCAAGCCTACAAAACAAACACTACAGGTGCAAGTAGATCTGACATTTTTTATTGTACAGACAGACCACATAAACAAAAAATGCAAACAGTGCTCCGATGTGGGTTTGCGGTTAAGTGTGCATTTTTGATTTATTATCAGTGAGAAAGTGCTGATTTGTAATTGATAACTCAGTACTCCTTTACCTATGAACGCTGTGATTGAGTCAGTCTTACATAATATTTTTGGCTCATTTTCAAAAGACAACAAAACTAAGATTACTGGTACCAGCAGATCTGACAAAATGTATACACAAACATCGCAAAAACAAACAACCGCTTTTATGTGTTTTTCATCTTTCACATTGATTATCATATTTAAATTGCACATCAAACATAACTTAAGGCAATTACAGCTCGGGCTCAATAAACACTTTATTGAAGGAATTGACTTTATTAACAAACAACTCGTATATGGGTTTGCTGGTAAGTGCATTTACATTAATGATTAGCAATAACATGTCAGTGTAATTATGATTTATTAGTGGGGAGAATGCTGATTTGTCACTGATAACTCACAGTTCTTTTTGAACTGTGTGTTTCATGCAGTTTTACATACGATTTTTCACAAGCCTACAAAACACACATTACAGATACAAATAGATCCGTAGAACAGAAAAACAAACAAGTGCTTTGTGCATTTTGCATCTTTCATATTGATAAACCTGTTTAAATTGCTCATGAAACACAACTTGTAATGCAATTAGGGCTTGTGCTGAAATTATTAATTTATTAAATAATTAAACTAGTGCGATTATAAGTTAATCACTGTTGATCAAGCAAACATGACAAACAAAAAATGATAAACTGGTTCCAGCGACTGCAATGTGAGGATTTACTATATCAGTATTAATTAAATGTCTTTTGGTTTGGGACAATTGTTTGGACTGTATGTGTTTTCCCAATTTACTGATGTGTTGTAGACTGAAAATTAACAAACAAAGAAGTCTAAAAAATAACAACAACATATATTGATAATGAAAACATTCATTTAATTATTGCATTAAATAATGAGTGATTAATGAAGTATTCTCAGCGATGGGGACCATAATTATTAGTTTTCTTTCTCACACTGACTGTTTTTCTTTACGTCCTGCTTGTCTTTATCTTTACCAGTTACATTATATTTGTAGCAACAGATGCTCATGCAGGAAATACCGTATATGCAACCACCTTAAGGTTAATTTTGTTTACCACCAAAATAATTTTTTTATTGTGTTTTAATTACTCCATATTGGATTGGCTTAATGGATTGTAACCATGAGGTCACTAATTTATGTAGTATGATTGCCTCATTAGTGGACCAAGTGTGTTTTATTTATGTGCTATTTTTTTCTGCACTTTACCATCATCATCAGATTTCAGCTTTTTAAATATCAGCATTTCCTTGTTTCTTTCCTCCTCTGTGACAGTAAACTGAATATCTTTAGGTTGTAGACAAAACAAAACATTTGAGAACATCATCTCTGGCCCTGGGAAACACCCACTGATATTTTTCAGTTTTATGAGGTTGTATAGGCCAAACAACTAATTGATTACTCAGTTGATATAGTTGTTCGTTGGAGCCCTACACAAAAGCAGTATTTCAGAACCCTTGAGTACATTTGTGCTTACCAGTGTGTTCATGTTATTTGTGTGTTAGCTTTTAGAAATCAGTGGAAAGACCGGGTGTGCACATGCAGAGTGTCTGTGAATGCATGATGTCACCCTTTTCCAGTTGGGTTGTTTAAGAGGTCATGACATAGTCTGAACAGCCACTGCAGTCAATTAGGAAACCAGAATATGACGTGTTTTGGGCCTGTAGCTCTAAAAAACTATCAGGAAACATCATCTTGTGAACAGGCTGTGTTGTATGTCACTTTTATTTTGTTCTAGTAGATGGGTGGCAGGCAGTGCTTTATAGGGATTAAAGAACAGATAAATGCTGGTGTTACTCATTACACAAAACCACATATTGTCTGTGTTCATTTTTTTTTTAGCTTAGTAATGGATACAGTTTCTCATACAGCCATTACACTAAAAGTTAATTAGTGCAGCTTTTGATTTTAGTACATTTTAAAGTGTTCATGCTGTATGTGAGGTTCTTAAGAGTATTTTTAAAAACACTTTGGCTGTGCTTATATTTAGGTTGCACCATTTTCATCAGAGGACCTGACTGGCAAAATGTAGATGCAGCCATAACTAATGAAAACTAATGCCACTGCTGCAATAGTTTCACCGAGACACTCTTGAGTGTACTGCTGGACCTCTAATTGCTTTAGTGAGCTGCTCAATGGCCAGCAGTAGGAGACTGTAATTATATTGAGTAGCTTCAAATGTGAAGAAAGGGAAGTACATGAATGTGGAGTACAAAAAAACACACATTAATCCTGAAGAAAATGTTTCAAGGATTGAAACTGACAAATTGACAGACTGGTGTTCTACAGAAGAACACGAGTTTGAGATCCAGTGCTTTAAAGTGTCCTTGAGCCTGGGACCGAATCAGGAACGTTGCTCTTAAGCCGAATTGTGCTCTGACCTTCCTGCAGGGAAAGAATTTTCCTACAGGGATCCAAAGAGTATCACATCATCACAGTAATATTATTAGTGGCGGGGTTGCTGGTGGAGCGAGGCTGAAGGCAAGTGGCAGGGAGTGGTGACTGCCCGTTACATTTGGTACTGAAATAGGAGACGGAAGTCTGTGCAAAAAACAAGTGCGCAGAAATGAAGAAAACTTTAAAAAGTGAGGGAAATATTTTTAAAAAATACAACCAAGCATAAAGCAGATTTAGCTTGTGTTCAGGGTGTAGTTAGTTATTCAGCTGTGTGACCTGTTGTTGACACACAGGCTATTTACATGCAGTCTGATATTATAATTATATCCAAATGCAGGGCTCCAAATAAATGCCTTAAATGGATTATCTTACTTACATTTAAATTGAACTGCAATCTAAACAAACATAGCAGGCATACTTGCAAATGTTTAAATAACTCTTTTAATGCAAAGGCCTTGGTCTCACCACTCAGGATGTTTTGATCTAGCACGTGTCACATAAGTCACAGATTAACACTAATGCTGCATGTTTTAAGAGAGGATCGTGTCACAAGTGGTATTTTTTGTTGTGTTTTTGGTTGCAGCATTCAACCCTTAAGTGTGTTGCTATGCAATGCTAAAAGTAAGAGAGCTTTCATGAACCACATAATTGGTTTATTGTGTCGATGTAAATGTACCGTTAGACTGCACATCTGGAGCTGATTACATTAAGGAGAAAATGAAGCCCAAAGCCATCAGCACCCAGTTAAGTTGCTTTGGTTATTTGTTCCTTCCTAAAAATTACAAGATACTTAAATCTTGTGTAATTTCAGTTCAGTAGGGTGACAAAAATCGTATGAATCTTCCTGCTAAATCATTTGCCTTGGTGAAGCTTGGATTTGCCACACCAGCAGGGGTGGACTGACCATCTGGAGTAGCAGGATTTTCCTGAAATGTGGGAGTACCTGTAGCCGTATAGTGAGTCCAACTGCACGGATCCAAATCGATGTGAAAATATTTTTTGGCTTTTTGGTTGTCCCTAGATTATACGGCTAGCTTCACAGATGGTATGTGTCTTTCTGTTGCTGTCCGCTTCAGTTTAACACATATATGTTAAAATGCTGAATGCAGACTGATAGTAAAAGCAGAATTCCCATCACAGGATGTTTTGCATTGATCTGTTTTCACCTTATATCCCCTTAAGCATGTGCACAGCCTTGAACTCTTCTTTCATCCCAGTTTTCTGCAGGTTGCCACAGTGTGTTGGTTTACTGCTAAAATTAGGCGCTTGTTAGTGTCCAGCATTTTTTCACATGAAATTGCTCCTCAAACTGTGATGTTCACAGTGGTTAGCTCCCTATGTCTCATCTGTGAAGCCTTCAGATTCTCCCACAAAAACAAAATTTGCATAATTATCTACATAAGAGAATTCCATGGAAAGATGGAAGAGATTGAAAGAAACAGCTGGTGACTATACAGATACTGAGAACAAAGAAATGAATTAAATAGATGTTATGTAAATCATATGAAAGACTCTGAAACCTTTGCGTTAGTAACATTGAGGTTTGTCACTTTATTGTGATTCTGTCATACATTTTATTGTTGAGGTTATCCGGTTGAGGGTTACAGGGTGCTGCTGGTGCATATCCCAGTATGCTTTTGGCAAGAGGCAGGGAACACCTCGGACAAGCCGGTCGTCTTATATTCCTAACACACAGTCAAACCTGGCAGTGCAGCAGTGTTTAACACTGTGCTGCCTCCGGGTTAACAAGTTCAAACTCTAAATAAAGTTAATTTCAAGGGCAAATAATTGGAGAAACTTGTTTTTCAGTTTGAAGTTTACATAAAAAAAACAAACATCAAATGGATACCCCATTGATTTTCAGAATTTTTGATTCTCCTTCACAGCCCTAAAAAGTTAGATACCAGTGAGTCGTTGTGCAGCTGAAGTTTACAAACTGCCTACCTCTAGCCCTGTATGTATCTTTCAAAGTGTTATCTCTCCTTTGATCATCCAAACTGTGAAAACCACCTGCTGTGTTCCCCTTCAAAACTGACTGCTGCAAGAAAGTCAGAAAACAAAGTGAAGGGAAAAAATGAATCCTGTTCATTTCTGTTTTGCTTAAACATCTAGTTTTCTGCACTTCTGACCTGACAATATCACCTTTGTGTTTTAATGACTCACCAGTTTGAACTTGCCCCCCCCCCCCGCAAGCCTCGGAATAGTCTCTCTAACTGCAGAGTCATTGCAGAACCTGGTTTTCATCCTTGTGGTTCTCATGAAGTTCAAAAGGAAAATTCTTTTTAGTTTAAGGGGAAGACCCTCCTCTCAAGCTGTGCTAAATCAGCATGTTCTCCAGCGTTTAAGGCCAGGTCAGCCACCTGGGCTAATTTATCGTCCATTGCCTTTAAATTTAAGATTTATGAATGTTACCGCTCTGGCATGGCCCGACATGTTTTTATAAATCTGGCAGTAGATCTGAGTGAGCCCTCCTTTTGTAGGCTGCTTCCCGTGGAGCTAAATTGATGTTTGGAAACGTGCTGGGGTTTTTTTTTGTAGCATTTATTTTGCATAGCTTTTGAAACGGTTTGTTAACGTTCTTGGCATTCCTCCTGTTAACCACAAGGTATGTGGAGCACAGCTACTTGTATGTTAAGTAATGAAGAAAAACTATGCACTACAATTCAAAATACAGAGGTATTTATTTAAACATTATCACTGAAAAAATGTATCAATGTATCTCTAATTCTCCTTCAGCTCCTTTAAGCCTTTTTTTAACTTTCAAAGCATTTTCTCCTTTGATCCTGCAAACAGCGAGTCCAGTCACACTGTGCTCACTTTCCCGCTCCCCACGTCCACAGGAGAGCGAACAGTCTGAAAACACAGCTTCCTTTTTAAAGACAGATCTGACCGAGTTCAAAGATGAAGGTTCTTTGGAGAGGAAAAGAGAGAAAGAAACAGCAAAATAGCTACTATGGAAAAAAAATAAAGGATTTTATTTTCTTCGTGCGAAAATGAAAGGAAATAAAGAATCAAAGGAGGCGAGGACTAAAAGATTTGGTAAAAATGAAAGTTATTTTAAGAAAGGTGAGGGTTTCTTAGCTCAGCTGGAGGCGAGCGGTTTTGATTAATGCGTGTTTGTCAGTGTACACACACTTGGACATGCCTAGGCTTTCAGGAAACACTCCAACAGCTGAAGAGGTGTGTGATGGTGTGATATTTACATTTTAAACTGGTGCTCTCATCCACAGCGATTTGCAGTGAGTGTTGCATTAGTGTGTGCTCCAATTCTTCAATCTGTAATACTCTTCCAACACTCAGATGTTTCTGTCAGACAGAGAAGTGGGGGAAGAGGAAATAAAATAAGCTGAAAAGCAAGGAAGGATTTTAGGAGTTAAAAAAAACCATAGTGTTTTGACTGTTGTGGAGGCAGAACATGGGAGAGGGGTAAGTTTAGGGGGAAAAAAACGTGAGCCATGTCTTAATGAAATGTAGCTTTAGGGTTATGGGTGAAGTTGCAGAGTAAGTGGTGCAGCCTTAAAGGAAATAAGGTCATTACAGTGCTGAAACAATAAAAGAGTAGAAGCTTGGTGAGAGAGAGATGAAATTTTTTGCAGCAGAAGAAAAAAACCCAACCGTTTTGTGAAAATCAACAAGAGGGGGGTAGCTGAGGTGAAGTACCTGGCAAGAGTGCAGTTAAGGGGTTAAAGAAGCCAATCGAAGTGAATGAAGTGTGCTCAAAATCATGTTTGCGAGTGTGTTAATCGGAGCTTTCGTGTCAATGTCTTTCTACCATCGAGACCTGAAAGCATCCTCTCTGCTTCCACAGAGCACTCCACCAAGGACAAGGCGAAGGAGAGGGAGAGAGAGGAGAGGGAGAAGAAGAAGGTCAAAGAACGAGAGCGGGAAAAGGAGAAGAAGAAGCACAAAGTGATGAATGAGATCAAGAGGGAGAACGGGGAAGTCAAGCAGCCGATTAAAGGTTTGTGAAAACACTCCAGCATGCATACTGAGTGAGTTTAGTAGGGGTGAAAAAAATATTTCCGTGATTGGTTAAACTGGTGATGGGTGAAAGCAGCACATTAAAACAGCTCAGCATGAGTTAGAAACATTTAAGGACATTAATATATACAGTGCAATACAGTATTTTATATAAAAGGGGATTGGTTGACTGCTGTGACAATTATTAACTAGTCTGATTATTTAGTTGGATATTTTATTAATACATCAGTTAATAATTTGTTTTTATTAAAACTAGAAAATACAAAATGAGATAATACTACAAATGTAAATGTTCTGTAGAATATCACTCACAGAGTAGCTGCAGTACACGTCAAAAACTGGAGTGAACTCATGTTAGAAACACGTACAGGATGTACAACACACTTTGCATTCCACACTGAGTTGCACTTAATCCTGAATTATATTTTCGCATATATAAGTGCAACCGCGACGTGTATTTTAGCTCAGTGGAGGCACACTAGAAAGCTGCTGCTAAGGTAACCAAACATTGACCCACTTCCACATGGTCCTGTACAGTAAATCATCATTATGTTTGTAAGACACTGTACACAGCGCACACAAAACACAACATTGCAGCAGCCATAAAGGGCCCAATATAGCACCGTATCTATGTGCTGGTGGGAAACTCCATTAGTGTGCCAGTGGCTGTAACTACTTTTTTGTGCTTTGAGAACTTGATCCCTGGCATTAGGGCGACCTTTGCACTGTGCTGCTCCTCACATGGAAGAAGTAGGTCTTATGGTTTATTTAGTCTGACCTTCTGACTCTGTGTGCGCGCTGATTTTGAATCTGGTAGCAATGATTGTAACAGGAGAAGCTGAGAGAAAAGCCAAACAGCATAGGCTACCCATGTTTCTAGTGCCAGCCTTTGTCTTTCCCTGTCTTTCCACTCTTGTTACTGCCCAGTCTTTGCCATCTGTCTGCTTCTTTGTGTTTTTCCTGTCCTCTTGTGTCTTTATCGTCCATCTTTCAGTCTGCTGTTGGCCTCACTTCAGTACAGCTATTTTAGCATGATTTTCACAAAAGTTTATCTTTGAGCAGGAAGAAAAAATTGACTGACAAAATAAGAATGAAAAAATATATTATTTCACCATCAGAACCCTATCAGAAGTAGTTTCTAGGTGTTTTTACTCCTCTTACAGTGTGGGCTCATTTTTCTCTGCAATATAAAGTCATACACATCTATGGAAACAGCTCAACTGAAGAAACTTGGAATCAAAATATGCATCATTATTCCTTGTGCCCACAGGTGTTGCCAATACTGGAAAAATAAACGGTGACTCTGCATAGTCATTGTTTCCATCCAAGTCTCCTATCTGCTCTGTAAACACAGCCTGCAGTTCAGCCAGAAAGTCACAGTTGTATTGGGAAGCACAAATTTTTTTCTTTTTTAGTGAGTCTTTTTGGAAAAAGCGATTTGTGTCTGACAAATTTTGGAATGAGACAAGTAGAATAATGTGATTGATTCAGTATCCACATTTTAAACTTGGATGTTGTTGCTTTTTTCCAACAAAAATGAAGGTTACATATGATTAGTTCAACAGTTCTTCTTGTTTTACAGCTTCTTGCTATGATAAATGCTCTAATTAAAAAATAAAGTAAAAAATAAGTAAAAATAAATAAATAAATAAATAAATAAATAAAATAACTTGTCTTTCTAAGCCGCCCTCAGGTTTTGGGATGTCAGAGGGTTAAATTATTCATCAAGGGGAAAACAGTTTGCTGGCCCCAGCAATGGGAATCTAGAATTTAGTGATGTTTTTTCTCAATAAAAATTGCTTGCATTTTACTCAGTAAGTGATTAATAAATAAAAACCGAGAATATACACACATACATACAAACACATGATGAAAACAACTATTAGTTTCAGCCCTAAATACACTTATCTTGATCTTATTTTTTTGTCTTGTGTGTTAGAGCCTGACTAACATGTGATCGCTGAGACCAGAGAAAAATGTAGCATGTAAAACACATGTACTGTAACTACTGTCTGCATGACTGCCAGCATTCAGTATACACAAGTACAGGTAGGTACAGCGTACTGCTGTATCTGTCTGGCTCTACTGTGTGCACACTTTATGAATGCAGTAGCGACTTTTATTGTTAACCTTTAGACAGTAGTGAATTATTTGCAGAGCTTTGTGACTGTAATCTCCACCTACCTCTGCGTGGGTAATCTGAGCTCAGCCATTTGTCAACAGTGGCTGTTTTCTTTTTAAGACTTACAGACTGACACACACACACACTATTCAGTGACATATACACAAATGCCAATTTTACTTTTATTGACATGATTTGTTCAAAAGCTCCTGCCAGACTGCGACTGTCTCATGCTGGTATGTCATGACCGCACTGTGACATTTCAAGGACTTAATAGTGCTTTAGCCACATACCATGACCAGTAACTGCAGATGAAATGACAGAGAGATCATTTGGTGCACTGTTCCAATCTTCCTACTTTGTTTTAAAACAGACATGGGCCCTCGCGGTCTCGGTTCATCTTCTCATTATGAGTGTAGAAGACAGGACTTATGAGAGACTGAGAGAATGTGTCAGCGTGTGTTAATCCTCCTGTCATCCTGCGAGAGAGTTTGATATTTAATCATGTGTGTTTACGATAATAGAGGCACACTGAATTTGATGGTGAGATTTTAAGGCTGAGAGAAGAGAAGGGGGTCTTCCCACCAGAGAGATAGTTTTCAGTCATGGTGAGTGTGGCATTTAATCAGAGTATTAGCTGTAAATGTTGGGAGTGACAGAGACACAGGGAGGCAAAGTTAGAAATTTAATCAGTGAGAGTGTTAAGTTTACAATTGAAAAGAATGACAGAGAGAGGGGCAGCCAGTGGAAACATGTATAGGAAATCAATAAACAGCAAACGACCATTCTGACACTAAGGCTGCTTCACTAACGCTGAGACTGTTTGTTTGTGCGAGTGTGGGTGTGTGCGTTTCACTGGGGAATTTATCTGACCTTAAACTGATCATGACCGTTCAGACAAGTGGTCAACTCTTTACAGATTTGTTTGGGTAGAGAAGAGAAGTGTCAGGCTGTAGACATATGGGTAATGTTCTTTTTTTAGATAATCAAAACTGTGGATATAGAATATTAGGTATTCATTTGAAATGTTTTTTAGAGCTGTTATCAGTGAGGGAACAGGTGGGAATTTACTGTCAGGAATCCCTCAACAGGACACACTGTGATTAATGAATCAAAACTGGCTGTTGCAGAATCAAATTGAGTTAAATGCTAAATAGATCCAAATTGAGTCAAATGTGAATATTTGTTGTGGATTCTGGCAAGAAAATGTATTTCGACTGTGATATAATATGGCATTCTGCAATGATAAACGCCACAGTGCCTGACTGACTGTGTATTTTATAGGCCTGATAGCAACACATATTCTGATAACAATATTTTGCACCATATTTGTTAAATTCACAGCATGAGTGAACACATTTGTGCAGAATGGGACATTTTACAGCTGAAAAGTAAACTTTTTAGAGCTTTCTGGTGGATAAACTGTGTAATAATGACAGTTAGGTAGTCAGTTGGATTCTGGACTGAGATGAAAGAACAGCTAAGAGTCATAAATTCATTGATTGTTGAAGGTGTTCTCTTTTAACAGCGTTTCAGTCTGGCGAAAAATCTTTCTGAAAATGTACAATTAGGTAGTGGTAGCCTAGTGGAGGTAGTGGTGGCTCAGCGGTTAAGGCTTTGGCCTACTAATTTAACCCTATTTACTTCAGGAGCGCCGTAGTGTGGCTGATCCTGCTCTGACCCCTGCTTCCTAACAAGCTGCAATATATAATTACTGCATTTTGTCGAGGGTAGCCCTGCTTTGCATATAGCAATTCTTTGCCCCAATACCATCTATTACAGTCATGGAATGTACAAACTCGGGTGTTATTTATCCCCCTCGTATCACCACCACTTGCCAAGAAAATACCCATTTGTAATCTTTTTTAAAAAAAATTCTAGTCATTACCAGACTGCCAGTGGAAATAAGAAATTGTTTTTAATGCTTACTTGGTGAAGTAAAGGTGCAAATGTAATTGATTGACACATATCTATTGCTTGCTTTCCTACTGCAACATCACAAAATATATTTAGTGAGCCTAGTATTTGTGTTGTTTGCACTGCTAGGCAACATCTAGTTCTAGTCTTACATAGGCAGTGCTGGAAAATGGTCTGGCTTCACCTTCTCTTTTATTCTGGTATAAGGGAAAAAACCCTCTGGCTTGTTTGTCTTCCTGTCAGCCGATCACAACTGTCTTGGGGGTGCTAATCCCAGAATGCAGTGACAGACCCCTGCAAAATAGTGGTGGGGGGATTGTTTTGGTGAAACATTTGCACACAGGGAGGTGAGCAGGGTCATTAAAAGGGCTAAATGACTGAAAGAACCAAGCAGGCCAGCTGTATTGCACGATTCAATTCTTCTGCAAAGCTTGTCACCTTCAGTATGTAGGATGCTGCTTGGATGTTGTTGTTGTTGTTTACAGTTGCTCAACGTGAGGGGTGTACTATGAAGCAGGATTAATAGATTATTAAGCGTCACTAAGGTGGCTCCCTTTTAACCTGCTAGATCACCATGGTAACTTATGCTGCAGTGCTAACCTGCTCTGGAAGAGGTTATGTTCAGAGCTTGGGATTTAAATCGTCTGTAAGCACCAGCCTTTCATCACTTCTTTTCCTGGGGGACTGTGTAATATCTGCAAACCTGTTTAGCTGTAACCTAGTAAACCCACTGAACGAAGCTGTGCAGTTACGACAGGCGAATTGAACGTGTTGCTTTGCCACAGGAACCTACAAGCATCCTGTTGTTGATTCAAAGATGCAGAAAAGATGTTTTTATGCTTTGTCAAGATTTGCTAGCAAGTGTGATTTACTCTACTAGTACTGCAGCTAATAGAACACACGTTATGAGATTGATTGGTCTATTGGTATTGACCCCAGAGCATATTCAATCAATATCATTAATTTCACTTTGATTTGGGCAAAAACTAAAGTGATTTCCACGTATCCTTCATTGTGGGATAGTGTCAGGTCTAAATGGGCTTCTTGAGTATCACGTTTAAATGAATGAAGTTTAATTTTGAAGAGCTCTAATGTGCAGCTGTCATGCTGGATCTAAGCAGATGTATTAAGAGTGCACTGAGTGATAAAATAAATTAACTTGCACGATTAGCAATTTTCCATCATCATTTGCAACAACAGTGCTTTTTGCTGCCGTAAAATTTTATGTCCCTCATAGCTCTCCATTATAAAATCCCCATTCCTCCTGACTGAAGTAGGCAGCACGCGATCGGTCCTTTTTATGTGGAAGAAAAGTGAAATGACGAATCAAATGCTTCCCTTTATTGAAAGGTGTACAGAGAGCCTGATGAAGAAAATGTGAAAAGAAAGCTGCTAACCACCAGTGTGATACGCGTTATCTATAGAGGTTTGTCAAACCAGCTTACGCAAAGAAAACCAAGCTGTGTCAGACTTGCTTTGTAATACACCCTTCTGGAGTTTTATAATCCTAACAAGTTTTTAAACTGGGAATGTAAAAATTTCATTGATGGCTGTGAATCCCAAGAACTGGGCATTGCTCGATAACTCTCCTTGGTCCGTACATCAGGATTGCATGCTACGTTAACCAATAACTGATACTAAAAGATACTAAATATTAGTGCTGTCAATCGATTAAAATTTTTAATCGCGATTAATCGCATGAATGTCATAGTTAACTCGCGATTAATCGCAAATTAATCGCACATTTTTTATCTATTCTAAATGTCCCTTGAATTATCATTTTATACGAGGAGGAGGCGGAGAATTCGCGTCAGCTGTGTTTAGTCATCAAGTGGTATTACAGACTGGATATGCTACGACGAGAACTCAGTTCATACTGACAACATACACATAACTCTGGTCTTGTCAGTTGTCATGCGGCACCCCAGGCCGCCGTCACCTGGCGGAGCATCTGCATCAGCGGCACGCGGTTCGGCACGCGGAAAAGGAGCCGACAGAAAGGCGAGCGAGAATATTGCTGCTGTACCACCACCAGCAGGAGATCCTGTCTGACTCCGACGGCGAACACCTCGCCCTCGACCTCGCCAACCATGCCCCCGCCCCACGCACCCCCGCCCGCGTTAATCTCGCGATAAAAAAATTGACGCCGTTAAAATTGATTTGCGTTAACGCGTTAATAACGCGATATTTTTGACAGCACTACTAAATATTAAATGACTCTGATCAAGGGCACGAAAAAAACTTGATTGGGGCATTGCTTGTAGCTATGTAGAATATTGTTATTATTGTAATACAAAAAGGGGAATTTATTTATTTATTTGACATATCTTAATGTCTACATTTGCAGTTTATTAGCACAAGACAGTGAAATTACATACTTACAGTTAATTCAAAATCTTATCACCATCAAACGAATTGATCATGTGTCACCAATGTTCTCTGTATCAGGCTGCTCTGTGGATTGATGAAGGTTGAGGTTTGGGAATAAACGTACGCGTGTGCATGTGTGTCGAGAGAATTGGGGGAGGGGTGACTTATGGGTTAAAAAGCTTTTGGATTAGTAGCCTGGGTATTGTACTGCAAATACCTCCTCTCTCTCTCTGTCTGTTGCTCTCTTTAATAGTCTCTCTCTCTCTCTATGCTGTTTTTCATTCTGTCTCATTCCTGCCTTATCTGGCATTGAACGTGTGTGGGGTACAAGTTAGACTGAAGCACTGTGTTTGTGTGTGTGTGAGGTGATGTTTGAATTATGCTGAGGCAGCAACACCTCTATCAGTGCGACTCACGTGTGCTCACCAATATACAGTAAATGTCTACGTGTCCGCTTGTTTACACAACAACTGGGCAAGAATGAACCAGGCGAGTTTGCAAATTGACATGCCCTGACACGCACACGCTCGCAGACAAACGCATACAGTAGCACTGTGCATAATTTTACATGTTCCACTTTGTCCTGCCTGAAGCGTTAAAGAGATGGACGTCCATGTACAGCATTATCTCTTTTCAGATATGCCACTGGAAAGCGCGTTTCCTGGCTTAGTCATATCTGCTTTTCTTGATGGATTTCATTTCAGGGCTCTTCAATTTATATTATGTATACACCGCAGGAGATTCACACCATCTGGGAAAAGCTATGAGTCATCTGTCTACACTTGCTTAAAATAGTTAGTGCTCATTATTTTCAGTTTTGTTATTTTACAAAAAGGGAATTTAGCAGGTGTCTGCTTGATTTAATTTGTAAAAACTGAAAATAAACAAAAGTCTTGGGAGAAGTTTGCATTTTCTTGTCATTGTTGCTTTTCTGTAACATGTTTTATCATACTCTAGAGTGTAATCTGCGCCTTATTTCCTGTTTTCCCCATCTTGTTCACCTTACTTTATTTTTCTGAGCTGTCGTCATTGTAAGAGGATCTCATTTACTGTGAGTCCGTGAAAAAATCTTTTCTCACAGCCTGGAGGTGGCGGGTAGAAGTTTTGGTTTGTTGATCTATCACACTTCAGAAAACAGCCTTGATAGATTCTTACAAAGCTGCCTTGGAGCCTTTTCAAAATTACATTTTTTCATATTTTGTGTTGATGTTTTAAGAATGCTTTCTCCTGTAATAAAATGTTTTTCCCCCTTCTCCCTCTCTCTGTCACTTTGTCCAGATGAAAAAGAGAAAGCCAAGATCAACTTAGAGGAGCTGCAAATCAAAAAAGTGAAGAAGAAAAAGAAGAAGAAACACAAAGAGGGGGAGAAGCACAAGCGAGTGAAGATGTACCACCGCTCATGCCAAACCGTTTGTGCCGGCCTGCTTCTCCACCCTGGTTCCTCTTCTTCTCCAAACTCTTCCTCCTCCGAATTAACAAACAACTCCTCCCTGTCTCCGTTTAAGTCCCCTCTTCCCGTTTACCCTAACAACAAAACTCATCTTGTGCCCTCTTCTCCACCTCTTGCCTCTAAATCCCTCTTTAACTCCTCTCTCCCCAACTCTCTCAACTCTGCATCGTCCTCCACCAAGACGCCTCTCCCTTCCCCGACCAAACACCACCTGCAGTGCACCTATCCTGGCATGGCGGGTCTGGAGTTCGCTCCCTACATTCACATAGAGAACCAGCCTAACGGAGGGGCCCTCGTGGCTCACGCCTACACCTCCCAGCTCTCTTCTCTCTCGGTAGACCAGAGGCAGAGATTCGCCCAGGAGTTTGTCACCTTGGCTTTCAGTGAGGACTCATCCCAGGTGCAGCATACATATCGACCAGATTGATCCATGAATGTTGTGGTTAGTGCAGCTGCAGTAGAGCACCTGCAGCTGGAAAACTCAATTAATAGCTTCACCTCTGCTTTTGTTCTATGTAATAATTAGTCTAAAGTAAATAGTGTTCATATAATACCTGTAAAAGTGTTTACAGTTACCTGATATATATAAAACCATCAGCCTTATCTAAAGTGTAGTCTTGACTGTGTTTCGCAGGCCGCTCATTATGTCATGGGAATTATCCACGGGGAAGCCAGCTACTTACCGGACTTCTTGGACTACTTCTCATCCAAGTTCCCATCAGCTCCAGTCAAAATGGAAATACTAGCAAAGAAGGACATAGAAACCACCACTATGGCTAATTTCTACTCTCAGGTCAGTCAGACACAATCACAAACAAAAGGGGAGCACTGACTTGATAGAGAATATATGCATGATGTGGGTGGGACGTTAGAGGAACAGATGTACACAATTCTGCAACTATGCTGACAAAGATACTCATGTGAACAGATTTCGCTTTTGCTTATTCATTTCTGGAGTTGTAGAGCCAGAGAGCACACAGCAGATGGTGAGCTATCAGACATGAAAAATCCACCAAAAAAGGTCTGAAGTCCAAAATAGCAAGTGCCAAATGCTTTCAAGCTATTTTCTGTCCTTTGTATCACAACTGTCCATGAACACAGGACCTTTTGAGGAAGTTTAAACTGAGATTTGCTTCCTTTGTGCAATAGGAGTTTGTCTGTTGCCACCGTGGCCAGAGAAAGTAGTAAAACTGTCTTCAGAGGATTGTGTTTTGATGAAGCCATATGATGTAATATATGGCTTCATATGTTACATCGTAATAGGTGCGTTTGAAGGATATAAGATAAAAGGCATTTGCTGCGAGGAAATATGACATGACACAGATAACACTGTCTACACAGCAAATTTTGTTTTCAAACTTTCTCACATACGCAGGCATGCAGACACAGGAAGAGGTGGAGGCTTGCAAATTAAAGCCTGTCATTTTCTGTTGTACACACATAGACAGATGTGTGTATTCACACACTGACACCTTAGTTTCTGTGGAAAATGTGTCATGTTGCTTGCTCTGGTGTGGTGCAAGGAAAACCTTCATTGTTAGTGAATGGAGTTTGGCTCGAGATTTTTACAGCTCTTGGCTGCCGTGTTGTGTTTTGTTTTTGTTTTTTACAAATTCAGCTTAGCAGCGATGCATCTGGGTGTGTGGTGTGACCTTTGTGTATATATTGTCTTTCTGCAAGCTTTTGGGTGAAACATATTTTGCTGGTCGATGACTTCTCTGTTCTTATACTACGTGAACACAGAGTTTAAAAATGGCTTCACATCTTGGTCAGTGTTTTGTTCATGTCAGTTAAGTTCAAGAAAAGTATTACTTTAATGAATTAGAGCTGCAGTGATGATTGGTTGTCAGCTGTTTAAGTCATTTCTGACTATTTGAATATGCCATTAAATGAAGAGTTTTTTTATAAGAGAAAACTTGAAATCCTCAGAGTCTGTCTTTGAGCTATTTGAATATTTTCTGGTTTCTTTGTTCCCATATGACAGCTAACTAAAAATCTTTAGATTGTGGACAAAGGACCTTGGAGGATGTCATTTTAGGCTGTGGAAACTAACGCTACACATTATTTTTTGACATTTTCTGACATTTAAATGACCACAGAACTGATCGAATAAGAAAATGATCATCAGAGGCAGTGAAAATAATTGTTATTTGCTGCCGTATAATGAATATTAGAGTTTTAGTTCAGTTGGTATGCAGTTGTGTTAAGAGTTTAGTCGAGTAAGGGAAAATGATGCTTTCAAGAATATTTCCATTAATAGTTTTTATTCTTCGATTTTCGTCATACAAAATACAGCTAAAACTAAAACTCAGTTAATATTAGGTATGACCACCATTTTCCTTTAACATGGCAGCTGTTCTCACTATACTTTCACATGGTTTTTCAAGATACTTGTCAGGTAGGTTGTTCAGAGGATCTTGGAGAACTTAACATAGTTCTTCTGTGAACTCATGCTGTCTCACTTGCTTCTAACTCTTCATGTAATCCCAGGCCTACTCCATCATGCTGAGATCAGAGCAGCCAGACTGTCTGTTGCAGAACTTCCTGTTCTTCTTCTTTTGATTATGAAGAATGCCTTGGCATTGCTTGATGGTCAGTACCAGCAGTTTTTGTCCTTTAAAAGTGAAGAGTAATGAAGAGGAAAGGCCGATGGAAATCATGTGAGAAGTGAAAAGAAAGAAGATGCAAAAGCGATGAATGGAGAGATGGGTGTACAGATTCAGGGAAAGATTTTGTTATAACAAGCAGGGATGCACCACTAGATTTCAGATACAGTCATTTATTTAAATATAGCTGCTGCACACTGTATTATAAATTGTTTTTTTGTCTCTGTCAATTATTTTCTTGATTTTTATCTGAAATGTCAGAAAAAGGTGTGAAATTTGTGGAATCAGTGTTTCCCAAAGCCAAACATGATATCATCAGATGTATATTTTTGTCTACAAACCAAAGATATCAAGTTTATTTTCATAAATGTGTAAAGACACCTATATATATATATATATATATATATATATATATATATATATACACACACACACACATATAAGCACCAGCAGTCAGATCTTCTCCACTTTTTATTCTTCAAAGTGTTACTCAGACTGATTAGTCGATTTACACAATAGTTGGCAATTAATTTAGTAGTTGGCAACTAATCAATCAACTCTACACAGTGTTGTGTTTTGACAGTTTGAATGCCAATGACAGCAGCTTACCACTGTTATTAACAGCACCCAGCTCACTCTATGAGCTCCACTACACTAGCCTAAACAACATAGTGTTGACCTTTTTGAACTGTGTGTATCAAGTATCAGTAGATGCCAGCTGTTGCAACTTACAGATAATAACAGTAGCACCTCAGGAAGTTACCATGCTGTTCCATTAATATGTGTTGATATAATGCTGACAAGCAATACTCGCTCATTTTGAATGCTATTTACAGAGCATGAGGCCTGTTTTTGGAGTGCTTAGATAAGTTTGAGGTGTTTCCTTCTTTTGTTTGAAATTGTCTGTGATGCTATTTGTGTTGTAGTTGTCTAACTTGGTCCTGATCACGCAGCTAAAAACATAAAATATCTCCATACGTGAGTTACAATCTGACCAGTTGCTGCACTTGTACTGGCTGCTGTCACTCCACATGTTGTTGATTATCATCCAGTGTCTCCAGCATCTACAGTACTTTTATTACTTTCTGTCCAATAGATAAACAAGTAGGTCACATTTTCCAAAGTAACACTTAATGTGGCATTCCTAATGAAAAATACAGAAAGTAAAGAAAAGGATGAAGGGACACTAAGGGAAGGATTGAGATAGTTTGAAGGAAAAGACTGGATGCCTGCCGTGTGCATGAACAAGTTGTATTGTTGTGACTTTAACCATCTGGTCGAAGCATCTGCCTCCATCTGCTCAGCATTAAACAGCTTTTGGCATTTGTACTGATGTCTGATTCTTACACAACATTATCAACAACAGCAGAGTTATGTACAGTGCGCATTTGGGCTTTGCTCTCACTTTACTGCTACTTAATCTTAGTTTCAGTTTCAGTGAGTAAAAAAGGAAATGGAGAGCTTGAGGAGGTAATTCCTAGTGAATAAAGAGGCAAACGGTGACAACAAAACATGAAGAAAAACCATGAGGCTAAATCAGACAAAAACTGAAATAGATGAGAAAAAGACATTGATATAAGAAAAGACAAGTGACAGAAAAGGAACCGAGAGGATGGAAAAGCAAGAAGTGAGTTGCAGGCTGTGAGAGATGACTGCTGTCAGACAGGTGGCAGGTTCACAGTATTTCAGGCTAGAGAGTCAGAACCAACACAAAAAGGTGTTTTCTTCTCTCCTTTTTAAAACCGAAAGTACAGGAGCAGCTGCGGTGTCACTCACTCCTCAATAAATGTACTAAACAACCTTTTGAGGAAAACTGGAAAAAACAAGAAAAGTGTGTGTGTTGTTGGTCTGGACAGTCTTCTCTGTGTGCAGCTACACAGCTAGATTTCTTCATTTAGACTTGTCCCATGTCTATAGTTCACTAATGAAAAGCCTTTTGTTGCCCCAAACCTCCTGAGCGGCTTTGTACTGAGATACTGCCTGGTCTTTTTCAGTGTGAGCGCAGGCAACACCAGTGACAATACAGTCTGAGTGTGTATGTATCTGTGTGTGTGGTGCTACAGGGGATAGATCAGTTTATGCGTTCTGTTGCTCTCCTTCTTTTTTTTAATGAAATATTCATAATCTTGTGTGTATTTCTTTCTGTTTCGGTCAGCTTTGCCCCCACAAACACATCCTTGATCTCAGCATGAGAATTTGAATAAATTCAATTTGGAAAATGAACAAATTAAACATCTAAAGTGTTTATTGTTTAAATTTTGATTAAACTTTCCCTGCAAGACTGTGTCCCTAGCTGTCTCTTTAAGAGTAATGTTCCTTGCAGGGCTAACGTCATTGTCCACTGGTCTTGTTAATTTTTTCCTCCCTCCTAGCTCTCAGCAGTGACCTTGGGAAGTAGACATACAGTCTACGCGTACACACGCAGATGTGAGCATGCATACTGATAATATATATACACAGGCGCAGGTATACACACTGACAGATTAATGGTTTATCATCCACATTTTTTCCTCTACCTTTTTCTCTCTTCTTAGCTCTCCATCTTTTTTGTGTCTCCCTCCCTCTGTGTTCGTCTGTCACTCTCTCTCTCTTTTATCTCTATGTTTCTGCTCTGTTGTTTGGCTCTGTGTTCCAGCCATAAATGACTGGACTGCTGCTTTGTATATGGTTGTGTGTGTGTGTGTGTGAGCAGATGGGAGAGGAATAGACGGACAGAAAATTGCACTTGCTTGCAATGTTTTTGTTGTTTGTGCTAAATTTTAATATGTGGACTCCTGGAGCATGAGACACAATCACCCTCACACCTTTCCACGAGCAACTTACATAAAGTAATTGATAGCGAATAGCGTGCGACACAGTATGTTTGATGTTCAAAATGTGACTGCAGGCACGGAAGTTGTTTTGCTGCTTCTCGGGCTGTGTGGCTGTATTTTGTATTCAGTACCTGTCTGAAGCCATTTTCAGTGCTGGTAAGGATTATGGAAGATTACAGCACTCCATTTTCTCAGGGCAAGCACAGCCCAACAGTCAATACATGATGTGCTTGGACAGTGAGGTAATTTGGTCTTTCAACTAAAAGTCACTGAGTGTAATGATGCAGTTACGACATCAGAAGATTATTGCAAAACAAAAGAACAGGATTCTGCTTTTTATTGTTTTGTTAATCTGCACTCAAACTGTGTTAGTGTGCCTGCGCTTGTAGCTGGGCGTTCACAACGTTGCACCGCTGGCACAGTGAGCATGCTCAAGAATTCAATTTTTAACTTGATAAATTTGTAAACTTATTGCAATAGGCAAGAGAAGTGAGCTTGAAAATTGTGCAAGAAATGTACTTATTCTGAAAATTGTTGCATTTAATTGAGATATTTTTTCTGTGCCATCTGTAAGAAAGAATTTGAGACTGTAGAAGCCATTTTAGATTTAGATTTGTAGTGAATAATTTGATATTGTTTGGTAAACATTTGAATACTAGTTGTAAGTACCTAGAGATACCCCATAATAAACAAAAGAAACGGTGATCTACATCTAACATGCAGAATACTAGCAACAATTTTGATTGGTCGTGTATATAACCTACAGATTTATCCACACACACACGATTGCAACTCAGTTCACAATCTCTTCACTAAATATGAGTATTTTTTAATCAAGTCTTTTTGTTGCACAGTATTATTGAAGTGCCCCTTTGCATTTCACTGCCCTGTATGAACATGTGACAAATAACAACTCTTGAATTTTGATGTTATTGCGCATGGTAATGTTAGACAGTCATAATAATGAGGCAAGACTAAAACTGTGTTTGTGTCTCTGGAAAATCCCATTTGTGTTTTTGGTGGTCTTCATTTAATAGGCTTTCTAGTGTTTCACGGTTTTGGGCTAAACATCATCGCAGCTCACATTGTTATTTGTCAGCTCACCTAACTTGAGTCTCCTTCACTGTAGGTGTCCTGCTTTAAAATTGGGACACAAACTAATCTGGAGGAAATGCTGTTGCACTCGGCCTTCAAACCGTCTCCAGTAGTGTTTAAAAAACAAGCCTAAACGTTGGCATCACATCAGTCTGGTGATAACTTGGACTTAAAAGAATGTATCACGTAACAAAAGAAATTGAAGCGACTATTACGTTATTTTTAATTAAAGTACGCATTCACATTCTTCTCTTTGTAGCTGAGCCAAGAGAGAGATTATGAAAGAAAAGTGTGTCCGATTGTGCTGGAGGCACCAGTCAGCAGCCAGAAGCTTTGTTGTGACGCAGGGACAATAATAGACTAATACACTTAGTCCTCTCCAGTCTGACTGGGCATAATGATTTAAAAAGTGAGACGCAGAGAGCTGGGAAAGAGAGAAAAATGAACGCAGACTCACAGAGATCAGAGAGAGGTCAGAAAGAGCTTTGGAAGTGATGGCATGGCATGAACTCAGCTAGAGAGGGTTAAGGATGAGTTGATGAAAGAAAGGGAAACGAAATTAACAAGTGGGTGAACCAGAGACGGAAAGGGGAGCAGGAAAGAGAGAGGATTGATCTAATAGACTTCCCACCAGGGATGGGAATATTATGAAGGGAAGAAGCAGAGGAGGAGATGGAGAGGCTGACGGAGACGAGAGAAAAATAGATAATATTGGTAAAACAGAAAGTGGAGAGTGTGTTTACACACACGTACACCGAGACGAGAAAGGACTGAAGTATCTCGAAATGTATGTCTCAGGAAGTCGTCACGTTTCTTGTTTCTTTCTAATACACTGCACTTAACAAAGACAAGGTGTGTGTTTGTGTTCTAAATGTGTGAGTGAACCACTGACTGTTAAATTTATCTGTTTATTTGAGACACAAGTAGTGTTTCCTAATACTCCTTTTGTGATGGTGAGAGACTGTTCTCTTTGCAAACAGCGTGGGGGTTATTCAGCTGTTAAATTATGCATATGTAAACACGCACACACACACACAAACACACAGAAATAGACACTCGTAAGCACAAACACAATTATAATCATGCAGCAAGATGAACGCATACACAAGTACACACAAGTACTGTGGCTAAGAAACATGGAAGCCAGCTATTACTTGTAAGCTTGATGGCATTTGAATCCATGTGTGCACACAAACACGTTTTCCTCTCGGTATCTAGGTCATTGACTCAGTGAGACTATTTAAAGTTGTGTTTATATGTGTGGAGTGAGTATTTCAAGCTTTTAGTCATCATCATCTTGTGAGGATATGAAACGGTGTCGGGGCACAGATGCAGTGAAATGAAGTGAACAAACGCAACAAACAGCCATGCGACCCGGCCCACCCATGCACGATGAGCTCACTTATTTAGTTAATTTAACACGAATTAAGCGCCTGTGGGCAGTTATTTGATCTGCATGTTCAGACCGATTTGTAAGGGCACATGCTGTCATTTAGAGGCTTACTTAAAGGCATTTTTTAGAAGACACCTGCTACTTGCTTACACATTCTTCTAGAATTGCCCTCAAAGTAGCTGTTTGGAGATCTGGTGCCTTCCTCAAAGACGCACCTGGGAGCCGCTAAGAACCTTCCCCTTCAGTCTTCTTCCAATTTATTGTTCAATCTTCATTACTTCCCTCCTCCCATCTTCTCTAACCTGCCTCATCTCTCCTCTTCCCACCTTGTCACAATCCATCTCTCAGCCTCCCTTATTCTTGTCTCTTTAACATCTCTACCTTTTACTTATCTGATGTGTCCTCTTCCGCTGTCAGCCGTCTCTCCCTTATCCCCATTTTCTGTGCTTACTCGCTCTTCGCCTTCTAAAAAACTGCAACCACGTTATCTTCATTTTCACCTAATTACCCTTATCCGTCCTTACTTCCCTTGGAGTCATTTCCATCTTCTCCTCTATTTTTTCACTCATTACATTTTTGTCGTCTCCTCTGCACTCGCGGTGTGTCTTTCACAGCTTGTCTTCGTAAACTTTCTTTCCCTCTGCTTCTCACCACTTCTCTCCATCTGTCTCTTCCCCTCATTCCTTCTCTCCTGTGTATCCTCGCTCTCCTCCCTCTGGTCTGCCTCTCTTCCCCCCTTCTCTCTCCCTTTATCTCTGCCTTGTTGTCAAGTGGTGACTCACTAGAGGCGAGCAGCCAAGGATTTGGCCAACGCACATGCACACAAATACACACACATCCTGATCAGCCAAGAGTACAGCATGCAGGCCACATGCTGCACGTACTGCGCACACAAAGACACTGTTGAGGGCCAAGGGTATGCGAGACGGGTTAGACACACAGTCGCACAAGCACGACGCTCTATCAGCCAAGTGAAAAGCAGCAAACAGTCTGAGTCACACCGGTGGAGCAGAAACATCAAGTGAAACCGCCAACACACACACACACACACACACAAACACACACACATACAGTGTCTATTTTGATACCCAGTAATGATTAACGGCTTCCATGTGTGCTTTTCCCTCCAATTCAGATTTTCGAGTGTCTTGTTTTGTGTTCCTCTCAGTCCCACTGGAATCAACAGAATTAGAATACATATACATTATATAACCATTGTTTGTTTTTTTGTACATTTTTTAACAGTCTTATATAACTATACACCAAGAACAAAATGTTACTAACACTTTCAGAATTCAGAAACTATTACCACCTATTAACTGAGAAATTAGATGTTACCTAAAATTACCTAGGGTATAAATCGAATCAAAGAGAAAAACACACTTTGGTATTATGAATGCAACCTGTAAAGAAGGGTGTTTGCAGAAATGGCTTTATTTTAAGGGGGTGCTTGTCAAAAAGTTTGCAAATTAATGCTCCAGAAGATGACAGATTGAAAATGTTAGGCGTGTATTTTAAAATCTGGGTATCCAAGAAGAAGTGAGATGCAGAAGCCATATCTTTCATATGCAGGCATGGACACTCTATAATGCCTGTGTGGAAGGATGCTGCAATATTTTAAAGATTAAGTATACATGTCTAACATGAAGTGAATAAGCGACCATTAAACTGCAGTTAGTATCACCATGTGTGATGTTTCGTTTCCTCCTGTGGTCCTTGTTAGGGAGAGAATGTGGTTTCTACACTATAGCTGAGCAGGAGTGAAATAGTAGACAGAGGGAATATATCAAACTGAAAATCTTTGTCCATTTTTTTAGATGTGTGTAATATTGTAGTGCTGATTTACAATTTGATGGTGAAACTGATTTGAAATTCTATGTGTAATAATGTAATGCCTTTGTGTTCTGCTCAGTAGAGAAGATGTTTGTGCGCTCTCAGCTAAACACTGAAGATTTTATATGAAAATTCACGTGTGCTTTTCACCTGCACCAGTTTAAGAACTGAGCTCTTGCTGTCTGATTGAACATAGTAATCAACCTCACTTGGGTGAAAATAAGACTACAGTGACATTGTGTAATCATTTCCTCATTGTGTGCTTGCTGCAGGTGAAGAAGACGTACAGTCATGGTACATACAGAGCCGGGGCAATGAGACAGATCAGCCTGGTGGGAGCCGTGGACGAGGAGGTCGGGGATTATTTCCCAGAATTCCTCGGCATGCTGGAGGAGTCACCTTTCCTGAAGGTGAGTCTGGACGGGATGAATGGCAGTACGGTAATCCTAAATGGCAGCAAAATGGATGAGTGGATAGATAATAAGAAAATGACACAAGGATTCAAATGGAAGCGCAAGATTTGTGTTTAAATTGCACTGCATGGAAGATAATCTCCAAAACATTTGTGTCAGCAGTCCGACTAAATAGTCTTTCACATTCACACTCTAATTTTCACTGTTGTTTGTAGTGAAATGCTTGCGGTGTAGAGCAAAGCTGAAGTGGGCAACGGAATATAATACAATAAGGATTGGATTTTAATCTGCTTTATTATAACCAGTATTGATCCCTTAAAATTTTGCTTGGTCTGCATCAATACTCATCCTCTGGGTTCAACTTGGGACATCCTTATTAAACAGTTATTGCTTCTTACTCTCAAAGCATTCATTTTCATCATGTGCTACTATTTGTTTCAATAAATCTAAAGGAAACTCAGCTGGGCTCTGATTGTTACAGTAACATTGTTGGAGGATTAGTAGAGATGCTGTGTGACTGTGCAGGTTGGCACTGTCAGACAACACCTCTACACTGTCATATAAAACAGGCTTAGCTGCATCTCAGAAATATCCTATTTGTTATAAATGTTTAGTCATGGATGCATTAGCTAAAACTAAAATTAATATTTGGATGCATTTACACCACTGATCATTTGGAAATAACATAGACAGAACAGATGCTAGACACAAACATCGACAACAGACCTAATATTCTCAGTGGTGGCTGGCAAACAAGAGGCGTTAAGTGGTGTGTCAAGTGATTTGATGCAGTTCCCAGTTTCGTTTCAGGAAAGTGGTTCTCTTTGAAGACGTCTGTGCAGGAACCGACCACCAAAAATACTGTGTTTACTGCCGTCCCTAAAATGCAGGAGTGACAAGCTCGTCTTCTGTTTGCTATTCTGTGTTGACACTTCAAATCTCCTGCATGCAGTGTGGAGGAGTGGCGTCGTATGCTGAATATCAAAAGACGCACATCCTCTGGCACTTCCTATCTATCTGCAGCTTTGGCTCTGATTTGACACCCTCTGAAGCATCTTGGGTGCCAGTGACAAGTTTTGCCAGGGGAGCAGTGTCTTGTGCTTGAGATTTTCTTTTTGGGAATAAATAAGATACTTGATGAATTGCTTAATAGCCGATAAAATGTGGAGAGTGCTAACATGCTGCTTTGATTTTATTCCCTCACGTCTTCTGTCTGTCACTTCCCCCCCTCCTTTTTTCTCTCGTCGTCTGTCTGACCTCAGCGGACTCTTCCGTGGGGAACGTTCTCCAGTCTGAGACTGATGAGTCCCACAGAGAGCGACGACGGTCCTATAATGTGGGTCAGACCAGGAGAACAGATGATACCTGTAGCTGATATACCAAAGTCTCCTTTTAAAAGAAAACGGTAAGCTCCAGTAATAAACTGTGCTCCACAGTTTGCAGAAATACACTCACAAATGAAGCCAGTGAATAATTCCAGAGACAGATAGAATTAGCAGGGATTTTGGTCTTTATGAATGTTGTTTGTACTGACTACAAGTCTCAGTGGTGTGTTTGTATACCTTACTGAGCCAGCTTTCCTCTGTACTCTCCGTGCTGCCCATGAGGACTGATTATGAAAAACAGTAACACACTTGCCAATTTGAAGCAGCAGCCGCGGTAGCAGCGTGAAGCTTTGTTGTAGCCCAACAGTGCCGGATGAGGCAATTACCCCCTCTCTGTTTGTCCGTGTCACAGTGTCATTGTTGCTCACACGTAGGCTCGCTCTCAAACACACATGATTTCTGTGAGTCGGACCATGAGAGAGAATGTGTGCATGTTTGTGTGTGATATGTGGCCCGCCGCTCAGATGAGATCATCGTTACATCAGACGCTACTTCACATGGCAGCCAGCCAAACATGGGACAATGCACACCGCACACATTCCTTCCTCGCTTCATTAATTTCTCTCTTATGTCTCTGGTGATTAGTCACCACATCAATTGTTATGTTTTTTTTGTAAATAGCTCGAATAATTATTCTTTATTCAGTAACACCGTTTTTCAAGTAATCCTGCCTCTGAATTATGAGGATTTAGGGCTTTTAATTTTTCTCTTATTGTAAATTTTAAATCTCTGGGTTTTTGACTGTTGGTTAAAAATATTTGGTCACTTTTTTGTATTTTATAACCAAACAAATGATTATTGTGCTAATTAGCAGCTGTATTTGGTTGTTTTTTTTTCTTTCATCTCAATTAACTGATTTTATGTTTGCAATTGAGGATATAATAAAGGAATTAAACCTGCTTTTTTCATACAGTATGTTACACATCTGTACATGTTTCGGTGTTGTTGGTGTGGGCGGCTGAGACGCTGTTTGAAGGAAATGTGTGTGACGTTGTGAGTGTTTGTGTGTCCAGCTGTCAGACACACTCGTGTAACAGCTGGGACTGAGCACATCTATTTTCATAGAGATGCAGATGGACAGATAGAGAAAAGGATTCTCAAACTGTTGCCTCTTCTTTCTGTTGAGTCTGGTCTGGTCATGCCATCAGTTGATTACAATTTATCATTAGAAATGATTATAGAGTGACAGCTACAAACCAATGAGTGCTACATCTTTACCCGTCTTTTCTTTCCTCCACTCCTGCCTATTTCCTCAGTCCTAGTCCTCTTGCCACCTCTTAATATCTGCACTGTCTCTCTCTCTGTTTCTCTTACAGTCTGTCTTCTGCTTCATCCTCTTGACCTCTCATGCTTTAAGTTGATTTATTGCAGAGTTACTTTGCTGTTGTTTGCGGGAACTCTGAAGAAAGCTCACATATTAAAAATGCCATAGCTGTGCGTGTGCTGTTGTTTATGTCTGTCAGTGTGTATAAAGAGAAAGACATAAAAACAGAAAGAAATATGGTGAGGTGTAGAGATGGAGAGGACGGGATCCTGTTTGCAGTGAGTCCTTGGCTGCAGTTTGACTGTGTGTTGTTTTGAAGGAAGAAATGCTGCTTGTTCGTGGACAACATCTCTTCTTTCTCTCCGTGGTTCCAGTGAAAAGGTCAAGCTGCTGTGCACTTCTGACAGTGCTGAGACTCTAAGTCTGAGAATTGAGCTTGATTATAGTGGTCAGACGATGAAAATAAAACCAAAATATTTCGGCTTTTGGTGAAAGACCGCCACGCTTCCTGGGATTTACAGTAATTGCATAGTAACAGGGACAGCAGCAGGAACCATGCCCAGCGCCAGTTGCAAGCAGGACATAGGCCGATGAGGGACAAAATATTCCTGTGTGATGAATGATTGAGAGCATGTGATGTTATTTGGGCGATAAGAGGTCGTTTTAGTGCTACTAATTCTGAAACAAAGAAAATAATTGGGAAAAATTGATAAGTAGATTGATTTAAAAAAAAAAGGTTGTTCTCATGATTGGCAATCATTTGAGTTATTTTATTTTTTAATACAAAACGAGCAAACTTTTGTAGAGTGGCATTTGCAGCAGTTTTAGAAAAAACCTAGAAGGTAGTTGCAACATGATTTTCAAATTGTAGAGCAGTACTTAATCCTACAAAGCAGAAAATGAGGATGCTTCGGGTGACTACAAAATGTAAACGATCAAATTATTGATTTTCTAACAGGGTATCCTTATTCTCCATAATACACTCTATAGTGTTGCACAGTGTTCGCATACTACAGAGGTATTGTAATGCTCTGCTGGAAAAATCAATCGTTTTGACGATTTTACTACTACCAGTACTTTAGGGGTGAGTGTTTCAGTAGATGGCATTTATCTAGTTTTCTTGGGGGCATTATCCACTTTAATGATCAGTTATTGTCTCCCTGCATGCAAATGTTCCACGACAACATTTCCACTTGTCACTGTCTTAAGAGAAAACGAAGCCGCATCCTTCGCTCAGCTCTGCCCGAGATTATTGTGATAGGTTTAAAGAAAATACAAACAAGCCAGAGTGTTTTTCTCCTATAGCAGACTGACAGTGTGGTAGAGAATGGGTTGGCAAAGTGAGACTACTGTCATTGTGACAAAACAAGAGGCATAGCTGCAAATACAAGTGTCCTTGCCAGCTGTCCACAAAATAGATGCACAAAACAAAATGTGGTAGTACTCCACTTACAGCTGACAGTCAGGGTTAGCCCACGGACACAACAAAGCTCTGGCAGACTGTTAAAAAATGTACCTATGTAGACTGAGAGAGCAAACAGCATCCCTTGTTCAAAGGATTCAAAGAGCGACAGGTTAGCTGATGTGATACATGACAAATAAATCAGGCCTATGTCTTCAAATACAAGTCAAGAGAGGGTCATTAATTCAGTGGCAAGCAAACCTTTTTGCCCCATCAGAGTTTGAC
This sequence comes from Dascyllus trimaculatus, assembly GCA_024666655.1. NCBI lineage: Eukaryota > Metazoa > Chordata > Actinopteri > Pomacentridae > Dascyllus > Dascyllus trimaculatus. The sequence goes on from CM045465.1 coordinate 13,558,683, forward strand.
GAGGCACTTGAAGACGATGAAAACTGTTATTTGGCTGTATTTTTGTAGCTTATTTACCAATGTGGTCACAATTGCGGTACGCAAACGCAGCGTTCATACTGGCAACGATAACTCACGTTTCCAGAAGCCGCTAAAATTAGGCATTCACAAGTGTGCAGATCAGCAATACCAGTTATAATGATCCACTGAATTTTCCCACAGAAAGAGTGAAAGTGGGTTATTTTGTCTTATCTGCAGGGATTTAAGCTTTTATAAGCTGCAGTGTGACATGAAGGTGGAGAGACGTGAACATGTAAAGAGCTGATTCCTCCCGTTCTGGCTGGATATGAAAGTGTTTGAGCACACTATGGTACAATAATTTCCTCCTGTGGTTTTATGGCTTCTTTTCACATCCTCTGCTGCCTTGCAATGACATAAGGTTAGTTGTTGAAAAAGAAGTATTTAAAGTTCCATGCTCTGATTTATTCCATTATATTTCCTGATGTCTTTGCTGTGGCGTTGTTTCATTATCTGTATCTATATATTTAGGCAGAACAACACAAATACTCTGCTATAGTTATGATTTTTTTAATCAGGTGCTGGTAGGATCAAAGAGAAGAGTTACATAACTACAGTAATTCACAGATGCACAAAATGCATATCGTAAAATTGTCACCAGCAATGACTTCTGCCTGCTTTATATTCATGAACACATTGGACTTGCATTGCAGGTGTATTTGAGGTTTAATTGAACTCTGACGACCACATCTGGTGGAAAAACAGATCGGTGTGACTTTAAAATGTACATTAGCAGTATTTGTCTTTGAGAAGGTGGTTTCCTCTGTCTTCTCCTTAAACTGTTTTACTGCCTTATCCCTCGACGCCCCACCTCTCTCCTTCTTTATCCCCTGTTTCCCTCCATCATCTCAGCACTCATCCTGCCACTCATCTGTTCCTCATCTCTTTTCCTCCTTTTCCCACTTCATCCGGCCGCGCAGGCATCTGTCCTGACAGTTTGGTGCAAAGACTTGCCGTACATACTAAAATACACGGTGCCAGAACAACAGGACCTCACATATAGAGGATATTTAAAGAACTATAGCTGCTGTTAGACTTTCAAATATCATCCTAGCTGCTGCACGTTCAGCACTCCTCCCTTTGCGCTCTCTCTTTTCACTGTTTCACTTACCAGCTTTCCTGGTTTTACATTTATTACTGTCAGCCTGCAGTCAGCTCAGACACACTGAGCTCCGTGTGCCTGTGTGTGTGTTTTCATCTCTCCCTCCGCTCTCTGTACTATTTTCCTCTGCTCCTTTCTTCCTCTTCCACCAGCTCATGCCTCTCTCCTCTTATCTCTGAATGAATGAACGCACAATTCAGTGTTCAGCACGGGTAGTCTTGCTTCTGTGCTGTCTGCGTATGTGTGTGTCGGTGTTACGCTCTCGAAGGAATCTCTCGCAGACTCTGTGCGTGTGTGTTTATACTCTTGTTTGAATCTGACTGCAGCTCCAGTGTGAGTCACTGATCCAGTAGTGAGCTGACTGCAGTACTTCTATTGTTTGGCAGCACAGCTCATTTTTATGCCTTTACTCCTCAGCGTTTCAGTCTGTATGCAGCCAAGTCTGTACATTCTGCATGTGTTCTGGCATCGCTGTTTGTTTGCTTCATTTTTACATCCCTTGATTTAAAATGCGACTTACTGTTTCGACTCAAAGCACACAAGAGGATGCTGCTGATTTCCATTTTTTTCATTTTTGACCATGCAAAGATGGCCCGTGCATTTTGCCACCAGCCAACATGGAAAATAATTTGCATCAGAAGTAAGAGCTATTGCTCTGAAGCTAGAAAAACCCTCGTATATCATTTTTATGTGCGGGATGATAAATATGGTTTCACAGTGTGCAGTAAAACATCTCGTTCAGTGGATGCTTTAACACTCACTGAATACACCCGGAGAATATTTATTAATGTCCATCGCATCACAGCCCTTTTCATTATGGACAATCAATTAATTTTCAAATCATCTTTTAGTTTAATAATGTGAGTGGAAGAAAGATAAACTGTTGTATTTTTCCATGATTCATGTTTACTGTACATCTTCAGTTTTATCAGCAGCCCAGAACACAATGAGATTTAATTTGTAATTACACAAATCAGAGAAATGTCTTTTCATATTGAGTTCTGTTTTTAATTTGTGCTTGAGGAATGACCTTTAATTCATCAAACACAAATTAACTGACAGTCAAACTGATAAATTGATTAGTCTTTCAGAAGTGTGGTGATGCTCATTAGGACTTAGATCTTTAATTAATTATTTAATTATATCGTTCAGCAAAAAAATAATCAGCAGTGGTTCTGATGATTAATTAGAAATAAGTAAAAATGCCAAAAAGTCTTCTATGATATTGACATAATTATAGTTGGGGTTCAGGGTGTTGTCAGGACAACACAAGACAAGTGAATATGTAAATAAGGGCCTTGAAAAATTGTGATGACTATTTTTGGCTATTTTCTGACATTTTTTGGGACTGTACCACAAATCAAGATAAGAATCACAAGATCAATCAATAATGTTAATTGCAAGTTGTAGCCTCACTTAAAATGCTTCAACAAGCCTTAAATACTGTGTACGGCTGTTTCAGAACATCCACACCAATGCTTGTTTTCCTCCTCTGCACCAGAACCCCTCGAACATCCTCTCTGCTCTTGATGCCATACCTTAAGATCTGGGTTTCATCAATAGGAACCCAGATAACAACAAAACCAGCAGATAAAGCCTGTTTTGTACTTTCCTATGGCAAACAGGAAACAAAGAGACAGAGAGAGCAAGCATCCCACTCACCTTTAGTCATTCTCTGCTTTATTTAGACAGCAGGGAAGCAGACACAGGACCAGAATCAACTGTGTGGGCACTTGTGTGTGTGTTTTTTTTCCTGCTCTTCCACTTTGTTGTTTCTCTGAAGGAGTGATCATTCCTTTGCTCTTTTAGCTCCACCAATGAGGTGAAGAACCTGCTGCAGTCTCTACCCAGGACCAGCGAGCCCAGAGAGATGCTGTTTGAGGATCGGACTCGGGCCCACGCTGACCACATCGGGCAGGGTTTCGAGCGTCAGACCACAGCGGCCGTGGGGGTGCTGAAGGCTGTGTGCTGTGTGGAGAGGTAGGCAGCAGAGCGACACACCATCCTCACACACACACACACACTCAAGCATGAGCACACACTTTAAATGTCAGACAGTTTGGTACAACGCTGTTTGTCTAGAAGCGACACACGCTTAGTATTTACACAGCTTACTCACCGACAGATATCATATAATCCCTCTCTCTTTCCTCCTCCCCTCCCTCCCCTGTTTGCAGCTCGGAGCCTCCTCGTGTTACCAAAGATGTTGTATGTTTCCATGCTGGTGATTTCCCTTATGTAGTTCAGAGGCTGCAGTTGGACCTATATGAACCCCCACTGTCTCAGGTCTTACATCACACACACACACACACACAGATAACATCACAGTACTCACTGCTTACTCGTTACTTTAATATCAGTGAGGTCACCTTTGTAATATCTCAAATTAGAAACGGGATCACACCCACAGTGTTGCATTAATCTAACTTATCCAGTCGATCTGATGTTGGATGCTGCCACCTGGTGGAGCAAATTTGACATCAGCAAGCAAAGAATAAGTGTTAGTTTAGTGATTTATTGTTTCGATTTTAACTTAAGCTGTAAAAAGTGTTTAGTTTCACCTGGATAATTCACCCAGTACCAATACTGCTTTCTAGGGAATCCTGGTTACATAGATTATTAAGAAATGGTAAGATGATTTAAACATCACAAATAGTCAATACAGTCTCTTCATCAGACGTACTGGTGTGCAGGTTTCTGTTTCTGTTTGAAAGCCCGTACAGCAGACTAGTTTGTAACCGTGTCGACTTCCAGGCATTAGCTCCCCAATGTTGTCGGCTGCTTTTGAATGCAGAATGTTTGGCTACAGGGTTTTGTTGTACAAGCACACATGTTCGACTGTTTTCTGCTCGTTTTCCAGTATTGCAGTACTGAACAAACTTTAACCCCCTGAATTTCAAGTAGCATTTTTTTTGTCTTTGTCACATTTTTACTTACTGTTGGCTCATTTTTCATTGCGATATACAGTCCTGGAGCTCAATCGTAGAGAGAATGAGCAAATAACAACAAAGAAAATCAAGATCTAGAATCAACATATATATACAATATTTTTTCAAATTCCCTCAGGTGTTAACAATATAGGGAAAAACACGGGGTTTCACATACTGTATATAATTTAGTCTTTACATTTTTAAGTTGTTTCCATACATGTCTCCTGTCTGCTCTGTGCGAACACAGCCTGCAGTTCAGCCAAAAAGTCCTAGAATTTTTGTTATGCGACTGTTGGTCACAGCTGAAACACTAATGGCTTCACGGTTGCAGCACAGAGCACAGAATTTATTTTTTTTTAAAGGACGTGGTCAGAACACATACTTTGTTTTTGGCTAATTTTCAAATGAGACATGTTGAATAAAGTGATTTTGATGAAATTTTAAGCAAACATTTGGTTAGGTATTCTGACTGAACAGGCAGATTCAAACAAGGTTTAGCATTATATTTTATGTTTTTTCCTCAGAGAAGATAAAATGCTTTTCAAACAGGTTTTGGAGTTCGAAAGGTTAAGATAAAGAGCCACAGAACAGCTCTACCTGTTCTGGAAGAGATCAACAAGAACTACATGTTACAGACTTTATCTTATGATGTTGCTTCATTAGCAGCAAATTTCTGCCTTGCAAATTGTTTTTTTACGTCATAATAGCTGCATGTTACTTCAACGTTGAGTGGCATTTTTTGCCTTTTTTTCTTTAAGGTAACGATTCAGTGTGTTCTGTTTTCTCATGGTGAATTTATAGCAGGGTTTAATATAGATGTTACTGTGCAAAGATGCTTTGGATTGCAGCTCTTCATTGCAGCTGTCTAAATCTTCTTGTCCTCTGTCCTCACAGTGTGTGCAGTGGGTGGATGATGCCAAACTAAACCAGTTGCGGCGGGAAGGCATACGCTACGCTCGCATCCGCCTGTGCCACGATGACATCTACTTCATCCCCCGCAATGTGGTCCACCAGTTCAAGACCGTGTCGGCTGTCTGCAGCCTGGCGTGGCACGTCCGTCTCCAGAAGTACCACCAAGGAGAGGGAGATGAGGAGGAGGTGAAAGAAGAAGAAGAAGAAGAAGAAAAAGAAGAGGAGTTGAAGGAGAAAGAGACAGAAACAGTAGTTCTGGAGAAAAAGGAGGAAGAAAGAGAAAAGAAGAGTGAGAAAGGAGTAAAGGAGGAGGACGAAGAGGTGGATGTGGCAGAAAACAGGACGTTGCTAACTGCCAAAAAGGAGAAACGTGATGATGAAACTCCACCTCCGTCATCTCAGCCTGCTCTCTCAGTGAACTCAAATGTTAGCAGCACTAGAGACAAAGAGGAGGCGACAGAGAGTGTTAAAGAAGGCGGAAGAGTCAAACGGCAGAATTCACCTCCTGCAAAGGTGAAGGCAGAACGTCCAGCTCCTCCTCCCTGTAAGAATCACTCGCCTCTCTCTCTGTCCCCTAAAGCCTCTCGTCATCAGGACACAAAACCCAAAGCATCATCAAAATCTCATCATCACCATCATCATCACTCAGACAGCAGAACAATGTCTTCCAGTGCAAGTTCCTCGTCTTCAGCTTCTCATTCGGCTCCCAAATCATCGCCACCTTTTTCTAAGTCTTCCTCCTCTTTGTCTCCGGGATCTTCTGTTGCGTCTTTGCACTCTTCTTTTGCAGCTTCCCATCCATCCTCTACCTCTTCTCCTTCTGCTGTCTTGTCCTCCTCCTTCTCCTCTTCATCCTCGACTCAGCCCAAACCTGCAGCGGACTCTAATCTGTCCACGCGTCCTTCTTCCAGCGTTTCATCATCTTCCTCTCTGTCAGATCAACCCAGCAAGGACAAAGACCACCTAAAGCCGGACGTCCTTTCAGACACACGGACACAGACGCAGGCATCACCTGCTGTGGATGTACAGACCTACGCCTGCCAAGCGGACACACGGACACACACAGCAGCCGACACACGGACGCTGCCGGAAACACGAACACTCCCAGAGAAATGGACTCACAGCTCGGACTCAGACTCCAGGTCGTCTGTGGATTTGCAAATGCACCCGCCGCAGGACAGGCAAGGAATTTACATGCAGCAATACGCACCCCAGCACCTCCCCCCTCCTCACCTCCCTCAAATGCTCCCTCCCTCCTTCTCCCCTCTCCTGCCACACTCCCATCTCCCTCACAGACCTCCAGTCCTCCCCCCGAATCCCCTCTCCAATCCTCCCCTCCCCACACAATCTCTGCATTCGGTCCACATGAGCCAGCTTCACCTGCCTCCCCCCCACCAGCCCAGCATCACCACGCAGTCTCAGCCCTACTTCCAGCCTCCACCAAACACTCCCCTCACCAGCGCCCAGGCTCTCCCACCTCACCTTCCTCACCCACACCAGTTTGCTAGAACCTTCTTCCCCCCTCAGCACCCCGGCTTCACTTCTCACCCCTTCCTTCCCCCTCAGTCGTACCTCCCACAGCCGCCTGGTTCTTACCCCTTGCAGCCGCCGTACCAAACATCAGCACCGGTGCAGGTTCAGCTCCCTCTGCCACAGACTTACCCTCACCCCCCTCCTCCTCCGACCTCCTCGCCGCCTCCCCCTCCGCCTCCTCTCCCACCCCCTCCTCCCCCTCAACCTTCCCCCTCTGTCCTTTCCCCCCACCCAAAGCATGAAGAGACACAGAAGCAGATTTTATAGTAGTTTTTGTACATACTGATGCTGTTTTTAAATGACTGTATATGTACAAGGTTTTATTTTGGTTGTGTTGTTGTAAAACAGTGTAAAAAGGAAATACTGAGGAAGACAGTGCAGCGTTTCGGTATGGATACAGTATCGTAGTTTATCGAGCAGAGCTGGACTTAATATTTCCCAGACCGTTGGATTGAACTGGCTTAGACCGTACCAATGCATTGGCGGTGCACAAGTTCAATAATACTGAGAGTTTATTTCATTTCCGGGTTGTTTTGAATTTCAGTCAGTGAAGGGTGCACCTGTTTTAAGTCTGAAGAAGAGATTATTCAGGCTCAAGGTTCGAATAAGCTCCCTAGTCTGCCAAACTGCTGTCTGGTTCTGTTTTTTGAAGTGAGCATAACCCTTTTGAATATCAGATTGTCTTTGAGCCATTACATGTAGGAAGAATATAGAAAAATCTCTGCAGACTTGTGTCAGATATTTATATATGAAAAGGTCATAAGTTTGGCCTTTTTGTGAAACTTGCAGCTAATGCTTCCATTTTTGTGGCTTTTTTCTAGTATGTTCTTTGTGCCCAAGACTGTTTCTGGTATAATGATGGGTCACGCAGTGATATTACACAGCACAGTGCTGTACTGGTGTAATATTACTACATTTCCTCTACTGTATTGCGTCGATACATCTTAATCAATACAGTAAATCACAGTACTTCTCCCTAATATTGTATTTTGAGCAATAATGCTCTGCAATAACCTGCTGAATATCAAACTGCGTTTCCTCATTATTGAGATGGTGGCAGCAAGTGTCAGTGTTTTTATTCAAATTGTACAAAACATCAATGAGGCATGTAATTAACAGGTAGTTAAGTGATTTTTCTAATCAGTTGCAGTGTTATATTGCCGAACAAGAATGTTATTGCAGTTTTCCAGTGCCACTAAACAAAAGGAAACCCTATGTCGATTTCAAATCGGTATATTAAGCTACAGCACACAGTAGCACTGCGTTCAATCAGGCCTTTAGAAGAGTCACAGCTTAAAGTATTGTGGTTGTCTTGTACCTGTTGCCCAGAGCATCAGTGGCAGAGCTCTTAGCGTAATTTTGCTGTGTTTCTTTGTGTTTATCGGATGTATATCAGGGTTTCCTAATTTTGGAAGCCAAATACTTGCTGGTCAGCCAAGGAAGAATTCGACCCAGGCAAGGCTGTTACACCGACGGGCCTCCAGAGTCTCAGGAAAACACATTCAGGACACATCCAGGAACATATTGGTCTCAAAAAAATCCTCTATCTTGATAATCCAATCCAAGGATTTAACAAACACTACAGAGTGTTAGGTAGTTGTTGCAGTGAAATATTAACCAGTCTGCAACGTGATATTTATAAGTATGCAGCTACATTAAGAGCTCGCCAACCTTGCATCATCTGGATAAGAACAGAATTCAAAGAGCAATATCATACAGATACAGCAGGTCAAGACTTCCCAAATGTGACTCCTCACAGCACTTTCAATGCATATATATATTTATATCAACTGCTGTGTAAATGCAGTTGATTATTGAAGAAACTTTGGGTTCATAAAACCCTGATTATGTCAGATTATCAACAGGGCAGTTTCAGGTTCTTCCAGGACTGTAACTTTTAATGCATTCAGGCCTCTAATATTCTTCTTTTTTTTAATTCTTTATTGACATGTGCTCTTAGACACTTTGGAAACAGATGGTACACTGTTGAGAGCTCATTCCCAAAGCACTATTTATCTCATTACCTGAAGTCCGGTCTCTCTACAGTGTGGAGCATCCTGTCTATTAAATGGTTTATTTATCAACCAGGGATTGAAGTGACCTCCTGTGTTTAAAAGTACAATAAATTATTGAAAGTCTGTTTTAGCAGCAACTATGAAGAGAATATGTTTCTCCAAATATCTGATTTAGAGTCGAGCTCTTCTGTCTCAGTGCATGTCCCACAGCTGTGGAACCTTTTTGTCATCAGTGTCTTGATTTTACTATCAATATTGGAGTACAGCCCACTTGCTAATGTAGCCCACGACATTTCCCCAGTGCCTGTCCTTAACTGTGAACTAAATGGTCCAGAGACGTACAGTGAAGGAGTTCTGTCCTCTCATAGGAGTCGCAGTTTTCACTGGAAAATGAGAGCAAAGCCTTAAATTGGTCTCTAAAGCCGCTGAAAATGCTCCAAATATCTGCGGTCTGAGTTCGGATGGCTCAGTGGAATGATATCCTGAAAGCATGGGTTGTACTTTACACGATTAGTCTCACCACAAGCCTGAAAAATCTTGGAAAAACGGAAGATAACGCCTTAGCTTTTCTTGGTCAGTTTGCCTCAAAAGACTCTCATTTTCAGAGACAGAACTCTTCACCGTGTGGCTCTGGAGAGAGCGATGTGGTAATTAAGCACTTGATACCAGTTGTAAGGCGCTCTGCAGCTCTTTTTATGCTTTTGGGTTTTAGAAGTTACAGAAACATGACAGGAACTTATATATTTTTTGTACAAATGTGACAAAAATTATGGTTGAAAACAGAAGTCTTCAGGGGCTAGCGTTGTTTTCACAGAGTTTATTTATCTCATTTTGTTCTGTTATTTTTAACTGTCAACACTGTAGTGTACATAAGAAGTTTTGTAAAGAGGAAAAAAACTTGTAGTGTGGTTTCTACTTTAAATATGAGCCTAGCTAATAAAAGGTTCAGTGGATGAAACAGCTGGAGTCAGACCTGATTTCTTAGTGGTGTGGTGGTTAAAAATGCACCTATTCACAAAAGTTAACCTGATAAAAATGTAATATTTGCTTTTCATTATTAATCATTTAAGCATATTGGAAATAAGTTAAGATGCCAACATGAGAAAAGATGTCCAGAAAAGTGGGGATTAAAGATCCAACACCTGACTTTGAATGAACCCAACAAAATCAGTCGGTAGTAAAGCGGGTTCATAAAGATTGATTCAGGTTAACTCAATCAGGCTAATTCGATACAGGTTCAACAATTTGGGATAATTGCAGCCTGAGAGGTCGAACATGGATCCACTTGGCAAAGAGCAGTGGTGCAGAGAGAGAGTTGTTTGCTATTAGAAACATATGAAGGATTCAAATGTCTAATAACCAGCCGCCAGGAGCACTGACTCAGGCTGCAAGAATTTACTAGTCAATTGAATGTACATGTATATTGATTGCCTATTTAACAAGAAATGTCCTACATAGCTTCTATGACGGCTTCTTTATTCTGCCCTTCATCAATGAAAAGAAAGGTAATGGCTGACAAAGACCAACACATGTTTAGGTCCTTATTTCTAGATCTGAAAAACATGAAACACTTATAAATTTACTTTTATGGCAACGTAATGAATGTAATGCATTTTTAAACTTGGTTTCCTGTAGGGGAAATGGAGGGAAGTGGATTTAGGTACTACGTTTGTTTTCAATATAGCCTCATTTTTAGCAGTTGTACTGTAAGACTGAGACTTTTTTGTGTAGCACAATCCTTAATGTTCAGTATCACATACATCTTATAATTTATCACTGTATAATTTGTTGAAGTTCTTATTTATTGGATTGGTTTTCTGTGAACTGTTGGACTCAAACAAGTTAACAAAGAGAGAGAGCATCTATAGTAAAATCTTCACTTTTCCATCAAGTCGGTGTTACGGGTTAAGCACAAACTCTGACTTTAACCCGACAGTTAACCTGCTTTAGACCAGGCTAGTTTCCCCACATGAGGTTCCAAAGTAACCAAGCTTGAACTGTCTTGAATTTGTCTGAGAAGCTTCAGGAGGTTCAGTAAATCACCTGGATGACTGAGAATCTGCACAGGCATTTGCTAAACTTTCTTTGTGGAACCAAAATAACCTGAAATTAAGTCAGACTTAACTGAAATAAGCCTGACTTATTTGGTCGACTCGCTTTATGGAGACGTTCTTATGCAGCTTTTCAACAGTTGGTGACAGTAACTCAAAAAGAAATGCATCCTTGCAGTGAAGAAGACGGTGAGCAGGTAAACATAAATGCAATTCTACATGTTAAATGCTTCAAAACAGACTTTGCAAATGTTTTTTGAGGACTCATCTGTGTTAGAACTCAAACTGTGAGTGTGAAGTTTTTGTTAGCTACTACAAAACTCCACAGGGCACCTTTAAACCTGCAGCACCTGAGTTTTTTTTTGGTCACTTGGGTAAGGGAGTGAAAACAAACCCTGACATTTCACTTTTTAGGAGGATATGCTGGAAATGTTAGCAAACAGTGGGACTTTGGGAGTTTTTTTTTTGACAGCCTGCTGTGGCCAGTGAACCAAAACTGAAATCAAAGCATTGAGGCGAAACATGCTTTAACTTTAAAACCAAACAGAGCCTAGTGATAGTTCTCTGCAGGTTCTTTCACTATGTTTGACCTTTTCACATACAAGCAGCAGTTTGATCCCTTATTAGGATAAAAATATTGATTATTGCTGCTTTAGTGTGTTAAATTGTTCGCTGGTCACCTTAAAATTGCACCTCTGTGTTTGTAAGTGTGGCTGGTTGAACTGAAGACACCTACCTGACTTTTAAAGGGCAACAAGAGGCCGTATTCTTTTTTTAAATAAATGTGTGAAACTCTTCCTCCACGTCTGTCCACTGTATACCTGCCTGTGTTTTCTTGCTCTGGTTTGCTGTTATGCAAGCCACCCCCTCACTGCAGTCTGCAGCAATGAGCTCAGCAGTTTTAACAGGCCACATCGGAGCAGACGCCACAATGCAGTGGCCCCATAATTCAGGGCTGGTGCGTGTCAGGTCAGATGCAGCTCAAAAACAGCCTCCTTTCCCCTCTGTTTTCATCCCTTCATGCCAGAGGAGCTCCGCTGACCTTTACAGTGTGAGTGGGAGCGAGGCAGGAAGCTGGAGCGCAGACAAAGAAATGATTTTTGGAGGGAACACTTGGAAAATCCTCGCTGAATGACTGGACGCAGTCTTTGAGCGTGCATCACTCACTGCTTCACAGATCCCAAGCAGTTGTATCCACGTATCAAATGTGTGCTGCTGGAAAACGTCCCCTGTGACAGACACTGTTATATATCACTTGTTTAGATTGTTAAAACAGATGCATCGTTGTTTCTTCCTCCTTTTGGAGCTAGTTTTACTACTTAATATACAGTTAGTTTGGTCTGTGGTTCCCGACTGAAGGCTCGTTCAAAAGGTCACAAAATATGAGAGGTTTTGTTTTGATTAATGGGGTGCCAAAGAAGAAGAAAAAAAAATAATCGTTTTTCATCTTCAAGACTCAAACTGTTATTAAACGGAGCCATCTGAGTGGAGTGGAAATCCCACTTTTGGTCACAGGCAAAATGACAGAACAGCACTTTCCAGCTCCGTCCACAAATTCTCAAATTCAAGAAGGCTCTGACGGGGCCACTCTGGAACGTTCACCATGTTGTCTTTAAACAATTTCTGTGTAGCTTTGGCTGATTACTGGGAAAAAACCCTTCTCCTAAGTCACAGTTCTCTTGCAGACTGCATCAGGACTATACTTTGCTGCGTTTATTTTATCCTCTACCTTTACAAGACTTCGAAGGTCTGCTGCCAAGAAACATCCCCACATCATGATGCTGCCACCACCATGCTTCACAGTGTGTTTGTGATGATGGGCAGCGTTTGATTTCGGCCAAACATAGCATCTAGTCTGATGGCCAAGAAGCTAAATTTTGTCCTCATCAGAGGAAAGAATCTTCTTCCAGTTGACTTCGGAGTCTCCCACATGCCTTCTGTTGAACTCTAATTGAGATTTAACATGAGCTTTTTTCAATTGTAGCTTTCTCTTTGCCGCTTTCCCACAAAGCTTTGACTGGTGAAGAACAGACAACAGTTGTTTTCACATCTCTACCATCTCATTCACTGAAGCTTTAAACTCCTTCAGATGAGTCGCAGGTGTCTTGGTGGCCTCCCTCACTCGTCTCTTTCTGGCACAGTCACCTTTACATTTGAATAAACCTGTAACTTCGGCTTCTGTGACATAATACAGGTACTTCAGGATTGCATTTAAGTAGAAGTAATAGAATAAATGTACTTAGTTATTATCTACCGCTGCATATCAGAGGCACCATACAATACATATTATCACCATACGTTGCCCTTAATGACTGCAGAGATTCTGTGTTACAATGCAAGACAATAATCTACGATACGTCACAATATCTGTGGAGAAAAATGCCCCTACAAGTGCACAAAGCAGGAATGATGTGTTTTTTATGTTGTCAGTGAGTGTGTATTGTCGCAATGATAACCTAATGATCAGCTCTAATTAGTTCTTCACTGCAGGATGGTTAACTTTCGTTCACTTTGCCCTCAATCATTCGACACCACAGGGAGTCATGAAGTAGTGACTCTGGTAAGTCAGAGTGTTTGTAGGAATCTGGTAATAGTGGCTACATGTTTTAATAAAATATCAATAATTGACACCAGGGTATTGATAATGTATCACCCCCTTCTGCATATTAAAGATTTGTGACGTTCGACGAATTAAAATTTTACAGCTAAATTTACATTAAAAGCAGCTTGCATGCACTGCCGTTCTCATCTATGTACACTGATCAGCTACAACATCAATCAGGACCATCTTGAGGAACATGACAGTCCCCCAAGATGTTGATAATAATGCATTGATTTTATACAGCGCTTTTCTAGGCACTCAAAGACGCTTTACGTTGCATTATTCATGCGCTCCATACTCGATGGTTGTAAACTACGTATGTAACCACAGCTGCCCTGGGGTAGACTGACGGAGGCGAGGCTGCCAGTCTGCCCCATCGGTCCCTCCAACCACCACCAACCACTCTCTCTCACACTGCATTTAGTTTGGATTTGACCTCCAAACTTCCTAGACATTATGGCCACTGACAGGTGAAGTGAATAACATTGATCATATTGGTACTATGTGGTGTTCTGATGGAAAACCTTGGATTTTAACATCCATGTTGATGAGACTTAGACACTCAAATAAACATTGTCCCACAACAAGCCCCTCATGCAAATGGAAATCCCAAATGTCACTGACCTACCCCTGCAGGAAAATGCACCCCACCACATGGAAAAGACATCAAACAATCAGGATCATGTTGAGGAACATGACAATGGCCCAACATGTTGATTTGACCTCCAAACTTCCTACACCCCATTCTGATCAAGCATCAACAGGATGCAGTGGAACAAGTTGGACTGACAGAGGTCCCACTGCACAAGCCAAAGTACCAAAAGGATCCAGTGGCAACATCCTGGTTCCAGACCCCATAGGACACCCTGAGAGGTCCTCTTGTCCATGTCCAATGGTTCAGAGCATTTTTGAGCACATAAGGGGGACCAACACAGTATTAGGCAGGTGGTCATAATGTTATGCCTGATCGGCGGATAAGGTTTATTGTAAAATGTTCGTTTCATGCATGTTGTTAAAATCTGGTCTCAGGACAGCAACAACATTTTGCAACATCACTTATCCCACTCAGACCCCACCTGTTTCAACTGTTTCTACTTACAATACACTCTTTCTGTGGTTACAGGATCTTAAAGTCTTCCGAGAGCTATTTTTCTCCCTTGTTTCAGTTCCTGTCGTGCAGTTTTCCTGCTACTGTTGGTTGCAGTGTCAGGACTGAAAAAACACAGCTGCACATCTGAGCACTAAAATTTAGAAATGATTACAGAATTAAAAAATATTTTTTATATAGCAGCACAATAAGCTTGTGTGAGCATGTCAAAGGAGCTGGAAACCCTTTGTGCTCTTATCACCACTGCTAAAACTACTGTTTGAGCATCTTTATGAATATCTGAGACGAGTACCACACAGTGCAGTGTAAATCGGTCATTTATTATTACAACACATGCATGCAATTTCAAAACAGCTTCTTTTCAACAGAGTGCAACATTGTGTGAAGAATGCATTTGAAGCAATGGCACAAAATAAAGTTCACTCATGCAGCTGTAAAGTTTGAACATGAAACAATGACAACACCGAGAATCTGCATCTCTGGTGAGCTCTGTGTGGCAGTTTGATTCAGTTTACAGCTCCACAATTAAACCTAATACACAGCAGGAATGTGATCAAATTAATTTAACTTGCAGAGAGGGTTTCCTGTTATTGACCTTGGACTTTAGTCCAAGTGCAGAGACAGAATAAGAGCTTACTGAATATAATGGGACACATGATGATTTACAGAATACAAAAGAGACCTTGTCCGAGGCCGAGCGGAGCAGCCTGTGGAAAAAGAGAATGTCAAATGTCCAAGTTATTTATTTCCATGTGTGCTTGCAGCTAAACGTGCAGTTGTCATGAACACTTTTAAAGTTAATTTATAACCGGAAACAATAATAACTGGCAA
Source organism: Dascyllus trimaculatus (assembly GCA_024666655.1). NCBI lineage: Eukaryota > Metazoa > Chordata > Actinopteri > Pomacentridae > Dascyllus > Dascyllus trimaculatus. The sequence goes on from CM045465.1 coordinate 13,573,824, forward strand.
ACTGGCAAAAGTGTCTGTGCATGAATGCAGCCACACAGCATCTGAAGCACTGAAAACAGAGCTTGCACTACATTTGGTAATAAGCACGGTGGTTATGCTTAAATACAGGATGCAGAGTCAGAAGTCTCCACTCAGTTCCGCACTGAGTGATATTTTTTTACAACAGCAGCTGCGGTCGCTTATATACAGTAAAAATAAACACTAGAAAACAATACTGGACATCTTGAATTCATAACAAAACAACCATGAGAGGATGTTAATGTTTTTTTGTTTTTTTTACAGTGTTTGCTTCACAGTAGTCTCACAGATACAGCTGCTCAAAGAAAATAGAGCCATTTTTTTGCTGTTTTGATTGGAAATGAATGCACGGATTCACTTTGACACAAACAGCAGAGTCCCAGCTCTGCCGAAGCCCAGCGATGTCCACAGAGGTCTGAGGTCTATGATTCTCATTTTTACACAAGTCTCTTGTGATGAAGATGAATACGAATAGCAGAGATGATGATGTGATTCTTCCTCGAGCCTGAGTCGTCTCTGGGAACACAATCAGGCAACTTCACTTCAAGTTGAAGTTGTGAACTTCAACTTCACAAAGTTGTGGCCACATATCTACTCCCAAGACCTTTTCTCATATTTTTTTCAAGGGTTTGTTGTTAAAATGATGCTTCTTGCTGAGGTTTTAAACAGATGTCTGATCCTTCTCAAGCCTCTCTCCTCTCAGGGAAGATATTCAGCCCCAGTTCAACCAGAGCTCCCAGTAACATGGTCCACAGCGGGATGCACACGAACGTCAGCTTTACGTCAGCCAGCTTTTCCAGCTTGGCGCACAGCGTCAGGCAGAAGCCCAGCTTGAGCAGCATGGCCGTCAGGTACCAGGTACGCAGCCGCAGGTCTGGCGAGCCATTGCGAGGATCGTACCCGGGTTTGCAACGACCTGCCATCTTGATGGCGAGCATGAGGATGAGGATGCCGTCAAAGACCCAGACTGGCAGGAAGATGAGGAACCAGTTCCACTGCACCTGGAGAGAGGAGACAGAGAAGATGATGGATTCACAGAGCCAAGGCTGTTTTCCACCGATTCTTTTAGTTTTCCAGTAATACACTCAGTTTTATTATTTTATTTTTTTTTAAGTTATTCACAGAACTGCGAGGTTGCTGACATGTAGTCTCCACATGTGCACAGCAAAATGAGTGAGAAACAGGAGAAAGACACGTTTTAGGGAAGATTTGTTTGCAAAAAGAAATCCAACCTAAGTTGTGGGGCTGCACAATAATGTCATGAATTGCAATCACAATTTTGGCATTTTAAATGAATATGATTGACTGTGATGCTGATGCTTAAAATGCCCTGCTCATACAAAAAAGCCCATGTAGGTAAAATCAGTTGGTTTCAGCTTGAGTACATCTGACATTTGACTGCCTTATTTCATCCTTTTAAAAGTAATTTTTGATCAGACACTTCTCTCAGCTGCTTTGCTGCATTAACTCAGTGGAGACTCGAGGCTTCTCTGTGCACAGGTGCCTAGTTACTGTCTAGCCAGCATGTGGGACGTTTAGGGAACACTGGTAAATTACAGTGTCTATTGATAAGAAGATGTTCAGCAAGTGAGGCATTCTGGGTGCAATTTTATTTTGCACTGCTTGAATGCAGGTGGAGAGGAGCCCTCTTTTAAGTGTAGATTAGCAGAAATGCAGCACAACATGGAAGTGAAAGCAGCACTCTGTATATTTAACCTGAAACTGCAACAAAAATATTCCGTCCCTAAAATCAATGAATAATCATGATATGACAGGGTATTTGTGACCTCAGTATCAATCAGCATATTCATTAAGATAATTTTGGACATAATCTTGCAGACCTAGTCAGTTAGTAGAAGTACTGAGGGGATGAGGGCGCACAACTAATTTGTTAGTCTTTTTTTTTTTTTTTAATTCTAAGCAGATGCTCTCCATTACAAAATTGCCTCAATCATTCGAGAATGAATAATTCTTTCCAAATAAAGTTATTCAAGACATCTGGTAAAAATTCCTGTGCTTTTTCATTTAGCAGAAAAACAAAATACTGCAATGTCTGTTCTTTCCAATGTCCTGCAGCCTTAAAATAGATCACTGCAGCAGACAAGCACTGAGTGGAAACTAAATACTTTCAGCTAAATTAACAGTCGCATGACTTTAACCTGCTCTGTGGCTAATAGAAGAATAAAGAACTGTTACCTTCCCATCCAGTTTGAGTACGAGCATGATGAGGAAGACCAGGGTGAAGACCCAGGTCAGCAGAACCCTCTGAGCCAGAGACATGTCACTGACTACAGACACAGATGATCAGAGACTACAAACAAAAGCTAGACAGACCAAACATCCATGGAACAGACAAAGAAACACACAAGAGATTAGCAATACACTAAAATGATGACTATTTGGGCATATTAGCAAGATCATTTGCATACAAAATAGACAGCAAGATCAGAATAGCTAACAACTGCTATAATTGACATGCCAGTTATAGTGGCGTTAACTGAATTTCAATTAAATTAGCTGGAACTGATCAAAAATGCTATTTTTCATTCATTTTCAGGTTAGTTAGCAGATGACAGCTAGCTTATCCAGTCTAATAGCATTTTGCTAATCGTCTGGTTTACAGTATCTGACTTACTTCAGTGCGCTTCCAGCTCTGTGTCCACCATCTTCTTCTTCCTGTGAGCCAAACGCTAATATTCACATGATGTTTTTAATAAAAAGTCACATATTTATCCTCAGACGTTAACGACAACAGACGGAGGATTTCTGGTCCGTTATCTGAGCTCGTCCCGCCCTTCCAGCGAATCTATTGGTCCTCGTTTTGTTACGTCACATTTCCTTAACGTCAATCAATTTAACCGTAAAGATCTTGCAAAAGCGCAACCTTAGCTTCATCCTGTAGTGAGTTTTAACGTCCACTAGAGGTAGGTAAAGTTCTTTTTATTTTTTGAAAGTGGTTGTTGTTATATTGAGATTAACGGTGCTATAATGTGAAACAGCGACATTTTGCTGTTTAATTTTGTGCTTTTAGCTCGCTTTATTGTGTGTTATGTGACACATTAGCTCTCATTTCCGGTTTGCTAACGGTTGGTGACAGTTGATAGCTTAAACTGTAGCTGCGCCTGAACGCGGTGGTTTACGGTCGCGGGGCTGGAGTAGTATTTTTACAGTGAGCGACAGAAAGGGAAAAGCTAATGCTTCAAACAGCGGCGAGCAGACACTCAGCATCTCCTCCAGACAATGGACCGGACTGGCGAGCTCAGTTCACTGTAAATCACGTTTAGGAGGCGCACTGCGGCTCCGTGTGCGGGACTCGGAGCAGCCGTCGCGGTTCGAGGAGGTAAGGCTGAGCGGCGGTCCGTTTGGACAGCGCTAATCAGGTATTAAACACAGCTGTGGGGCTCTTTGTGGCTGCCGGTAGCTTAGCTAACTTGAGCTAGCAGTAAGAGGAGGACTGTCTGTGTGTGTGTGAAGCTGCTGAACCGTGAAGACTGTCTGAAAACACCGTGGCTGTGTCCAACTACTTGCCAGCTAGCTTCAAAATTAGCTGCCTTTAAAGTAATTTATAGCGCTGCACAGGTCGTGTCCTTTTATGGAGTCAAACACAGCAACACCACCTCCAACATAGGAGAATCTGCTATAGTTTACTACAACACTTAAGTATTACTGACATGCTTGACACTAATGCACTTTAAGCCTTTACATTTTATGTCCTCTAACTGCTCCTCTACTCCATGATTCTCTATGTATATTCTACACCGTTTAATCCTTCCAGTTAAATTATATATGGGTTGTAGGTCAACATTAATCTCACTGCAGGGGTTCTGATTGTATTTTAAAGCCAAGATGGGCAAATAATGGAAAAATCAATACTTTTTTCAAACATTATACACATAACACTTAAGGATAACCAAGCAGAGGTGCTATTTCACACAGCATATGCCCATATTATCATGTGGCTTTTGAGTAATTTTATCTGTGTGTGATTGTTGCCATGTGTACAGAAAGCTGCTCCAAACAAATTGCCACTTGTGGTATTGATGAAGTTTTTGTGTTGTGTAAGGATCTGGTTGGCTTCTGCTAAACGATTTCTGGGTTACTTCTAGTCGTGGCTCTCCACAAATGAAAATCACCACATAGCTGGGAGAAATTTTGACCTTCCAGGCCTAGAAGTAACTGTTACTCAATCAAATCAAATCTCGCTTTGTCATTTTGCCAGACATACAGCCGTAGTGCAGGCAGAATGAAAATTGCGTTTCAGCTAGATCTCCTACTGCAATAGCATGCAACATTGACACTGCAAAAACAGAAATAGACGAGAAAATACAATAAAATGCTGAACAGTGCCCAGAGTATTCTAAACACAAATGACAAGTACACAGTCCCTGACTCACATATTATTGCATGAGTAAATTAGTATTATTTTCATTGCAGGGTTTTGTTTTGTATTTTACAGGTATGCTGGGCAAGCACGTGCAAAAAAATCCATGCAGTTTTAAATTATAACAGTTCAAGACAGAGAAGCATGGGTGCAATTTCATGCAGCAAATATGGTATATACGTATAATGATGTGCATGGCTGGGAGAAATTTGGACTGACCAGATTGCTGCTCTTCCAGTAGACTTGTGTCATCATCCAAATGGCTTTTCAGCTCAACTAAATCATTTCCTAGCTGAATGACTTTTAATTATCAGCTCTTCGTTAATCAGCTGATCATTCCAGCCTGAATTCAACTCTGCTAATCTGAATCACTAACATTTATCTGTTGTCTTCTTATCTGTTCCATTCAGTTGTACTCTGTTTTATAACCTCTACCTATCTTTTGCCACTGAGGGGAAAGTGTTGCAGGCTTCAGCGGGCGGTCAGACTCACGGTTTGGCAGGCAGTGTGATTATCCAACATGTTTACCATCGAGCCAGTCTGTCTTTTCTAGTGTCTGACTAACACTGTCATCGCTCAACCAGATTTTCCTCTGCAGTCATAACTGAAACCCTAATGAAACCATTCGCTTTAAAGCTTAAAGTCTTTTAAAAATCCCCTTTTCTGTCAACCGATAGCTCTCGCAAAAAATATGGCTTTCGTATTAATCAGAATATGCCCATACAAGTCGAGGAACTCAAGCTTATCAGGTTACATCTGAGCAGTAAATCCTGCCGTAAAACAAAGACAGCAGGAGAAATGATCAGCCTCTGTATCATCTACTGCTTCAGCTGTTGGACTCGGCCGTATTTGAACCGTGGCCAAGAAGTTAATATGTTTGTTTGACTTGGGTGCAGTCAGGTATGCAGGTGAGCAAGTATAGTAGCACTGTTTAATGAGGGCTCGTGTCTTTGAATATTTAATGTGGTTTCCTCTTTCTAAAAATTAAACTTCAGGAATATCGCTGCTGCAGTCTGTAACAACAACCCTTTAATTTCACTTGGGCTGGCTGCTTTGTGAATCGCTGACAGTTATAGTGATAGATCCACCTGCATATTACATTTATGGTTTTTCCAAGCAGCTCGGAGATGCTTTTATTCAGAGAAAATTTCTAACACATGCCACCGTTATTTAATGAACCCCATAACCTGCTGCTGGGTTGAGTAGCACTATTTATCAGAGCCAGAAACTCTAGAAACAGAAAGATTTGTTGGATTTTCAGCTTTCTGACAGCGCTTCAACATACTCCTGTGAGCAGATCTAAAGTTAATATCGATATATTTCCTCAAATTTACTTTATTCCACATGTCCCTTTAACACATTTGGCAAAAATTAATTATTTACTCAAACCACATTCTGTAAAAACCTAAAAATTCTGCACTCCGCGACGCAATCTAGAAGTCAAGACTGACTGAGCTGTGACCAACAATCTTGTGACAAAAATCCACTTTTCAGCTGAACTGCAGACTGTGTTTGCACCGAGAAGAGGGGAGACAAGTATATCAATAGTAAAATACCTATCGTATGTAAAGTCACCACTTTTTCCATTATTGGTAACACCTGTGAGCAGTTCAAAAAATGTTGTGCATGTTGATTTCTTTTGTAAAAAAAGTAATCAAAGAAAATCAGATTCTTTCTTTTTTATGATAAATGGCATTAGAACGGCACAAAAAGACATTTTAAGTTCTCTCTGCTTCCAGTCATTCTTCTTCAATCTTAGAAGCTTTAATTCATTTCTTTTTTGTGATCGATGGCATTATAACTATGTCATAAAGCATAAAATACATTCTAACTTCTCTTTGCTTCTTTAGCAATGGTTGCTCTGTTTCCGTAGAGGTGCAGGATGTTATATTGCAGTGAAAAATGAGCCCACAGTGAGTAAAAATATGACAGGAGCAGAAAGCACTGAGGAACTGCTTAGGGTTCAGAGGGTTTACAGGAATAATTTATGCAGTAATTTTTTATTCAGAGGCATTCAGTGAGCCATACACTCATCCACAAGCAGTATTTTTCAGATGAGTGCAGTAGCACAACAGTTAAATGTTTTCATCAAAAAGTATTGTCAGTGACATGATGGTTTTAAATCACTCATCGTGTTGGATGTCATGTGATGCCCTAAAGCAAGACACTTCACATGTCAACCTTCCTCACTGCTGTGCCTTAGAGAGCACTTGGCAAAAGTTTGCAAATCAGTAGTGTGTTTGTTGACAGAAGGGAGATGAGCAGTAATATAACCTTTGCTGCGTCTTGCATGTTCACAAGTCCAGTGTTGTGTTACACACAGCTGTTGTCTACAGACACAGGATTCCCAGAACGCTCCGCACTCACACCTGTACTTACATACACTGGGGATCAACTACACAAAGTGTGTACCTCTAAGACCGTGATTGATCATCTGCTAGGCCAGTGGTACTTGTCAGTCAGCGTGGCTGTGCAGCAGCTCTGCAGTTTTAAGATACTGGATGTCAATCCATGCATCATAGTGTGTGTTTGTTATTGTGTGTTTGCACACAAAGTGAGTTGTAGAGGATGACTGCCAGATTAAATGACCTTGTGCGTGCTTCTTTGTTTCTCTTGTTGCCTCCCTCGTTCTTGCTCACCCTTCGTATTCTCTCTTGGTCTCTCTTTTTCTGTCTGTTTTTGTCTCCCTTTGTCCATCTCTTAGTAGCTCCCAGACAATGCATTGCTTTTTGTGTTGTGCAGCTTGAATCTGCCTGCAGAGCTGGTTACATCATCAGCTGCAATACAGTTACATCACACACTAGACTGCCGTATCATCTTATGTTGCAGCGGAAGGATGGCCTGCAGGGTTGCGATATAATTCATAGAAATCTGGCCATTGCATTATTAAGTGCGAGCAGAAAGGTTGCAGGGAAAGGTCAACTGGCCTCACAGTAGCCAGATAAATTCTGTGTGACTAGCTCAGCTGTACTGCAGTAGAATTAAATAGGTTCTGGTAGATTGAGTTAATACACTCATTTGAGGTGAACTCGCCTGGAAAGTGGACAAGAGCAGACAGCAACAAGGGGCCGTGACCAAAAGCTGCAGTCAAGACTGACAGTTTCCAACAATCTGTACAAGATGTCACAGAAACTCTCACAACTTATTATAGCTGACCCTTCTTTAATAAAATAACAGCATGAAATGATAAAGAACCTTATTACTGAAACGGAAATCTTGCTGTGGGCTCATTTTTCTCTGCAATATAAATTTGTGCACCTCTATGAAAATGGCAAAAGCATTGCTACAGGTAGAGAGCACTTAAAAATATCTTTTGTTCAGGATGAGTGACATTTGCGTGATTAATTACTAACCTAGAATCAACATGTACATTTTTCCAACTCCCTCAGGTGTGACCAGTACTGGAAAAAAAAGTGACTCTACATACTGTGTATATTTTACCACTTACATTTTTAATTTCCATACTCGTTTCCTCTCTCTTGCCTGCAGTTCAGCCCAGTTCAGCTGAAAGTCCTTGAATTTTTGCATTGTGATCATTGACCGTCAGCTGAGTCACTAACGACTTCACAATTGCTTTGAGGAACACAGAATTTTTCTTTTTTTTTTTTTTTAGCAGAACCTAGTTGTCTATATAAGTGGCAGATTAAATTAATTTATTTTCTGAGGCAGATGCATTTATATGGAAGTGCCATTGTCTTAAATTCTGCCAGCATAACACATTGGTGTGACTGTATAGCTAACTGAGGTCATGCTGAGGTGTCTGCTTTGAGGAATAACTTCAACAGACATGCTGTGACTTTGCATTACAGATTACCTGCCATGTTGGGCTGTCATTATCAAGAAGGTCACTCTGAAAGATAATTGATGGTGATAAAGATAGTGTGTTGGTGATGTTTCTGATGATGAAAGAGTGAGATAATGATTTGGTTGATGGTGGTCAGTGTCCTGACTTTTTACAACAGCAGCATTGTTAAGTTGACTATTTGGATCCTTCTCTGCCTGGTGTTAATCATTACCTTTTCTGAGAATTCATACTGCGTCTCGCGGCAGCCTGTCTGTGTCTGTGTGTGTCTTTGAAGCTCAGCAAATGACACATGCCGCTTTTAAAACTGCAGCCATAACAAGGACCCATACCAAAGCCCAATTACATGGTGCTCAGGATGCACTCACACACACTGAAACCCTCTTCTCACAGAGAAATTTGAGGTAGTTATTAGTCTGGCTGACCAAAAGCGAGCTTCTCTTTCCTGAATGACTGGCGTCTTCACTGAGACACACACAAAGACATACATGATGCTGTTGCTGGTTTAAAATGTGATCTTCTGAGGCCAGACACAGTCTGAACCGACTCTCTCCTTTGTTTCCTAAACGTCCAGCTCCTGCCGTAATTTGGCTGCAAGGACGAAGCACCAGTCAGCTACACGGCCGGACCAGAGGTGAGTCCTGTGTGTGAATTCATTGTGTGTTTGCTAGTGTGCAGCCCCCCACCCCGAACTCCACACAGACTGTTTTTGTTTGTCTGTTGCATGCTTCAACACCCTGCGTTGTGTTGCCGTGAGAGTGTCAGCTGCCTCCCCTCACACACGAAGTCGCTCTGCTCAGACACCAACAGCAGCGAATGAGTCCTGTTCACTTCATCTGAAAGACAGATGGAAAAATATAAGAATGTAAAAAAACAACATACTTCCCTTTTAAGGAGTGCACACACGTAGCTTTTTTTTTGTTTTTTATTTTTAGCTTGTGTGTTCGTGCATGCTGGGCTGTGAAGTTGTCTGTCTCAGTTCTTTCGGTTCATCTGTGGCCACTGGTTTCCTGTCCAACACAGAGCCACAGACACTATTCTACATGATCATATCATACACATTTGTTTTACACTCTGTTACTTTCTGTTCATTGGAGCTTTTTTACTAAATGTACACATTTGATAAAACTTCCATTTGTCAGACTTGCACATAAAATGATTTGACTTGTGCCTAAGTGTAAACAGCAGCATATTTGAGAGCATGTTTACCCTTCGAGTAGTGAGGTTAAGCCTGTTTTATGCTTTACTTTGCATTATAAAAGGTTTTGTTGGAGGTAAATTATCTTCATTGCTAATGTCTTAATTAGAGAACTTTAGTGTGGTGGATCTTAAACCTGACAGACGACAGATGAAGCTATATAATTAACCTCTAATTGGTCTCCCACACCTTTTTGGAATCTGTCGTTTGACCTTTGGTTTAATTGGGATCACAACATCTAGTTATTGGCCCAAACAATCAACATTGAGGCTGATCAGATGGATTTTTAGCATGTCATTAATTCTTATTGACTGTCTTGCAGTTTGTCTGATTTCCCACATGACTGTCACCAAAAGATTTCTTACAAAGTGTAGCTGGCAGTATCACAGTATCATCAGTGCTTTCCATATGTTTAATTAAAAGAGAGCTTTTTTAGCTTTTATCCTGCAGTGTTGGTCGGCTATTACTCATGATGTGATGTAGCCTATCAAGTCAAGGCCACAAAGTGAGAACAGATAAAGAGAGGCGGCTGCATCAGAGCATTTTTGAAATATATTTATTTAATCAGGAATTGTTTCTTCAAAAATGATACCAATATTTGGTAAAATATCAGATCTGATAGGCAGAATATCAGATTCAATATATTGGGTGATAATCTATCTAGTCTATCCCTGCTCTCCAGTGAGTCTCTCATCCTGCAGACAGACTCCAACTCGACTGTCTTGGATGGAAGCTGGTGTTAGGCTTACTGGGAAATCTGCTTTGAGCTGAAAGGTCACTCTCACCAGAACCTGCAGCAGGTGGAGAACTGGTTTATTGTACACCAAGCTTACTGAGACTGCAGAGCACAACAAGGATGCCATAAAGTCCACCTGTGATGAGATGGCAGACTACTGCCTCCGGCTACAGTCGCTGGAGTTTCAGTCTGTTGGATGAAAGACTTTGCAAGGAGGCCGCTGAATTGCAGTAAGGGCCCCCACAAGCAGCAACCCGGTCAGTCTGCAGGTAGATAAACAAGACAGAACAGGCAAGTGCTAGCAAGTTAGCAGCACTAAACTGTCAAAACAAGTAACAGACTGAAAAAAAATCACTATTTCCTGTCATGAGAAAATCCAAAATAGGATCCAGAGATTGGTAAATTGGGCCTTCAGCCTTGAGTCGGAGTAACAGATTTTGTATCCAGGCAACCACATGAACTACAAATCATGTGATCTCATCTGATCAAATCTGCAGAGTTACATGTAATTCAGATCATGCATCATGATTCTGCCTCAAATTTATATCGTCTTCATCTTCGCGCTCCCTGCAGCTTTTTACGGGTATTTTTTCCTCTTTCAATACATGCTTGAATCTTGCAAAGAAAGCTTGTCTTTGTCTTTTGTCACATTTGTTGGATTATTACCAGTGGACAAAATCAATGAATGGTTCCGTGTTCATTTTCTGTACCCAAATCTTTCAGCTTCATCCTTCATTCAAACAGTCATCTGCTCACAATTTAATCGTATATGTAAGAAGCTGTTGTCTGACAGCTTCACAGTGTTGTTTGTGGTGTGTAATGAGTTCATGGAGGTTGGTCATGTGCATGTAAATGTCACACCAAACAACTGGTGTGTGCATACGATGCTACCCAATCAAGCGATGTATAGGTCAAGTGTAGGGTTGTTCGGTGTCACTTGAGATTGTCAGGGAATCACCCTACATGATGAAAACATGATCCCAGCCTCCTTGTTTCACACACACACACACACACTCTTTCCCTGAATCCCCCTGACACCTTCGACCCCTTTATCACTCACTGAGCAGCTTCGTATTTCCTGTAAACATGCAACATACACACACTTACCATAACACACACACACACACACACACACACACGTGCCCCTTCACCCAGCTCAGAGAGGTAATCTGCTCCCATCATTAAAATTGAAGCACTCAGATAGAGAGAGAGCAGCTAGTGTTACACATCACGAGTTACCGGACTCATGAAGGAGGTCTCCTCCTGTGCTCATGTTTTCATTAGACATCCCAAAGACACATAACACTGTTGTCAGTTTGTATTTGAAGCAGAATGGATAGAAAACCAAGCTTTAGACATTTGAAACTCTTCTATTTTATGTTGTTCTTTTTGTCTGATAGTTTTTAAAGTCCTGTTGTAATTTGCTCATCTACAAAAACCAGCTTTGTGGTCAGTTTTAATAGAGATCAGATCAGTCCTTGTCAGCAGTGTTGCTTAATGCTCAGTGCCGTCTAACCTTATCTGACCACCACTATCTGCTGTTTCAAGCCAAAGTTAGCAGCTCTTTTTTCATGTATCAAGGATAAACAAGCACAAGAATTTGTTTTCTTTTGTGTTTTGTGCAGTTGTTCTGACAGCACCCAGCCGTTCTTGTGGAGGCTTGCAGCAGATAGTGAGATGTAAACTACATCTATCTAGGCGTTCCTGGTATACATGTAGATAAAACACGTCAAATTAACTTTGAAAAGAGTCATGTTAATGAGATGTGAGCTTAAGCAGCATGTAAAACCTCTGCTGTTGTTGCTGTCGGGTGGATGGGTGAATAAAGGTATACAGTTACACATCACAAGGTTAAGGAAACATGCACTGCATCAGCTGACCTTAATTTGGTTTTCTTAAGCTCCTCTGAACTCAACATGCTTCATCAGAACAGGGGTCATACTTTAAAGGTATAAGTGTGAGAAGCCGGCTCTCATGTTTTTAAATATTTTAGATTAAAGCAGTAACAAGCTTGGACAGATCGTGCAATGATCAATACGTTAGTCAATTAGTTCTCAGCTATGAAATAATCTATTTTGATATTTAATTAATTGGTTTGGGTAATTTTTAAGAAAAAAATCTGAATCTTCTGCTTCCAGAAGCTTCCCAATTGTTCATTTTTCCTGGTTTATATACTAATTTTTGACAGTAATTGGAATGTTTTTAGCTTGTGGACAAAACAATACATTTGAAGTCAGTTTTCTCTGTATGACATATTAGCACTTCTTGTATTCAAGATTCAAAGATTCAAAGTTTTATTGTCATGTGTAAAGAAACACGTTTCCCTGTACAATGAAATTCTTACTTTGCTGTCCACTCAGAATACCAGCAACAAGTATAAAAATAGTATACACACATAAAATAAAATAGAAATAAAAACAATGTAAATATGATGTTGTGTATATATATATATGTTTTGTCTGGCGCTTAAAATTAATGTCTCATTAAATTCAAAGAAAAGATGGAGGACGTGCTCCTAAATCCTCTAAACCCCAAAACCCAACAGTAGGTTGTCATCTTTCAAAACCCAGCAAAATTAAACCATTTATGAGAGATGGAATATATACAATCAGAAATAATTTTCAGATTTTCAACTTTGCAACAGTCCATAAGAATATCGCGTTTGACCTTTACTTTCATTGGGAAAATTAACCAAATCTAAGCTTAAAATTGTGATATTTTATTTTATATATTTCACGAGAATTACTTTTGTAGAGTTTCTCCAAAATGTTGTACATGTTGATTGCAGGTTTTTTTTCGATTTCTGAAAAATAAGTAATCATAGAAATTCAGCAAAGGGCTTTTTTTTTTAGTTCTCTGTACTTCTAGCAGTGGTTGTGCCGTTTCTATAGAAGTGAAGGACTTTATATTGCAGTGGAAGATGAGCCCACAGTCAGTGAAAAAAAGCTTAGAAACTGTTTGGTGTTTAGAGGGTTCATTCAGGCAAAATGTGGTGCCTCCACCTTAAACCAATGTGGGGAAACTCTCCATGGAAAACTTTGCATATCTTTATTTAGCCACTAAAGCTCTGTGGTGAAGAGCCGCATTAAAAGAACTTCAGCTCAAGTTGCTTATTTAGCTCAGTAACTACCTTAATCTTAAGTGGATTGTGCTTTTCTAATAAAGAATAAAGAGATGAGATAGAAGACTCAATAAGAGATTCCTTCAGAGTCTCAGCTTTACAAATGAAGTCTTTTAACAACTTGGAACTGCGCGCAAAATGCAAACGTTATTGGAAACCATGCCCAGTCATTTGCAGTGATGTGAGACTTCAAGAACAGAAAGCAAATCAGCAAGTGCATGTGTGTGTTTGTGTCAGTCAGTCTCGGAAAATGAAACAGAATAGCTGCGAGGTGTCCGATTATAAAGTCAGAGGATGGCAGGTTGCATAACCAATTATGTAAAATGTTATGAGAACCATTGTATAAAAAATCCTCATCATCACACACTTCCACACACACACACTCACTTTCCATTAGACACGCTGGTAATCTCACACTTGCAGTCACCACACCCTCACTCTTAGCACTCATTCAGCTGCAGTGATTTTGTGTGTGTTTGTCCGGTTGGAAAATACCAGCGAATGAAGAGGTTAGGATGTCGGTGAAGTAGGCACACAAACGGGGACAAACGCACATGCAAAGTATCATGGAGAAAACGACACTGAATTCCTCAGAGATGTTTGTGATATCTGCGTTTCCAGATATCTTGTATTAAATAAATTGTGGACTCTGATTGTTGCAGCTTTTGCGTGCAATTTCGGAGAGGAACAGGTTAGGATTAGTGAAGGATTGTAGTTGCATGCAGTCATCTGACATTAAGGTTTGTAATGATTTCTAAATAGAGATGAATGTGCTCTAGGCCCTGTAGTTGGCAAGATAATAGTATATAAAAAAGTAATCCAAAAAGTTCTCGGCCTCACCAGAAAACACCACAGGAGAAGATTGTTCTTGCATTATTTTTCAACGTAGTCGCTTCACTATCCCTTTGCGGAAAGTCACCTCTTGAGCCTGCAGATTCTCCTCAACAGCAAGAATGAATGGAGACCATGCATGTTGGATTTCAGTGTGGGAAACAGAAATCAGACGATGCCAGGTTGGATGAGGAGAGTTGAGGGGCAACAGTTCAAAGCCACATTTGGTTCTTCTTTCACCTGTGCTGTGTGGACGGAAGCTTTCTTAATTTTTTTCTTTGATTGCTTCAAACATTTGAGTTTTTGTGGACAGTGATATCAGGCGTTGTGGTACACAGTTATGCCCCAAAATGGAAGTTACACCCGTTGTTGGTGAATCCAGGTGAGGCTTGGAACTTTTTGGAGCACCCTCATCGAGTCTTTGACACCTTTAAATCTGTTGGAAATGTTGCCTGTCAAGTAGCAGCTTGGATTGGTGGCAGTCTTTTATTCTTGCACGATTTTTGCATCGGTATGATGAATTGTCTTGATCTGTCAGTTATTAATTTGCCATAACAGACGATATACTTACTGTGTGGTCAAATTTTCAATGTCATTGTATATATTAATGAGCCTTAATGCCTGCTCCTAAATTTTATATCTGTGTTCCTATAAGTGTGGACTTCGAAGCTGAGGAAACATTTGACGCCAAATTGGAGTACTTGACATTCATTGATTAACTGTGTAACAGACGCTTTTCAGTTTTCAGTTCAGAGGCAGGATTAAAGTTTGAGCTACTGGTTAGTTAAGTGTGAGGTTGCAAGTGGGTCAAATTCTTACTGGCTTGTAAAGCTAGGAGACTAACTAGTTGTGGAATGCTTGAAGAATGGCAGAAATGAATGTCCTCCTCTTAAAAGCAAGCACAGAACACAGTAAGAATGGATTTTCAACATAAGGGACCTTTAAACGTATACATCACCTATATGGCTTAAATGTTAAGTCAAGCCAGATGTAAAACATTTTTTGTGGGATAGAAATGTTAATTAGTTTTGAAACCACGTCTTGGTTTGAGAACAAAAATAATCCATTTGTTTATCATTATTCAGAAACATCCGAGATCTTGACCTCTTTGCAAAAAACAAGCCGAACATACTGTTGTCATTCTCCATTTGTTTTTTATCGCTTAGCCCCAGGAAGGCCATGTGACACACACTGAGAAAACACTCCAAAACTCAACCCTCTGCAGCCACCGACGCTCATTCACATGCATACAGTATCTGCAAGAGACATATGGCTAATTACACTCAACCATTTCCTGCTCTTACAAAGACACACATGTATGCACCACAGTCATGGCATTAGCACAAGAGCCCTCATATAAACAGTGGCCTACATAATACACACTGTCTGACTTGACTGCTCTCTCTCTCTCTCTTTGTAAATGGGTCAGTTCAGACAGACCACTGGTCAGGCAGACCTGGCAAGCTTCATTCTGCAGACTGTGTGTGGCGTTGTTATCGAAGTTGTTAAATTCTTTGAGAGCTTTGTAATGGGGTGTGTTTGTGAATGAAGCTTTCTTGTTGACGCCAATTTGCTGCCACTGAAGCTACTGCTAAAATTTAGTGAAGAAGTATAAGTTTGAAAATGAAGAACTTCAGAATTATAACCAATATTATCTTGAATTTAGTTTAAATAGAGGAAATTGCAAAGAAAGCTGTCTGCTTTAGCTGTTTTTCTTGTTAAATGTCTTTGTGACCATATAAGTATAAAGACTGTATGCATGTCCGCTGTCTGGGCTCTGTTCCCTAAATACCCTTCAGGAAACCACAGCGTATTTTGGGAACACTGCAAGTGTGTGGTTTTGGAAAATGTGTTTTCGGAAAGAACCTTTTTTTTCCTTGTGTTTTTCAGTATAAATAATAACCAAGCAGTTTGCACCTAATCTTCTGTGTGAAGTGCCATTAGGCAATAATATGCATCTCTGTCTGTGTTTTTGTCTGATAATATGTGTGAATCAGTGTTGGCATCACACCGAGGCATGATGAAGGGATTTCCAGGCTTTGAACAGGGAGGATCTGCCTGTGTTTTTTCTTATCGCTGCCTTTGCATGAGGAGGATTTGCGGTCTTAGAGCTGTCAGGGAGACTGAGGGAGTGCAAAACAGAAAACACTGCTGTTTGTGTCCAACCCCACTAATGATGGGGTGTCGGTCCCTTAGGTTTGTCTGTCTGGATGAATGTCTGTGTTTTTTTCTCCTGTGGTCGTGCTTATGATTGTTATTTTCTGCTTGTGCAATTTGATATTTTGTCATTTTTTCCTAGCTGGAGTTGATGGCAGTTGTTGCTCTACCGTAATTGGACAACAAACTATTTTTATTGTGCGCTTCGATCTCGTAAATACTTGTATTATGTAACAACAAATTGCAGAAACTGAAGGCACAACAATAGCTTTTGTGTGCCACTTGTTTGTCTGCTCATGTGCGTAAGAAACTGTCATTTAAGCTGCAAAGATTAGTTCATTAACCTTTCATTACCCACAGTAGCACAATGTAGAACTTAGGTTACATCAGCATGAACATGTTTTATACGTACTGACAGACTTGACTTACTTTTCTGTAATAGTGTTCATTTTGTGATAAATACAGGTAAAGCACCTCTAGGTACACAGAAGAATGTACGACTGATAGTCTTAGTAATTCCTGCCTTTGAGTCTGAATAAATCATTAAGCTACACATTTAGACATATTGTAAGTGTTTAACTATAAAATATAGGCCTTTTGTTTTTATTTAGGTGGATCAATACCAAAAGTTTACTGGGTGTTATAGGGATTTTCATTAAGTCAAACAGAAGAATTATTTGTCATTTATTATGCAAAGATATCAAGTATTCACTTTGTCTGTCTCATAAAAATCTAAACTCCCTGCTTTCGTCTCTTTTCTGTCAATGTAAATGTATGTTTTTGAGTTAGATATTGATCTGAAACAGTTCATGGATACAAATGCCTCTTTCTACTTTAATGGAAAAAATACCTAAATAATTAAGGAACTTCATTTTTTGTTGCAAAAATGACATACAACTTTCCCAAAATGGCCCTGAAGCCTGTTTTCCCCTTAATATTAAGCATGTTTAGACATTTATACATCTTAAGCATTATAAATCTTGAAGTGCCAAAATTAATTCCTTGAAGCTGATATTTGAAATCTGTATTTCTCAGTGTTTGAGCAGTGAAAGTAACTGTGAGTTGAACATTAGGCTTGTGTGTAAATGATAAACAATAGCTGAATAGATGTTGCTTTCTCAACCTCACTTGTAGTGTTTGCTCTTTGCATGCACTCACCTTTTCATTTCACGTTTTCTTTATTTGTCCACTTTTATTACCATCTCTTCTCTTAAGTTTTATTTTAAAGACCTTTATTGACACCATAAACCAATTTGCTTGTGTAACCGCAGCACATAAAAAAGGGTAAAGTGTCCACAGTGTTTCCTCTTTTATCCCATTTTCTGTCACACGGAGGTTAAAATATGCATTTTTTGCATGCCTGCGTCATAGCAAAAACAATTGCGTGATGTGCATTTTTTCGATTATCTGTACCTGCTTGTCGATAAAATCAAATAAAAGTGCTACTTTGGCTCTGATGCAGCTGTCTCTCTGTAACCACACTCCGTTGCCCTGTCACTTTGAAAATGCCCAAATAATTCACTTGTTGGTGTCAGTGCAGCCAGAAGGTATTTGGCTGACGGTGTTAGACTAAGGCTAATACTTAGAGGTCTGCTGTGCCTCTTAACCTGTGGCTAAGACTACCTAGAGTGCATGTAACATTTTCCAAGAGTGGGATTAACAGTTGCATTAATCACGTCTCTCGATCAGGGACATAACCTTCAAACCTAAACAAGAAGCATAGCTATCGCCACATATCAGGAAATGGAGTACTTTCACAGTGGCTAAGGCTATGCTAATAGCTAGCTTCATATTTCTATTGTGCATATTTCGCTATAGTAATCCCGATTAATGAAGTAATCTTGTTATGAACGATCTATCGCATGCTGTTAATGTATAACATTTAATGCTTATTTGTCATTGGATTACCAATAATCAGTATCCGCCCGGAGAAACTATTGATTGACATAATGATCCCCAGTACAGTGACTACCAATAGTGTTCCAAGAAGAACTGTTGAACAGGCAGCAGGGTGTGGGGTGTTCAAGGCTCACTACTGTGCATGTGGAGGAGTGTGGAGAAATGGAAGAAGGTGACTTGGTCTGATGAATCACATTATGTGGATGGTTGGGTGAATGTAGAGTGTTTACATGGGGAAGAGATGGCAGCAGGATGCACTAAGAGAAGAAGGCAAACCAGCAGAGGCACTACGATACACAGTAAGGGATGGGGGGAGGAGTGACAATTGTAATCATAGACAACAGAAAGAAAGAGACTTTCTTCCTGTTGCTAAAAATGTCTTTTGCCTTCTGGGACAGAAGTACACACACACGCACACACACACTGCACACTGCACTCTGCACTCTGCGATGCATATAAAGCCACATCTCTGCAACCTTACAAGCAGCATGCATGCAGCATTTATGGGTATAGGAGCGGGGCTCTTGTAAGAATTTTGTGTTAGTCAGCTGGTGGTTTGCACTGCGGTGGTTGACGTAGAAACAGTTCACACTTGGCTGGAGTAGAACATTTTCTCTCTTTCCTGCTTTTGAACTTCACATTCTCACATTCTTGACACACTGGTCTTGGACTGGCTCCACCGCAGCTTTGAACATAAGGACTTTGACGTACACACTTACACTAATACTACTCTGAAGTGGTGACTTTATCACACATAAACACTGTGTGTTGTGGTTTGGAGGCAGATAAGCTATGGAGCTGTGAAACGGTCCAGTGCTATGATCTCTCACATGCATTTCTTTAAGATAACCGTGTCTTAGACTGAAGATGGTCACAGAACTGGCTCATCGGACAATCTTCATGGCTTTTTTTTTTCAAAAGCATATCTCAACAGCAGCAGCACATCAAAGATTGAAGTAGAAATGATGACAGAAAAATGAACTGGAAATGAATACTGACTGTCCTGCTGACTAAGGCTGGGAGCAAAGACAAGCCTTCACATGCAAAGCAGGATTTCTTCAGTTGGCTACTTAAAACTAGCTGTTCAGCCTTGAGTGGAAAGTTTGAGAGTAAAAGCAGAACAAGATAAGAGGATGGAGAGGAAACAGCAGACTTCATGAAGACTGCAAAAACACAAATACCTCCATATGTTTTCAGTAATATCTCATTGGGTTAATCTATTCCTGGACTAAATCTAATGAAGCCAAAGAGAAAAAACGGAAAGCTCCTGCTACCCTCTGAGTCAGCCTGGCAGCACTGCTGCCCTCCATCCATCCCTCCCACTCACACAGCAGGACAACGCTGCACTTATGTAACAGAGCAACAGAAAAGAGATACAAAGAGACTGAAAGACGGAGGAGGAAGGAAGAGAGGCTGAGATGAGAGAAGAGGGAAGAAGAGTGGCTAACCGCGAAGCCTCGATGTTTTCCACTTTACAGCTTCTTATTAACCACATCTTCTTCTCCTTGTCCTCCCCTTCCACCTCCACTTTTCTTGAAATCATTTGCCCCTAATTAACAGTCATGGTTAAATAAGTTACCTCTGTATAATCACCAAATGTGCTTGCAGTGTCAAAACAAAGACAGAAATAAAAGTAAATCAAATTGAAATGGAATAACCTTTGAAACATATGTGATCTTGTGCAGTAGTACCAAGGGGCTTCTGTTGTCTCATGTGATCACACCTTTTTGTTATCCTCTGAGTCAAATGACTTTGAAGCTCCGGCTTACTGAAGTGGATCCAGCAGGACACTCTCTACTTTAACCACAACAAACAAGCTCCCATCACCCAAAGATCCTGTTTCAAACACAACTTACTGTAATAACACACTGGTTGTAACACTGACACACTGGAATGCTCATGTTAGCTTTATTTCCTGTACGCTTCACATCAGTGACCCAGATATCCTAATAATCAACTGGTAGTGATTGTACTTTATTGTGGAGGTTTATGGCCTTGCATATAATCATGAATTATATTGACCTGAGCAGGACTATAAACTTAATGCAATCTGATTTTGCAAAGAGTACAAGTTGAAATTTTATCGAATATCTTTAAGGTGGTATGGTTTGCCTTTTCTCTTTGCTCTCGTTTTCTTGACTAAATGGTAGATTATGCAAAAAATAATAAACAAATTGATTGATAGTGGTTGTAGCCTTATTAAGAAATAACTCCAGGCTTACTTGAGCTTGTGAAGGCATGTGGAGAAAGTATATGTGTCAGAAAAGCAAGAATGTACATACAAACAAATCTACCGGATTCCTTTTTTTTGTTCAATTTGATTTGCTTTTTACTCCTGTCAAACTTTTACCTAGTCTGGGCGTATATTTCACTGCAATATGAACGACACAGTCAATGCTACAGAGTTGTTTAAACCCTGTTACTGGTCTTTATGCTAAGCTAAGCAGCAACCTACTCATTTCAGGTCAGGCATGCACCTGTTACAGAAACATAAATTCTCATCAACACACAGTTAATGCACTTTGGCACTGTTGTTGGGAACTCTGTGTGTGTGTTTGTGTGTGTGTGTGTGTGGGTGGGGCTCAGGTGTTACACTGAAGTTTGCGGTAACAGTGTGCCTCATCAGTCTGAACTCCTTCCTTTGTGTGTTTGTGAGCCTGTCTTTCCGATCATAAATTCAACCAAAAGACTGGAAGTGATTCAGCAGGTTTTCTTAAATCATGTCCAGGAAAATATAAGGCACGACTGTTTGAAATGTGAGTGTCAAAGTATGATTCAGTGGGATCAACCAGCTCAAACCACAGTGGTTAGAGTAATACTCCTAGACTGACTTTTAGGAAAGACTGTGTTTGTTTATGTAGTCAGATGGGTGTCAAGGGAGACCACATGGAAAAGTGATTAGCCTTAATACTAATGTGTGTGTGTGTGCGTGTGTTTTTGTGTTTGTTTGGGTGGATTTTTGGTCCAGAACTATCAAAGTTGGGACGTCTCTGCATTGTGAGATCATTTTTGCTGATTGCCCTGATTTTGAAGGTTAGAATTAGGATTAAGTTGGGGTTAGTGCAAGAGGAGTCCATTCAGTATCCATTACATTACATAACTAATTTGTCTTAAAACAGATTGAATACTTCAGTGGTGTTTCCCCACAGGACTAGCAAAACCCATGTGTGCATGTGTGTGCGTGCCAAGTTCGTAATCTCCTCCCACTTTCCTTCGTCAGTTGTCAAGACACACCTGCCTACCAGGTATAGACCTCAGTCCTCCCTCTCTCTCCTCATTACTCTGTCACTCACGCTGCTCTCTCTTCTCTCTCTCGCTGTGTGTTTTCAGTCTAAGATGCCCTAGGCGGGGAGAAGAGAAATGTAAATGGCTTCCAAAGTAAAAGATGCTGTGGTGTGGTACCAGAAAAAGGTAAGACGTTGTACTTTTCTATCTATCTTTTGCATGCTGGTGTGCATGTATTTGGTTTCACAATAAGAAAAAGTCAGACTGCGCTCTTGTTGTGCAAGGATTTGCTGCAAAGAAGAAAATTTAATTTAAAGGGAGGACGTGACATTGGAGGTTGTTGTGCTGCTACATTTTGACTTATTGCCTGTAGACTACTGCTTTGTGAAAGACTACTGAGCTTTGCTTCACATTGAATGTTACAGTTTCATTTTTATAAACTGGTTGATGGTAATAATGGAGTTACTATAATTGCAACACATTGTTACTAAAACAATACTTTTTAGTAATAATTAACCACAAGATCTCAGGCTGAATGAATTAATGTCTGCTTTTAAATTCCTTTTGAAAACCTAATTATACAAGCTTACATCAGGTCTTCTTTTGTATACTTAATGCATGTTGTGTAGCATATTTCCTTCATTTTTGTATAATAAGTAGATTTAGTTGATGCTTTTTTACTATGATGCTTTTGTTGTTGTTGTTTATTTATTCTTTTAACTTGTTCAGCATGTTGAAACCTTGTCAAGAAAGGTGTTATGTAAATAAAGATTATTATTTAGGGATATATGACATCAGATATTTACTGATATCCGATATGCAGTTATTTTCCATCTCACTGTGGCTGAATACAGATACCAATATATGCACATATTTTTCCACCTAATTACAGAGAGCATCAGGTTTCTCCAGTAGTGGAACTAATATATTGTTATGCTCTTTCTTATCACGATTGCCTGCTGGCCAGTGCAGATATAAAGTAAAATACTTTCCAAATGTGCGCATTTACTGGGCAAAATAACAAACTATGTCAGCCCAAAGGTAAAACACAACATACATGTTTTTAGGGTGCAGTTTAAAACAAAACTGTAAACTTTTAGTCTGACAGGTTTTATCTGCCTGCCAGTGCTCATTCTGGACTGATGTTGATATATATCACATTAAAGACTGCCTCAGCAGATACAGATGATGATGCTGTTATTTTCCTTTATTCTTATTCGTTATTTTTGTTCTTATAACTTGTGTAAAGTCTAACAAGTTTACACATTGTAGCCATACCAATACTGGATTTTTAAGGCCAAAATAAATACTTAAGGGTTTAAAAAAATATGATGATAGTAGGAGAAATGCAACCACAGTGTTTGGTTAAAGTTTTATATCACATATATATATTATAGTTGGAAAAACTCAAAAAGTCAGAAAAAAATTATTCAGTGTTCTTCTACCTTTTTGTTACTTATCAACCAGCATACACATTGAAATGAATATACACATAGTAAGTGATTGTTCTATTTCTACAACACACCAAAGATGGTACAGCTGAAACACTGGTTCATTTCCCTTCCTTAAAACAGAAGCTAAAGATAGAGTTACAAAGCATTCTGATATTAGAGCGGTCAGACTCTTTCTGATACACCAGCATCTTTCGATGACCTCCTCATTGCTGTCAGCGGCAGCAACATGGTCGGGCTGTTCTGCACACTCTCCAGCCAGGCCGGTGTTGTGTGTCCTGTTGTTCCATAGTCTCAGATATCAGATCCTCTGCTGGACTCCAGCGCTGCTCCCCCTGCAGCTCTCAGCTTACACGCTCATCTGCCTGCTCTGCCCTCGCAAACCTGTCCGTCTGTCTGTCGATACAGCCTCGTCTGTCTGTCTGTCCTCTGCTTCCTCTTAAACCTCTCTGTATATCTGTCTGCTTTTGTCTTTTATCTGTGCGTCTCTCTGATCTCCTGCTTGCACCTGGCAGATGTGTATGTCAGTATTAGCTTTCACTGGAAGTAAATCAGACGGCACAGTAGTGAAGTGGTTAGAACTGTCGCCTCACAGTAAGGAAGTCCTGGGTTTGAATCTACTAGTCTGTTTTCTCCAGATGCTCCAATTCACTCTTGCAGTCCAAAGCCATCCATGGTGGGTTAATTGGTTATTTAAAATTGGCTGTAGGTGTGTGAGCGCACATGGTTGTCTCTTTGTGTTGGCCCCGTCATGGACTGGTGACCCGTCCAGGTTGTACCCCGCCTCTCACCCCATCCCAGCTGAGATACACTCCACCCATCCATGACCCTCTTTAGTAAAAAGTGGGTGTAGCTAATGAGTCGAATCATAATTACACTGAACGTGACTCATATAGCTGTAAACACCGGTGTCTGTGTTAGACAAACTACTGTTGTCAGTGAAAATTGAAGCTTTTACCAGCTTATTAGGCTGTTTTGGTTCTTAATCTAATTGCAGGGAACGTGAAAAATAATTTAAGTCTTCACATAGGTGTTGTCAAAGCTGCTCATCTGTGGGATTAATCTAAGAAGTAGGACTAAAGACGGTTTCCTTTAGATTAAGATGAACCTTGATGGTTTTCTCTGGGTATTATGTTTCCATACTGGCTGTGTGTTTGTGTGTTTTGTGTGTGTCTAGTTAAGCTTGTCTGGGCAGAGGTACACCAGTGACGACAACTACTGAGTCATGAATGAACAAAATGTTTTCTGGAGCGATCACACCTGTCCTCAGGGCTTCTTAATTTCTGACACATCTCTTCGTTAAGTTTCTTTTTCTTCATTTTTTATTTTGTCTCTGAACTAAAACCCATAAAAGATCAGGTTTGTAGCTTTTCTATCAGACGTCACTACCAAGTGTTTTGCATCTTTGCTGTCTGAGTCACTGGGGCAGAATGATTTTACTCAACTGCATCACTTTAAATCTTTTAATTGTTCCTGTGATCCCTAATATTGACCAGTAGTACAGCAGATAGACAAACCATGAAAGGCAAAGATGCACCGTATCATATTCTGTCTTGTTCAGCAGTGGCTATGCTAACAATACAAGAGAGTGGCATAAATACTGGCATTGAGTAAACACCTGAAATCCTGCCAGATAATCAAACTCTGCCCTAAGGAGATTATTTTAACGGTGTTTATTTAAGTCTCTGGCTCGTGACAGGCTTGACATGATGGAAAAATTGTTTGAAGTTTAGGCTTTTATGAGTGGTGGAGTATTTCTGATAAGGACATTGCTCAGGTCACATTGTAGGTGATGTTATTGTAATGGAACCAGAGTCTCCTGATCATCTATTCATAGGCTGGGTTCAAAGAAATGACCTAAGAGCATATTTTCACACTTGACCTCTGGTGGTTTTCAGAGATGTTTAATTTTAGCTGCTGATGTTTTGAGATACCAGGTATAGATGGCTTTTTTTTTTTTGCGCTGTTCACAGGAAAAGACATTTACAAAACGTGTCCTTGTTGTTCTGAACAATTTGCACGATCTTAGGAATGGACAGTTTCAGGGTTGTGGTCTTGTTGATCTTATTATGCCAAACTCGAAGACAGTTGTTGGAAAAGTACGTCATTAATAGCCTTGCAGGTTTATTCCATTATATTTGGTGGTGGGGGCTGCATGCTAGCAGCCACTACTAGTTTTAACTTATTTATTGTTTACTGAACATTTACTCTGAGTCTGCTCTAAACTAAGTTATCGGTGTGGCTGCATTTTCTTAAAACGAATGGGCAAAAAGCAAAAAGCTTTAGTTGCAGCACTTTGCATATCACAGCTCTGCAACCACATGGCAGATCATCCAAAACTGTAAAATGTGCTTGTCTGTGTTAAATTCCACAGTAATTCATGCAGTGGGATCACAAGTTGATGTAGTTCTATATTTGGAAATCGAATATGGGCAGATGTACGCTGATCTGTGACCATTTCAGTATTACATAACCAGGTTAGAAAGGTTTAAATATGCTGCAATTACTCGCTTTTTCTGCTGAGTTATAATTTATTCAGGCTAATAAGGCTGTCAAGGAGAGTGCACTCGGTTCACTGTGGCCCGTTTAGTTTATCTAGAGATAACATGCAGATTGTTTTTCTTTCTGCGGCCAGTTGAAGAGTAGCAAGGATTACAAATGACCAAGAATTTCTTTGGTTTGTAGCTGCCCTGGTCAGTTTTCATTTGAGGTACTTTCTACCGAAGAGAAAGTTGCTGTGAAGGCTGGATTGTTCAGTGAATCATCCCAAGTACCCAGCAGACAGTTTCTGGAAAGACACATTGCTGCTGAATTATTTAAATGTGTTCCTTTTTTAATGCCATGAGCTCCATAAATGGAATTACATTCACCCAGGCCGTTGTAAAAGTTCAAATTCATGCAAGCAGCGTGCATTACTTACTACTCGCATTTTCCTGTTGATTTGTAAATGTGTGAAACTCCAAGAATGTTTGAAAATACATCAAAGGAATGGGATCGCTCCGGCTCTGAGAGATAGTTTAATAGCAGCAGTAAAAGATAAACTGCACTGATAAAGGTCCGGTCGCAGTTAATGTGTTCCAACAAAGCTGAGCGCTGCAGAGAACTTAAACTTCCAACCTGTTGACTCGAAGAAGTGACATATTTAAGGTTGGAGCGAAATGTCAAGAGTTTCAAACTGATTCTGATGTCTCTGGCTTCTCTACCCCTCAGGCTGTGGTCTGCATGAGTCACAGTATATTTCTGACTATGCTATGTCTGGCGGCAGCCTGCAAATAGACTCAGCGCTGTGTGTGTGTGGAGGCTGCCTTTTTCTCACCACAGTGCTACGCCAAGCCTGTATCACAGTGAAGGCACAAGCAGCCATGAAGTCTGTATCTGCTGGAGCGTCAGACAGGCATATTTTTGATGTCTAACAGTGTTTGCTGTTGCCAAAGAGGAAGCAGTTTGCAGTGGAGATTATTCAGCTTTATTGTGAGCGTTTTGTCACTAAATGTACTCTTTCATCATATTGACAAATATGATAAATGAGCTTAAAAAGTAGTAAATCAGCTTATTTGTGTGATGGCTTTAAGGCCTTTTTATAGATGTCAGTGACACAGTTCACAGGTTTGGTATTTGCGGATGACATCTATGTATTTTTTTCCCATTCACACATAAGAAAACTCTTCCAAAGAGCACAAATACCACCTGATACCTGACAAAGAATCAAATAATGTCCTCCTTTAATGCAGCCTCTTTGTTCCACAAATCTATCTGGACAATTAGAAAGAAAGCAGAAAAACAGAAATAACTCTCAATCATTTGTTCTAGACCTCCACTTCTTATTAATAATATTTTCATGAATATATTCCCATTTCCTCTTAAACAAGCTGATTTACAGCTAGACATTTATTTAAATAAGACGTCTGTTGATTGAAGCAGCTATGGAAACGACACAACCATGGCTAGAATTAAGTAGAACTCATAAATGGTGTTTGTTCAGTATAACAGTGATAATGCAATTAATCATAAAAAAGAAAACCCCAAAGTTGAATTTCTGAAAATCTTCATAATGCAAAATTTGAAAAAACTTGGAATCATCATGCCCAACATTTTTCAAGTGCCCACAAGTGTTACCAATACTGGAAAAAAATGTTCTTAATACCATAGATACACCGATCAGGCATAACATTATGACCACCTACTAATATTGTGTTGGTTCCCTTATGTGCTCAAACATGCTCTGAACCTTTGGGCATGGACCAGAGGACCTCTCAGGGTGTCCTATGGGGTCTGGAACCAGGACGTTGACACTGGATCCTTTGGGTACTCTGGCTTGTGCAGTGGGGCCTCTGTCAATCAAACTTGTTCCACTGCATCCTGTTGATGCTTGATCAGAATGGGGTGTAGGAAGTTTGGAGGTCAAATCAACATGTTGCTCCATTGTCATGTTCCTCAACATGTTCCTGATTGTTTGATGTTTTTTCCATGTGGTGAGGTGCATTTTCCTGCAGGGGTAGACCAGTGACATTTGGGATTTCCATTTGCATGAGGGAGTGTGCAATGTTATTTACTTCGGCTGTCAGTGGTCATGATATTGTGACTGATCGGTGTACGTTACTGTTACTGTTTACATTTGTAATTTGTTTCTACATGTTGCATATATGCTTTGTGCAAACACAGCCCGAATTCAGCCAGAAAGTGACAAAAATGTTGGAACTTTTCACCTGAACTGGGCTGAACTGGAGGCTTATTCAGAGCAGACAAGTGATGAGCATGGATAGAATTAAAAAATATAGCACAATATTTATAGTAACAACTGTGAGCACTTGAAAAAACGTTGCACCTTAAAGTCGTTTCAACCCAAACAAGACTTTGCTTTATGACTTGATTTATGTGTTGCATGTGTAAATAGACTGCCAACAGCTTTGCCATATAAACTCTACAAGGTGATGACACGCCAGTGTTGTGTTCACATGTTGTAGCAACCCTAATGTGGCGAATGCAGGTTTAGACTTTTAGTGCTGAAACAATTATCAGTTGATAGAAAATGACTTGCCATCCATTTGGAGAGTTAAACTTTTTTCCATTAAAATTAGCATTTATTAGTTTAAGCTTTTTAAATATAAGGATGTGCTGCTTTTCTCTGATTTAGATCATGGTAAATAGAATGTCTTTGCTTGTTTTGTGTGATCAACAGTCTAAGGACAAACTGAAGATGTGTCCTTGAGCTATAGAAACTTGTATGAGAATCTTTTTTCTCCTCCTTTTCACCTCCATAGACTAAACAATTAATTGACAAAATACACCAAAATCAACCTTTTCAACATTGTGCTGTTTTCAGATATTTAGTACTTAACTTTGAATCATGACCTTTAAAGGGACTGAAGCTATTGACTGTCTAACTCTGTCAAGTTCTTCACTTTTGGCAAATGAAGACTATTTCCTTCTTGTAAATCCATTATATGTCTCTATGTAAACTATGCGTCTGGCCTTTCCTGCTTCCTTCTTCTTTGAAAGCCTCTCTGCACCGTGAACTGGCTGTGATGGAAAATCCCTCACCTGTTTGTGGGACTCACATACTTGAACTTGTGTGTCTAGGTGTGGTCAGCTTTGACACACTGATTAACCGATGTGTCTAAATGGCTGCACACACAGACTCGGGTGTGAGTAAATACAAGGATGCTTTCACTTCAGTGTGTGTGCAACAGGTGGAAAATTTTGAAAGACCGAATGATTGCGTAGATAAATAAACACCCAGAAAAAAGTTGAAATTTAATCAGCATAGGGCGTCAACAAATAAGGATTCCACATGGTGAAGTTGCTACAGCTTATTTTTCTCGCCTCTCAATAAGTAAGAGATTTACTCCAAGAACAGGAGTCAGCAAAACGTGAACAAACACATGAACCACTGAAAGAATGAGCGACTTGAGACATGAACAAAGGAAATGTGGGTCAGACAGCTGGTTGTGACGAGCAGATTAACCCCTCTGGTGTGTTTTCACGTGTGGCCATGGTAACTCCCAGAAGGAGGCGAGTATATCTGAGGTTTATTTTCAGCTCAGACAGGTGTGTGTGTGTGCGTGTGCGTGTGTGTGTGTGTGTGAGGGGGGGGTCAGAGAGGAACATTTACAAAGAACAATGGGTTTTGCTTTGGAACTGTTAAAAAAAAGTTTCAGTAATTCTTTTTCCTGCAGGTCCAAATAATTGCAATTTAGTTGTGTTTTTCTGTTCATCTTATGCCTCTGTTTGTTTTATATAAGTGGTACTGGTGCCTTTGACCTCCACTGCTTTGCTGCAAATCCGACAAATCATCTTCCCTCATTTATTGGGTTCTCCTTTTTCATTTGGCTTAAAAATATGCTGTGATGTTTGTCTTTGTAAGGAAATGTTAACTTCAAGCTGAATCACTGTTGGCTTCACTGTTGCGATGTTGAGTGGCAGTTTTTTTTGGTTTTTTTCAGAATCTGGTTAGAGCTAACGGTTTATTACTGGTGAAATTTAAATTGAGATGTCTTGATTTTGATTAAATATTAGGATTTTAAAGTTTTCCAACTGAACTGCACATCACAAGTGAGTAGTTTGTTGGATTGTTCTACTTCCATTTTGGCTTTTCTCTCTCTCTCTTTTGTTCTTTCTTTTTTTGAAAGACAACACACCTCGTGATTTTTGGGGTTTAGGGGGTTGTCATGATCATATTATGAAGTTGGGTCGCCACAAATTAATATCATCGACTGTGATATTGACTCTTAAAATGCTCCGTTCATAGAAAACATCCCATTTTGGGTCTCACATTTATCTGAAACTCGAGGCTTCCTTTTGCACTGCTGCCTAGTTAACATGAACTTATTTTTATGATGTGTTTTATGACTTGTTTTATTTCTATATTTTAATGTCATCTTACATTTCCAATGTTTGGTGATTTTATGTAAAGCGTCTTTGAGTGTTTGAAAAGCACTATACAAATAAAATGTATTATTATTATTATTATTATTATTATTATTAGCATCTGCCATAGCCTGCATGTAAGGCCTAAATAAGATATCAGTAAATTGTACTGTCTTTCAATATGCAGATTTTCAGCAATTAAGGGATTTTGGATCTGGTTTTAGTCATATTTTCCCTTTAGGAGATGAGCTGAATTCAGGGACAAAGATCTGTACATCTACAGGAGTGTAGCACAACATGGAAGTGAAAGCAGGGCTCTAATTAGTAAAATGTGAAAGTGCAGTAAAAATACTGTGTCCCTAAGATCTCAGAACAATCATCATCCCAGTTCTGATAAACATAATAGTGATTATCATTTTGACCATGTTGGTGCAGCCCTAAACTCCCAAGGGTAATATTATGGTTTCTGGCAGCTAAATGCTGCTCATTAGCTGTGATTGTTTGAGCACAGTTTGGTTTTCAGAGCTCTTTGGCCAAAAAAAAGCAGCAAACTGTGGTTGAAAACAATACTATGCGAGGGAGGGCTGGAAAATCAAAGCTGTGAGCTGAAAGATAATAAAGGGTTTCATACAGATGAGGGTGCGTTAATTACTACGAGCTCCACCTTTTACACTACATAATCCTTTGATCCATGGGTGATATGGAAATATTGATTAGAGCAGATTTAATGTCAAATGGTTAATTTGGAGGGCGTGAGTGTGTTTGGAAAGGCAGCACTCTCCTCCTGTATCTGATACTCCAGTAGCTTGATGTCACTTGAACCTCAAGTAGCCTGTAATAACAGATAACAGATAAATGGCAACACTGATGAACAATGCAGATTATCCACAGCTGGCATTTGTGTTAATGCGTTAAACCGCACGCATGCCTGCAGACACACACTTGATCAGCTCCACTGTATCTCTGTAAACCTGTGTGTGGTTAATACCCCCTCCATTGCAGAGGCAGTTGTTATATAACTCCCCCACCCACCCCCCTCCGCCTGGATCGTCCCTCCTTCCGTCGTCATGGTGACACCAGCATTGCTGCAGCGGCACACTTGGCCTCGTCATCTTCCCTTCTGGTTTGCTCTAAGCACTTGATTTGCTTGTCAAATCACTGAAGTCTGTGATTTTTCTCAGTGAAAACGGTGTCAATTCTCACGTCATTTCACCAAGACTGAGAATATTTATCCTCTGGGATCTACCAAAGTGATCTTTTGTGTTATTTAGAATTTAACAGTATAATAATAACCACAAAACTGAGAGAAAAACCAACAGAGATGGTGTAATTTAAGAGTGTAGTTACTAAAGACCTAATGGTTACTAAAGAGGAGTTGATAAGGTAAACAGATACTGATGTAGGGATCAGTGTGAGTGTGTGTGTGTGTCAGGATAAGAGGATTTACAGTGCTGTTAATTCCACGCTGTCAGATCTCAGTTACCTCACGACTCCATGATGTAACACAATTGTGCGTCTCCTCTTTCCATACCTACTGGCCTCCTCATCTACACCCTCTCCTCCGTTATCTTTTCTGCTCAGTAGTCTGGTCATGTTTGTCCTCTGGCCGTCCTCCACACGCACTCAAAGCATCCACTCCTATCTCAGGGTGTGTGTGTGTGTGTGTGTTTTTAATGGATTGAGTGGGGTGGAAAATTAGCTGTCAGTCTAAATGTCACACGGTAAATCAGTCAGTCAGACGTCAGATTTTACGCTATCTGGTGCTCAGATAAGGTCGTTGTTCTCTGCTGGTGGAGCCACAATTGTCTCCGTTCGGTAAGTCATCTATAGTGTCAAAAAAGGACGGTTTGGGGCAATCATCCCAACAACAAGCAAACTGGACAACAGAAACTACAGATAACTTGTTGCAGACATAAAATTGCATCGAGTTTTCCACGTGCTTCCTGTGCTTTACTGCATGCACCTGCAAGCCTCGTGGCATTAAGTGTAAAACCAATTCTTCTCATAGGGTTCTTCTTGATCTACTCCTGTGTGGTATGTAGGTGGCCTTAGACAATGCATCTACCATTAATAAATGTATAAAAATAGAACTTATAAAAGGTAAGACGTCTCCATTTCAAATCGAGCATTCATCATCAAGCTACTAGGGCGAAATGACTGGGATTTTGCTGACAGATATTGCCATTTGATTTGAGCGTTCAGTTCAGTATTCACCTTTTAATAGATTGTAATATGTGATGTAGCATTGCCACACGAGAAGCCATCAAAAGCACGACTGTCGCATAGTGAGGACGGCTCACTTTGTAAAGCCACTTTCGTGTCAATTTGCAAAACCGTTGGCACGACAGTTTAAACTGTGGGTCAGACTCACTGCTAAATGTCTGAGGTGTAGCTGTCGAATAATTAGACTGGGCTCATGTTTCGTCAAACCACAGCGTACATGTGTGAACCATGTTGTATACACTGATCACAGGTAAGGATACACAACCTCTGAAAGGTTCAGTCCGCTTAAATACAGCAAACTAGGATTACAGCAGTGGTCTCATCAGTTATTAGCCACCTATGTATATCCTAAGTTGCTGTGATGCTTTTAAGTTTAAGTATTTTAACAGATATTGAGATATGAGGTATAATTTTAGTGGCTATAGTGATTTTTTGTATTTCTTTACCACTGAAAAAGCTATAAAAAATGATGTGATGTTAGTTTTGCTGCAGTGTGAACCAAGCATGCATGTTCCCTTACATCTGTAGCACCACAATGCTTCATTTAAAGTGGTATATTATGACTGTTTACCTTTAATCACTTGTCCATAACTGCAATTCTGGTATATATTTTAATTAACTGTGCAGAATAACTGTTTTCTCTAGCATTTAAAGGATTTGTCGTCCATGGCGGCATTTTAGGTTATAGTTACATCTGATTTATTAATGATGAGTTTTTACTTGTATCTGGCTCTCAGTTGTTCATGTGAACTCATGTAGCCTGGGTGTAATATTTAATTATTATCATCCTGCAAACATGTTTTGCTACAAATAAGAAAAAACATCCCGTTCCTGACTTGTTCCAGGTTGGCCAAGGTTTCATGGCAGCCCAAGGCCTTTAGTAAATAATACAGTCTTTGTGCAACTCTTGCTGCTTTGGTTTTCTCAAACAGGGCAGTTCAAAAAAATATCCAACCACATGAACATCCTCACAGAACTCAGCTGCTTACATACGAAATGAATGTGATGTGAAGAAATTTGTCCAGGATGTGTTTTGGGAAGTTCTCAGAGATCTTGGGACACTTTAATCAAATAAGATTTGCTGAGGAAATCGGTAATTATCTGTACCACAGTGTGTGACCTGTAGGGCAGTGGTGTCACGACAGCCACGTGCGACTGTAGAAGTCAGTGTTTTAAAGTAGGCATGCTATATGGGACAGCGTGACGCACTGTCTGACCCACATCTTCTCCTGGTATCTGGTCGTTGACACAGGGATATCAGAGTGCACAGAGTTAAAGCACAAATACTGAGCATTTTCTTCTGGGATTATGCTTTTGTATCAGGTTTTTATTAAACTATCAAGAGGTCTGAGTTCTGGAAATTTCATTCACCGAAATATATCTGTACAGAGAGATATTGTTTTGCAGATATTTAGAAAAATAACAAAAAAACTGTGTCCATTTTTGCTTCATCCACAACAATATTACGCAGCAAGTTACCCAAAAATAACTGATTGAGAGAAAGAAGAATCTGTTTAATCTTCATTATAAACACTTTCTCTCCATCCTCAGTTCTTAAAATCACCTTCTATTTGCTCTTTTTCTGTCTCTGTTCACGTTCTTCCTTCCTCGTCTTTGACCTCTCTCATCCTTTCTTCCCATCCATGTTTAATGAAGCCTCATTAAAGATGCAGAGTTTCCACTGGCGAGCTTGTGGGGCGACCCAGACTCGATGCCTTGGAGGCTCATACGCTCACATGACTACAGTTATCTGCTGCGGTCAGGTCATCAGCTGATTCTCTTGTGTCTGTCAAACACACACGTTGTTTGAAAAAGCAACCAAATGGTGAATCTTTAGCCTCAGTCTGCTTTTTTTTATCTGCTAATTGTGGATTAAAAAGCAGAAGACATAAGAAACTGGCAACCCTGTGTGGGTGAAATGAGCACAGGTTGACCTTGGGCTGTGTTCGTTTTGTTCTTTTGTACGTGTTCTCAGGTCAGATGTCTGGAAAAGGTACAAAAATATCTCATGGCAGCACTATCATTGTCTAGCACACTGCTTGTTTTCATCATAGACCTCCATCAGTGTGTATCATCCTCATGCACACACTCACTCTCTGCGCAGGTCTATTGATCCTCTGATCCCCGTGACAGTGGCAGGTGGAGTTGCATGCATTTCCCCAGAGTCGCACCCTCTCACCTCCCCTATGAGTGTGTGACATCGATTAATACTGTCTGCAGGACTAGATCATATTGTCAGAGAGGGTTCTTGTAAAGTGCACTCCAGCCGAACCTGACCTTTTGGACCAGTTTCACAGGTTCTTAACTCCACTCCAAAGAAGATTCATACTGTAGATACACTCTGTTGTTTCTTGTAGGTGTGTGTCCTCTCAGGCGTGATTTGTTGTGTGTATGCTCACCTCTTCAATTGCATAAACTCATACTATGCAGTCAAACCTTCTATAAAACCACTTTTATAATGATACACATATGTATGTATTTCCATAGCCAACCCTGCATTGTTTACACCCAGGTTTGCTTGCAAGCAGTCTTCTTCTTTACTGGTTTTGTTGACACATTTCTACCAACACTTTATCAGTAGAATAACATGTAATCATCGGCAGGATGTGCACCTACTTCTGTAAAAACTACACAGGAACTCTTTAGACATACACAGACCCAGCCCTTATAGATGTGAACTACTGTATCCACCTTGTATTGTCTCTGGTGACCTATCTGATAACCTGACACTTATCTAATTTCATTTTTGCCATTATTTGATAGATGCAGTAGAGATGTATACGGGGAGATATATGAAAGTGTGAGAGTGGCACTGAGGATGTTGCAGCTATGTCTTACAAAAACAATTGGGCAAATAAATAAACTGAATTTTAAGGAAATGTGTCAGAAATGATGCACGAGTCTTGAGTTCAGTCAGTGTAAAATCATATAAAATACGTGGCTTAGATGAGGACCTGTAAAATGCTGATGCAGAATATTTATTATTGTTAAATGTTGTTGAATATATAGATAGTAATTACCTTAAAGGGTAAATCTTTGGGGCTGCCATTGAAGGCTATTTTTCTATCTAAACAATTGACGATTTCTTTTATGTTCATTTTAGTTTTGAGCTTTACAATCAGATTGTAAAGATTGTAAAACGCTCTCTGTATCAATGGACATGTGTGTGTTTTCCCTTCTGGTGTTCATGCTGTGCTACTGCAAAATGCCACGCAAACTCTGCAGTGTACAAACCATCTCTCTGCTCTGTGACAACTTAAAGTACTCTTATACTTTCGTAGGTCTTTCGAAACTTTTACAAGGAACTAAGTCAGACTCTTAAACGGTAGACAAAGACTGTGGCGAGAAACGACTGACTTCATGTCTGTGTAGACTCTTATTTACGTCATGGTAATCCAAGGAGCTTCATTAGAGGGCAGCTGGACTTCTGCTTTTGGTTCTTGAAGACGTTTCACTTTTCATCCAAGAGGGTTCCTTAGTCGCTACTGAATGGTCGGCAGTTTCAGACGCATATTGTGACCCTTGAATCACATGACTAATGGCCTGATAATGACCTGAGATTCGGATGCCTCAAGGTCTGCATAGAGGATTTCCTTTACTCCACTCTTTAGAACCATCTGTCTTCTCTTCTTGCTTGTTGTCCTCAAAGCAGTTTCGCTTATCCTCGAGATCAAAGTGGACTGCTGAGCCATGTCCTGAGGAGCTGCTTCTCTGTTTGGTTCAAGTGCTTGTGGAGCTATTGTTGTCTCAGTTGTATATAGGTCTGTGCACTCCTCGTCATGAAAGAAAGTTGTTGTTAAGCCAAGTCAAGTCACCGTTATTTATACATTAACACATTTAAAGCAACAGCTAGTGAGCCAAAGGGCTTTCCTGTGGAGAAATAAGGCTGATGTTCCAAATTGACTCTGACCAGTTTAAATGTGAAGGTTAAGAATCCAGCAAAACTATATAAAA
The DNA here is from genome assembly GCA_024666655.1 of Dascyllus trimaculatus. NCBI lineage: Eukaryota > Metazoa > Chordata > Actinopteri > Pomacentridae > Dascyllus > Dascyllus trimaculatus. Next base: position 13,609,687 of record CM045465.1, read on the forward strand.
TACACATTTACCTGTTACAATGAATTGAAGCATCAAGCATTAGCACAGATACAGATGTTCACACTTTTTCAGCATCGACATCATCAATTATTCTGACTAATCTTGACAACTATGGTATATTGAAGTGGAAAACTTAAAGAATTAGGGGTGAAAAAACTGGTTGCTCAGACACCTTTATCGTCCCGTCTTGCAGAAACAGAGTTTTCCATGCAGCTTTGTGGATAAACCCTAAGTCACGGTGTCTCATTGCATTTAGTGACTCATTTCAGATTTATCCAGATCGCTGCTGTAAAAAGCCAGCTTGTTTTAGGAGATCATGACAGTTCCAATTGTGAAGCAAGAGCCTTAAACCCTGAGCTCCCACACAAAACAAAACTCTACCCATAATTATCAGTCTCTGCAGGCTTCTGACAATCTGTTGTTATGGGGATATAATCAGGCTTTAAATCATGGCGGGGATGCAGCTGAAAGATGACAGGGCGTTGGCAGTTAATTTGGATTTCACAGAGAGACAACAATGGCATGACATTGTCATATTTTATACTTTCAGGGGAAAACAGTTTGTCCACTGACTCCTCATTACTCAGCAGTTTAATAGTTGTTGAGCAATACTGCAGCTTTGTTGTGTGTCACTGAACCCTTTTGTGGTTTAGACCATTTCTCCTCTTCCTGTGTGCAAAGCATCAGATCGCTAAAACCTGGTTTCTGTTTGCTGCAGCTCTCCTTCCATATTTCATAATTAATACTCTGTGTATTTGTTCCAGATTGGCGCCTACGACCAACAGATATGGGAGAAATCCGTGGAGCAGAGAGAAATAAAGGTGCGTTTGATTTATTTGTTTGTTTGCTCCACACCTACATGTTTTTTGTTATTTCACTGTTGACTCTTGTTTCATTTTCAAGTTTTTCTTTCTCCGAGCTCTGCTTACTCTAAATGTCTTGCCTCTATCTCTTGTCCCCTTGGGCAAGTTGTTTTCTTTTCGTCCTTTCTTTGACTTTCACTCCTCCATCTCGCTCTCTTTTTCCTTTTTATTCTGTTTGTGTTGTCTGTCACGGTGCCACCAGTTCTTTTGCAGTGTTTTCTTTTAACTCTTTGCTCTCTGCCCTCCTGGCTGGGTATCACCTGCCCATCTCTCCTCCCTTCACCTCCATCCTCCTCCGTTCTCCTCCATCCGTCTTTTCCTCCTCCTCTCTCCAGTTTATTTCTCTGGTGAGTACAAAGCAGTGAGGACGTCCCTTTTGTTGTCCCACAGTGCACGTCGTCTGCTCACCCACATTGTAGACTGCTTGACCCTGATTGGTTGGTCTGAGTTGAGCTGTCATGTCGAATCCTGGTGTGTTTATTAACCCCACAGTGATGCAACGCTGCTTTATTGTCACTGGCTGCAGGAAGATGGTCTTCTCTGAAAGTTTACCTGCAGTCAGAGCAAACAAATTGAGGAATTAGTCGCCTGTGTGAACACAACTAAATTAGCATGAGTCATGGGTTTAGTGCGGCACCAGGCAGGTCTCTCTGGGATTGAAGAAACTGCAGCAGTGAGCCTTTAAGTGACACAGACTTAATGATCAAAGATTCACTAGAGACTAAATGTATGAGGATCATGACAGCATTTCTGCATTTCAGCTTTTGGTAAGATGATACATTTCCAGCATAGGGATTACAACAGAAATGTGATCCCTTATTTGGCTCAAAATCAACAGTCTTTACTTATTTTGTTGCGTGTTTTATCTTGTTGAATTCTTCATGATCACAAAAACACCGTCAGGCGGATTTGTTTTTCTTTCTTGGTATATTAAGTCAAGTCTCCATTGTTTATACAGCGCATTTAAATCAACAGCTGTTGAGCCAAAGTGCTTTCCATTAGAGAAATAAGATTAGAAATGCAAATTTACCTTACTGGTTCATTAAGATTCCTACAGCCTGATTTATGCAAAACTATATCAAATACAAATTTACCAGACTAAATTAAATACCAAGGTTAAGACCCTACAGGATTGTTAATTACAGAGATTTACCTGACTGATTTAAAAAATACATTTAAGACGCTAGAAAATATTGTGGAAATCCCTGCAGATACAGAGATTCCCTAAAACAGTAGAGAGATCGCCAGCAGAACCGGGCTCAGGGAGGATGGCCATCTGCCTTACCAAGTTAGGGTGAGGGTATGTAATAACATACAGAAGTGCATATAAACGAATGGAGGAAATGACAAGGATGAACACATGTAAAGAAAACAATAAAAACAGAAGAGCCAAAGAAAAACGTGTTGGATAGATGTAAAAGAGATGGAGCTGTAAAAGCAAAAGAGTAAAAGAGAAGACGGAGTGAAATGAGGCAATAAATCAATACAACACAGCAGGAAGATAAGAAGAAAGTAAGAGTAGACACAACTAGTACTACTGCTACTGTCATGTACCACTGCTGTAAACCAAACACATAAAGTGTGAATGCACCCAGAGTTGGCAGTTTGGAAGCTTTCTTTTGCTGAAAAGGGACACTTTCCTTTAGCAGCAGGGATCAGGCTGATTTAAAGCTTATTAGGATACATTATAGTTGACATTATGCAGAGCATCGTATCACTTTAAGGGCTCAAACTAGAGGTTAATGTGACACTGCAGTGTGTCTGCCATGACCTTCAAATGGAACAACTTCATATCTGCCTTCTCAGATTTTATGAGAGATTCTCTTACATCCAGCGTTCTCAAACGGGAGGTCAGCCGCCTAATTGTGCTGCTTGATGAGGCAAGATTAGATCTAGTTTAGTTATGATTCAATCATGGAGTTCAGGAGTTCAAAAACTGCACATACATTTAATTAATGTTGAGAGGTTTCTACTTTGTGCCCCATCTCTGCTCCTATCTTCCTCCTTCGCTTGTACGGTGTCTTTGATCCTGTAAACAGAGAGGTGAGAAACTCTCTCTTTAATGAGCTCACTCACACACACACACACACACACACACACACACACACAAACAAAACAAGTCAATGGTTTAGCAGCATGGATCTGCAGCAGACAGTGTAGCATAGATAGTGTAGTATGGATGCACGTGCCACCTCCTCACCCCTGTAAAGCGTTAATTACACTGTTTATAGGCTCATGAAAACTGAACCAGTCGCTCTCATAAATCTACTGGAACTGTTTGGTGTGCGACTGTAGCTCTATATTTAGCAGCGAGACCACCCCTAACATTGTTACAGAGAAGATTCTGCTGCTTTTTTTTTCTTACGACTGTAAATCAGATTTGTAATTTCTCTACGGACTGTAAGACAAAAATGATAAGTGGTGGACCGGGGAGCTCTGTAGGAGGTCTGCATAATCTGGGGCTGAAATAGATTGTGTCCTGTAAAACCTCTCTTATGTTTACATTTTCATCCCTAACAAAACCAAATAAGACAAGAAAATGCTTGTTACATCACATTTAATCCATCACTGGGCTAAAATCTACACACGAAGGCTCTCTCCCAAAATAATTCTTCCTTTACGATGGTATAAGTGTAATAACTTACCCAAAAAGACAAACTAGCTCCTCACACTCACTGTTTACTGATGGAGACATAGTTATGTGGTTTATCAGAGCAAACTTAGGACAATAGAAAGCTTTGCAGGAGAAAAAACAGTCGCCACCTGCTGGTTTAAACAGTAAACTACATTATATTCTGGTTTAATGACCGTGTAAAATACATTTAAACATCTCCTTACCCATATATGTGGCAAAAAAAAGAATGAATGTAAAGAAAAAATTGACAACCAGCCTTTCCCAGGGAATTAAAAGTGCAAAGAGTGGTTGTCTTAATGCTGTTTTTCCTCAGATGTGTGGTTTATATGATCGACTGGTATTTATACATGCTGTACCGATCAGTCACTGAGGCAACATGTAGTTCAAGTAGATAAGCAGCTATGAATAGCACTGAGATAAGAGCGCTGCGGCCGCCGGAGATGCTTGTGAAGGACTTTACCTCTGCAGTAAATCTGCAGCCAAGAGGAAGCTATTGATCAGCTTCTTTTAGTCCTTCATACACACAGACTCACTGTCTGCTGCTTTTATACACTCTCATGTTTCCCATCTCTCTCTCACACACACACACACATCTTATTAGCTCGTTGGTTGTGCTATTTAAAGATAAGAGCCTCCATATCAGGCCGCTGACTGATAACACACAGCTTGATTGGTCGGTATGTAAATATTAGCATGAGCCAGGCAGATACAAGTGGACAGCTCTGTGTAGTATTTCTCAGCACCTTTGGATATGAATCAATTTCAAGTATGCAGAATTTCAAAGACTTGAAAGGACTTCAGTTCAGATAAACTCTCCCTTTGTTTACTGACAATGAAAATATTTTTCTATTATAATAATGCAGATAAAATACCTGATTGCAGTTGTCTAAAAATGCCCCAGTTTTGATTAAACCAATGAAATATAAGACCAAAGAAAAGGCTAGCAGGACTGTAAATTATGGGTGAACAATTTATAGAATTCACATCAGAATTGCAGTTTGAAAAAATGCAATTTCTGTGTCCTGAATCTGTTCAGAGCAAGCCATTTGTTTTGTAGAATTAAGAGATTTTGAGAAAACATTTCAAACTGAGGTTTGGTTTTCAGACGAGACAGCACATCACGGGTGAGTCGTTCTAGGACTGTGAGAAAGATGGAAATCTGAGTTTCTGGCTCTGATAAATGGTGTAATTGTGGTTATTTTTTGTAAACATGCCTCTCAAACCCACTAGTGTGTTTTGGAGTTCAGAGAGTTGAAAGAACCATTAAAGAAAACAAGAGAAAATGGAGCAGCACGAAGGATTAAGGCTCCCAGAACAGCTCCAGGCTGGAAAAGGTTGGGACAGACATGACAACATGACAGATTCAAGGTCTGCAGAATATAGATATAAAGTTGATCACATCTTCTTGGTACAGAGGTAAAATGATGATCAAAATAGTTTCAAAAATGTTGTAAAAATCATACATTTATGTAAACACAAGTATTATGTAAAATGTTTTTTCCCATTAACTATCCTCTAAGGTGTGTTTTTAACATCGCAGGTCGTACATGCAGCACTGTGGTCACATCTGTTCACACAGAATCATTGATATGACACCTTTATTAAAGCTAACAAATATCAGACTGCTCACCATCGTAACTCAAACAATGTTATCCTCAACTTCTCTGACACACACACACACACACACACACACACTTAAACTGTGTTTACTGTTTGTGTGACAGAAAGGCTTCATGTGAATTTCATAACTTACAGGCACTCATAAAGTTTCGGTGCAGTTTGTCATCACAGCTGACAGGCCGCACACACACACACACACACACACACACACACACACACACACACGCACACAGATGAAGTGTATGCATCATAGGAGGAAGTGACTGACTGGCACAGGAAGGCAGCGTGCCACAGGGGAGAGTTATTCCCAGGGTCATAAACTGAACAAAGCACCAACTTTAACTACAGTCATCAGGATGAATAAGAGCTGCAACACACTGTTAATTTCAAGGACTGAAAGGACTGTGGGGTTAATCAAAAAAACTACGCAGTAGCACAAAAGTCTTAATATGTAGTTTGATGTAACGTGTGTAAGTGTAGACGCTGGTTTTCTAGATGAGCTACTAGATGTGAGTAGCTGCACAGGCTGTTAAATAAGGTAGAGCCAGTAGCTGTTTGAGTGCACGGTGTGCCTCCTCAAACACTGAATGCATGTGTGTTGATGAAGGCATAAAGTGCACGGAAAGTCTGCAGACATGTATTAAAACGGTCTTTGTAAGTCTTTATCCGGCATTGACTGTGTGTCTCTTTGTCTCCCCCTGCAGGGCTTGAGGAACAAGCCAAAGAAGACAGGACATGTCAAACCAGATCTCATAGACGTGGACTTGGTTAGAGGTGAGAAAAGACAAACTGCCTTCCCTTCCATCAGGCTAATTAGATTAGATATGAGACGAGCTTTCTGCTAAAGCCAAAAAACAAAACAAAACCCTGCATCGTCTGCTCAGTGACAAACACATAAAACACACATGAACCTGAGATGCCACATCTCCAAGCCAACCTCCTGTCACTGTTAATCCTCACTCTTTCTGTCCTCATCTCTGTATCTGTGCTCTCATCTCTGGGTGCCTGGCTCATATTGATCTCACTTTCAATTATTCATCAGAGCAGTCAGTTTTATCCTCATTGTGAGGGAGATAATCAAGACAGAACTGGAGGTGGAGAGGAGATAAACAGATTGAGGGGATGGATGGAAGAAGAGATAAAAATAAAAAAACAAGAAAAGTCACTCCAGGATGTATTAAGTGATGAACTTTTCTGCTCACCAAAGTCATTTTCTTTAATTAGTTCTCATTAAACTAAGTGTGTGTTTATTGTCTTTCTCTGAGGTTCGGCGTTTGCCAAAGCCAAACCTGAGAGTCCGTGGACGTCACTGACCAGAAAGGGCATCGTCAGAGTCGTCTTCTTCCCGTTCTTTTACCGATGGTGGATCCAGGTCACCTCCAGAGCCATTTTCCTTTTACTGCTGGCTCTTTATCTGCTGCAAGGTACATCTGAGAGTGTAAACAAATGTGCTTCTGTCATTGGACTGGAGACGGACATCAGTGTTGTCCTTTTAATTAAGACATCAGTGTGAACTTTGTCAGACTGGAAAAATATGGCTTCTGTGGTGGGAATGTCCAATTTCACCTTAAAATCTGTTTAGACAATATTATAAATAAGCACTACAGTTTATTGTTTGGTCTATAAAATACCAGAAAATAGTGAAAAATGTCAAAAGGTTTTCTAAAGGCTCAAGGTGACGTATTCAAATGTCTTGTTTTGTCCACAACTCAAAGTGTTCAGTTTTCTGTCACAGAGGAGGGAGGAAACCAGAAATCAGTCTCATTTAAGAAGCTGGAATCAGAGTATGTAGACATTAAAATAAAGAAATGCTCAACCTGATTAATTATCAAAATAGTTGGCAGTTAATTTAACTGACTAATCATTTAGGTTTATTGTCATATACACAGAAAACTTGGTAGTTAGGCTGTACAATGAAATTCTTACTTTACTGATCCTCCTTAACTAAATGAAAACAACATAAAAAAAATACAAATATTCTAAATAAGTAAGCACTAAACTGACAGTGGCAGTGTTGTAAAGTGCACTGTGCATTATTGTAAACACTGGTTTGACTAAAGTGACTGTGGCAGTGGTAGTGTGATTAACAGTGATTATAGAGTGCATATTTAATCGCAGTTATACAGTTGTAGTCTGGTCTAATGAGGTTCAGTAGGCCTAAGAGGCCAGCTACATCAATGCATTTCATGATCAGGTACCCAAACTAACCTGATCCCTTCTGTATGTTCTTTCTTTAATAAGAAAACCAGGTTCACAAGCTGTTGAGCAGCTGCTGCTTTTCACTGAGCCTGTTTTTCTTAAAATACACGCTTACATGGAGTACTCCCAGTCTACGCCCACAGAGCCGCACACACTCGCTGCACAAACACTTTCAAGACCTCTGAACAGTGTTTTCCACCTCCTACATCATGCTGCCCTTTTCTGCACAGAATAAAACACTGTTGCTTTTCATCTCTGCCTCCACCCTTCCTGCTCACTTCCCCCTACGTACTACATAAAGCACACACACCTTCTTGGTGATTTAACACCTCAGTGAAGCAGCTTAAAGTTTACCAAGCGATTTTGACCACAAGAGGACCGAGATAACAAAATGAAGAGACACACCAAACCTCAGATACCGTCATCCTGTTCACTTCTAGTAGCTGCAGTTTGCTTAGCTACACTTCTAGTGAACACAAAGCAACACCAGCATCCTCCAGGAGTTTTTTGATCTCTTGATGAGTTTTTAGCCACAAATATCTGAGAAATAAATCTTGAGGTGTCTTTGCTGAAGCGAGTGAAGTTCAACACACTCTGCATGTAGGTGCAAGTCTGTTAGAAATGCACTCTGGTAAAAACAGCAACGCCTGCACTCTGACTAAGACTGCAACATTTATTTAACCTTGTAACAGCCCCCAGGTGGCTGGTGACCTGTTTAGGCTGGTTCAAGTTAAAACTGCACATATACTAGCTTTGTCATAATGGTTAGATTCACCGCAGTTCAACTGTTCAGTTAATTTCAGAGAAAGCCCCATAAATTTAGGCCCAGAGGTCTAGAATTTCACACAGGTGTGGTTCAGAAGATGCAGAAGATAAGTGGTGCTTGGCACAGTCCTGGCATTAAACACATTGTAGCTGTTGGTATTATTATAAACAAAGACTTTCCTGAGTTATTTTTTAAACTAGAGCCTGGCAGATATTGGATTTCTGGGGAGTGAGGCTGTTTTTTCAAGAGTAAAAACATTCTGACATAATATATTGACTGATACTTTCACATATATAAATTATGGGATCATTGTTTATTAACTTACCAACATCGTACTTGACAAAATCACGCCACCACTTGACTCTGCACCACCGTCTGCCCAGCTGTGATACTTACTCTGCTACAGGTGCTGCAGACAGCACTGAGTGTGTTGTTAACACTGGAATTAGAGACGCTTTCCTGGACAAACTATGTGTATATTTTTCCGCATTATGTTCTGTTTTAAAAATAAAAGTTCTCATATTGGTGCATATCCAACAACATAAATGCTACTGATAAATCGGCTGACCAATATGTGGGTTGGGCTCCAGTTTGAACTGATGTTGTATAGTTTATTTTAGCCTCTTGCTAAACAAGCACATCAAACTAGAAGATGTTCCTTTTTAAATTAAGTCTCACACATGAGTTTTAGCTTTACGGTTCTTCTGTTAAGGGCTTTTCCATGTTGGGAAAATGTCATAAAAAGCAGTAGATATCAAGAGATGGACTGTGCATTTCGATGAAAGCTGGTTAAAGGTGCTTTGAGTCCGTTTGCAGGTGTTTTTATCGATGCGGTTGGTGTTTCTCTGTAGTTGCTTTTTAATGTATTTTCCATCATTTCCTGCCTGACAGGTTGTAAACAGTCGGCTTGTTTGAGTCGATAAGAGCGCCGAATGTTTAAAAGCTGTTTGGTCACAATCCAGGTGAAACTGTCTCTGCTGCAATGAATTCCTTTCTCCCATATTTCTCACAGTGGCAGCAGCAGTCCTGTACGTGACCATCCCTCAGCCTCATGGGATACCGGCCACCGAGGTGTTCGGAGCCATCTGGCTCATGCTGCTGCTGGGAACCGTCCACTGTCAGATCGTCTCCACCAGGACCCCGAAGCCTGCCTCGAGCAGCGGGGGGAAGAGACGCAGGTAAGAGAGGAAACACAGAAACCTGCAACCTGTTCCTGAAATAGTCGACTAGACCTGAACAAGAGAAAATGTAGGAGACATAGAAAGACTAGGAGGAGGGAGGTTCAGGAAGAAAAGAGTCACGAGAGAGAAAATAAGGACACAGGAAGAGATAAATCGAGGTAACAAAGGGAGCATTTAGTGAATATAAAACCACAAGGAAACTAATGAATATGTCTTTTGTTTTTGGGTTGCATTTGCCCTCACTGTTTGTGATTTTTTGCACTAAAATCTAAGTCAGAAATAGTTTGTGTTTATCAGGAGAGTTTTCCATGAGTTTCAGTCAAGTAAGAGGAATCCAAACATGTCAGGCTCTTTATCTTTTTTTTTCAAATATGCATAATTTGGTGAATAACCTGACACTTTAAAAACCCCTTTGTATAGCGTGTAGATTAAATAAATTATGATTTGACATCTTGAAAATGAAGCTTTTTGAGACACAAAGCAGCAAATCAGATGACTGACAGCTCCTCCAGGAAACCTCTCCCTGATAAATTTTGTGTCGCAGTTTAGACAGAAGGGTCCACCGTGTGAAAGTAGAGTAGGCTGCTTACTTGCTGGTGTGTTTTGTAGTGTTTAGATTTGCAGTTTGTGAGTTTCTCTCTGTTGGTTTAAAGCTTGTCAGTGTGTGGCTGCTGTCTCTGGTTCACAATGATATAAAGACAATTTTCAGACTCTCGGGAAGAAAATTGGACCATGCCACAGTTTTGGAAAGAGTTACAGGGGATAAAACAAACAGTTTGCCGCTTCACTGAACCATCAATCATGAAAAGGAGGCAGTTATATTACACAGAGTTGATTCTGTTTGTCTGAATATTACTCTGGATGTGCCTTCTGCTTTTCCCTGTCAAACTCTTGTAGACATTTATCGGTTCCTGCAGCAGGAAACAGTTTAAAACCAGATTTCACAGGATGCTTTCATGCATCACTAGAACAGAACATTACACTTTAAAAGGAGAAGTGCTGTTTGGTTACCTGCCTACATACACACACACACAAAACAAATTAAACATCACCTAACACATTATAATGACAGAAAATGTAAACAAACAAAAGTATTGTTGTCAACCACAAGAGAATTTTCTATAGATTTGAAAACCTGAACCCAACTTCTGTCCTACATCGCTCCCATGTGTCCTTAACAAAAAGAAAAAAGATGAATAACCAAATCTATTGATGGAAAATCTGGAAAACATTACTTTTATATTAATATCATGCAAACATGTACAGTAAACCGAAATATATCTAGAGTTCATAAAGGTGGGACATGTTGGGATATTTTCCATGTCTTTATTCAGACTGACTAGTGGAAAGAAGCATCAGATGTATACAGTGAGGCGTATTTTACTACATTTAGTCTCATGAAAATGTATGCAAATCAGCATATATTTAATTAGATAACACCCAAAATTGAATATTTAAACATACACTTTTAGAAACTTGCAATACAAAAAATTTTTTAATCTCTTAATGTAAATTAAGATACAAGTTTTTACCCCTAAATAGTTGCTTTCAATGAATATATGTTGAATTTTGCAACACATAAAACAAAGGCTGTTTTTCTCAACAAAAATAAATCATAATTTTTATTCTTACACTCCAGTTCCCACTGTAGCAGCACTAACATACACCAGACTTTCCAGTTTTATTCCTGTGTAGTGAGGGTTGTCCACAGTCTGATTTATAAAACATTTTACTCCTTTAGACATGTCTTAATGTAATTACTAAACTGGGAAAGTTTCATGGTGATAGTAGTTAAATTTTTTACCCCTATTCACGAGTCGTGTCTCCTCTTATTACATCAAATCAATATTGAATCTCAGCTTCAAGTCAGGCGTTTCTTCTTCATAAAACATTGGTACTATAAAGTATTTTTTTCCTCTTGAGGTCTTACAACATTTTTCCACTTCACTTTGGGCTCATGCGTTTTGCAGATTTTTATGAAAGTATCTACTTTTGCAGATGAATAGTGATTGAATCAGCCTCTGTGTCCACCAGCTGCCAGCTGCACTTGATGCTGCAAACTATTTAGCTTCTGTTAAAGGCTAAATTTAACTTGCCAGTGCTGGCTCCCGGTGGACACACTGCTGCAGTTTCAACACTTGTTAGTCTGCAGGTTCGCTCTAAGTTTCTCTCCACCCTCCTTTATTTCCAAACTGAAGGAAGTTGAGGAAGGCATCTCAGATGGAGGTGCATAGGGAAGGCGACGGGTCTAGCACTACCGATAACACACAGGAGGGGGCGCCACACTCCCACTCAGCCAGCACCACATACAGCCTGGGCGCTTTCTTCCAAGATTTCTGGCATGATATCTGTAAAGCTGGGTGTGTATTTTCGTCTCCCATCTTCCTACAATGAGATGATGTACAGAGTCGAGGCTGAGCTGCAGTTTGGCCTCAAGAACTGATTCAACACATTGATTTAAATCTGTAAATTCCAAAGATGCAGTTTCATTTCAACACTAAATCATTAGGTCAAATTTTAATGAAAAAGCACATGTGCTGTATTTAAAAATCCCAAACGAAATGCCAGCCTTGACTCAGACCTAACTTGGGCTTCTTTAGCTGCAACATCATTTCCTCTCCTGAACTTTAATGCTCCTGGACAAAAGACAGGAGAAATCTCTCATCCAAATTGAGACCTGAACATAAAAATGAAGTCAGAAAAAGACGCTCTGACCTGCCTGCTGATTTCTCTAGTAAAACTTTGCCACCTGTGCAAATGACGACTCCAGTTCTGCCAAATCTTTCCATCGTCTATCAGGAGCAGGGGGATTTTGCAGCTAATTTTTCATGTTAATAACCTGCTGATAAAGCTGCGTTCAAAAGAAGCATGGGGTAACGGCTCTTGGCTGAAAAACACTCTGCCACATCACTTATCCCAAAGTTTCCCTAACTTGTTTTTTAGCTTTATTTAAAGAGATGAATGTCTCGGGCTGCTGCCTCTCCCCACGCTTCTACTTTAACCAGCTTTCAGCAGACTGCAGCAGTGTGGAACCAAATCAGACAACAAGTCTTCATTTGACGACTTCATCCATTGATTATCTGTCAGTCACTTCAGCTCTCAGTACGAGACACCTGTGACTCTGCCACTTCATTTTTCTCTTTAATCCACTGATTTACTCTCTTGTTTATCTTTTTAACGATTTAAAATTCCTTTCAAAAAAGCTTTTTAAAATCCTTCTTCACAAGAAAGTCCAAATGCAAACTACATAACCCTGTCCATCATATTTAGACTTAGACTTAGACAGACTTTATTCATCCACAAGGAAAATTTTGTCGTCACAGTAGCTCAGAACAGTAATAAAAGAGGAAAAGGACAGCACTAGTAAGATATAAAATAAAGTAACAGAGTAAACAGAATAAAGATAAAAATAATAATAATAATAATAATAATTAAATAGAGAGAGAAAAATAAATAAATAAATAAGTACTATCCCTAAAGCGATCAGAAAAAATAAGTACTATCCCTAAAGCGATCAGAAAAAATAAGTACTATCCCTAAAGCGATCAAAAAGTAATATTAGCAATATGAAATTTAGAAATTTACAATATATACAACATGTGTTACGATGGATAACACAATATTTGATACTCTGTGCTTTTGTCAGCTAACTTGCTCCATATTTGACTTAAACATAAGGATGGAGTAATGATTCATCAATAAATGGTCATTAATAATTTAGACATAAAAGAAAATGTACAATAAATTAGCTGTAGTGTTTGATTTGCACCATCAGGTGGAGCCTCGTACTGTTTAATGAGATGGAGGTACAGGTTTGTCTGTCTGCTGAACATGAAGCATAAAACTCAGTAAACAAGTTTCAGAGTTGACAGCAAATCCTGAAACATGTCCTGGTCTGATAAAGTTGTTGAGGCAGTGTTTTTGGGCCTCTGTTTCAACTGAGCAGCTGTTTCCAGCAGCTGGACTAATGCTAACTACAGTAAATAAGTTACTCTGTCATGGATGTAGATGAGAATGATTTTAATTAGTGCTGTCAATCGATTAAAATTTTTAATCGCGATTAATCGCATGAATGTCATAGTTAACTCGCGATTAATCGCAAATTAATCGCACATTTTTTATCTATTCTAAATGTCCCTTGAATTATCATTTTATACGAGGGGGAGGCGGAGAATTTGCGTCAGCTGTGTTTGGCCATCAAGTGGTATTACAGACTGGATGTGCTACGATGATAACTCAGTTCACTCTGACAACACACACATAACTTTGGTCTTGTCAATCGTCATGCGCGCACCCCAGGCCGCCGTCGCCTGGCTGTGCGCGTCCCGAACCACGTGGACCAGCAGCAGGCGGTTCGGGACGGGGAAAAGGAGCCGACAGAAAGGCATGGAGGCGAGGAGACTGCTGCTGTACCACCACCAGCAGGAGATCCTGTCGGACTCGCCAACCATGCCCCCGCCCGCGTTAATCTCGCGATAAAAAAATTGACGCCGTTAAAATTGATTTGCGTTAACGCGTTAATAACGCGATATTTTTGACAGCACTAATTTTAATATCAAACTACTCTCACAAGATTAAAAACATTGCAGGTTATTTATTGTAGAAGACGGCAGCTTGTTTGCGGTGGTAAATACTGTGGATTTTGTTGGTCCTATTACTGAACAGCATATTTAAAGCAGATTTTTTTTTAAAGTAATTTTGCAGCTCAATTCATAAGTCAAGTAACCTGCTGTTGACTTTATCTGTTCTTAAATTTCTAATGTACCCGAGCAGATTTTACAACAAACATTAAGTTTCGGTGTTTAAAAACTGTTTTATCAGAATGCGGAAAAATGTCCACCATATTTCATTCAATTCAACACTTAATTGATTATTGATTGTGGCAAAACAGACCACAAGGAAATGTGTTAAAATTCACATCTGTCCTTGAATGTTTGGTCCAGTACATCACATATACAACACCACCTCACCATCACTGATGTTCATTTTGCATGAATGTTCCACAGTGTTGTGTCGACTGCCTGCTCTTGTGATTTAAGTCACTGCATGTCTGCATTTGAGACTAAAACTAAAATTTAAAGCCCTGTTTTATCTAAATATCTCTCCTCATATACATCTTTCTCCATCGATCTCCTGCCTCGCCTTCTCTTCCTCCACTTCCTCCTAAAGATCTAAGAAGTCCAAGCTCTCCATCGACAAATCGACAGAGACAGATAACGGCTACGTGTCGCTGGACGGCCGGGTGACCAATCGCAGCAGCGAGGAGGGTCTTCAGCTCCACGAGCAGCGATGTGATTTGTTAAACAGAGCTGACGAGGTTTGCTGGAACTCCCACATCCAGCCTGCACACGCTCACACAGGACGCAGCTCAGGACTGATGCTGGCCAACAGCAACAAGGTAATCAATCAGAATTTCATTATGGACTTAAGTAACTATAATACGGTTTAACTATATATTGATGATGAGAGTAGTTGAACCCCATAAGGCCGGTGGATTTGGCTGATTCGTCTGTCTTTGTTTGTAAGGACCCTCCGTCTGATGAGGCGTCCAGTGAGGAGGACCCTGAAGCTTCCTACAGCGCCCTCCGCAGGGGAGTCGAGAGAATGAACAGTGACTGTACGCTCAGAAATCGCAAGAGTTCGCACCATTACAAGAAACACTACGCTGTGGAGGTGAACAGGCACACTCAAACTATAACTCATATTACCGTTTCATAGCTCTCACAAAATAACAATATTCCGTTTTGTGTCTCAGGACGTCCCCAAGTCCGGCACCAGCTGTAGCTCCAGATGTTCTAGTCTGAGGACTCAGGACTCAGAGAGCACTCGACACGAGTCAGAGACCGAGGACCTGATGTGGGAAGACTTCCTGCACTGTGCAGAGTGCAGATCGTCCTGCACCTCAGAAACAGGTCAGAAACCTCAAATAGGAGCAAATGTAGTTCAGATGTAGCTGCTAGAGTAGCTTCAACAAACTGTCCATGTTTAAATATAAATGATATTTTGAGGGGAGTCTATGTAAATTAATACTGGCACTCCTTTTCTCTGCAGAGGGCGAAGGAGGAGGAACGCCCGTCTGTCCTCCTGCTAAAAAGGAGTACAGAGACGACCCGTTCCATCAGGTCTGTGAACATTGTTTTTTGTTGAGTTTGACTATTTCAACTAATCACAGGAATCTAGCATGAACCTTTGAACTCCAAGCAGTTTCTGGGCGTTTTCTGTTCCTGTCGCATTTTTATTTGCGGTGGGTTCATTTGTTTTACTGCGATATAAAGTCCTGGAGTTTTATGAAAACAAGAAGTAGAGAGAAATTAAAAAATGTCTACTGTGCAGGACAGCGTAGCTATATTGCCATAAATCATAAAAAAGAAAAAATGAAAGTTGAATTACTTTGATCTGATGTTATTTACTTATTATACAGATTATTTTACTGCTTACATTTTTAATTTGTGTCCATACTAGTCCTCCTATCTGCACTTCAGCTGAAAAGTCCCTGACATTTGGTCTGTTGGTCACAGCTGAGTCACTAATAGCTTCCCTGTCACCCTGAGAAGCACAGATTTTTTTTAGCTTTTTAAGAGAATCTGGTTCACACAATTTATTTTTGGTAACTTCTTAAATAAGACATGTAGAATGAAGTGATGTGATTACATATCATGTTTTTAAAGGTTAGATTTAGGTAGTTTTCCTGATGATTCGCTCTGTTTTTCTAGTTCCTGGCTCTGATTTTGTAAAGACAATATATTGGCCTGTTTTGTGGTTCAGAAGGTTAAAGGAACCGGCCTTAATACCACCAAAAAGTTATTTTGTCTTGTTAGAAGTCTACGCTACACTGAACTGTTATTTCAGCTGCATTTAGGTGACTATAGTCAACTTCAGTCATTTAAAGAATAGTTGCATTTAACCCAGACAACCACATTTAACCCAGTTTCAGTCCACGTGTCATCAACCTGCAAACCACCAAGATATTTAATTTCTCACTGGGTTTCTTTCTTACTTCTGAAATCCCTTTTGAATAGTAGCACAGAGCGGAGTGGCTGCAGTATTAATGTGAACACTGTTGCTGTGTGTCGTCCTGCAGGGTCACGTTCCCTGGCTGCACAGCTCCAACCCCGGCCTGGAGAGAGTGAGCGCCATCGTGTGGGAGGGGAACGAGTGTAAGAAGGCGGACATGTCGGTCCTGGAGATCAGCGGCATGATCATGAACAGAGTGAGTCACTTTCTGTGGCCGTAAAACGGACAGAAGGACTAAACACTAACGAGTGAACCACTAATAACGTTCTCTCTTTGTACAGGTGAATCTTTACACTCCTGGTATCGGTTACCAGGTCTTTGGGAACCTGGTTTCAGTGACACTCGGACTCACACCCTTCGTTTACAGGTACAGTGAGTAAACTGATAAATGAACAGTCAACCAAAATGTGTAGATGTTATAACATTTATCAACTAGATGAGTGTATACTTCAAATATCTGTAATTCAATTCTTCCTTGTCAAATATGAATATTTAATGTCCACAACATCATTCTACCTCCAACAAATTATGTCAGTTTTCCCATTTGTGTGTGATTTGGCTTTTAGTTTCATAGATTTACCTTAATATTTCTGAAACAGAAAACTTAGAAGGAAAGATTTCCATTGCATTACTAATCATAGTTTCATTGTCAGATATTCAAAGTAAAATAATGTGTCAATTATCAGTAATGTGTTTTTAAATATCCAAAATAATTATGACTAATAACAATGCAATTTTAGATCTCTACAATCAGAATTATGACTAGTAGCAGTGCAAATTAAAATCCTGTGTTTATGTATGTACACTTAATGGCCACTTTATTAAATACACTTGTGAAATCTAACACAGTTTTGCCCTAAATGCTACTTTACAAAGGTTCAGGTTGCAGTAAATTTAAGTTGTTGATATCTGAAATGAGTTTTTTTTTCTTGCAGTTTTTTTGGAGATATCCAGAAAGTGCATTTTCATATTGTGATATCTAAAATGTAATTACAGACAGGAGTGTGGTTTGATTAAAGGTTATAACAGCTTGCTACAGTTATTCCTTCTCAAATATTACTTTTTTGGGAATGGGAATTAATAAACAGACAAAAAAATAGTGAAAGATTTAATGTAAATGTAATGACATTTTTTTCTATGCTGACAGTAAAAAAATTTCACAACAGAGAAAATCTTTGCTGCTATAACTTCAGACGTACAAGTGGGTTTTTTTTGCATATTTTACTGATTTGTAAGCTCTTGTCTCTGTGCTGCAGGCTGGCTCAGTATCGTGACTTGGATCAGCTGACTACGCTCTCAGCCAATGAGCTGCTGTCTGTGGCGCTGGGTGGCGGCTGTGGGTCAGACGCCTTGGTGATCACCATGGTGACGCTCAGCTTCCTGGTGCGCGTTTGCCTTATATGGCTCTTCTTCTTCCTGCTCAGTGTAGCAGAGAGGACCTACAAACAGGTGAGGAAGATCAAAATCTGACTGTCAGCTGCAAAACTAGGCACCGTTTATCTTTTACCTTCATTAGACAGCTGCGCTTGCTTTAACAGTCATTTGTGTTCATGTGTGTTTCAGAGGCTACTGTTTGCCAAACTATTTGGTCACCTGACTTCGGCCCGCAGAGCCAGGAAGTCTGAAGTCCCACATTTTAGACTGAAGAAAGTTCAGAACATCAAGATGTGGCTGTCGCTACGCTCCTACCTCAAGGTACATCAGCCTCTCAGTTCTACTGCTATAGCTGAAATGAAGGAAATATGATGTATAGACACAAACTGAAGTTGTGTACTGTGTCATCTGCAGAGACGGGGTCCTCAGCGTTCAGTGGATGTCATTGTGTCGTCTGCCTTCCTGCTCACTTTGTCTGTCGTCTTCATCTGCTGTGCCCAGGTAAATGACAAACCACACTGAAGGAGAATTACAGTATATTTTAACCTGGTGTGTTTCCCATTAATGTAGCTTAAAGTGTCGTGTTAACTTTGCACTCTTGGCATTTGTTGTAGAGGTTTGAGGAAACAGGGTTTGTTTTTAAGTCTGACTGAAAGCAAACAGAAATAATCCACCAGAAACAGAGATTTAACTGTGTTAGTTCCGTCTATCCCTGGATGTAGCTGATGTTATGATGTTAATGACCATGTTGTCTTGCTAAATTATCCCTCTAAATGCAGAAGTGAAGAGTGCAAAGTTAGCATGACACTGACAGCCACATTAATGGGAAATATGCCAGCCTTAAAATATTTTAAGCTGGCGAGTTTTGCAATATCTTTCTAACAGGTAGCATTTATGAGCTGTAAGTTAATGCTCTGTCTGTCAGTCATGTGACAAGCAACATGGAATAAGAACAGCATCTGAGAGCAGTGAAACTTTCTTGGCCCCTTCATTCCACTAGCAATGCATTTTGTAACTGGTAATTCAATGTGCTGGTGAAACAGCACAGACAGTTTACTGCATTTATGTTTCTACAGTCACTTAACTCTGTTGGTGCCAAATTCAATTGAAGATGCAGGCAGTTAGTCCTCTCATGAAAGTAGTCACTGGTTCGTTGGTTTTCTGATCTGATGACGACATGATGCAGGTTTAAGATCTGCTCAGTAATGTTCTGTTCTTTTTAATTGAGACTAGTATCAATAAGTCCATGTTGTCCTTTTTTTTTTTAAACAAACTATACACCAGATTTTCTTGATAAACTGAATTGTGTACTTGCCTCTCTCCCTTCAGCTGCTGCATGTCCATGAAACGTTCCTGGAGTGTCACTATAACTGGGAGCTGGTGATCTGGTGCTCCAGTCTGTCGCTGTTCCTGCTCAGGTTCGTCACTCTGGGCTCAGAGACCAGCAAGAAGTACAGCAACACCTCCATACTGCTCACTGAACAGGTACAAACACAGATAACACATGCATGAGCACTTCAACATGCCTTCAAACACTGACACTGATCCATGGTGTGTTTCACAGATCAACCTGTATCTGAAGATGGAGAAGAAGCCAAACAAGAAGGAGGAGCTGACACTGGTCAACAACGTCTTAAAACTGGCTACCAAACTACTCAAGGTACCGACTGTCTGCCTTCACGACTTCTTTTCCTGCTGCGTCTCTTTGTATAAACTTCTAATCTCACTGCTGTGTTTGCATCTTATTTTTCTCTCCAGGAGCTGGATACTCCGTTCAGGCTGTACGGTTTGACTATGAACCCTCTGCTCTACAACATCACCCAGGTGGTCATCCTGTCTGCTGTGTCAGGAGTCATATCTGACCTATTAGGATTTAACCTGAAGGTAAATGCATGAGAGTTAAAATGTCTACTGCTGCTCTTGGTTGAATAACATCAATTAGCTAACAAGGCAATGTACTTGATCCATTCACTTGTCTTATGACTGCCTGAACATCAGTCTGTTTCTGTTGGACCAGTTCCTACTATAATAGAGGAGGGTTTTGTGAAGTTGAGCGGTGCAGCAGCTTCTTCTCTTCCTGTCGAAACAGTTAGTTCTACTACACTGGACCGTGTGCTAAAATCTTACTAAAGTTGACTTTTGCTACGACGATGCCTTCACCTCTGACCAAATCCACTCATTGCAGTAGTTTTCTCAGATATTTTGCTGATTTGAAGCAGCTAAATGTTGCAGTAAAGTAAATTCACATTGCAGGCAGCTGAGTAAATCTGCACTGTTGATCAGCAGCAGGTTGTGTTCACCTTTGAGAAAACTGAGAACAAAAAAGTTTAGATCAGAGATAGCCAAGTGGTTTCTGTTGCACCATGTAATTTGTTATAACCCGGAACTGTTTTATTATTGTGCCATGGGTACAGAATAAGAGAGGAGTCTGTGGTGAAAATACGCATCTTGAAACTACACATAAATCCTCCTTTATGACAGTTATAATGATGAGTTTTTAGTTGAACTGTTTTAGCAACGTGTTGACTCAAATTTATAGATGTGAACGATGCAGTTTGCTTTGCTGTTAAATTGTACAGTTGGATAGTAGTGCTATAGAAGGGGAAATTAAAGTCCTGTAAAAATCAATGCAACATGTACAATTCAACAGCACCACAAACTATTTATATATGTCCTACAAAAACTATCATATTTCATCCAACACCTGACAGTTTAACAAAAAACTAATCATGATGGAGGAAGACTTCCGCTTTAGTTAGGTGTAGCTAATGAACTGACTGTATGTGAGTCACTGCATTGTCCAAACAGCAACAACTCTTCAGTCTGTGACGAAACACTTGAAGGAAAATCCTCGAAAGCAGAAGTGGAAAGTCACATTTCCATTACTTTACTGCAGACTATGCACTTTTGCAATGTTATATAAGGAAATATTGGGATTTGTACAGCAAACAATCACATTTACTAGTAAGAACTGGCTTCACCTGCAGCACAACTAATTTTACTTTTGATATTTTGGTGCATTTTCTGTATTCTCAAACCGTCATTCTATTTGTGTCTAAACCTGTCTGTGTGCTCCTGTTCACAGCTGTGGAAGATCAAATCATGACATTGAAGTGGGAAACGGCGTCGACTCTTCACTCCCACTGACTGACTCACTGAAAGACTGAATGTCAGTCTCAACATATCAGAGTGCTTTGACCTTCAACGTTCCCACTTTGTGCAATTCACAAACTATTTATTTACCCACTCAGTGTTTTTAACTTAGGGTTTATTTGAATTTTAGTTTGTTTCATTTTTTGTGGTCTGTGACACGAGACTATATTTTACCTGTCTACAAAAAGTATTATTATGAACATAAATTATTAACGTGATGGTTTAGGTTCTCAGCTGCATTTACAAATTTGAAGGCAAAGTATTGAGATGCCGATGAGGCAGAAATCCTTTTGTTGTAATATTTGTGTTTTATTTGCTTCAACTGAAAGTTATTATTTATATGTTGAGTGAGTTTCAAGACTTTAAAAACCTGTTTTCAAATACATACATCAGTCCAGTGGTTTTCTTCCAACAATGAAACGTGTTGGAGTTTGTCAGAATCGGTGTCTAGTTTTATTACAACCTGTTGCTTTAGTTGTAATACAAATTCCTATAATATGCAGGAATTGCTTTAAACAACAGAGTACATTCTGATCAGACTGCAGCTAAAAGGACACGTCCATGGTCCACTAAAAGTCAAGATCTGGTATTTGGTAAAGATTATTTACAGTCTTAGTTTCTAAAAAGTAATTTATTTCTACCAGCTCCCGGATGTGAACGCTTCAAATGTTACATATCTGTTAATAGATGTTGACAGTGCAGTTCTGCAGGTAAATTTTTCTGACTTACCTGAGAACATTCTTGCTTTATTTTGTTCTCACTGGGGGGCGGTAAACACGCCAGACGCCATCAGCACTGCAGAGAAACAATCATCCAGTTAATGGAAGTAACAACAGGTGACATTTACAATGCGGCTGCTGGGGTGGAAACATTTCAGCCCACACAAAACCAATACAGACGTGGGACTGTATGTAGAAAATAAGGTTTGAGTCTTTACTGCAGTCAGCCTGACATAAAACAGGTCGCTTTTTATTCGTTTTTACGGAATCTCATCACTCTAGTCAGTGGTGTCAGCAGTATTTCCAGCAATACAAGTGTAGATAGTTACTTTTCAATTTCATATTACATCCGTTACAACTTTTTGTTTGCTGCAGACTTCTGATGGGCCTCGTTTCAGCATGTAAGGCCACTTCTGAATTATTAAAATGTTTTCTTTTTGTGCTGTCAGCTCAGTTTTCCTCAGAGTGTCCCCCCCTTTTCGATTTGATGCTTTTGAGTAAATTTACAGATTTTTTTTTTCCTCTCAAACTGCGACGGCGTCTAGTCTGGGAGCGACACTGTTATTTAAGGTTATTTAATTTTCACGCTCTAAAATGAGAACTGAAGAATATAACATGAGAATTAGCTTCACTTGAGAGATGCTACATTCTGCATATCATAATGAAGAGTTGTAGCTCCTGACAGAAGTACTGATTTTGTCTATTAGATTTTTAGCTCCATCAGTTCAGAAACTCATTGGATCTTATATAAGTATGATATCAAACTTCCAGAGCTACTTCAGACGATAGATTTGTGTGCATGACATTTCAGTGAAGTCCTCTAGCCCGTCTGTCACACTGCAGTTAAAACATGTCTGTCCTTGGATGAAGATATGCACTTTAAAAACAGACTTTAAATGGAAGAAAATAAGTTACATCTTGTTTCAATGTTAAATTGTTAAGAGATTTTTTTTTGTACCTCACTTGTGTGAGACGGTTGTGTGTGTTTTTGGCGTTACAGCGAATGCTAGCTCAGAACTTACAAATTATATTAAAAATTCACACAATTCTCTGAAGTAAATCCAACACGGTACGTGAAGTTATGATGCCCTCAGAAAATATCTTGCAATGCTGACAGTAACGTCTGCCTCAGTTCATGAGTTAGCATTCAGCTAACAGAAACAAGCTCCATTCATAAATGCTAGCATAATCATCTTCAGTGCGTTTGAGGAGGAAGACCAAAGTGCTTATTTAATTGTTTTTGTTCGTCTCTGCTGGGAAAAGAATGTATTTGTAGCACTATGCTTTAAAATCGACTTGTTTCCCTTTGGAAATACTTTGTACTTTTTGTTTTCTTTTTGGCATTGTGCTTTTTGTTCTTTCATCGTTCATTTGTAAAGGCTGTTCTGTTCCTCACGCTCATTAGAAAGACGAGGCACGTTTTACTGCGTTTTTAAAGGAACAAAGATGTTTGAGCTGTACGTATGAAAGTGAATCTAGGTAAAGGACTCCATGTTGTGATGCTGTTTTCAAAGAGTCCGAATATTTAGGTTTAGGTTTTTTGTGAACTGGTCTGTCCACAAGGTCTACATTTTTATAAGAAAAATAAAAAAAATGGATGTTACATTGTTGATTCTCCTGTTGTTTTTCAGTGTTATTGCAAATTCTCAACATATAGACAGGAAGTAAATACAAATGCTGGACTAACATTAGAACAAGTCACTCCATGATGCAGATCAGATATGAGGATTATTTTTATATCAAACTCCTGTGAATAGATTAGTAAGGTTACAGGTTATTTACTGTGGAAGACTGCAGCTCTTTTGCTGCCTCACCCGATGTTTACTTTCAACTTCCTCATGTAACCAAAGCAATTTTGCAGTCAGTCGTAAAACATGGTTTCTCAGAGCTTAGTCTACATTTTATTCATTTCAATTAGATTATTGTTACCTTTGCTGACTGTGTGTTACAGAAACTGCTTAAACTTTAAATCCCTACACTTTACTTTTTTTTTCTTTTCTTTTTACACACAAAATACTAAAGGGCTGGTGATTTTATTGTGAATATTAAATCATCTTTTTCTCCCAAACAATGAAGATGTAACACGTGTTTTTGTTTTTTTACTTACCTTCCAGTTGTCAGAAGCCATGTAGATAGTTCTGTTTACTTTAGGGGGGATCCATGTGTGAGATTTCTGCCTCACCTGAGGATAAATGACATGAATGGAAAGTTATTTGTGGTTTAGTTTACAACAAAACTGAAAATCACATGGAACAACCTCAACTGTGATTCATTCAGAGTCATGTGTAGGTCAGATTTCTATTAAGCTCATCCTGCATCTCTAGAAACAGATATGTAATATCTACGTGTATCTATGTGATAAATAATAATCACCCAATGAGGAATCTGATTTATGTTGTTGAGAGTAATTTCTGTTGCCTTTTCTCCTCTTCTGCTTCAGTCAAGCCTGTGTCAGTCCACACATCAGACTTTGGCAGGGAGATCATTTGCACAGCAGCAACCATTAAATGTAAACAATGTGTTTACATGCTACTGAATATATCATTCCTTCACTTATTAACTATACTATTAAATATTAATTTACTACAGCAAGACCACTAGTTAAGGCTGCTGCCCAGTGCTATTTATGTGATTCTGTAATGTCCTACCTTCTAAATATTATATTCAGAACCATGTTTTATAAATGACAGCCATGTGTGCAGGCTACACCCACAAATTATCCAAAGTTACACCTAAAATCCAGCAATGTGGTGCAGATGTCAGGATGCAAATAAAATCTACAAAAGCAACTCAACTCAAAAACAAATCTAGAGTTCATATGGCTACATATTTGGGTGAACTAGCCTGGACTAGAAAAGAAAAACCATAAAATATGAACTATGAACAGTCCTAAATGATGAACTACATACTGACTGCTGGTTAGTTTTCAATAGTTTGATGAAACATAACTTTGATTCAACAAGTCTAGACTAGATTTGTTAACAAGAACACATGTTGTTAGATGTTCTGACGTTAGTTTGTGACTCTACTGTGATAAAAATGTTTAATTTCAGTTGATTTTGAAATCTGCTAATAATTTTTGTTGAATTATTTTGAATTTAACCACCTCCATTTTAATTTAAACCATTTTATATATCAAAGCACACAGCTAGTAATTTTAATGTGAAACCAAAGCCCATCTTACACGGGTACGTGCTGATTCGTGGAGGCTGCGGCTTGTTTTTTTTCTTCTAAAGTCTAAATTATATCCTAAAACATCTGGATGCTGTAACAAGCTTTACTCAAACTATTTGTATATTTCTCTGGGACTTAAAACATGCTGAAATTAGAGGCTGTGGCCTTTTTAATAACTTGATTAAGCACAAATACTCAGCACTGTATTCTGTGACATGTAGCAGCACAACAAGTCGGCCTGTCACAGAGCTAGTTCCTGTGTTTTGTTTACTTTTGTTTCTTCCTAGTACAGTTTTAGCCTTGTGTTGAAGGTAGATGTCTTCTAGTCAGTTTTACACACAGGATGCAGATGCAACAAATGCAGGCTGTGAATACAACTGCTCTAGGCAAAGGGGATTTAATGGGTTTGTTGTTGTCTTGGTGCAGCTCACACCTGGGACGGTGTGATGTTTTTCTGTAGCGACTCCCAACCTGACAAACCCCCACAGAACCCTGTTTACATTTTAAACTGGACCTTTATCCACTTTATATAAAAGCTTATCTTGTCTGCTTGGTCAGAGCTAGTTATTCATAAGGTTAATCTACATACTTTCACGTTTATTCACTACTTTTAACTACTTTACCTTATAGCCAACCATTTATAGATCGCTAGCTGTTTATCTATACCTTTTAGCTCACTACTTTAACCATTCATCCATTACTTTCAGCTAATACTGCATTTCAAAGATATTCATGACATTTAGCAGCAGATTTCCACAGTTTATTAATACTTTTAGCTAACAGCTTCATTTCTTTATCCATTACGTTTAGTTAAAACTGTCACAGACACTGTTAGCTATCTCAGCTGTTTATGCAAGCTCTAGCTACCAATTTCAACCAATTAATTAGTTTTAACCATTTTTAAGATCTGTATTTACCTATATTAACAATTCACTTCACTGTTGGCTCATACTATTTATTGCAGTTGCTCATCGTTTCCGTTTAGTTAACTGTTAACCTGTTAAGATTTCACACACACACATAAATTTCCATTCCTGTTTTTTCAGATGACCCCCACCTCGTGCAGAAACAAGGTTCTTCTCCCTGGGGGAGAAGTAGCACAGGTTGGGAAGCACTGGACTTCTGTTTACACCACATTTTACAGCACTTTATTTACTAGACAATGTGGCTGTAGATGTGTTCTTTTACTCAACAGGTCTATGATATATATATATGGTGTTTATGTTGTCAGAAAATACAGCAGTTCCAAGCCATTTCCAAACTTCTGCCCTGTACCTCAAAAATCCTGTTTTAACAGTTGCAGCATCATCTGACAAACTCACCATCTACAAAAACTCAGAATGTAGATAACGCTAGAGAATGGCAAAATCTAAAATTGTAATATATTAACTTACATTTTCTGCATTTTCACAAACAGAATAAAGGTTTCACAAAGCAGAAAAGGTGTCTTAAGGAGTCTTTAGCCTCTGGAGGACAGTCTAGTCTAGTCTAAACAAAGTGCTTTTACATCTGGACCTGGTACTTTACATGCAACAACAAAAGGTAAACAAATAAAGCAGTGAAATCTCATTATTTGCATTTTCAAAAATAAAACTAAGGTTTTTCACATCACAAATGGTGCTGTAACGAATATTTAGCATCTGTAGGATCCACAGATATAGTCCAGATTTGGTCCATCTAAATATAGTGGTTTTATACAGTGCCACGAAAAAGTATTTGCCCCCCAGAACGGAAATCCTATATATTTTTTTTAGTGCTGTCAATCGATTAAAATTTTTAATCGCGATTAATCGCATGAATGTCATAGTTAACTCGCGATTAATCGCAAATTAATCGCACATTTTTTATCTATTCTAAATGTCCCTTGAATTATCATTTTATACGAGGGGGAGGCGGAGAATTTGCGTCAGCTGTGTTTGGCCATCAAGTGGTATTACAGACTGGATGTGCTACGATGATAACTCAGTTCACTCTGACAACACACACATAACTTTGGTCTTGTCAATCGTCATGCGCGCACCCCAGGCCGCCGTCGCCTGGCTGTGCGCGTCCCGAACCACGTGGACCAGCAGCAGGCGGTTCGGGACGGGGAAAAGGAGCCGACAGAAAGGCATGGAGGCGAGGAGACTGCTGCTGTACCACCACCAGCAGGAGATCCTGTCGGACTCGCCAACCATGCCCCCGCCCGCGTTAATCTCGCGATAAAAAAATTGACGCCGTTAAAATTGATTTGCGTTAACGCGTTAATAACGCGATATTTTTGACAGCACTAATTTTTTTTGCATATTTCTCGCACGTAAATGTTTCAGATCACCAAACTAATTTTAATGTAAGATAAAGATAACCCAAGAATACACCAAATGCACTTTTTTATAGAAGATGATTTTATTTTTTCCATTTTGCCCTATGTGAAAAAATTATTGTCTCCTTATCTATCAATCTACCAAATGACCAAGTTCATATTTAATCTCACCAGCCACACCCACATATGACTACTGCCAGGCTTGTTGAATGTAAACATCAACAGCATTTTGTGTTTTGTGGGTTATCACTGTGTAATATTCAATAAATATAAGTTGGATGAGCTGGAATATTTAAGAGTGAGAAACACGCAAACATAGAAGGTTTCTGTAGGGGCAAATACATTTTCATGGCACTGTATCTGGACATGGTTTGCATAGATGCAAAAACAAAACAAAAGGGAACAAACAAAAGCAATCTCATCTTGCGTTTTTCAATTATAAAATAAAGGGTCTACATTTTACAACCTGGACCAGAATTGACCAGCCTAGTGGTTTTAGGACTGGTCTAATGTGATCCAGGTATGAAAAAAAGCAGTGAAATTTACCTTTTTAACCGTTTAGCAAATAGAATAAAGGCTTCAGACATTTGAGAGTGATTTTCAGACTGGTTATCTAAAACTTCTAACAAGGTTTTACATCATTAAAATGTGAGGAAACACACTAAGAATCTGTTTTCATGTGTTCAGTTGTCTTTAGCTGATAAAACAGAAGTTAATTTTAGCTTTGTAAACATATGCTAACTGCTAATAGGTTGGGATGGTTGCGATAAATGAAGGTGCAGCAATGTCAACACTCTAATAACTTATGTTAGCTCATAACATTAGTCAAAAGCACCACGGAGCAGATGCACCACATTCAAACAGATGCTAACAGCAGTTGATTAATTGCTAACATCAGGTGCAATACATGAACTTTGAACCCGAACTTGGCAGCACAACAAAAAGAAACGTTAATTCACCGATAACAACAAGCGTCTTATCGTTAAAAGTCCATCCAAATTCCAGTTTCATCAATAAAATGTGTTTATGTTTCGTAAAATCCGACCAAATGCCGATAATTTGGAAGAAACTTACCTGTAGCGTCGACGAACCGCCGCCATTTTGGCTCCTATTTCCGTTTCATAACAGTTTGTTGTTGAAACTTCGGCTGAACATAAATATCCTCTTTATCGTCGTCCAGCTTCTTCAAACGTCTGCCATCTTTGTAGGGTAAACCAAATCCACGATAAGGAAAGTTAAAAGTGTCACTGTGTGTGTGCTATCCACATTAAAACAACGCCTTCGAAAGCCGTTACCAACTCCGCTTTTTACCGACTCACGGTAAAACGCCATTTTTACTGCGTCATTTAACAAAACAACGACATAAAACCACGTAGCTATTGTTTATGTTTAACTTTTATGTTGTTCTAGATATGTTTATCGTATCTCTAACCTGAAAAAGCTGTTAAATCAGTGAGTTGGGTTGTTGCGTCTCGATAGTAGTAGTAGCCGTAGTTAAAAGAGCCAACATGGCTTCCGTAGCCCCCAGTTTCCCTCCTCAGTGAACGCACAGCTGATTAGCGCCACCTGCTGACACAACGATGGTGTAACATGATATTAAACGAATAAAAAACTGTTTTATTGACTTTTAATTAGAGTTTAAAAGACAACACACAAATATAAAAGTATAATCTTTCAAACTCACATATGGATTTATTTATGAGAATCACCCTTCATAAACAATAAGTTAGTCTGAATTTTATGATACATTTGCTGCTGTTTCACCTTATTCTGGAGTATTCTCTGAGATAATTTATTCAGGCTATTATTTATAACCAGTTAGTCTATGAATTGCTGGACCAGAGCATATCCATACTTATATTTGAGGTATTCAATGAATCCTGTTTCCTTATATCAGGCATGACATAAACCATAATTTACACTGACATTAAAATGAATTAAATTAAGAAAATGGTGAGATATGAATGCTGCATACACTGATCCTCTCTCTCGAGGCTTATTTGCTGTAGGGTGTGCAAATATTAAGCTGTAACTCATGAAATTCACGGTACGCCCAAATATTTCCACATTTTTTGACAAAAAAAACTAACACTAAGGATTAGTCAACATAAATATCACTCATACACGAGCTTTTACTGCAGATCTTAGAGCTTTAGAAACATAAATTTGGATAATAATTGCAGCGTAAGATTTGTAATGAGCTGTTGTGGTCATCCTTTCAATTTTATAAGCTGATAAAATGTGATTTTTAATTTTTATTATTATTTTAAACCATAGTAATTTTCATATTTAAATAAGACATTTTTTTCTCCTTTTTAAAAATTACATATTCCTCGTTTGGCATTGTTGACGTTATCATTATTGAACGCAAATAAAGTACAAAATCTGACTAAGAAACAACTAAAGATGCATCCAGCAACTTGATTTCTGCATGAGTTGTCTATGTAGTTTTTTATTGATTTAGAAAAAGACAAATATATAAAAAATGTCACTTATTTTTCTAGGCAGAAAACGAATCCAAAACAGATTCTCACATTTGCGATAGTACTTCCTATGTTTATAGTTGCAAAATTATAAAATGTAAGCCAGCAAATGCAAAGTGTTTTCTTGTTTTTAGCAAATCTTTCTAAATTATTTACTGTATTACAAGAAAAAAGACCAAACAACACAGGAAAACAGCTCGTTATGTCTTACGATTTTAGTGTTGTGCACAAACTAACCACTAGGAAGACAAAGCGACAGATTCAAAAAACCTTTTTATTAGAACAATACAGCAGATATAAAGGTCTATTGCAATCAAACACTCCCATCAGAACGGAACGTGTGCTTCAACAGACAATATGCGCCCCCCCTCCCCTCCCCGAGAGAAATAAATTATTATAAACTAGATAAAATAAAAACAGAAAGTGAGCGAAAGAAAAGAAAAATGACAGAAGGTGAAAAGAAGATTCTTCTTCTTCTTCGAAGCAAAGCGAAATGCAAAGAAGACACGCAGGTCAATCAACTCGCTGTTCAGGAAGTTGCAAAACCTAAATTTCAAACAATCATAGAAACACAAGCTGAGAATATAGTATTTGTATATAGAAGTGTTTTCATTGTGCAGGTGTAGGATTTTGGTATCGCCAGAAAACAGAAATGCAAAAAGTTCACCTTGTATTAACCTCTCAGTATCTGAGACTATTCACGAGCCCTTGAAGTAGACGGAACTTTTTCAGAACGTTGTCAGATTGTTTGAGGAGACTTCATGTTGTTGTTTTTATTTTTTGCTGTTTTTCAGGTGAAAGAGACTTTCTGCCCTTCCCTCACCTCACCTGAAGATCTCTGGCTGAGCAAACACAAACCAATGAAAAAAGAAGAAGTGAAATTAAAGCTTGAAATATAATGATAACAGCAGTGGATAAATAAAAAATACAACTCAATCAAACAGAAGAAAATAAACATGTTTTGTAGACAGATTTAACTTGTTCTGTATTGAGGCGAGTCTTTTCAAGAGTCACAGAGGAGGAAGAGGACTTAAACTGCATCTGTACTGTAGTAACACTGCAGCTGACGTGATATAATCCGACTCCGGGGCCTTGTTCATAAAAAAATATCACAGCTATCCTTGATGTGTTTTAATAAATCATTTAAGGGCATGTTATAGAAAAAATAAACTGGCGGAATACAAATTTATCTTTTAGGTACATAAGACAATTTACAGTAAAGGAAACCGCTACATATCTTGATCTTTTTCATAGGTTTTTTTAAGATTTTGGTGAAGCACAAATCTGTGAGTCTGATTTGAGAATCGCTGCTCCGACTCTGTGATGCTTGACGGACACTTTTGAACACAAAAGTGAGGTCAGAGCAGTAACTCTGTCGTGTCCTCGCTTGTATTTCGAGGTTTTTACACCAGGAAAGTGACTCTTTGAGTTGTCACTTCCCGCCCGCGCTGGAGGGAAACGCCAGCGAGGTTCGAAGCTTGTTAAGATTCAGGTGTTGTGCCTTTTGTTTCTCCTCAAATTCCACCTCTTATGCTCACATTTACAGACTACATAGAGTTGTTTGAAGCGCCAACCGCACATCGCTGCAAGAACAAGTGTAGATGAAACCCCTCTCCTCCTCATCTTTTAATCATCTGACATATTCGTTTATTCTTGTCATCATTCTATAGCATCTTTTTTTATTTTTATTTTTTTATATATATATTTAATACAAATCTATAACCCAAAATTTAGAAATCTTATTTACATGGAAAAGTTTTTTTTGTGTTTTTCTTTTTAACCTTTAAAAGTGACTATTAACCCCTCGCCCACTCCATTTCCCAGCATCCCCCCCCTTGCAAACCTTCACAATCAAGGAAGAAATCCAAGACACTTTCCACTCCATTCTTTTACATGTTTTCATATCTGAATGCTCTAAAAAGTGACTTGGAAAATAGCATTCAACAAACAAAAACACCCCAAAATGTTCTTTTAAAGCCACAATTATGCTTCCTCTTGAAATCAAAGCATTAATTCTAGAATAAAATGTAGAATTACTGAAGGGAGGTCTTCAATGTGTCGCCTCCGACCAAACAACAGGAGAAACTTCCAAGAAAAGAGTCTCAAAAAACTGCTTTATAAAACTCTCAGAAGTGGCTTTAAAGCCGAAGCAACAGAGCCAGAGGAGGTGGGGATGGACAGACAGACAGAGGGACAGAGGGAGAACAAAAAAACCTCGTCAGTCGGTTTAAATAGCGCCCCCTGGGAGGCCGTCCTGTGTATTACAGACACACAGCGGGACGAAGCCACTTCGGTTTTCAGTTTTCGGGGTGGAGATCGTGTGTGTGTTTAAGGAGCGAGTGTGATTCTGTGCATATTGTTAAAAACTGGTGCCTCCCCGAAAACGTGTGTCAGTGAATGAGTGCGTCAGTGTTTGCGTTAGAGAGTGCCGTCCTCAGCGCAGCCGGCTCCTGCCGTATAGCGAAACTCCTGCAGGTTGGAGACACCGTGAAAGTGAACGAAAGCCCCGGCGACCACCAAAATGTGGAACAACTGGTGGGAGTGGAACTACGAGAGAGAAAGACAGACAGACAGGCAGAGAGAGAAAGACAAGTGTTAAATGTGTGTGAGACAGAGAAACACAAGGAAAAAATAATGGAGAAATAGAAAAAGGAGTAAACAATCACAGCACTCACCCAGATGTCACATTTTCCAGGGAAGAACCTCTCAGGGATGCGAGCGGCGTAGAGACAAGCTCCGGTGATGTAGAGTGTCGCCATGAGCAGCAGCCAGCCCATCTGACCGATGGTGGTCGCTTTGATCAGACCCTCACTGATGACAAAGTGCAGGGTGGGAACCACACCGCTCAGACCCAGGCCCACAAACACACCTGAACAGACAGACAGAGTGTGAGAAACAATGCAACAAGAACATAGCAAGTACATGTTTAGAAAATCAAGATTTAAACAAATGTAACCCAGCAAAAACACACCTTGGGGCAGCACCACAAACTGACAATGACACATTATTACATCATACAGTTATTGTGCTAAATGTGTTAACAAATAGTTGCTTATTTGCAAAACTAGCAGTCACAAAGCAACATTACAATATGTTTGGGGTCATGTTTCTGTCCACCCGACCAATTAAAGTCCATTATTCACTCTCTGTTAGCTCTGTTCTGTGGCTTCACCAACTCTTAACGGAAGGATCTGGTTCTGTAGCTGCTAAATGGTCCGCTAAGTTTAGCAGTTAGCTGCTAACTTTGTCTGCCTCCTGTTTCATGCCAGGCAGCTAGTAAACAACACGGATGAGAGCAATGACACTGAACAAAAGCAATTCATTTGTGGGTCACAAAACCATATCAGTAATCAAGACAACAGTGTGATGTTTCTCTGTGGATTCATCACTGTGACTGACCTCTTTACCAAACGTAAAATATTGATTAGAGCAGCTTTCAGCCTGCAAACTCTATGTAGTTTTGGGGCACTTTTTTTTTGCTCCTGTCATTTTTTACTCATCGTGGGCTCATTTTTCACTGTGATATAAAGTCCTGCACCTCTATGGAAACATCACAACCATGACTAGGAGTAGAGATAAATTAAAAACGTCTGATGTGCAGTATGACGCAGTTATAATGCTATAAATCATAAAAAAGAAAGTTGATCATTTTGCAAAAACTACAAAAAATGTATGACACATGTATGACGTTTTTCTAAATGCCAGGTGTGACAGATACTGAAAAAACAGGTAACTCAGCCTGGTTCAGCTGAGAAGTCCATGATTTTCTGTGGCGTGACTGTAAATTATAGATTAGTCCCTCATGGCTTCACGGTTGCACAAAGAAGTGCTGGATTTTTTGCATGTTGCAGGATCTGATTCGAGCAAACGGTTTACTTTCAGGGATCTTTTAAATGAGACTTTGATGAAATCTGTAGCTCTGATAAATGGTGTAATTTTGGTTCTTTTGTAAAGCAGGTCATCTAACCTGGGTTTTGGGGTCCGGAGTGTCGTAGTAAAAGATAAAGATTGAAATGCATCATGTAACTTTCTCACTCTACCTGCTCTGACTCCTCTGTACTGTGGAGTGGCGAAGAAGTCGCACTGGGAGACGGTGATGGCGGCCAGTCCCAGTACACACACCACTAGCAGGTAGATGAAGCAGGGCTGAGGGGAGCAGTAGAAGGAGTAATACAACCAGGGCACGAAGGAGCCCATGATCAGGAAGGCGATCCCACTGTAGTCCAGCCTAGAGACAAAAACAGAGCCGATGACTCCAGATACAGTTCACAACACAGTCAACCTGCCTACTGGCTTTATTATTTTAGCTTCATTTACTACTGCAGAATCTTTCTTACTTGGAGAAGACTCTGGACACGCCCTCGGAGTGGCAGTAGACTGTGTGGAAGAGCCAGGAGAAGGAGAGGCAGAGGATGGCTCCCAGGAAAAACATCCCGATCACCACCTTCTCCTGGACTGGAGCCACGAAAGACATGTTGGGTCTGAACATGTACATCAGGCCCAGACAGAGGAAAAACAAACAGCCTGGAAACAGTGACAGACAAGAGGACAGTGTAAGAAACACTTGAGTGATATTGACAAAGACAAACAACTGCAAACATGTCTGTACCGGATTCATAAAAACTGTCGGCTTGTTTCCAGATGTTGCCATGGCACAGAATGTAAAGGTTTCAGGTACAGCAGTAAGATGCATTAACTTTCTTATGTTTTATCAAATAAAAATAACTTAAACAAGTCAAATACTACTGATATTAGTCTCATTTCTCCCAACAGCAATACTGAGGTGCATTATCTCTCTCACACCACTGGGTGGCAGCAGTGAGCCAAACAAGTTGTTTATAATCCACGAGAGCAAGAGTTGATTTGGCTTCCAGAGGACACAGAAATGAAAACAGATTTTAAAAATGGGATGAACACCAAAGTTGGCATAACAAAAATCCAACTAATTCCAAGTCGCCACCCTGAAATCAGAAATAATGTTCTAGATTTGCTGGATTTACTTTGTTTACAAAAAGCAGCAGCTCAGCTTTCGACACAGTGCTTCTTACATAAAAGGCAATAAGCCTGACGGTGGAGGATTTCTGTTACCTAACAAGTCGGGTTAAATATGAAGATTAAACTCCAGGATAAAATAAGTGAAGTAATACATGACAGAAATAGAGAAACAAAGAACAATATACTCTTGTAGCTTTAAATATCCAGGATCTAAAATGTAATCCTGCTGCATTATGTGTAATATGGTGTGTGTGTTCCTGAACATCTGTCGTTTCATCAGGCCTCCTCACTTCTTGTAGGGACAACATTAAAATTAGGATAACCAAAAAATGTTCAGAGACGCCTCACATCCACAATTTCCTGGTTGGAGAGAGAGACACTCGATGTTAATACAATAGTACGAGGTCTAATGTGTGACCCTGCTGAGAAGTGGGAGCGAAAACTGATTGAACAAGATCAAAAGAATCTATAGGGTTCAACAGCCATCCGCTGTGAAGGACTTTAGATGTGAAGATCACCTAAAATCAATAGAACATCTGAATGAGGGGCCATAAATGATAAAACTCATGAATTAAATCACTGCTAGCTTTGGGAAGTTTACTCACAAAAGCACAACAGAGTAACAGCATTAATCATTACAAGCTGCACCTCAAAGGTAGCTTTTTTCTATATATATTTTAACAACAGTGGCTACTCTACCAATTAAAAAGCTGCACCATGGCGAACAGAGGTCACCCAGTGAGCAGAAATCAGCAGCTCTCAGTTACAAATTAAAAGTTCAGCTGATGAAAGATGAAGAAATATTTTAAGTTAAATATTAATTTGACATACAACTAGCATTTATTGGGCCAAAACTTATCAGTGATTTGTGCATTCAATGGAGATTTCTAACATTTACTCGGCCCCTTCTTCAGTTGCTGCCCATCTCCGCTAAACAAACCACAGCAGTCCCAGCATTTTGGATCAACGGCTGTTTTTTAAAGTGTCTTAAATAAACACGATTTGACTTGAAGAGTTTAAGTTTGTTTAATGTTTGGATCAGAGTTATGGAGATGTTGAAATGTACTGTCACGGAGCTAATAACTGGGCTGTTTGCTTGTTAGCAGGAGAAACGCTCACAGCGTTGTGGAGAATCTTGGTTTTCACACAACCCCAGACATACT
Organism: Dascyllus trimaculatus; assembly: GCA_024666655.1. Classification (NCBI taxonomy): domain Eukaryota; kingdom Metazoa; phylum Chordata; class Actinopteri; family Pomacentridae; genus Dascyllus; species Dascyllus trimaculatus. The sequence continues at coordinate 13,645,328 of CM045465.1, forward strand.
TATAGAAAAATGAATTTATTGAACCCTGCTATAAACTGATTTCCTGCCTTAGTGTTGGAAATCATGCTTAAGCCTCTGAACCCCAATCAGTTTCTCCTGTTACATGTTTTCTCACTGTGGGCTCATTTTTCACTGCACCTCTATTGAAACAGCACAAACATGACTAGAAGTAGAGAGAGCTCAAAGATGCCTTTTGTACAGAATGACAGAATTAATATACTACAAATCATAAAAAATGACACGATTTCTTTGATAATTTACAAAAATTGAAAAAACCTGGTATCAATGTGTACAACTTTTTTCCAGTTGCCTACAGGTGTTACTTAATACTGGAAAGAAAATGGTGACTATACACACTGTAGATATTTTACTATTTACATTTTCAATTTGATTCCATCTTGTCTCCAATCTGCTCTGTGTAAACACTGCCTGCAGTTCAACCTAGTTCAGCTGAAAAGTCGCTGAATTTTTGTCACGACTGTTGGTCGCAGCTGAGTCACTAATAGTTTCATGGATTTACTGATATGCACAGAACTATTTGTTTTTTGCAGAAACTGATTAGAGCAAACAGTGTATTTTTGATGAATTATAAATGACACATGTTGAAAAGAGTGATTTCAATGAAGTATGAGCTTAGATTGGGCTAATCTTTCTTGCGGAAAGGCACATCGCAGATGAATAGTTCAACAACAATCGAAGTTGATAACCTGACAATACTTTCTGTTTCTACAGTTTCTGCCTTAATGAATGGTTTAATGGTGCTGATTTTCCAAAGATAATTTGACTTCCAAACCAGCCAGCTGGTTTTTGGGGCTCAGAGTGTTATTACAGGTGTTGGTGACAGTGCATGTTCCTTACCTAGCAGATGTGTCCAGATGTTTCCCGTCTCTGTGTGAATTCTAAAGATGCTCTTGAAGCAGGCGCGAAATGAAGGCATGGGCGGCCTGTGGCCATGAAGCAGGAAGTCGTTGTCCTTCAGCCAATCCGGGAGCACGTCGTGAGGTATGACGCGCCACCGACCCTCCCACACCTGATTGGTTAATAAAGGACATAAAAACATCTCAAGTTGGGAAGAAGAGCCTGGAGGCTGGTGGAAAATGTAATGAGAAAATGGTGCCTAATCAAGTTTAAATGTTCCTCATGAGCTTCAGCAGCTGGTTGTTTACTGGATTCTCTAAAAACAACATGTGGGTGTGTTTGTGTGTACAGTGTGTGATCACAAGTGTGTGTAGTGTAGGTGTCAGTGTCAAATGAACAGTATCAGGGTCAAGCGATGTAAATAAATAAAGTGAAGCCTGATATGGCAAACACCCCCGACACCGAGGAGAGAGAGAGAAGCCTCTGACAGTTTCTCTCCAGTGATTAATTCCACTAATTTACAACCTGCTGTTTGCAATTTCAGCAGCGTCTCAGTGTGGGTCTGCAAGTTCATAAAACTGTGCTCCAGCAGTGTCCTCTCAAAAACAGACCAACTCTGAATGTCTGCAATGCCTCCTTGTTTATTTCAAAATAACGTGACATGTTTGTCCCTACAGGACGAGAACTGGCACCTCAGAAGTTGTGAAATCCATCAAAACCACAACTATGTTCAAAGAAAAATGTGCCGCCTTTATTAACTTTGTACTCTTGAACTACACAGTAAAACACTTTTCACTGGAAAACTGGTTGATTTTTGCCATACAATGCCACATATTTTGGACATTTTCCAGTTTGGTTCATGCCCAGATGTATAAAACAAGATCAATGAAGGACAACTTAAAAAAATTAAAATGACCCTCAAAGTTTGTTCAGAACACAAAACTCTTATCTTTGTTGCTTTTATGGTTTTATTGGCTTCTTTTACTGTGTGGCTTTATTGAGTGCTGTTATAAAAGCGCCTGTGTAAAGCAAACATTGTTAATGTGGAGTGGAATTAAAGGTGCGGTGCTCCTAAACATCTGGACAGACCGGTTAAAGGGAAGGATTGAGGGGAAATTGGTGCTGTAAGTACTTATGTGTTCACTACCTTGTGTACAAACTCCTCCATCCTCTCCATGGCATGATGGGCTTGAAGCAGCGGAGTCATTCCCATGAAACCTTCATCGTTGCTTCTCTCATCTTCTGTCTCCTCTTTCTCATCTCCTTCTCTTCCTCTGCCGTCCTCTTCGTTTATCCGTCTCTCCTCATCGCACTCTGGGACACTCTGAAAAGAAACAGACACGTTCAGAAAAATTATTATTTTCGGACTGGTTGTTTTTCTCTTTGCCAAACAGTCTGAATTTCTTTCAGCTTCATTCAAAAGGGGAAAACAGAAGAGGCAACCTTTAACATGAAGCTGCTTTGAGAACGCGGCAGCCACTTCCGACATGTGTGTGACTTTATTGATCCGAGCTTGCATAATTCCTCCTCTCACATGCAAATAAAATTCAGCATGACAAGTGAACTTCCTATCAGGTTCATTATTGATCCTTTTGCATAACCTGCTGCTGGCCAGCGGTTTCAGACAACAACACAGATTCATCTTGAGGGTCATAAGACAACACAGACTGTGAAATAAGATTACATGTTGGGAAAATCTGCCTTGGGCTGCAACTATGTTCTTCACACCATGACCTCAATAAAGTAAGAATGAATAGAACCTGTTTGTTTATGTGTAATGAACCCTGTAGAATGTAATTAAAAGAAAAATGTCTCAAAGCAGTGTTTACCAGCTCTTTTTGACTTACAATATGCCCCCTTAAAACACATGAAGAACTACTTTTGACCTCCTGTAATTAGCTTAACATGTATTAACCTATAAAGAGAGATTGTACAGCTTAAAACATAATTTGAGAAAGGTAGAAATATACTATATAAGGCAAGCAGCGGTTATACAAAAATATCAAAACAAAGATAATCTTTGGTGTTTTTATTCTTTACTATCCCTCTAATCATCTCAAAACCCCTCAGATTCATTGTGAGAATCTTTTAGGGGGGTCCTGAATCCGAGGATGTTGTAAATGTACACGAGCGTAAAAGTAAATGTTAAAATTTAAGGAGAAAAAGTAATTACGAAGTGAATTATGACACTCACTGCTCGTAATTTGGGCTTTGTTGTCCAACAGTACGCAACCAGAATCAGATTACTAGGATTGTAACAGACAAAAATGAAAACACAGAGTATATTTTAAGAAAACAGAGCTAATTTTTATGGAACAGATGTCAACAATGTCTGTTCGAAGCTTCCATTTATAAATGGAAGCTTAGACAGACAGTGTGAATTCAATCTAACACAATAGCTGTCACAGCTGGGGAGCCAGAGACAGAATTAATACGGCTAGTGCTTTGTGATAAATACACAGTCATTCATCATAACTGACACACAAACAAACAGTCACACACAGACCCACGCAGAGCTAAGCGCACATGGATGCACTAAACCAGCCGTGTTGTGTGTGTGGATTCAGGTGGAAAAATTGATAAGGCTTCGTTTGCAGTATAAAACATGCAGCCAATTTTTTATTTCTTATTCCTTTAATGCCAAAACAGACAACCTCCTCCACACACACACACACACATACTACATTCTTCTGAAATGATTAGAAAAGATGTGCCTTCTGTTCTTTTTTATTATTACAGAGGAGGAGAAGGAGGTGAAGAACAAAAGGGAGGCAAGAATGAGGAAATTAGAAAAAAGCCATAAGACAGAGATAGACAGGAGAACAAGAGAAGTGCAGAAAGAGAGGGAAAGAGAAGTCCTGTTATATATATAATGCATGACTAACCCATTTTTTAAAGACCCACTAGGCAAAATACATTGCAACAGCATGGTCCCTGCTTGTGCGAGTGCCCGTGTTGACCATGACGTGTCGCCTGTAGACATTCACTTTCGGGTTCCCTGAGTTTGTTTGTCTTGCTGTCTATCTGTCTGCACGATATGTGTGTGGCTGTGCTCAATCACGCATGAGGACAAATCTCGGTCTGCTGCAACGTATAGAAGAAACACAAAGAGCTCCCATCGCACCTGAAGCAACTGTAAAACCACATCCTAATAAATGTGTTTCAAAGCTGAGATAAAGGTGGCACCTGACATCGATTCTGTGTGTGTTGGGGGGAGCATCAGTGATTGAGTACACTATGTGACTGGAGGGTATCTGGGTGAATGCCAAACAGTCACGTGTGCTCTGCGGTTTTGAGTGTGTGTGTCAGTAATAACCTCTTGTGTGTGTGTCCATGCATGCATGTGATGTAGGTGTAGGCTTAAATCCAGATGCTACCAGTCTCACTGTAGCTTGTGAGGTTATTCTTAAATAGTGTGAATAACTGTGTGTGTGTACAGGGGGAAGACAGCAGGGTGTCCTCTAACATATTCAAGATGCCATCACTAAATCTGTGCCTGCAGAGGGCCTGGGATATATATATACATATATATATATATATATACACACATATATATTCTCACCTGCACAGATGATACTGGGCCAAATGAAGCATGGTAACGCACTCCGCTGCACACCATACGCATAACATACACACACTGCTATTTCACACAATATGTGCAGGACAACAGGAGGGCATCTGCTGCACTGTATCAGTACAAACACAGCCACTATACTGACTATTATAAGCCATACATGTAAAGCAGGTAGTACTGTATATTCAGAATTTACCCTGGCAATGGTAACTCAGTGGCAGCTTTAAACAGAAAAGATGTTATGTGATGATTAGACAATAAATAATTCCATAATATGTGAAAACAATATAGACTGAGATTCATTTTCAACCATTTCACTGCATGAATTTAACTTCACAAAACAATCAGCATCTATGATACAGAGCTGAAGCCGCAAGGTAATCAGTGTAGTCTGATAATCAATTAATCGTTAAAGTGATACTCCCTTGTTTCTGCTTCACACTTGATATTATATTGCTATAGTATTATTGGATTATGTAATCAATTTGAAAGACATCTCTCTGGGATTTAGCAAACTGTTGTAAGAATTGTTCACCAGTTTCTAATATATTTGTAATGCCAAAATATTGACCAACTAATTGAAAAGTAATGTGTATCTTAATCAGTGATGAATAAAAATTGTTAGCTGCATTCTAAGTATGTAACAATATAGGTATGTACTGAGCAAACGGCCTAGAAAAAATAAAAAGTGTAAGAGATGAATAAATTTCAGATGTTCAAATGGCCCGAAACTGAAAATAAGAAGGTTAAGGGTCAAAGATCAGCCAGCAGACCATCTTAAAAACAACGCTGATAGCTTGTGAAAAGTTGACGTTTTAGTTTTCAGAAAACAGTGGATACATACTTATAGAAAACTGAGAAAACACTTTCAGTTCAGCCACAGAGTGATGTCCTGCCTCAATCTGGAGAACCAATGCTTGACCCTCTGAACTCCAAGTAGTTCTGGAGTGTTTTCTGCTCGTACCACATTTTTACTCACTGGCTCCTTTTTCACTGTATGACAAAGTCCTTCACTGTTATGGAAACAGCACAAACACGACTACAAATAGAGAGAACTCAAACTTGATATAAGAGATATAATACCATAAATCTGGAATGAACATGTACAACATTTTTCTAAGTGTCCACAGGTCTTACCAATACCAAGAAAAAAAATATGATTTCATTTACTATAGATAAAATAATTTGTTAATTTGTTTTCACAGCAGGTGGTGAAAGGGGCCGACTGTAAAGAGGAAGCTATAGGTGTCTAAACATACTCACTGGAAAGAAACACTGAAAACGAAATAATGGAAATGACCAGCTGGCGTCTCGAAACAAGAAAAAGAAATCCCGTTTCCCCTGCAAAATGTCAATTCAGCTGCGCTAACTCAATCCAGACTGTGAAAGCCACAGAGCTGAGGTTTAGCAGCAGGTGAAGCAGGAGGTTTGGCTGCAGACTGCTCAGCTAAAGTTGCTGTAATCAGATCCTACAACTCAGAAAGGCAATTCAGAAGGGGGGTGACTGAAGAAAAATAATGTTCTTGGAAATCCGGGCTAGCCCTCACTCACTTGCACTACTCACGCGCATACAGCTTTGATATTGCAGTATGCTAGCAACACGTGAGTCAACCTCAGCTGCCTACTCTCCCCAACAAGTCATTATAGCAGAGGTTGTGGAGTCAAATTTCGCTCAGTATGTAAGTGTGTGTGTGTGCAGCCCAAGATATGATACCATCCCGCTGGGAAGTGTCCATCCTCAGCTCAGAGAGCTCATGGTATAACAGCTCATCATGTATGACTGAAACAGTCTGGAGGTCAGTGCAACCAGGCTGCTGTTCGTCTGACACAGTCACATGTGCCGGGTCACAACCACCTCAGTTGTCGTCATACTTTAGTACAGCACTGCTCCCATATTTCTTGGAACAAATTTCCTGAGAAACACCAGAGAGACGCTCTTCAAAGAGAATTTACTTAAAAAACAAAGACTTGATAACATGTTCAACTCACTAAAAGGGCGACTAGACTATTATCCAAGTAAACATTTGGTCTTGGGGGGGACTCTACATAAATCATAAGTACACTGCTTTAATGTATATGTGTGTGTGTACAGGTTTGTGTACATGAAAGCATGCGTGTGCATATGGCACAATTTGTGTCTGATAAAGAGAGTAAATACACTTATCAGTGCGCTGCAGGCAAACCCTGAGTTTAGACTATATAGTTGGATGATTCTGCTATTTTAAGGTTTTAATCTGATAAAGAGTAAAAAGGTTAATATACGCAACATGATAACTGAAAAGACTCGATTTATCAGTTTAACATAAAGTGACAAAACCCTGGTATAGAGACGATCAAATGTGGAGATGTTGTCTTAGTTTTCTAGCTTTGGCTCAAAGCCTGGAAAAAACAGCAATATGGACAGCACCAGGATCACATAATAAAAGTTTTGTCAGTTATTCATTTTATTTTGTCACTGACATAAAAGTCTGATTGCGTAAATTATTCTGATTGATTCTCTTTACTTTGAACTTACGTGCTCTTATCTAGACCTCATCACATATTCCATAAAAATAAACAGTGCAGGACAACGTCCACTGTACATGTGACAGCAGAGACTTCCAACACTTCTTGCATGAGCTAAGAAGCCAGTCTGGGATGATATACAGATACAAGATCAAGAGGAAATCCCTAGAGACACTGATGTGCTTGAGTGTAAATGAGGCAGTTTTTCTTAAAAGTCCCTAAAGACCAATCTCCTCCTCTTCTGTCTCTCATACATACACAAAAAACACATATATCCAGCTCCCCTCAGACTCATTATCTATTCTGTATGTAGATCTGGCTAATGACTTTCACTGGACTTAATGACAAGTCACATACACGCACACCTGAGACACAAGTGTATACTGAGAACGTCATGACGGATCCTCTGCTCCAATTAGCTGTTAGGCGCTCTACATTCAGCTGGATGAAAATAAGTGTGACAAGGGAGCAAAGGAGGTGAGGCTTTTGAGGAAAAACTCCATCTTCCTCCAGTGGAACTTTGGACTCAATGTAAACACAGTCACATGCTGACTGTACAGCTGAGGGCGGGATCCAGGAAACAGCTGCCAACCAACAGGAACACAGCTCAAACTCACTGGACCAATGACAGCAGAGTCTGAATGTGCAGCAGATGAAACAAAAGAGTGCTCACCCTTGTACACCATAACCCCTGCACAGCATGGAGAGATTCAACATGTGACTCACACATGTGCAATCCTCCTTTGGGACAATAACAATTTAGAAAAGACGTCAAGACCTTTAAAAACAAACGGTATGTTCCAAAGACACATTCATGCCGAGTCAAAAACACACACTGTGCCCTGGCCTCCACAAGATAGACTGTTCTCTCTGTTCGTGACCATGACGAAGGCAAGGAAAATCAGCATTAGTATGGCAACAAAGCGCCAAAGTTATCAAACTGTATACAGAGTGCTTAAATCAAGGGTCTTTTTTGTTTAAAGCCACTTCAAAGAAGATTTTTGTGTTTTCTTGCCTCACTGGATAAAGAATGGACACCAAACTGAGCTAAAAATCAATGGTGCATGTGATAGGCACCTGATCGTCAGCATTATGAGGACTGATTTGTTCTCTGCAATGTCCGTGGGTTTAAAGCATAATAACTAAGGAGAATGCTAGAATAACTTTATGATTGTGACTGTGGACGACAGGTACAATAAGAGGAAGTAAAACTTGATGCCACATTAACCAGAGAAGCGATAACACTCAGCACAAAGGGAGGATGTGCAAAGGACTCAGAGGTCCAGGATCTTGTGCACTATTCAGTGGTATTTGTTCACTGCTGCAGCTGCTTTTGGAATTTCCCTTTTTTATTGTTGTCAATATTTGTGTGTGTGTGCGCATGTTTGCAATAAAAATCCTCAGTTTGCATTTTTGGCTGACGCTCTCTCCTTCTCACTCATTCCGTGTACACGCCACATGTGGAGTTTGCTTCAGGGTTCAATGTTGTTTTTCTCTGATAAAAATTGTAAACCCCAAAACCCGCCAGAGGGTTTTAAAGATGTGTTATCTGCCAAAGTTACAGTCATATTTTAAATTTCTCTACAGTCCTTGAACAAATCATACATGACGTTCGATTTTACAGGATAAACAACCACATCTAAGCTAAACAACAGAATTTCATCAAAATCACTTTATTCTATATGTCTCATTTAAAAATCTGCACAAAATAACCCATTTGCTGTAACCTGATGCTTGTAGAAAACATAAATCTTTGCAGTCCTCAGCATAACGATAAAGCTATGACTGTGAAAACCAGTCACGTGATGAAAATTTGACAACATTTCTGTTTTTACATTGAGCAGATCTGAGTAGGGGAAAAAAGAGAAGACCTTTTTCAAATCTAAGAAGCAAAATATTGATAATATGTAGGGTCAGTGTGCTTTTCTTCCATTATTGGTAAAACATGTTGGCACAAATTCAACTCATTTTTCTTATAACTGTGTCATACTTCAGATAAGACATTCTTAAGTTATCCCTACATCTAGCCTTTGTTGTGCTGTTTCCATAGAGGTGCAGGACTTTATGTTTTAGTGAAGAATGACCTCATGGTGAAGAAAATGTGACAGGAGCAAAACATGTCCAGAAGATATTTGGGTTTCACAGGATTAAAGGACAGGATAATGTTATTAGGGATATGCACAATTAGTCAACTAAACCATTAAACAATGGGAAATACTAGTTGGTTAAACAAATTATTATTATTTTATCTATGTACAACAACTGCTAACTATTGCGTGTCAATCGTAAGTGGGACAGATGACATCTGGCATATCCAACCAGAGCAATGTGTAACCACATTGAGCACAGGCATGTAGATTTTAACCACAAGGAAAGAGAGCTGCTGGTGCTGTCGCACATGGCATACCAATATGACATTCTTTACTCGCGCTCGGTCTGAAAAGATAACGCAGCTCATCATGGCAATAACTGTGGGAGATGTACACCAATCAGCTACAACATTATGACCACTGACAGGTGAAGTGAATAACATTGATCATATTGGTACTATGTGGTGTTCTGCTGGAAAACCTTGGATTTTAACATCCATGTTGATGAAACATAGACACCCAAATAAACATTGTCTCACAACAAGCACACTCCCTCATGCAAATGGAAATCCCAAATGTCACTGGCCTACCCCTGCAGGAAAATGCACCCCACCATATGGAAAAACATCAAACAATCAGGAACATGTTGAGGAACATGACAATGGCCCAACATGTTGATTTGACCTCCAAACTTCCTACACCCCATTGTGATCAAGTATCAACAGGATGCAGTGGAACAAGTTTGATTGACAGAGACCCCACTGCACAAGCCAGAGTACCCAAAGGATCCAGTGCCAACGTCCTGGTTCCAGACCCCATAGGACACCCTGAGAGGTCCTCTTGTCCATGTCCAGTGGTTCAGAGCATTTTTAGAACATAAGGGGGAGCAACACAATATTAGGCAGGTGGTCATAATGTTATGCCTGATCGGTGTACATGGTGCAGGGGCACAAAATGATCACATCCAGCTTTGAGCACAACCAGCGTTTTCTTACTTTTAGACTAGTCAACATGTCTAGAATTAAGTTCCCATTTAATCAACAGGGAAATTAGTCCCTAGGAACACCCCTAAATGTTATCAGACTTTATTGGGTTCTATGTCTATCTTTAGTTCACAGTGGGATCTTTACTACTCTCCACTAACAATCTAATTTTCATTAGTTGCAATTAAACTCCACTGACCTAACAGCTGATTCCACACAAAATTTTTTCCCAAGTCTTAATTACCTGAATTGAATTAAATGATCTATAAAAGACATCTAATTGAATAATAGTGCTGGAACTTCGGCACTTAAAACGAAATATAAACTAAAAAATGTAGAGTTTTGGTGTAAGTTTGATAGGCGTCATCCTGGCGAATTTTTACTGTAATATCAAATACTTGGTACGAAGGTAACAGGGTGAGGCTTTTGGCAGGTAAAACGCTATTGTTTCAAAATTCTTCTCTGCAACTGTAGGGTGGGATCAGGAAAGGACTCGAATACCAGAATACCACAGGGAAAGGTTCAAAAAGGTCTGAACAGGAAAAAAAAAATCCACAAGGAAAACCAACCCTGTAACAAAATAAAATTTATAGATAAATAATGCAGATCAAACTGCCAAACAAAGAGACAGACAGGCATCTGATTCAGTCTGATGGCAAACAGGAAGTGTGATACCAACCCCAAAGCTATACCGCACACTCACAAACACATTTAAAGACACACACACATTAACACCTACGCAAAATGCTGAAAAATTCAAAGGGTGGCCTGTGGGGCGTTAAGACAGCCTGCCCTTGCTGACTGGGGCAAGAGCCCCTAACACCTTCTAAAGTATCCGTGTTGTGTTACAGCAGGTAAAAAGGCTGAACACAAACACACGCGGGCCGACACAATGCACACACACAAACACTATTGTGTTTCAGCTCTCTGCTGATTGCCTTTCACACCGAACAAAAGAACGGCAGCTTTGACTGCATGCGCACACACAGCGACTAAAACAGAACACAAGTGATGCCTCTGAGGGAGAGCGTCTGGCACATTTGTTTGATCAGTTCGATAGGTTGCCTTTTCACACACATTTTTGGTAATGTTTTTGCTTTCCTTCCGGGAAAATGTCTGTATATAGTCATAACAAGCCTATTTTTAGAGTTGTGAATCTTGCACACATTCAATAGCCACATCACTTTAGATTTAGAGTGGAACTAAAACGGAAGATGCAGAGCCGAGCCCATCGTGATGCACTGCTAATTGCTACAGCACAAGATGACTCATCATCGAGTTTGAAAAGCCTTGAAGGTGGAGAGGGTGTCAATAATAAAAGGAGGCGGTGGAGGGTGAAAACCTTGGGAAACAGGCTCATGATCAAACCGTGCAGAATCCTAGTTCCAAGAAACTGCTGGTAAAACCTGATCACATAAAGCTCAATTCTCCTTCAGCTACTGTGTATTTCTGAAGTGCCCCCAAGCAAAGCACTAAATAGGCAATTGTTCTAGTTAGCATGCTCAGTTATGGTAGTACATAGGCATTTAAAGTTAGTCTAATTTCTGTCCATAAACTGTTCATAACCTTGTCTTGTGCTCATTTTTAATGAATATACTTTTATGTAACTTTTCATGCCTGTTTTCAGGGCAGACATGAGTACATTGTTTGTGTTTTGCATTTTAGTGCAGTTTGCTGAAAGTGTGATAATGTGCTACTTTGACTTATGCATCTTGCACTCTTTTATGTACTGAACTGCATGTTTTCATGTATAAAAGTTAACTGCTTTAAGGATAATCCGCCAAAATGAAAATGAACTACCACACAGTACTTTTAAAGGCCCTAAACTTTTCTAAACAAACACTAAATCTGGTTCTATATTTAAAATGCCACTTTTAAAAGAGAAGCCAAGTTATCTTGAAATCTTCAATAAGTATAGCATTTAATATACTTGATTTTTTATCTGTGTAAACAAATTAGATCTTCAAAGGTTGGATACGCCAACCAAGGCATCACACTAGGGGCAAGTGATTAACCCACAATATAACCCACAAGATTAACAGTAATTACTGTTTTAATCAATGTATGTGTGGGTGCACGAGTTTATCACAGGCTTCTTTGCGAATACACTGATGTAAAAATATGAACGAAAACTAAATTCCCATTCAGGTCTGTCATTACAACTGTTAAAAATGTGTTTTTCATGTGACTTTCATTTGGGAGAAAAACTCCAGTATACAGTTCATGTTCTGTGTTTTTGTTTTTAAACCGACAGACTGGTCAGCATCAGTTACAGAATATTATACTGCACTGTTAACAACACCTTTTAAATTATAAATGCAAGGGTGTGTGCTTTAGTGAGACACTTTTGCTGTGTGACCGGTCGACCCACACCGCGCCACATATCTCTGAACCAACCAGACGACAGCAGGAGTGTGTGTCGGATACTTACCCCATTGTGTGAGGGGCACTCTGTGGTGCTGAGGTGACTGGTTGAAGAACCTGAGGTGGGCGTCTCTTCTTTTTCCCGTGGACTCATGGGATCTGTAGGCGTGCGCTCTGTGGCATTTTCTATGAGATTTGAAGTTCTATGTCGCAGCACGAAGGCCGGGCCTTCGGCCGCACTCGTCTCTCCTCCGTCCAGCTTGAAACGCTGGACTGGCCTCCACCAGAAACTGAAATGAACTCGGCTGGGACCGGACAGGAGGCTTGCGGATGTGGACAAAATCTGGCTGTGACCACACCTGATAGGACCAAAGAAATACGGGTGAAAGTTGAAGCACATGAAAACTGGAGCTGATGCAAGCAGAAATGATGATGAAAATGTTTAAGGGTAGACCAACCTGGACTCCACACAGAAGTCTGTATACCAGACTGACACTTGGACTCAGGTCTTTGTGGGACGAAGCTGGAGAGAGACTGCAATCAAGAAGGAGATGGAGAAAGAGAAAAGAGAAGACAGGGAAAGAGAGAAAAGTTAGCCTCATTTGTTTATCCTCAAATTTTAAAACATTCCTGATCAAAACAAAACAAAGAACTTAGACATTACATCATATCTTTCTATATCATATATCTCAAAAGCAGTTTCCGAATCAATACAAAATACAAACCTATGATAAAGCCAGTAAATGTAATACATAAATGTCATGATCTGTAATAAATACATAAATGCAATAAAACTCTGGATAACCTTATAGACCCCAGTCAATGCATTAGGAATGTCTCATATTCTGTTGGACCTGCCTGCAGAGACTCAAAATATAATTAGTGGAGGCACAGCCTTGAAATTAAAGGTCAAAAGTTTCAGTCCTCCTAAGACACAAAGTGTCCTGCAGAAATACCACAGACATTCATTCATTTGAAGCAGTTCTGCCCCAGAGATAAAGATACAGCCATTGCTTTGTCTCTGCCACTTCAAAAAGTTATCCATGGTATCAAGGCCTTAAAATACTGCATCTAATAACACTTGCAGGCAATTAGGAGCTGCCGACTTGCTGTCATGGTGAGCTGCTTAGCGACGAGAGGTGTCAAGGACAGGAACAAGAGATTCACACACAGGAAGTAGATGCACTCACTGTTGAGAACTTCCAGTCTATTTTTCTTTATCTTTCTCTCATCACATCACCATTTCTCTATACAGTTATTTTGTGATTTACAGGGACATATATTACTATATTTACAATCCCGACTCTACAAAATACAATCAAGCAAAGTAAAAATATGACCATTTCTGCTAGGTATGTTGAAGCCACTTCTGATTTCATTGTGCCTCATAAATTTCACTCTAATGTAAAGTCTAGTCCAGTATTGTTCTATAAAAAACTACACTACATAGTGCAATATTTTTTAAATTCTGAGAAATTATCAGGATGCGAATGGCTGTAATGCTGTGCAGGTATTTTTACTAAACATGTATGGACTCTAATTACTACAGCACTTGCAAACAGCTAAAGGAGATCTTGGTTTGAAAGTTTTACTTTACAACCCAAGTGAAAACATTTAGCCTGCATAGGGATCAATGAGTTCATATCTGCATGTTTTCACAGCAGTATGTTCTCTCCAAAGCTTTAATGTTCTGTAAAAGATGAGAAATGCAGCTGCTTTCTGTTTTGTCCCTATGTGTCACCCTCACTACGCTCCAGAGGGGCCGAGTCAATGTGAACGTGTCCCCGAGCACTGGACCACTTCATTTAAACTACCTCCCTCTGCTACTACACATATGTTATGGTATTATACCCTCAAGGGGGGGAAACACAAAAGTATATACACACAGACATACACTCATTCACATGAGAATTACTGGCAAACATGCACAGCCCTCTGCAGACATGCTTTGTAACAGGGTGATGCAAATATAGGAAAAGGTACAATACTGATTCTGGCGGTAGTAAAGGAACAATGTCACATTTAAAGAAGAAGGGTAGAGAGACAACATGCAAGAAAAAAGAGGAAATGACTGAGAAAATTATTAGGAACACACGAGAAAGAGAGTTTCATAGCCCATGATATTGACTAGCAGACAGTGACACTATTCTATGCTGAGAAGATGATGAAGAAGACTATTTGAGCTGACTGGCTGGTGGGCGAGTTCTCAAATCGAAATCAAACACTTCTCCACGCAGAAATTGTCCAATCAATCTCTCTCCTTTTTTCTTTCTCCTTCTCCCCGATCGACTATTTGCGAAAATTACACAGACGCTTTTCTTGTGAAGCTGCGCCCTCATTTTCTGTCATGATGAAAAGTTAGATATCAGTCAGGCTTCTTATTAGCTAAAGAATAAGAGGAATAAACTACTTTTTTTGGACATTTTTGCAGCTTCAGTGAGTTTCCAAGATAATAGCCCGGCCGATATGAGACCTGAAACACATTATATACATGTAAAGTTGAGGAGAACTACATAATCACTATGAACTGCATCTTCTACTCTTTAATCACACTGATTTCCCATTGATTTTAGAAACACTGTCAAAATACAGTTAGGCTTGTCACAATTATTACATATCCACCCGATGGCATCTATTTGAGCTGAACACAATTATGTAGCGTTACTGTTGGAATAATTTACATTCACCTGTATAAAACAGTGGGATGAAACTAACAGAAGTGCCATGTTTCAATCACAATTTAGACGTTGTTAGACATTTGCACCCTTTTCTTTGGGGATGGTTTATTGAGGTGCTTCATTTCTAATATACGGCCAACTGCATTTAGATGAGAGCATTTGAATTTAACATCATGCATTTAGTTCCAAAGTTCAACACCACTGCACCATTGTGGGCACATTTAGGGTTTAAGTCAAAAGAAAACAGAGAGCCAAATAGCAAGAATGACACACAATTAAGCCATTAATCACAATTATCTACATGACAACTAATCATCAACTAATGTTTTGTGATCGTGGCAGCTGTAAATACCATCTATTGGTCAGTGATGTGACTTACAGATCACCACAGATGCTAAGTATACACCTTGTAGGCAAAGAAATTTAGAAAAGGAAAATAAACTTCCATTAAAACATCTGCTAAAGCCAATAAAACTTGGTGTACTGCATTTTGATTTGACTAGCTGCCTGGAGAGTCAAAAACACAAAACAAAAACCAACTGCACAAGAGCTGAGGCAAAACAGACAGAACACACTGTCCTGGCTCCATGTTGAGATAAAAAAATTGACTGTCTGTGATGGAATATAAGATACGGACAGGAGAGGAGGGAAAAAATGATTGTTTTTACACAACCAGACCAAATGGGGTTTCCCATGGTCCATGCCAACTTCACAGAAGTTTCAGTTCTGAGAGAGCAGCTGACACAAAATGTCTGTCGACAACAGGATGCAGGGTGACTCATCAAGATGTTTCATGTCGGGTAAATCTATGATCACAATTTTCTTGGCTCATAAAAGCCTTGTGAATGTTGTATACACCCTGTTTTCCTCTATTAAAGTGCCAGTGTGAGGTTCAATCATTTTCCACACTAAATCCCCATGAAACAAAGCAATCACACAGACAAGTTAACCATCTGCTTTGTTTCCTGCAAATTATAGCAGCTCAGAAAATACCGTCAACCTGACCCTCAGTGACACTTCAACCTCAGGGGCACACACAGGAAAGGACAGAGGGTAAAAACAGCAGCAGCCTGAAGGAGCCTGGCTGACAACCTGCTGGGTAAACCTGGCCTGAGAAAGGAATAAACCAGTGCTCTCATTTAATATCTCTTCTGGTGTGCCTCTGAGCAACAGGCTCTTCAACCATTCCCTGAATAGGTGAAACAGAGTAGATTCCCGATTGCATGCTGTCAGCCATATTTTAATATGTGTATAAACCGTAAAATTTAAAAAGCGATAATCTTTCAGTACACTCACTGAATCCCACTTTCAAAAATGATATCTTATTCTCTTGACATTATCAACCAGCCCTGAGGTGACTGCAGTAATGCCATTAATACACATTATTGTTCTTTAACCATGGATGCTATTAAGCTTTTAATATTGATGCTATTGATTTGACCCAAAGGTCAATAGCCACAATACTGCTAGGGCATGTATCCACTACAGCTGACAACACAGCATGTGTCTTGCAGGCTGCGATAGCATGATGTGAAAAGGAAATTATAAAATTGCACATTCTTGATCGTTACATATTAATATTACACGAGACATTTGATCACGATCAACACAAGCACTGAGGTTAAAAGATGTAGATGCGTTTTTAAAGAGTCTTCAGGATAAACAGCACAAGTTCCAGCGAATTGATCAGGCACATTTGTGCTACGCTGGAAACATTCTTCAGCTCTTAAAGTGTGTTTATTTTAGTGTAGTGTCACAGAGTACATCTTATCTGCTCTGCATGTTGCTGTCTGATGAACTGATTCCAAAGCTAGGCTAAGTTTACACAGCTGTATAAAACAGCAGATGGAAGGTTGCTTGTTTTATAATATTATATCCTATTTAACGGCCTTTCTTAAAGCACTTGTAGGTTCCCTACATGTAGCAGATGCTGTTGTGAAGAATTATTTATTATTAGGGACAGGCAAGGCTTCAGCTTCTTGCAGGGCTACTACAACGGGAACCTGAACACTATTGATTAGCTTTTGAGGAGATCAAACCTGCGGTCATCCATTCAAAAAGCAATCTATCTAACCAGTAGATCACTGTGCCCTCAAAGTCACTCCCTTATCTGCTGTTTTTCATTGTGCAGCTTTGCGTGTCACTAAATTTCTGACTGAACTAAAATGCAAACACCCACCCACAGAACAAACATCTTTTTCTTTAAATTCTTATTAATAAATTACTTTAAAGGGAATATTTTTGGGAAGCATTCTTTCTTGCTGAGAACTGAATGAAGAGATCGATACTACTTGTGTTGGCATAGTAAATGAAGCTACAGCCAGCAGTCAGTTAGCTTAGCTTAGCATAGCAACTAAAAGCAGCCACTTTTACTGTTGTTTTTTTTTCACAGATTTAAAAAATAAGGTGCAACCATATAATTAGTAAGCTTTAGAGATGCTGGTAGGTGCTACATTTTAGCCTAACATATCAGTTCATGCAGATACTAGAGTTAACTTCTAAATTCCTGCTAGACAAAGCTATACTCAGAGAAAAATGGTTACTACATGTCAACACGCTAACATTAGCATGTTAACAGCCTAGAGTTCACTTATTTACAGGCATGAGCTTGTGCCCAACATTCCCTCATACTCGCTGCAACCATCCAACTCTTTGTCTCACAAATAAGAATAATAGACAGCTGACTACACGCCAAAGCAATGTGCAGACGGTCGTTGTCAGTGTCGAGCAGTGAAGAAGCTGCTCGAAAAATCAATCCCTGAAACCGACAGAGAAACCCGCCAGGAGCTCAGATAAAAGGAGAAAACAACCGAGGAAAGAAAGGAAATAAGAACAACTGAAAAGTGCAGAGAGATGTCAATGGGAATTGATCTGGTCTTGATTTTCTTCAAGGAAAAGAATGAGTGGTGGCAGTAGTAGAAAGTGGAAGTAGAATGAAAAAGAAGCAGAAGTACCAATTTCTTGTTCTTAAAATGTGCATTGAGGGTGTATTTTAGGTCAACGAAGCCATTACTCATGGCGGCTGTGACCATGTGTACTATAGACCGCCACTACCCCCATAATTTGAAGTATGTGTAATAGAGGACGGGGCTTTGGCAGGCGACCTAAATGATTGTGAATGTTGTGAAAAATGTAACAAACATGAGCAGTCTGGTCCAAGGAGCCAAGGGAGAGAAAATGCCCTGCAGACGAGGGCAGTGGACAGAAGTGGGTGAAAGCATCACTTCTGCAAAAATAAAGAGAAAAAGAAGGAGTCATGCAAGAAAAGATTCTAAGGAAGGGCAGAAAATATGATTCACTAAACCTGCTTTGCAGCATCATCTAGTTGTCAGACAGGCAACTATGCCTGAGGAATGCATCAGTGTGTGGGTGTCTGTGTAATGCCACACTAAGTTGTAGGTCATAGACTATTCGAAGGTAAGCAGTGTTTTCTTTATTTTCATTCAGCAGAAAAGCAAATGTAGGACAAAGGTTACGCAGCACAGTACGAGCGCTGTGCTGGTGCTCCATCTACTGCAAAAATAAAAACCATTTTCACACATGTAGACAGAGTCGCAACTGTTTCAGGCTGGCTAGAGAGAGAAATGTGGTAAGAAAGGCAAGGAGAAGAGATAGGGAACACCCATAATCTAGCATTGCCATTCAATTTCAAGCAAGTGAACAACACAACTAAGTGAATACACCTTTTCCAACTGTCATCCAGCTGTGCCTTATTGTTTGGTACAAAAAGCCCCATCTTATGCAAGCTACATCCTTATGAACTTGTTTGACAGACTGATAAATGAGATTTTTGTTCTTTCTTTGCAAAAACATAATGCATTATATCGGAGAGGAACAAGCTCTCAGTAGTTAAGAGGACTTTACAGGGCACCAAATTGAATACAGATGCAAATGAGTTACAGTGCAACATGCATCTCTATTTTTAGTCTGTTTTGGTCCATGTTTGGGCTGTTCACTACACATTTCAATGACAACACTGCCTGAGATTTAGAAGGATTTTAAGAAAGACTTGACACATGTAGGAAGTTTATCCGGTACTACAGCACTGTTACAGCATCCTTGCTCTATTTTTTCCAGGACTGGCTACTGGTTCCTGAGTTGTGAGTGTTTGTGGCTGTCATGCTGCATGACTTTTTCCCTTCAATGTGCGCTCGCTGTCTGAGTCACTTCATCAGATATGGCCCGTAGCGTGTCACCTGCTATGCCGTTACTCTCCCTTTCATACACAGAGTCACAAAACAGTGTCTTACACAAGAGGAAGTCCAGACATTCTTCTGAATTTCTTTCTTACACACAACACTGAGGAAACACCTGACAGCTACAAATGGTGTACAGTCATTAAGCTTCAGGTAACACTTAAAGTAGGCCATCTTTCTTGAATCAATCCTTTAATTTTTCTAATTACCTTTCAGCAGGTGAGATATTCAACTGATAAAATATATTACAAGTTTGTGATAGTTTATTTAACTTAACGCATTTGCCCAGGTTTGCTTAAAATCCAACCTGTTCATGACCTTCCACCCTGGTTTTTCCAGTTAGACAGATGAAGACAGATGAAGAGTCAGCAGGTAACAGAGTTCGTAGAAACAGGTTAGACCGACCGATCAGTTAAAAAACCAGTCTACACTGATCTGTATCTTATTTCTATCCATAAAAATGTTTCACACGTTTTTCCACAGAATGAAAGTCTGCACCCAAATACTTAAACTTAATATGCATCTACTGTGTTTATTTAAATTTAAGTTTATTTTACCACATTTTTGACATGCTAAGGAAATATTGCAAATAGAGTGCATATCCAAGCACATAAACTTTGTGAATATACATTTAACTGTAAAAAACTGAGTATTCAATAAACAAGTCCAGTATCACTACTTTCATGGACACTTTTGTTTATCTCTTTTCATGCAGTGTATCAGATTTTATGACAATGGTATCAATTTTCTTTAAAAGGAGCCATGATAACAGATTTAAATGCATATTAAGACAGCACAGACACATTGACCTTTGACAGGGAGAAGTGCTTTTGCTGTCATCACATCAGTCCAAAAGCCACAAACTCATTGCAAGAGATAAAGACTCCGTGTGACAACACATTTTAGAAAGTGCACTTTAAACTACACGGTGTCACTTTTCCGATGTCATGCTTTGTTGGTCAATTGCCCTCTCCTTTGACTCTTTGTTGACATCAGTACTAGTCTAAAATACAGATTTGTGAAAAGCCAGGGTGAGCATGAGTCGGTGATAGTGATGGGAGTCAGGTCGTGTGGGAGTACTGTAATCAGTGCAGGAATTTTGTCAGTGTTGTTGTAGACTCGCCTCATTAAATTGTCAATATCTTAAGCCCCTGACCTTGCTTAGTCAAGTGTGAAGAGAGGTAATATTGACGTCAGTAACTTAGTTGTATTTTTGCAGTTTTGTCCCAGTGGCCACCTCTGCACTGAAATAACTCCAAACCTATTTGTCTTGCAAAAAGACAAATTTAAAATCATAATTCTATATTTTCAAGTCCATCAATCAACTACTGTTGCTACTATTTTGTCAGCTAAGGTCTAACTAATGTGATTTTACTGTGTCCCTTTAAATATTTACTAGGAGCACTCATAACGTTAGCTTTTACAAATATTGGTTTTGTCATTCTGAAGTCAAACTCTTCGTTTGGCAGGGCAGTTCACTGCATTGTGCTTTATGCTGTGTGTGTTCTGCTGGTAGGGGGTCGGTGAATAGGCCTCCCTTTGTACGTGGGGCAGCTTTACAGTGATTTAAACCTGCTGCTGCAGACCACATGACTGCTTTTACTGTTCACTGGGACTATGTGGTTGCACTGAGGCCTGCACTTAAACATAACCAACACATACACACCCACTTAACTATGATATTACTGAAAACGCACCTCTGATCCTCTTGTCTCCTTACAGCTACAGTCAAAGCAAATAATTGCAAGTGTTTGCTTTAACCTATTTGCAGCTTCATATGGGTGGAGTTAGCTTCTTGGGAAAATTAATAGAAGACATCTCACACAACTTGCCAGCCGGTTTGGCAAGTTTTTTAATTGACATCATATGCAAGTCCTGAGTCCTGCATAAACCCGTTGAGAAGAATGATAATCTATTGTTTTATTATATCACTTTAAAACTAACATAATATCTAAAGTTTGTGAGCAAAGTGTGTGTCCACTGAGGACCCTTAAGCCCTGATATAACAGTGACTTTCTGATGCAGCTGCCAACAGTCTTATGATAGAGAACTAAACAAAGAGAACCAGTGTGACGTGAACTAAACACACACACACACACTTGTTCTCTGCTTCACTGGGCGTTCACAGCACAGTTACTACAAACGTATACATACACACACTTGATAGACATGGTGGTAGGTGGAAATACACAATATGCACAAGAACCGGTATTATGCTAGGTGATTATAAGCCGCACGTCGCCAGGGGAGATGGGAGAGTTTTTCATAATCAAATGTTTCATTTGATATGAGACAAACTCAGGCAAACAAACAACCTTTCTGATATTTTCACACAAATCCCACAGCTAAACATGCTATTTATGTTTCACAAAAAAGAAACTGATATTCACTGAGGATAGCAGAAGTCAGAGCATATCTACCAACAAATAATGAAGTTACCTGATTTTGAAAAGAGCAAGCCTCACAGAGACACTGTACTTAAAATAGTGGGTCCATATCTGTGGTTATGGATCCACAGAATTTGAATTGTCACATGATGTGAAATATTGGACAGTTTTACCTTTCCAGGCCTCTAAGGTCTATCAAATGTTGCAGCCTGAGGGTGAAAATGTTCTCTCATAACTCACATTGGTCATAACCAGTGATGCAGGGTAACAAATAGGCATTGTTACGTTTTAATGAGGTTATAAGGCAAAAACCTTTGGAGCATCTGCCATAGATCTGTGTAAAGGCACACATGAAGCATCCATGTACACTTCAGCTACATGGCTGACACTGGCCGTCACCTTTAGTTCAGCTCTCTACAGCTGATTGGTGGTGCAGCCTAAAGAATTGATCTGATAGTGATCTAGTAACTCTGAACACAATGAAATTGGAAAATGCAGAGGAGCAGAAAATCATTTAACATAATGAATCTTTCCTAGAAATTTCATAAATGTTTTAGAGCTCCACGTGCATAATACTGGGGCCGCATCCTATCCAAATAATAAGTCAGAGACACTGAGAGTAAGAGCTCTCAGTCTCTGATACCAAACCACCACCAACTATCTGAGCACAAAGCAAACCAAAACAAGGTCAGTGCGCACAATGTAAGTAAGTGAAGTGGTTTCTAAACACTAGGTGCTAAAACAGAGGTGGGTCAAATCAAGCTAAATATAGTCCCTGAAAATCAAGTGAAAACTAAAGCCACTAGATATATGCTATCTCTAGCCTGTCAATATGGAGCAGACTGTGTAAAACAACATAAATACAGTTTTTCTTCTTAACTCCCTGCAAGTGTGAGGAGCTGAGTTGCTGTCTTCAATAAAAATAGATTAGATCTGGTTATGTCTGCTTGCTATTAAAAATCACTGCCGCAACATGAAGCAGCTCATTCACTATAATATATGTATATCCTTTATACAAGGCTATTGAGGGAATGGAAGAAGATGTAACTGGATACCTGGAAGTAATCAGTTTATCTAACAGTCTGTCAAGTATATTGTCAATTAATTTAATTAAAGTCTTGGTTAATACTGTGCTATAAAAAGTAATTTATAAAAAAAATATTTTTAAAAAAATCCCAAAACTCCAGCTCGACATATTCACACTGCCTATTTTCTCCAAAACAAAAATGTATTTTGCATCACATCACAAGAAAAGTGAAAATAGCAAATATGTACATCTGAGAAGCTGGAAGCAGAACGTAAATGATAAATGAACTACACATGACTGAACTTGACAGTTAAAGTTAGTTAGGTTTAGTTATTTAGTTATTAATTTTACTGCCCATACAGTGATGGCACTTTTAGTAGCATTTAAGAATGTATAACCAAAGATCCTAAAGAAAATACACACAGAGATATAAACCAATTAGACACAACATTAAAACCACCAACAGGCAAAGTGAATAATACAAAATATCTCATTACAATGTCTCTTCTTGGGGGGATGGGACATATTAGGCAGCAAGCTGATGTGCTGCAAGCACAAAAAATGGGCAAGTATAGGGGGCCAAATTGTCATGGCAAGATAACTGAATTACAGCTCTCAAAAATGGCATATCTTGCCGGGCATTCCCATCAAATATGGTCCTAGGAAGAACAATCGGTGAACTGCCAACTGGGTAATGCAACTGGCCTGTGTGGTCTGATACCATACAGCAGCCACTGTAGCACAAATTGCAGTCTAAGAACACATAGAGCATTGCAGCTTGCGGCATATGGCGCTTTGTAGCTGCAGATCAGTTCCATGCTAATCCCCTGTCCACCCCTGAAAACACCTACAATGGGAACGTGAACTAGACCGTGGAGCAGTGGAAGAAGGTGGCCTGGTTTAATAAACCACGTTTTTGTTTTTCGTTGTTTTTATTTTTACATTATGTGGACTGCTGGGTGTGTTTACATTGTTTACTTGGGGAAGAGATGGCAGCAGAATGCAAGGCAAGGCAGTGGAGGCAGTGATTCACAGAGATTCTCTGTATTCTGTTGAGAAACTGTGTATCCTAGTATTCATGTGAATGATACTTTGACATGTACGGTCTATCTAAACATTGCTACATGTCATAGCAGCAGCACTTCCTAATGGCTGCGGCTTCTTTCACCAGGATTATCTCTGCTTGCACCTTGGTGCCTGATATCACAGAACATCTTCAGGGGTCTTGGGGAATCCAGGCCTCAACTGATTAGAGCTGTTGTCAAGAACAAGATGGACCTACACAATATTAAGCATTTAAGCATGGTTTTAATGCTATGGTTGATCGGTGTAAGCCAACTTAAGCATGCACAAATGTTTCAGCTTAGACACACTCCAGTAAACTCTCACACTCAAACAGCCACAACCATATCTTGTCATTTAATGCTCTTTACACTCTGACGTGTTCACAGTGTGAGATGCTTACTGTGTCTATGGATGAAGTCATTATCCCCTGTAATAGGTGTATTTAAATGGGTGTATTGCAAATGTTGTGGTGTTTGTACATGCTTATTTAGGCAACAACAACAACATAAGAACATTTTAAACAGAGGGGTGTTTTGTTGTTTTTGTTTTTCACAACATATATACACACACACAGTCCTGTTTTGAAATTTGTGAGGGAAAGAAAAAACCAAGGAAAAGAAGGAGGATCTAACAGAAAGAGAGAGTAGCTACTCTGTCTTATGATCAATCACCTTAGCAATGACAGATCTACTATTCTTAGAAGCTATGTTTAGCTGCTCTGCCTGGCACACTGTCAAAGACTGACTTCATTATACATTAAAATCTCGAGAGAGTTGTACTTCCAGTAAAAAATATGACGTAGTGCTCAATAGTCATGTCTAGCATAGCGAGAGTTGGTGCACAGAAGTCAAGCAATATATATATTCATTGCATAATTGCAAATCAATATCTTCCAACAGGAAATTAAGACAAATTTCCTGGTTAAATGAACCTGAAAGGCATGAGACACACATCAGATAAATTAATGTGGTCAACTTCTGGTGTGGTACTGTGCTTTGTGCAAAATTTGATTTTGCTATCACACATGCTAAATATAAAAATAATGCACACCCCTGTTTTGAAGCCATTTATGGTTCTCACATGAAGGATCACTGACAAGCACAGATGCTTGATACTTGAGTATAACAGCAGGTATGAGTGAGCGTAAATCTGTTTACAGATAACACTTTTATCTTTTTTTCCAGGGTGCTGATAGGGAGTAGAGTTGCAAAACTTGCCCTAAGAAGTAATGACACAGTTAATTCCCAAAGGGTGGAGCTACACAAGAAGATTGTGATTAAAAATGGAAAATTTAAAAAATGCAGACAAGGCAAAAAAAAAAAAAAAAAAATTAAAAGAAGACTGCAGTGTTTTATGAAATATCCATGTACTAATCTCAAGTTGAAGGGTGGCTGGAAGTGTTTTTGTACAGTTAAAGTTTGGGTTAAAGACAAAAAAGCTATCAGCTACCCAGCCCATAAAATATTTATGAGATGACCTCATGCTTTGTGGCAGTCAGAAGAACACGGACATGGGCTGGGCATACATACAATATACAACAAAAAGGAAATATTATGAAACAATAAAATGAGAATTTAACAATTCACAGTTTAGTTAGATTCTTCACTATTGTTTCTTTACTGCTATAATAGAAAATAATACTCAGTTGTGGAAAGCTAAGAACTGGTAAATTACTACTATAACTGCTACATTTGTCCATATTGCCAGCTGGTGATGAATGATGGCTAAAAAAACACTTTTATCAGTCCCATTTGCAGTAAGCATCATCATTATTTCAAGAGTAGTTAATGTAGGGTGATGAGTAGCAGCCACTATTTAACACAATAACAAAATGACTATGATTTTCTGCCCTATCAGAGTAACATGAAGCGAGGTTCAACAACGGGAAATCAATTTATGCTTACTTATTTACATGAGAAGATCATTTGTTAATTACAGAAACAAAAATGCAACAGTGACACCATGGGAAAAGTCACGTTAATATGTTTTAAAAATCCTTTGAAATCATGTTGGAAAAACTCTGCACGTGGCTGACATTAGCTGGCAGTTTTTCTGATTTCAAACACCATTAAAAGACAACAAAGCAAGAAGCTAAAAAGCAAAACATACGTCTAGATACTAAACGGACAAAACTGAACCAAGCGATTAGCTTTAACTGCAGCTAATTGCATGTTTTTGCAAATAAGACAATAAGGATCTCGTAACACGTCATAAATTTCCTGAAAGGCGTATAAATATACAGCAAACTGAGCCACACAAATCAATTCTCTAAACTCAGACAGAGTACCAAGGAGTCAAAACAACACTGGCGAGCAATCAAGACAAAGAAAACCAAAACTCCAGCCAGACTACCTTCTTGTTGACAGCCACAATTCGTGCACTTCCAACACAAGACATACACGAAGGAGCATTTTTCTTTTAATATCCATACGCTGTAGAAATAAAAACATATTCCACCTTGCATTTGACACAAGCTGTGATACAAGATAAGAAGCAGACTGCAGCCCCATCGGCAGGCTACGGTGGTGGTTTGTTTACACCGAGCTAGCGAGCAGGCTAGTCCGCTAACAAGAACTGCCACATCCGAAAGAAGCCAGATAACTATTTAACAGAGCCTGTGTTTATTTTGACAGTGTCCCACATCGACCCATCTGTCTTAAAATGTTCCAAATAGTGCCTTCACATGAGTAACAAAAGCTCGTAAAGACAAAACAAAGCTGTGCTCCTCTCGTTGGCTAGCAGATTATGCTTCTCTCTGTTGTTTTGACAGCCAGAATTAGCTGGATAGCAAAGCTGCTAGCTGGCAGGTTACATTCAGAGTGGCGCTAACGTTACGCTGGGAAAGTGGAATTTAACAGCTTGAAACAAGACAGAACAACAGCGATAACAGTCAACAGTGATAGATATGAGTTGTATTATTCACCTGGTCCGGCTGCCTGAGAAGGAATCCGTGCTCTGGGCAATGTAAAGGAGTTGACAGAGTTGTGGTCGCTGCTCCGCTGCTCTCCACTCTGAACGGTTACCGAGTGTCGCTGGACCAGACTGGACTCAACGTCTAGGGGAGGAGCTTAGCGTGTGACGCGGCTCGCATGAGCAGCGGACATCCAATCAAATCGCTCGACAGAAGACACGTTACAATAAACTGAGAAACATTTTTGTAGTTTTTATCCACAAACAAAACCTATAAACTGAAATTATAGCGATTATTGCGGATCCTTAACAAAAAAAGGTGATAGTTTGTTATTTTATAACATTTGAATTCAGTGAAGTTTTAAGCATTTTTTTCATTGAGAAACTTGTTTGGCAAGTAGCTGCCATGTGGAAATTAGGCAACTCTCAACAATGATTAAAAAGACAGGACATGTCAACCCAGAAACGTTACAAACAGGGTCAACCAGGGTAAGATGCCCCTGAGATAAGAAGCCACCCCAATCATGAACATCAGATATATTCAGTTTTAATTTCAGGTCTTTTCTTGAATGAAAGTGGCTTTATTAAGCTTTAAATCAATACAAGAGTAGTTTTGAGGTATCTTGATGTAATAATCTGAAAATAAAAAATGGTGCTGTGCTGTTAATAAGGATATACTTATATAAATGAGTCATATGGAGCAGCTATGCAACACTGAACCTGTTTCTAGATGGTGTGACAGTCCAACTCCACCTCTACCTTTGTAAAAGGGAGTATACAATGTGATAAAAAAAAAAGACCTCATACTGACAATTACACCATGACTGCATCAGCTGCCCTTATCTGCTTCACTAGTTTGAGATGCACCCTTTCCAAGAGAGTATCACTCCAGCATGCACACTGAAACACGCACCCGGATGCACAGCTCTGATTGCATGATTGTGCAAATGGATTTATTGTGGTGCAAGGCTCTGGCTGCTGGGTGTGCTGCTAAACTCAGCACAGTTCGACAACAGTGTTATTGGTCTGGTTAATCTGGTCCACAGTATCGCCACTGAACACGTTCAACAACTTGTTCGACAGATACTGCGCTTGCTTGGTTTCCAAGAAAGCAGAGGCCTCACGGATACCATTTGGGTGAGGTCTGAAGATGGTAAAAGTCTTGCCTCCGTGGCTGTGCTGATGCAGATAATCACAGCCTGTCTCTTGTTGTCAATGGATCCTATTACCTCTGAACTTTCACCTCATTATTGTTGTGTGCTCCTGAGGCAATGTGCTTGTATTATTAAAGTCTTATTTTCTTTAAATTAGAGGATTATGTATCCGTTCAACTGTGGTACAAAAATCTAGTTGTACATAGATTCATAAATACATTTCAGAAGAAAATTGGACACAAATAGAAAGCTCTGCAATATATTTGGTTTTCTAACAGTATCGCAAATTAACACGGAAATATAATGATTTGAGAAAGACTTTTACATTAATCTTATAGGTTGTTGACTTAGAAATACATTCTAAGCTAACCAGCTCATTTGAGTAGCATGTTTCAAATTATTGATTTCTTTCGCAATGTAACTGACATGTTTTCAGAGATCTGTACCGAGGACTGCATGTACACTGGAACATAATGTGATTTTAACCTTGTCTGGTACTGATAGTGAAGATCAAAAGAGTGTTTCTCAAAGGCACAAAACAAAGTGCTTAAAAATGGAATATATGATTTCTTAGATAGATGTAATACAAATTCACAACCTCCAGTTATAAAATACTATTTATGATGGTTGTTTTCCACTTAGATATGTAAGCGTTGAGTTTGAGGAGTGGCTCATTCCAGTTTTCAAACCGTCAGTCATTCCTTTTCAGAACAAATGATCTAATGTGCTTCTACATGAGGAATAGCTGATTATTAAAGGGAGACCTTCAGCTCTACAGCCCTCTACTGAAGTTGCAGTGGTTGCAACATACAGTCGGTATAGAGCTGCTTTTTTTGTTTGCATAACCTTGATTTCTGATTGCAGCACGTTGCTAATCCAGCATTTAAATGTCGTTCTTTGTAGGTGGGAGTGTGTGCGTGCAAGTCGTTCCTTGTGGCTGTTTAGATAATCTGTTACTGCTGTAACAAATGGAGAAACACAGCAGACTCGGCTGCTTTATAGCTGTGGTGATTATTGCACTTCGGCTGCGGTTAGTAAAAGAAATGGTCAAGAATCAATCAGATTTGTTCAGCGTTTCTACAAGCCATGTGTGTACAACATGCATGTGATATTAGGAAGCTATTAAATGCTGGAAGACCTCAGCCTGGTTGCCAGTAACAACACACAACACAATAAAAAAAAACACAGTATCTGGTGTCTAAAGCACATACCATACAGGAAAAAAAGATTAATTCACATTAGTACTTATTTAAAATTAATTTAACAAGCCCATGTCTTTGATAAACTGCACAGTTTAAAACAAAACATTCAATAATAGAAAGTCCTTTTGTAGCTCATTATATATTTACATAAAATTACAAGTACTACAGGCAGAGATGTGTGCAAAGGTTGTGGTTTTATTTTGCAGGGATTGTGTTTGTGTTGCTTGGATGCTGGTATCCACACATGGTCAACAAGTAACAACAAGTAGACCACACCTGAAATCAAATTTGTGTCTGTGTTTTGTGTGTTTTTTCTTAAATAATGCAAAGCAAAACCAAGAATTCCTTCAGTGGATTCTACATGTGGGTAATACTGTCACTTAAACCTCTAAAATTGATAATAAAAACATGAAGTGCATGTTGTGCGACTGTGAAAGATAAAGATGTGAACTGTGACTTGGCCCCACGTGCATGAAATAAACAAAGAAACAAACCTTTTTTAATAGTTTAAGTGCCACTGATATCAACACTGTGGAAACTAGAGCGCTGCAGTTGCAAAAGGAGCCTTCAGAAACAGCACATATGGTCACTAACACCCAGATCGAATACCTCACACACAGGATTTATCACACCCAACATGTGCAAGCAGGGTGTGACAAAACATTATGTGAACCGTCTTGAAAGCCACCACACCTCTGGATCTCACCACACCTCGTTCTCTGACTGGCAGGCCGGTGGGAAGTTTTAATTACCGAGCGATTTCGCCTTCGGTTAAGCAAGAGTTGTCACACTGAGAGGAACGTTATGAATTGTTAATTGTGTTGTTAATTATGTGTAAGCTGGTGGGTTAATAATGCAGTCCATTCCCATTAAATCCTGCTGACACACCGATGGAAAAGTGCTTCATTGTTTGTGTCCACGTCGCATGGTGTCTTTACCTGCTGTGTGTGGTTCTGAGGAAACATTCTCATGAAGCCTGGAGCAGCTCGTTGCTCACTTCCTGTTTAAACGTGTTAATTTTAATGAACGTTTGACAGTTAATGCCCTTAAAGTGGTTTGATGCTTCATTAATCAAATTTATTTGCAGGTATAAATTCTTAATTTTTTCATTTTGCAGCTTGCATTGGGATATTTGTTTTTCCGAACACCACAGTAGGTCTACTTTAATTTACATTTTATTTGATTACCAACCACAGACTGCATAATTTTGGTTAAAAAAATAACCAAAGCCATCAATAAGCTTTGGATGTTGACCCCTAAAGTGCCTTTTTTTTGCTTTTTTAAACTAAATATTTGCATATTACTCTAGAAAACTTGTATTTCAGTTGTTTTCCTTCAACTTCTGTGTGGTAAAGTGGTTTGATGCTTCATTAATCAAGTTTATTTGCGGGTATAAATTCTTAATATTTTAATTTTGAGTTTGCATTGGGATGTTTTTCTTTCTGAACACCACAGGCTACTTTGATTTACATTTTATTTGATTACCGACCACAGACTGCGTAACTGTGACAAAATAGTAACCAAAGCCATCAATAAGCTTTGATATGGCCTCCTAAAATGTCTGTTTTTTGCTTTTTGAGTAAAATATTTGCACATTACTTTGTAGAATATGTGCGAGTGCTTTCAGGTGTTTCCCCTCTCATCTGCTGCAACAGAAAGTGCCACCGTACATGCATCCGACATGTGCACTCAGTTAGCAGCCGGGTGCAGGATGGTGGGTTGGCAATAAACAGAACAGAAGACATCAATTAGGAAGAAGAAAACCCAGGATTGATGTGGGAATTGAACTTCCAACTCACAGTACATTTACCACGTCTCCAGGACTCTCCCAAGGAAGATTAGATATTCTGGTTTACTGAGACTCAGCAATCCATCCTGCGCCGGCCAAAGCTTGTAGAAAGCATATGGATGAATGAGCTTATGGATAAGTGGCTGAGCATTTGTGTTTGACTTGGTCTTTGAGCTTTGTGTGTGTCAAAGAAGTGGGGGAAAAAAAAGACAGAAACAGAGCAGCCGGCTCAGACACACAGACTTTTGAGTGTGTGCAGACAAAAAAAAAAGAGGTTGTGTCTTCTTCACTTCAGCTAATCCAGATCAGAGAATTCGCCTGCAGATGTCTCAACTACAACAGCTGCTGGCTAAGCTACATGTGCAAGATCCCATTGCCCCAGGCATTATGTACAGCTTCAGGAAAATCATCAAAAGCCGCCTTGTCTCAGTGAGACAGCATTGTGAAATACACTTACTTGCATCAAAAAATGACACTGTCACTGACATTTCAACCATGAATGGCTTCTTTGAGGGAACAATTCGTACCATGGAACCACATATCTTTTGATTTTTGCCCATTTTAATGCTGTTTCTATCCATACTGCTTTCCATCCTTGGCAGCTTCCCCCCCGGCTGGACACTGGAGGAGTAGAAACCAGAGCTTCCAACTCCTCCTCTCCTGCTCCAACATGTAGGGAGAACAGGTTGTAGAGGAAATGATCTCATTCTTCAACGTCAAAACAGCTCAGAGAAGAGAAACCAAATGAGAGACAATGTTAAGATAAATTGCATGAGCCATTCTTCCTGTAATGTAGCTGAGAAGAGCAAAGGATGCCACTAAACTGGTTAAGCTACATCATTAGCCAGCTGGTGGTCGAACACTAAAAGGTCCTGCAGGAGCTCAGTGTCATTAAGGCCTTCCTTAAACACTGGGGTGGTGTTTGCGAGCAGATGACAGTTTCTGGCCTTTAAAGAGAAAAGCAGACAGATGTTTCTTCCTGATCTGGAGACAAGTTTAAGGGTGATGACTGGAAGTAAATGTGAATATAAATGTAAGTGTCTTCCTGCTAGGTTTCTAGGTGGATTCTGCAATACGTCGGCCTTAACCAGGAAGAAAAATCCCTGCAACAAAAAGCTTCTCTGCATGTTTTTGTCCCAGAGAAAGTGCAAAATGTACAAGACTGACTTTAAGGCACAAAAACTGCAGATAGGCTGATGTGAACATCCTCAGTGCTGCATCCCTATTCTTCCCCCTGCAAGAACATTGATTAAAAAGCAGCAGGAGATTTTAAAAAACATTGCTGTTATTGAGGGAAAAAGACCTTATAGAAGACAGAAAACCTCACAGACTTGTTTGTTTGTGTCAGAGATTTCTGCAGCAGATGGCTGTCAGGTGAAACGGATTAAGACAGGCCATCAGGTTACACTTTCACTGGGCTAATCTTCATTAAATACAGCATGGAGTGACATTCAGCACAGATAAACCACCAAAATGAAACACACTGATACACGACTTTGCAGCAGTAATCAGTAGCAGCAGTTTGTCCATAACGAAAAGGGAACATCTCTCACACAGTCTTCTGTCAGATGATTACACAGAGACAGTGTTGTAGGTTGGTCATGCTGTTCTGGTCAGTGGTCTAATCCAATTACTCGTGAGCTGCTAAAAGTAATGGGATTGTTAGTCAGGTCACTGTACAGACCTGCAGCCATGACTGTGTGCTTGACATTCAACGCTAAAAGCTGTAAGAGGCTGTTGAGCGAAGCCGCTGGAGCGTTTTATAGACAGGAGGACAAGATGAAGTCAACCTGCTGCTACTGTAAAGACGATATGGAGGGGAGAATCCAGCTGTAATGACTGTGATGTATAAATATAGACAGAAATATGCAGTGGTTTGAGATCAGGCTGCACAATACTGGAAAGATTTGGCATTAAGTTATTTTGTTTTTCTGTGATTTACACTGATCCACAACATTCTGACCACTGACAGGTGAACTGAATAACATTGATCATATTGCTCCTATGTGCTGTCCTGCTGGAAAACCTTGGATTTTAACATCCATGTTGATGAGACTTAGACACTCAAATAAACATTGTCCCACAACAAGCACACTCCATCATGCAAATGGAAATCCCAAATGTCACTGGCCTATCCCTGCAGGAAAATGCACCCCACCACATGGAAAAGACATCAAACAATCAGGAACATCTTGAGGAGCATGACAATGGTCCAACATGTTGATTTGACCTCCAAACCTCCTACACCCCATTCTGATCAAACATCAACAGGAAGCAGTGGAACAAGTTTGATTGACAGAGGCCCCACTGCACAAGCCAGAGTACCCAAAGGATCCAGTGACAACATCCTGGTTCCAGACCCCATAGGACACCCTGAGAGGTCCTCTTGTCTGTGACCAATGGTTCCGAGCATTTTTGAGCACATAAGGGGGACCAACTTAGTTATATTAGGTCATAATGTTATAGCTGATCGGTGTATATGCGGTATTTCAAGATCAGGCTGCACAATATTGGAAAAAACTGACATATAGTTATTTCTTTTTTCTGCGATTTATAGTGCAATATAGGAAAAAGGCAGGAATTTGCACCAAATGTCTTGAATATTTAAAGTTTTAAACATTCTAGAATGACTGGGACGATTCTGGAGGGAAGCACATCTGCATCAAAAACAAATACTATTTTTTAAAAAAGCCATTTGCAACTTTTCTTATGTGACATGACTCTGGCAAAGGCATCCAAATAAAAAAGTTATTTGCTTTGGATGGCATTCAGATTTGCATCATACAGAGCTTTGTGGTGCCGATTTAAATAGTCAAACGAGTTAGTTTTGTTGCCTTGTGCGCGCCCACACCTGCCGATCGGGTAACCGTTTTTGATAAACATCATCCTTCCTGCAGCTGAAATATTTCCATACAATTAATATCGCATTTCTTTTTGTAACCAAATCTTCTTTTTAGTGGTTTTCTCCTGTTCCTTGTTCATTTTCTGTGCACATGTGGAGCCTGCATGTAAATAAGTCTTTGTCTTGTCAAGAAAAGTGGAGAAAAACTGCATCGTAGTCAATTAATTTCTATTAGACAGACTTTTCTTGTCAACTATCTGTGGTAAATAAGCTTTTTTGTTCATGCTGTGCAGCAAAAAAACTATTGCATGATGTTTTTGGGTTCATTTGTTCTACTTTACATTGCAGTGCTCAAACAACATATCGTGCAGCTTGCTTGAGACACTAACACAAGTGCAAAACAGGAGTCTGTGGGCAAAGCTGCTTGGCCATCTGACGGGTTCAAAAGTCTGGAGGTGCGAGAAAATAAAAGCAGAAATCAGAGGGAATAATGAGCAAACACAATAAATCACCAAACCCACTGTGGAAACAATAACACCCCCAAGGCCAAGAAGACGGCGCACAAGTTTACGAACATACATAATACTTTACTTTTTTATGAGAGGAAACAATACATTCATATAAACACAACGAGACATGAAAACATTCTAGTTATCCGCTCATGTCTTTAGGCTACTGTAATACTGATATGATTGAGGATGGATGCATACATAGTTGTTTATCTGGTGCCACTTGAGATGAATTTAAGTCTAAATGGGAAGATTAATTCCAGATTCAATGTATTTATGTATTCCTCAATGAGAAATTGTTAATAACAAGGGAAAAGGCACATATAATTGTCACTGTTTGTCCCATTTTAAGCAGTTTTAAGTAATTTAACTTCATATAATTGATCTTGTGTGAAGAATCTTGGTAAACAGGAAGCTATGAAACATTCAGAAGAGGTAACTGGCAACCGATCCTCCAGAATAAGTGAAGTTTAGCCATTTTTGTCTTTACAATTCCCAGAATCTCACTTGTTTTTCACAGACTTGTTCCTCTTCTATCAATGGCAGCAGTGTATTTCTGTCTCTTGTGCTCTATTACTTAATTCCTTTCCCCATTTAGCCATCGCAGCATCATTTTCCAAAACAGCCGCTCGGTGACAAAGACGTGTCTGTGGTTGTCGGGTTGAGTGAAAAATTAGACTTTTTTCTAAAAAAAAAAAAAAAAAAAGGACCTCAAAAACAGATTTTTAAAGACTAGTTTATCAAAAGAATACACAGTAATACTCATGTATAAAACATAGAAAAACAGAGAATGTAAAACAATAATAAAATATAATTTCTTTTTTGATCTACTGTTTTTTTAAGTAATAAATTGCAGTCCTTTCTGATTTTCATTCCACAACATGTTCGGTCCTCTTCGGTTGTCCTGTTTGTTATTCAATCATTTGGATTAGTCGACCAGTACAACAGAATTATTTTTTAAAAAATGTTAAACTTGGTGGCACAGGCCTGCTAACGAGTTGCGCAACCCGATGAGATGAAGACGTCCACTCGCGTGTCTCTCAGTGCGGCTTCATTAAGGCAGATACAGCACATTAATCTGGCTAATGGAGGTTTCGTTCACTTCGCTGTCACTTGAAGGTCACGGAGCCGGAGCCGTCGCTGTGAGCTGCTTGTTTAAACAGCCACGGTGTTGAGATGGCCGCAACCGGCAAAAAGCCTCATTAACCTGCGCAGACACACTTGTCAGGTCGCTCCAGTAATACGGGTAAGAGCAGCGGTGACATGGAGATAAATGGAGGGTTTGCTGGTGTCCTTTATGACCTGAAGGTGACGTGTTTTCCTGCAAGTTTAGTGGATTTTAAAACAGAAATCTAGAAATCTAAGCTGTTTTTAAGCTTTGTTTACTTTCCAATAAATTTTCTCTAA
Organism: Dascyllus trimaculatus; assembly: GCA_024666655.1. Lineage (NCBI taxonomy): Eukaryota > Metazoa > Chordata > Actinopteri > Pomacentridae > Dascyllus > Dascyllus trimaculatus. Next base: position 13,680,868 of record CM045465.1, read on the forward strand.
TTTACACCCCCCCAATAAGTGAGACCACCTCTCATTTTCCCACTTATCTCCATTTCTGGTGTCATAATGACAGGATGCGTCGTAATTTTAGCACAACTCACGTAGCCAGAAAGGTCAAAAGTTCACTTAAACAGACGTAATTGCACCACTTAAAAAGCTCCAAACTCCAAACAGGACTGCGGGATTCCTAAATACGGAGTTTTTACGGGTCCAAACGGGTCTCTTTAAATAACAATCAGAGTTGTTTTGTATGCTTATTTATTATTTAATTATATATTTATTTTGTTGCTCACACTAGTCTCATGTGTCCTCCCTTTAAAGGGTCCAGTTGTTCCTCCTGTAGGTCCGTTCATCCCCCCACGTGTCCTTCTTTAGTTCATCTTTCTTGCTTCAGGATTGAGATCAGGATATTTTATGTGAAAGCAGTGATGGTCGAGGGCGGGAATATGGGAATCAGAGTTGTCTTTTGCACTCAGAAAGTGGCCACAGAGGTGTTTCATAGCTTCTTTTCTTGGTGTGAAAGACGAGGAGGCGAGGAAAATGGTCAGAAAATGAAATTTGTGTGTCTCATCCTGAACGAAACCCTGAAAAAAAAGCCACCTTCCGGTCGTTAACTCCTCCCCTCTCTGCTGCTTTCATCCCTTTTTCCCCCCGTCTTCCCCGCGTCCGCCAGCGATGCTATTTGCACACGAACTGGTCCACGAGCGACGTGCAGCGTTTGCACTTGACGTAGCAGCACCAGTGGAACTTGCAGTGGCAGCGCTCGTGCTTGTAGGTCTTGAACTGGTCGTATCCTCGGCCGCAGCACATCAGCTCGCAGCCGTCCATGCCCTCCGAGGTTTTGTTGCAGAGGCGGCCCTGAGTGCCCAGCGAGCCGGTGGTCTCGTTGCGGAGGCAGTAGTCCGGGCTGGGGTCGATGTAGACCATGTCCTCGGGGGTCGGGGTGTTGAAGCGCTTGTCAACCAGCTCCAGCTTTCCCTGATGGGGCAGAGAGAGAGTTAGTTGGTGTAACATATGGATTTATTTTCCAGGAGTGCGAAGAAAGAGGTGCTTTGATTTCAGTACCTTGCGTCCGATCCGCATGGCTGCCGCGCTGTCGTATTTCTCTTTCAGGGATTCTCCAACACGTCGGAAGTCGGCCAGCTGGAGCCAACAGGTCTTCAGGCTGCAGGAACCCGAGACTCCGTGACACTTACAGGCCACATTGGCAAGATTGTAGACGGCCTGGTGGAGTGAGAGGAACACACAGACACACATGTGTTCACTTACTGGGTTGCGTCACATCTTGCTTCACAACAGAAAAACACTTCACTGCACTTTTTCCACAATGAGTCTCAACTATGTGCACTTGTAAACTGAACAACTCATCTCTGATACCTGCCACACTTGTCTGCATGTTTAGTAATACTGCACGAGAATGTATTCACAGATTCTTTGACAGTAGCGGACACAACAAACTCCCAATAAAATGATCAGCAGTTCACCTTCAAGTCAGCTGTGCTTTAAGGCTGAGAAAGAAGCATTTGTGTTTGGGCCAAAATGTTAGATTTTAAAGGCCTTACTTAAAAAAATTTAATGATCTGTTTCTAATAAAATACCATTGTAATAAAAAAAACAGTAACAGTAACAAACATCTTGCAACCCAACAGTTTAACTTCCTCAGGCTAGATTTTGTATTTCCTGCTCCACTGCTGCCATCTAGTGGTGAGTGTTTGTAACGGCTCCTTCCCATAATTTAGCAAAGAGAAGATGTACTGAACCAACTGTCTCCACCCTACATGCTTCAACACTTGATTTATATATGTGGTTAAAGGTCATGTCACAATGAAATCATTTCTTTAAGGTCACTGCTGCCACATTAAAATGAATAAAATGCAAAAGAGACACCAAACCCACATGTGCCAGCTGTGTGCTGCTGTATTTTCAGTGGGAATCTCAAAAGTGATCTTTATACAGCAATACATGCAGCATCTGCCACTGTTGTGTGCTTCTGCTATAATGTTTAGTGACATATATATAAACACATGTGAAAAACTATTTTTTCTCCATATATGTTGCTCTGACACATCTGTAAATAAGACTCTACCAAAGTAAAACAAACAGCTGACAGAATAGAAGAGCTGCTGCTAACCGGTGGAAATGTGACTCTACTGTAAAAACACTTTCCCCAAACAATTCCCATATAGAAAACATTTATTTTAACTGAATATAACATGATGTCAAAGAGGTCATGCTATAAAGGAAAAATGAGCTATGAATCAGGAAATCCTAAATATGAACATCAGATAAATAACTAAAAACTGAACATAAACATAATTCTCTTTTTAAAGTGTGGCAGCATTTTATTGTTCTTTTATTATAAGCAGATGGGGTGTGGAGTCAAGCAGTGGCCTCACACTAAGCTGGGGACTACACTGTAAACGTATTCTGGCAGCACAAAAAACAACTAAAAAACTGAAAATAAATCAATAAAAATAAAATTTATAAAGTCAAATCTCCCTAAAATATTGATATTTTTAGTGAAAATGTGTAAATGTACTGTCACAAAATGTAAAACAAATTAATATTAGTAGAATCACAGATTTAACTTTCTTTTTTATTCCATCAACATGCAAATTAATATTTTTCTATGTTATCTGCAATCTAACAAAACGGAGAAATTCTGCAAAAATAAAATAAAATAAAAACCCCTGCTATACATATTTTTTTCTTTGAAATAATGGAGAAAAATCTGTAAAATAAATATATAGATTTTTGATTTTAGGCAATAAAAATGGAATTTTTAGAATTCTACAACAAATCACCATTTATAAAAATATAGATTTTTGATGTGGACGTTTTGTCTGTTTTTCTGCACTTAACAGGTAAATTCATATATTTTTTCTGGAATTTTAAAAGGTTTTATTTGTAATTTAACAAAACAGGGAAAACTGACAAAAGAAAACGTAAACCGTTCACAACATTAGTTTAAGACTATTAAAAGACATTCGATTTTGCAGTGTAGTTTACAAAATAAGGTTGGAAATGCTTCCAAAATGATGAAAGGTCTCGTCCATGTGGGTTTGTTAAATATAACAGAACAAGATTCAAAGCAGCAGTGAGCTTTAGGGGGAGCACTTCACCGGTTGAACAGCATTTAAAAAGCAACACACCTCCTCCTAAACACTCACACTCATGAATTCTATCATATACCGTCACTATTCAAGCATTATGTCGTGTTTTGTCGCTGAAGCTCACTTCACCTGCTGAATCAATCAATCCTGATTCCTGATTTCCCCCGACTCGCCCTCACACAAATGAAACCCATCACTCTGTCTCCCCCCGCTGCCTGATCTCAATTACCTTCTCACCTCTGTTAACCCCCACATCCCAAACACCTCCCGCCGCTGCTCCCCCTCCTCTACTTTACTACCCAGCAGGCATAGCACTCGGCACCCTCCAATCCTGAGGCTCGACCCCCGTGACCCCATCGGACTGACAGGGACAATGACATTTTGTAGAGGAGGAAAAGCTTCTTCTGTGACTCTGTTGTTGATGTTTTCTCATTAAAAGATGCAAAGTAGCACAAAAAGGACATTTTTCTAAAATCGCAACACATTAATGGAAAGAAATCATCATATTTCATGACTTCTTGCTGTTTTACGAGCCTTCATGTTCACTAAGATCCCCGACTGTGGGTTTTATGAGAAGTTTACTATCATAAGGAAATTGGAGATGCAGCATGATGAATGATAGTTCACATAACAAGGATATTAAGGCGGCAAATCTAGTGTTTTTCTGCACTAATCATTCTTTTTGTTGCTTTTTAATATTCCACTACTACTTTTCTGTTATAACCAGCACTCTGAGCCTTGTTCTTTGTGTGATCGGTGCTATAGAAACACTTTTTTTGAGCTGCCAATAACGCCTGGCTGCCAAATCAAACCGGTTGCATGTGTGTGTCCTGCTCCATGCTGAGCTCTTTGGTGGGCCACGCCTGCTGGGCGCAGCGACTCTGGACCTGATGAACACACACAGCCAGTCATCCGTGGTGGAGACACGGTCGCTGTGTCAGAAACAATGGGTTCTGCTCAGACGGGGTTAGCGGGTGAGGAGCCGAGTGTGTGTGTGTGTGTGTTTGGAGCAGAATAGGATAGAAATGGAGAACATAGGCCACCCTTTGTGACAGGATACGCAGTGGATGAGGAGTGAAGACGGAGGGAAAGGCACTGTTCTCTGCTTCTTCTTGGAAAATGAATGATGTAGTCATGGAATTTAGTTTTTGGCATTTTGCTTTGATTCTGTGAAAACAGATTGAATGCATTTGTTTTTGCTTCCTCTCCCACTTACAGCATGTTGCTCTGCTGATCATATTTCTTCTAATGCTGCACAATAAAAGTTTTCAGCCTTGGCATTGCAATGTGTTTACTGTGTAAACTAACTCAAACATATTGTGCTGCAACTTTTTTGCTGCTTGATACAAAAAAGAAAACTCACAGTTCTCATTTTTCATTACTTATCTGTAAGAGAAGTCTCTCTGACGCACAAAATTTACTCCAATTTAATACATTTGTTAATTTAATTGCAATGAAAGACAGCTTGTTGACATGCAGCATCTAAATGTGCACAGAAAAATGAGTGAAAAACAGCAGAGAAACACTAAAAAGGAAGAATCAATGCAACGTCGGCTACAGAAAATATGACGTTCATCAAAAAGTAGGTGCTTTGTTGGCAACGTTTTGCAATTATCACCGCACACGAGGGAACACGACTAATCTGACCACTTAAATCTGCACCACGAAGCTCTGTGTGATTACTGCAAAGTCAGGTATAAATGCCATCCAAAGCAGAAGTAACAGCTATTTTGGATGCCCTTTTCGGTGCCACGCCACATGAGAAATGTTCCAAAATTAAATGACTTTGTTATTTTCAATGCAGATGCACTCCCCTACAAAAATCAACCCAACCATTTTCAAATGATTTTTCCCAACATATTGAGCTATTGAACATAAGTGAAAATGTGTAAAACTTGTTCATGCACACTCTGCAGTTTTAAAGGCTGTCCAAGTAGATTAAAGAGGACACAAATAGCCTGTAATGTGCATGATTCTGTTCACATTCCAGTTGTATCAATCACATGTGGTGCACAGTTATGACATTTAACCCCTAACTAAGCTGATGCTAAGAGCTTAAAGCGCCACGTTCTACCATATTCCAGTCCATTGTTCTTTTATTTCTGAAACCGACACTGTCCAGCCGAGTCACTGTTGCAACAAGTGAGCGACAGGTTGACAGATTGGTTGAAAATGATCTTGTATGTTCAGAGCAGAGGCGGCCTGTTATTGTCTTCAGACTGGGAATGCGCATCGAGCTGTTTTGGTGTCTGTGTAACGAGCGCTGCCTCATTTGATTTGTGTGGACTGTGAGAGACGGTGTGTGTGTGTGTGTGTGTGTGTGGGTCTTTGAGAGTCGGGGGAGTGTGACGGAGGTCCATCCTTCACCCTGCGTCTCTGTCTCCAGACGCTTGTACACAGACGACCACGTTGTCCGGTGTTCACACAAATCAAATGAAGCTGAGCATAAACACACACATGGACACACACACACACATACACAGACACACACCGATGCAAACACACACCCAGCGGCACGCCCCTGTCACCTCCACAAAAGCCCTGCAGTTTGCCTTGTTCAACCAAGCAAGACAAATCCCGCTTAGGACAAACCAGCGTGTCCACGAAAGAAAAGAGGGGGGAAAGGTGGAGGGAGACAAGGGGGAGAAACCGTCTTCCTCTCTCCTGCTCTCCCCCTTTTCATCTCTCTCTTCTCCTCTCTTCCGTTCCGATGGACAGGCAACAATGAAAGCAGAGGATCAAACGGGCCACAGGAGGAAAAGTCATTCAAAAACGGTGTGTATGTTAGCGAGCTGTGTGTGTGTGTTCATACGAAGCGGCAGCAGCAGTAGATCTTTCACTCATACACTCCGCTATGGCCCCAGTGGGACCCTCAGCAGAAACACAAGCTCTCCAGACCCTCACCTCTGACCTCTGACACACACATTCACACAAAACTAGGCTCACTGTCTCTCACACAAATCAAACCGAGCTGCACACACACATACGCAGCGTCTCGGTCTTGTAAACAGCTCAAACAAAGCTTCTCTAACTCTATCCAAAGTGTACCAGAAATGGGCCTTTTACGAGGAAGGAGTTTCATATGGCTCAGTGAAGGTGCGAGGTGTCTTTCAGTGTGTTCCTTGTATTGTTCTCTTTACCTGAGGGCACTTTCAAACAACTTTAGTTCCTAATCATAATTTACAGCAACCAGAGTGGGACTGAAATACACTGTAAAAAATAATCAGCAGCAGAGAGCCAGAAAAAAACTGGGAAAAAAAACATTCAAAAGCTGTAAAAATAGTCAAAATAATAGCAAATATATGTAAAATATTTACATAGTTTAGCTGATTCAAATACAGTAAAACGTGTAATTTTATGTCCACACATTATAAAACAACAACTTACTATTTCTAGTAAGAACTGGAATTACAATTTAAAAAAGAAAATACTGTATTTTGATGTACGTGTTATGTACAGTTTTTACATTTTTTTAACTTTTCATACAGTCAATATTGAAATATAATATTCCTGTGATTTACATGACATCATCTGTAATTTTGAAAAATAAAAAAAACCTGGCAAAATCTGTAAAATAAAAGTTTAAAACACTATTTTTAACACTCAATATGCAGAAATCTTCTTTCAAAAAACACAAAATATCTGTAAAATAATAATAATTTGTTAAAAATAGTATATTTTTGTAGTTAAATGCTGTGAAAGAACAAATTTACATTTAGAAAAATGATTATTCTGTGTTTGTTTTAGTTTTTATTTGCCCTTTACCTGTAAAGTGTGCTTGAGTGCCCAAAAAAACACTATACAAATAAAATTTATTATTATAATTATTATTATTATTATGTTGTTGTTGTTGTAATTATTATCTTTAAAATAAAGATTTGTGATATGAGCATTACTTACGGTTATGACCTGTGTTTTCACTGTTGTCATGTAAATTAATTTTTTTTTTCTGTGATGTTGATAGTTATTGTCAGTAATATCACAAAACATGGAAAATCTGCTCAATAAAAATGTTTAAAACTACAATTTTTTAAATCTCAATATATATATTTTTTCTTTTAAATACCAGAAACTATCTGTAAAATAATAGTATAACAACAATTATGCTGATTTAAATATAGTAAAATAAAAGTGTAGTTTTACTGTTATAAATGCTATAAAAGAACCAACTATCATTTCTAAAAATAAAAATACAGATTTTTGATGTGGACATTATTTATAGTTTTGGCCTCTGTTTTCAAGTTTAACATGTAAATTAATACTTTTTTCTTTGATTTTACTAAATCATTTCTGTAATTTAACAAAATAGGGAACAAGCTGTTAAATAACAGTAAATTGTTCAAAAACTGTTCATTTTTTGCAGTGTATTGGAAACAGTACAATTACACGATACCACCTATCAGCCTAACCTTTACCTGTTTGTTATTTCTTTTCTTTTCTGGAACAATTTCTCCAACTTTAATTCCTAAATCTCACCTTACAGTAAAGAAACGTTATCATCCGCTGTGTTGTTGGATTTATATACGTGTCTGTATGCCCATGTGTGGCTGTGTGTTACTGTGGAGGAATGTGTGTTGACCTGCTGACCCAGCCAGACTCCAAGGGCGTTAGCAGTTATACCATTTGGACCCTCCCAATAAATAACCTACACACACACCCACGCAAATACTGCCGGGTCAGGCTATCAGGGGCCGCCTCAGCTTGCTCACATTCCTAGCAGACATTCAGATATAGTGTGGGGTCAAGAATAGAGTCACCTCCTCCACTGAACTTCACAATGTGTCATATTGATTATCGCTTTTGGGCTCTTTTTGCTGAGATAAAAACGATTCAGTGTGCGTACCTGTCTTCCTGCTTCATTATTATGCAGGTTCATCAGCGTCCGGGCGTGTTCAGCTGAACCTCGGGGGTAATTCTTCTCCCTCTCCCTGGCATCTACGAACTCGCGGGCGAATCTGTAGCCGTAGTGGACGTTGTCGCCGCAGCCGCCCCACAGCCAATCACGTGGCAGGTCTCGTGGCCGGGCGGCTCTGCTGCAGCCGCAGGTGGAGAGTTCACCTTCACGGCACGCCCGGCTGATGGCGTTGACCACACCGGCTGCACTGATGGCGTAGGTGAAGGCCGTTTCTCTGGAGCCTGATGGAGAAAGGACAGCACAGTATTTAAACTCTGCCATGGTTTACATTTTCATTTTTATTCATTCAGGTTTCTGGTGAGTGTTTGTGCATTCACTGACAGGAAGGTTAAACCCCCCTCACCCACAGCTAACAGCCCCACACCCACCTTCACCCAACAATAGACAATAGATGTGATTGGAGGCTCTGAGCCGATACCTGGTTTAACTCAACAACTTTAAATAGCAGCTCAGTGATCCATAATACAAGTGCAGCATTTAATGACGTAAACAGATCAGTTTTCCTGTGTTTCTGGCCTCTGGCTGTACCTGTCCTGGTTAGCCGACCTTAAAGGGTCACTTCACCCACATTACAAAGTGTATTTTCTCACTCGTGTTTAGTGACATGCAGCGTTTAGATTAATGTGTCTCAGTTTTGTGATACAAGTCGGTTCCATTTCTGCATCCATCCCAACGCAACTGATACAAACCAGGTTTCATTTTGCTTACAGTACAGAAAACTTGCATTCAGAAACACGATCCTCCACACAACTATTTTCTACCTAATAAAAAACTTCACCTAAAACTGACAAAGTGTTTTTCTCTGGATGATCCAGACTGACAAGAACTCACTTTGAGGAAAATGAGTGTGAGACATAGACAATAAACCAAAACACATGTGATGAATCCATCTTCTTAACCGAATATATTAAGGATTAAGATGAGAGAAAAATGTTTATGATAATGTTTTTGATTGGACTTTTGAAGAATTTAATGTTATTTTATAGATTTTCACCATTTCTGTTAAATTACAGACAGCAACAAGTAAAATCACTGAAAAAAAGCATTCATTTACAGGTTGACTCCTCCCAAAAACAGCGTAACTACGTAGAATAACGTAAATATTAAAAATCTGTACTTAAACACATGGCTGTTCTTTCTTTAACAATGTGTGACATTAACATTATAGTTTTACTGTATTTAAATTAGGGAAAATATCATTGTTTTGCAGATATTGTAGATTAGTAGTTGTAAAGATACATCTTTATATATATTTTTTTATGTATTTGTATGAATTATCTTTTTCTTTCATTTTTTATATTCTTAATATTATTGCATTTTTGCTATTTGCTTTTTCAACTGTTTGGCCAAGACAAATTCTTTGTACTGTAAAAACTACTTGGTGATAAATATGATTCTGATTAAAGTGGTATTTTAAAGATTGGTACTGTTTTGTTAAATTACAGATAATAACAGAAAAAATGTTATGTAAAAAATGTAAATGTGTTAATTTACATATTAAAAAACAGGAAAAAAAACAGGACAAATCTGTAAAGTGCACATCAAAAATCTGCATAAAAATAGGATTTTGTTCTCTAACAATGCGTGACTCAAAAATGACACTGTTTTACTAAATTTAAATCAGCTAAACACTAGTATTTTACAGATATTTGCCAATCTTTTTATTGTTTTTTTTCTGTTTCTCAAGCCTTACAGTATTCCACCCTCACTGCTAGTTAATTATTTTTAACAGTGTACTCTATGGGGGAAAACTTCACTACGTCCAACCACCACAGTGGAGGTAGATAATACGAATATCTCTAATATCTGAGCCTTAAATGGGATGCTGCCGGCCATCAGCTCTGGTTTAACTGCTTTCTATTAGACAACAGAAGCTTCCGGTGATCAGTCTGCTGTTTCTCTTTGTAGTTTCCTGGATGCATCACGTTCAGCAGACTTAATGTTTTCTGCTGCCTCTGTAGACTAACAGCACTTCACAGTGTGGAATACACAACACCGCCTGCATGTCCTCTTCTCTGCATTAATACACAAACCACTTCAACGCACACAAAGAGGCAACAAGGAGAAAGACGACGGCCTGACAGGTAGGAGGCTAAGTGCCCTGAAACTGCATCATTTACATGGAAATAACAAAGAGCTCTGAGGGTTTCCCTGGTTGAGGCGGCATTAGCAGAGTTTGTATTTAAGGGCTAACATGTCTGCATTTAAAATATACTGTAAGGCTGATCTCGTTGTTGTTGAGAGGTCTCTACAATAACCCTCAATTCTGGTATTTTCATAACGTCGCTGCAAGAAATGTGGTATTGAATTAAGGCTGATGATTATCAGACCCAGCAATTTCCTAAATGTTAGTACTGTTATGTTTCTTTAACCGCTTCCCAATAAAATAAATACATTTAAAAAGGTGATATTTTGGCTCCGATGCATCCATCTCACTCAGCCTCTGTGACGTCAAGCAATGCCAAGTCAAAACCTGCTATCAACACTGAAAAATAAACAGTAAAAAAAAAACTCTCTTTTAATCAAACATATGTAAAACAAAGGCTTTTCAACTAATGTTTGAGTTGGAGTCGGTATTAATTTTCCATTTTCCTTCAAATATATCACATCTAGACATCAGTTAGTCCGTGTGAGAACTGGCCTTAAAGAACAATATTGGTCGACCCCTATATTAAACAGGCACCTTTAACGGCTGCCCTGCTATGTTAAATAAAGATCTGAACACTATCGGTTGGTTGGAGTTTGTTTGACATACAGAATACAAAGAGATTGTGCTCGTCATATTCATCCATCCAGCCCTGACGTGTGTTTAAATGGTCTCTAATGCATTTCTAATCCTGTAATATTACTATAATATTCCATTTTAATGCAAATATATTGTCTTTTCTGACCAATTATGTTACCAAACAGAGGCTGTACTGGTATTTACATGCTGTATACACTGTTAAAAAGTAATTCAGGGAACCAACACTTAATTCAATGGATGACTGCAAGATAAAAATCCAACTTTACTATTTTTGGTAACCCCTTTGGTTGCAAACATTGTTCTGATACATTGTTTTGATATAATATTGCTGCAAATTACACCAACTTAATATTTTGTGTGATATAAACTCATTTTTAAAATTTAACTTAATTTAATTTAAAACAACATTCAAGCTTATGTGGTAAATAAGTTAGCTTGGTAACTTACGTTTTTCTCCATGTTGAGTTCAGGATTTCAAGTCATTGAAAACTTAAAAACTTGTGATTTATGTGACCATTTGTTAAGTTATTGGTCACTGATTGCAGAGGAAAGACTAATTATACTGACTCAATATAGCTAGTTGGTTGAACATCATTTTAGCAGAAGTTGTTACAACTCAAAAAAATAATAATTCACTGTTCATTTTTTGTTGGGCCTAAATATTTGCTTTTAAGTGTAGCAGAAACCATGAATAAGATCCAACAATGTGACACCTTTAATGCTGCAATCTAATTATATGTATTTATTAATGTACTTTAAAGTGCTTCTCTATCATATGAATACTCTAAATAGGATTCCTATGACCTGGAATCAACAGCAGCAGCCAGACGGGCAGGTATGTATGTAAAAATCCATTCACTGAGCTTCTAGTTTCTAGCTTCTGTTCGTACCAAGCATCAGCATAAAGAGCCAGACAGAGCAGAGGACGGAGGTTTATGAGGCCGCGGAGCCTCCACTTCAAATAGCAGGTCCGGATGTGTTGGCTCGGTGTCAGCTCATCAGCGCATTTCAAAAGAGGAGCCGCAGGACAATGGACCGACTAACACCTCCATATAACCGCGGAGGGAGACCCACTGTCAATAGAGAGACGCTGGAGCAGGACGGAGACAGAGGAGAGCAGCAAACACCTCGTCTGGCTGCCTGCAGCGGATTTGACACTTACTTGTTGATGAGACGTTTCCCACATCGCCTGCTGGGAATTAGACGCGCAAAAGTATCGATCCGGGGATCTGATCTCCCAGTAGATATTTAATAAGAAGCTGCACATAAATCACACGGGTTTAGTTTGGTGGCTGCTTATCTGATCCTGCTTCTGTCTGTGTTGTTTCCAGAAGTTACTGGTCCCACTGCGCGTGCGCAACGTGCCATTTGGTTCCCGGATCCTTAGGGGCTGTGCGTAAAGCAACTTGGTAACGATTACGCAAAATTGTTTTGTTTGTTTGTTTTCTGTTTACTTTTAAAGCAGTGTCAGATTGTTTAACTTGGACAAAGTGAAAAGTGGATCAATAAACCAGATTAACACCAGCTCAGAGTTTAATCTGAATCAGGATTAAAGTTTAACGTGACCCTTTATTTTATGAAATTATAGCTGCATACTAAAATCCTTGAGCTGTTATTCTGAATTTCACATATTTATAAGAAGCAGATGATTAAAAAAAACACACGAAGAAAGTAAAATCAAGTCAATTTCCTTCAATCTGAATTATAAGAACACTATATGCTATACTTAAACTGCACTAGGAAGACGTTATATGCTTAGAAGAGTCATATCTACACTCTGTGACCCACTATTAGTCTATCCAATACTGTGTTTTTATACATATATATGATATGTAGCCACCTCATGAGCATATATCCATACAGGACATCCATCAATTTACCATTACATATAGTATATACTTAGATGTGCCAACTTTGACTAATTTCATCTCTCAATGCCAGCACACAAACAACAGACTCATTCATTTACTATCCTCAATTTTAAATCAAAAATCATGATTTGTAGCATTATTTCGGTCTAAAACTCTTCTGTTCTGAGAAACATTCAACACCTCAGTTTACACCAACCATCCAGACGCTAATTGAACATTCACTGAATCTTTTATCCAACTGATAATCACCAAAATAAAACACTGCTTCCCCCATCTAGTAAAGACTGCAGCTGAAAAGGACTAGATGCAGAGACACTGATACTGACTGATATTTCTTGCTTATGGGTCATATGGGTAAAAGAAGTTTTCTTGGTGGCTTAATTTTATGTATTTCTTCTTTATGAGTTCATTTTACAACAAAACCTGAAGAATATGTCCTTGGAAACAACTGCAATATGTATTTTCCTGCACTGACATACAAAATAAGTACAAACAACCACATGCAGCTACCGGTACTTGTTAAGAACACCAGATTGGAACTTGCTGTTATGCTCAAATCTACCGACTTCTTCCTCATCCATCAGTAAACTCACCAATCTGCATGACCCGTCCGAACACCGACACGTTGTCCACGGTGCTGCAGTTCCACCTCCTCTGCCTGAACTGGTACTGACACTCCTTGATGCCCGTGTTGGCTCCGTCTCCGATGTAGGTCATGTGGTCCTGGTACAGCTGGCACAGCTTCCTCTGACCCTGCAGACCGCACAGCAGCAGCGATTAGCAGAGATTAGCTGGTTAATGGTTTGATACTTTACTGGTGCCTGCAGGGGAAACTCCACCCTTTTATCTGACCAGTTCTCCAATCAGAAGGTGCAGCGAAGGAACAAGGAACACTGAGCTTCCAGCATTAGTTTGGCTTCTTTCATTCTAGTACTTAAAGGTTTGTGAACAACATTTAATGATGAAAAACACACCTAAAGCAGCTGGTGTGTGTTTCCTTACCTGGGAGAGACCAGACAGCTGACTGCAGAGAGGCTGAGCTCCGATAATGTACATCTCCGGCCGCTGGATTGGGGTCAGACCCAGTGACCTGAGAGACAGATGTCCTATTAAATCAGAGTTTACACTAACAAAATGTATCTGTGAAGCACAAAGAGAAGCGGCTCAGACTTAGTGATCTACTGTATGAGTGGAGGTGAGCACAGCAGAGGGTGAAATGCAGACGCAGGGTTTATTGGTACAAAGGGCCTATAAAATAAATTGACTCCTCTGGTGAACATCTCTGCAGCCACTATTCTTTCCTTTCACATTAAATGACGGGATATTGTGTCAACTGTTTGTGATGGATCATCCAAACATTAAAAAAGAAGCTGTGTGAAGGTTATCCATAAGCAAACATCAGCTTTGTGTCACCAAGTGCATCTCTGACACTATAAAAGGTGGTGCTTTTACAGTTCCATTTGCTTGGCTGAGGTGAAATGCAAATAACTACACATTTTGCAGCGTTATGATTGTACAAACTCCTCTTCTGATAGGTAAGCTCCAACAGCATCCTCCTACAAAACTGTGTACATCTCCCTCTAACGCTCCACACAGCAGCTTCTGTAAGTGAACAACAAGTGTGGCAAATTGACGGGCCTGTAGGCACAGCGGCAGCACGCCATGCAGTGCCATTTGGGGCTCGGCCAGGGTAAATATTGTGACAGGGCCTTCACATTTGTTCCATTCGCTGCCACTGCTCCACCACACGACTGGAACATCACGGCACGACGCAAAACTAACCCCCAAAACACACACAGAGACGCAATGAGGCAACACAAAGCGAAGCCATGGCTCAACATTTTCCATTTGTCATCTTATCAGTAAAATAGACACATGTTGGGAATCTGGAATCTGTTTTTCCCCTCAGTTGCTCTCTTGGTAGCCACCAAATGGGGGCCATAATTCATCCACGTTTTATTCTCCATCGCACCACTGAGCACATCTTTCAGAAATCAATGCACCACCAGTGATTATTAGTCAGTTACTCACCACCATGAGTTGGCATCCACCAGCATCAGTTGGGAGCTGCAGGAGAGGAAGGCGGCAGCCAGCAGCAGATGTCGAACGACACCGGTTCGTCTTCTCCGGACAGGCCTGTTGTCCATGGTCCGCCGCGTCGCCGCCACACAGACAGTGCTGGGGAAAGTGCTCTGCTGTTGAGACATGGATTAAAAAAATAATAAGGAGGCGTCCTACTCAGTCTTTGAGGGTTCTGGGGGCCTGAATGGTGGCGATGCTTTCGGTTCGAGTCCAGTTTTTTGCACCGATTTTTCTTAATCTAGTCTTTCACTCCACTTGTCCTCTTTCCTTTCAGCCTCAATATATCAAAGAGCTGACATTAAAAAATGAATTAAAAAAACATAGACGTGGTAATCCCATGTGATTCACTGTGATTTCGGAAGTTAAACCAGTATTTTCCCACAAAAGTTCAGGAAATCCAGTTCGCTCGCTAAAATTCCAACTCAAAGTCGTGCGTAAAATGGCTTGGAATAAGTTTGGTTTTACGCAGAGAGCAATGCGCTTCCCCTCTCTCCTTCAGTGCCTCAACGTCAATAAATAAAGCAAAGTTACAAGCTGCAAAAGTGTGATCCAGTCATTGCCTTGAGAAAGGAGATTAAAACACTAATTAAGCTCCAAAGCGACTGTTCCTTGCCCTTCCTGTCCCCTCACGGCCACTCTACTACTACTGTCTCCCCCCCTCTCTCTCTGGTATACACACTCCTCCTTTTCTCACCCCCACTTCACCTCAGACCCCCCCTGCCCTCCCCTCTTTCTCCCTCCTCCCTCCATACTTTGCGCACCCGTGTATGTGTGCGAGCAGATCAGGATCATGTTGGGCACCATCAGCAATCAACGCTGACCCAGAACTGCGCGCACCTGCGATGCTGATGTTCACAGTGATCAGAAATGAGCAAAAGTGAGACGTGATGGTTCATGCAAAATCATTTGAATCGCTTCTTAAATATTGCAACTAATGCTTGATTCTAAATGACGCTTTCTCCATCATCTCTGATCAGTCGCCTGCCTATCTAGTTTTGGGTGTTTCTTCAAACGGACAAGTGAAATTTACGCATTTGTTTATCCACAAACTGTAAAACATGGACAGGAGAGTGTTTTAGGAAGATTAAAACCCCACTAGAAGACTCAGTCTGGAGCTTTTAAAGCTACTTTACGCGTAAAACACAAACACTGATGTAAATGAGAGACTGATGGGGGAGGAACGTTTTGCAAAACCTCAATCAACCTTTAAAAAAAAGTTCACGTGGGTCACATTCCTTTTATCTGCTGAAGTGAATAATGTGTTTGAATAAAAGGTGAGCGCTTCGAAAATCGGCTAATCCTCCCTTCTTTGGTCCGAGAAAAATAAAAGACGCGCACCAACTCCGCCTTGCTCGCACACACACACTTTTACGCACGGACACAAACAGGCCGTGAGGAGTCCCCGAAAAGTCCAGGAGAGTAAAGAAAAGGCGTGTTGAAGCGAGATCCCCTCAATTCATAACCCGGTCAAAGACAAACTGCGGCTGGGTCGGTGGGCGGTGAACCTGCAGAGACTCTTTGATCTGACTCTGAAAAGAGTGCGTCCACGGCCAAAGGTGGGTAAATGGAGACTCAGTGGGGCCCTAAAATCGAAAATGTAAAAGCATTCATCAGGTACCCATGACTACGAGTTTCAGTCATGATGCAGAAAGTCACATATGGGTCTCCAAGTTCACAAACAACCACAAAACGTGACAATATTATTGCAACTACACATCTTCATTGGAAATGCCTTATTTTTAACCAAAGGAACTGGTTCAGGATCGCTGCAGAAACATCACATAGGCATTTCTGGTTCATTGCCTTAACAAACACCTAAATAATACGCTTAATTTGACTTTTATTGTTCCTTATCCTTCGTGCATAAAAGCCTGGAAACACCAACGCTTTTTATTGTTTCTTATCCTTCGTGCGTAAAAACGTAGAAATACCAAAAAGGAAGGATGTCTGATTTAACATACAGTTGGTTAACACTTCAGTGAGCAGCAAAGATAAGATCAGTTTTAAAAAATACGCATTCCTACTAACAGAAGTCACTGTAAACTTGTTCTATTTTCTCGCCAGTATGCACTTTGATTTGTCTCACTCCCTCAAAACTCAGGGTTGGTTTTTGGTTGGAGTTCAGTTGAGAGCAGCAGCAGCCGAGACTCGGATGTCACTCGTCTCTGCATGATAATAGCCGAGCAGAGGCCGCACACCTTTCATCTCTCAGGGGCCCTAAACTTCCCCACACACACACGCACACGCACACGCACGCACACACACTGCTCTGAAGTGATCTAACTGGCTGCCTCCAATATACATCTGATTGATATTCTGATGTCCTTTGTGTGAGTTGCTGAGCAAGACAAACAATGACTGAGATTTTAGGAAGCAGAGATTATAATAACACGTAAACCGGTCAAACCGACCACTTCATAGGAAACTCTGACAATGACTCTATTAATCATTTCCATGCTGCTTTGGTTGGACTCTTCCAGTTTTTCCACTTTCCAAGGTGGTCTCTGTCTAAGAGGAGCTGCTTCACCTTGTATGGCCTCCGCTTCTGTTCAGGTCACTTCACAACAGCGCCCTCCTCTGGACAAACACAGGCAGGAGCGTTTACCTGCTTTTCCTGCATAAGGCCTAATTTTATGATAACCCTGTCTGCGCTGTAAACAGCTTTTAAACAGCTTTTACTTGCAATGTTTTGAAAAATTCACTGTTATTGAAAGGTTTTTCCCTGTTTGGTAAAATTACAGATAATACCTAGTAAACTCAGCCTTGCATATCTGGACACTGCAATTTTATTTTGCAGCATTTCAAAAGTTCTGTAGGGTTATATGGGGAATGCAAGTGAGCAGCTTTTTTCAAGTCCAGCTACAAATTCTCAGTTGGATTGAGGTCTGGCCTGTGACTCGGCCTATCCTGAATATTCACCTTGTTGTCTTTAAAGGATTTCTGTGTATCTTTGACTCCATGCTTTAGTCATTGTCTTGCTGGAAAAACAAATCTTCTCCCAAGCCACAGTTCTCTTGCAACCCCAGGATTTCCCTACACCTTGCGGCCTTTCAGAGCCTGCTGCCAAGAAGCATTCCCACATCATGATGCTGCCACCACCATGCTTCACAGTGGGGATGGTCTGCTTGTGGTGATGTTTGGTGACAGCCAAACATAGTGTCTAAACTGATGGCCCAAAAGCTACATTTTGGTATCTATCATTTTGGACTCTAAAGAATCTTTTTCCAGTTGACCCCAGAGCCTCCACATGCCTCCTGATAAACTCTTGTCATAATTTAAGTCAAGGTGCTGTCAAGCTATTCACGGGAGCCATAGGTGTCTTGGTGGCCTCTCTCACTAGTCTCTTTCCTGCATGGTCACTCAGTTTTGGAGGACGACCTGCTCTGCTGTATTCCTTCTGTTTCTTAATTATGCATTTAACTGTACTCTAAGGGATATTCAACGACTTACAAATGTTCTTGCATCCATCCCCCAGACTTGTGCTTGCTTGGAGTGTTCCTTTGTCTTCATGGTGTAGTTATGTCCAGGAGTACTGATTCACCAGTGAAGACACAGGTGTCTTTATAATACAGTCACTTGAGACACATTCACTGCACTCAGATGAATACTTATGCAATCACTTATTTTATATTTTATATGTTCTACTAATTGACAACACTTCGTAGAAATCTGTTTTCACTTTCACATGAGAGATTTTTTTTGTAAACTCTTTCAAAAACAAGGGCAAATTAAATTGACCATAATTCGATGTTGAAAAGCAATAAAACGGAAAACTTCCAAGGGCAGTGAAAACTTTTTACAAGCACTCTGTTTTGGTGCCATTCTTATTATCTGGAATCTTGATCATTATTTGGACACATGTTGTTGTTTCTTGGCTTTGTAAACTTTGGTCAGGGTTCAGATGCTGGATCTGCTGTGGTTGTGATTGGCTTTCAGGCACTCTGTTCGGTTTTCAGATTTTTTTTTCACTTGCTCTGGATTGCTGCCAGTGTTCACACAGTGCTTTGGCAATACTCTGTCTGATGTGGTCGTGTCAATAAAGCTATCTGAGCTGAAGTAAACTGATTTCTTGCAGCATTAGCTCCCTGTATATCAGCTCATGCTCTGCAAAATGAAACTGCATGCATCCACATAGTGAAGATGTCTTGGATTTTTATCAAAACTATTATCTCATGATTTATTGTACAGCATTTTTTGTGAACTTGCACATCTGGAGAGATGAAGAGTGTAATTATGGTGAGGCAGCAGTGTTTCATTATTGGAAATGATCTAAGTAAATGACTGTGTCTTAATGATTGTCTCTTATATCCTAGTAATGTAAATGTACACCGATCAGGCATAACATTATGACCACCTACCTAATATTGTGTTGGTCCCCTTATTTGCTTAAAAATGCTCTGAACCATTGGATATGGACAAGAGGACCTCTCAGGGTGTCCTATGGGGTCTGGAACCAGGACGTTGGCACTGGATCCTTTGGGTACTCTGCCTTTTGCAGTCCCACCTCTGTCAATCAAACTTGTTCCACTGTAACCTGTTGATGCTTGATCACAATGGGGTGTAGGAAGTTTGGAGGTCAAATCAACATGTTGGACCATTGTCATGTTCCTCAACATGTTCCTGATTGTTTGATGTTTTTCCATGTGGTGGGGTGCATTTTCCTGTGGGGGTAGACCAGTGACATTTGGGATTTCCATTTACATGAGGGAGTGTGATTTTTGTGGGACCATGTTTATTTGGGTGTCTAAGTCTCATCAACATGGATGTTAAAATCCAAGTTTTCCACAGAACACCACATCGTACCAATATGATCAATGTTATTCACTTCACCTGGCAGTGGTCATGATGTTGTGGCTGATTGGTGTGTATCCATATTTAACCTCCTTGTTCAATGGCCTAACAGCTACAATATGCAGCAAATGGAGAGGCTGGGACACAGCAATGACTCAGGATGACACACCAAACAGCAGCAGCCCTGCTGTTAAATACCCAATCTGTAACTGGTGTGACAGCGCCATCTACTGTAGCCCTGCTGCACAACCTCTGCTTTCACAGACGTCAGAGGGAGCTGCAGAAACTCTTATACATGATTAACTTTTAATATAGGGTCTCCTTTCGTGTTTAAGGCCCTTAATCTTAAGTCAAGTAAAGTCAGAGAGAGGTTTTCATGCATTCTTAGATACCTAAACTCCTACATACACTCTCGGTAGCATTTAAACCACATTAAATAAAATAGGTGTTTCCTCCTGAGAATAAGTGTGATTAAAGCGAAACCTAAAAACAGGCTCTATTCTGGAACATGACCTCCAGCTTTAGAAATACAAGGCTCAGACAATGATCAGTGCTTGCTGTGGGGTTTGCTGCCAGCATGTGATGTTCCTGCTGAAACACAAGGAGGAGCAGTTCAGCCATAGTTCACACTGCAGCCTGAGGAGAGGGGGGTAAAATGCAGCAGGGTGGGGTGAGGGCACGGAGACAAAACTTGGACAAAGTGAGATAAAGAAAGAAGTAGGAGGGAAAATAGAGCGAGTGAAAGGGGAGAGGGAGTGTCCAAGTAATGGATACAGAGAGAGAGAGAGAGAGGGAGAGAGAGAGAGAGAGAGAGAGAGGACTTGTCCCTGGAGGATATGAGCAATAGCCATGCAACAGGGAGCAATGCCTGAGAAAGTCGGCAGCTCCTCTCTGGATTAACAACAGCCTCACTTTTTATTGCCTACAGTGCCAGACTCCGGCAGCAGAAGCAGCCAGCTCCCTCCTGCAGGGACACCAGCTGCGGCCGACTGATGAAGTCTGAGCTGATCCCCTGGAAGCTGCTCGTGCCAAAATGCTAAATATTAATTTTTAAAAATGACAGTCACTTGCAAATTGATCGCTCTCCAGTTAAAGGGGCGAGGACGCACGCAAAACACCAAATACCTGAAAGGAAATTCTGGTCTTGGCTCAAGGAAACAAAGGCAGCAGCAGCATCTTAATCAGGACGAACACTCTCAACCCCATTGATGGGACCTGATTAGCTTTGATAGGAAACATGTAAACTGAGTCCTGGTTAATGTGTTGGAGCCCTTTAAGCCTCCCCGACATGAGACAGTGTGTTCTCTCAGGACTAGTGGTGCATTCAGGCCGTTTTGGGCAACTTTGGTGCAAAAAACTTCCCCGATCAGTTCCCTTTAAGCAGTGAGGAAGCATTCAGATGTTTTACTGAAGCAAATGTGGCAACACTGCAACATAAATTACTCCATTGTGAGTAAAATTAACTAAGAAGACATAAAAAACGTAACAAAACTGATTATTTTACAGTAAATAACAAAGATTTTACAGCATTTTTCTTTTTTAGTTTAGTTTTGTGTAAATTATTAACCCAAGTTATTGAGAATATGATGCCAATAATGCCAAATTACATTCAATTCTCAATTCTTTACAGAGAATTTACTGTTATTTATATTTTGCTGCTTTCTTAAATTACACAGAAATGTACATAAAATGACAATAATTACCTGTAATCAAAGATGTAGCTATCGATTAATGATTTTTCCTCTTAAGTCTAGTGTAAATCTTAGTAACTGTATATTTATGAGTACTTTTCCATTTAAACTCTGTAATTTTAGATACAAATTAAGCAAACTCTCTTTCATTACATCCAACATAATGATATAATCCAACTCCTCCTGAGGGGCTCTGCAGAATTATGTGTGAATAATTCTTATAGATTTTAAATTCTATCCAAATAAATTAAGCAAAAGTGCTGTGAAATCAATGACGGCGGGCATTTTATTTGAGTTTCAAAACAAGACTGTTATTCAACCATCACGAACATTTGTTGACACTTTATTAACGGCATTTGATCGTAATGATTTAGGAAACACTGTGAAATTAGTGTTTCTCCACAAATTAAATGATGAAACTTTATGTGAAATGATTGTTTTTGAGTTTCAAGTTAGGATATTTTACTCTGTTACACTGTTTTTGTTTGGCTGCTAGTGTTGCCAGTCATTTTTACAGTATATTCAGTTCCAAAAAATGGCCCTTCTGTTATTTTTAGATTATTATTTTATGGGTTGTTTAATACATGACAGTCATTGTATTTTAAAGGCTCATCATTTCCTTTCCATTGTAAAATCTGAGTTCGCAACAATATCTCGATCAATTTAATAGGAAACTGAAACACTCAAGTTAAGTACAAATACCTCATGTTAGATTTTAGCAGTGCTGAAAAAATGTACACAGCCTCTTGAATAGTAAATATAAGTAGTAAAATGGGCTTAATTCCTCATACAGGATGAGTATAAACATGTTTTTGTGTTCAACACAAAAACAAGTTTCATTCCTTCTTCTGCTGCCTCCATCAGGAGGCCAAAGGTCAGGCACCGCTGCAGAACACTGACCCTGAGGAGGCATGTAGGGACTCAAGGTTTTGCTCAACGCTGCTTTCGCAATGCAAATGTTTGTACGTGAAGGAGGTTCAAGCAGCAGTTGAGGGACTGAGGCGTCAACCTTTGTCTTTTCCAAGCAAAATACTCCAAAAACAGTCTACTTAATGAAGAACATGAAGTCACTTTAATGTCTGGAACTGTTGTGTTTTCTTTCTATACAGCATTTTCACACCAAGCTTCTCTTATCTGGCTGAAAACTTGGAGCTCCTGCTGTTTCTAAGCAGAACTGACACCTAATGTACAGCTGCCTTGTGCACACACACGGACACATTTGTAAAGAACCTAAAAACAATGAGATGACACCTGCTTCTTACCATCGATGTGCCACCTTCTCTTTCTTTCCTTCATTCACTCTTTGTCTCTCTTTCTTCATGTCTTTTCTGTTTACAAAACACACACATGCACAATCACACACGTGCTCAGCAACGAAGTGCCAAATGCAGCTGGCTGCAGGGAAATTTACTGCTCACGTCGTCCTCCCTCGCTCGCACACAGCCCTGGGGGAAATGCAGTGGGACTTGAAAGCAGCTGAGATGGGCTTTGCAGAGGCCTTGGGCTTTATATCTGTCTCTTTGTTTTTTTTTCTCTCCCTGTATACATGTGTGGTTGCATGTACGATGGCCTGTGGAAACTCACCCTCTTCCATTCTGTTTTTCACCCTCCATCACCCTGCTCCGCTGTCCCCCTTCCTCTCCCTCCGTCACGCTCCCCCTCTCCTCCATCTCCCTCTCCCTGACTCCGTCCATCTCCCCCCTCCTCGTCTCCATCCATCCTTCTGTCAGCTGGCAGAAGATGAGTCATGCCTCTAGCTGGGAGGCTAAAACTCTCTCCCTCTTTCTCTAAATATATCTTCTCTATATTTCTCCTCCCCACTCTTTCTATGTCTCCTTTTCCCTCGTTCTCACACCTCTCCCTGCTCTGTATCACCATCTGTTTCTCTGCATCCCTCTGCTTTGTTCTGTCACTCCATCGCTAAAGCTCTTTCCTCCTTCCTCTCTCAGTTTCTCACGTTTTTCTGTTTCAGTCTGAAAGTCAGATTCTCATTTTTTGTTCTATTTATCCGTCTTTCCTTCAACTCCTCCGTCCAACTGGGCGTCAAGACACCCATAAAAAGTTATTCTCACGTTCCCTGCTCATAAATGTGATGATATGACCACACATGCTCTCCTTCATTCATAGCTGATGCAGTAACTTGTTCATACAGGGTGTTTTACTGTGTAACCAGTGCAGTTTTTGGAAAACAGAAGGACTGTGCAAACACATTATTATTATTGTTTATTATGTTATTCTGTGAGTTGATTAACATGTGTAAAACTAAAGTTTCATTCTCTTACAAAAATCTAAATTCATCGTTGAATTTAAGTGATAATCATTGCATTAGTTTACACAAATGTAATATTATCTGTTTATTAGCATTTATTAATTGATCTGAATTTAATTACACTCTTTGTGAAAATACAGATTTTTGATGTGGACATTATGTACAGTTTTGGTTACTTCTTTTTAGAGTCAATATGTAAATTAGAACAAATGTTCTGTGACTTCAGTAAATAATATCTGTAATTTACCAAAACTATTTAATAAATCAGGGAAAACTTGTAAAATAATGGTTAAAAAATCTGCCATGTTACAATCCTTAACAACATTTTTTCTTTCAAATAACAGCAAATATCTATAAAATTATTATAATTTTGGCTGATTCAGTTACAGTAAAAAGCTGTGCTCTTTTCAGTCAAGCGTTGTAAAAGACTGAATTACCTTTTGTAAAAATACTGATTTTGTTATTTACAGTTTTGGCCTGTTTTTGTTGTTGCTTTATATGTGGTTAATATATAAATAAATACTTTTTACAATGATTTTACTATTTGCTATCTTTAATTTAACAAAAGTGGGAAAATCTGTAAAATAATTTTTAAAAAAAGATTTAACATTTTTCAACCCTAAATATATATATATATATAAAATCTTTCATTCAAATATTGGCATATATTTGTAAAATAATGACATTTTTGACTGATTTACATATAGTAAAAAATGTCATTTCACAGTTTAAATGATGTTTAAAAAATGAAGAACCAATGGTTCTCAGCCTGTTTTTTATTGTTATTTTATTATTTTAAGGACAGGATGTAAATGTATATTTTTCCACATTTTTTCTAGGTGTTATCTGTAATTCAACAAAGCAGAGAAAATCTATAGAAGAAAATATTTCATGATTTTTCTTTTGAATAAAAACAAATATCTGTGAAACAAACATATTTTCAGGTGATTTTAATGTAGTAAGAAAAAGTGTAAATTCCAGTTAAGTGTTTGTAAAAGAATGAACTACATTGGTAAAAATACAGATTTTTTTCATGATTAACATGTAAATTAATCATTTTTTCTGTAATTTTACTAGTTGTTATCTGTAATTTCACAAAGCAGAAAAAAATCTGTAAAATAACAGTGAATAATTCTTTAAAATTGACAGTTAAAAGCTGTGTTTCCAGTGCACTCACATGTTATGATTTTTGGCTAATTGGTTAACACTACAACTGATGTCCTACAGCCAAGTTGCACATTGTAAAACAAATATATCAGTCGATGTTTGACTCCTCAGTGGAAATGGCACAACTGAGCAAGCATTTGCCAGCACTGGACTACGGAACTCTGGAGGGAGGCTGAATCCCTGATCTGGAAGCCCAGAGAGGAGCCACCGAGGCTGGGTCAGATCCGCTGATTTCCCCCTGGTACCCTGGAGTTCCAAACTACACTGGTCTCCTGATCCCCTCCCTGGAGAAATTAACACACACACATGCACGCACGTACACGCACGCACGTACACGCACGCACACATGCGCACACACACACACTCACTCACATTTTCTGCTCACTCATCCTTATACACAGGCTTCAAGCAACCAAATAGAATCAACTTGACCGCCCTCTGGGGATGTAGAACTAAATGTTTTTCTGACATGGAGGCGTTTAACTCTCTCACACACACACACGGTCAGATATTGCAGAGTGAAAAAACAATAAGAAATGTGCACGCTTTGAGTAAGAGACACACACAGCTTTACTTTGGATCACATGTTCATTTGGGGATGAAGCAGTGCAAGTCTCGGCTGGTCTGGCCTGATTTACTGCTTGTCTCTGAATTGATTCATCTGGCCTATAAATTGCAGGGAAGCCTTGTACTGTGTCAGGTCAGAAAAAACACACACACACACACACATATAACACACAGTCATGTTTCCATCACTTCAAAGGGCACTGCTTTGACTTACATTCATTTCCTGGAGCTGTGCCTTAACCTACGCTATAATCACTACTTGCCAAACAGTAACCTTTACCCGAACCTTGACCTCTACCTAAATCTGAGTCTGCACCCCAGAATTAAATGATTTACCTTATGGGGACCTGATTTTTGTGCGTTTGTGTCAGCTTCACCAGTCTCACTGTCTTTCTAAATCTCTCTTTTTAACACTCCTCCCTTCCTTCCTTTGGTTCTCTGTGTCATAACTTCATAACTGTTCTGTTTAACTTCAACCCTCTGACCCCAAAACCTGTCCGTAAGTTTTGAAATCGTGACGAAACACCAAAATTACACTATTTATCAGAGCCAGAAACTGTAAAAACAAAAATAAAATAGTCAGGTATTAAACCTTCCAATGGTCTGTGAACTAATGTGTTTCACTGGAAAACTTTATCAAATCTAAGCTTAAATTTAGAATATTTCTTTAAAATCACTCTACAGGTCGCATTTTAAAAATTGTCAAAAATAAACAATTTGCTCTATCTAAATTCTGTAAAAAAATAAATATTTTGTGTATTTCAGCCCAACTGTGAAGTCATTAGTGACTCAGCAGCAACCAACAGTCACATGACAAAAATTCAGGAACTTTTTCGGCTGAACTGCAGGCAGTGTTTATACAGAGCAGATGTAGAATGTTAAAATGTAAGTAGTAGAATATCTATAGTAAGTAAAGCTACCATTTTTCCAGCATTGGCAACACCTGTGGCCACTTAGGAAAATGTTGTACATGCTCATTCCATATATCTATACACCGCTTATTCCTCACTAGGGTCGCGGGGGGGGGCTGGAGCCTATCCCAGCCGACTCGGGCGAAGGCAGGGGACACCCTGAACAGGTCGCCAGCCTATCACAGGGCTACATATAGAGACAAACAAGCACGCTCTCATTCACACCTACGGACAATTTAGAATAATCAATTAACCTCAGCATGTTTTTGGACTGTGGGAGGAAGCCGGAGTACCCGGTGAGAACCCACGCATGCACAGGGAGAACATGCAAACTCCACACAGAAGGATTCCGGGTGTCCTAACCGGGACGCGAACCAGGGATCTTCTAGCTGTGAGGCAACGCTGCTAACCACCGCGCCACCGTGCAGCCCCTCATTCCATATAATTTTGTAAAATATATAATCAAAGACATTCATTTTTTCTTCTTTTTTGTGTGATTTATGCCAGTACAACTTGTCATACTGATAGATACTTTAAGTTCCCTATCCTTCTAACCATGCTTGTGCTGTTTCCATAGAGGTGCAGGACTTTATATTGCAATAAAAAAATGAGTCCACAGTGAGAAAAATGTGACAGGAGCAGAAAATGCCCAGTTTAGGGTTCAGAGGATTAGATACTAACAAAAATCAGGATGATTTACTGTGCCTAACTTTATGTGAAAAGACATTTTGGGAAGATTCGAGCCTTTAAATAACGCCGACTGGCAAAACACCAAAAGAATGTGAGATGAGTAAAACGACAGTACATTAGGATTTAAATATCTGAAGATATTTAAAGTTTCTTTGATGTGGGAGCACAGCTGGTGAGTAAAAAATCTGTGTGGCAGCACATTCAGCCGCTATCGGTGAGTCATCTGTGTGCTGCATGCTGATTTGTTTCATTCAGCAGTGTTGATAATCCATTGGTTTGAAATCTCTCAGGCTAAAAGCTTAAAAGGTATTTTGGCATTGATTTGTCTTGATTTTACCAACTGTGGCTGTTTGAGTCCACCATGTGCTAATTGTGATTTTTGTCCAATTAGTAGCTACAAAACATCCATTTTCTTCTATTTTTATCTGGGGTCAGGTTTCAAAGCAGCAGGCTAAACAGGTCGAGACATTCAAGCAATTTTTTTCAGTTCCTCTTTGGGGATCTCAAGACGTTCCCAGGCCACATGAGATATGTAATTCCTCCAGTAGTTTCTGGTTCTACCCATGGTCTCCTGCCATGTGGGGATGCCTGGAAAACCTCCAAAGCAAGGCACCCAGGAGGCATCCTAATCAGATGCATGAACCACCTCAGCTGGCTTCTTTCGACATGAAGGAGCAGCAACTCTACTCTGCGCTCCCTCTGGATGTCCAAGCTTCCCATCCTATCCTATCTCTGAGGCTGAGCTCGGCCACCCTATGGAGAAAACTCATTTTAGTCGCTTCTATCTGCCGCCTCATTCTTCCGGTCATTACCCAGAGCTCATGACTGTGGTTTGGAACGTAGATCGACTGGTAAATCGAAAGCTTCAGTGCACAACACAGCCTAACCTAAAAGCATTCTGTGTCTCTGTCAAATTTCTGTTCTTTCTCCTTCTAAACCCTGAGATTTAACCCAGGTGAGACCCAGATATTGAACAGATGCTGGTTAAATCCTTAGAATATGTTTTGTCCTGGGAGATGACTCAGTTGTTGTCTGCTTCAACCCGACTCCTCTCGGTCTCACACTTTGCCCAGAGCTCGATTTGAGGGATTTTGCCTGCGTCTCTCTGCTCCTGACATGTGTACGTCCGCATCAAAAACCTGCCAGGTGTAATTTCTAAGATTGAAAATTAGCTGTTTTCCACCTTCATGGTTCCCTGCACAAACACAGACAAACAGAGAGATAGAGTAAATTCCAGCCAGGAAACACACACACACACACACACACACACACACACACACACACAACAATATGCAGCCTATTCATGCCAACAGATGACAGAGTGCATTGAGAAAATGCCAAAATGCTGACTACTGAGGGAGAGAGAGAGCAACGGCTGAAAAATCTCCTATGTCAGACTGCAGAGCTGGCAGAAAAGAAAAGCATTGTTGAGGACACACACACACACACCTAGGCAGCCTGTGTGGTGCAAAAATTGGAGCAAGGCGGCAGTGCATAACACACACACACACACATATATGAACGCACACATCCAGCCTTTGAGGCACTGTGGCGAGACGGGAGCACAGACGAGCTGTCAGAGAGAGGGAAGAGAAAGTGAACAAAAAGGAACAAAGAGAAAGAAAACAGAGGTGGAGATAGATGGAGAGGGATAAAAGAAGGAGACGGATACACAGAGAAAAACAGGCTTTGCATCTCCTGGCAGTGACCTCCTGTTATCTCCCTCTGTATGCACCAACCCCTCCCATTCTACTCCCACCATCTACATTTTTTACCCGCTCAACTTCTTCTCCTGTGTCTCCCACCTTTTCAGGTGTTTTCAGTAACACCTCACTGTTCATTAGCCAGCATCATGGTATTATCCTGGCTTGTCACCCTCACCTCTCTCTGCTTCTCTTGCTCTGGATAGCGGTAGAAAGAATGAGATACAAGCCGCTGAATTGTTTTTCTCTGCATGGTGGCTAGGTTTAGTTTCACGGCCAGGGTGAGGGAAGTCTGGACCAAAGTTGCTGCTCCTTTCCAGGAGGCTGGAAGTTTTCTGGGCACTGGGAGGAGACTCCAAGGCAGACCCAGAACTCACTGGAGGTATTACGTATCTCATCTGGTGCCGGACCGCCTTGGGATCTCCCAGGAGGAACTGGAAAACTTTGCTGCAGAAAGGCACTTATGGAACGTCCTGATTAAGGGGCAATGCATGCTTTCCGCAGACAAGGGCAGACATGACATGAATTTTGTCATCCACCTAAATTTGCGAGGGTCTGTGCAGACTACAAGTGTACCGACTGCACATGTGCCAGGAAAATGAATGGTGCTTAAAACAAATGTTGCGACGGTGCAAGGTGATTCGCCATCATCCACACTTTTCACAATTCATCATGAACAGAGTAGTTCTAGACTTTGGAGGAGCTTTGACTTGACATCAACAGAGCGCAAACACAATGGGAAGTTCTAAATTCTTCAGATATCCTGTGCCAAGTCCATCCATAGGCAAACCTTAAGAATAATCCCATAAACACGGTGTCAGTTCAATCTGAAACCAGCTTCTATATCCCCGTTTGTTTTTCTGGGTTCCATATGAGGGGCGAAGCAACCATCCATGAGGCAGATCAATGCATACCTTTTGTAGTGTGAATGGAGCCAAATGTGAAAGCATGAATTAGTCCTTATGGGTGGGAATCAAACCAGGGACTCTACTCAGGGCATCTGCGTCCATGTGGTGCGTGTCCAAACACGCGGTTGTCCGGGTGCCTCTTCTGGTGATTAGGTAAAATTAACCAAGCTTGAACTTGTTGGAAAAGAATTTTGGCAAGCTCAAGCAAATCCATTTGAAGACCTATTAAGTGTAACATTTCAGAAATTAGATGTTTAAAAATGACAAGACTGATGCTGTATTATTTGTTGGCCTGTCTACCGGCATTATCTCATTCAAACGCAGAGAGATATGCAATGTAGCGTTGCATTTCATTTTGCTGTCGTATTTCCTTTACCCTCTGTAGCCTGGGAAACAGGTCAAACACCAGATGATACATCATAGAGCAAAAACAGGACTCCAGAGTAACTTTTTTACTGGTAGCACTACTTTCTCAGATGATTGTATCAGCAGATGATTGGTGTTGACTAGCACGACTGCAACCACATGAAATTTGAACTGAGACACTCAAAAATGGTTGCATTAGTGGCCATTTTGGTTGCAATCTAAAGCCCTGGGAAAGAAATGTGGAAGAAGCAGGCGAACTAACAAGCCTCTTCAGGGATCACGATTATTGCGCTGACAAATGCGGTTAGTTACAGTAGCTGTATGGGTTGTCAGCTCATCTAAAGATAAGCTAGCAGTTTGCTGCAGGTCTGATGCTGCAGGTATGTAATGAACTCAGAGGAAAAACGCCTACAAACAGCTGGAAGCAACAAATTAAGCTGCTCCTGTTAACGTTCTGCGTGCGCCCCCACAAACAAAAGGCACAGACTATGTCTAAGTTAACAAGACAAAAACTTTTATACAGTGCCTTGTCTGCCTCGTCAGACAGATTTTTATCAGCAATTGTGGTGAAGAACCCTGTGATCCCACACTACTTCGCAGTCATAAAAAGTATGTCTTTTATTATTGTTGTGAGAGATGCCAGCAGCAGGAATTGCCTGCTGTGCATTTAAATTATTTAATTCACACAGGAAATTTGGCTGCCTCTGTTTCTTTTCGGCACTTTCACCTTTATTGATTGAAACATAGGTTTAGAGAAAAAGAGAGAGGGAGGGATGACATGAAACAAAGGTTCCCAGCCTGAATCGAACAGAAGACAGAGGAGGGCGTAAGAAGCAGTAAGACAATGAGAAAGCTGGAAGGGAAAGAGGAGAGAGAGCAGAGAGGCTTTGAAGGAAGGAGTATAAAACACACACACACACATGCATAGAGCATGTTTCAGTACTGTACAGGTGAAGCAAGGAAACACCTGAAGGAACATAAAAGATTCATGCACACACAAAACATTCTCAGGGCACTCGGGGCATTGTTACTGTCCGTTTTCTCTTTCATATGCTGCTGTGTGCAGGCGCAGCCCACTTTATGTTGTGTGTGTGTGGATTAGAGGGAAGAAAGAATCTACAGAGTCATGGTAATATCCATTCAGGAAGGTGTCGGCCTTCAGGGGGACGTGTTGACACACGCCCACGTAACCTTGGCAACCGGCAATCGCTGCGGGTGCAGATGAGGCGAGCAATTATCCAGTTAGAGCCCTCCCCTGAATCATCAAATACAGGCACATAAAGTTGCACAAACACGCACAAAAAGACACACACACACACATCTGGTCACATGACAAGCAGAAACTTAGGAGACGCTCTGTACTAGAGACACACACAGCTGGCAAATCCTGGCATCATGCTCTCTCCTCTGTTTCAACATCTCTCCTCTTCTTTTTACCCTCCTAGTGTCGTATTTTTCGACCCTCCATTTTAACGTGCTGATTCGTTCTTATCTTCCCAACTTCCCCCTTTTTCCTCTCCGTTCCCTCACCCATCCATCCCTCTCTTCCTTCCCCTCTTTCGCTCAGTGTGAGTGCTAGCTAGGACCCAGCGGGCTTTCTAAGAGGGGCATGACACACCACAGCAGCGAGCACGCACACACACACATACACACACACAGCTGTGATATGAGGCAGACAGAGGGAGACAGAAAAACAGAAAAAATGCATGCTGTGCAAACACACACACACACACACAGAGGCAGGCAGGTCATGCAGAGAGAGTCTCAGCTACTGCTGCTGAGGAGAAAGCCTGTGGCATATAGACCTGCCTCTCTCTGTTTTTATGTCCTCCTTTCCACAGTATTTATTTCCGTCTCTTTTCCTTCATCATTCTTTCTCTTACCTTCCTCGTCTGTGATCATCCTGCTGCATGGATACAAAACAGCAAATCAGCTGACAAAGAGCGACAGACAAAAGACCCTTCTGGTAATAAAAAGTTTGCTAATAACTTGCTACAAAACACAATCTGGCTGGCAGTTTTAGGGCCACATCGGCTGCGTTTTAATTTCTGTTTTGAACCCTACAAACATAAATTCCTGAAGGCGGCTGCTTACAGGGAGAACATCCATGTACAATTTGGTTTAACAGAGCATTTGTGTGAGGCAAAACACATTATGGTTTACGATCAAATTAGTTTTTGTCTGCATCCCCTCCCCTGTTAAATCCCAGGAGGTGTGTCCAGCAGAGGCCTGGCCATAATTTAGCCACATTTAGCTGGGAGCTGGCGTTAATCTCCCACCCTGTTTATAACTCAAGGTGTTTGCACCATCATTATAAGGCTTGGTATTCATGTCAGGATCGCTATTTTGAAAATGCATGACACACTCTGCGCCCGAATACCAAGGACGTAGGTGTTGGCAGCCACAGGGGACAGTGCAGTTAACTGCTTTGTCTTTGCCCTTGATGAAGTTACAGAATATAAGTTAAAAGCACAGAGGGACACTTTGGACGCTTTGCATCAATGAACACGGCTTCTGTGTGTGCAATAATACGTTTTAAACTGTTAAAATCAATGTTTACATCAAATATTATTGTATTATGTATACTGGATTTAGCTACTTGTCAAGGATGATATGCTAATATTATACTGTTCACAAATAGCTTTGCCTAATGTGACCCAGGAGTCTATAAATAGACCTGATATGTTCTGATTAAATTAAAAATAGCTTAAATTGATTAAAAGGGTGTACAGGCTTTGTAGGCAAATAGATTGTGAGCTCTCCACTTAAATGCCTTCAGTGTCATGTAAAGAAACACATAAGTAGAGCTAAATGAGACATTACAAACATTGATTGGTTTCATTATGGTATACTAGCAATTGAAAATACAGTAATTCTGCCTGCAGGTGCTGCTTAAAGCAAAAACAGGTAAAGATAAATAAAGACCCAAACAGTAAAAATGACATTGTTCTATTCCAGTGTAGCAAATGACGCGTTTATTTTGCATCGAAGCTTCATCAAGTCAGTCCCTGTATAATTTCTGTGATTGTGGAAAGATTTAGAAAGTTGTGATCATGACTAAGCAAAAACTTTTGGGACAAGTCCTCTTCAGTAAACCCGAGGAGTAGACCTCTTCTGGTTTACTTTCAGTCTGGAGTATTTGTTTCTTTCTCATTATTATCATTAGCACACCTGCCTTGTGCAAATGTGAAAAATACATGCTTCTTTCAGTGCAGTGTATTACAAATTGATCACTTCATGCCGGGCATGAGAAATTATTAAAGGTCCCACATTGTGCCCCTTTCAGCTAATTAATGAAACTTTCACATTTTGCCAGAATGTGTCTTTCCATTTTTCAGCTGTTAGGGTAAATTACATTTAACCTTTTATTTTTAACTTTTACCTTTTAACACATACGCTCAGGGGACACTGACACTGAAAAGAACACCACATTCACATATGTTTTAAGTACTGAATGTTTGTTTGCTCCTAGTTTGGATAACAACCTGCTTGTACCCAAAACATGAGCACCAAATCTCTGCGAACTCATTCTCCTAGGTCACGGTGTACCTGATAGCTCTGGAACAGATAACTACAACTAGGACTTGAGGCGTCAGAGCTGTCTTCTAAGAGTCACCTTTACATGACATCACAGGGATTAAGAAACACACAGGGTGGGGGGACAACTTCCTTCTACAGGTGCGTTGTTTGGTGATTGGTCGGGAGAAGACTCCGAAGAATCGGATGGGCTGTTTCAGGAAGGGTGGAAGCCTTAAGCAACCTCCCTTTCCATCTTTACTATAAAAGTTGTAATCATATTTCTATCATGGTCTTTTCTGCGTGGGTTGTGCCGTACAGAAAAGAACCTTGTACAAGCTTTTGAGACTCCAATATTCAGATTAAATCAACTAAAAAGAGAGAAGCTGTTTGTCTTCTATCCCAAATAAACCAACACACATCTCTACACAGCTCTGCAAAAATGATTAATTTCACATTTCAGTCATATTCTAAAAGGGATGTTTCAGTGTCTGTAGCTTTAAATGCAGTCGAGCAACTGTTGTCCACGCCCCCTTCAGGAAGAAGACTCTCTCTCCATCAGTGATTTATAGTGTGTAACCAAACAGCTGACCACATGACAGCCAACACAAACGTGAATGAAACCAGTGCTCTCTGTCTCTTGTAACTTTCTCTCGGAGTGAACATTTTACATGGACATATCCCCAAATTCATAGTGGAGTGGCTGTTTTTACCTCATGTGTTTGGTGAGACTGTCAGGCGACGTTATGGTTATGAAATCAGTTTTTTAGCAGTGCAGAGCAACAGATTGGAAATGACTCTGAAGTGACTGCTGGCTAACATGTAGTCTTAATAGGCTGCATTTAAGTCACAATCTTGTACTCGTGTTGTAAAAAAAATAGAAACAGGAAAATACGTAAATGAGAACAGCTCTTTTGGGAATTTGACTGCATTAAAATACAGCATATGAGCACAGAGAGAAAGAGAGAAACAAACAGATGTAAACAGCAGCTGAAGTTGAAGCACAACAGGTGGCATGAAAACTCAGTGACCCACCCAGTCCTTCATTATTGGCTTTATATCAATCTTAAAGTTTCCAGCATCTGTAACTGTCCCTAAGCATTACAATTTCTGTAGGGCTCTAAACTGTGGGCATACAATCAAATCAAAAAGTAGCATTAGCCACATTAGCTACACAACACGCTAACACTAGGGATTTTCCTATTGTTGTAGTGACACTGGCATCAATAATGAAAGTAATCCCCTTGGGGTTTAGTACCTCAGATGCTGGGAGAGCATGAAGACACTTGTGTTACAAAGTTAGCAGAAGCAGCTATAGAAAGTAAACAAACCTGGCACACTGTGGGCAGCAGTTTGAGCATAGTAGCTCAGTAAAACTCTTACTGGCTTGTAAAACTGGGATACTATCTAGCTGTGGTAAACATCTTCATATCTCAACTGCTTTTATTTTACACCTCCGAGTTTAGAACAACTACAAAGCGCAATAAAAATGGCTGTTCACCATATGGGCCCTTTAAAGGGATCAACAACCCTCTCAGTAAACATAAATGCTTCGTATTAGAACAGACCTGAACATCCTTCAAGGGGAAAGAGAACAGAGCGGAGGATGAGAGGGAGACGTGGAGGAGAGGAGAGTTGCTGTCAGTTGTGCATGGCTGCCTTTTTCCGTGTAAAACTGCCTGTTTCTGCAGCTCCTCTGCCTCTCCGTTATCCTCACCTGATCACTGTTGCCTCTCTGCTATCGCGCTCTCTTTGCCGCTATGTTTCTCATCAGCTCTTCCTCTCTCTGAGCCACTCTGCCACACTCCACAGGCTTCAGCAAACGGCTCCCCTGTCATATTATCTCCCCCTCTCTCGCATTCACATAAAGAAGGCAACAAACAGCCGAGAAGGCGAGCATTTAAAAAATATAGTGTTTACATGAAAGCCACTATATGCACAGTATGCTTCAGTGTATGAGCAGAAACGCAAACCAAGGAGACTATGGGGGTGAAAGAGGGAAAGAGAGAAGTTCAAGATTGCAGGGAACAAAAAAGATTCTACCTATGCTGTTTGCATTTGATCATTGTTACGGTTTGATACATTAAATAAGAAATATTAGGAAACATCTATATATAGCTATCTATTACTGACTGATACATTCTCAGCTCCATCAGCTGAGACCAAAATATGCCTTTGATTATTCAAGTATCAAAACATAAGCAATGCCAGATGTGAGACAACAGCTTCAAAGTGATTAGTTTGGTTCTTTATGGGACACATGAGAGGAATAAAGTGTTTGACTCATTTTCTTTTTTACAGTTTTTTATCACCACAGCAATCTAAGTCCCCCGCCCCACTAAAATGCATAGACCTTATTTGTGTGTATGCTATACAAACTAGTTGCTTAACTGTTGTTGTGTGTGAGTGTGTGTGTGTCTGTGTGTGTGGAGGGAATGTCACACACACATTGACGCCAGCTGTGATCTGGTCTTGAGGCTTCTGCCAAATACCAAGCCAATAAAGCGTGTTGAAATTAATTAAAAGAGATTTTTACTCATTGGTTGTAGACATTGTTTCCGACATTGTCAGAATATAATATGAGCTGGTGTTTTTGTTTCAGGGCAGATTTTCAGCCACAGCAAATCCTCTCAATAGCTGACTAATGAAATATTGACTGATGGCATCTGTAAATGTAAATCTAATATTGGGTTTCGCAATAAACAGAGGCGCCTCAGAGGGGGAACAAGGCCACCCCTGAAATCTCACTGGCCACCCCAGATCTGAGAGGTCAAGTTCAGTGAATGAAACTGTGGCATCTGAGTGCAAGTGAAAGCAGCATTGGTGAGTCTAGTGTCTATACATGTAACAGCAGAAAGTCAGCAGTACAGCTGTAAATAAACATCACAGAGACCACAAAAGAGAGTTTGTGACAGAAGTGTACACTAACTTCAAAACCTTAACAGGAGCAGAAGTTGAGTTTGTTGCTTCCAGCTGTTTGTAGGACTTTTTCCTCTAAGATTATTAAATACCTGCATCATCCGACAGCAACAGGATCCATGTGAGCAGCTCCAAAGCAGGAGAGGTGCTAACATCCACACACAACACAGCAGTAATTTCTATAATTACCAATAATTATACTCATAATTCTAATTTATAAATTATCCTGACATGCTTTTCTTCACCTCAGGCAGGAGAGCTGTCACACACAGGGTCACAGTTTATCACAGTTTTATCATTAGTTACACAGTTGAATCCTCTGTAATCTTAGCTGGGTGCTTATTTTACTGTGAAAGTCTGATCCTAAATCAAAATATTTTTCTGCCACATCAAGCTTTTTAATTAGGGAGATGTTACAGTGACATTGTTATGCAGATGCATTACAGAATGTGACCTCGTGAATCATTAAAACCAAAAACATGGCAACAGGTAGCAGAGTATCAATAAAAATACATTTTGTTGTACCATATATTGTATGTATTGCTCTGTTTTGATAAATTATCATCACATGTGGTCATAAGTTTCAGTATTGAAATCATAAAGTTTAATGATTCAAACTTTATGATTTGCACCTCATCTCTAACAGCAACAGCACATTGGTGCAATGTAAATATGTATATAACATATAGGTGTACACACACACACGCACACACACATGAATGTTTTGCCTACAGGTGAACTTTCTTCCCTTTAAATACTAAACAGCATCTATTTTTCTGGACTCTTTGAACAATGGTCACCATAAAATGTTAACCGTACCTTTATTGTTTTATGTACATCAGGTAATCAGTAACATTACCTATAAAAACATTAAAAAATCTCATACTGACTTAATTTTCCACTACCCCCTATGTTACAAAACATTACAGAAGTCCTAAAATTCAGTTTTGGCTTTTGTGTGCCATTCCAAAGCTTGTCAGTGGCCTCATCTTGTCACCCCTGTGAAACATTTTTGGAGGCGTCCCTGGTAATAAAGTAAGTGAGAAGATTAGCACGTGTCTGCAGCAGAGGAGGCTGCATGCAGCTCTTAGAAACCTAGTTAAACTGCAGGAGAGAAAGTACTATTTTGGGTGGAATAAACCTTTAAAATTATAACTTTGCTGGTTAAAAAGTTTGGTAAACCAGGTAAAGATGCCCCCTGTTAAAAACAATGTCCATTCTTTTTTGTCTTAAATATATTTTGGAAAATCAATACAATATACACAAGAAGGATGCTTAAGTAAACAAACTGAGAGGGTAATTAAATCATGACAGACTGCCGTTTTGGTATTACAAAACTACAGCTCACAAGTCACTCTGAGCAATGCAAGCCTGTTACTTATGCATATGATTAACTATACTCTCAAAAATGTGATGTTGCTCTGACTTTAACAGCAGCACGAATATCAGATAACACATAAAAATCTAATAATAAAAAATCTAATATATTTATTTACAACTGAAGGGCCTATAGGACAAAAGATATTACTTTACTTTATTAATATTTTTAAAAAATAATAATAAACACATATATAAATAACAATAATTATTATATTTAAAATGACAACATAAAAATAATGTAAAATCTACAGGGATATTTAGCCTATAGTAGGTAGTGATACAGTAAACTAATATAAGACGGCATTATTGATTTAATTAGTCACCTGGTTAGACTTTTTTTTTTAGCGCTGGGTACTTATTGTGTTCCTGTATTAGATGATAGCATAAATAGTTTATCACAATGATCTCAGTGACATTCATTGGGGGCATCTACCCTCAAAAGTCCTACTCTTACATTTTGACATATAAAAAAAAAACAAGTTTTAGTTAGAACCCTCCATGTGACTTACATGTTAACAGAACAGTTTGTATGTGTATTCTTATATTTTAAAAAAAACAACCCAGAAGCTTATTTTGTACTGTCAAAATGTGACATCAAGTTGACTCAAAACCTAATCTTTTGATTTTTTTCTCACCAGTAAAACTATTTCTATGCTGCTTTAAGATTAGCAGGGCTTATATGATTCAAGAAAAGCCTTTACTATTTGGGAAGAATAAAGCTTTTGGCAGAAAGTACTATTTTTGGGTGGAATGTGGGTGCACTTTCGTTATCATCCAGTTCAATAGGTAGGAATGTCATGAAAAAGAAAAAAACAAGGGTCCTAGAAGTGGGGTCCTGAAACTGCAGCCACATAACACTGACTAAGAAACAAACTAAAGCGATGTTGTTTACATGAGACAAAGAGCGCTGTATGCTGTTGTGTGGAAGCGCTCTCCTTGCATTTCCACAACAACGATAACAACAAGAAAAATGCAATAAAAAACACACTAAACGCTTGTGCCAAGTAAAGTGCGCTGAGGAGCTTCTCCGGCTGGCTGGCCTGGGTTTGCTGTGTGGTCCGCTCAAAGGGTTAAAGCCCAAAGTGAACTGAATTGTAAGAAGTTGGTTTCCAAGGGAAACTGTTCGCACCGTTCCAGCTGAGGCGGGACGAACCAACTGCGTGACACGGAGGGGGTAGGGGTGGGTCGAAAGAATAGTGATTTAATTTTGCACTGCGTTGCTTGCGAAATAATTACACACACATTTCCGCGTTGGGGCGTCGTGTTGAGACACTCATATTAACGCTGCTTGTCGCTAAATCAGTTTTCAACACGCGGGGTTGGTGTTATTACTTCCCGCCACCCCTCCGGTACAGGCACAGTGCCGGGGTCCCTGCCAACTCGGTTTGAAAAGAGCAGACAAAGGCTTTGAGCCCAGGACGCCCCTCTCTCTCTCTCACTCTGCCTACAAAGCCAATCTTGCTCTATCTTCGCTGCTTTTTCTACCATGGAGCTGCTGTTCGAGAGGCGGCGTTAGCAGGCTCAGTTTTTACTTTCTAAATCCTGAAATGTACGACCGTCTGGATCCCCGCTCGGCCGAGAGAGGAAGGCTTTTTGTAGGTATAATACAAGGAAGCGTCGTCTGAGAGAGGGAGAGAGAGGGGGAAGGATTGACGCTTTTTCCTCCTCTCCTCCTCCTTCTTCCTTTTCGCCCCCTCTCCTCCTCTTTTTGGCGGAGAGAGGGGCTGAGGCAGGAATAAACGCTTTTTTGTTTTTTTCTTCTTCTTCCTTTTTCTTTTTTAATACATTTGAATCCTACTGCGCAACCAGACCGGATCACGTGGCATTGGAGAGAGTTGGATCGATTTTGCACAGTTCAGTGTGAGAAAAAAAGAGAGAGAAACACACAACTCCTATTTCTTTTTCACTTCTGTGGATAACTGGGACTGTTGATACTTTGGCATAATTGCCAGAGAAGGAGTTGTTTGAGTGGGCTCCTTTTTTCAGCCTTGGAGGTGTGGAGTATTAATTCTTATATGCCTGGGTTTTGAAAAACAATGGAGACGCACATTTCGTGCCTCTTCCCGGAAATTTTGGCCATGATATTCAGCTATCTGGACGTGAGGGACAAAGGCAGGGTAGCCCAAGTGTGTATCGCTTGGAGGGACGCATCCTACCACAAGTCAGTGTGGAGGGGGGTGGAGGCCAAGCTGCACCTCCGCCGGGCAAATCCTTCCCTGTTCCCCAGCCTCCAGGCCAGGGGCATCCGGAGGGTCCAGATCCTGTCTCTGCGCCGCAGCCTGAGCTATGTCATCCAGGGAATGCCTAACATCGAGTCCCTCAACCTGTCCGGCTGCTACAACCTCACAGATAATGGGCTGGGCCATGCATTTGTGCAGGAGATCCCATCACTTAGGGTTTTGAACCTGAGTCTGTGCAAGCAGATCACAGACTCCAGCCTAGGCAGGATCGCCCAGTACCTGAAGAACCTGGAGGTGCTGGAGCTTGGTGGCTGCAGCAACATCACCAACACTGGGCTTCTGTTGATAGCCTGGGGCCTCCACAGGCTCAAGAGCCTCAATCTGAGGTCCTGCAGGCATGTCTCAGATGTGGGGATTGGACATTTGGCGGGGATGACCCGCAGCGCAGCAGAGGGCTGCTTGAACCTAGAATACCTGACTCTCCAAGACTGTCAGAAACTGACGGACCTGTCACTCAAACACATTTCCAAGGGGCTGACCAAGCTGCGGGTGCTGAACCTGAGCTTCTGTGGGGGGATCTCGGACGCTGGGATGATCCACCTCTCCCACATGACCTCTCTGTGGAGCCTCAACCTGCGCTCCTGTGACAACATCAGCGACACGGGGACCATGCACCTTGCCATGGGCACCCTGAGGCTCTCTGGGCTCGACGTGTCCTTCTGTGACAAGATTGGGGACCAGACCCTGGCGTACATCGCTCAGGGGCTGTACCAGCTCAAGTCGCTGTCGCTTTGCTCATGCCACATCTCCGACGACGGGATCAACCGGATGGTGAGGCAGATGCACGAGCTGAGGACCCTGAACATTGGACAGTGTGTGCGCATCACGGACAAAGGGCTGGAGCTCATAGCAGACCACCTGACCCAGCTGGCGGGCATCGACCTGTATGGATGTACCAAGATCACCAAGAGGGGACTGGAGAGGATCACACAGCTCCCCTGCCTTAAAGTGTTGAACCTGGGACTCTGGCAGATGACAGAGAGTGAGAAAGTGAGGTGATTGGAAATGTTTGGAGGTTTGTGTGTGTGTGTGTGTGTCCGTTTTCTTTTTGGATGAGGAACATGAGGAGGGGGGGAGGAGGAGGTGAATGGGCGGGGAAATTTCTTTTCTTATTTAAAAAGAGAGAAATCCTCCTTTTTTCCTCCTCCTGTGTAAGGTGTGCTTCTCCCATGTGACCAGAATCTTATGTTCATTTTCCATTTTGTTTCTGTTGGCCTTGCAGGATTTAAAATTAGTGTTTGATATGACTTAATATTCTGCCTGGTAGAAAGCAATTAAAACTTACTTTTGTTACGAGCTCATGAAAAAAATCCCTGTTAACAGATCTCATATTGAGTTTTAATATGTCATAAAAAAAATCACTCGGACTGGAGTAACTTCCAAAATCCGCTTGTTTTCTCTTGACAGAATAATCACTTCCTGACACTTGCTCACAGTAAATTCTGGAAGTGTATCCATCCCTTTTTATTTCCAAAAAGCTAAGAGAGGTTTTAAAAACTTGAGACATTTATTTTTGCAGTGAGTCTGGATTTGAGACATTTAATCTCTGCTACAGCCATCACGCCTAAAAAACATTTGGCTACCTCGTATGTGGTTATTTTCAAAGGGTGTATACTGTTAAAAAAGAAAGAGAAGGAAAGCGAGAGAGACTGGGAGAAAATGTGCCTAAAGGGACTGTGTCTGCCCCCTCCCCCATATCTCTCCCCCATCCCTCCCTCCCTTCCTCCCCTCTTCCATGAGCAGAGAAAGGAGACCAGGACACAATCTAACTACCTTTGTTAATTTACCCCCGTAAACAGCAACAATTTCCCAGAGAGAGAGAGAGAAAGGGAAAGCGAGCTGTAAAAAAACTGCAAGAGGACGCCGCTTTATGCAAAATACATGTGCAAGAGCTTTTTTATTGTTTGTTTCCTTCGTTTTTTTAGGGATAAAGTCCAACTTTAACACCCTGTTTTTCAAGCTTTGACCAATATAAAGGAACCCAAGCAGAAATACCTACAGTGATTCTATAATGATAAAGCAAACGTGGGAAAAGAGAATAAACACAACGTATGTCCTTATAGGATTATTAGGTATTTTTTTTGTCGGGGGAAGCAGGTGGAGATTAATGTCGGTGCATGTTGCTCAGAGCGTCGTACTTCAAATTGAAGTGATTTCTATATCTTAGCCTTTTATCGATCGAATCAGGGTTTTGTCTCACGGTTTTTATTTTCCCACGTTAATACCAACACATTCATATTCATGTGGCTCTCACCGGTGTGGAGTATAGAGAGAGAGAGAGAGGAGGGCAGGGATGTCTTTTTTTCCTCCTCTTTTTTTTCTCCATCTTCTCTCTGAATAAAAATACCCCGAATCCATTTTGAGACATGCTTAGAATAAGGAGCAATCGATTATTTTTCTTTCTCTCTCCTCCGTCTCGGGTTACAAGCGGTATGCGTCTCTTTTCTCGCCCTCTCTCTCCCCACCTCTCTCTCTTTCTTACACACACACACACACACACACGCATTTAGGCTGTACACACATGCACATGCGTGTGCACGCCGATGCCGGCGTGTGCGCAGTTTTTAATGTAATGCAATGACCTGCTAGAAAAATTAATATACGGATGTGCGTCCTGCTGACAAAGCTGTGTGTGTTTGAAAATAAAAAAGATGTACTGTATATTATGTGTTTGTAAAGAGAAAAAAATGCAGAATCCCAAAATTAAATTGTTTTATATTCTTACGGTTAAAACAATTAAAGATATTTATATAATGAATGAAAAGAGAGCTGTGTGGATTACTTCTGTGTAGGTGCACCTCATTGTTGTCACCATGCTGTTTGTTTTTAACAGGAAAGATATCCACAGTTTAATATTGTTTCCCACAAGACAGAGCTGCTATGGTTGTACAATTAATACATTGCTCCTAATAACCACCCACGCACTTCTGAGTATTGTTCCAGATCAGGCCAGTCTTTCTTCTGAAAAAAGGCTGGAAAAAAGCATAAAAAAATCTCTTGTGTTGTTTTATTATTTATGAGGAGATTCAAAATGGATGCTTGCCG
The DNA here is from genome assembly GCA_024666655.1 of Dascyllus trimaculatus. Lineage (NCBI taxonomy): Eukaryota > Metazoa > Chordata > Actinopteri > Pomacentridae > Dascyllus > Dascyllus trimaculatus. The sequence continues at coordinate 13,723,758 of CM045465.1, forward strand.
TCTTGATTTGGCTGCAGTGCCTGTGTAATTAATTATCACCAAGGCGTTTATTACAGGAAACTGTTCTACCCTGCTGATTTTTTTAATCATCAACGTCTGCAAAAGCAACCGAAAGGTGTTTCGCTCAACTGGGAGGGAAGTTGAGTTTCAAGATTTTTAAGTCTCGAGGTCTCAGAACACAGTGAAGGAGGAGGGATTTCATGGCTTTAGGTGGAAGGATTTCGGTGTTAGTTTTGGTTATTTTTGCAGTGTTTTATTTCACATGTGGCAGAGCTGCGCCTGTGTGGCTGCATGTGCAGGGTAATGAGATCTAAAAGTTGGTTAGAGCAGATTTCCCTCTTTCTGCTTTCCATCAGGGACGTGTCCTGTGTGTGAAGTGACACACACACACACACACACACACACAGAAGCACACACACATTCATACAGAGGGTTGCCAGGCCAGTCAGTAGCCATTGTCTGTCTTTAGAAGTTAGGAAGGCAGGTTTTGGTGAGGTTTTTTTTTCTTCTCTTCCTCTCTGTCTCCTCCTCTTGTTCAGTCACGCATACCAGATCCTAGACCAGGCAAGAGACCCCCCTCCCTCCTCTCCTAGCTCCCCCCGACCACCACACACACACAAACACACACTTCTTTTTAGCATTCCACACCATCATTCAAAGCATTTAAGCATTCTCCCTCTCCTGACTCTCTGTCCATGGGGATTTGGGGATAAAGGCCAGCAGAGGGATTGTTGACCACAGGGACAGAGACAGAAAGAAAGACACACACACACACACACACATATACACACAGAATGTCACTGTTTGCTGTTTCTTAAGTTTGCTTTAGCTGGCCTTTGGTCTTGTGCAATAGCACTGCAACGAGAGCACACTGAGATGTGAAAGATTTGTCTGTGACATTTTGTGCCGCTTTGTCCCAGAAACATCTCAAATCAGCTCAACAGAGACAGTAAAGAGGCCTGTAAGCTACAGTTTACTGCATATTTCGCCTGTTTTGTTGTAGAAAATGCGCAAGTTACTTTGGTGGAGTCGTGCATGCTGCAGCGAGGCAACAAAGAAATGGAAGAAAAGAGATTGTAATACTGATAAATGACTTACAAAATAGAGGAATTGTTTCTTTATCATGTGACATTTTCGCCGTGAAGACCTTTCCAGAACACATTCAGGAGACAAGGTCATATCGTGCGCTTCAACAGAAAGGTCTGCAGGCTGAAATGTAGCCTGACAAAGATACAATCAGCTGTATTCAAATGATAATGTGATACCTTATTAATCCCCATAGGGAAAATCTCTTTTTTGTCTCACTGCCCTCCACTGGGAGGTCAGAGGTCAGGCTCTGCTCCAGAGCTCCACTGCTGGAGCTACTGGGGATCTGGTGTCTTGCTCAAGGACACATCAACAGGGTGCAGGGTTGTCATGTTTTAACATCGGGTCACCTTGCGTCCCAGTGCTCCCTTGCTGTGTTGTTGCAAGTCCTTGGAGGTGGTGCAGGCCACCTGTGAAGCACCAGCTCCAGTTTTAAAATACTGAAAGTCTCTTTTTTTCTGGATGAAACAATTTCCCTGAACAATCTGTGAGCAGAATACAAACTCGCCCATTATTGTATAAGTTGCAGTCTCAATTTGCATTTTGAATAGAGAGAGCCGAGTGTGAATTAAGCTCTGGAGTTTCGCTGCTGGGTGTTCAGCATTATGTAGTTACAGAGCATGATATATCACTCTATTGTACACACTGCAGGTTAACTTCGAATTGTATGAAAAGAAACCAGGTGCTACAAATCCTCTCATGGACAATATGGCGATGTGCAAGAAAATTGTCACTGCGGGTCACCAAAAGCTGTTTGAAAATGGCCAAGGTCCTTTTACACAATGTTTAGCTACTATGAACTGACAAAAACAGAACATGTAAAAAGTTACTCTTGTTAACCCATGTTTGCTGCTTGTTAGCACTGTTACTCTTCTCTTTTGTAATAACTGTGCAAACTTACAGTCACTTAAACCCCACCCCTCTGCACTTGTAGTGTTTGGTTTTTGCATTGTCCATCCATCTCAAAAAATTTAGTTTAAAAAATTGGAACTTTTTTGATAATAGTGCTAGCATACGGTTAGCTTAGCTTAGCACAGAGAGTGAAATAATGGGAAAACAGCACGCCTGGCTATATCCAACTCACTAATTAAAATATTAATGTCTGTTTTATCCATATGAAGATTGAAGTCTCCTCTGGTTGTCTCATAACATCACAGTAATGACACAAAACTCTGGCAAGTGGCTGCAACTGGCCAAGAATTGTAAAGCACAACGCTACTTGATGATGATATGTATAATATCTACCTTTCCACAGAGCTAGCCTATGTGTTTTCTTTTGGTCTTTTTGCTAAGCTAAGCTAACTGTCTCCAGCTTTAGACTAAGCAAACTGATATGGATCCATCAATTATCCAACTGCAGACCAGCAAATGAACTGAAATATTCTGACATGATTAATTCAAATTAGCTTGATTCATGTGGAGCCAATTCACAGCATCTATCATCAGAAGATCTTAAAATATTATATTATAGACAGAAAACCCAGAAATCCAAGAAATTCTTTTGAACAAGTTCTTTGCAAAAACAAAACAAACTTCGACAGTACCAGGCACAGGCAGAGCAGCCATCTGCCTCAACCAGTCGGGGGGAGGTTAAAGGGTAGAGAACAGAAAAGCGCATAGAAAACAGACAAAACATAAGAGAACAATAGGCTCTGGTGAGGTCAGCGAAGCCAATATCCACAATTATCACAAAGATACGACTTTACAATGAGCCTGAAAGCTGCTGCTGTGCTTTTTCGTCATAGCTCCGCTTCCCTGCGTCGGCCACATCTGGTAGAGCGCAGCACTACCGCTGCCAGGCCTCATTTTGCCATGTACCTCAAAGGTTCAGCGTTGCAGCCAAGCACAGATTCTGTGCACTCATTGCACTGTAGGTAGCTGGGATCAAAGCGTGCACTAAATGGTTTCATCAAGAACCCTGTATCTTCCCTCAGTGAGATTTTTTTCCCTCTTCAAACTCACAGCTCCTGCTCATCTGCGTGATTGACAGCTCCTAAACAAGTTAATTCAAAAACGACATACAGGCGAACCTAAATTAGACAAAGGCCCACATTTCTGCCACATATAGGTCGCTGACAAAACCATTTCATACGTACAAGTGCTGCTTTTGAACTTTGCTGCGTGTGTGTGAGTGTTTGTGCGCCTGCAAGTTGTAAAAGTTGAACTGTGACTCGTCACGTTGTGCTCTGAACCACATTTCCTGTCAGGCAGAGAGGAACAGTATTATATATGTGTGTGTGAGTTGTGTTTTACTACTATGATTAAAGGAATAGTTCACCATTAAAAGGGGAACTGGGGTGCTTCACAACAAAGCAGCAGGGGTATTAGCGGTGGAGTGTTACTGCCCTCCCCCACATGTCTTCTGTCTTCGGCTGCAGCAACTCCTAGTCTGCCGTGTTGTCTGTCTTTCTGGCCTGTTTTTACATCTCTGCATGTCAGCTTTTGAAACTTACTTTGCCGCCTTTTTTAAACCAATGTTGCACTCTTGTTTTCCTACCTGTTCTCTCCCATCTCCTGCCTCTTTCTTCCTGCACCTTCACCCTTATTTCTCTCTCCATTTTGTGCCCAATCTCCCTCCCCATCTCTCCCCTCTCCTCACCCTTTCTCCTCCCTCCCTCCCTCCCTCCTCTCTGCGGCACCTGGCTGGTGCTGAGGTGTCGCTGAGGTACAGTAGACGGCTCTTTGAAGTCCCAGGGGCCCTCAGGGGTTGTGTATATGTGTGTCTGTGTGTGTCAGGAAACTTTTTTTTATCAGCAGCTCCAGTCAAGAACATTTGGCATTGCTTTTGATTTGGGCATCCCTAATGGTGAAACATCCTGCTTTGCGTAAGTTTAACTGTGTGCTGCCTGTTACCTTTTCCTGCTTTACTGAACCAATTAGTTCTGGTAACTAGTCAAAAGTTTCTTAATGAGTACGTTTTGTTTTCTTCTCTGAATTTTGCCTTTATTGTAATAGGAACATAAGAGTTAACAAGGAGTGTGAGGACAGAATGACTTGCAGTAAAGGTCTGGCAAGATGAAAATCAAACTGGGGACCACATTTGCGTCCACGTGGTACGGCCCAATCCACTCGGTTATTAGGTCGGCCTGCACAGTGGATTTTTATCTTTGCAAAACTAGTTTAACCCTTGAACCCCAAACCTGCCAGCGAGTTTCAAAGGCATGTTATCTTTGAAAAGCTACACCATTAATCAGTACCAGAAACAGTAAAAAAAAAAAAAAAAGAAGAAAAAATTGTGGGACTTTCAACTTTCTGACAGCTCTTGAACTAATTATGCGTGACACACAGTTCAGTTGGAAAAATGCCAAATTTAAACTTAAAATTGTGATATTTCATCGAAAATATGCCAAAAAAAAGCAATTTACACTAGCTAGACACAACTAACAAGCTTTTAGTGGCATCACTGCAACTAACAGTCGCATCACAAAAATTCAGACATTTTTCGGCTGAACTGCAGGCAGTGTATACGCGGAGCTGAATGAAGACAAGTTTAGAAACAAATTAAAAATGTCAGTAGTAAAATATCTATAGAGTTTAAAGTCACTTCTATTTTCCAGTGACAGTAACACTGGTGGAACATGAAAAAATGTTGTAATAAGTAATCAAAGAAATTCAACTTTTGTCTTTTCTTTTTTATAATGTATGGCTTCATAATTTTGGTGTACCGCACTATATACATTTTTGATTTCTCTCGACTTCCAGTCTTGGTTGTGCTGTTTTCATAAAGGTGTAGGACTTTATACTGCAATGAAAAATGAGCCCACGGTGAGCAAAAATGTAACAGCAGCAGGAAAAAAAGGCCCAGAAACCACTAGGGTTTAATTACTCCTATGAGGCCTTTTGGGATATATAACTACATAAACACCGACGTAAACTTTCTGTTCAAACATGACAATAAAAACAGCGTGAGAGGAGTAAAAAAATTAGGAGCAGCAGCTTGGTGTGGTGTTATTGCGACTTACTGGGTTTGGGGCTGGCACAGTCAGAGCAGAGAGGGGGAGGAAAAAGCACCTCTGTCCTGAAGTCTGCTATAGTCAGCAACCAACCTGGAGAGAGGAAAAGAGAGGGGGCGGTGAGTTGGAGAAAGAAAGACAGAAAACTAGGGAACGTGATAAAAAAAAAAAAAACGAGGAGGAAGAAACGGATGAGAGAAGAAGCGAGGCTGGTGAGAAAGAGGAGGAATAGGAGGGAGAGAGGAATCTGTGAGTCACTGTTTAACTGTGGGCTGCAAGAAGTCGGCTAGCCATGTTAAAATACCGTCTGGGCACACACACACACACACACACACACACACACACACACACTCACACTCACACTCGCCAAACTCTTCCAAAACACAAAAAAATCTGCCCAAACTTCAACAATAGTTGGCACATATGCGCGCGCACACACATATTAAAAGCATTAATGCAAAAATCCTGCCACTGCCTCGCTCGTTCTTTGCTGCCCAGCAGACCAGCTAATTATTTTCAGTTGGACGCCGGGCGCACACACACCTCTGCTGCACATTCCTCTGAAAGTAATGAGCTGCTTTTCTACAAAGGTAAGAATTTAGGGGAAGGTCAAAAATAATTCTTTCCATTTCAAAATGTCCAACTTTTTACTGCGAAAGAAGGAACACTGACATCATGTAACCCCCTAGTGATTAACGATTGATGATTTCTCTTTTTAAAAAATGAACTCTGGTAAATGACAATTAGTTCTTTCTCTAGTTAAGCAATACTGAGAAGAGACGGTGCTGTGGTTTCTTGATTGTTCCTCTTAAACCTTCAGTTTATTTGAGTTAGGACGACAAGTAATGTTTAAGTTAATCAGTTGATTACTTTATGATTTATTTCATCAATTATTTCATCTGTGAAATCAAAGAAGATGGTAAAAAAAGACTGATTTTGCAAGAGGTCGCAAAGACAAAGACATCAGTCAATACAAATCTCTATGGTACATCCTCTGGGGACCATGAATGACGACAAAATTTCATGGCATTCCACACCGTAGCTTTTGAGATATTTCAGTCTGGACAAAAATGGGTGCACCGGTAAACAAAGTGACATTTTCTTCCCTAAACCCAAGCAGCTGGTGAGGCTAAAAGTGAGGCTGACATCTACAATACCCTGTTACTGTCTGACAACCAAGAAAAACCCAGACATATTCCATTTACACTGGTATTCAAAGAAAGTGCATCTAACCCTTTTCATGACAGGATGCTCCATAAATGACCAGCATCACAAATACAAATATATAGAAATAGCCTATTTATTAATATAGTTGGTAAGGCAAAGCCAGCTAAGATCTGACGGGTCTTCTGAAAAAAAATTACAAAATCTGCATCCTTAGGCAACAGTTTTGGTAAATACAGCATTTACGGCTGAAACGTCATCAATAGTTGCGTTGGTTTGTCACTAAATGGAAAACAAATGGAAAAGTTCACCAGTTTATGTAGCTTAAAGTAGCAGCTGATGCAATATTACATTATCATCTATCAATCTTATCTGATACAATCTGTAAGAAATATTGCCATATATTTAGATTATTGGGACAACAATTGTCATTTTAAAGGATGATGCATTTTCTTTGAACAACGTGTAATTATGTAAAAAGGGGTCATGGGGTCATTTTACACAGTAAATGACTGAAACTATTAATTACTAATCAAAACTGAATTGTTTCACAGCTACGTTTACAGCGTTTAAACCAAGGAACCCTTCACCCCTGTAGATATTCTGGATGTTCAACTGTTTATTCATTGTCTTGCATGCTGTTATCAGGTCATTTACTGCTGTAGGCCTATTTCTCATTAGACAACCTTTTCATCTGCTATCATTTTAGTCCTGATCCAGATATTGTACACTGGATCAGCATTATCCTGACACATTTTCTGATATATTTTTGTTTTTAGTATGATCCATGCTGGTCATATTCTAATTGTTTTTACATTTTTCACATCTGGCATTAACCATTCTACGCCGAATGCTACCTCCGACAGACTGGATGAGAAAACAACACACTAAATCTTTAATTTGAAACTATAAGACCCCGCTTCATTCACAACCAAACCATGGACGTCGTTGCTGAATCTTTTATAAAAGCCCAGGCAATTACAATAGGAGACTGAGAATTATGCAGCATGTGATGCTGACTTCTGCTCCCCGTTCCTGCTTCATTCGACAGAACCCAGCGGAGGAACGACAGCAGAGAGAGGATGGACAGGGAGAGAGGAAGAGAGAGAGGGGAGAATGACACGAGGCTTCTTTTTAGCTTTCTTTGTCTCCATGTGAAACCACGTGAAGCTCTGACAGAAATGTGACAGATGCCTGCAATGTCAAAAACCAACAGGCTCGCACACATTCTAATTTGTCAGGTGAGACAGTGTTTTGGTAGCGTGGGAGGTGTGCTGCGCTTGTGTGTGCTTGTCTTCCTGTGCACATGCGATTGAAGGTGTGTGTGTGCATAATGCATGTGCGTAGACACTCGGTGTGTGTCTGAGCCTCTCTGCTGGCTTCCTGTCAGTTGAGCTTGTCATTCAAGCATCAATAAAGAGAAACTTTTTCCTCTCTCTTTATTTTGTTTAAAATTTTGTCATGCTCTTCTCAAACAGGAGGGGGGAATGGGCAGAAAGGGAGACAGAAAACTGCAGGAACAGTCGAATGGGGTTTAACACATGTTTGACAGGAAAGACTGTGCACTGAAACAGATTTCACCATGTTAACAACAATAACTTTTTAGGGCTTTTTAGGTAGATGCTAGGAGTATTTCAGGCTAATTCAGGCTTGCCACGTCTGTTTCCGCAAAGGTCTTCAAGGATATTTACCTTTCAGGTATAACGTTTTGACTACCTGCCTAATGTTGTGTTGGTCCCCCTTATGTGTTCAAAAATGCTCTGATCCATTGGACATGGACAAGAGAACCTCTCAGGGTGTCCTATGGGGTCTGGAACCAGGATGTTGACACTGGATCTTTTAGCTACCGGTACTCTGGCTTGTGCAGTGGGGCCTCTGTCAATAAAACTTGTTCCACTGCATCCTGTTGATGCTTGATCAGAATGGGGTGTAGGAAGTTTGGAGGCCAAATCAACATGTTAGGCAATTAGTAAGGTGCATTTTCCTGTGGGGGTAGGCCAGTGACATTTGGGATTTCCATTTGCTTGCTGTGGGACAATGTTTATTTGGGTGTCTAAGTCTCATCAACACGGATGCCAAAATCCAAGTTTTCCACAGGACACTACATAGTACCAATATGATCAATGTTATTTACTTCACTTGTCAGTGGTCATCATGTTTTGGCCGATCGGTATATGTGACATGAATTTCATCTTTCACCCACAAAGGTCTGCGCAGACTGTTTGCATTGCAAGCGCACCAACTGCACACATGCTATTAAAATAAATTATGCTTATACTGAGACTGTGCAAGGGGACTGTTGGTCACCAACACCTTTATAATTCATCATTAAAAGAGTTGCAATTGAAGTAGCAGCTTCCGGAATTTAGAAGTGATTTCATTTGTACATAATTTACATAGTCGGTGCCCAAACACAACAGAAAGCTTTAAATTCTCCAGAAGTCCTGTGCTATGTCTGCTCAGTCTCCTCTGAACTCCTCAGGAATAATTACATCGACATGGTGCTACAGCCCAATCTGTAAGTAGCTGCAACATCCTGTAAAAGTGCAAAGTCACAGGCAGCCTTTCAGAAAGATCCACCAAAGCTCTGTGTGTTTTTTTGTGCTCTAAGCGAGGGGCATGCATACAAACTGTAGTTTAAATAGAACCGCATGTACAATTGCTGTCAGTTTTCAAAGCCTGTATTGGTCTATGCACAGGTACTTAATAAGCATGATAAGCGCAATTGGAAGAGGATAGAAACCTTTGTGTTGGACTAGCTTTTTTTGAATTATGTCTCATTTTGAGAGGATATGTGATGTAGATTCATCATCATCATACCTTAAAATTAGAGCAGAGTTACACTTTGTGCAACTGTAAGTACACACTGGTTCACTAAGGTCCACATGAAACAAAATCTGTCATCTGCTGAAGTCAATGTGCAAGAGCCTGCGTGAACCTCTCTGCACTCTTAGTTTGGACAAAAGCTGAAACGTAAGAACACATGGGTTTACTGGGGTTTGCTGGAACTATTTCTCGCCCGTCTTTGCAGTGTCTTTCTTCCTGTTTACCCACAACAAAGCATGACTAGCTTTCCATTTGCTTTCAGTCTTTATGGTAAGCTAAGCTAACCACTATAGTTTCAAAACACAGCTAGTTAACTGAGGGCAAATTGTTAAACGGGGCTTTCTTAGCAACACATCATGACTGGACTGCAGGTTTCTTAGGAGGCATTGCATGGAGCTTTAAAAATGCTTTGTGGAAACTAGATCAGTCTTATCCAAGGCTCGATGCAGCAGAGCAAAAGTGAGCACATAATCAGAGGATCAATACATCAAGCTTTGTTCTCAGAAAGATAGAAACGAAACTTTATCACGGTTACAGAATCAGCTAAACAAAGAATGCAAGACTCCAATCAGAATCAGTGAAGTATTGTCAAGTAAGACTGTGTGGTAGTGTCTCTAAACTCAGCTTTTCAATTGGATGATTGGAAAAAGGTTAAATTTAATGAAGAATTCAAATATATTTTGAGACTGATTGCAGTAACAGAAGGATGCATGTGAAGAGACGTGCAGAATTGAGGGTGATGATACAGAATCTCAAACCTGCAGTGGAACACAGTCGTGGGAATATTCAGGTATTTAGCTACTTTGGAAGTGGCATCAAGTTCACCATTCTCAAGGAGAAGCAGCACTTCATTCTTCAGAGACATGTTGCACCCTCTGGTTTGCATTTTGATGGAGAATGATTAATCCTACAGCTGGATTATGACCCCAAACATACCTCAAAGCTTTGACTTAAAGACTAAGACTCTCATGGACCTTCCTCCACAGTAACCAACCTTGTAGATCATTTATTGGACACTTGGAGACTGAGAAGGCCAAACATTCCTGACATCACATTAAACTCTTTGGAACATTGTCAGATCACGCTGGGGTAACAGGAGTATTTACGTTTTGAACAAACTTGTGGAATTCATATCAGCTCAAGTGTGTGCTATCATCGAGGAAAAGTGCGGCATTGAAAATAATAAGATATACTAATATAATCTAAAATAAAAGGAAGCCTGAAGTGATCTACACACAAGGAGATTCATATAAATTAGCCTGAGCTGGTCTGAACTGTATTTGATTGATCTGAGAGTATGGGTCGCTTCCTGTTCAATCCAATTAACCCAGGAAGTGGACATTCAAACCATAAGAAAATCTCAAACGGTTATTTAATATTCACTATATAAAGGCATTATTGAGACAGAGTAGCACTCTTATCTCCCAGTAAATGAATTACAGTTTCAATTTGCATTTTGAGTGAATTTAGCTGAAAGTGCCTGAGACCCAGAGCATCCACCAGAGCTGTGGTGCGCCTGCTGATAACCAGCCTGTCAGTTCTGAATTTGGCAAAAGCTTTATTCACACCTGCATTAAAAAAAATGAAGACCTGCGTTCTGATTGGCTTCTATGTGTGTGGATCTGTGAGAAGATTCTGGCCCAGGGAGACACAGGCTGATAAAAATTGAGATTTGTATTGGAAAACATGCATCAGTCCTGTTTCATTACTAGATTTGTATGGCTTTGTGTATGGAAACAAAGAATGGCTGTAAGATTTGGAACCTTATAATGAAGCTATGAAATATGCTGTTGGAATTCAAATCATGTTAAACCTTGAAATCTAAATTGACATAGTTTGAATCCCCACTTTTACATTGTACAGGCAATCTCAAGTTTTGCCATTTCTAAAGAATTTTTTTATATTTTTTTTTATAATTTCAAGAAACCTGGAATAAATGTTCAGATCAAAAAGTTCAAGTCAAAATTGAATACATATAAACACCAGAGCACAATGACCAGCTCAAACCTGGACATAATATTAAACTGACATGTGTGAACTCGAAAAAAGGAAAATATATATTTTTTTAAAAAGATTTAAAAGGCAAAACTTGAACTGACCTCTTGCTTACTTAGAATTTAGGGGTTAAATTGACAACATTTTCTTTGCTTCCGTACATAATGGAAGCAAAGAAAGATGGCATGCATTTTCACCATGCAGCAACACTAAATTCATCACGTCTCGTTCAGGGCTGGGCTCAGATGTGTGGCAGCAGGTGAATTTTCTCCACCGTGGAGTGGCGCAGATCTCAGCCCTCCACTGCTGCTTCGACAGATGTGATCGGACTGGAAAAAACTGCAGCACCGGGTTTGTTTGCTGCTCGAGCACAGCATGGCTCAGTGAGTCGTATTCGCAAAGTCAGACGTGATTCTTTTATTTCTGTTTTTTGTCTCTGATTTAACAAAGAGGAGAGGCATGAACTTGGCCGCCGATGAAACCAGCCTTCGCATTTCCATAATCAGCTGCTTTGTGCCTATAAACAAAATAAACTTTAGATGTGAGGAAAGGAACAAGGAGGGTAGGAAAATTAAGCGGTGACATATATGATTATAGCCTTTACTGTGTGCAAGAGAAAAGAGTGAGATAATTAGTGTGTTTGTGCGAGAAAGAGATTTTAAAAAGAGACAAATAGAGAAATAGAGTGAGAAAGAGACATGGGAGGTGGAGTGAGAGAAGATAAAGAGAGAAACTGAGTGTGGAATACAAAGAGGGGTTGTGAGTGTGTGTGTGTACACCAGGTGTGTATCTGCCGTCCCCAAGGTCCTTCTAGCTGTCTTCTCCTATTGATTAGTTCATATTGATCTGGTCTGGCACGTACACTCTGACACACACACACACACACACACATACACACACACAGCATGGTTCACTTGATTTAGCCAGGCTTTGACACAGGGGACATGAGGGTACATTGTTAACACACATGCAAGCATGCACACACATCCACACGCACAAACACAACCCCTTCTATCATCCGGCCTCTTAAAAGGACAACCATCTTCTCTATGACACACACACACATACTCGCACACACGCACACACACACACACACACACACATGTGCACGCTCGTCAAACAGCAAACACTCACTCTGTCTGTTTGCTTGTGTGCATTGGTTGTCTGGCAAACAGGCAGCAGAAACAATGAGCATGTAGGAGACAGACTGTCAGTGGAAAACTCAAGGTCTTGTACAAACCTGATAAATCTTGCGCTTCTGTTTTTCTGGAAATTGTTTGATTCTGCTTCAAATGCCATATGTAAAACTATACGTTTCAGATGTTACAGGGATAAGTTCGTAGCCTGGATTGAAGCTGTGACTAACCCTAACTTTATAGCTGCTGGGATTTATATTTTTATATTGGTGGTTTACACTGATGTTGTCACAATAATTGTGTTTACTTACACAACAGTGTCTAGTATAAGAGACTAATCCCAGTTTTGGTCCTATCTGGGATGTGGAGTTTACATGAAAAATCTGGTTATTCACATCCTTGTATACATAATAAATACTAGCATTGTGGTTACTGATTAATACTGGAAAACCTGCAATTGTATTTGGTATTCCTGTAACTCCTAGCCTGATCTTAAAGGTCCCATATTATGCACCTTTTCAGCAAATTAATGAAAGTTCCACATGTTCTCAGAATGTGTTCTTGTTCTTGTTGAAATGGACAAGGCGAGATGCTGAACGCATGCTATACACAGGAGACAGAGGAGAATGATGCTACGAGTGAGCCAATCAGCACCCAGCAAGATATAGAACACAATGCTCTGGTTGGTCGCCTCCGATCCATCAGTCAATAGTGTGCCATGTATGATCTCACGTGGGCAAACAAGCTCAAGCAGAAGCGGCTGTAGCTGAGTTTTCCATGCGTGCAAGTCTTTGTTTACTCATCTGCGGTACACTACGTATTTTATTTCGATTTAATATTTTTCTTAATCTGTGATACAAAATTAGATACATACAATTTAAAAATCCGTGATCAAGGAACTACTGTACTGCAAAAATGGTTCATTTCACAATGACCGTAAACAGGCTGTTTTGAGCTAAGCTGCTGCTGCCTACGCCCCCTTCAGGAAGAAGACTCTCTCTGTGACTGACAGCATGAAGCATTCACAAGAGTAACTGGGTGTGAGAAACCAGGACTTATGAATCATCTGAGTGATCATCTTACATGGAAATCTCAGCGAATTCACATATGTGGGAATATGTGAGCACAGAGAGCAGGAAAGAAGCAAACAGAGAGAAACACTGAAGCACAACAGGCGACATGAAAACACAGCAGCCTTCTACATCATTGTTAATTGGTTTCAAATCAGTCATCTCTGAATATTCCTCAGCATTACAGTTGGAGATCTGAGCTGTGGACATACGATCAAAGCCAATGCTAACGTCAGCTACATTAGCCGTACAATGCACTAACACTAAGGATTATGCTATTGTTGTGGCGACATTGCTTTCAAAAATAAAACCAATCCACTGCTTTTTCATTTCCTCAGGTGCTGGGAGTGCATGAAGACTCTTGTGTTCACTCTTGCAGCAAACGGCAGAACATTTGATACATTTTTCTCATGACTGAGACATTTTAGAGATAGCAGAAGCAGCTCTAGAAAGTAAATAAATATGGTGGGGGCAGTAATAGGTGTTTATATCGTCATAGCTGTTACGTTACAGCTCCAAATTTTTATAAGACAATAACAATGAATTTTCATTGAATTTTTAAATTAATTTGAATATGGCTGCTGAAAATGAGGCTTATATCGTGCTGTAGATTTATCTTATCCACTATATTGTCACCAGTGGAGGATGACAACGACAGGAAATATTCAACATGTCCTCCATTTTGACCAGGGTTCACGCTGTCACTGCTACCACACAGGACCATGTAGCGGTGCATGAAGATACCCAGCTGTGGCTGTTGTTTTAGGGTCATCGTGATGGATTTCAGTGACCCCAAGTGGAAAGGAAATTTCTGCATGAGTGGAGCATCATTTTACCGGCTGTGTGACACAGTTGAACCATTCCTGAGGCCAGAGGAAATACCAGTACGAGCACCAGGTCTGTTCATGGTGAGATCAGTTGTAACAGTGCAGGAACTTGAGCAGTTGCGGGGAATGTTGCTTGGTTTCTAATCAGTTTGGGGCTGGCAGAAGCACAGTCAAAACAATTGCATGCATGTTCTGTTGTAATATGGTTGAGAAAACTATGGGTCAGGAGGTAGTCAACCAGATAGTTTGTACTATAATGTCACTTGGCTGAAGCTGAAGTTCCCAGGTTCTTTCGGAGTACTCCAGCTAGTATAATCAGGTTTCTGAAATCAGGATCTGATGTTTACGTGCGCGAATGCACAGATGGGATATGGATCATAACTGGTATATCTAAACACAGTCAAGCTCTTCTTTTTAGGTAACGTGAAGTTTGCCTTGTAACTTGTGTCTAATGTTGCGAAAGGCAGTATTTTAACCCAAACCAGGATCTACAATCAAACTTAACCAAGTAGCTTTAGTGCCTACACTTAATCAAACAACAGGTGGAAACAAAACTTAGGTCACAAAATGAAATACAACTAAAATGAAAAATTAGGTCATTAAAGTCCAACATGGAACATAAACATAAACATAAACATAAACCTCAGTCTCCTGGATGAAGGTCAAGTGACTTATACCACAAATCACCACGTCAACTACCTGATAATGCTGTTTTAAATTGGAAAAACTTAGACATCTCTAATAGCATTGAATGTTGGCACACGAAAATGGGTACAACAAGCCCACTTCGTCGTTGAATTCCACAGTTCCCTTCAGCTATATGTAGCTTTATCACAACTCTTAGCCCATAATTCTAGTTTCTGTCCAACAGTCACACTATTTCGGTTCATTCTTTCTGCTCTTGTCAGTGTCAGTTTCTGACTAAACCTTTAGCGCCACCATTTAAAGACGGGAAAGTGACGTCGTCCGGGGTTCAGAGGGTCGGAGGGCGTGGCAATCTTCCCCGGCGAAAAGGACACGTCAGCACACAGAGTTTGGAGAGCGACTGCTTAGACTTTGATTTGGAATGATTGCAGTGAGCAGCCACCTTTTATTAGTTTGTGGTGTTTTTCTTTTGGTTTGCTCACTGTCGCTTTTAGTTGATCTACCATTTATTGTTTCATTTCTCAAATTGTAAATAAAACCTGTAAATTATTGGAGACATATGTGTGCCGGACATCCTTGGGACCAGGGGAGGGTTGCCTATTCATGTTAGGCTCAGTGTCCCCTAGGCTGGGCGTAACACCAGTCATCAGCCGGCAGACTGAAGGATTACAGCAGTTAGAAAAATACAAAGAGATTTAACATTGAACTTTCAGACTCATCAAATGGCTAGAAACACGACTCCAAACTAATACTAATGTTGCCTTGTTGATATGCCAGCTGTCTGCTAACATGTTAGCCATAACTTATGTCAGTGTCGCTGCCCTCAGATGGCCACAAAATCAGCGACTGCAGGTTTAGTGTCACAATTATGCATTTCATGAAAAATTTTGCTGTGTGATATTCTGATGCTGCTGAAACAGTTTCATCATGAGATAAACAAGCAGTCGTTGTCAAACAGAGTCAACCGCCACAGCAGTAGCCTAAAGGCAGCAGCTGAAAGTAGCAGGTTTGTGACTGGAGGGTCAACTGTGCTGGTCCTTAATCTTGCTGGGAAAAGTGCAGGTGAGGTGAATTAGTCATGGTCTCTCCTTTTTCAAATAAAAAGAGAAGAAGAAGAAAAACACACAGTCAAGTGAAGGTGCCCTTGAGCAAAACATCTCACCTCCAACTGCTCCTGAGCTGCTTAGTGGCAGCTGCAGAGGAGTGTGTTTGTTCGGGGCAGATCCCAGAGTGACTGTGTGAAGGTGAAGCCGGCTGATACAGAGCACGCAGCCTCTACTTGTTTTGTCTGCGTTTACAACGATAGGAGAGGAAATAATGTGGAAAAAGGTGAAAAGATGATAAAAACAATCGCAGCCTGCTCGTCAACAACCCAATAATGAAGGGGTTTACTTGTCGTGACCAGAATGATGCATGATGGGACCTGATGGCAGGCGCCCTGACACATATCTATATGTATACACACCACACACAGATACACTCTCGTATCTTTTTTATTTGTCCTTCATCCAGCCTCTCTGCTAGACTTTCCTTTTTTCCCTCTTTGTCTCTGAATCAGAAGAAACGTCACTGTCTGTCTCTGCCTTTAGTCTTTTGTGTGCACGCCAACGCACACACACGGATACAGTACGTGCACAGATACACAAACACCTGCACCCACAGAGACACACACACACACACACATATAGACTGGCTTCTGCTGCTGTGATGGCTCCGAGCTGTCAAAACATCCTTGCTTTCCTTCCCTCTCTCACCAAAGCAGCTTGACTGAGCTTGTCTATGCAGGTTCACAGAGACTGCTGTCTATCCACCCTCATTCTTTCTTTTCTCTCCTCTACATTAGTGTTTCTTAGCGTCTTGATTTTGCTTCCCTACTGTGCTGTACAACATTATTCTACTGTATCATCTATATGGGTGAATGTAATGTAATAAATAGCTGTTTATAATAGTTTATGCTGGCTTTTAAGCTACCAAGGTCTTTACACAGGTTTCATATTGAAGGAGTAATTGTCTGAAATGTTAAAATAATACAAAAGCAGCAAAATGTCAACTTCTACCTCTTACAGTGCAAAAAACAGAGCCAACATGTGGAATAGACAAAACCCGATCGCTCTGTTGAGTCTAAGACTACGCCTGCACTAAGCTGGCTTAAGGGTAAAGTATGCGATTCTAATCCAACACAGTTTTGGTGAAATTTATTCAGTGTCTCTTTACGGTTTGCTGAAAAAAATCAGGTGTTTGCAGACAGCTCTTGCTCTTCAAATGGAAAGCAAACAGAGTGGCTCGGACCGATCTACAAAACACTATACTAGCAGGAAAGGGAGAGGAAAGGAAGGGGGTCCAGTGGGAGCAAAAGTTACAGTAAACCTGGCACGTGCTATCTAGACATGCTAACCTTAAAGCTCCTGATATATCCCAAAATGGTCAGTATTGGATGTGTACCAAGTTCATCCTATATGATCCCCCTGGTCAAAAAATGGTTTTATTTCAGCAGATCTCTTACAGAAAATTAGTATGGGACACCTGAGACAATCTGTCCTCGTACAACTAAAGTAAGAGCTGCCTTCCTGTCCACAAAGTCAAGCATGTGTCTGGTGGGTGTTGGACTCTGCCAAGAGCTGCCCCTTGTCTTTGGTCCTGTTTGTGATATTCATGGACAGGATCTCAAGGAGCAGCTGGAGTGAGGAGGTGTGTAGTTTGGGAACTTCAGTGTTGCGTCTCTGCTTTTTGCAGATGATACTGTTTTGTTGGCTTCATCAGGATGTAACCTTCACTGGGGTGGTTTGCGGCCAAATGTGAAGCAGCCAGGATGAGGGTCATGTTTTTCTTCTTCTGGGTTGGGAGTGAGTTGTGATCCCAAGTGAAGAAGTTCAAGTATCTCGGGATCTTGTTTATGAGAAAATGGAGCATGAGATGAATAGACAAACTGCTGCAACATCAGCGTACATGTTGTACCGGACTGTCATGATTCTCAATTTACCATTCCATCTACACTCCAGCCTTCCCCTATGGTCATGAGCTCTGGATAGTGACCGAAAGAATACAAGCAGCCAGTATGGGTTTTCTTTGTAGGGTGTTTGGGCTCAGCCTTAGAGATAGGGTGAGGAGCTCAGAGTACAGTCACTGCTCCTTCGAAAGGATGTAGCTGAAATAGTTTGGGCATTTGAAAAGGATGTCTCCGGGTCACCTTCCCTTGGAGGATTTCTGTGCATGTCTAACAGTAAGGAGACCCCGTGATAGACCCAAAACTTTCATCTGGCCCTGAAAGAGTCCCCAGGAAGAACTGGAAAACATTGCTGAAAGAGGGAGGTCCAGAATGACCTTGTTAGCCTGCTGCCACCACAATGTGACACCAGATAAGTGGAAGAAAATGGATGGATGGATGGATGGATGGATGGATGGATGGATGGATGGATGGACTTTACATAAATCTATACAAGTATAATTTGAAGTAGATGTAAAAGCTATGCACATTCACAAATGTGTTTTCAGGTTGTTTTTGCAAATCTGTCAATCACTAAATAATGAAACTATCCTGATAATTACCTGTTTTTAGTGACATATTGTTTGAAGTATAGAATACTGATTCGATTGCAGCATTTAAATTGCTGCCAGTTTATAATAATCCTGCACTGAGTCTGATGATCAGACACTTTTATGCAAGAAAAAAAAATCACCTGACAACAATATTGTGATTAAATGAAAACGTCTGTGTTGAGTCATTGGACATAATGAACTCCTACCTAGGCGGACGGTTTCTGCTCACCTCCAGACTCTGTCTGAGCAAGTCCTGTCTTGGAAAAGGCTTTTTCTATGGTTTGAAAAACAGCAACATACTGTGACTGGAAGGCATAAACTGAGTGGAGAATGTGTGTTCACAAACCCTTTTGTGGGCATTATAGGCATCTATGTTGCCATCAAAACCAGTGTCACATTATATATGTCAGAGCTACCCAATTTATAAGTCTATCATGCTTATTCAAAATAAATGTCGTGCCCATCCAGGTCACAACACACCCATGACCTACAGCTAGCAAAGAGCATGAATTTACCCCAAATGGAAACACAACATTAACAGTTCAAGAGGACAAAATAGGTCATTTTTCTAAAACATGGCTTCCTGTTAAAATATATTTCTGTCCTCTCTCCTGGTCCGATCTGCTTCTCTTTCTTTTCTCGCTCTCTCCTACTTTCACACACACACAACACACACACACACACATAGAGGCGAGAGCTGTGTGTTTGGCCTGCAGGGTGTGCACAGCAGGGAGGAATCAACCGTATGGCAGACATGAGGACGGAGCCAAATCTGGCTTGTACACATGGTGTGTGGCCGTGTTGCCCTGTGTGTGCTGTATGTGTGTGTGTGTGTTTAGCTGAAGGCAGCCTGCACTTAAATATATATCAGGGGCAGTGGTTGCCTAAAGGTGAAAGCTGTGTGGTTTTCACTGGAAGGCTGCCGAGCGAATGAATGAAAACCACTCTCCACTCCCTTGCCAAGCTACTGTCACCGTGTCCTTGAGCAAGGCACTTAAGCTGCTGCCGTTGCATAAGAGCATCGGAGGAGGAATAATAAATGTGAAGCCGAGCAATGCCAAGCAGGAGGACATATTCTCTTCTGTTTACTACTGTTTAGAATGTACGTGTCTTTATTTTTAGGCCGCTCATGTAGGAACATGGCAAAAAACACGATACAAGAAGTACAAGGTGATCAGACAACAATCAAGCAAATAGTTGGACAGATTATCTAAAGTTCTTCATTTAGAGTAAATTAAGTGCACCATAAACGTTAATAATGACTATTATTATTCTCTCAGGAAAGTCACAAATCGTTTTCTAAACTGTAGACACATATTGTATGGAATTTCTTTAACTTCCCAGTACCTGTACATCTGGACCCCAAGCAGTTTTTGGGCATTTTGCTTCTGTCACATTTTTCCTCACTGTGGGCTCATTTTCCCCTGCAATATAAAGCCAAGCATGTCTATGGAAACAGCACAACCATGGCTAGAAGTAGAGAGAACTCAAAAGTGCCTCTTGTGTAATATGACCCAGTTGTAATACCATAAATCATGAAAAAAACAAACATTGAATTTCTTTGAATAAATATCTAACATAAAATGCAAAAACTAAAATCAACATGTGCAACCCCTTTTTCAAGTACCCAAGAGCGTTACTCATACCAGAAGAAAAATAGTGATTCTTCATACCACAGATGTTGTTATTAACTTTTTTTTATTTGTTTTCAACCTATTTGCTATTTTCTCTGTATAAACACAGCCTGCAGTTCAGCATAGTTCAGTCAAAAAGTTCCTAATTTTTTGTCATGCGACTGTTAGTCACAGCTGAGTCATGGATGGCTTCCCGGTTGAATTGGAGAGCACAGAATTTTTTGTCTTTTGCGAAATTTTTTCAGAGCAATCACTTTATTTTTGACAAATTTTTAAATAAGACGTGCGGAATAAGGTGATTGAAATAAAATATCTTGATTTTGAAGCTTAGATTTGGTTAAATTTCAATATGCAACAGCACATCTCTGATGAACAGTTCAAACAATGATAGAAAGATGAAAATTTTCCAGTCTCAAATGATTTGTTCTGTTTGAACAGTTCGTGGCTCTGATAAATGGTGTAATTTTGGCAATTTTTTAAAGTTTTAAAACATGGCCCTCTGGGGGTTTGAGAGTTAAAACTTGTATGCTAATACCAGAAGATCTGAGCTGTAATAAGCCACGTAATGTGAGAAAAGCTTGTGACTATTCTTACAAAGGCCCAAATCTCATTGCTGCTGTGAATTAAATGATAAAAATGCAAAACATATGAAGTTAAATTAGCATTAGTCTGTTATATTGTATGTAAGACTGCCTATATCATATACACTGTCTGTGTTGTTCACCTCCATGTATTGTGAGTGTGTAAAGTGTCAAAACGTCCCTCATAAAGCATGGGAAAAGCGAGTGTTTCTGCATGCGTGTCCATGTCCGTGTCAATATATGCTGCCTGGAGGAAAATATGCATGTAATTTAATTGTATGTGCGTGTGTGTGTCTGTGTCGTACACTGTGTTTGCTGCCAGCATGCAAATACAGCGCATGTGTGTGAGAGCGTCTTGGCTCGTGGTGGTTTTGTCAGTGCATGAAAATTATTTATTCATGTTTCACTTGCTGTGTGTGCGTGTGTGTGTGTGTGTGTGTGTGTGTGTTGCATACAGAGTCATTTGTGTCTTGTATACATGCTCTAACATGCTCTAATAGATACTCTTTGCTTACATGTGTAGCTAAAGGTTAGGCTATCATGACTTTATTTCTGAATACTGAATAGTGTGTCTATGTGCCTCTAACTCATCTCTTTCTTTTCCCCTTTCACCCTTCATCTTTTCGTCTTTGCCACATCTCCTCTCTCACTTCCCTGAATAGCCACCAAAATCTTGTGTATATGTGTGTGTGTGGCGTGGCTTTAAAAAATGCATATATTCTATAAGAGGGAGGAGGAAACAGAGCGTGGTGAAAAGAAAAATACAGCCTCTGTGTGTGTTGTGTCAGTTGACTTGACATCTGATCTTGCTGAGTATGGTAAAGAAGAAAGTGCTGAAAGTACTGTGTGTGGGGGGGTCCTGTGTGTGTCCGCCTACGTGTGTGTGTGTGTGTGTGTTTTGTGGCCTGTACGTGTCCTCGTTTCTGTGTGGGTGGTGAGAGGAGGGAGTCAGGGAATAGGGTGTGTGTGTGAGTGCATTTAGTTTAAGTGTCAGCATGCCTCCGTGGATGTGTGTGGCAAGAAGAGAGGGGGAGTCACTCGGTGAAATGGAAGCTGAGAGATGGATGGCAGGGAGGGTGATGAGGTAAGAAGAAAGACGAGGAAGAGCAAAGGAGAAAGGGAGGGAGAAAGTTTTGAGAGAGAGAGTGATGGGAAAAGAAAAGGATGAGAAAGAGACACTTCGAAGCCAATGCCTGTTATTCTTATTCCAATTTATGTTTCAGAGCGCTGCACTAAGGTCTAAATGTTATATGAGCTCTGTATGTTATGAATGAATGTTACATCAAAACTCTTTCCTTGCTTCTGTCTTTGTGAGAAAAAAAACTATCTCTCCAGAGGCTTCCTGACAAATAGACCAGTTTGATCAGCCTCACATATGCACACATACACTTTACATGTGACTGAGAGCTTCACTACAGGCAGCCAAAGTCATTGTACCTCTTTCTTCATTCTCTATGTCCTTGTGTGTATTCTGTGTTT
The DNA here is from genome assembly GCA_024666655.1 of Dascyllus trimaculatus. Lineage (NCBI taxonomy): Eukaryota > Metazoa > Chordata > Actinopteri > Pomacentridae > Dascyllus > Dascyllus trimaculatus. The sequence continues at coordinate 13,745,691 of CM045465.1, forward strand.
TATGTTTTCCTTGTTGTATGGTTACATCAACAGGGAAGTGTCTTGCTGAAAGAAATCTATCAATATTTCATTCTTAAACCTCTGAAAATGCAAGCAAAAAGAAAAAAAAAGGCAAGAGGAGAAGAATTCTGGCTCGAACAACTGAGTGGTAACAACTGGATACAGATCTGGTGCCCGAAAGCAAAGTTGGTGAAACAGAGACACAGCAAAACTGACTTTACTTTGTCAAAGGGCAAGTTTTTGGTCATCTGAAGGAGGTAAGACCTGGATACAAATGTAGGAGGTTAAGACACACAGGAGTCAAGGTGAGCAGTGGGTCAATGAAATCAGGTTCCTGCAGGCAGGACAGCGCTAAAGTACAAACACAAAGGCAACAATGAAACTGGCAGCATTACTATTTCTCCTCCTCAAGAAACTGTCCTTCATTTGAAATGCCAGGACCCAATTCTTGCTTTGGTTCTTGGAACATAGTGTCTGCATCCTAAACAGTTCCTGCTCCCAAGTCACCTGCAGATAGCTGAGGAACTACCAGTGTGCAGTTTGGAGAGCTAAACTTTACTGACAGGTCAAATATAAAACTGCTTAAGTCATACATAGATAGCAATCAATCAGATTGTAGGCAAGACTCTTAGGGATTAGGATGGAGACGACTGGTAAAGAAAATGACATTTAAACCACATTTTGAAGCTAATAAAAGAACAAGAAATGATTGTGGACAAACAAGAGACAACAAGAAGAAGAAACATACAGTAACTTTCTAAAGTTTATTCAGTGCATTTTTGTATGAAAGTAGATTTCTGCAACAATAAAAATTTAAATTCTCTTTCTCCCTCTGCTTGTCTGTACTCTCCTCCATCCAGTGAAATATCTGACAGCTGCACAACAGTAAATTACCACCAAAAATATGATGAATACGAAAAGCTGTTGCTTATCAATCCAACAGTAGGGCTGTAGTTTCCCCCTTACCCTTGTCCTGACTGATTGAGGCAGATGGCTTCTCTCCCTGAGCCTGGTTCTGCTGGAGGTTCTGTTTGTCCTTTCTGGTAAAGAGGAGTTTCTTTCCCACTGTCAAGTGCTTGCTTGAAGGGAATCCAAAAGAAACTTTGAATTTGTTGGGTTTCTCTGTAAAAATTTTGTAATTTCTTTATCTTACTGTGTGAAGTGATTTGAGATGACATATGTTGTGAACTGGCGATATGTACACCGATGAGCCCCAACATTCTGACCACTGACAGGTGAAGTAAATGACATTGATCATATTGCTACTATGTGCTGTTCTGCTGGAAAACCTTGGATTTTAACATCCTTGTTGATGAGACTTAGACACCCAAATAAACATTGTCCCACAACAAACACACTCCCTCATGCAAATGGAAATCCCAAATGTCACTGACCTACCCCTGCAGGAAAATGCACCCCACCACATGGAGAAAACATCAAACAATCAGGAACATGTTGAGGAACATGACAATGGCCCAACATGTTGATTTGACCTCCAAACGTCCTACACCCCATTCTGATCAAGCATCAACAGGATGCAGTGGAACGAGTTTGACAGAGACCCCACTGCACAAGCCAGAGTACCCAAAGGATCCAGTGCCAACATCCTGGTTCCAGACCCCATAGGACACCCTGAGAGGTCCTCTTGTCCATGTCCAATGGTTCAGAGCATTTTTGAGCTCATAAGAGGAACCAACACAATATTAGGCAGGTGGTCATAATGCTATGCCTGACCAGTGTATATACATCAAACTGAAGTGAACTGAATAGTCAACCAAAGAAAATCTTGATTGAAATTGCACCAACACTCCAACCAAAAAGTCATGAGGCTACTAGCCTTATTAGCCTAAATTAAGGTCTCTCGTTCCTCCACTGCTAAAAACAATAGGTCAATACTGGATGGCTATTGCTTATAGCCCTGCATAGCCATATCATTCTGCAGCACAGAATGGTCTGGCTGCATCTCATTATCCCTCTGGTCTATTTGTATTTCTCTAAACCAATCACAGTCGTACTGGGTGAAGCCAAGTGAAATATGCAATAATGGTATTCCCTCAAAATAGTGCTGGGGGGAATTGTTTTGGTGGAACATTTGCACGCTGGGAGACAAGAACTGTAATTACAATGATAAATTTATAAAAATTTTCAAAATGATCAGCACTGCCTTAAGTCACAATCCAATTCCATGGCAAAACTTCGGTACGACGGTACGCTGCTGCCTGAAGGTTATTTTTAAAACGGTAAAGCAGAAGCGGAGGAGAAATGTGCAGTCAATAACAGGCTTGTATTTGCAATCTACATCTAGCTAGCTAGCTAGTCCCACTTTGGTGACAGCTAATCCTTTTGAACATTAAACATCTGGTGGGTCAGACTATTCTACATATATAAGCCATTTACATATGGGGGTAATCACCAATCACTGGATGCAGAATTGAGCCAACTGTACTAATGTGTTTCTGGGGCAACTGGGGACATTACTGCATTAAAACCCATAAAATCTGTTGGTGGACGGTTTGAGGTAGAAATGTTTTTTAGGAGGAGCTCTGTGCTAATTCTGGGTGACGCTGGAGGCCACTAAATAACCTACAATGTACACTAGGGTTTGCAGGAATTCCTTCCTCAATCACTGCTTTCTTCCCGCTTTCTCCTGAAGAAAAGCGTGAAAAAAGAGAACAGCAAGGCCCGATGTGTTTGAGAGATGAAAGTATGTTAATACATGCGCCGAACATCCCATCGTCTGTGTTACTATGGTGCTGACACAGGACTTCAATTAAGGCTAAGACTCAATGGCCGCACACACAAACGGCCACTGTGCAGACAGGCTTATTGATTTTTGTGGTAACACTGTCCTGTCACCACATACAGTGCTACTCTACCTCTGTGACCCCCGTCCTCCCCCACCTCCCCTCCTTCTCATACATTTGTATATGTGACACTTTTCACCTCCCCCTCACCTCTTCCTTCCTACATTACTATCATGTCCCTTCTCTAATCCTGTTGCTTATATCTTCTTTTTTCCCCACTCTTTCAGCCCCATATTCCCTCCTCACACTCTTTCCTCCCTTTCTTGCCTCCGTCCCTTCTTCCTCTTTCCTCCTGGTCAGGATTGGAGTTTTGACATTACTGCACACACACACACATGCAGAAACCCACATATAACACAAACGGCTACATACACAGATAAAAACAGGACAAATAGGAGACTGTCTCACCAATCCCCCAGAGAGAGAAGCAGAGGAAGAAACAGAGATTTCCTGCTGTGTTGAGAAGCTCTGGCGATACCGCTGCACAGCGATGCCAGCACGTGAACAGAAACGAACAAGAGGGGAAGAAAATGAGGAAAACACAGATATGAAGAGGAACAAAGAGAAAAAGAAAGACTTGGAAAAACATTCGTGTGCTCCAGTTCATTTGAAAGATTAGGCACTAAAACAACCACATGTGCGCCTGAAATTGGTGATGGCATGTTTTCCAACCAGCTAGTTGTTCCTGCTGTGGTTTTACTATAAACTCTATTATCTGTAGCCTGTTTTTGACTGAACTGGGAAATAAAAAGGTGGGTAAATTATGAGCTGGCTCACACGTGTTTGTTTTGTCATCACGTCAGAGGACATTACATTTATGTCTTGGATAAAATTAAACCAAGTCTCAACCTTAACTCTCTGAACCCTAAGCAGTTTCTGGGCGTTTGTTGCTCCTGTCACATTTTTACTCTGTGGGCTCATTTGTCACTGCAGTATAGACTCCTACACCTCTATGAAAACAGCACAATCATGGCTAGAAGCAGAGAGAAAAACATGTCTTCTGTGCAGTATAAAAAAGTCAAAATGTCATGAATCATTAAAATATTTATTTATTTTACAAAAAAAATGAAAAAACCTGGCATTAACATGTACTTTTTTTAAACCAAAGCCAATAGGTGTTACCACTAATGGTGAAAATGGTGAGTCTACATACTATAGATACTTTACTATTTACTTTCTTAATTTGCCTCTGTTCAAATTTTCTATCTGCTCTGTGTATACACAGCCTGCAGTTCAGCAAAGTTCAGTCAAAAATCCCAGAATTTTTGTTATGTGACTTTTGCTTGCAGCTAGGTCGCTAATAGCTTGCCTTGTGCACCGTGTAGTACAGGATTTTTAGTTTTTTTTTTTACAGAATCTGGTTATTGCAAACTCTTTATTTTTGGCACATTTTAAAATGAGCAACACAGTATAAAGTGATTTTGATGAAATATGATTTTAAGTTTAGATTTGGATAAATTTCCAGACAAAACTGAAACTCGATTAGTTCCAGGTCCATCAGAAAGTAGAAAATCATCCTGTTTTTACAGTTTCTGACTGATAATTGGTGTAATTCTAAAATTAAAAAAGATAGCATGACTTTCAAGAACATTGTCGGGTTTTAGTGGGCAGAGGGTTAAAACTAAATAATTTATTTTATGTGGACGTGTTTTGTGTCCTCAACAGGAAAACACATCACACACAACATTTCTGTCCCTGCAACATGAGTAATACACATAATAAATACTGTGAGCACACCCACAAATGCACACACACACTTGTGTCACTCCATCTTATTCATATTTAAAGAGTTTCTCTTTTAAGTGAACACAGCATGGCACAGACACACACAGACATGCAGAGAAAGGCAGACTGTCTGTCTCTGCAGGCAGGTATTCAGTCAAAAAGATTAACCTCATTCAAACCACTGCTTAATTTTAAAGGAGCCAGTTTTTTAGTTTTATACAGTGACTCAGTCCTATATTGGTTTTATCATATAAAAAAAGAAAATGTGGAAGTGACGTAATGCAACATCAGCCCTCTTCTGCTTTTAATCAATGCTGTTAAATTCGGTACCAAACAGCATTAATGATCGGCTTCAGTTGTGACAGAATCTTCTCATCGACATGTGTGAATGAAGAGAAGGAGGAAATAATCAGATACAACAGATCTGATGAAAAAGTCGCTTCGCACATCTGGATCGGTGGAGAAGAAGTGAAGGTGAAGGAAGGTGGGAATAAATTAGATAAGTGTTTTGCAGCTCTTTATGTCTCCAGGATCTTCCCCTCCTCCTCCTCCTCCTCCTCCTCCTCCTCCTCCTCCTCTTTGCCCTTCCACCTCCTCTTTCTGTCCTTTTCCCTCTCCAGCCAGAGGAAAACTCCTCCATTCCCTGCATTCCTCTCACATTCCAGCTCTGGGTTTACCTTCTCCACCTCTCTGTCTGCATCAACATCACCTCCTCCTTCGCTCTCGCCCACGGCTGTCTGTCTGTCTGTCTGCTTCCACCTCTCTTCCCTCCATCCCTTCTTCTTCTCCTCCTGTTCTCTCTTGGGGTCTCTCTCTCTCTCTCTTTCTGTCTATATCACCTCCCCCCGCCTCACCCTCTCTCTTTCCCTCCCTCTCTCTTTCCCAGCATGCTCCAGTAGGCCGGTGGAGGCCTTAACCCTCCACCCCCAGCAGGGGCCCTCCAGCTCAGCCTGGCTCGCTGGCAGGCTCCCTGGCACACCTCCAGCACTCACACACTGTCCTCCAGCACTCACACATGCAGCTTTTTCTTTTTTTATCCACTTGCTTTCTTGTTTTTATCAGCCTCTCCTGCTTTCAGACTTTCTTCTCTTTCAGCCCAGTCTAAATTTAGTGATGTCTGTAGATCCTCTTACTCATTTAGTGCACCTTTATTGGATACCTTGGCTATTATTACTACAATTAAATTGCATTTATGACACAATGTATACATAGTATGGTCTTCTATAACAACACACACAACACATAATGCAAGAATTGTAACAAAGATGGTGATAAAACTTACACAATCACATGAGTTTGATGTTATGTTATTGGTTTTCTGCACAGTCATCACATGTGAACAGTCAGCCACATTCAATTTTCCATGTAAGACACTCTGGGAAGTTTGAACACAGCAGCCAGGTGAATGAAGAGCATTTGTGATGTGAATCAGACACCATGGCCTTCACAGCTCTACGATTTTGAACCACTTGATATGTCATTCCAAAACAGCTGCGCCCAACGTGGGGCTCGAACCCACGACCCTGAGATTAAGAGTCTCATGCTCTACCGACTGAGCTAGCCGGGCTGCATGTGTGGAAAAAATAATGTGTTTTTTTCTTAACAAAAAAGCCTTCTTACTGATGCAGTTCCATGATTAAAGTGCCACAAATGACACTATAGCACAGCAGGTAGACAAATGTTTCTCCTACATTCTCCAATTTTAATAAAGAATGAAGAGAGAGACGAGAGGGAAGACATACTGAGTCAGAAACATGGAAAAAATAAAAGAATGTGCAACTCAAGTTTTAAAGACAAATTTGCAAATTTCTTATGCAAGTTTATCAACTATTCACATATTTTCTTACTAGCTGATGTTTATGCCAGTGGGAGTAGGCTATGGGGGCTGTAGTCAGAGTGTGATAGCTGACTTGTAGTGGAAGCCCACAGATTATAATTATCACCAATCCACTGACCACTGCTATCACACTCATGGCTTGTCAGTCACAGTGCAAACTTTTGAAGTTGAACCGTGACTTCAAGTCATATTGAAGTCTTATAAGTCTTACTGATTTATGCAAGATCTATAGCCAATCTAGTCATGAAATCAGGACGTGCTATAGAGTAAGTGATAGATAGTAAGGTTTGTAGACACAGCAGTAAAATGTTCAGTTATCATGTGTTTACATCTAAGAGTCAAACTGTTCTTTAACTTGTTTGTGAAGTTCAAATGGGGTCCACATTAGTCAGTTTTTTTAAGAGTTTATTCCTGTATTTGCTTTTTGTATGTATATGGAAAAGAGGACTGACCTAATTCACTTTATTCTTTTTGTACAAAATTGTCAAAAACATCATACGAAGCACTGATGAGAGAGAAAGAATGAAAGAGAGAGAAAGAGAGAGAGAGAGAGAGAGGCCCTCGGTAATTTGGTATTTCCTTTTTAGACAGGGGAGGAAGGGCCAATGCCCTCGCTTTCAGTATGAAGTAGACACACACACACACACACACACAACTTCTCTTTTAATGACCCTTACATCCGGCCTTAGGCACTGGGGCCTCAGAGAGAAAACAGACAGAGGGAAAAGATAGATAGATAGATAGATAGATAGATAGATAGATAGATAGATAGATAGATAGATAGATAGATAGATAGATAGATAGATAGATAGATAGATAGATAGATGTTCAGGTATGTACTAAAGGCCAAAGGTGAGAGTTCAAAGCCTTGACACACACACACACACACACATGCACACAAGCACGCACACACACACACACACACACACACACACACACACACACACATGCACACACACACAGTTATGGGAGTTCAGCTGAAGGTTAGACCTTCAGGCTCCACAGCTCAAAAAGAGAAACACACAGAGACAGAATTCATAAGCAGCTGATTCAGCATGAAACTGACTTGTGTGATTACTGCAGACACAGTGGAACAAAGAAAAAAAAGAAGACCAAGAGCAAATGTTTCAGGAACAGAGATAATTCCTCAAATGAACGGGAAAAAATTTAATTTCAAGGGAACTTGGAACTTCAGAGGAAAAGGGACTTTTTACTATGGTGGATTAAAAGAGTCTGATTGTGTCACCAGATGATTTGTGATTCATCTTAAACAAAGAAATAAAAAAACAACAGCAAAAATAATAACATTTGATTCAAAACCAAAAAATAGATGTGTCAGAATTTAAAAAAGGATAAACCAATCAAACAGTTTGTTGTTGTTTGTTTGTTGGTTTTCCTATTTTTCATTTCATCAACAACGTACCCCTAGTAAAATACTTGATTATACTTTTCATTAAAAATTTAAAAAACAAAAACCATGACTCTGCTTTTGGATTTCCAAACAAAAAACTGAAAAATATTGAGGTTGTTTTTCCGTTTTTGGCCATAAAACAAAGAAAAGTATCAGTTTATTTCTATTTTTTTAAATAGTAAATTGTGATTTATCCAACGTCCAGCGCAAAAACACAAAAATAAGACGGACACAGAAAAAGACAGACAGAACTGAGGGAATGATAATGACTCTTTTACAAGTGAAGCAACAGCTGAAGATGCTGCTGTGTCTCCAGACTGTCTCCCGTACAAACATGCTCACAGACTCTGACCTTGCTGATAGCAGCTGTTGACGTCACTCTGAGCCTCGTCCAGCACTACAAACTGTCCTCTTATGTACACACACACACACACACACACACACACACACACACACACACACACAGGATAAACATGATTACACAGACAACACAAAGAAGACTTGTTCAATTCTACCCCAAAACCTCCAGCCAGCCTCTCGTATCACTGACAGTAAGAAAAGCCCATCAATTAGACAAACATACCAAAACCAAGTCTGATGGACAAACAGCTTTGCAGAACCAGAACTTAACTGAATTAGTAATCACAAGATGAGACTCTCTTTGGCCCTACAGTCAACCTTGATCCATGTGTTCATGTGAATGGTGTCACAAGCCAGAACTTTTTCCATTAAATCAACTTTGAGAGTACTGCATTTTAGGGATTTTAGACAGGATAGCGAGGATATTTCAGATTTTTAAGTAGTTTGTTTGTGGTTTCTGTTTATCTGTAGCTCCTAAAGTGCTTCTTCCCAACTGGACTACTATGGTCGACTATTTTTGTCCCATTTTTAATAAAACGATCCACATGTACCACTTTGGCATAGTTGCTTTTACCATTGTTGTTACATACACACAACTATCATATGCATGTGGGAAAACTGAATAAAAAAGGCCCTCTCCATGGGTCATACATGCAAAACTGAGTGTAGTTTCAACCAGGTGACTTGTGAAGAATCACTGTAACAGTGTTATAGTGCATATATTCAGTTTTGATTTTCAAAAGATGCCATCCAAGCTCTTCTACAGCCCGGCTAGCTCAGTCGGTAGAGCATGAGACTCTTAATCTCAGGGTCGTGGGTTCGAGCCCCACGTTGGGCGCAGGACTTTTAAAGTACATTGGAGGGAATGGGGATTTCAACACACAAGTTCTGAAGTAATAGTAAGTAGTTTGACACAACAATTAACCTTACAACAAAGAGCATCTACAAGGATAAATCCATCAGCATTTGTGTTAACCCGTATGTACAATATATGTATGGATCTTTCCGCTCTGTTCAGGATTACCCCAGACAGCTGTATTGTATGTTGAAACTTCCTTTTTTTTTTAATCACTAACCCATCTGAACATTGGGAAAAGCTAAGGAAAAGTTAAGGAAGCAGTTAAGGGAGTAGTTAGGGGAAAAGTTATGGGATAAATTAAGGGAGCAGTTAGGGGAAAGATTAAGATAAAAGTTAACAGAGCAGTTAAGGGAGCCACACCTCATACTCCAGCAACTCCAGTTGTTTCTGTAAGGCTGGTGTTTTTGGACAAACCATGTAAATTGATATTTGTGAGAAACATTTACTGGGAATTACAGGTTTGCTAATGTGATGATGGTTACTGATTGGAACAAATCAATGTGCAAAACTGACAGCTATGACAAATAGTATAATATCTTTTAAAGGAGACTTACATTACTCGATATTGCGTACTGTGTACATTATTGCTGTACTGTTGTCAGGGTTTAAATTTGCATCAAACTTCAATTTTGCATTATTGCTGATAGATTAATTGTGTGTTCAGATATCTACACCTCTAACCTTACCCAACACTGTTCAAAACTCCCACAGCCAACATGGGGCTTGAATCCATGACCCTGAGATTAAGAGTCTCATGCTCTACACGACTGAGCTAGCCAGGCTATACAGTCACAAAAATAATGTATATTCAAAAACGTAATAAATAACAATAATGCTTTGGTTGGCTGCAAGAGTAAACACAAGAGTCTTCATGCACTGCCAGCATCTGAGGAACTGAAAACCCAGTGGATTAGTTTTATTTGTGATGACACCATGATAGGAAACATTTCAATATGCAGCAGCATTTGCAAGAAAAGACGTCGTTGAGCTGATAAATCTACATGGCTCCATGTATCAGTAGGGTCACAGCAATCTATGGCAGTGACAGAAGACTTACAGGAGGTTTATGAAACGTTGCATCTGTTTTTTGTTATGTAGCTACTGAAGTTAGTTTTAGAACTAAGCCCCACGTACATATTTAAGGAGTTGTACACCTAAAGCTTCATCAAAAAAACAACACGTGAAGGGAAAACATTTGTCAGGAGTGGGATTTGAACCCACGCCTCCATTTGGAGACCAGAAGTCCCTTTGGTGAGGAAGGAGTCCATCCTTGAGTCTGGCGCCTTAGACCACTCGGCCATCCTGACAACTGAAAACACAATCTCACCGATTTAAAACAGGAGACGTCTAATAACATTAAAACGTTCCGGTGTTGTTGCTAGAAATAATTATCGTAAGGAAAGTCGAGAGTTTTTGCTTTTAATTGGCAGCACTGGACTTACATCCTTCCATCTGAGAGAAGAATGGACGGAGTGTCTGATGAATGGCTGGACAGATGGACTCATGAGCAGACAGATAGGTGAAGGATGGATGGACGGATGGAGGAGGGTGGGGGTTCGGCGTCTTTGATCCTCCCAGCAGAAATAATCAACAAAGCCCTGGAGCCCTAAATATGTGTGTGCGTCTGCGTGGTGTGTGTGTGTGTGTGTGTGCACGCTGTAGGCTTTTCTGGCTTCATGCCAACACCAGCTCCCACCAGGAGAGAGATCAAAGACTGTGCTCCCTCTCTCTCTTCCTTGCTATCTCCATCTACCTCGCTCACTCACATTTCTCACACTCCTTCCTCTCCGTCCTGAAAACACTCAATATCGCTCTTCTTGATTTCTTCCACATTCTCTCGCTCTCTCTTTTCCCCTAAACCTGAGGGTAGAAAACTGCTTCCTATGCAAAAAAAAGAAGGAAAAAAGATGAAAGGAACAAAGCAGAAGAAAAAAAAAAGTGGAAAGACAAAGAGAGAGAAGAGAAATTGCTGGATGAATTAATGTTTACAAAAATCCATACAGACACACTCTGAGGAGATTTAGTAAAAGGCAGCCGGACTTCTCTTTTTGGTGTGGCTTCTTTGCTTTAAGATGACTGCTGAGGAGTCCCAAACGTATAATGTCGCCCACAGATCTCATGGCTGATGGCCTGATAACGAACTAAGACTCTCATGCCTCAAGGTGTGAATGGTTGTGAAACTGAAAGGTGTTAATGATGGTGAAACTTTCCGGGGCGACATCTCAAGACTGTGTTATAAGTACCTGATAAATGCTGCTATAGACCCCCTCCTCTGTGTAAAGATGGCTGCTCCAGTTTAACACAAGTTCCTTAACATGCGCCCCATTCTGTAAATCTGACGACAACGTCTGAATAACACCCATAATAATAAAATCTCTGTGTAAGAGTATTTCAAGCTGTGAAAAGCGATTTGGATAAATTTTTATTTCCACATTTCTGCACCAGCACTAGTCCAAAAACACCACTGAAAATACAAAAGACAGCTTGTGTTCCTTTGAGCTCCTTCCTTGTTTACTTGTGAATTTGGTCAATAACAATATTGCATGCCTCTCTCCGTCACGATGTTGGGTTTGTCTGTGAAGCCTCGAGGAACATTGATGTAAAAGTGACCAATGTGTGAATGACAAAAAGCTGCCATTCTGACAGACTAACGAAGCAACCAATGTTACGTACGTGTCTAAAAGACCTATAAAGGGCTTCCCTCAGAATGTGGAAATTGTGCTTTTACCAATGAATCCATTATTGACTGAAAAAATGGCCGACTATGGGTTAAGGAAATCATATGAAAGTTGAAATCCCTGTGTGGATTATTCCAAGAAGACTCCTGCAAACTAAAAAAGACTACAATAGCAACAACTATGCATCCATGGGGGTTTGCAGCTGTTCACATGCGTTTTTTCCACCAATGAACATAATCAAGACTCAACAATGACCTTAGACCAACATCCTGAAAGAAGTGTCACTGCAGTGGAGATATCACTTCTGATTTCAAGTTTTACAATAAGATTTGATTGGAAACAAGATACAGTGATCCTTTAGTTGACGTGGCAGCTTTTTTATCTAGGCAACCATATGCAATCCATGAGATCACAAGTTCAACTGGTTGTGGTAGAATCAAGTAGGGGTGGCCAGACCGCCCACCCTTACTTGCAACTGTCTCCATTGGTGACAAAAAGCAAGTCTGTCTAACTTAAATAAAAAAAAAAAAATTACTATAACCCTTGCTGTAGCCCTGAAGTCAGGCTGGGTTTATGTTAAGAATGTAGTTATTGTTTAGACAAGTCTCTAGAAAATGAAAGTAAATCAATGTGAAGTGTATGAGACTGATTCAGTAACAGCTCCTGCAACAAGAACTTTCATGTCATTGTTGGTTGGGAAATGTATGGAGCCAATCATAAGACATGCTAGACTAACAATGAAGCATAAAGCTCTGGATATCTTATTAAAATGTACCTACACATCCACACGTTGAAGGCAGCTCCTGCTACAAAACACTTCCTAAAAAACATCAGTGTACATAACACAATAACACCTTGTATTTCTCAGTCTGTAATCATCAGAGCTCTTCAACGTTCTCCTGGATATTGTTCGCTCTGCATCATTATTGATCAGGGAATTGAAGCTCATTTGCACTCTTGTGCATGTCGTTCTGCATAACAAAATCCGCTAAATGTCTGAAAATGTAAATGTAATTGTGGTGATAACATTATTGTTCTATTGAGAACGCTGCACTACGTGAGCTGCAGTTTGTCGTGATTGCATCTCTCAGAGGCTCCTTTGCAAATACGAGCTAAACTTTCTCTCCTCTTCTATCCTCTTTTTTTCCCTCTAAACATCTTTTCATGCTACTTGCAGATTGGTCATGTTCTTTCTTTTTTCTGTCATTCTGAGCAATATGCACATCGGCAACTTAACTCTCATAATCCCAGTCCGTCCCTTTCTGTCCCTCTTTTCCTTCTTTTCTAGGATGCAGTCCCCCATCCCTCCTCTCCTCTCTTGTCCCATATTGCCTTTTTAGCTCTGTCGCTCAGCTTATCTCGTTCTCTGCATCCTTTTTTCCTCTTGTCATCCCCATCGCTCCCTCTTTCTCTCCACTATCTTTCCCTTGCAACCTCCCTTTTTTCCTTCCTTCTCTCTCAATCGTGGTTTTCTGCCTCACACATACACACACACACACACACACACACACACACACACACACACACACACACACACACACTCTAGCAGTAGTCATTCTACTTATAGCCTCGCCATAAATCAAGCTGTCATTCTCCGTCATGCTTGCTGGATCTCACTGGGGCTCGTGGCGCTCATGCACACGCACACACACATGCACACACACACACACACACACACACACACACACACACACACACACACACATACACACACAGAGTAAGGAGTAGCAATGTGAGCCCACACATACACAAACTCAGGCACCGACACACAGACAAGTACAAAACAGATGCCCAGATGTAAAAAAAAACAAAACACACACAAACACACGTGTACACTACAAGTGTAAACTCGTACTGATAAAAATGGAAACGACACACACACACACACTTTCTTTTTCATCGCCTCATGCACGTACAGTCATACAGTGTTTGGTGCAAACTTAGATGTTGGAGAAACAGACTGACAGAGAGGGAGGATGACTCATTAAGGGAAATATAGATGTAAGCAAGGCGCAGAAAGATGTCCACCTGTCCCTATATCCCCCCCACACACACTCACGAGCACACACACAACAGCAGCTGAAACAATGATCCTCGCCCTCAGGGCCACAGCTTCACCCAACCGCCACCTTAACTTCACCTCCTCCTCCTGCTTTGTCTTCATTTTACCTCTCTGTGCTGCCTCTCTTTAAGAATGCATTCATATATAAATCACTTTAAGTGTCATTGTTTTATTTTATCTGATTATTTAAATAGTATTATTTATTGACTGCCATGTAGATGTGGAATATTTGCACATTGCCAATAGTGTTAGTCACTGTTGAGATGAGGTGAGGTAGAGTAATCCATTGGAATTCAAGGACACAGTGAAGTGTGACAGCTTTATGTCTGCTGTAACAGTTCTGTTGTCCAACTGCTTTAGTGATCACTTAATAAATGTGGGGCGGTTGATACTAAAGAAGGACTCGGTGTACCAAACCCCTTGTGATATTGTGGAGAGAGTCACAGATGCATGATATTCTCTATCTACGTGAGATTGGACAGTACATCCAGGTTCAAGGATCGACTAATAAATAACAGCTAGAATGTTAGAAATGAATAATATTGTCTCCTCAACTGCTCTAAAGTATCATATATATCATCACAGTGATAGGATGTGTAACTGCTTTGAATATCTGTTTCGAAAAGACATATTTTTTGGCAGTTGTTGTAGCCCGGCTAGCTCAGTCGGTAGAGCATGAGACTCTTAATCTCAGGGTCGTGGGTTCGAGCCCCACGTTGGGCGCAGCTATTTTGAACAGTGTTGGATAGGGTTAGCAGTACAGATATCTGAACACACAATTAGTCTATCAGAAGTAATGCTGAATACAAAATTGCAGTTTGATGCAAATTTGAACCTTGGCAACAGCACAGCATTAATGTACGCAATATGAAATACAGTTATATAATGTAAGTCTTGTGTAAGATATAATATAGTATGTAATTCCACTTGTCATAGCTGCCAGTTTTGCACACTGATTCGTTGAAATCAGTAACCAACATTACATTAGCAAACCTGTATGTGACAAAGTAACTCCCAGTAAATGTTTCTCATAAATATCCATTTACATGGTTTGGCCAAAAACACAGCCTTAGAGAAACAATTGGAGTTGTTGGAATGGTGCTCCCCTAACTTCTCCCTTGACTGCTCTCTTAACTTTTCCTATAACTTTTCCCTGAACTTTTCCCCTAACTTTCCCCTAACTACTCTCTTAACTTTTCCTTATGTTCAGAAGGGCTAGTGACAAAAATGTTTCAACATACAATACAGCTGGGGTAATAGGGTCGTGGGTCCAAGCCCTACATTGGGTGAACGTGTTTTCAAACAATGTTGAGTAATGAGACATGAACACAGAGTTGCTTGTCAAAACTGTGTGTCTATGTGTTACTACATCCGATCTGGTGAGATCACTGTTGCAAATGCTTACAGAAAAAATGATTAGGGTGTCAATCCAGAAATCAAGCTGACATATTTAGATGCCGTCAGAATGTTAGAAAAGTACACGGCTTACAAGTCAGCAGCATCACATTAGCATTTTTTTGTTAAATATTAATTTTCACTAAATTTAACGTGACAACATCTTTCTTTGTGGTTTTGCTGCTCAAGGCTCTTAAAGTTAAAGTTGCAGAAGAATTGTGGTCTTGATTCAGATCTGAAAAATTCACTGTAAAATTATAAACTCACTTTTCAGGGAAAAAAAGTCGCACTCTGTCCTTAACTTTAACCAAATGTTTAATTTGCCTTTACCCAACACTACATAGACTGAAGAACCCCACGGTCCAGTGTCATAGTCCTTTCATAGGTCTTTGTACACCAGTTCATCCACCCTGACCTCCTCACTATGACTTTTGTGTATAAGAGTATCATACATAGAAAAGGAAATTCTTGAAATATAAAAGTATTGCATTGAAGAAGTGATTACTCCATCTACATTCGTCTCTTTTTCTTCTTTATTTTCTTTTCTTCTTTTTCATGCTCCCTTTGTCTTTTCCTACACTAACCAGCATCTCCTCTTGTCTTCCTCCTGCTTTTCTCCTGGCGCTCCATGACCAATGCAGGAGCCTCATAAAGACCCCTAGGAGTCAGAGGATTTCATGGGGCTTTGTGTTTGACTGTGTGTGTGTGGGAGAGAGAGTAGAAGACAGCACATGTGGCATGCAAGGTCATGTAATCCTGTGGCCTCCAGATACTGTTATTGACACACACATAGCATTCTATGACCTGCACTGCCCTGGCACACACATAATATGTATGAACATGCGCACACACACACACACACACACACACACACACACACACACACACACACACACACACACACACACACTCATGTCCTAGTTTAACCTGCAATGTCTTCAGTATTATCAAGAATACAAACAGTAAAACTGATATTTTCTGGGCAAACACTGACTCCCATGTTATTATTCTTTAACTCTATATTATTATTTTTACAGTTGATAAAATGTTTAGAAACACTAAAACCTACCTTTCCAACAAGTATAGCTTCTTGCCTTTATACATATATATTGTTCAGATCTTCAATAATTCATTGTTGTCCAAAAACTCCTAAAAAGACATTGACCTACTAAATAGTATCAACAGTAGCATGTCATCCTAATGACAGGATGCACCACTGTTATTATGCATTACATTGTATTATACAATACATTATGTATATGTTTATTTTACAAAATAATTCTTTTCAGTGTTGCATTAGTTATTTTAAGACAATTTTTTAACTCCAAACAAGCCCGGCTAGCTCAGTCGGTAGAGCATGAGACTCTTAATCTCAGGGTCGTGGGTTCGAGCCCCACGTTGGGCGCAGAAGTTTTGTACAGTATTGGGTAGATTAGGAGTATAGATATCTGAAAACCCAATCTATCAGCGTTAATGCAGTTCAATGGAATTTCTACATAGATGTAGTCAAGAAAATATGAACAACACGTTTGACACAGCGAGACAAGTTGTTGGGATGTCAAGCTAACTGGTCCTAACAACTACTACCCCAGCTTCTGTGGCCAGTAACAATGATGATGGCGGTATAGGTGCATCAGGTCACAACATGAAATGAACTAAAAAATTAGGTGGGCTGCAGCCTTAGGAGACAAATTTTGAAATTATTTGGGAGACCATTTTAACCCTTTTGAACCCTAAAACCCACTGGCAGGTTCGAAAGACAAGTTATTTAAAAGGAAGAAACACCCAAACTACACAAATTTATCAAAGTCAGAAACTGTAAAAACAGAAAGAATCCTTGATTTTAAAACTTCTTGAATTTTCCTTAAACTAATAATGTACGAGGTGCAGTTCTGCCAGGAAAAATAAGCAAATCTAAACTTAAAATTGTAATGTTTCATCAAAATCCCTTCATTATACAGGATACTTTTGAAAAATCTGCCTAAAATAAACATTTTGTCTTAATTAGATTCTGTTAAAAAAAGAAACAAATCTGCACTCCTTGGTACAACTGACAAACCATGACCACTTCAGCTGTGAGCAATAGTCATGTTTTTTTGGCTGAACTGGGTTGAACTGCAGGCTGTGTTCACACAGAACAGATAGGAGACAAGCAAGTTGTCTTTAAGTATGTTTTTCTTCTATTTGATGATTTATGACATTATAGCTTGGTTACTCTGCACAGACGACCTTTTAAGTTTTCTCTACTTCTAGCCATGGCTGTGTTGTTTCCACAGAGGTGCAGGACTTCATGTTACAGTGAAAAATGAGCCCTACAGTGAATAAAAATGTGACAGATTTCTACAATAGTAGCTAGACACAGACAAGAACTACACTGTCAAGACCACAGAAAGCTTTTGTTTTGTCTGTTTTCATGGGATTTGAATACTGGAAGAAAAACACAGAATAATACCAGCCTTATCCTCATCCTTGAAATGTATCACACACTCAATGTATGCACACGCACACACAAATGCACAGATATAGATTTCCAAGGTCGCATTTCAGGCATTGAGTATGTATCTTATACAAGCCCTCCACTTTCTCTCTGCGCTCCGCTGCTCTCCTCTTCCTCCTCTTCTGCATTCCTCTCTCCTCCTCCTCCCATCTCCTGCCACACACACACACACACACACACACACACACACACACACACTCCCTCTCCAGAGACATGTCCGTTGCTCTGACCTCTCTCTCCTGGGATTGCTGGCTGTCTGCCCAGCTCTCTTTTTCTCTCTCTGCTTCACACATTCTACTTTCGCTCTGTATCTTTCTTCTTCTTCTTCTTCTCTCTATATCTCTCCATCTATTGATCTATCTATTTTTCTAATCTCCCTTTGTCTCCCCCCCTCTTATCCTCTCCTCTGTTGCATGTCTCCCCTGCTCTTGCATCCTCTTATCTCTTCATCCGCTCTCAATGCAATTCCTCCTCTACCCTCTCCTCACCCTCTCCTCCTTTAAACCCCTTTCCGTCCCTCTTTTCTCCTCATGTACTCCTCCCTTTTTTCTCCCCCTTCTCTCCTTTATTATTTCTTTCTAGGCTTCCAGGGTGCTGGCGAGGCTGTGGGGCTCTGCCTGGGGCTCCTTGCCCGACTCATGCTGCCTCTCTTTGGGCATGGTGCCCACAGAGGGCTGGGCAGGGCTGGAGCAGAGCTGGAGGGGGTGTGTGTTCGTCTGTCTGTATCCAGCGATGGGGGAGAGGGAGTGAGGCGGGGGTGAGAAAGTGGAGAAGGAAGGGGAGAGATTAGAAAAGGAGGAGGGGAGCTGTTGACAGAGACAGAAAGAAGGGGCAGCGATAGAGAAAGAAGAACGGCTTTTTGATGAGTCACACTTTGCTAGCTAGAGTGTTTCTGTGGCTGCAACAATACTTGTGTTCTTGTGGATAAAACAAGAATAAAAAGGTTTGTTACTGTGCTTTTTAAAAGAAATTACATTCAATTGCAGTTTGTTAATTCCCTGAAGGGCCAATCCAGTTTCTGATCTTACATTTGTACCTTAGATCACTGTCGAAATTGATTAGTCGACTGACTGTCTTCTTCATTAATTGATTTACTGCTTTGCATTTTATCAAACAGCAAAAATAGCTATTGCAAGCTACCAGAGACCACTTCAACACTTCGATTTATCCAACTATGCATCCGAAACCCAAAGACAATTAGTTAAATATCACTGAAACACAGAAAAACAGAAAATATCAACATTGAGTAACCACGACAGAGCCAGTGAAATCTAATATTGTTGATGTTGACTGTTTTAAACTGTTACATTACATTTACACACTATAAGGCACTACAAGCATATAGCAATACTGTGCATATTTTCAAAATACAACTGATTTTAAAGGAAGATAATATGTACACATGACCAGCCACAACATTAAAACCACCTGCCTTACATTGTGCTGGTCCCCCTTTGTGTAGCCAAAACCAGTCTGCCCAGTCAGACCATAGAAGGCTGGACCACTGGGGGTGTCCTGTGGTGTTTGGCGCTGGGACGTTGGCAGTGGATCATTTGGGTCCTGTGGTTTGTAGGTGGAGCCTTTTTGTATCAGGCTTGTTCTGGCCGACACTCGATCAAATTGGGATCTTTGTCAAAGTAACGTCCACAGGAACGCCAAGGTTTCTCAGCAGAACATTGCTTTATAACAAGGTGATCAATGTTATTCACTCTGCCTGTCGGTGGTTTTAATGTTCTGGCTGATCGGTGTGTAGTCAAGGGTCTAATGTGGGATTCAGTAGAAGGCAATTTAACTTCTGTTTTTAATTCTTAAAGACAGGATTTAGGATGAAGAATGAAGCTTTCTACATCGTTGCGAAGCTACACTCTTAAAAATTGACAGATGCCCGGCTAGCTCAGTCGGTAGAGCATGAGACTCTTAATCTCAGGGTCGTGGGTTCGAGCCCCACGTTGGGCGCAGGAGTTTTGTACAGTATTGGGTAGATTAGGAGTGTAGATATCTGAAGACCCAATCTATCAGCGTTAATGATCAGTACAAATTGTAGTTCGATGAAATTTCTACATAGATGTAGTCAAGAAAATATGAACAACATGTTTGACACAGCAAGACAAGCTGTTGGGCGTCAGAGTTTTGAACACTGTTAGGTACGGTTAGAGATATAGATATCTAAACGCATAATTACTCCACCAACGATAATAAAAAATTGTAGTTTGATGCAAATTTAAATCCTGGCAAAAGTACAGAAACATTTAATAGTGCAAGTCTCCTATAAGAGATTACATAGTATGTAATTCCACTTGTCATAGCAGCCAGTTTTGCACGTTGATTTGTGGTAGTGACAGTGGAAGTGTACACCATTCTGAACATTGCAAAAAGTTCTCTAGCAAAATAATTCTTTCAGTGTCGTTTAAATTCTTTTTTGTTTTGGAGACAATGTTTTCATTTCAATACAGCCCGGCTAGCTCAGTCGGTAGAGCATGAGACTCTTAATCTCAGGGTCGTGGGTTCGAGCCCCACGTTGGGCGCAGGAGTTTTAAACAATATTTAAAGTGTTGAATAAAGATACAATATATAACACTGATGTTTGATGCCAGTTTGAGCCCTGACAGCTATAGTGATGTATCTTAAAAGTTCCAACTGCTCAGTGATTTCGGTCTCCTATAAGAGATTGTACAGTGGGCAGCTGCTTTAGGAAATTATTGAGATATTTATTTCCTAAAGCAATACATTAGTTCCAAATATGAAATTACTAAAAGCTACAGTGGGCTGCTGCTTTAGAAAATAGAGATATTTTGTTATTTATTTTTAAGGCCATTTGAACCCTCTTAACCCCTAAACCTGCCGGTATGCTTGAAAGGCATGTAATTAAAAAACATCATTTATCAAAGCCAGAAACGATAAAGACAGAAAAATCCTTGAATTTGAAACTTGTTGACGTTACCTTGAATCTGTTTTCAATTCTTAAAAATGTCTGACTGTTGGGTCCCAGATATTTGTTTTCACCCTCAAAACACATGACTAATGGCCCAAGACTCACAAGCCATAAGGCGTGAACGACTGTGAAACTGCCAGGTGAGGAGTGAAATCTAGGTGTTGATGCTGTCCAGGGAGAGATCTCAAGACTGTGTTATAAGTACCTGATAAATGGTTTTGTAGACCTCCTGCTTTGTTGAAGATGGTTGTTCCAGTTAAACTCAGATGGCCTTCTTCACTCCTCTCTCCAACCATCTGCCTCCTCTGTCCAGAATATGAAAATTCTCCTGTGTTGTGTCAAAAGCAAATCTCACACAGAAGTCATCCCTCGCCTGGCAGTTTCACAACAATTCACACCTCGAAGCATACGAGTGTGGGTCATTATTGGGCCATGAGTCATGTGATTCTGGGGTAACTGTATATACCTGAGACTCCACATCAGTCAGTTCAAACTCAAGAAGCTTCTTGGTGGAAGTTGAAAATCCACTTTGCCTTCGACTAAACTACTGAAAGACCACGACCTGGAAGACTGAGAATCTACAGACATTCTAGGGTTTACATCCTGGCAAACACAAAGAAGATGATCAGTAACATTAGATTGGGTTCTAGTAAAACTAAGTAACAACCAGACTGTGAGAAACACGGCAGTTTGGCAAATGGGTGAAACAAAGAAAGTTAGAAGGACAGAAAAAGTTATGAGCAAAGGAAATTTAACTGACAGATGCTTTTTTTATTCGTCCTCCATGGATCCAACCCTCCGTGTTTAATATGCAACCAAACCTGCTCTAGTTTCAAGTGAAATAACTCAGTGACATTTCCAGACCACACACTGAAAACTGCATGGTTTTAGGTGTTTGATGGTAAAAGGGTATCTCTTTTTTATCAGAGTGGCTGCCATGCTGGTCTATGTTCAGTCACTGTGTGTATATTTTAACTGCTACGGTGGCAAATGAAGATGAGTTTTAAGCCGAGTATGGTACAATACATCAAAGTAATGCAATCATTCATCTGAAACCCTCAAGACAGGGTTTGAAATGCATGTTGACTTGCCAAAATTACACTACTGTCTGAGCTTGAGACTGTAAAAACAGAGAGAACTGACAGGTTTTTAACTTTCCAACAGTCCTTGAACTACTTATCTGTGCCGTGCTGTTCCATGGGGAATATTAACCAAATCCAAGGTTGAAATCACTTCATTACATAAGTCTAATTTGAAAATTTGCCAAAAATAAACGCTTCTTAGCACAAACAAAAAAAGAAGCCATTAGTGATTCTACTGTGATCAATAGTCGGGGACTTCTCGGTTGAACTGCAGGCTGTGTTTACACAAAAAGATAAGATTTAAGAATGGAAGCAAATCAAAAATGTAAGTCGTAAAATATCCATAGTATGTTTAGCGTCAGTATTTTTTTCCAATATTGGTAACACCTGTGGACACTGGGAAAAATGTTGTTCATGTGCAATAAATCCAATTTTTTTTAGTTCTAAAATAAATAATCAAATAAATTCAACTTTACAAATTATGGTAATTTAACTTTGTTTGACTGCACTAATGGCGTTTGTGAACTCTCTATGCTTCAAGCCACTGTTGTGCTGTTTCCATAGAGGTATAAGACTTTATTTTGCAGTGGATAAGTGAGCCCACAGTGAGTAAAAATGTGTTAGAAGCAAAAAACACCCAGACCCAGGTTGCACATTATCCCTTGCAGGATAAAATAGAATGAAAAAATCTACATCCTGTGTGTCAAATGTGGCCAGAAAACCTAACCTACAAACACTGAGAGCATATCCACATACAGTAAGGTCAGTTTTACAGTGCCTGGATCAAGAAGTCTATCTGTAAACTGTGAAAAATGTCAGCGACAAACAGTTAAAATAGCAATGTTAAAGTCAAATTTGGCTGCTCATGTCTGTACGTGTGATTATAGTGAAAGTGATGCTTATAGCAGGTGCACATGGAGACTGAATGACAGAGAGAGAGCATCAGCAACACCTGTACCCCGCTGCACGCAGAGAACATCAATTCCCCTGCTGGTCACTAATGGTACGGCCCTGCTGGAGTGGAAGCAAATGGCCTGGACCTAACCAAGCATGATGGGAGGGAGAGGAGGGGTGAGTGGTCAGATGTAAGGACGTAGAGAGAGAGAGAGACAGAGATAGAGGAAAGTAAAGTTACAGTGAGAGACGACAGAAGAGGCCGAGCTGTGCCTTGTGAATTTAATTAAATGAAAGTGGAGGAAAGTCTCGGCAGGAGAAAGGAAGAGCGAGGAGGAGAGGGAGAATTCACACCAGTGTTTAAAATGTCGCCTTTAACTGCTACCTCTTGATTTATCTGCTCACTCTCCCGCACTAACATTCCTCTCTCCTTCAGCTTCCCTTCTCCTGCTCACTTCTGCACTTCTTTCTCCCCTCCGTCTCCCCTCCTCTAAACTCTCACCCCCGGCCTTCATTATGTCTCCTCTGTCCAGCGTAATGAGCTCCAGTGATGTAGTGCCCTCTGTCTGCGCTCGCCATTAATGCAGCGCCTCTTTCTCAAACTTCAACCTCTTCTTTTGACATTTAAGTTGGTCATTCAAGGAAAACAAACAGTCAGGTTAAAGTCGGTTCACATTCACTGATATCTGGAATTTTGCACCTAAATGAAGTAACATACATGTAGAAATAAAGCCATAATTTATGTCGGAAAATACTAATTATAGACAGATAAATGACAAGTAACACCTGATATTTCCAAAAATTAAGTTACATACTTTATGTTAGCTATAAAAAGACATATTTCAACAATGTAATATGTCATATATTGTCCCATACTCCAGCTGAAGCACCAATAGAAGCTCTTATGACTATTTAGAAAGAGACTCCCTCATATAAATGCATTTTCTCTGCTGTCACTGTCACATGTTCCGGTGTTTCACATCTACACCACGTCCTTTCTCCAATGCCAGCAGGACAGATCCCCGTACATTTATTGAATGCAATGAAAAATACAATTCTGATCTCCATTCAGGCGGCGTGTGCGATTGACAGATGATGCAGGAGGCTCGGCGGCGGCAGATGCTGATGTGAAATATATGCTGCTGCTGCTGCTGTGTTAAAATATGCAGGATGAAATTCAGGAGCCGTGCCGCTACTGTGCTAAGTGTTTTAACCCCTTTGCGTCCAAAGATGAGCAGAGTGTGGATGTTTTTTGAGCAGCTGACCAGTCCAGCCACTGTCTTCTGGTTTTCTCTTATCAATTCAAACAACAGGAATTCAGCAGCTTCATGTGCCGAAGTACTGTTGCTGTGCAATTTGGTAATCCAAAGTAGTGACCAAATCAAAGCTTTCCAAGAAATTGCTTCATCTCTAATTAATTTAAAGGTTAATGCATATTCTTCCCTACTGTAGTATATTGTATATTGAGAAAAGAAGCTGATAAAACAAACAATTTCTTCATTTTAGGACAGGGTAGTGTCAATTTATTTAATTAACTGCAGCCCCTGCCGATTGTCAGTGTTCTGTGCATAGTATAAAGTAGTCCGGAGTCATAAAACCACAAAGGAACTGGACAAACAGAGGTGAAACAAGCTCCTCGTTATCCAAAAAGCTCATTTGGCAAAGAGTCAGTGTCCTCTTTTATCGCAATGCAGTGCTCTGCTCCTGTCTGTCCGGGCTACAGGCAACCTCAGCCACCGTCTCGCTAATAAATCACTTCAGCCAATCACTGATGGATGTGTTTTGAAGAGCAAAAAAAAAAAAATGTATGTGTAAATCAATGTTGTCTGCTGCCTTCGTTTTTTTCTAATGTTTTGTCGATCCCTCTTCTGCACACACACTGCAGGCGAGAGTGTGATAGACAGAAGAGAGGAAGATCACAGGAGAGAGAAAAGAAAACAGAGGAATTCTGAGAGGTGAAAAGCATCCAGGAGGTAAAAACAACAAGGATTGACAACAACGAACAAGAGCCCGAGTGTGGCTGGTTTGCCATCAGAAACAAGATAGGGGGAATAAATTTTAATTTGATCCCCTCTCTCCCTCTCTTCCCCCTCAGTGTGTGCTGACAGATTTGGTATTGCTTCAGTTCGGAGATTGGCTACAGAAAAACACACTCAGTAATTATCTAGAAAGAGCACCTGGGTACTGGGAATCTCATTATATTAAAACCAGCCCTCCAACATACGCACACACACACACACACACACACACACACACACACACACACAAAGCAGAGGAAAAGACAAGTCAAACAAAAAAAAGAAAAAAGATTTCTTTGCTGGAAGAGGAGAAGCAAAAAGACAAGATGAAAAATCACAAGGATTCAAAAACACCTAGAGAGAGTGAGGCACCTTTCTAGTTGCAAAATG
Source organism: Dascyllus trimaculatus (assembly GCA_024666655.1). NCBI lineage: Eukaryota > Metazoa > Chordata > Actinopteri > Pomacentridae > Dascyllus > Dascyllus trimaculatus. The sequence goes on from CM045465.1 coordinate 13,770,635, forward strand.
TGTTTGCTCAAAAACCCACTGTTGCAAGGCTTTTTTTTGTGGATCACACGCAGACGTTAGATTATGTGGTGTGACTCACAAACAAGTCAAACTCGGGGATGGTGAAAGGATAATCCATCTGTTGCTATCTCTCTATCTGACTTCGTTGTGGTTTATTTTCAAAGACCTGCGTCTCTGAAATTCTGCAAAGCACAAAGACAACGGCAGCAAAGTGATCAAGAAGCATGAGGCGTAAAACACAGAGTCGCAGATATAAAGTGAAATAAAGCCAGTGGAATTTACTGCCTCTTTCCTCTCCTTGCCTCCTTCTTTGATGTGTTGTAGTGGCACGGATCGGCCAGTAAGAGGCAGCGTTTCCTCTCATCTGACTGACTAAGTGTCTCATTAGCTTCACTCTTTTCCCTCTTTTACATCTGTCTCCCCCTCAGGCCTTCAACAACACTACTCAGAGTCACCTATTTCGCCAAACTACTTTGTCTCTGCTCACATTCTGCACATGTGAATCTGTTGGGTGTATTTGTGTTTGTGCGCAAAGAATCATTCAACTTGGTGTTTTGACTGGCTCTCAGCAACAAGGTGGGATGATTTACAGCAGGCCGATGCAGTCGGAGGTCATCGGACACACATTCAAAGCCCAGATCCTGTCGGGCCATCTGAGGTCATGTGACAGGACGTATTACTGTAATAGCACGTCTTATTGAGGCCTTAATGAGGACAGTTAGTGCAACATAATACAGGGGATATCAAATCTCTGATAAGTGGAATAAATATCACACATACAAGAAATACAGTCCTTCCAGTGACTTCATGTCTGAATGAACATCCGTGCTCACTCTTCTATTAAAGCTGCAATCTTTAAGCTACGTTACATCGAGTAACATTTCACTTGCGACGGCAGCAAGTCTAACAGTTCTCATAACGGAGCGGAAATAGCAAGAACATAGTGACATCAATGAGAAAGCTCCCACCTACCAATTATCTATAGTTTTTGCAGAGTGTACAGAAGTTATTAAATGTCAAGGCTGAGAGAAAGAGTGAACACTGCGAATTATCATCTCGACATGCTATGATTGATCAGTTTTTGTAAAGTACAAAACTGTAGGTTTAAATGGCAACTTCCACATGATTACAATAAATTCTTATTTAAGTCAGTAGTGTACCTCTAAAAGAAATCTTTAAAAAGTGAGCATAGAGCAGCTAAGGCAACTTTTTTCTCTTTATTGTTCTCTGACTTCAGAAATCAGTGACATTAAATTATGAATCAAGCATATTTTTTAATTCCATGTTAAAAACATTAACCTGCTGACCTGTAGTGTCATGTGTGCCACTTTAATGTAATCAGTAGCTACTTTTTATAAAATACTGTATCTACAACAGTAGCCCGACTAGCTCAGTCGGTAGAGCATGAGACTCTTAATCTCAGGGTCGTGGGTTCGAGCCCCACGTTGGGCGTCAGAGTTTTAAACAACACTGGTGAAGCAATACAGTTGAAGAAATGTTAATTCAATCAGTACAATACTGTGTGTGTTGCTCTTCATATAAATCTCCCATAAACCCAACAGATATGACACAGCAATTCAACTTAAATCTCCAGTTTGTCATGACTACATACATGTAGCTTTATCGTCTCATTGAATCACTCTTATAAATGCTTTTTTGTGTTGACAAAACATTATTTTTGCTTGTTGCTTGTTATAGCCAACTATCTCAGTCACTCGAGTATGACTCTCTTAATCAGAGATGTAGACTATCAGAACTGAGAATTAAGTGTAGCATAGTTGACGGCAACAATCAGACAAATATATAGTGAGAACCCGGCAGCTACACCGGCAGATTTAGAGCTGATGTTGACGAGGAGTTTCTGATGTTCACACAGACATGGACAAGCTTCCCCCACTTGTCAGGATGGCCGAGTGGTCTAAGGCGCCAGACTCAAGGATAGACTCCTTCCTGACCAAAGGGATTTCTGGTCTCCAAATGGAGACGTGGGTTCAAATCCCACTCCTGACACAAGTTTTTAGATTTTATACTAATTGTTAGATTAACCATTGTGAATGATATTCCTCAAATGAACAATTAGATAAAACTGAGTAATATATATATGTATACACACCTCACTGCATATACAATGTTCCTCAGCTTAAGTGTGGGGGTTTAATGCTTGGGGTGTTTATCTTCTCATGTAAAAGGCTTTTTGTAGCCCCACTAGCACAGCTGGTTGAGCATAATCACTACCTCACTTTATTTTCTGTCTCTCTCTCATTTTTAAAGACATTATGCCATATGTTTGTCTTATTTTCGGCGTTGTTTTAGTTTCTTTTTAAGAGAATTTTTAACTCGAATGTCATTGGATGTGTACTACTTTAAATCGGTGAAGTCGTGCTTTCAGTTGTCAGGATGGCCGAGTGGTCTAAGGCGCCAGACTCAAGGATGGCTTCCGTCCTCACCAAAGGGACTTCTGGTCTCCAAATGGAGGCGTGGGTTCAAATCCCACTCCTGACACATAATTTACCTTCATGTGTTGTTTTCTGATGAACCTTTACGTGTACACTCATTAAATATGTACGTGTGGCTTAGTTCTAAAACTAACTTCAGTAGCTACATAACAAAAAACAGATGCATCGTTTCATAAACCTCCTGTAAGTCTTCTGTCACTGCCATAGTTTGCTGTGACCTTACTGATACATGGAGCCATGTAGATTTATCAGTTCAGCGACGTCCTTTCTCGCAAATGCTGCTGCATATTGAAATGTTTCCTATCATGGTGTCATCACAAATAAAACTAATCCACTGGGTTTTTAGTTCCTCAGATGCTGGCAGTGCATGAAGACTCTTGTGTTCACTCTTGCAGCCAACCAAAGCATTATTGTTGTTATTTATTACATTTTTGAATATACATTATTTTTGTGACTGTGTAGCCTGGCTAGCTCAGTCGGTAGAGCATGAGACTCTTAATCTCAGGGTTATGGATTTGAGCCCCATGTTGGGTGCATGTTGGGACTTTTGAGCAGTAACTAGTACAGTACCATCTTTGTCCTTGGTTAGCGTAGTATAGTTAGTACAGCATGAATATGAATGTGGCCTCAATGGCATCTCCAAAGTAAAAGCGTTACCTGCAACTATGAATTATCCCCAACATGGAGACAGGATCAATCAGGGTGTAATGGCAAGTCATACTGTGTAGTTTTTTCACTTAACACAGGTGAGCAGTCACACACAGTCACATTTTATACACTACGGTTAAATTATATGTTACATTAGCCAATTGTTTATTAGTGCATTGTTAAGTATTATACATCACCTGTTGTACTCTCCAATCTCACATATATGACAAATATCATACTTGTACAGTGGCTCTCTTCATCATTGTCATCAATATGTCTGAATAAACCCATAAGGAACTTTAATGTAACAGTGTCTGAAAAACTTAATGCCAACACTTTGAGAGGCTGATAAAGCACATCCCATACCTGAAAATGACTGGAATGTATCAGCAGTTAAGAACTGTAGCAGCAGGGACGGATAAGAACAGAACAGTTCACATATAATTCAAAAACTGCCACCTAACAATCGCAGTTATATTGTAGTTTTTGCAGTGTGTCCAGAAGACTGTGTGCTGTGAGAAAGATAGAAGAGAGCCAAAAAAGTGTCTAGACATGCTATTATTGATCACATGATGCATAAACCTTAACAGAAAACCCAACTAGGGTGCAGGTATTTTAACAATGGAGGTAAGATTAGTGGTGGAAAAAGCTTTAACTCACATTCTAATGCTGAATGGAATACTGCTGTTTGATGCGACTTTGAAAGCTGACAATGGTAATGCTAATGGTGTAAGTCTCCTATAAGCCTGCCTAACAAAGACTGTACAGTATGTAATTCCACTTGGTATAAGTACCATAGTTTGCTCTGACTGTACTGATAAATGTATCGGCTCAACAACGCCTTCTCTTAAATAAATGGTTGCAAACAGCAGTATTTTGCTCAGCGTGGCTCCTAAATATTGTGTTCAAATCTCTTTAAAAGCTTTTCCAAGTTTCATGTATTACCTAATCTAAAAACTCCTGTGTCCAACGTGGGGCTTGAACCCACGACCCTGAGATTAAAAGTCTCATGCTCTACCGACTGAGCCAGCCAGGCTACACTGTAGGAAGAAAAATTGTGTTAAAAAAATAAAACAACAAAAAAGTGTTCTGTTTGAGATAATACGATATGAAATTCCATTTGTCATAGCTGCCAGTTTTGCACATTGATCCATGGTAGTGACAGCAGAAGTGGCTTCCTTGACTTGTTCGAGTCAATGATTTGGTTTTTCAGATCTTTGCTGAACTCCTCAGTAGCGTTTGTGTCTGAGTCTAATGAGTGTCTGAAATGGGCCGAGATAAATTGCCTCAAAGGAGTCACCAACTGTAGCTGCTCAGTATTACCCCATACAGCTGAACTGTATGTTGAAATATTTTCTTATTACTAACCCTTCTGGACAATGAGAAAGTTAAGGGAAAAGTTAAGTGAGCAATTAAGGGAGCCGCACTCCAACAAATTCAATTGTTTCTGTAAGGCCAGTGTTTTTTGCCAAACCATGTAAATGGATATCGTGGGAAACATTTACTGTGAGTTACTTTGTCACTTTGCCAACAAGTAACTGGTTGGAACAAATAAAAGTGACAGCCATGACAAGTGGAATTACACACTATATTATCTTTTACAGGAGACTTACACTGTATAACTGCATTTGATGTTGTATACATTATTACTGTACTGTTGCCAGGGTTGAAATTTGCATTAAACTGCAATTTTGTATTCAGCTTTATCACTGATAGATTAATTGTGTGTTCAGATATCTATACGCCTAACCTTACCCAACACTGTTCAAAACTCCTACGCCCAACGTGGGGCTCAAATCCACACCCCTGAGACTGAGCTAGCTGGGCTACACTGAAAAGAAGTTTTTTTGTTACAATTAAAATAATATTTCAAAAATGATTTAAAACAGGAGAGAGAGAAAAAAAACTATGAAGTAGCGTTTATGCTCCCTAAACAGAAGAGGAGGCCTACAACACCAGTTGTCAGGTACTTATAATGCAGTCTTAAGATCTTTCTTAAGTGAGTTTCACCACCATGAACACCTTGAATCATCCCCGAGCAGTCAATTTCACAAACCATCCACACATCGGAGGATGTTAATTTGGGATCATTAATGGGCCATTAGCCATATGCAGGGAAGGTGACAATATACTTCCCACAGAACTGAAGAAGCCTCCTTGATGTGAGATGAAATGTCTTCAGGAACCAAAAAGAGAAGTTCAGTTGCTTTCTACTAAAGCTCCTTGTATTACCATGACTTGAAATCTACATAAACTCTTGGATGAGAGGTAAAATGAATGAAGCATCTCCTACTAAGTGGTGGTGCCATAGTTCATCAGTATTCCAACCTTGCTGGCAGACTAATATCACCACAGGACAGGACAGACGTTTGGAGATGAAGCAGTGAACATGGCACCAGTGGTTTTAAACATGACAAGATCAACATCGTAATAGTCGGTTTCCTTGATGAGCTTTTGGCCCAAACTGTACTATGTACCCAGAAACTGAAGTTCAGTGTTTACTTCTGGCTGCTTTAGGTTAAAACATTTAAAACTGAACCCCACTGAAACAAAATGGTTGAGCCTTAGAGTATCTAATATTTAGTGATACAACCTTCCAATGAGGCATAAAAAGAAAAAAAGACGTAAAGAAAAGCAAAAACAGAGACATGAAGAGTGATGGAAACGGAGAAAGTCAGAGAGTGAGTTAAAAGCTGATGAGAATGGGCTTATTGTAGTGAGCATGTGCTAAATAAGATTCTTGTCCCCATCTGTTTGGGTTTGTGTTCATCTACGGTCTATACTCTTTGTGTGGGAGATTGGTTTCCAACCCAGTGCAGGTGTGCTGTTGATAGTTTTATCAGCGCTGGATCGGCTACTGGGAGGAGAAGGAAGGGTAAAGGAGAGGAGAAGGGAAGCAAGAAACTGTTCGAGGAGAGGAGAGAGAAACGCTGCTGCTGTAATGATTCTGGTTTCTATTGTAGAATAACCGGAACTGAGTATGTGCTGTCAAGCAGTAAGTTTCTCAGCATTGGAGATCCAACCCCATGTGAGATAGCATGAGAAATATTTTAGCCAGTCTAGGTGTTTCTGAGACTGATTTATTGATTGTTTTTTTTAATAATAATAATAATAATGATGAAATTTAGTTGTATAACAGCTGTATTACAAATTGTTTTTGAGAGAGTACTGAATACAATGCACAAGCCTGGCTAGCTGAGTCGATAGAGCATGAGACTCTTAATCTCAGGGTCGAGGGTTTGAATCCCATTTTGGGTGGTAGTGTTTCAGACTGACACGACATATCATCATATCATCATACCATTAATATCTCTGGAAAAAATGGTCGAACTAGGCAATTTGCATGTGTCATGTATTGAATATGAAAGCACAATATGGTGGACCACCTGCTTGGTCCTGTTGGTATAAGGGATTTGTCCTCTTGACCGTTCACTCTTGATAAAATTGTGGAAACAGACAGTTTGTGTCATGGTTGATGTTGGTAACTCTGCATTGCATATAATGGCAGACCAACAACTTGATCCTCCTCTAGATGTCAGGTGATGGTCTGCTCCTGTAAGTTGCTCATTGCTGAAGGTGCTGGCAGACATACATGTACTGAACAGCTACTGCTCTTGACCAGTCTTCATGTCATGTAAACTGATGTAAATTTACTCAGTGTCATCCACTCTGCACTGAATCTTAATGGACAACATGACAGACAACCAGCAGGATCCTGTTCTGCAAACTCTCAGATGGCAGTTGGCATCATTGCTAGTGGTGGTCCTTGACATGCTTGGAGCTAAACCCAACCTTGATGTGTTCCTAATGTGTTTTTTTAAACATGACCAGTAGAACTACAGAAGCCTGGTTAGCTCAGTTGGTAGAGGATGAGACTCTTAACGTCAGAGTTGTGGGTTTGAGCCCCACGTTGGATGCAGGAGTTTTGAACGGTGTTGGGTATGGTTAGGGGTATAAGCAGTTTCATGCAAATTTGAACCCTGACAACAGTACATTATGTATGTATAAATATAAAACAGATAAATGAAGACAACCAGGACCTCCTTTGTCACAATTATGGTCAACAAGCTAAAACTTACAGTCATAGAGGGGTCATTTTAGGCATTTTCTATTATGTTATTAGCAGGTAGGAAAAGCAGATTTCATGTGAATGAATCAGTGGTCAGAGGAGGCATTTTTTCCTCCAGCTTGGAACACAGCAGTGCTAAGTAAGTAAGTGCAGCTCCTCTGGTCTCATGCTGTGTGTCTTGTGGCTGTTGGTCTGTGACTGTCCCCTTGTACCAGCCACCGGATTTATAAAATGGTTTCAGGCGCTATAAAGTGTCCAATAAACCACTTTTACTATTAGTGTAGGACACTGCGAGCACACAGCTGGTGACCGCCGCCACCGCTGACGGTACACACCGACCGACACACACGTACCAACACACAGACAGGCAGTGACTGTCACATACCTACTGGTCAGGCTCGTCTTGAGGGCTGCTGGAGTCAGGACCTCGGCCAAACTCTAACCCCATGTGACTCCACCCTGTCGTCCTCATGACATCATCGCATAGCCCCGAACCACCGGCTCAGAAAGGGCTGAAAACACACACATATGCGCAGGCATCCAGAATGCACCGAGCACAGACACCGTCAACGAATGCCACAGGGTCACATTTGGAGAGCGCAGATACATGCAGAAATGCGTCCACACACAAGGACTTGACCATAATGACTACCGCATGGCCGCAGCGCATTGTCAACACACACACAAATGGAGCAGCTTAAGTGCAAACTGCTGCCTCAGTCAAGTCATCAACTTCTATTATAGCCAGACTTCAGGCAGCTGAAACATTTTGGTGGATATTAAAAAAGACAGCAAAGAAAATACAGTATTGATCACTCTATTTTTAAAGCCCCACTCTGTTCATTCACTAAACCTCTAAAAAACTCAAGTTTTTCTCCATGAAAATAATCATTTCCTGTCCTAAAATGGCTAAGATGAAAATTCTGTTGCTTTCTCTAGAATGCTTAGACCTATGAAGTCTGCAGCTCAGGCACACCAGCTCACCTATGGTTTTGTGCGGGTAATAAACAGCATGTACAGGCCCGGCTAGCTCAGTCGGTAGAGCATGAGACTCTTAATCTCAGGGTCGTGGGTTCGAGCCCCACGTTGGGCGGTGGTGTTTTAGAATGACAAGACATAAAATCCAGTCAAACGATGTCTGATACAGTGAACATAAACTCACAACACGCCAGACAAACTGCTTGATCCAAACAATAGCAAGTTAAAATATTGTAGTAACTCAGCCATACATGTTCAAAACCAATTCTGAAGAAGTATAATAATAAACGTAACTCCACCCTGCAAGTTGACATGATTGGTTCTTTAGGTTTGCTACTTACAAAATCATGAAAGTCTGAATCTGTGTTTTTGAGACTGTCATTGTCACACTGCAGCTTCTAGGTGAAAATGGTCAGTCATGGTGTTGACTGCTTATTTCACTCATGATATGTCTGTTTAACTTTTACTGTAGAACCATCAAGTTGCCTTCATTACATAGTTTTTCTCCAAATGTTTGGCCTTTGTAATGCCTTATCTGAAGTTGTTCCTGGTTTCTCTGCATGTAGTCTGTCAGTCATCTTTTCACCATATGTATTTTTAAATTTTTTTTTATATATATATATGGCCATAAATATAAGATATAAAACACCACAACCAACTTTTACTACCACATTTACAACTAACTCTCTATTTCCATTCATCTATTTTCTTCACTGTGGCAGCTGGCGCAACAGGTATTTCCAGATGTCCCTTTGCCCAGTAAACTTTTCCAGGTTCTTCTGGGGAATTCCAAGGTGTTCCCAGGCCAGATGAGATACATGATCCCTCCAGTAAGTGCTGGGTCAACCCCAGAGTCTCCTCCCAGCTGAACTTGCCCAGAAAATCTGTAAAGCAACATGTGTAGGAGGCGTCCTAACCAGACGCCCAAACCGCCTCAGCTGGCTCGTTTTGATGCTAAGAAGCAGTGACTCTACTTCGAGCTTCTCACCTTGTCTTTAAAGCTGAGCCATGTTATGGACAAAACTCATTTCGGCCACAATCTCATTTCTCTCTTTGCAACATTAAAATTGTTACGAGAAATAAATTCCAAATTAGGTTCAGTGCTAATCTGTCTGTTTTTTAAACCAATGACTGCCATATTGCTAGAGTGCACAACTCGGGCTGCATATAAAGCTAGTTTGCACTATAGAATGAACTGCATCATTCCACATTAATCCTGTGGCTGAGAAAATGCCAGAAAACTGTGAATCAACACAGGATAGTATTTCGAAATATCTTGTTTTGTCCAACCAACAGTCAAAAACCTAATTTACAATGATTTAAAGCATGGAAAAGGAGCAGATCCCCACACTGGAGAGGCTAAGCCAGCACATGTTACACGATTTTGATTTAACATCCCTGCACAGCATCACCTGTCTTTAAATCTAAGAAGCAAAATCAGAGAACCGGAAAATACCAGAGCTGTTAGACCAAAGCAGAACTACACTGAAAACTTTGCACTTCTGCTAAAGTTCACACACACAAACATCAGGAGTGAAGCTGGCTGCTGCACTGGGAGGAATTCCCAGGATTCAAGTCAGCCAATCAGAGATTGGCATTTAAAACACTGGCTCTTCAACTGGAGAGCAGGAGAGGCCGTCCTCTTCACATGGACCACCGTCTATGTGTGTGAACTCAGTCATTAGTGGGGTAAAACACACACGTTACACACCCGCATAACACTTTCACTGTTGAGGACTCCCCCTCCTCAGACTCCTAATGCATCTCACATTTTAACCTGTTTTCGTGATGATTTCCACTTAGAAATTGGCAAAAATCTCTAATTTTGAAACCACTTTAATTAAATTACAAAATATTTCCCTTTTCGTTTAATCCGTTGTGTCTGAACATATGGAAAACACACACAGACTTTACAATACACTCTTGAATGACCTTGAGGACCCATTTGTGCTCGCAGACAGCCCATCTTCTCAAATGTCTAGCGTGGAGACACATACACAAACTCACTTACTCCCCTTCCCTAATTACCGAGTCCCGAGGGACGAGACACTCAAGCAGCGCTTTGCTTAAAGAAAAGGTCTTTCTCACCAGTTAGAGGGCAGACAGGCAGACAGAGACAAAGAGGGAAATGAACAATGAGAAGATGTTCAGAATACAGATTTGATGGCTCCACATACATGAACTGAACAACTGCTTTTTCATGTTGTTGCTGGATAGTTTGGTGCACTTGCTTGTGAAGAAGTTCGTGAACTTTTCAGTGAACAAAATTCAAAAAATATAGAGAAAAAAAGCTAAAAATGCTGCAAGTGAAAACTTGGATGAAACAGTGAAGGGAGGGAAGAGAAAGAGCAGAAGTTGACTGGGTCGACGGGAGGGAGGAGGAAGAGAGATTATCTCTCTCTAATGGCTAACTTGTTGACAGCAACACTTTTCACCACCCCTATCTACACATCTAATGTTACTATCTACCCTCACACACACACACACACACACACACACACACACACACACACACACACACACACACACACACACACACACACACACACAAACGCAGGGTTTATCAGGCCTGCTGTCAGTTCACTCCACAACTCATGTGGGTTCCAGGCTTTAAAACCCATGAAAAACGCAAAGAGAAGCGGAGATGTCACCGCTGGAGACGACCTCCACTTTCTCTCGGCTCCTCTGCAGCCGCCGCATGTTGAAAATGAATCGGATGGTCTGTGTTCACATGCGGTGACAGAGGAGACTAAACAAGAATCATCTCAGAAACTCACAGCTCATTTTCTATAAGATGTTTGTCTATTTTTTATAAACATACATGCCTGCGTTACCATCTTTTCCTGTTTAACTATGAACTGTCTTTGTACTTTTGGCTGTTCTGAGAAAGATAAATCAGTCTCAAGGACACTGTCTGACTAAGAGATCAATGTTGTGGGGTTTGAATTTTAACTTCTCGCTGCTTTTGGGCTCAATATGTGCAGAACAGATTAAACAGTGACCCAATTTCTTCTCCTTAAATAGGTTTTGGAGTTCTTCGAGTGTTTGGTACTCTTTAGTAAAGGAAGCTGGGGTCAGAGGTCATCATAATTCCTGAGCACGTAAGTCAGCGAACGTCTCATTGTCAAGAAAACAGACATTAACACACACACATGTACATTGGAGCCCAAAAAACACTGGATTTTTTTAGGCAAATGCTGATTTTTAGGAGTAAATAATTCCAATATTGACATTTATACAGCATGTTAGAGGTATATGGGGTCATTGTACAGGAATGCGTTTTATAAATTAGTTCACAGATTACCATGACGATGAAGATTACCGTCTGCTCAGCTGCGTACTCTGCTACATGTGCTGCACACAGAGCTGAGAATATTGTAACCAATACAGCTGGAGCCACTCTACTGGGCAGACTGTGATAAAACAGTTTCTAAATTACGTCAAACATAAAAAGGCCTACAAACAAAGTTTCATATCGTTGCATATTGGTGTAAAACATACAGACAACTTACCGACATATCTGTGATCAGCCAATATCGACTCTAATATACATCACATGCATGCATATTATTAAGTCACAGCTTCTTTGTATTCTTGACTCCAACTTTTAAGACATTCAAGTCCATTTTCATGTTTTTGCAGAATATTTAGACACACCTGGTGGACCATGAATCATCTCTAGGTTTCAAAAAACAAACCCAAAGCCCATATTTAAACACGACACTGAAGTTGACTTACGCATCCTGCATTTCTCATCATGTCTGCATAAACGTCTTCACCGCTTTCGCCTCAGAAACTCCAGCATGTCAACACCCTGCTCTGATTTCCGACCTTTACCTGTTCCCTACCTCCCTCTGACCTCCAGCCGCCACAGTGAAATTCACAAAGCCACATGTAATAAAACACCAATACGCTGACACCTCGCACCATCTGCTATCTGTAAGCTTCACACACAGAATATGCAGATCCTCCTTCATTGCCACTTGTGTGTTTATAATGACCTGCCAAAGTGAAATAAAACTTCAGAGCTGCAGTCAGACGTAGATGCCTCAGAGCCTCTGGGCCAGATGAAGGCAGAGCAATTTCTCTATACTGAGAGAAACATTTGTGCAACATTTCGACCAAAATAGTCCTGGTCTCCACCGCAAAGCAAGAGAACTGCCTTCATTTAGGCCGATGGGGTTGGCAGACACACACACACACACACACACACACTGCATTTCCCCCACTGTCATATGGGAGCCAAAGTCATGAAATAAGCCCATTTCTGTAAGTAGACTGTGACAACGGAAACATTGTGGGGACAAAACGTCTTCAAGTTCAAATGGAACAAAGTCCAAAACCTTCTGACTTCAGATGTGTGTCTCTCTCCCTTGTGTGTGTGTGTGTGTGTGTGTGTGTGTGTGTGTCCTGGTCAGAGCGCGCAAAGTAACACACAGCAGAGTGTTCAAGTTCAAAGCGGTCGTTTAAATCCAATCAGTCTTGTAAAGTTGTGGTTATTGTGAAGTTTGGGACAAAATGAGCCAAAAAAAGTGACAGAAATTTTAGAATACGCACAAAAAGTATTATAAAGTTGGAAAAATGCGCACAGTTGTCATGTTTTTCTTGTTTTATAATTGACATAGATTTAAATTGTGTGTTTAGGATGTTATGAACTTCTCTTTTAGACATCAGTCATAAAATAAAAGCACCTCTTACCTGATCTGCTGTTTTCAGAGAAAGGTGTCGCTGAGCTCTCCAAGAAAACTTTCTCCTTCCACCATCCGAAGCGCTCAAGACCGAAAATTGTTCCTCTCAGTCCGGCTGGGAAACCTCACACAGCTCGGTGTCCTCCTGAAAACAGCAGCCTGCTCCAGAGCGCTCCAACAGACCCACAACTTCTTCAAAGAGCCTGGACTCTCTGAAAGTCCTTCCTCCTCGATATCACGAGAAAGTCCCGGTTCGAATCACCAGAAACATCGATTTGTGGAGGAATTACGCAGCTCCGTGACCTGTCAGTGTCCCAAAAAGAGAGAGAGAGTCCCAACTTGGCGTGTTAAAGTGTGACAAAGTAAAGTCGGCGCACGTTTCGGACCGCTGTGCGCGCTGTGTTCTTCAGCAACAGGTGTCAGAAATAAAGTGAGATTTCTTCACGGCCATCACAAGTTTCCAAACGCTCTCCAAACTAATTACGCACACAGGAAAAAAGGAGGAGGAAGAAGAGGAGGAAGGAGGAGGAGGAGGGAAGCTCTCCAAAGCTCTCCAAAGTTTTTACGCGTCGGGAAACAGAGCGAGAAGTTTGAGACACACAGAGAGAAAGAGAGAGGAGTGAAACAAAAGGAGTCTCTCCTGCAGGACTCTGATGTGGAAACTGACCGCCTTCCTCCAGCGGAGGGGAGGCGACTCTCTGCAGACACGGGAGGGGAGAAAGGTGCGCCTCTGTGAACGGTGGAGATGAACAGTAGGGGGTAAAAACCCTGTCAGGAGTGGGATTTGAACCCACGCCTCCAATTGGAGACCAGAAGTCCCATCATGTAGGAAGGAGATAACCTTGAGTCTGGCGCCTTAGACCGCTCGGCCATCCTGACAGCTGCACTCAAATTAAACAGTTGTAGATCAGACGATTACTTTAAAAAGAGAATTCAGCTGATCAACATCGATAACGCTATCAGTTTAAACTCACATAGAAAATGTCAGACTTCCTTTGTTCCAGGAACAACTGACAATCAGCTTAATGAAACTCACCTGAGCATATAGTTCCAGGTGGTAATCAGGGTATTCTTGTTCACTGTGTAGGTTAATGCACAGCTATAATTGAATAGGGAAATAGGGAAAAATTTACAGTTTGTGTCTTTGTATTTAAACCAAAGCTGCACATAAAATCACATGTCAGGAGTGGGATTTGAACCCACGCCTCCATTTGGAGACCAGAAGTCCCTTTGTTCAGGAAGGAGTCCATCCTTGAGTCTGGCGCCTTAGACCACTCGGCCATCCTGACAACTCACATAACAGCCTTTACCTGAGTCAGTCCCATTTTAGAAAATCTGACACACTCATTAAAATGTTGTTATCTTACTGTTAAACTGAACAAAAACATAGATGCATCGTGCAAATGGTCGTCTTTTCTGGCCTTTTTTCATTTGTTATGATTAGAAAAGGGTTAGATTTTGCACAAAAAGTGTTTGAGCTGTTTAAGTGGTGGCAAGTTTTCAACCACTGAGTTAATCCACACTGTAGTCGGGTGTGGCTTTGAAGGACAATGAATAGATAGTGTGACCACTCACTATAAAAAAACCCACCTTAAAATGCAGCTTTATTCAAATGATATCATGCAACAGGTGACAAAGGAAGACGAGAACGGGCTGTTGGCATGTTGGATGTTGGCATTTAGAGCCTTAACCGGGCACTTGAATGTCCACAATTTCACCATTTGCTGTGTAAGAAACTGGTTCAGGCAGACAATGTGACGAACGATGCTCACATTGGATGGAAGTGAAACTGACTGGGTTCTTTAAAACTTCCCCCAACTTCACAGAGCCCTTCAGGAAAAATAGAGTCAACAATGCAATTCATTCTGTGTGTCACTGATTCATTGCTGACTTGTGATTTCTGGTCTGTGACTCAATTTCAATTTCCAATTTGATGCGTACTTGGTTGTTTCTTGACGTCTGTTTTGTTGTAGATATGCTGTGTGCAGGAAACACAAATACCTCTTCCTCTACGCCAAAAAGAAGCCGTCTAGTTTACTAAACTATCACATGCTGCACTCATATTTTAGTTCAGTATATAAGGGTGCTGGTCACGGGACTGTCTCATCAGAATTTCCCTTCTTGCCACGTTAAATGATTCCGCAGCAGTGTTGACTAAACAGAAACTCCTGAACAACTTCTACCATCCAAACCGCTTTAAGTTGAATCTCCACTCACAGAAAGGAAGTCAAACTGTGCTGCTCACGTCTCTAATGGTTAATTATGTGATTTGCACATATCACACAGTTTTCTATCTGTAACCGCACAGCAGGGATGAACTGCAGGAGTGACATCTGACTAGGATTTGAACTTTACTCGGAAAGTTCTGCCACCCATGACGAATCAGCCAACCTGACAACTGAGGGTTTAAAGGTGAGGAAAGTCAGTGTGAACTCTTCGGGAAAGTCTCTGCCACGTCGGATCTGTTGCTGGCGTTATACAGCAAAACTGAATCCGCCTGCTTCGATCGCTTTAAAATCAAATAAAGGTGACAGAAACGGACAGGCAGAAGAGGAGAAGAAGAGGAAAATGTCATCAGCTTTGGAGGATGTTTGGACTGTCAGCGGCTAACAGCTTATTTTAGGAGCTCCACTGCTCTCACATTGTTTTTATTTCCTCTCTCAAGTTTTTCCTAGAGCTCACTGCCTCCTTCTGTCGCTCCCATCTTGCCAGTTCTCTCCATCTACTCCTCCCTTCCTCTTTCCCTCCATTCATCCCGCCTAATTTATTTGCTTCACAAACTGTTTATTAGACACAATAATGCCAAATCTGCGAGCAGAAAGCAAACCAACAAGAAACAACTCTGTGCCTTCAGACCGCGTCATTAATTATTCAGCATGAAAACACCCAATATGCCCCCGAATGTGTGTTTTAAAGCCGGGCTGCTGTTTGTTTTGGTCTCGGCGCTCCTTCTCCTCTCTCTCTGTTTTCTCTCGCTCTCCATCACCCCTCTCCTTCTTTTTCTTTTCACTCATGTGTGATGTGATGTGCGATGATTGAAACCACATCGTCCCAAAGCCAACGTAAGCCCTCCCCGCTTCCGCTGCAGTCACTCAGTTTTTATTTCTCCTCCCGGCTCCTCGTGAGCCTCCTCTGTATACGTCCATTATATATGGAAAGACTTGCACTGTATGGGGATGTACTTACACGTGCTCAGATGTTATCTCAAGGACATCTGTGGGGGGAAACATCAATATCAGCAGGATCGTATCCACACTTAATCTCTGCAAAGAAAGGTGTGGAGGGTGTGAGAGAGGGTGACAAAGATACAGAAACAAATAAAAAAGGGGCTATAACCTATTACAAATCCAAAACACAACACCGTTAATGTGTTCATTTCTTTCACTACATTAGGCCAAAAAGTCAAAGCACCACTTACTGAAAAGTTTCCAGTAACTTTGACCAGAGGAGGTATCAGTCTAATGTGAGGTAAACTACTAGGTAATGCATGACTTTGCTTTTTTCTTTCTTTCTTTTGCATCAATCCTTATGCACCGCCACTTGAAATGCATTGTTATGGAATTGCCAAATTGACAACATGGTGTTAAACAGTACGTATCCCCACATAGCAGCCAAAATCCCAATCCTGATAAGGAGGACATACACAAGCTCTTTTATGTTTTTCTCTTCAATAATGTATTGCTACGACGCCCGCAGCAAAGTTGGTGAAAACCAGTCCAAAGAGCACCTCACAGAAAAATGTTGTGGGGAGAATCTCTACATGAGCTATGGCATCTAGATAATCCACTCAAAGTAAGAGTAACTGACTAGTGATTATACATGAGTTTAGGAGGAGTCATGTGATACATTACTGCACTACAGACAGATGCAGTAATGCTTTACCACCAACACCAGATATATGAGCGCTGCTTTATATTGATTTGTTGACATTTTTACTAGAAAGCTGTGCTGTTTGCCTTGAATAAATCCATCTGCTTCCCTGTCTGAATCAAGAATTATTTACAGGCACCTAGACTCTACAAAGACAAAGCTAGGTCTGCATCTAGTAATCATTCTGATTGTACTGCCATTTCAATCAATTCGCCATAGTTTATAAAATTACAGAAAATATCTCAGAGTGCAATGTGATACCTTCAACAAGTTTTTCAGTTTATCCTGATTAAAGCAACAAAAGACTGCAAGCAACTAATGTTCGGCAGTTTTCCTTGGTATATACACCGATCAGCCACAACATCCTGACCACTGACAGGTGAAGTGAATAACATTGATCATGTTGGTACTATGTGTGTTCTGCTGGAGAACCTTGGATTTTAACATCCATGTTGATGAGACTTAGACACCCAAATAAACATTGTCCCACAACAAGCACACTCCCTCATGCAAATGGAAATCCCAAATGTCTCTGGCCTACCCCTACAGGAAAATGCCCCCCACCACATAGAAAAACATCAAACAATCAGGAACATGTTGAGGAACATGACAATGGACCAAGATGTTGATTTGACCACCAAACTTTCTACACCCCATTGTGATCAAGCATCAACAGGATGCAGTGGAACAAGTTTGACTGACAGAGGCCCCACTGGTTTCAGACCCCATAGGACACCCTGAGAGGTCCTCTTGTCCATGCCCAATGGTTCAGAGCATTTTTGAGCACATAAGGGGGACCAACACAGTATTATGAAAGCGGTCATAATGATATGCCTGATCAGTGTATGGCACAGCTGACTATGTTGGTTAACAAAAGTCCAAAGAGAATCAGTAGAGGGTAACTGGCCATCTCATTTTGGTTCTTGGTGTTTCTTCTCATTTAAGAGGCTTCTTCAGTTCTAACAGACTGATGAGGAGTTGGAGCTACATACTCTCAAACCTAAATCACATGACTAACTGCGCATTATTGGTCCACATGTCTCCAAGTGTGAATGGTTGTGAAACTGCCAGATGAAAAATAACTCTGAGTACCTGATAAGTGGCATCACAGACCCTTAATGTGGTAAAAAAAAAAAAAGGTTGTTCAAGTCTGATATAAAAGATTCCTTCGTACATTGAAGTTCTCGACAGTATTGTATATCAGCAGCAGTCAATAATACAGAGGATTTAGTATTAAGCGTATTTCTAGATATGTGAGTGCTCATGCATTCTCTCTTGTATGTCCTCAGGATCCAACATAGTTTTTAAGTCTGAATACACAATACACAGAATTTGAATATTGTATATTTTGTGGGAGTGTAATGCAGCAAACATGCACCTTTAACTTTTCGTTCAAGCTAAAATGATACACATGAAGCAGAAGATTTAGGTTTTAGGAAGATCTTCTTATTGTTCGACCATTTCCAGTGAGCGATGCTACATTTTAGCCATTTCAAATTGTGTGAATACCTAGAGCTTAAAAGTGAAAGGCTGTGTTTTTATGTAAATAAATGACAAATCTTCTTGGATGAATATGTTTGGTGTTTAAATGTGTCATTTTATGCACGCTGCAACACAAAGTTAAACTATATTCTGCTCCGTCTGCAAGCTACAGCACAGACGAGATGATGAAATGATGTCCAGTGCTCGGCGGACTGTGTCTCCACTCGTTTCTACCTCGCTCTCCCCGCCTCTCTCCCTTTTTCTTCCATCACATAAATCAGGGAGTCATACAGGCGTATCTTTTCCTCCTCCTCTTTCTCGCTCTGTCCATCCCTTCTGTCTCCCTCCACTGGTTTTTATTAGGACAGTAGATGGAGAAAGCAGAAGCGATCGTCTGCACAAACCCAGGTACCGACACATGAGCAGACGCACGTACAAAGCCATATGTGAAGGTAAACAGCAGAACATACACTGTGATGCATTTACAGACTGTCAGGAGTTGGGTTTCTCAGAGTGTTGTGTGACAAAAAAAACGAGCGTGAAGACCCGATGATGTTTTGATTCCTGCGTGGAAATTCCTTAGGTGGTCAAATGTGAGGTGAAGGTCAAGGTCAGTAAAGCTGGGTGGGTCTGTTCAACCAGATTTTCCAGTTGAATGAGTCCCCTTACACTGAGCTTCCATGCAAAATGCAAACATTAATGAAATGTGTGTTCGTGTGACTCTATCCTGTGTCATCAATCTGCTGGAGATTTGAAAACTCAGCCAAAGTCACCCTTATAACACCAAGTTTTGACCCTTAAACTTTTCTTTGTCATCACTGGTACCAAAAGTAGCTTAAAGTTGCTAATCAAGTCAAGTTCAAGTCTGCCAAATGTACTCACTTGACATAAGTCCAAGTTATTTCAGACAGTGCTTTTTAAAATGGTGTTGTTTGAGTTGTAAAGTGGTAAAGAACTGGAACAGGATGAGGCCTTTCTAAAGGATACTCTTCAAGATAGAGCGGACCGTCGTATGGAATAATGTCGGTATTGTGGGTGGACAGGAAAATAAACCACCCGTGACAAGATAAGAGTTTAGTCTCCATGTGAACAAAGGAGATAGAGAGAATGAAGGAGGCAAAGGAAAGCAGAGGTCAGAAAAAATAAGGAAAGGAAACAAAAGGAAAAATGTTCCATGCTCTTTCAATCACTTGCTCTCAGGCATTTTACAAAACTATAAAGCTCTCAACCCTGGCGACGCAAACAAAAAACATTCACTATTGTGAGTGAACACTAATTAGAACGTTCACCAGATGTTTGAAGGGTGAGAAAGAATTTTTCTTATACACGAAATGATGTCTATTTTTTTATGACTTTCCATCCATCCATCATTTTCTTCTGCTTATCCAAGGCAGGGCTTCAGCAGCACTTTCCAGATGTCCTTCTACCCAGCAACACTTTCCAGTTCCTCCAAGGTGTTCTTGGGTCAGATGGGATGCATAATCCCTCTAGGGAGTTCAGGGTCTACCTTGGGGTCTCCTTCCAGTTGGATGTGCCTAGAAAACCCTGCAAAGGAAGGCACCCAGGAGGCATCCAAATCAGATCCAGATTCTCCATTACATATGCCACTAGGATATAGGAACACCGTCCGAGTCTGTCTTGATATATCTTAAACACACAAGCTCTGGCTGGAGGTCATTAAATGTCACAAAAGGCTTTGTCATGGTGGACTGTTGCTAGCAAAACCCCCACAATGCTCTTTCCTTGCCAGCATGGGGCTGCTTGCAATCCAAGTGACTACCTACTTTGATAGCTACAGTAGTAAACAGGAGGAGACTCCATCTGGTGGTGCAACCAGGCACTACAGCTAATCTCCCTTCAGGAACAGCTTGGATTCAGAAATGCTGTTTCTTCTTATTGCTTTGCAGAGCTTTGGTTGTTGTCAAGCACGTACATTGGATAGATTTTAATAACTTTAATGTGCTTGAAGTGTGTATTATCTAGGAAAATGGTATCAGATTAGAACTCGTTACAGCAGATACTAAATGATACATACATGATTTACATTGGACCAGGAAAAAACTTAAAAACTTGATCTGAACATCCCTACTTTCATCTTTGGCTGAACTGGTTGGAACTAATGTCCAAGCAGAGGCCACAACCAAGCAGATGTTGCTCCACTTTAAATGGATCTATGTCACCTGTAAAATATCTCACAGAAGTTGTTAGATACAGAATAGCAGCAATAAGACGAACCAAACTAAAGATAAATCCATATTTTATTCCATTCTCTCATTCCAATTTTCAATCCACAAGAAATTCAAAGTGAGTCCCAGTCATTGCCATTCCCAGTGACAAACATTATCAGTATAAAACAGACAACAAAATACGGAATTTACAACACAAGCTCATATCTGACGGAGTTTCAAGTCAAAATAAAACACTCACCGTTTTTTAACCTCACTTGAAGTCTGAAGTATCACTAAATCTTTTAAACATGTCAGAAATTTGAAGAAATTCTACCAAATATCAGGTGGTGATTTGAGACACGCTTGAAATGAAACTCCTCATCTACACCCATGTGGCTCTGAGCAAAAAGCTACACCCTCTGTTTCTTTTATACCTTCAGATCAGATCCAGGTGTGCAGTCAGATTTGAGTTTGCGGCGTAAATCCGAGTCTCGAGGCTTTGTGTCCACCAGGCGATTCTTTGCAGGGAGCAGCTAAACGGTTCCTGTGTCATGGCTTCACTACAGTATAAGACCGAAAAGAACAGACTGTTAGAGGAGTTTTTGCGTTAAGTCGAAAACAATTTGAACCTCTAGTGCTCAGTGCCGTAAGCGTTTAAATCATGCTAAGGCTGTCAGCACTGTGGGAAACATGCAGAGTGTCATTTCCACTGTAAACAACAAGAACAAGAAACCGATTCTGAGAAAAACGCTCCCGGTGGACGCAGAGCCTCGTGTAGGTGCAACGTACGTTCCCAGTAACAGCGTCCTGCTTATGGAACAAATCTGTGGTAACTCGCAAACCAGACAAGAAAAGAATTTGACACGTTATGTAGCATACCAACCAATAGATGACAACATTTTCAATTAAAACAAGATTAGTGTTTTTATATATATTACCAAAAGCAAAAAATATATTTATATAACATTTATTTTTGTATCCCCTCCCTCCCAGGAAAGAAAGAAAGAAAACAAAAGATGTTTCTTTAAGTGGGTAAGTTCAGATTTCACCTCGAGTTAACTCTAAAGGGATTGTCACGAAAAGGGATATTTGTGAGGAATCATCTGAACTCAACCTAATTTCTGTGAGTGAACAAGACATGATGTTTTCTGAGGTTAAAAAGAAACACAAACCATCTACACTGGTGTGTTTTAATAAAGGGAGCACTGCGAGATTTATTGTCGTTTGTGCCTTTCATCAGTAATGGTAAACAAATAGATTAAAGTGTCGTGTTTCCCCCCCCCCCGCCGATGAAAGCTGTGTATCTGTTAATTAAACCTCTCGCTTTTACAATTTACACAACTATCTAGAGATTACTGCTGAAAGAAACTACAAGTCGGGACATTTCATCAGACACCTGAAGAGAAAAAGAAACACACAAGAAATGAAAAAAAAAAAACAGAGGCTAAAAGTTAAAAAGATAGCAGCAAATGATGTAAGGAGCTAAAGGCAGCTGAAATAAACACACTTTTGTATCTGAACCAATCAAATAACAATGTGGCAACAGAATGTAAGTCTAACATCAGAAACAACCTGGCAAGCGCAATCCAATTTCACCCTTTTTATTAAGGTTGGAGAATATTTTTCCAGAGTCCGAGTGTTGCATCGTCAGGGCACAAGATGGCCGCTGTGAAGTGTCCCAGATGGTGAGCGCAGTTTGTTTCAGAGTTTTTTTTTTAGGAAAATACTTGTAGAACATCAACTATTTCCAATTAACTCGCATGCCAACGGAGCACTTTGAACTGAAAAATGAACGTTATTTCCTTCAGCTGGCACAGTTTGTTCAAAATCATAGCGACCAAAGACACTGCGGAGGAATATCTTTCAGTAATAACAGGATTTTTTTTTCTTACATCCGCTTTTCCCGTCTGTGAAAATGAGATGACTGAAGAGCGGGTAACAGAACAGCAGGTAACAGAAGAGCCATGGAAGGGGAAAGTCTTCATCTTCATCCAACACTGTGATTTGATTTGTGTATGAGGGGATTATTATGGGGTGCAGCTGGAGACTTCTGATGGTGCGGCTGAGTGTTCGATGTTTGGCGCGTGTTTTCTTGCCTTCTGACTTTAAATGTTAGTGGATGTGTGGATGTCAGCATGTGTGTTGGTCTGTCAGCAGCTGTCCTCCAAGGCGTTGACAACTTGTTCCAAAATGTCGGGGCATCGGTCGGCGATCTGCTGCAGGACCTGGTTGGCGTACTCCTGGAGCTCCGCCCCCTCCCTCTCACACAGGGCTAACTCCGCCTCCAACTGAGGAAAAGATAGAAAGGGGAAACCTTTTAGACATTTTGTAAACCAACATCTTGTGATAAAGACAACAAAGAAACAAAGAAATTAAAGAAAAGGTTTGGGGAAATACGCATATTCACTCATAAGCATATTCACTTACACATATTCAGAAGTGCTTCCTTGCTTAGCTTAGCATAAAGACTGCGGGAAGCAACAAGCTAAAATGATGAAGCCCTTAGTATTTGTTTGCTCCTGTCACATTTTTACTCACTGGGCTCATTTTTCACTGCAGTATAAAGTCCTGCACCTCTATGGAAACAGCTTTAACTATTAATTAAAAATTAATTTTAAAAAACCCCTCCAGAATCAACATGTACAACATTTTTCCAATTGCTCACATTTGTAACCGATTCTGGAAACAGTGGTGACTACAGATTATAAGGATTATTTGCATACATGTCTCCTATCTGCTCTGTGTAAACACTGCCTGCAGTTCAACCGAATAGTCCCAGAGCTTTTAACATCTGACTGTTGCTCACAGCTGAGTCAATCATTGTTTCATGGCTGTGCTGAGGAGTGCAGATGTTTTAATTTTTTACAGAATCTGGTTCCCGCAAATGGTTTATTTTGGATGGATTCTTAAATAGCGCATGTGCAATACAGTGGTTTTGATGAAATATAGCAATTTTAACCTATTAAACCTAATTCTACCTAATTTTCTCCATGTCACACATGATTAGTTGAAGGGTCATCAGAAGGCTGAAAATCAAATCATTCTTTCTGTTTCTGACTCTAATAAATGGTGGAAGTTTGGCAGTCTGTCTTTAACAGTCTGTCTTTCTTGGTCACAATACCTTAAACATTTTTTTTTGTATTACAATTACAAACTTCTTTAGTATTCTTCCAGACTTTTCCTACATTGGACATGTAAAATATGTGAGCCATTCATGAAGTGGATGTGCTGCAGAATGTATGTTTTTACAGGATACATTAGCGGCGTATGGTCGGGTGAGTCATAGGCAATAGAACACTGTGAGCTTTAGGATTGTTGTGTCTTCAGTTTTTGGATCCAGCACTGGCTGTGAAATCTCATGTTTCTCACTGACTTTGTGTTATGCGTCTACAGGCTACAGAAGACCACGTAAGTGATGAAGTTACTAAGCAACCATCGGCTTGTACTGGCATATGAATGCTAACAGGGGGATTTAGACCCCCAGAGTGAAAGCCCTGTTAGATACAAAGCAGTGATTTCCTGAATACCAGTAGTTCTAATTAAAAATACCTAAACATTCCACACCACTTATTACAGTGTAAGTGTAATGTTGCAGCAGCTGGCCAAGAAGTGGTTCACAGTTAGCTTAGCTCCTGCTATGCTAAGCTAACTGGCAGCTGGCTAAGAACAAAGCAAATAAATGTACTTTTTGCACTATTTTGTTACTGTGTTTTTTCCTAATGTTGAGAAAGAGATGTAGAAGGACGTGAAGGAAAGATTAAAGAGTTTTAAATCCGATATCGCTCAGGCACACACACACACATGCACACACACATATCAGGCCGTAATCTGAAAACACCACAATGTAGTTCTTTCTGTTCATACAGAGTGGAACATTTCAGTGAGAGAGCGCTGATGTTATTTTCTTTGGCTGCAGCCGAGCTGAGACGTCAAACCTAACTGGCTTAATGACCAATACATCT
The DNA here is from genome assembly GCA_024666655.1 of Dascyllus trimaculatus. Taxonomy (NCBI): domain Eukaryota; kingdom Metazoa; phylum Chordata; class Actinopteri; family Pomacentridae; genus Dascyllus; species Dascyllus trimaculatus. The sequence continues at coordinate 13,794,956 of CM045465.1, forward strand.
GTATCAATAAGAGTGCCGCTCAAACAGTCGTGTAACACAAGCCCATATTTCTGTTGCTATGTGTGTGTGTGTGTGTGTGTGTGTGTGGGTCAGATATTGGCAAATATTCTCTCGTTAAGTCTTAACCTCTTCCCTCTGCTCTCATCTCTTCGCCAGCAAATCTCAGTGGTATTTTATATTACAGTGGCTTTATTCATGTGTAAAACTGCTGCAAGTAATAACATTGTTAATGACTAATGAAAATCTACCCAATAAATCACACGCTAATGGAGCTGTTTATGCGTATATTATGCTGTTACATTATTTATTGGAGATATGTAATAGTTGTGTGTAGAGTTGTGAACGTTTACCACGCTGGGAGGCTTTAATGAAAGACACTGTCAGATTGCATTTTGGGAAATGGAGGATGTGTTTTGGAGTTGGGCCTATAGTAGGGAATAAAAGTCAGGGTATCTCAAACCTGCTGCTTCAGTTTTGGCTATTTGTTTTTAAAGCTGCCTCCTGAAAGTGAGCAACTTCTGGAAGTGCAACTGCTGCTGAAAAGTTCACTTTAGTTTCTGATATTATATTATATTCAGAATAATACATGTAGACACGACTAAGTACTTGTAGTCACTGATTAACCAAATTTGTCCACATTGTTTTGGAGCCTGTTATACAAGCTGCCATTTACTAAAGAGAACATTTTTCAAACAGCATTTTGGAAAGACAGAAAGAAAGAGAGAGAGAGAGAGAGAGATGAGGGTGAAGACAAGAAAATTAATGCAAAATAGGAATAAAAATGAGGAGACTGAGACTGAGTGAGTTACAAAGAGGTGAAAGAGAATCTGAAGCCAAATGCATTAAGCAATGAGGCTAAACTGCTGTTCTTTTCCCTGCTTTCGTGTGTTTGTGTGCAAAGTTTGGCCCAATTTGGCCCATTCTGAAAGCTACATTAGCACCAGACAGCGGGAAACATCCCCCACTAACCAAACACATATAACCACTCACACATTTGTTCTGTTATCCCCTTGAGGACAATCCAATGACATGATGCATTCTCTAACCTCAACACAGTCTCACACCAAGTGGTGGAACAGCCATGTTCGTCCAAAGTGTGAAAATGTATTCGCTTCACACAAAAAGGCGGCTAAATTGCGAGGTTTTTTTTGGCAATTTAAGGAGCCGAGGGGTGAGAGTGGCATAAACCACAGGCGTTTCATCCCCATGAGTGGGGTTCAAGACTTTATTGTCCCATTGTTTTGTGGCATTTTCACTCACTGTTTACATCTGTTTTCAGTCGCTTTTTGTTTATGTTTCGGCAACAAAACTGCTTTGTTCAGTTTAGGCACCACAACGGCTTGGTTGGGTTTAGGAAAAGATCATGGTTTGGCATTAAATACACAGATGCAAATCCTTTTCAGTCACAGTCTATGTTAAGTTTTAGTTGCTGTTTGCTTTTGTTGAATTACTTTAAGTTCAGGCACCAAAACTACTTTGTTATGTTCAGGAACAGATCAGTGTTTGGCTTAAAATATGCCTGTGCAAATGTTTTTTTCAGTCACTATTTACTATTGTTTTCAGTTGTTGTTTTGAGTCACTTATGCAACTTATCTACTTCATTAAGTTCAAGCACCATAACTACTTGGTTACGTTTAGTAGAAGATCAGTGTTTGGCCTAAAATACACCTGTGTAAATGTTTTGCAGTATCTGTTTACTTTTGTTTTCAATTGTTTGTTTTTGGCTGTTTTCAGTCACTGTTTGCTTTAGTTTAACTACTTGGTTTAGTTTAGGTACCAAAACTATGTGGTAATGGTTAGGAAAAGATCATGGTTTGGCTTAAAATAAACCTCTGCAAATGTTTTTCAGTCACTGTTTACTTCTGTTTTTAGTCACTGTTTTCAGTCATGGGTTGCTTTTGTTTGTTTGTATGCAACAAAATGGCTTGGTTAAGTCTGGGCACCAAAACTACTTGCGTATATTCAGGAAAAGATCATGGGTTGGCTTGAAATAAACCTGCGCAAATGTGTTTCAGTTACTGTTTACTTTTGTTTTCATTTGCTGTTTTCAGTTGCTGTTTGCTTTAGTTTATGCAACAAAACCACTTTGTTAAATTTAGGAAAAGATCACTGTTTGGCTTAAAATACATCCATGCAAATGTTTTTCAGTCATAGTTTACTTTTATTTTTCGGTAATGTTTTTCTTTGTTGCTGTATTTGTTTATGCTACAAAAATACTTGGTGGGGTTTGGTAAAAGGTCGTGGTTTGGGTTAAAAAACGAAACAAAATACACCGCTTTTGTTTTCTAGGTTGCTAGGGTGACGAGCGCCCGCCCAAGAATAGCCCCTGAAAAATAGAGGCATCTCACAATATTACATCTTCTTCTAATAGACGAAAATAAGTTTTGCACTGTGGACAGTTTTTGGTCTGAACTCTCAAAAATCAGTTTGGACTTGTGGGAGTCACAGGAGTCTCCATGGGCTGGTAGCAAGCCAGTTTGAAGTCCCCACCAGTATATTGAACCAAACCCACACACAAATACATCGCTCGGTAGCTCTTTCTACACAGAGAATGCGCAATAATGCCGCTCATGAATGAAATCACCTCAAAATGCCGCCTTTGCTTGTGAACCAAACAAAACCGACGCAATTTAAAAGCAGCACGATGTGTTGCTTGCGTCTGTGTTCACTGTGTGCACCTTGTCCCGATTACAACCACACTCTTGAAGCACTTTTACCAGCACTTTTTTGTAATAACACGCCATCCTTTATTATCCCTGTTATATAGTGGTTAATGTCATCCTCTGCCCAGACAGGAAAGGAGCTCCTGGACCTACTTATCTCCCCAATTCGCAGCCATTTTCGACATTAGCGTCGTACATGTCATCAAGACGTCACACTCCTTTGCCGCAATGTTGCTCTCCCTTTCACACAGGCGTCAATTTGGCTCTAAGACTACCTCGGCTGGCGGCTTTAAAGTCCAACGACTGCGCTCCCCTCCGTTCTGTCTCCACACCATTCACACATAACAGCGAGGTGGAATAAAAGCACTACTCGAACAGGCTGTGTGAAAGAACCTTGTGACTCATCCACACTTTCAAGGTGATGTAAGCAGGAAACACATGCTTTGCTTTGCATCAACCAAACAAAGCGTTTGCGGAGAGCTATGAAACAATCCTTTGGGATCTTCATTCATGAGAAGAAAACATCAAAAAAACATTATCAGGCTTCAAGCAATCAGCATCGTTACCATGAGAACATGACAGACAAACAAAATCAGATCTGGAGCATGATGAGTTCTGACCACGTAGCCCAACTTTTATCACTGTTATCACCTGGAGTTTTATCTGCCATTGTTGTCTGCACCTTTGATTTTTATCATTTCCCTCATTTTACTATCTCTATCCAAAAAGGCCAAACACCCTGAGGCCAATACAGACCTGCATGTGCCAGAAAGAATCAGAAAGCCCCATTTCAGCGTGAAGCACAGCAACATTTTCTACATGTCAGCATGACTGTGTTTGCAGGTAATTTAACTTAATGGCTTTGCATTTTAGCTGCAATTCCCCAGAAAAACACGGCAGTAAAGATAAGGCTGTAAAGACGATTGAGAAGAGATAAACGGTTTAGTACATGTCTGTTGTCTTCTGCTCTCTGACGCACACAGCCTTGACCTATTCCGACGAAAAACACTTGAAAAAATGCTTAAAAATCAAGATTAAATGGGTCAAACACATTTCTACAACTGCCTAAAACAGAATCGCATACACCAAATATAAAAAATATGAGCGAGACTGGCATGATATAAAGTTCCAGTATGAGCCGTGACTCATCTGTTTCAGATTAAAATTGCCGATCAGTAATGTCTTCAGGAAATCAATAAGGCATGTTGGATATCACCTCAATCAACTTACTTGATGAAAACCAGAAGAGCTGCTAATAATTTGCACATTTGGTATTACGAATTTAGTGCTGCTTGTGTTCACGTAGGACTCGGTAAAAACATATGACACTGTGCTGTACCGCTGATTCTGTTCCACCAGCTTTGAAGTCTATAGGAAAATCCAAGTGTTTATAACCTGGGGCAAGTCTTATAAGTTTTGGCCATCATTCTCCATACTGGTTATAATTATACATTGCGAACTGATTCCAGCGCCGACTTCTCTAAACATTACAATGCAACAACAAGTTTGAGACAAAGCCCCAGTTTAAACCACTGGTTCTCTACCTTTATTGGTTTATGACCACTTAAAATGAGCCTGTGTCTGCATGTGACCCCTCGTCCAGGCTGTAAATGACTCGTGAGCAGCTCCACAAAAGAGAGTTTGCCTCTTTTAAACGTAAAAACTAGGGTGTAAGTTTGGCTACAGAAGTGGAAACTTAAGGTTCTCAATCCTAAAGTAAATGCTGTATAAATTATGAATGCAACAACCAAATAAATAATCAGTTTCTTCCAAAGAGACTTGGAGGTTTGCTTGGAAACACCAAACCATGGTTAAAGTAGAGACAACTCAGAGGTCTTTTTTTTCTATGTTCTTTGTTGAGTTGTGGCCCCAGAACTACTGGGTAAGGTCTAGGAATGGTCATGATTTGGCTTAAAATACAACTGTGTAAATGTTTTTCAGGTACATTCTTTACTTACTTTCATTTTCAGGTGCTGTTTTCAGTTGATTTATTTTGTATAGACCACAAAAGTACTCATGCAACAAAACCACTTGATCAGCTTTGAGAAAAAGGTCATGGCTCTGGCTATTTTCTAGGTTTACGTTTGAAGAGTCTCTAAAAAACATGGACATCTCACAGTTTTTCAGCTTTTTTTCCTGACAGCACAACGACCATGGCTAGAAGTAGAGAGAACTCAAAAGTCTATTCTGTGCAGCAAACAAAGTTATGAGGCATTTAATCCTAGCAACTAGCAAAAGGGAAAGTTGACTCCTTTGAGATCTTTGATATAGATATATAGAGATATTTTACCGCTTACATTTTTAATTGGTGTCCATATTTTTCTCCAGCCTGCAGTTCAGATCATTTCAGTCAAAAAGTCCCTGAACTTTTGTAATGTGACGGTTTTCACAGCTAAGCCATTAATGTTACCAGTTGTGCTGAGAAGTGCAGAATTTTAGTTATTTTTTTCAGAATCTGATTACAATTTTTAACTGAGACATGTAGAATAAAGTGATTTTAATTAAATACAACAACTTTAAGCTTAGATTTGGTTAATTTTCTTGGTAAACCTGAAGTTACACAAGATTAGTTCAAGGACTGTTGGAAAGTTGAAAATCCAATAAGTGTTTTTAGAGTTTCTGGTTTTCATTAATGGTATAATTTTGGCATTTTGGGGGTTCAGAGTGTTAAAGGTGAAGTCTGGGATTCTGAAAAAGGGACTGTTCACATTTAGGTAGTTGACTAGCATATTTGGATGGTTAGAATATACCAGATTTACTCTTCTCTCTGGCTCCAACTGCTCCCTTTCGACCCATCTTACCTTCATCTCATTTAACCACTGTCCTATGCAAAGTGAATGAATGTGGTCAGGAATCACTGGAAAAGTGTCGTATGAATCAGTCTGATCTACACTGTTCGTTTCCCATTTACAGGGGTTTTTTATAAGTGCAAATCGAATGGACAGGTAGTGGATCGTGTGGAAATATTCACTGAATCTGATGAAAACTGTATTGTATTAAAATCACTTACTCTACCTTTAAGCTCTGTGCGACCCACGGTAAAGGAATCTCTGACATCAACCTCTTATTAGTAATGAAAACCAAGAAGAATGTCAAAAGGAATCACAATCTCTCATTATTACTTTTACATGATGTGGTTAAAATGCAAACCTGCCTGCCTGCCTGGCCAAATGAGCTTCATTATAAAACTGAAATGCAACATCCTTAAATCACCACAATTAACCTGTGGAGAAAAATATTCTCATAACTGATATGAATGACGGCCAAAACTAGAAAAACATGGCCAAGCTCTCCTTAGAAAGTAATCATAATTTAATCCACTGAAGAAAAAAAGTCCCTTTGTTGCTAAGCAATAAACTTCCTCTCCTGCTACATCCAAATCAAAGCTCATTTATGGCCAAGAGAAATTAAATACAAACAGTTCCCAGTTATGAGGCATAAGTTTGGATGTTGTGGTTCCGAGCTCCCATGGATCACGTCTCATGCAATCACAGTGTGTGGTCAGAGAGAAATGTAGATGAAATAATGTAAGTAGGCAGAGAGGCAGTGCCGCCAGATTCATGACTCCAGTGTGTGTGTGTGTGTGTGTTTGTGAGAGTGTTTGTGTAGGTGTTAGCGAGTGCATGAGTGTGTGATACAGTGGTTTGGGGTTTTGACATGACAGGTGTGTGTGAGTGCACAGCATGAGGCTAAAGTGTATGTTGCAAGCCCGACTTCTGATTTATTGAGTGGCAGAGAGGATTGTGGGAAGCAGAGAAATAGATAGACAAAAGTGTGGGGTAAGATGTGTGTTTTGTGTGACACATAGGGAGATACAGGGAGATACAGAGAGAGAGAGAGAGAGAGAGAGAGAGAGAGAGAGAGAGAGAGAGAGAGAGAGCGAGAGAGAGCGGGTTTGTTGAAGATGATTTTTACTGCAGCCATTAAAGCTCCATTATCGTGATGGATCATTATCTGCCTTATTGGGGGCCTGGAGACACGCAAACACAACTGAATCCACACATGCACAAACACACACACACACACAGGTTATCAGCTGCAGAATGAGGATGAAGGTAAGGTGTGTGTGTGTGTGTGTATGTGTATGTGAGAGAGTGTGTCTGTGTGTGTGTGCACTGACCCCTTGACACACACTGCAGCGCTTGAACCTCTTTGCAGAGGAATGCTAATGTTTTCGAAAGAAACCATAACTCAGCAGAGAGATATAGAAGCAGAGATTAACACAGAGAGAGACAGCAACAAATGACAAAGAGGCAGGAAGAGACAGAGAGAGGAAGAACAAATATATTATCTAACCACAGTGCATTAGTCCATATTTGAGCAGGTTGACTGGCTGCTGCAGACACACATCTTACAATGTTTCTTCACTACAGTAATTTACGTTGTGAGGTCAGAGGTCTGCTTTTATCAGAGAGCTGTCTCCGTCCACTCCGTGACATTTTAAACTGTTAACTTCACCCTGCTTTGACTGGTTTAGGGGGAAATTATGTTCTGCGATTCGTCTGCTCTCATCTCCACAAATCACGGATGCTTACAGTGAGGCCCACTGACCCAGTTTCGCAAAGAATTGTATAGAGTGCTGCTCGAATAATGTCGCTTCTGCTACAGCTGTTTTGAGAATCTTGTACATTCTGTTTCTGTTTTGCTTAAAGCCAATGGAAGATATTTAGAGAAAAACACTGATTACCAGTTTGACATACTAAAGCCTGGCATGACATTTAACAAAGGATTTTGAGAGCCAAAAAAGAAATGCAGAAAATTGGGTTATGCATGTAGCAGTGGGCTTTATAGTTAGTTTCATTCAATGTCCTTCTGGAAATTCTCTTAGTGTCTGCGCCAACCGTCAGATAAATTCAACAGATACATCTACAGACAGACATATAACTACCAAGTGTTCCACAGCAACATCACCAACAATCTAGACAGCAAAATGTAAGAGACACACCTCATATCACCTGCTTTTGTTCAACTCTCTGAGCCCCAACCAGTTTCTGAGAATCTTCTGCTCTTGTCAGATTTTTGCTCCATGACACAGTTGAAATGCCACGAATCATAAAAAAAATTAAAGTTGAATCTTTTAATTGTTTATTTAACAAAAATTGAAAAGGCCTGAATTCAGTTTGCACAACATTTTTCCAAGTGCCCACAGGCGTTACCAATACCAGAAGAACACAGTAACTCTAGGCTTTTCTTCTTATGAAAATCTGATGATTCTTGTTTGTACAGTTTGTAGCCCCTGATAAATGGTGTAATTTTGGCCACTTCTTGAAAGACAACATGCTTTCCAAACCCGCTGGTCAGTTTTGGGGTTCAGAAGGTTAACGGAGATATATTATACTTTGATTAAAAGCGACAAAATGCACAAAAGGAAACTGAGCAAAGAACACCTGTCAACACTGTATGTCTATTTAGTGTTTCTAATTATTGCATTTGAATCATATGAATGCAAAAAAGCAATTTTTACACTAAAAAAATGATTAACTATGTGTTATAAGGCAACTTTTTAGCTTTGGATGTAAAAAGCACCACCATGTGAAAATGCAGACAATTAATTTTAGGCAGTAGCCCTTGAACTGTGAACTACAGAAGTAAAAGTAATTCTATCCTAAGCACAAAGCCCATCTGCAAAAAACCCAATTTCACCCAACTTGTGATTCATCAAATATTTGTTACACAGTGAAAAAGATGCACATTAACTTTTACATAACCAAACCTGTTTTCCACTAATTGCACATCTGTATTACTATTAACATCGAACAGCTAAAAGAAAAATGTGCAACAGAGCAAATGTGCAGGAAAATACTGCAGACAGATGTGTTTTTTTTAAGCTCATGAGTTCATAACAGACTCTAATTCAAGCAAATACAGGGGAAAAACATCGGGGTTGCAGAGGTGAGGGTTGGGACACAGTAAAAGTCTGGAGGGCAGATTTTTACCTAATACTACCCTGCAATAGCATAACTTTCAGGAAGTAGAGATACAATCACAGGAGGTTTAAAAAGGCTCCAGACTCTTCAACAGCAGCCCTGAGCGGTGCTATAGAAACACCATTACGCGTAAGAGCAAAGGGATAAAGTATAATAGGCCTATATAGACTATCATAATCCCTGTCTCTCTGCCCGTCTTTATTTAAACCATTATGCTCTAACAGGCTTACACTGTATGTAGACTTCTTTATAGGTTGGCTGCCTGTACTGCACCAAGCCCAAAAGCGTCTGAGCCATGTGACGAATGAGTGTGTGTGTGTGTGTGTGTGTGTGTGTGTGTGTGTGTGTGTGTGTGTGCGCTCTGTCCAGACAGCTCAGCTAATAACGCTGGCTAACAAGCTGCAGTGGGAATAGAGCTTGAGAACTTGTACCTAAAACGGCTCCTGGAGGACTCAAACACTGCACTCTTCAAGCACGAACATCTCTGAAGAAAAATTCAAGGCAAGTATTTTGCAGGCAATTCAACATCAGCTGGTAATTTCATTTTAATAGGTTATTTAATCAGCCAAATTGACTATAGCAGCATACTCATATTTACAGGCTCAGACTCTGGGAGGAGTTATTTCGATGGGGAAAGAGGATTAAACGCAAATGGGGGAGCTCTCCTCCGTCCTACAGTGGTGCTTGTAAATGTATGTGTGGTAACTACAGTGGGATACTTTCAGAGCGAAGAGAAGCATATAAACAAGACTTAAACCTTAAACTGGCCCTCAAGGAGTAACTATACAAGGCTGGACTTGGAACACTAATGGCTGCAGAAATAAACAGCAGAAACAGACTGCGGCATTGACTGTGTATACTGTAGGTGTAACCTCCTGGTAGGCCAATCTGAGAAGATGGAAGCAATTTAGTTCAAGCTAATGCTCAGGGTTAAAGCATTTGAGAGATTTTTTGGTTTGTTTTTCTTATTTAGATGGCAACGCTGCTGTAAGTAAAAATGTAAATCTACAGGTGCAAAAAATCATTTTAAAAATGGCTCTTCTTCCAAAACAGAATGATATGAACCAAGCAAGGGAGGGTCCAAAACACTTCCCCAGTGGTAGGCAATTTATCTTAAAATACTTACAAGCTGGCTGAAGAGAGTCCAAAAGCAATTTACTTCACATTAGAGGAACTTTAAGAAGGCATGTGTGATCAAATCTCACAACATAGCTGAGGGAAAGATGATAATATGGGGTTCACTTACAGGCTCCTTATGCAAAATATCAATGTTTTCAAACCAGTAGAGTTTCCCATTTAACAAAAACCATACCCGATTGAAACTGAAGTAGACTCCTGGTGCATTCCTACACTGCTCCCAGTGCTCCTGCAACAATTGGAAAGCTTCCTGGTAATCCCGTTCTGTAAGTGCATTCGGCATCAGCTGTAATGCATTCTGGATCTCTTACACTGTGTCAACTTTTCAACTTGAATTTCATCTTGAGGAAGAGGAATAACTTGCAGACAGTCAAATCTGGTGAGTAGGTTGGGTAGAAAGCAACCAAAAAATGTGAGTTTTCAATGGGGGGTGGGGGCACGATGCAACTTGTCACAGTTCAGTTCCTTTGTGCCAAATTCTCTCACTCAGATGTTCCAGTAAAACTTGGCATTAAGAGTCTTGATGCACCTTCTTCAGCCTTGGAAGCTATGCTCTCTGCCTGGGCTGTAGCTGTAGACCCAACTTTCATCACCAGTGAGGATGAGGACCTCTGCGTCATGCAAGTTACATCAATTTGACACAGAATATCAAGTTCTATGTCCATGGTGAAATCCCAGAATGGGACTTCTAAATGTGGCAGGAGTACTGGGAGCTGTGAATCACTGCATGGGAAGCATACTTCAGAAGGGGACAGCAGCCAAATTGAAATCAGGTAGTTTTTGCTTTTTATGGACACAGTCTTGAAATGTCTTGATTGCGCCTCATGGATCACTTTGAAATTCTTGGATAGAAATGTGCGTCTTGCACAATGTAACAACTATACAGCTTGTCATTAATGTACCACCGTTTCAAGTACCATAAAAAGATATTTTCACAGCCAGTGCAGAAAAGAGAAAATTAAATTCCACAGTTTAACATTTTTTCTCTTCCTCTGCTTTACAAAGTCTCAACTGTCTCACAACCTCAAGAACCCCTAGACTTTATACGCAATTGTGAATGTCTGGCTGCATAACAGTGTATGGTTGACATTTGCACAAGTTACACTGTTTCCAATTAATTCTTCCATTGAAATTTGTTAAGTGTTTGTAAAAGTCAAAATGATTTTATAGCTGTCTTGAAATAAATTCCTCCAGCATGGCCATGTGGCATTAAAAAAGGACTTGAACTAGCTGGAGGAAATGTCTGCAGCAGTAATGCAGGACAAACGTGTGAAGCTGAACTACAATGGCTGCCATTGTGGCGAGCTTTAGATAGAAAAGTGTGAGAGTGGAAATCAGGTGTCTGTGCATTTCTCTTTGTGTCTGAATTGAAGTCTTTGGCCTTCACCTGTCACCATCACCAGCTTGTCTTCCCATTACCGACAGAAGAGGAAAGAGAGAGAAAGACAGAGGTGGAAAAGACGTTGAAGTGGAAGCTGTAAGACTGCTAGAGGGAGAAGGACTAATCAAGAGAGGGACAACAGAAGAGGAGTATATGGAAAATCAGATAAAAAATGTGTAAAAGAATGGAGACAAGGGTGAGACAGTAGAGGAAGGGAGGAGACTGATAACCAGAGATAGAGTGAAGGAGCCGAAAGACAGAAAAAAAGACAAATGGATGTAAAAAAGGGGCCAACTGGTAAAGCCATTAAGCCTGGATTCAATAAATCTGCATAAAAGCCAGCAGTTTGTCTGTAATGACCAGTGAAGGCCAATGTGTGTGTGTGTGTGTGTGTGTGTGTGTGTGTGTGGCTGCGAAATGGGCACTGAGGACTGAGGATCGGACATGAGTCTCTTTGTTTGTCTTTGTTTCTGTATTGGGTGTTTACTTATATGCATAAATCCATTGATAGAGTCTCATTTGAGGGACAAAATGGCACATTTATAGAATAATTATGGAAATTTAATGTACACTTTAGTGTACAGACTTGGTTTAAAGATAGGTTTAGGGTTAGGGTTAGGTAGGTGGTGGTTATGGGGAGTCTGCAGGAAACTAATGTAAGTCAATGTAATGTCCCCTGAAGTGATGGAAATACGACTGTGTGCGTGTGTGTAATGGTCGACGAGGACCTCTGCGTCATATTTAGAGAGAAAACAATCATCCTTGGAGCAGGAAGCAGAGCTGCCTAATGAAAGCCTAGAGAGACCCCAGACCACAACGCAGCACAAATGGATGGGTCTCAATGTCTGCTCAACACAGCCCTCAAACCTCACCACTCCACCTCCTCCTCCTTCCCCTGTCTTCCCTCTGCTCCACTCCAGTCTTACAATGCCAACGCACACAGACAAAAAGCTCTTTTTCTTTGAAATATGTCCAGGTAGAAACAGCTGCCCTATAATGTTAGTTTAGGCAAATCCAAGAGAAATCGCAAGTCAAATTTCACAGGTGAGCTGCAGGTCAAAGCTGACAGTTAAATGAAGCAGCATTTCAACACTATAATTGCAAAGCCGTAATAATTGTGGTTTTATCAAACAGAGACCGAGTCCTTTCAGTATAGAGACCCAATCATTAAATATTTAAGCTGTGCGGCCACAGAAGGCCTGGCCTTGTCTTATTTATGTTTTAATGACAGAGGGTTTTACAAGGCTAAAACCAGACATGTAAAATTGTCCCTTTTTTCAAGTCTCATGTCAAGTCGAATATTTATATGTCTATTCACAACGAGATTCAGAACAGACAAAGTCAAGTCACTTCGGTCAATCAAGTCTGACTCAAGTCTGTATACTGTATATAAGAGACTGACGTAGCCTCTGGAATACAGAAGTCCTTCAAACGTTCATTCTTTCAACAGCCAGTAGGTGGCATAAAGAAGAGGCTGCATAGAAGTCCATGAGAAGATAATCCTATTTCTCATCTGATTTGCTACCTCAGTAAACATTTTCCTAATCAGTTTATGGTCTCTAATGCTACTTTCAACTCTCTTTTAATGCAGCATGATGTTCATGGTGTAAATTCTGATCCCATTAGGAGTAAAATGTCTTGAGGAACATGTCTTAAGGAATAGCCTATCAACATGAGAGAATAAATGTAAAACATAAATACTCAAAAGCATTTCAATCAAGTTTGTGTTGGAGTTGTGTTATTCTAAATTTTGACACCAGGAATTAGATTTTTACTGCAAATGTGTATCAGTTTCATATCAAGTATTGTGCTTCCTTGATTAGTAACATTTGATAGTGTCTGAAAAAACATATTAGTTGACCCCTATTCAAAATGTCCACAAACCAGTCTATGCCCAAATTCAAGCATCAATTCTCTACAGCTCTGAGGCTAAATGAAAACAACCCAGATGGAGTGAAACTACAACAAAAACTCAAATGCATTCTCATAATAAACTAATATAAAAGGCTTAGCCACCAAAGACAGGCAGTCTAGCAGAAAGCAACATTAGTTACACAACTGTCGACACACAGGACATCAAAGTAATAAGTCCACATTTGAGCATCACAACGGATGCTTAAATTCCACATACACAGACACACACTATCACTACCATTGTTTTACTGCACTTACAGTATGCATTATCAGTTGTGATGTTTAAGTTCCAACTCTGCCCTGTCCTGTTTTTGTAAGTCCTGTCAATCAAAATGCAATCAGTAACCTAAGAGTCATTCAAACGAAGGATATTCCTCTCACTGTTCCTGCCAGTCGGGGAAGAGGGCATCAGTTTGCCACAGGGGCATCAGGGTGTAGGACTGAAACAACACTGATAGCAAACATTTCATATGTAGGGCTTCACTTAGGTAGCTGTTTTAAGTTGTGGTTTGCAGATGCTTTGTGCAGACATAATACCATGTTGCCAAAGATTTGATCATATTTGCCAATGTAAAAACCAGAACGATCCAACTTTAACCATAGATAAGAATGAATATTGCACCGCATTTATATTATGTCCACACAAAAGCTTCACAGTCTGCTTTCTCCTCTCCATAAAAGCTCCACGACCAGGGCTGCAGCAGCACATTGGTATTGTTTTCTTGCATTGGAAGTTTGTTATAAAGTCATCTGAGTCACTTTAGCGGCGCTACCAGCTGCAGGGCTCTGGAAACCTCTCGGATACCTTGTTAACTTTGGATAACTTTAAAAAGCAACCGAAGAGAAAGCACATACCCCCCCCTCCGTTCTCCCCGACAAACCTTTTATTTGGAGATTACCCTGTAACAACAATGACATTTGAAGGCTGTAATTGTGTGGTGTTTTCTTTCATTACATCAACTTGTAGAGTTGTAAATATGCGGACTCGGTTTTCATGAGGTTTCTCCAGTTTGACTTGGCTCGGAAACACTCGCAGTCACTCACTGGGAGCTGTTTAAGTTTTAGCAGATAGAGAGTCATGGGCTGACAATTCATTCTGGATTCATAAGAGCAGCGATACAATGTCCGACTCAGCCAATAACACTTAATACATTTTTTTACAGCACGAAACACACGCAAATGTGCACAGCGTGGATTTAAATAGACCCACTCTCTCCCGGTTTTAAGCAGGCAAACACATGTTGCATAAACTTTGTCTTTACAACCCTGACAAATAATCAGGTAGATAAACACCTTTGCATTCATAATATACAAGTACAAAGACACAGACAAACCTTTTACCTTCACACTTGAGGCCAAGGAGGGAGACAGAGGCCAGAGAAAGAGCGACTTCCTGAGTGTGTGTGGAAGAAAACGATGCCAGTTCTCTTCAGTGCTCATTAGAGACGTCATTCAGCCATAAAGGTTATTATTATGACTATGGCTCAGAAAACAGCTCTTTTACTAAAACCTCGCTATTGGAATCGCTTTTGTAGTTCAGCTGAGGTTAAAAACAGAGATGGAAACAAACACACAAGAACAGAAGACCAAAAAAAGAAAAAATGTCTTCAGCATATCCATCATTTGAAAACTGCTCACGACTCTGCTGAGCGTCGCCGAGGCTCGACACGTAAAGACCGACCTGGATAATGTTAAATTTCATTAGCCTAACACCTTCGCTGAGGTTAGTCCAAGCAAATGTCAGAACAGTGCATGCGAGGAAGAGGTCAGTCATTCAAATGTCAAATAGAATGAAAGTGGCCCTGCTGGCAAAACTGGTTTGCAGTTCAGGAAAGTGTAAATGAAGTAAAAAGACGACTGGCACAGTTTTACAGCAGCTGCAGTTTAACAAAAGGCCAATCCAGACTGAAAGTGGGTTTAGAAGCATTTTTTGACATCTGTCACTTTATCAAACACATAAATCCACAGTGACTCCAAGACAAACTCGTGAGACAGCCAATACCTCGAGAACCCTGACATTTTCATACTTCTTGTCTCCTGCTGTTTTGTGTCCTGAAATTAATTAATTATATCTGTAATGACAAATGAAGGCTCACTGTGTCACTTTAGCTACATAAAACCTATTTATTAAGATTTATTTCTGCAAAGTCAACATGAAAACTACTTTTTGTTGAGCAAATTTCTCTCAGCCAGCCACCACTCCCTACATAATAGATACCAAACACTTTTCTTACCAGTAAACTGAGATTTCACTTCAGACATCACTGACAGCTGTCAAATCACAACAGTCATCTATGTTCACGTCTCTAAAATGCAGGACATTGGACTCAGTGACTTTTCAGTTTATGCCACAAACACTGCTTTTTAAGCCCACTGTGGAATGTTTGTTGGCAAAACATAGCATATGAATTTAGAAATCAGACACTTAATTTAAAAAGTGAACAGTAAATGTTCAATACGAGACAATATGACATACTTTGTTGTCTACTTAGGGAATTTGTTCTAGGGCTTGTGTTGCTGCACCAATACTAGCTGGTGGAAACTATTTTTTTTTATCATGTTATTATGCCCATATGGTGTTTTTTAAATATATACAGCTTGAACACAGAAGCAAAAAATAAAGTTAACGCCATAGCTAAGTATTTCCGCCTTGAAACTGCAGTGTAGCAATGATAGTCTAAAAACACAGATTCAGACTTCCAGGATTTATTATGTAACAAATGTAAGGAACCAATCCTGTCAGTCTGTGTGATGGGGATTTCCATGTGATTCTTCTTCTTCAGAATTGAACATGTATGACTGAATTACTCCAGTTTTCAACTTGCCATTGTGTGTGTGGAGTAGTTTTACAGGGTTATTGGTGAACTGGTGTGCTCGAGCTGTAATGAGTGGGTTCAACAGTGTAGAGTTATACATATCTAAGCCATTTCAAGAGAAAGAAAAAATCCAAAATATGCAACTTTGATAGACAGAGATGAGTTTTTAAGTGGGGGTTATCACTGACTGAGTACAGACCACATACTATCTTTCATCTGCACTGTCCATACATTCAAATGCAGTTGGAGCTAAATATGGAGTGATTCTGGATAAAGCCTTACACCCAGATTTGCAAAAGTTATTTGACTGAACAAAAGCAACTTTAATGACTTCGATCAGAGCAGCAAATTTAAACATTAAGAGAAATTAATGGGAGCTGAAACAACTTTGCATTGTTGTATTGGTCAATAAAAGGCTTTTGAGTCACTTCACAAGATGGATTGAAACAATTCAATGAGCATTCTGTTAAAAATCTGCTGACTAATGTGGTGCTGCGGTCGTTGCGCTAAGATTCTATCGTTTAATGTATTTTGGCCCCAAAGAGTGTTTGCATTGTGAATAAAATCTTTCCTTCTGGTACGTCTACAGTAAAAAATAAAGTGTGTCCTCTAACATGAAAGCTCAGGGCCTTTGTCAGCGCTCGTTTCAGCATCTCAGCACAGAGAAAAGTTACATCAGATGAAGTTTTGAGTTTGTGACGCACTACAGAAGCACACTGTCAGGTACACAAGCCTCCAGCGGTCACTCATGATTGCCATGCATTCACGTAAACGCTCGTGCGGGTGCGAGATATGTAGGTTTCCGTGTGCCTGCGTCCATGTGTGTTTTACATGCTATTTTAGTGTGATCCTAATGGCTTTACAGAGTGCCAGGCATTTTAACAGAGCCAGGGAGAGGCTTGTAAAACACACACACACTCACCACAAGACAGAGAAGAGAGGCTGGCACACTGGAACATGGTGGTCTGGAGGGAGTCTGTGTGTGTGCATTAAAAGGGTCAGCCAGGGTGATGGTGACACATGATGAAGGAAAACGAGAAACACGGGCTGCAATGAAAGACTGGCAGTGTGTGTCTGTGATTGTGTGTAGGCAGGGTCGGGGTCTAGAAAAAAAAACACATGGCGCCAAGTGGCACTGCCTGGCGATGGGTGGGTTTGGAGAGCGAAGCAGAAAGATTCAAACTGTTGATGTTGTTAAGGGAAACATCCCACGAAAAACAGAATTAAGAAAAATACCCCGTGAGTATTTTAAAAACTCCTACAGCAGCACTGACACGGAGCAAGTGAGATGGTGAGACAACAAGGTAATGATGATGGAGGCACTTTAGGGGGAAAACACGGAAAAAAGACGACCGGTCTTCCTTGGAGGAGCAAATAAACAAGAGCTCAACGGAACAGAAAGCTCGGAGAGTGATGGCAGAAATGGAAGAGAAAGTGATAAACAGGACAGAAGAATGTGAAGAAAGAAAAACTGAGGGAGTTTTTACCCAAAAACCAAAAACCTCAGAGCAAAAGATGAGCCCTTTGGCAAGTCTTGCAATTAAGAGCCGTTTTCCGGCCAACTTTGACCAAACAACTTAATGAGCATTCTCTCAAATTATGCTTTTCTGGCTTTATCCCTAATTTTTTATAGGATGGTCACACAAATGCTAAAAACAAGCAGAGCAGGATAAAGACTAAGAGTAACTTATTCAAACAGAGACAACTAAGGAGCATACATTGTGTTTTAAACTCCTTACTTGCAGCCTCATGCATTTCTGTTACTGCTTGAAACTTCCAAATCATACAAAGAGTGAATTGGATGTTTCACCAATTCACTAGTTTTATTCTACTTTATACAAGTTGCAGGATTGAAAAGTCACTTGCAGTAGATATTTTTAAAAAAAAACTGCGTTCGATGCTATTATCAGAGGAAAGACTGAGATTCTATACAGTCATGTCAGTTAAGTGAGCAACACCCTAACATGCTCTCAGTAAGAATGTTAAATATATCAAGAAATGAGTGCTTGTATTCCGCTTCTTAGTTGTTGAGATGTTTTTAGTCTGAACCAGAAACTCCAGGAAAGTCAGAGAAGCTCCAAAATTATTCAAATCCACTGTCTGACAACCATGAAAGTCTGTATAACATATTGTATCTTATCCAATTAGAAGATCAATACTCTGCTGTACGTGAATTCCTAAATACAAAACTGTGTTCGAGTCAAGCAAAACCAAACCCAGAGGTCAGAGAACAGTGTGGAAACACTAAGAAGTTGCTTCCTCAGTAAAATCTGTCATCATCTTTCAGAACTTGGAGCCACCGATCATCAGTCATCCCAGCAGAGTTGGGATTCGATTGTTATCATAAGAATAAACCACACATCACCAAAGATGTCAAAGTCTGAATTAACAAAAATAAACCGGCTTTTAGGAATGAAGACCGTTTGAGTTTGTCTACGGACCCCCATCTGGTAGAAATCTTTGCTAACATGGTCATTTGGTGTTTTTTAACATGCCGGAAGACACATGATGAGCGAAATAAGCAGTCAGTGTGCCAGCTGAGGAGTGTAGTCTTGAAACTTCTGATGACAGTCTAAGAGGATTCTGACTTTTGGGTTTCATACATAGCAAACCTAAGCAACCTCCAATATTACAACTTGCCGCTGTGCAGTGTAGAAAAATGTTGCAGTGTGAGCAGAGTTGAAAGTGAGCTGGTGTGCTTGAGCTGTGGTGAGTGGAGTAAAATGACAGGGACTATGCAGATTGGTGTATTATAGCGGAGGCAACTGAGTAGAGTTATATCTCAGCTATTTTAAGACAGGATTTTCAGGGAAAGAGGTTCTAAATATGTAAGTCTGACACAGTACGATGAGTTTTAAGGGGTTAAATCAACGACCAGAGAGGGTCTTTAATCAACTTCTGCAGAAAGCAAGAGACAAACATCGAACTAGAACCACAATTGAACAAAGCTTCAGCTGAACGCACAATTAAAGGCTGTGGGACTGTATGAAGAGCATAACAAATATGACTTCTAATGAAAAACAGTTCACCACTCTGGACAAACAATGGAAAGTTAAACTCAGTGACTTTTAGCTCAGATTTGAGACACAGGTCTGAGGCCCTGGACTCAAAGCAGAACCACAGCAGTTATCGTCCATCTTCAGTGGGCCCAGCAGTAAGAAGCTCAGACAGTCTGTTCACCTTCATCCTTAAAACATCCTCAGAGGAACTCGCTGCCGCATGGTGCCCTAATTTCCAACAGTCCCTGGATATTGACACTGTTCCAGCCATCTGGAAAAAGTCCACAATCATTGCAGTGCTTAAAAAACCATGACCATCTGAAAACAATAATTTTAGACTTGCAAGTCAAAGGAGTCGCAGTAAACATGTTTAGGACAGTCAGTGACCCACTTCTGGACCCACTTCAATTTGTTTTAAGATCCATCAGGATCCATCTAATCAGTAAACATGTACAAGACCATGAAGTCTATTCACGTGTACAATGTCTTTGCTTTTAGCTCAGCTTTTAATAAACTCCAGCCTCATTTACTAGTACATAAATTAAAAGAGGTGCATGTGAATCCTTTTTATAACAGGTCAGAACAGATTAAAGTCAATTTCTCCTGATCTGAACATCATTAAATTCTCTGATGATACAACATGGTACCACAGGAAGATTAACATCATGTACTTGCCTGATAGCCACTACCTCATTTTAATGGAAAGAAAACAAAACTGACAGTATTTGATCCCAATTATTAAATTAACTTTGAACTATTTTGATGATTCATTATTTGGTCTGAGTAATTTTTTAGGGAAAAAAATAAAAATTCTTTTGTTTCAGTTTTTTAAAATTTGAATATGTACTGGATTCTCCCTTCCTTGATGTATCTTTGAGTTATGGACAAAGCAAGGCTTGTGAGGATGTCATCCCAAGCCTTGGGAACCAATCAACATTTTTCAACATTTTATGACCTTTTATAGACTAAACAACTAATCCATTACTCAAGAAAATAATCTACAAGTTAATCAGCGATGAAAAAATAGTTGTCCACAATGAAAACCTGTGTAACATGCTGGTTTGTATGGATTTAGTATGTCATCATGATACGTTCCCCTCACTGTCTGGAGTCGTCAACACGGTGAAAGCAGCAACAGAAACCACAACCAAAAATATTTGTTGACGACATATTTTTCAGGACGAAAACAAAATTACTACTAAATTAAGAGTAATGTGTTTAGGTGGGAACTATGACAACATTTTTTATCCTTTTTGTCAACAAATAAAAACTGTAAAGTGGAAGAAGAGCAGCTGTGGAATCAAACACAGCAGCTCCCGATCAAAGTTTCTTTTGTTGCCCAAAATATGTCTTGTTCAGTACATTTATCAGTTAGACCTGTTGACTGCTGTCAATTAAGAAGCTCCTTACATACAGTAACACGTCCAGCAGTAAAGTCATCAAACAGGTTTAAAAAAGAAATGAACTCATGAACAAAAGTCATCTATATATTCCTTTGAGAATCTGTCTTGTTGATGTCAGAGAGAAAGAGTCAGGTCCAGGATTAATTACGGTGCTCGATCTAAAGCTTCCACTAAGGAAATATTGTTAGATAACTGTATTGATGTTTTCCAAACATTTGTCATCTCTTCTCAAGCTAAACTCAGACAGTAAACTTGACTTCAGTAAAAAAAAAAGAGTAAAATATCTACTGAAGGAGCTGCTGCTCCTCAATGGAGACAACATGTAGTTGTGGAAATGCTAATGCTAAAGCTAGCTAAACAGGACGGCCGGACAAAGAGTGATTCAAAGTTTGGAAATGATCAGATTTACTGAGGAGAGCCTATCTTTTCTGTCGTATCAGTGCAGAGCAGAAGGACAAGGACACTGAGCCTTATCCATTCACGTCATAACGCAGGAGAATAACACAAGTAACCATGGTAACTATACACAAAGATGGCAGCAGCTGTGGCCTCAAAATACACAATGTAAAATATAAAAAAGCAAAATTAAGACTACAAAAGTTGCCTTAACTTAGGTTTTGGTGACTAAAACTAAAAGACATAAATTTTGACTTAAACTAATATATGTTTTCAGATTCCAAAATATTGCACTGCCTTATAGAATGTTGCTTAAACTTATCAAGAACTGACGCACGTAAGAGGCAGATCAGACATGGTTTTTGTTTTCGTGCATTCATACTGGCAGGTAGGCACTGTTGTTAACTTTGACAACAGTAAAGAGAGACGCAATATTCTCAGCAACTCAACAGCCTGGGAGCTGATTTTAAGACTGTAGTGAAGCGAAAGTGCAAAAAGCAAGAAAAAGAACTAAAAAATCAAAACACTGCAGCGTGCCATGAAGATGGTTTGCAGCAATGCAAATTGTAAGTGATTTGTGGCAAACTGGTTAGAATGGTCTTTTAAGATCTTTTTTCTCCCTCAGTTGTAAATTCGACTTGGATGTGGCCGTGTGCACAGTTTGGTTCAAATGTTTCCAATATTTTAAAAAATGTTTTTATAAATATAAGGTAGGAATAAAATACTGCAGACTGCGCTCAGGCCTTGTTAGATAAGCTTTCACAGTTGCCCGCATAATCAGTTTTAATAGAGCATGTTTTTCTTTTGAGAACGTGGATCCCCGGCCACGAGACCACAGAATACTGTCTGCAGTTTTTTAATGAAAACTGGCTGATGATGAAAAATGCGTAAAGTAATTCTACGTCCATGAAAGTCCCCTGGATCATTTCTTCGGTCTTTTAATGCGTGCAGTGATTAAATGACAACTTAATTTTCTGTATTCAGAGTTTACTCAAAGTGACACCAAACCACGCAGTGCCATATCTGAAGCAGTGCTGCTAAACAGAGACATTTCCCAGCATTAAGACATACAATAGGGCTTTCATGGAGACTGTAGGAAACTAGTCCTGCTGTACCCTAAAACCACACACTCTGTCACATCGCTCTGTGTCTAAAGTTACGTTTTTCAATGCATACCACATGTAGCGACCATGTATCGCCTGATATGTTTTCAATATGGAGGAAAAGACAGAGAGGGAGACAGAGGAAGCCATAGACAGCCACACTTTTTTAAAACTTAATAATATACTGTTTATACTGAATAAAACACAACTGGTTACCATGATAGCGCAGCTACATCAGGTTAGCCAGTCTCGCCTTCTCTATCCTCATCTCCCCTCTCAAAGATGACAACTCTTTTGACAGTAAAATAAATACACTCCTCTCCTCCTCTTTGCTCTGCACTGTACATGAACCAACTCTCTCCCTGCTGCCAAAAGCTCAGAGCAGAGTTTGCGCTCTGTAAAATAAAGCATCTGAAGCATTATTTGTTCGGCAGCCAGGCTCTTGTCATCAGGTGACCTGCTGGAGTAAATCTTTTCAATAAGGCAGTGCCAAAAAGCTGCCAGGCCTGCCAGAGTGTGCCATACTCCTACGCGCATCCACACAGCAACAACAATCACACAAACACACATACACGTCATCACATGCAGTGTGCAAAAGCAAGTAAACAACCACGCAGTATAAGCTGATAAATGAGGACAAACAAAAATCTCCTCACTTTTTCAAAAATGGAGCACGTTCTCTGTCTTTGTCACCACCTCTCACACTCTCACACTTTTAAAAACAGAACACAAATTGATGTCTTTGGTTTTTGACTTTGTCTCACCTGTTCCTGCGTCATGCTGTGCAGCTGCGTAGTCCAGGAGGCGGAGTCAGAGCGGTGATAGGCGGGGGGCGGGGCGAAGTCCTGCAATATGATTGGGTCTCGCTCCTGACACAGTGAGGTCAGGTGACTGATGTACAGCTTCAGTTTACTGCGATTCTGATTGAGATCCAGGAGAGGAGAGAGAATCTGGAGGAGGAGGAGGACAGGTCATTTTATTGACTTTTTAAAACAAAATAGAATACAAACAATTAAACAAACAATATAAGACACGATAACTGTTTTAAGGATGCTGCAGGAAGAAATTGGGAGAAGGATGGACATGCTATGATGCAACGGTGCGCAAAACATTGTTCCACAACAAGCACACTCCCTCATGCAAATGGAAATCCTAAATATCACTGGCCTACCCCTGCAGGAAAATGCACCCCACCACATGGAAACAACATCAGACAATCAGGAACATGTTGAGGAACATGACAATGGTCCAACATGTTGATTTGACCTCCAAACTTCCTACACCCCATTGTGATCAAGCATCAACAGGATGCAGTGGAACAAGTTTGATTGACAGAGGCCCCACTGCACAAGCCAGAGTACCCAAAGTATCCACTGCCAACATCCTGGTTCCAGACCCCATCGGACACCCTGAGAGGTCCTCTTGTCCATGCCCAATGGTTCAGAGCATTTTTGACCAGACAAGGAGGACCAGCACAACCCACAACCCAAGGAGAATAGTTGTCCAGATGATTATTTGCTGCTACTTAGCTGAGCCATTCAGAAAGTGCAGCTGCCTCACAGTCAACCAGGTTTGTTTACTTGCTAGAGCTGCTTCTACTAATACTACAATATCTCAGCTACAAGCAAAGCACATCGGAGTACATAAAGGAAAGACAGAGCGAATAATCCCTCTGCTTTTCTTTCTAAAGACAGAAAAATGTGGCGCTCTATACAACAAACATTATTGTGGAATGTTCCTTTTTCGGCAGTGATTTTAACTGCAGTCAACTAACTGTATTGCATCAAAGTTACACAGTTGATCCACAGCTTTGATGAAACTAAATGAAATCAGATTGCATTGTCTAACAGCAGCATGTGTTTCATGGAATGTGTGTGTGTGTGTGAATGTGTGAGCTTCTGCAAAAGTGTGGGAATGCAGGTGAGATGAGCAAAACAGATATACATGCATTCTAGGAGTACGAGACAGGACCCCCCAAGAGACGCACACAGATAAAACACACAGACACACACTCTTCTCCTCGGGGAACCCCAGGATTTAAGTGCAGAGGAAGCATGTTAAGAGGGCTGTTAGTATGTGTGTGCGTTAGAGTATATTTAATCCTGGCG
The DNA here is from genome assembly GCA_024666655.1 of Dascyllus trimaculatus. Taxonomy (NCBI): domain Eukaryota; kingdom Metazoa; phylum Chordata; class Actinopteri; family Pomacentridae; genus Dascyllus; species Dascyllus trimaculatus. The sequence goes on from CM045465.1 coordinate 13,818,803, forward strand.
GCATCTGTCCACACCCTGAGCTCTGTGCTCATCGTCACTCAGCGCACACACACACAAACACACTACAGTTTCAACGTCTGGATTTTCAGCACAGTAGCATCGTTCTCTCTCAGTTTGAACGCCACCTCAGTGATGCTGTCTCAGATTTGGACTTGAATTTCATTATTCCAACCCTGTCTCCACCTGTTATGTTCCTATACAACTAAACTCCATTCTGAATTCAGTTTTGATAGGAACTCATCTCCCAGTAAAGTGACAGTGTGACAGTTTACACACCAAAACTACTTGGTTAGGATTAAGAAAACATCATGGTTTGGGGTAAATATGACATTTTGATGCCGGTTTGAAGCTTTTCCTCTATTTTCTGGATGACCAGGGTGATCTAACATGTGACTGGTTGCCTGAAAAGTTGAAAAGCATTAAAAAAAAGGCAAAAATATGTTGATAAGAACCGTATTTGTTACATATTACAAGCACACAGAAATAGGTTTTCCTCAGACTGTGGTTAAGAATGCAGTTTAGTCGTATGGGGACATAATGTTTTGGAGACGGGACTCAATAATGATGCGTTTAATTTAAACAGAACATAGAGTCAGATGTATATAACATGTAATATTTGTTTCTGATTTGGAGGCAGCTGCTCTATAAAACTGCAGCACTCTGAATGGCAAGTAGCCATAGCAACCAAACACAAGTTGTATGTTTCAAGCCACTTAATTGACTGATGCATGAGTTGAATCAATGGATGATGATTTAAAATGGCACATATGGCATACGTAAAATTTTAAAAACTAAGAAATAAATGTAAAATAATGGAATTTGTGTTGTATATTTGTCTTAATGTGGGGACACTTACATTATTGTTTACATTGTTTGTATTTACTGCTCCTAATAAAGTGACTCTGTTGCTTTCTCCTGCTTGTCTGTTGTATTCATAACAACTGATGTGATAACCAAAAAACAGCAAATCCTCCAGTCCCAGGGCACGCAGCTTTTTACTTTTATTTTCCAACCATGAAAACCAACTTCAGTTGTCACTCAAACAAACACTGACAGAATTTGAATAAAACATAACATATATATATATCCAACATCTATTATTTATTAAATTCCTGCGTTTGAGAATCCTGACAAACAAATGAAAAGAAGCAGATGTGGGTGGGTTTTTTTTTGGTGAGGAAAAAAATACAATATTCTTTGCACGCGTTTCTCCAGCAGCAACAATGAAAGCTGACAGTAAATCAAAGTAACTGTCACTTGTGATTCTGAATCCTCACCTTATTTACTGCAAACACACACAAACTGTGAGTAATTTTGTGCTTTTCCAGACCATCTCCGACGTTCATGAGTGGCTAAAACCGCCTTCCTGGATCATAACTGCTTGTTCCGTACACTAACATGCACAAATCACTTTTATATAGAGCACATAGGCACACGCAGACACGAATGCACTGCGACACAGAAAAACATACAGGCGCTCGCACTCATTCAGGGTCGTTATCAGCATTTTAAATAGCTCTAGTTACAGTATTTTCCAGTGAGGACCTGCCAGTAGGTTACAGTCCATTACGAAATACATTACTGAACATTTCCCTCCGGAGGTGAGAGGGAGGCAGACGGGGAAGGGAAAGAGAAGCAAAAGAGAAAATGATGGAGCTGAAGGCTGCAGGAATCCTACACATTCTGCATTCGAAATCACCCTCCGCTGCTGACAGTGGCAACGCAACAAGAACGTTATCTCTCCCAGACTGTAACATGACGAGACGTGGAAGCATTCTTCAAAATCTGGCTCTCCTGCTCTAAAAACATACTTAACATATGTGCAACAGCTGTTCTCTCACACTTTCTACATTCATACTATTCTGTCAGAAAGGCTTAAAAAAGATCACCATCCACGCTTTCCAGACCCGCAGCGAAGCTCTGTGGATCAAATACGAGACAAATGAGAAACAGACAGAATAGAAGGGATGGTGGAGAGAAATAACAGCAGTGCTTTATTTTCTTTTTCAGTATCTACTTAACTGTAAAATGCGACAAGAAAGGAAATGCAAACACTGATTCCTCAAAGCATTTGCAAAACTTTTTGAATTTAGTGACTTTATTAAAGCATACAGCACATCTGCACCCACGTGTTTTTCTTGTATTCCACTTCCTGCAACAGTCAACCCATGCAGTGTGTGTGGTTAATGAGTCCGCAGTGCTTTGCAGTGTCTTAGTGCACTGTGAAACAATCCCAGAGGAGACGTAACTTTATACAGCGCTGTGAGTCAGTGTGTGTGCTTGTGCCGCTTTATTAGCCTCCCATGCTTGCCTACCATATTCTTACTGTACTATGAAAGAACTCCAAAGAGAGACATTCAGCTGGCCTCACTGACCGGCCACATTTTCAAAAAAACCCTTCTATGGCCACATTATATGACACAATCAGGACTTTTCCTTCTCCTCAGGACCCTCTGAGACAAACAAGGACAAATATACAGTACATGTCCAGGAAATGAATCGATAGTGGATGCAGGGTTTGACTGCAGAACACTTTTACAGTGTTTGAGCCTAAGTGACCTGAACTAATAAAGTCCTGGTTACTGCAGGTTCTCTTAAATGGCCAAGCAAATATATCCTCCAGTCATAAAACTGCTCTGATATAAAACCTTTACCACTGAGGCTGAAACAGTTAGATAATGAATGAAGCAGTCAGTCAACAGAAAAGAAGGACTGAGTCATCGGCTAAACAACAATGTCGAACATTTGCTGGTTTCAGTTCTAAATTCAGGCCATTTTATGTGTGTTTATGATCGTAAATTGAATATTTTGGGGTTCTTGAATATAAAGAAACTACTTGGAGACTTTATCGTAGGCTCTGGGAAACTGTATTGGCTGTTTTTTTTGCAAACTTTGAGCATTTTGAACATATTTGCACTATCTTTGCTGCTGTAACATTGCACATTTCCCTCTTGTGGCATTAATAAAGGGTTATCTTATCTTATCTTACTTTATAAGTAAAAAGAATCATGAAAAATCGATCAACTAATACAGAAAACACAAGTGTTAGTTGATTTCAAGCATCTTATTGTTCAAAAAAACGTAAAATGAAAGGGTGAAAGTATAAAATATTAATCTCACAAGTGAAAAGTCTGCAGTCCTCTCCATGTATGCTGTTGAATTATGAATAAAAACTCAATAAATAAAAATAATGTAATGTTAAAACATAAACAGTTTAAGGTGGAATCGGTGCTGAAACTGGATTTTTACCGAACATATACAGGAAACACTTCACAGTTCTTCATGTCAAATTCTCCAAACCAGCATATTGAACTACTTTATAGCAATCCCTATGTATTTGTCTTTTACTGAATGTATCTAACACAGCTTAAAAATGAAAAATACAGTAAAAATGTCCTTAACAATGGCCAGTGTGTCTTAAAACTGCTCTCATGTGTCTTTATCTGCAGCAGCTGTCTCTGAAGCACTTCATTCTCCAACTGTGGTGCAGAATTCCCTCATAGAGGACACACAATCCCTCACTGTGTGGAGGAAATGTGCTGCGGCAAATTACCCACCTTACACACCAAGAGGAGAGTGTATTCGTACGGGTGTATGGGACTTGTCATGGAGACAGAAAGAAAAAGACGAGTGTTGTGCACGCTGGCCTGCTTCTTTCAGCATGGACGTGCTAACTCTAATTAATAACCAGGGTCAAACTTAGATCCGATGGCGAACCTTTTGGGCTTTTAGCATCCTGATGGGAAATCCCTTTGGAGGAACTGAGCGGTCTTAAAAGCAGCATGTGCTCCTCATATGTGGAGCTGCCTGAGCGCTGAGCTCCCACCAGATCAAACCAGTACATCCTCATGAGACTGAGCTCATTTCCAACATTGTTTCAGAACTTCTACATATTTCTAATTCACTTGTCCCAAGCCATTAACAGGTGTAAGTGACTTTTCCAGTTTTTTTAGTGCTATGGAGTTAAACCATGCAGGAACCCTTAGATGAGCATAAGTAAAGCAAAAAGTGACAAAAACAGTATCATCAACAATAGATGTGTCATGATTGACTGGTCTCAATGTGTTTTTTGTTCTTGCTTCACTTGAGGGTTGTCACATCTGCAATTAATGACCTTTGGGACTTCAAAATACTGGAAATGCCTCTATTGTATAATTACCACCAGAGGGGCAGATTCAAAGAAAAAATCCCTTTCATCACTTCCATAAAATACCCTCACTTTTTAACTAATTATATGCCAAAAGAACAGCTTTGCAAAATCACAAACACAACAGCATAACATTAAAATCCCTCTCTGATCATTGATTATACCGAAAAACTAATCTATGTGTATCAAGTTTGCGTAATTAGAGCTTTTTTTAAAATAAAAATTACATCTTTGTGCCAAAAGATGGCTTAGATATAACTCTGTGGATCTAACAAGGCTTCATCTCTTTCACTGCAGCCCTTTTGGTTGCACACCAGCTCACCTCCTACTCCGTTCAAACGCTGTAACACCACTCTACGCTACACAATGGCCAGTTTTAGTTCTGCAGTAATTCAGACAAACATGTTCAAACTGGATACTGATTCTAAAGAATACTTATGAGAGTAACAGAACGCGCCACCCTGCAAGCTGACAGAATTGGTTACTTATGTTTGTTACATATGAAACTCTGAAAGTCTGAACCCGTGTTTATGAGACTGTTATTAGCTGCAGTATAAGGGTGGAAAGACTGCTTAATATGCTTATGATATGTCTTTAAGCGTATAGAAAACACTGTATGGACATGCTGAAAAAGGTAAAAAGCCTGATTTTGACTGAAGGAAAGGGTCTTAAAGTACATTTAAATAAGAAATGATAGTTACAACAGAGAGAAAACCTCAAGACTGACATGTCAAGCTTCTAATATGACACAAAACTTTACATATACGCATTATTTATAAGGCACAACAAGGAATCACCTACTGGATTAATGAAGACTGGTAAAAATGAAACAATGTATGTAAAAAATGCACACACAAATACAAAATAACGCAAGATAAGGAGTTCAGAAATTGTGAACTGGAAGAAGACGAAGGCAAATCAAATCAAAGGAAGAGATGTTCAGATAGTGACCAGATGAAGCACAGGATTCAAGATTTGATTTGAAAGCAATCCTTTTGTGGAATGGAAGAAGAAAGGAAAGCCTAATGACAAAAAAGAAGGAGTTTCAAGACTAAATATTAGTGCTGTCAATCGATTAAAATTTTTAATCGCGATTAATCGCATGAATGTCATAGTTAACTCGCGATTAATCGCAAATTAATCGCACATTTTTTATCTATTCTAAATGTCCCTTGAATTATCATTTTATACGAGGAGGAGGCGGAGAATTCGCGTCAGCTGTGTTTAGTCATCAAGTGGTATTACAGACTAGATATGCTACGATGAGAACTCAGTTCATACTGACAACATACACATAACTCTGGTCTTGTCAATCGTCATGCGTTCACCCCAGGCCGCCGTCACCTGGCGGAGCATCTGCATCAGCGGCATGCGGTTCGGCACGCGGAAAAGGAGCCGACAGAAAGGCGAGCGAGAATATTGCTGCTGTACCACCACCAGCAGGAGATCCTGTCTGACTCCGACGGCGAACACCTCGCCCTCGACCTCGCCAACCATGCCCCCGCCCCACGCACCCCCGCCCGCGTTAATCTCGCGATAAAAAAATTGACGCCGTTAAAATTGATTTGCGTTAACGCGTTAATAACGCGATATTTTTGACAGCACTACTAAATATTAAAAAGAATGGACAAAAACGGAACAAATGAAGGGAAAAAAAGAAACCACGAGTGAAGCGAAATGACAGACTCACGATACGAATACAAGATGGATGATGGAAGAATGAAATGGATGAAACGAAAGCAAGAAATGACGAGCACATCCAAACACGATCCAGAGAGAGAGAAGACGCTCACCCTTTTGTACAAAATGTCGAACTGTGGGTGAGAAAGAAGGCATGTGGCTGGTTAGGCCCAGATGCCCTCCTCATCGTCCTATCGGTTAGTTTGATCCAGCCGCAGCGTGAGTTCAGAGAAAGCAGGGAGTTAGTTCGGCAAAATCGGAAACTTGAATCAGAGATAGTGAGCGTCAGAACAAGCTACAGGTGTTGAAGCATTAATTCATTAATTGCACCAGAAAGTGAAGTCTTTCACTTGAACATTTGTTGGTTTTGATTGGTTTGACGAAGGCTCTGTGTTCTTCCTACCTGATCTGGGGAGGGCTTGTGATTGTTGGGCAGCTCTGAGTTTGGAGACGTGACCTTCAGATGGTCGTCCTCGTAGTTGTCGGCCATCAGCTTCATCCTGTTCTGCGTCTACAGAGAGACAAAGCAAACAATTAGATCTCTTTGATTTGTGATGCGCACAGATGGCAAAAGCATTTTTTGTGAGCAATCCGGCAATATTGTGATGACATTCAGGTTTGAGAAAACATCACAGAGCAGCATATTTATCTATGTGTGTGTGTGAGTGTGTGCGACAAAAGGAAAACTCCAGCCTTGAGTTCCTTCAGACGTTAATTTGCAGAAAGGAAGAAGAGACGAGAGTTTTTGGACGACTGCCACGAGCTCTGCTCTCACAAACACACACTTGTTTTTGCAGACAGACACAGAAAATCAGCAAAAAAGACTGAAAGCTTTCATCTAAAACACTGGTTCTTCTCTGTATTTTGCATGTTTGGAACAACACGTATATTTGCACAACCAGCAAACACACTGACATGCCACCTGTTGTGTAGCGTGTGAAGTGGTGCAGAAGAATAACAGGCCTGTTAGCGTCCCACTTGGGGGGAGATCCATAAAGACCAAGACAAATATTAGACTGTACACACACAAAGGCCTGTAAATCCCTTCATGTGATGTACACACAAAGCTCACACACTTACAGCAGCGTTAACATACATTAACAGTGTGGAGTCTTTTCCCCTTTATTCCCTTTTCCTCGATCATTCCCATCCTCTTTTTGCTTCTCTGATTACTATCAAACTCTCCCCTCCTTCATTCTTCTCTCTTCGTCTTGCTGCTCCATCTGTTTCACATGTTAGAGTTATACTTCAGGTCTTACAGTAGGCCTGTAAAAAGTGGGGGAGTGAGAGATAAAAACGCGAGGGAGGGAGTCAGTCTAAATCTGTCAGTCTTGTACAATCTAAATCCCCTTAGCCTCTCACTGAGCCCTGCAAGGAACAGGGGCTTAAGCAGGCCAGACTGTGGGTTTTGCGTGGATGTGTGTGTATGTTTGACAGAAACTAAAGAAAAAATATGTCAAGTTTTTATATGTGTGTGTATGTGAGCAAAAGTGTTGCACCCAACGTATAGTATTATGAATATCATTATGTTTGGGGTTTTTTTTAAAGACACATTTTTCTATAAACGTAGCCTGGCTATCTCAGTCAGTACAGCATGAGACTCTTAATCTCAGGGTTGTGGGTTCGAGCCCCATATTGGGCGCAAGAGCTTTCAAAAGCAGTGAGCTGACATGCACATGTGTCTACGCAGATTAAGACAGGTACACGTCAGTGACAGTAAAAAAAAAAAATCGAAGCACTGCCAAAGATCAACAGCAACTACTTCAGTTACAAATCTGTTAACAGTACATGATAAAGATATGGATGACGGACAATCACTTGCACAGTGTTCCCTCATAGCTTACATCTGACTTAAGCACTGCTTGCTTTTAGATGCAGTTGTCGTGCTCAAAGTTTGCATGGTCGCAACTTTTGGGCTCCATTGCAGACACTCTGGATTTAGATAGATGACAAATTCACATCACATGTATAATTGTACGTGGAAAGCATGAATTGGATTTTAAGATAGGGACAGACCGATTATCGGCCTGGCTAATTATCATGGCCAATATTTGGCATTTTACCAGTTATTGGTATCTGTATTTTAATTGTACAATAACTGATGAATTAAATGTCCTATCCATGTCCTGATGTAGCCTACTCTGTCTGTAATCACTCTGTGGTCTCACAAATGTCTCCCAGTCAGAGAATGCAGAAACACACAAGTTGTTTCCTCAAACCAGTAAATTAGCTACTCTCATAGTAGCTAAGGCTATCCTAACGGCTAGCAGCTAAAGTGAAGGCAGCCACAAATTACCCTAAAACAGAGTTTCAAAAACAATAAATAATACTGCATTAAAATATGGACCTTAGGGGAAAGTAAGAACAGTGTAAGATAGTTTTTTTAAAGACCCTTTTGCATGTATGTGTAGCCCGGCTAGCTCAGTCGGTAGAGCATGAGACTCTTAATCTCAGGGTCGTGGGTTTGAGCCCCACGTTGGGCGCAAGAGTTTTGAACACAGTTGCTTATCTGCTTGTTAATGTGGACTTACAAAGCAGAGAACTGGAGTGCACAAGTCTATTAAGACTACAAAATGACATGTGAAAGTGACTGTTAATCTTCCATTGTATGTCCAGACATCATTCATTTCCTCATTTTCTAGAGACAGCTTTAAAATAAACACACGTATATTTAAAACAAACATGGAAAGTAAACAGTTCATCTTCAGGCCACATCAGCTCAGAGCACACACACACACTTAGCTGTGAAGCACCAGCATTTAAATAATTTATACACTGATAATTCAACAAATTAATTTTTCAACCTACATCACAGTTTTTTGTATGCTCTTCAAGTTTACCTGAGAAAAACAGCTTTGCTCTGTTTGGGTTAAAGTTCAACCTTGAAAACTGCATTGTCATAAAAAATAATTTAATTTTTTTTTGGACATATTTTTATTAGAAATAATTTTTCCAGCATGAATATTAAACACTTGAGATAGCTGTGAAAAGAATATAACTGACTACACAATGCCTGGAGCACAGAATATAATGATACAATGATCGTGGCGATGAAGTCCATTACCATTTTTAAAAAATTTATAATCTGTTGAAGACATTATTTTCAGTGTTCACCTTTGTTGCTATGCAAATTTGTAATTTTGTACAACAGAAAACCTCTACACAGCCAATCACAGTATTATTCTCATAGACCATTAATGTCTTTCATTACCTGTCACCAGTATAAGCTAATGTTGTATATGATAAGATATCTTGTTACAGCCGAGCAGGACCAAAGGAAGGATTATAAGAAAGTAAATTAAACATTTTGCAGCAATGCAGTGCCTCCTGCTAACATACTGCATTCACTAATCTAAATATACATTTCTGGTAGACTTCTCTACAGGCTGAAGAGTGTATTTCTACTAATCACCTAATGTCTTTTTATGATCTGAGATAAAATAGTTGTCACCACGATAACTTTCCTGAGATGTAAAATCCTGTCTAATAATATACGTAATATAAATGGTTGTGCAGTGTTCTGGCCAATGATGAGCCTTCTGTTACTCAAATCAGACTATTTCTAGAGTGTATTTCGCTCTTACCGGTAACTGAATCAAGTCATTCCTGCCAGTGCAGTCTCTTCAGTTTTTGTAATGCAGGGCTACTTTTGGTTTGTGCTCTAAGGCTGAGGCCACGCAGAATCTGTGTCTGCTCCCAAAAAAAATTTTTAAGGTAAAGAATATAGCTCATATGAGAGACAGTAAGAGGCACAAATGGTAAAGAAAACCCCAATGAAATGCAGCATGTGCTCTGGGTACAGGAAACACAACAACCACAGATGTCTTTGGATTATGTTACATGACCGACATGAGTCAGCATTATGTAGTCCAACAGCTTTCATGGAAGGTGATATAGTGTGAGATTATGTGGCCAGAGCGTGCAGCCTAAAGCAGCTGCGCCCAACGTGGGGCTCGAACCCACGACCCTGAGATTAAGAGTCTCATGCTCTACCGACTGAGCTAGCCGGGCTCCATTGTCAGCCCTTTTTCACCTGAAAAAAACACTTGCAGTCCCCGTGGTACAAATTAAGAGAAGGTGGGGATACTTGCTGTCTTGATAACTTAACAGAGCCACAGAAATATATGTAAAAGTATAACACACCACTGTGTAATGTTATGACATTTGGCAAGCCTTTAAATGCTTAATCAGTTCTTCCCTGACTCCCTTCAACTGCATCATCTGGTTGTTGTTATTAAAAAACAAATTTTTGAAGACAGTTTTTTCACAGATGTATCGCCCGGCTAGCTCAGTCGGTAGAGCATGAGACTCTTAATCTCAGGGTCGTGGGTTCGAGCCCCACGTTGGGCGCAGCTATTTTAAACAGTGTTGGAAAGAGGTTTAAACACACAATTACTAGTCTACTTGTTGAAGCAACTGCATGCAGGGCAGACTTGTGTCAATGTGGACTTTGAAAGCAGCAGACGTGCCCATAGGTCTAATTACAAAATAGGTACTTGTCGAATGGAAAGCCTCTACAAATCAAATCACCCCTAAAGTCCGGCAGTGACCAAGTATTTGTCAGGAGTGGGATTTGAATCCATGCCTCCATTTGGAGACCAGAAGTCCCTTTGTTCAGGAAGGAGCCCACCCATACATCTGGCGCCTTAGACCACTCGGCCATCCTGACAAACAGATACGCAGAGATGGTCACTGTGTCAGGTTTGTATACTTTCTTTTATACAGTCAAGTTTACCAGGATTGATAACTTTAAGACTTGATGCATGAAGTTGAGATCTTTGCTACTTTATGCAAATGAAGAATGGAGTTTGCACAGCTGTAGGGGGTTGATCCTGTGTAGACAGCTGTTGAAGAGCAGCTGTCAATTATCTACTGTACACTGCCAACTTGTATACTAATCACCATCCAATGTCGGGAAGTGGCTCAATCTCTTGCAGCCACTTCGGGCGGGAGTTCAACGCTCAATGTTGGCATGCTGTTGGCTGAATCTAACATTTGACTCCGCATTGCCTGCATGTAAAAACGAGCTGTAAAAACGAGTGCCATCTTATGCTCCTAGCATAATCACAAACCTGTATTTGGTTCCACACTGAATTGCATGAGATACGCACGTTCCTGAAGGGTTAGGGTTAGGGTGAGGGTGAGGGTTAGATTGTCACCAAACTGTTGCAAAATGAAGTAAAGTTGAACGCTGAGCTCCCGCCCTAAACTGCACACTGCAGTCAGGGGCTTCTCATCTCTCGTGTATAAAAACACCCCTGTGAACACTGACAGCTAGAAGCAAAGGAAGTCTGCATTGGAAACACCCAAATGTTACATCTAATCATCTCTGCAGACCTATACACAGACAGCTATTATGGTAACTATACTTAACAGAGATGTGAAATGGAACTGAAGAGCTCAACCCCTCAGGTCTATGCTCTACCAACTGAGCTAGCCAGGCATTGCTCATGGAAAAAAGGGCGTCTATGGCGTGAGAGTCAGGGATGTAGTCTTTCCTGGGGGACATCTGGTCTCCAAATGGAGGTGTGGGTTCAAATCCCACTCCTGACAACAAGTCACATCAACAGTCCAACATTAGTCTCAAACCCACAATCCTGAATTAGCTAGGCAGGCAATGCAAAACCAGAAAATAGTTCACATATTAAACTTACTGGCATTTAGCCTAAACACTAATGGCTCCTGTTCATGACAAACCTTTGGTCAGTTGTGTGTTGCTTTTTGGATGTTGAATGGAGGAAAGTTCTACATGACAAATAGCGTGTGAGAATTGTCGCTGGGATTATATTACACAGTCTAAAAAAGCTGCGCCCAACGTGGGGCTCGAACCCACGACCCTGAGATTAAGAGTCTCATGCTCTACCGACTGAGCTAGCCGGGCTGCATGTAGCAATCAATGGGTGGCCATCACATCGCGTACCGTATTACTCATCGTTTCCTACATGTTTGACTCAGCAGTACCTTTGTGTGTTTGAGTGATGCATATACTACATTTCAAAAGACACACTATAAATTAAGAATCAAATAAATTGGTCTCAAAGTTTAGACAGAGATAGACTCAGATGTTACGGGGAAAAAGGAACAACAAAGGAGGAGCGAGTTAAGAAGAGGATAAGCTGTGTCGAGAGGGCGCCTGATTTCTGATCTCTTTAGCATTTTCTTTCCAAAGCTTCCTACCCCTTCTGCAAGCACACTTTATCTGTCTTTGTCCCATCCTCTCTTTCTCCTCATCTCAGAGCTTTCTGTATCTAAATAATCCCCAGTTCCTCCCTTTTCTCTCTTCCTGTCTTTATCCCTCAGCTCTCTCATGCACAGTACTTTCAATGATTAAGTCTCTCTACCTAAGTACCAAACACTGCTCATTTGTCTCTCCTACTCCCTCTGTCTTTAATGATCTCAGCTTATTTCACATTGACTTTAAGTCTCTTCTCTCTTCAGCAGGCGCGGTATTTTATTTCTTTCCTCACTCTCACTTCGTCTCCCCCTTGACCTTTGAGCTCCTTAACTTACCCTTGTATCCGTGACTAATTCTTTCTCCCCCTCCTCTCTGGAACATGCTCTCATTTTTATATCATTCCCTCTACACCCTCTTCTCACTGCTTTCTGTCTGATTCACTTTTGCTCTTTTGTTCTTTTAGTTCATTTCATCCAAGTTTTTGATCATGTTTTTCCTTGCTTGGCCCTTCTGTTCTTCTTCTTGCCCTTTCCATTTTATACTGATTTCAGCAATCTTTCGAAAGTCTGAATACAACAATTGTGGTGAGTCACAAATGAATCCAGCAACATGAATAACAAGATAACGTGTGCAATACTCATATTTCAACCTAAGGCCTAAAATGCTGAAATTCTGCAGTGAGTTTTTGCAGTGGTGGAGTAAATTCCTTGTGAAAATTTATGGTAAACTTCATGTTTTTTTGTGAGTAATGTATGGCGACTGAATGGGGAGGCACTGTTTTTGGCAGCCAAAGTAGTCACAAGCTTTGAACAATACATTTAGGTGCATCTTGAGTTATCGCATTAGAAAAAGTAAATGTAAACAGCAAGATCTGAAAAAATTGAGTTGGCAAAAAAGTTCTAATGCTCGCCGTAGGGGCTTTTTGACTTTTTTCAAGGAGTTAATGCTGCGTTTGCCTCTTTGGTTGTCTTGGTTATAATAAAACGTGGCAAATACCAGCTGAAATAAAACAATAATTACAACTTGCCTGATTTGAAACAATTCCTAAAGGTATCCATCCATTTTTAGCTCATGTTCAAAGTTTTGGTTTGCCATCAACAAATGTCTGGTTTTGTTTCTGGCTCCTTCTACTTTATAGTATATAGTATATAGCTGTACTTTATTACAGCTATGTGTAACCTATACCACCATCTTCTCACGACATTACACAGCTGAGTTTATTCAATACAGTTTACAGAAATTTGATATTCATATGGAAACACGGCAAAAGAGATGATTAGCATCTGTATGACAGGTCAAACTAAACACTGATGCTGCTGTATTACACGTTGTACTACAAATTTTAATTCTGGAATGCCAGCATACTATGCAAAAGTACAAACTGAGTTATGCTGGTTTCTTTGATTCAGTCTAAGGGCCAATTAATGCTTTACGTGATCGTGTACACATGCTAACGCGCATTAAGCTCTGTCCATACTGCAATTGGGCTGTGCCGGTCTCGCCTCTGATGTCGAACACAGAGAAACATACGGGGAAGTTTTTATGTGAATTCTAGAGAATTAAGAATTTCCCACTGTGTCATTATTTACTTGTAATCATCATTTATCCCCAACATGGAGACAGGATCTGTCTGGCTCAGGTCCCAGGCTCCTCAGGTGTGCTGAGCACAATAGGCTGACATAGCACAGAATATCTGGAGATTGTAGAATTCCCCACTGATTCTGGTTAACGTCAATGGAAAGCAAGTTCAAATCAAAGCACCTCCAAAGTCCAGCAATAACAAGGTACACCTCAGTTACAACACTGTTAATGAACAATTTTGGTGTGGAATGAATGAATGAAGGTGTGGATGGGCGAGAACTTCCTCATACACTCTGCTGGGTAGACTGTCTGTACAGTCACAACAAAGTTTTACGAATTTGCGGATTTGTAACGCATGATTCAGCTTTAAAAGAGCGAAGGTAAGCAATGGCAGCAGAAGCGATGTCATCTTAGCACAAGGTACACATAACAAACAGCAAGCTGTATTGAGTGCCAAACTGTTATAAATGGAGGAAACTGCTGATTTTGTTATCTGTGTGTCACCCACTAATTTCAATGAACTATTTTTATTGGAGTGTAAACTGCTCCTCAAATAGGACACACAGTTTCAGACAGTTAGTTGAGACGAATACAGTACCCGCTTTGAAAGAACCACATGACCTTATTGTTATGTTAGCAAACAAGCTAACAGGCGACTGACTGTGAAGGAGCACTTTGCAAGCTCATTAGCTCAACAAGCTTTCTTTCCCTTTTCAGTAAAACTCTTTGTTGAGTGAAATGATCGACAATCTTAAGAGCAAAATGCCAGAATATTTTAAATATTAATTTGAGGCAAGAAGGCGGTGGGGAGGAAAGACACAAAAAAAGACGAGGTAGAGGGGGTGTCCTCATTTTCTTCTCTGGCCGTTCTTTATATTTTCCCCCTTTCTCTAATTGTCAGGAATGCTGACCTCAGCTCACTTGTTTCTGTGCCAGCTCTCTCTTTCTCACTTAATCTAATCATCACACCATTATTTCATCCCTCCTCCCTCATACTTCCCTTCTTCATCCCCCCACCTCCGCTGTAACCCGCTGGCAATGGGCTGAATGAGAAACAAATGAACGACGAGTGAAGTGAGGGAGGAACTGCTGAGTCATGCTTAGGAGAAAATTATTTCTTTGTGATAAGGCTCTGGGGAACATTAGATTACATTATTGTTTCATCTTTCTCTCTGGTGGCGACAGAGGAGCCTTTTGTAGATATCTGTGCAATTATCAAAAATGAAAAGTTGCTGAGTCATGATTGGACGAGAACTATTTCATCACGATAAGAAAGTGGGTTTTCTATTTCTCTATCAAGTAAGGAAAATTGTTGATAAGTGGAAAATTATAAATGATAATGAAATGAGTTGGGCGCTACAGGGAATTATTTCATTGTGATACGTCTCGGCGGAGTAATAAATTAGATTAGACCCACATTTTTTCACTTGTCGGTAACAAGAGAGGTCGAGATGATTACAAACAAGTAATGATGAACAGTTAAGTCAAAAAGAGAGACACAAATTAATAAAATTCCCAGACTAGGGCCGCCGTATAGCTCACTGTGTTGGGGCATCGCCATGTGGGCGCGGGTCGCCAGCAGTGGTCGTGGGTTCGAGTCCATGGGCTCACGACCTTGTGCTGCATGTCTCTCCTCCTCACACTATCATTAAATAATGGAAAATTTCCCCACAAAAAAATTCATACGACTCTGAATCTGCAAAAAAAAAAAAACAGGCAGTAATTGTGGTAAAGATATTTTAAGTTCAGTGATGAATTGACAGAGATTTCTATATAATTTTGAGACATGACCTGAAGTTACTGAACGTGTTGATTTCACCATAGTCTGGAGATGTTTTAATATTGACATTTAAATTTGTTTTGACCCCTAGTTGCTTAGTTTCCTGTATTTTCTGAGTTTCTTATATCTTTTCAGTATCATGTAGGTCCGTTGTGGGTTGGAGGAAGGCACTAAAGGCACTCATAGCACTAATATGAAGAGCCAAAGTCTTAAAAATGCCCATTTCAGAGCCACACAGGTGTGGAGCGAGGTCATAACCACACACATGCATCCTTAACCTGCAAATGTTAAACACATGTGTGTCTTTGCAGGGACAGATGGTGGTTTATTCCTCACCTTCCCCCTCTTCTTTCTCTCGTTCCATTTCACAAAATATTACAATCTCTCTTTCTTCCCTTTGCTTTCACACGCTCCCTCCCCTTCTCTCTCTTTAGTCTCCATCTCTCCATAATACCGCCGAAGAGAATAAAGCTGGGAGTGAAGAGGAAGGAGACTGTGAGAATGATAGAGGGGAAAAATAGTGAAGAGAGCTGAGGTCACTCTGATCTACAGCCTCCTACAGCTGAGGGTCGAAGGCCGACATGCAGGAAACGCTTTCAGGGACGCAGATACTCTATAACACGCACAGGTGTGTTTTTATGTGTGTTGCATAAGCACTGCAAATACAAATCTTTTCCACTTGTATTCACCCATTTATTTGTCTGGTTTGACGAAATGCTGTTATCTTTGTCAGGTCATCAGTGCATAGAAAAATACCATATTAATACACTGAAACCAATTCTTTCTATGCAAGATTTGACAGATTAGATGTTTGAAAATGCAACCAATATCCAGCTCTGACTAAAGGTAATTACATGGGGCCAAGTAATTTTGCATGACTACAAACAGCTCTACAGTACTTGCACTTTTTTGAGTTAACCCTCTAAACCCCAAAACCCACAGGTAGTAAGCATTTTATTTATTTATAAATCATCCCAATGAGACCATTTGTCAGGGTCAGAAACATAAAAAACTGAAAGAACTGTCAGATTTTCAACTCTCTGATGGTCCCTGAACTAATCATGTGTGATGTGCAGCTCTGTCGTTAAATTTAACTAAATCTAAGCCAACAATTGTGATATTTCATTAAAATAACTTTTTTTGGACATATTTTTAAAACATATGCTCTGACCAAATTGTCTAAAGAACACAAAGAACTCAGATGTCACGAAAAACTAAACTGTAACCAACAGTCAAGTGACAGAAATTCACAAACTTTTTGGATGAACTGCAGGCTGTGTTTAGACAGTGCATGTATATTAGATAAGTATGGAAATACATGTAAAATGTAAGCAATAACATATCTACAGTATTTAGAGTCACCATTACTTTTTTCAGTACTGGTAACACCTGTGGGTAATTCCACAGTTTTCCATGTTTGTAGAATTTTTAGTTAATAAATTAACTTTCATTTTCTCCTTTTTGTTATACAAAGATCTCTCTACTTCTAGCCGTGGTTGTTTATTTTGCAGTTAGTAAAAATGTGTCTGGAGCAAAATAAAACAATCAGAAACTGATTGGCATTCAGAGGGTTGAATGCAGATTTCTCTGTCAACTGTACTTGCAATAAGTAATACGTTTGTCCTGTAGCATGGTACAATAGCTGTGCGGCACAGGTTAACGCACCAAATTCAGAACAGACATGAGGAAGCATTTAAGCGCTCCATCAAAAAACACCGACTCTGACCTCTGAATCAACTGATGAGTGGTGGTCGTCATAAAACACTCCAGAGACACTTCAAAAAACCTCTGGTGTGGACTGTTTGCTAACGCAGAAATACGTGAACCACTTCAAGAGACTGTAAAGATGGAGGGTAGTGAGTTTGCTGCTTACTAAATCAAGTACTTCATTACTGATTCACTTGTAATTTCACGCTGCAGCTTTCTCTGTCCATCTGTCTGGCAGATTATCATTGACACACTGTGAATAACTTACTACACAAGTATCAGCTTACTTGATGGTAACACTGCAAACACACATGCAGGAATACGGAGGAAGTCTCGGCTGTGATCCATCACTGAGGGACTGAAAATTATGACACTACAGAGAGAACGGGAGAAAGAGACCACGAGTGCTGCAAAAACTGCACACACACATTCACCGGCAGCAGCAGACAGTAGAGTCTCTGTGTTGTCAGTAACCGCCTTCGAGACCCCGAGGTGTCATAAATGACTTCAAATAGAACGGAGAGGGAGACGAGGAAGGAAGAGAGAGAAGAGTGATGCTTGTTACAATGACTTCATTTGACACAGCTACTCTCTTTGCTCTTAAACACCAATTCAAACACTCTTCGGGCACACTGATTTTTCTTTTCTTGCGTGTACAAACCCTATCTCGCTGAATCCTTTTGAGCTTCTTCCATCCATTAAGTGGATTCTTGGCAATATTCAATGAATGGAAATATTTGCCACAAAAGCCTTGTTGCATTGTGTCTATTCAAGCGGTTTTAAGGATGAAAATTCCATTATAACCTTTAAAAAGCAGTTTAGTTAAAATCAAGGGGGAAAAAACTGTGAATATGAAGCTGTACAATCTCTTTGGTCGTGATTTATTGTGTGTCATAACTGTGTCAGTGTGTTTGGCGTGCAAGGTGTATGTGAGAGTGATGATCACACATGTGCATAAAATAAGAAAATATGCAGCCGTGTGAGTTAGGGGCTTAACAGATTGTTCCATAAGCTAAGGTCTGCTAAAAGTTGGGAAGAGTACAAACTACTGTAAATGCATGTGTTAAAAATGAAAAGATTCGAGTAAATGATATGTCTGTAGGGCTCTTTTGCTCTGGTGCACTGGCAACTAATCAAGTATCCACTTAGTACAATATTAGAAAGATCGTTTGAGATAGGGAAGGATAGATGGCTTAGAGAGTGTCAAAGAAAACAAAGACGAGAAAGGTGAAGAAAAACTGGAATCCACACAAAAACGGCGAAGCAAAGAGGGGAAGAAAGGGTTGCCCTGTAGAGTAATTTCTCTTTTATTAATCAAGTTAGTAACAGCGATACCGCAGTTGGACAGATGAAGAAGAAATCCAACAAACTCCCAGAAGGCTCGTCAACTAAGGGGTTGGTTATTTCACTGGACCCACGAGAACCTTAACTGTGTGTGTGTCTCCGAGTGTGTGTGTGAATAGACCTCTGTGTGGAACCGCACAGGCATTTGGTCATGTTTATATCCTTGTTTTTGGCCTGGCTGAGTGTGTACATATTTGTGTTTGTGTGTGTGTGTCTGTGTCTGTGTGTGCATCAGTGTGCTTGAACTCGTCTATACATACCAGCAAAGTGACGCGTATGGTTTTGTGTGTGTTAGTGTGCGGACAGAACATTTACATAAATACAAATTCATAAAAAAGTGTCGTCAGCTGAGATTCGTTGGAGATCAGGACTCGGTATGTGTGTGTCTGTGTGTGTATATGTGTGTGGTTAGTGTAGGAGTGGTAGGTTAATCCTAAATTTACCCTTCGTGGTTGGAGTGCTGTGGTCACATCTGGACTCAGTTTCTCTCTGCTTCTCTTGTTTTCTCTGCTCCACTCATCACTGCCACCTCACCTGCGCTCCCATGTTTTTATTTACTCCTTTCCAGTTTTGGTTCCTACATTCCTCGCTTCACCACTATCTTCATTTCTTCTGTGTACATCACTTCACCACCTCCGCTGTCAATTGCCACCTCTGCTCCCTTTCGCCTATTTAAAGGTCCCATATTTTTCCCCTTTTCAGCAAATCACTGAAACTCTCACATTTTCCTAGAATGTATCTTTCAATTTTTCTGCTCAGAATACTGCAAAGATGGTTCAGTTCACCATGACTGTAAAACTCCCGGTTTTGGTGCTGGTCTAAATGGGCTGTTTCAGTCTCCGTAGCTTTAAATACAGATGTTGCTGTCCACGCCCCCTTCAGAAAGAAGACTCTCTCTGCATCCGTGATTGACAGTGTGGAGCAGCACAAGTTACTGCACAGTAGCTGACACAAATGTGAATAAGTGCGAGAGACCAGGGCTTTCTATCATTTATAGCTGACTTTCTTTCATTTTATGAGGAAATATCACTCGCTTGTAAGATAATGTTGTGGTTATGAAATCAGTAGCAGCTTGGAAATGTCTTTGAAGTGACTGCTGGCTATCATATGTTATTATGTGTTTCAGTCACTATATAATGTAATTTTTCTGTTGTCTGACAACAGAAGCTAAAAATTATGTAGATGAGAACGGTTTTGTTAGGAATTAAGCTGTGTTTAAGTGCAGTACATATGAGCACAGAGAGCAGGAAAGAAGTGAACAGATATGAACAGAAATACAGACTGAGTTTAGGTTTCACTAAACGCACAACCTTCCTCACAGTCCTTGTTTAAAAAGTTTCTACCATCTCTAATGTCTTTTTAGCTTTTACTTTACACCTTCAAGTTCATAACAATCACAAAACGCACACAAAAAAATGTTTTTCATTGTATGGGACCTTTAAATAATTGATCAAAAGCCTTTCCTGATGTTCCCTTGGATATTGATGTTTTGAGTCTTAGTGTTTTACCTGTTGTTTGAGCTGCTGAACCAGACTATCCTTCTCCCTTTTCAGAGCTGCCACCTCTTCCTGGGTTTTCTTCTTCTTGGACGAGGAGAGCTCTAATAGGGCAATGTTGGCGTCTTTCTCACTTATGGCTGCCAGCAGTGCTTCTTGCCTGCACAGAAAACAACCACGAATGTCAAAATAAGTTGGTTTATTTAGCAACACTTTCGATATTTTATTACATTTTTATTAAATCTAAATAAAGTTGTACCAAAAGACACCCAAAACACAGTTGCATTTTTTAAATATAATACAATCTTGGCAAGCAAATTGTTCAAAATGCATTTTCCCAGGATTTGAGATCGCTGACTCATACTTTTCCCACCGAAAAGTTGTGGCTCTAGAACTATGAAACTGTGGAACCACACATCGGTAAAAATGGACCTTCAGAGATCTGCCTCCGCTCAATATAATGCAAGATGTTCTTGCAAATGTAATTTTATAACTTTACACAAATCACTGAGAAAATCCCAGCCATTTCAAAAGTCATGCAAAACTTATGGAGATGGATTGTCTTAAAATCTGACCAAATAAAATCATATCTCTGTGTATAGATAAATACCAATTTGGGAGAGCCAACCCTTTAATTCAAAGGTCTGTCAACAACCAGAGGGAACACCTCTTAATTGGTGCACCACATTCTGATTTAAGGGGATAAAATTGGTGTAGTTCTGCATAAAAACCACGGGGCTCCCTTATGGTGAGAATGATACACAGCATGTAATCAAGATGTTCCCGGTATGATTATAGTGCAGACCTTTAACACATTTTTCTCTCCACTACCAAAGAGGAAAAAAATTGCATAAAAATGATCTTAGATTTGTCAAAGAGCGGGTGCTTTACCCTTTCTGCTAATTCACTGCAGCTACAAGGTAGGACCCAGCAGGGAGTCAGTGTTGCTTGTGCTCGTGGCCACTTCAGCTGAATGTATGTTGTCAAACTGGTGACTTAAAGCCAAAAAACTGGTGTAAAATGAACAAGTCATGAGCCCCCTGTCTTCGAACAAAGCATCACACGAGTAAAATGCTTTCACTTTGCCACTATGTCAATACACAAACGTATACATACTTCTCACTCTCTGTGTCTGTCCTACTCTCTAGCTTCTGTCTCCAGACGTCTTGTTTCTGTCTATCTTCCCTGCCTGGATAGTCAGGCTGATAGATAGATTGCATTCCATGTGGTTGGGAGGCAACAAGCCGCATCCCATTCATCCCATCAGCCACAGATCGAGCTGAGATGCTTCCAAGGACACCCAGGGTTGGGAATTCTCAGAATGTCCTCTGTTTTCAGTGGAAATCTAAATTACTGCAGTTTATTCACAATCCCACAAGGCTCAATGACTGGCCACAAACAAACACACATGCACATAAACATACACAAAAACGCAAACTTGCATATTAGAAAATGAATATATTTCCACACTGTCTGTCCTTCTGAATCTAGCTTCTAATATGAAGTATATTTGATTTTTGCAATGTGGAAAAAGTTTTAGTTTCTAGATCACAGCATTCACATTCTGGACAGATAGTCTTAACAGAGAAGGTCTATGACATCACTTATAGGGTACTTATGATGCAGTCTTGAGATCCATCCTCAGAAAGTCTCACCACCATCACCCCTGATGTGGCAGTTTCACAACCATTCACACCTCAAGCCATGTGAGTGTTGAGCCGTTAATGGGCCATTAACCATGAGATTTGGGGTTGACAATTAGGAATGGCTGCTAAGCCTGATTCTTTGTTTACATTCGAGGCACATAAAACAAGCTGGAAAATGTTCTAATTTTTATGCCACTGGTATACAGGACTGCTGTCCTAATTTATCTGGGGTTGCCTTAACACCTGTGCACTGATTGGAGGTCATTAAGCCTTGGATAAGACTTTGTCATGGTGCTCCTTTACTAGCTAAACTCCAGAATGCTCATTGCTTGCCAAGTGCTTACCTTGTTTTATTGCTACAGTATTAAGAGCATGAGACACAGATACTATACATACTATTCTACATATGACTCAGATTGGATCACAAGCAATAAAAACTTGATTGGGACATCCACAGTGACAATAAACTTTCTTATCAGTCAGTTAGAACTGAAGAAGGCCCTTGGATGAGAGGTAAAAGGTGTTCGAGAACCAAAAAGAGAAGTCCAGTTACCTTCTGCTGAAACTCTAAGGATTACCATGATTACCATAAATGAATAAGAGGATACACCAATGAGCTACAATGTCATGACAATTTGCAGAAAAAGCAAATTAAATGTATTGTTTTGTAACAACAGCGTCAAGGAAGAGAGTATATTGACAAAGTTGGCTCTCATAGAAGTTTTGCACACACTGTTGCATGCTGAAATCCAGTATAATTGTATCCCACCAGTAGCACATTCGCAGATGTGCCTGGGGCAACAGGCAACTTCCGCCTTGCAATCAACCTTCAGACCACCTATAAAGATAAACATAAATATTATCAGCAACTTATTGTGCTTGTTTCACTGCTATGTAATCAATGCTAGCGTAGTTGTTTTACAGTGTCACAATGACGTGGCTCTAACTTGGCTCCTTGCCAATGGAAAAGCAAACAGGTTCTTAGGAGGTGTTAGATTTGAACCAAGTAAACACCAGCACCAAACTAGCACCTGGTTCTTCTTGGTGGAAAAGGGGTACTAGTCAACATGTTGGCTGTGGGAGAAATATTGCACAAGTGAGATGACTGGGTTGAAGCATCTCCAAAACGCTAAGCCTTGCGGGGTGTTATTGGTCACAAGTTTTGAGAACCTACTGACAGTGGCCTGACGAGGGACAAACCATGAACTGACAAAAGGGTGTTAAGGGGAGGTGCTGGAATAACTCTGGAACAAGCAGCTCCAATTTGTGCCAGATACCACATGGCACCTCCAGAGGTCTTATAGAGTCCATCCTTTGGCAGGTGTGGGCTTTTTTTGAAAGCATGTCAAAGACCAACAACATATTTGACAGGGGTGGTCAGGGGTGTTTTAGCTCATCAATATACATGTACACACACACAGACGTACAATTATCCAGATGCAGCCAGAATTCCACACTGATGCAGACAGAGGTATGTTTCATTTACATTTTTTACATTCCATTCATCTTCACATTTCTTCTTTACTCAACACACAATTAGATCCTTCTCTCCTCCTGTCACACACACACACACACACACACACACACACACACACACACACACACACACACACACACACAGATACAGCGGTGCAGCGAGGAATGCAGTGATGAGAGCGTCTAAATGAAGACAGATTATATGTTTGGACTGTGTGAAGACCCACAGATTCTTTGGTCAACCTCACTGACCGATCTGTCAGTGTACAAATGTCCCATAATGCATATGAACTACAGCAAACCTGTCAGGAGTAGAACCTGAATGAACTGGCCACTGTCAGACGTCTTCAAGATTCATTAGTGAATGACATGCACACCTTCAAATTACTCTTATTCAGCTCATGATAAATGGTGATATATGTTGACAAATAGTGAATGAAAGACAAACTGAACTAAAATACATTCAAATGTATGTTTTGTGTGATTAAAATGAGAAGAAATTGAAGAGTTGAATTCGACTCATTTGAAATTTTCTGATACAAATATGATACCTCCGATTTGTCTGATACCAAAACAATGAAAGTGTTGATAACTGACTAATATTAAACATAAAAATGTCACCAAATCCCTTTTCTACTGAGCAAAATAAGCCAGAAAATAAGTCTGACATTAACCAAATAATTATTTAAATGAGGAAATATCAAAACAAAGAAAGAAAAGGATCAAGAAACTGACCCCGAATTTTATACAGACTTTTAAGGATGTGATACGCTGTGATTGAAATGGATTTACACAAAACACAGCACTGAAGACTGAAGAGTGATCCCCAGCCTCATTTATGACCCTGATGCAATAATTCATTGCTAGAACCAACAGTCTCTAACAATTAGAAGAAGTGTCTTTAACAGACTGGTTAAATAAATTTGATATGGGTCTTTTCCAATTAGTCCCTAGTTATTAGTAGGGATTGGTCTTTTTCTACATCTGCGTGTTGATTAGTTACATACTTTTTAGACAAGCACGAGCACACGGACCTCATTGCTTCCCTCCAGACTGTGAGACACTGGAACAGTGTCACAGTCTTTCCGATTTCTTTTTTATACAAACACAGGTACACACACACTCTGACTCACATGCATGTAGAGAGGCTAATGGAACATTACTCTTGTTAAAGCTAACAGCGCGTCTAGTTTTATACCATATCTGAGAGTTACCTGCCAGCACAAGCGGCTTATAAACCCCTGGTGATAAAATGATATTTATTCCAGATGCACTCGTCTCATTCTGGGCCTCTCTGTGGCTCTGCCTTCATCTCTGTTTGACACACACTTAGAGCACTCTCCTCTTGGCCCTCTCAGTTTGCAAAGCTAAACACATGCTTATGACAAGTGCAGGTTGTGGCTACTGCCGTTGCTATGTAATCATTAAAAAAAACAGTTTCAAGTGCAGCACTCTTTTTGTTAAATCTTTAGAAAATTCTACTGTCGGAGGGCACTTAAAAACATAGTGTGCTCTCAGCGCTGCTGGCAATGTGTCCTTATCGCTGAGAATAACACCGAAAAATGGAGCCAGCACAGAGAGGAGAAATGGTTCCCAGTGGATATGCAGCCTTAGATCTGTAACTCACCTTTCAAGTCTTTCCTTTCAGCAGCAATATGAGGAACAAAGCAGGATAAAGGAAGGTCTACTAACAGTAACCGAAGCATAACAGGTTGCTGAAAAGGTTAGCTCTTGCACACTTTCTTATTCTGGCAACATCTTTTGTCTTAAATGCTGTGATAACTTTGCCCAGAACATCCCTGAGACTACTTATCTCTATGTGCAGTGGTGTGTTTCCACATTTCTGTCTCAGGATTCTGTGCTGATGAAGTCAGATGCCACTCTGTTTTCTGTGTCTGCTGTTGTGTTGCACTGAAACACATCTTTGTCACTTGGCACAGCTGATGCAGAAGGGTGGAAAAAGCAGTATTACCCAGCAAAAAGTTGAACCTGGATCAAGATTTGTCACAGGCAGAGTACTGCCATCATCGAGGAACATGCTGAACTGGCAAGTCAAAAATACACCAAGCCAGATTGTGGATTATTTCGTAATGTGAACGGAGCAGGTCTACCGTTTACCTCACAACAAGTGAGAAAAGGGATGAAGTGACTGCTGCTGTGATAAGTTTCCAGAGCTGCAAAATCCTTTAAATCTTGTTGAATGGGGATTATTAACTTCTGCAAAGTGTTTTGACATCTGATAAGCCTGTAAATTCATGCCTGGACTGTATTCCTTTCCCCTCAAAACCCTATTACCATACAAGAGCTTTGATATTTGACAGTTCTGCAAAACCCCTTATTATCATTAATGGCAAAAATGTATTTTTCTGCAATATTTTCCCATGGCAACGGGGGAAGGGGAACTGGTCAGGGAAAGCTGATGGTTATGGGAAAGGAAAAGATTGTGGTTACAGTTATAAAAGTGAAAATTAAACCATAATCTCCAATATGAATATGCTCCCAACACCTCGCTGAACAGGGCGTAGTGCAGTTTTTCATGTTGCCTGGAGCTTCATGTAAATTGTTCGGGATCATGCACTTTAATTTCCAGGCATACTGGGAGGCTGCTGCTGAAAATGTAAAATCACTTTCTGTGCACTGATTTTCCCCGAGTGTTTACGAAAAAGGAAAGCTGGCAACAGGCGGCGAGACGTTTCTGCCGGTGCGCAGTAAAGCAGTCAGGTATTTATATGAACATTTCACAGGTTATTCACAATTTTTACAAGTTTCCATCTACATTTATGCTCTCATCCCACTTCCAGCTCTTCCTATCTCACCTTTTTCTCTATCACCTACTCTGCATTTCTCATCTCATTCTCCTCACTTCCCCCGTCCTTCGTCACTTGTTCTATCTCTCCACCTCTCCCGTCTGTACGGAAGATGGGAGGAATTCTTTCCGTCGCTCGGCGGTCGTGTGCCATGATGTCATCGCCGTGGCGACAAGGCAGACAGTAAGCAGATATACACAAACGCACCAGGCAGCTGACCCCAACCCCAACACACACACACACACGGGGGGGGCTCTCTCCTTCCTAAAACCACTTAAGGCCCCTCACTTTATCAGAAACACTAATGCCTGGTTTTAGATCACTCGCATATTTCTTGCACACACACCAAAGCGGCCTCCCGTGTGCGCTGCATTATCTCCTTTGTGCACTTTTCTGCAATCTACTGTGTGTTCATGTGACAGCTGTGCTTATAAGGACGTACCGGTAGTTATGTGTATCTTGTGCATGCGTGCATGTTCACGGCTCCTCTGTGAGTATTCAAGGCTTTATTCTGTGCATTCGTGTGTGTCCTGGTGTGTGTGCGAAGTAGATTCAGTCCGGTGTGACATTGGCCAGTCTCAGTCTAAGACAAACACAGAGCTATTTTAGAAATAATCCCCTTTCTCTGCTCTCTGTTTCCGACCGAACAAAACAGCTCTCCATTGTTTTCTGTGACACCGTCTGCTCTGGTTACACAGGAGGACGCCAGAGTTTACTCTTTAACCCCTGTAGTAGGTGGTGCGTGTCAAGCTCGACCTCATTTCAGAGAGGGGAGGCTTTCCTCTGCATGCAGGGAACCATACTCAAGACCGTTTAATGATACCTAGAATTCAAGAAAAGCTTTTTTTCCAAAGCGTACTCCGCCCTCATTGACCAATGTTGAGAAACGAGGGAGTTTTGAGGTAATTGAAATCAGCAAATTCACTCAGCTGAAGACAGGGGATTTAGAAAAATGTGATAATTACACACCATAATCACTATAACCGTCAGTGCTATGTGCTTTGATTTTCTTTAAACAAAAGCAGACTGAATGAGTTTCAAAAACAGAAAAACAAAACAAATCAAGTCTATTCCAGTCCCCACAAACTCAGATGAACCTTTGTAATTGTTGAAATTATGCAGCAGCTAAAGGACAATGGGTTCGCCCTGCGTTATGCTGTCAGACACAGCATAAAACTTTAGAGTTACTCGATTGGAAGATGAAAGGAATGACAAATTTGTGAGAAATCACCAACAAAATGAATTAGGTGCTTTAATATTAGTGAAAGTCAGCACCTAAATTTGCTAAAAACAGCAACACTGGTTCAACAGAGTGGCAATAATCTGTGGATCATTCCATGAAAAGTCAATCAAGATCTCCAGCCTGTGCCCCATACAATCAGCTGATTTGTTATGTATATAATACCTTTAGTATATTTAATGAAGATAGCAACATTTTAGCTTCATACTATGAATATTTTCAGAATTAAAGGCCCTCTAAATACATAGTGGCAGGATTTTTTTAAATTTGCGTTATTCTTTCCATCATTTTTGAGGCCATAACTTCATATGTGCATCAAACAGACACACAAAATACTCTGCAACCAAACCAATTTCACATCTGCTCCAAGGGTCATAATCTGAAGCCAAAATCTCATTTGTGCTCTGCAAGATTTTTTCTATAACTGATTTTGAGCTTCAATATCATGGAATATATCATAGTTTCTGCACCAGTTTAATCTCTGTGACATAAAGTCATAGAAACAAGCACTGGTGCCCTGGACATCTTATCAGTTTTCTGATAATTCAGTAGAGAAATCTTTTAAAAGTGTTTTGTGGGTAAACTTTCAAGGATCATATCACCATGTGGGACAGGTGGTTGGTCAAAACAAGGTATACCACTTGAAAGGTCATATTTTTATCTATATTTTGATGGTAGGCTCATCTTCTAACCCCAATTCCTTCACCGGCACAACAATTTTCTACTATAGGCATATTTTACCGCTTAAACCAGTCAACTGTCTTAAAATACAGGTCCACATGGGGTGATGCTGACACCCGTGAAACCGAAGAAGAGAGCGAAATAAGACCCTTCCTCGTCCCATTTATAGCCCGGCTAGCTCAGTCGGTAGAGCATGAGACTCTTAATCTCAGGGTCGTGGGTTCGAGCCCCACGTTGGGCGACTGGTGTTTTGGATTGCTGTAAACTTTGCTGCGCACTAAAGCATCCAGGTATGAAGAGGGGAGAGCTGAGATCAGCAGCTCAGTACTGCAGCGCTTCAGGGACACAATAGAAATTCAAGATTTAAAAACTCTGGAAATATATAGAGCTGGCAGCTACGTGCACTGTGACTCATGTTGCACCAAATAATAAGAGAGCTCTGTTGGACCCCCTTTTTTCTAAGTCAAAGTTAAATGTCAGAAAAACTATTTCCATCTCCCATTATGCAACTTTTTTTGCAAAATTGTGTGCATTTTTTTTTTAATTGGACTGTTTGCAGTAACGTTTTCTAATGCAAAACCTGGTTTTGTGTAAGTCTCTAAACCTGGTGTACTACATATCACAGCTGATAAAAACACAAGTTGTCGACCATTAGAAGCAAAGATTCAGGATTTTATTTCAAAAGTTGAATCTGAATGAAAAGACTAAACCTAAAAGGGGGCAAATTTAGAAATCAATGGCACAGCTGTATGAACATGCATTTTATTAACTCTTAATCAATCTGTGCTGTTGTGTGTATCAGAAAGTAATGGAGGAGGAGGAAGGACAAAGAAAAAGATTGGCTGCTTAGAGGTAAATGGAAGAGAGAGTGTGATTTTAAAGAGGGATGAGACCAAAGGGGAGATGAGGGGGATACAGGAGGGTACAGCTGGCTGTCAGAGGTGGCTAATACTTCCTGGAGGCACGCAAACACACACACACATACACACACACACACACACACACATGAATGAAGAAGTAGCATTGAAACACGGACTGAAGAAATCTGTGTCTGTCCTCTCCTTTTACCGTTACGCCTGTCTCCTCTCTGTTTCTGTCTGTTTTCTTTTTGCCCGATAAGCAGGTGGCTTTCAGCTGGAAGGCCACACACACAAGCACACACACACACACACACACACACACACACACACACGTATCTGTACGACCGACTCTGGCGTTCATGACTGTGCATAATTTACTTGCATGTGAGGATGTAAAATTAAATCCATTTCTAATTCCTCCGTCTGTCTGTTCCTCTGTTTGTGTCACGCTCACACACACACACACACACACACACACTCACACAATCCTGCAGAGTAGTATTTCTCTCCCAGCTGACAGCTTCTGTCCTGCGGCAGACAACCAGCAAGCAGCGACCCTCCTGTTCTCATCTGCTTCAAACCGACTCCATCTCTTTCACGTTCCATACATTAAATATGTACAACAAAATCCAGATCTGACTGGGCGTTAATAGCACCTTAAAACTGAGCCTTTGCTCCACTTCACCCTCAGTATTGTTGCGCTCACACTCTCTGGTTTATAGCCTCACATGAGAAAACACAGTGCGACGAATACACACATCAGAGCAGGTTTTATGAAACATTTGTTAGTGCTGGCCTGCCATGTGGCCGGCATCAAAGCGCAGACAGTCAATAAATCTTTGCTTTATGGTAAACTATTTACTCTCTCCGGCAAAAAGCGCCGACAAAGTTTCACTTCACTAGATTATAGCGGGGGTTATTTGAGAGAATGATCGACACCTACCCCACAGAAACGCTGAACACATCAAAGAGGTAATGGTATGTTTAAAAGGCAGAATAATGATAAAATGATTATACAGTTAAGAATGGCCTCTCTGCTTTTATTTGGTGCCAAAATCCAAAATGTGTTTACTGATGTGGAAACTTTAAAAACTATAAAAGAGGCTGGAAACAGAGCTGATTTGCATACTGTCAGCAGCACAGCCAGGTCCTGATTTGGGAGAAACTTTATCTGTGAGTGTCACTGCGCAGATTAAAGTAGCCCGACGTATAATAGCACACTGAGAACAGCAGGATTTTTGGCAAGATCTTTCTGAGAGCTGTGCATGTCTGTGTCTTAAACTATAATGGAAGTGGGTCAGAGACACTGGACATGAATGATTTAGTATAGAGAGAGAAGATGGGACGAGAGACCATCAGAGGGAAGTGTTAGGGAAATAGGTTAAAGCTGGTGCATAGGATAACTGTGTGTGTGTGTGAGTGTTTGAGAGGGAGAGAAAAGCTCCCCTCAAGGAGCTGTTGTACATCAGAGAGGCTTAAAAAAAAGATGGCGAGAAGGCTTACACACACACACACACACATTCAGAAACAGCAGCATTGACAGGGAAGGGAATAAAATAACTGGAGGATTTGGAGGGAAAACAAATCAAAGAGACGTGAAGGGGGAAGGAGAAGCGGGGAAGGGAGGTAGAGAGACAAAGGCGGTGAGAGGGGGAGAGAGAGCGAGAGGGAGAGGAGGGCAGGTGGGACTACTGCATGACAGAATGAGGATCTGTTCTTGACACATTTCCCCTTTTTCTCGCTCCCCTTTTTTCTCCTGAAGAAACTTCTCCCGCTCCCTCACCTCTTTCTTTTTGCCTGTCGCTCAGACGCGTTTAAAAACACACACTGTGACTAATAAGAAGAGTGTAAAAATGCATTATCCACGGTCCGCGGGAGTTTGCTCTTTCTGCCGGACCACACACACACACACACACACACACACACACAGATACGCACAAATAAGAAGTGTGACTAAACATTCAGCTTTGTCTTTACTGTGGTTCTTTACAGTAAATCCATTTCTACGCTTTGCTACTGAGACCAAGACATCTGCTTACAATCTGTCAGCACAGACTCGCTCCTGTAACGCTAACCGGGGACAGTAATGGACACCTGTGATTCCCAAAGGTACATTAAAGCAAACAGTATATTTCCGATGGTACACCGATCAGCCACATTTAAACCGCTGACAGGTGACGTGAATAATGCTGATCACTTTGTTACAATGCAATGTTCTGCTGGGAAACCTCGGGTCATGACACTCATGTGGATGTTACCGTGACAAATACCACCCACCCAAAACACTGTTCCAGACCCCTGCATGACAGCAGCCCACCCAGACGGCAGAGGTATCCTCAGGAGGTCAATGTGGCCATAAAAACTGCTCAGAAACAGCTCGAGGACCATGACCAAGAGCCCAGAGTGTTGACCTGACCTCCAAACTGCCCGAATCCCAATTCAATCAAGTATCCACGGGATGCACCGGAACAAACACGATCCACAGAGGCTCCATGCTATCTATGATCTATCTAAGTATCTATGTTAAGTTTTAATGGTCTTAAACCATCACATGTCAAATTAAATGTATAATAATCCTGGAACATAACCATGTCATCTACTGAAATGTTATTGAAGAAAATGGATTTTCTACACCGTTAGCTCGAGCCAATACAATTCAAAGCATCATACAAAAGACAGTGCATTTTGCCCATTAACAATGAAAGACATTCTTAATTTGCGGACACCATTTTTCTAACCATGTTGGTGTATTTTATTGGCATTTCAAGCAATTAGCAGCTTCTTGGACAGCAGTGAATAAATGTATTTTGTAAAAATACAACAAAAATATTCAATAATATTCAATTCAATTTTATTTATATAGCGCAACATTCACAACATATGTCATCTCACAGCGCTTAACAAAGTAAGGTACAGAGCGCAGAGAACTCATCAATTCAGACTTGCTTTTGGATTTCCTATGAGCAAGCAGTCAGTGATGGTGGGAAGTAACCAAAAAAAAAAAAATAGGGGCAGGAAAAAACCTCTGACAGAACCGGGCTCAGGGAAGGCGGCCATCTGTCTCAACCGGTTGGGGTGAGAGTGGGGATGAGAGGGGTGGGGATGGCAGGATAGCAGATGGAGAGCAAGCAATACAAGCAGAGCATTCACACATTTATTCAGTATCACAGAGAGAATGCAGTGAATGTTTTCAAAATGATCCACAAAGCGGTGTTTTGTTACATTTAGACACTGAAACTACTTGGTTAGGTTGAGAATACTTCTTTCGCGATGTTTATCCCATAGTACAAGGCTCCATTTCCTACATTTCCATGGTGACGACTCCAACATGTACTTATTCACACAACACTGACATTATCAAGATTACTTTATGTTTACAGATGATGTGCACAAGCTTTTGATAACCAAAAGCTTCAGCACACATGATGGACGCAGCCTTCATGTCTGAAAAGTGATGCCAAGGCAGAGGTACTTTAAACCTGCGTTCTGTCTGAAGGCCAGCAGGGGGAGACTCCTCCGGTTCTACAAAGAAGTCTGATTGAATAGATGCCTATGAGAAAATGACCCCCTTGATTTGTTACCTCAGTACCCATTTTTATAAAGAGTTAATGGTCTCAGTCGCATTGTCAAGAATATTAAAATACAGAGTGGGGTTTGTTTTGTAAATAATTCGTCCCATGTAGAGTAAAATAGATGGTACAGTAGTGTCTTCAGTCCCCCATCGTAACGTCTGGTTTTAAAAGATCAAGACGACGATGGCCAGATTCCAAACTTGAGGCTTTAAAACTGGAGTCCACAAATCAATGGTTGGTGTCATGGTCCCTATGTCTTTCCTCTATTTATAGTCTTTGATGATACTGAACCTACTAGAAGGCAAAGTAGGTCCCTACTAGCGCACACGAGTGGGAATAATGTGTGCTTATAACGGCAGAATCAGGTTGCGAACATGAAGATTTTACATTTGTGTGGCACAGCACTAATGACTGCTACGGTTGGTTTCCAAATACCATAAAATGACCATTATTTTCATGATCTCTTATCTAACAGCTGACCCTACCATGTTAGAAGAAAAACAAAAAAAAATCCAGTGATCAACTCTAATTCAGCCAAACGCTAAACTTTGACAGAAATCTACAGTTTTATTTCCATTGTTCCATTTAACTGGTAACTGTATGTGCCCAGTTTCCTCATTTCCTGTGTGTATCCACTGACCTGAATGCCTCACTGTGAGCCAACTTTCCCATTAAGGAGGAAAAAGTCTCAAAAAGGAAACATCATCTTTACATTATAGTTAGTGCATTAATTTATAACTGTGATTACACTGTTGACGTCAGAAACATCAGGTTATACTTTGTCAATTTTTCGCTCCATTGAATGTCTTTATTGCTAAATGTCTTTCTTTTCGGAGAATGTTAAACAAACCAATCACAAATCTGTCACTAGTCTGTTCTGTTCTCCTCTGCCTGCCTGTCCACTACAGTTTTATTATTTCCAGAATAGAAACATAATCGTCTGGCACATGCAACATACAATCAGCGGCTTTGACAAAAAAAAGAAGCATGTTTTGTTTTCTACTTTTTGATACGTTTCCCTCTTCATCGCTCTCTGTCCCTCTTTAATTGCTGTTTAATGATCTGTTTGATGGCCTGGCATGCACAACCCGTAATCAGCTGAGGAAAACAGGCGAGTTTAGGTTTTGCCGCATCCTTTTTTCCTTTATCTGTTCTTTTTTTCTCCTCTCCACTTGTTTCTTTTGGTTCTGATCTCTCTTCTCACTTTTGTTCTTTCCTCCTGTAATTCCTTTAAATACCCCTATTTTTCATTTCTAATTTCAGCTCAATTCAAACTTAACTAGTGCAAGAAATCTGCACTCCATGTGCAGATTGTACATAAAATACTGCAATAACAATACACCCATTCTGACAGAAGAGTCAAAACCATAAAAGGAAACTCTCTCTTTTTCTTTGTTGTATATTCAGCTGGAGATCACTGGTTTGCAAGGCTTCAGAGAACCCTGTTATTTAAATACAACTTCTAACTGCAGCACATCTTTTTATTGCTTCAGTTTTACTGATTCCAATCGCTTGCTCGTGTCTCTCGCAAGGCAGCGAGAAGGAATCAAAAAGGATGGAGGAAGAGAAGAAGAGTAAAAGGCAAAAGGGCAAGAAAGGCGAGTACAGAGAGAAAAACGGAGAGAAGAGAGCGAAGGCAGAACGGCGACGTGCCCTGATTTGAGCTTGTAAGACTGAGTGTCAAAACCGCATGGCCCTTTTTGTCGTACTAAGCACTCAACATGTCTGTCTTATGCACACAACAAACACACACACACACACTCTTGGCACACTTTGGATGTGGATTAATCTCATTGCTGTCTGAGAGGATCAAAGCGCTTGTCTGTGTGTTTGGTGCACTGCCATAAGCATGTGTACATGTATTTGTGTGGGAGGATGTATTTTTGTGCGTGTGTGTGAGTGTGTGTGTGTCTGGGTATACGTCTCCCAGCATTCCTTTGGGAGTGAAAGCTTCTAAGCAATCATGCTGCCTCGTCTAGTTTTGTAAGCGACTCTGTGTGTGTGTGTGTGTGTGTGTGTGTGTGTGTCGGGGGGGGGCTCTTTCTGAAGGCAACTTGTACTTCTATTGTTAATGCTGGAATAGCTGACGTAGTGAGCATGTGTGTGTTTGTGTGAAGCTTTTACACGTGCAATACTGTTGTAAAAAGCAGAGCTGTCATTCGATTGACGGAGCTGTTGAAAATGGGATCTGACTACACACATACACACACACACACACATACAGTCCCACACATCATTGATTAGTTTCAGTATGTAGTGACAACAGTGAAGACACAGACAGAGTTAGTGATGAACACAGCCTGCCAGACAGAAATCAGGTGATAATGACATTTCCAGCCAGATGTAAGCTTAGAAAGAGGAGATGCTACTGGAAAGAAAAATGTAAGGAAAGGAAGGAAGGAAGGATGCAAGGAAGATGAAAAAGGAGGATGGGACGGATGGAAGGAAGGAATTCCAGAGTAAAGGAGGGACAGCAGGAATGAAGGGAGGGATGGCGGAAGGGGTGCAGGGAGAGGTCTGAGGCTGGGGAGGGAGATAAAACAGAACAGAGCAGCTAAGGAGAAATAAATTGAATTTATAGCATTCACCTTGAGGCATCAGCCAAGGTTCTCACTGCAGGAGGCTCAAGACAGCGATGCAACTTACTGTGCTTGCAGACTTTCTGTACAGTGCGATCGTACATGTGGCTCGAAAATACAGAGTTTGTGTGTAAACAGACTCCCTACAAAATCAATGTGTGCAGCAGAGACAGCCTGAAACTGAAAACAACAAATTTCACATTTTTTGCCTCGAGTGAACCCTTAATCTACTAAAAGCTTCATTTTAAAGTGTTGGAAATGACTGTTTTACACACACAGAAGATTCTGTTCTAGCACATCCAGACAGGAATTATAAAAAATCCTCAGTGAATCACCTCCCAATACCAGATTATCGCTACTTTCGCAGCCTGAGGCGGCCTCCCACACACAGAGTGAATAACTAAAATATCATGTTCCATTTCCCCACGAAAGCAAACAAAAGTAACGTGACTCATGTTGTTGTCTGTTGCTGAAAGCCCTTGACCATTTGCATTGCCAAAAAATAAAAAATAAATTGCCAAGTGCGTTGCTGCCTGCAGGGTCTTTTCATTGAGATGCTTCGGTGTTTTCTTTTTGTAATAAATGGCCTTTTGAAGCATCATTATTGTGACAATCTCCATAACAACCTTGCGAATAAACAGAAATCGGTGTCTTGCTGTTTTATATTTCAGAACAGCCACTGCAACAGATGAATTTTGATTTTACAGCTACTAAAAGTGTTAAAATGCATAATTCTGCAAAGTATGACCAATAAATTAGTTGACAATGTTGTGCGTGAAGGACATTGCATGAGCATAAGGGAGGAGGGCATCACGTAAGTGGCTATACATTCAATATATGCTGTAATCTGAAAGATTGATGGATGAACGGAAGGAGCAAGGGAGACGGAGATGGAGGTAATATAATTTCTCCCTGATATCACGCAGTTTTGTTGGCGTGAGTAAGTTGTTGTTGGACAGCTGTCTTTCTCCTCTTCTCGTCTTTGCCTCCCCTCCTTTCGTCTCGGCCAAGAAAAACATTTCTGCTTCTCTTTCTTTCATTTTATTATCCTCTTACTGCCCCCCCCACCACACACACACACACACACACACCTCCTCCAAAATATGAGATTTATAATTTGTGCCCTGACCTCTTTACTCTCTTTTCTTCTCCTTGTTTTTTTCCGCTCGACACTCTTTTCCTCTTCTTGTTTTGTGACTTATTTTCTCTCCTCTCCTGTTCATCTTCTCTCCACCTGTGCTTTCGTTCTCTCCTGTTACAGTCTGTTCATGATACTCGCAGTAATTCACCAGAGTGCTCTGAAGTCAAGGGCCCTACCTCCATTGCATTTGTATATTAATTTACACAAAAGAAGAATGCTTTCGACTTCAAAGAAAAACAGTGATATTCTTTTGTTTTTTTTTCATCAATGCAATACAATAACTCAAATGAACTTTAGCAATACTTGATACTTTTGCATAAAATGGTCAAACTGAGGCCAACTGTTAGCAGATTTTTGGTCCTAAAGTCGATACTGATTTTGAGGAAGTAAAAAAATAAGATATTTAATCATTTAATTAAAATGGGAAATGATGGTGTCATTGTTTATCACATTTAACATACTAGTTAGCAACTTACTGTGTTTGACTCTGCACCACTATCTACTCTGCTGCATGTGCTACAGACCACACTGAGAATATTGTAAACAGCAGCTGATAGTCAAACACTGTGATGACTCCATTCTAAACTATGCCAAACACCTTTTTTGGCATTATGGTCTGCAAAAAGAACTTTTAATATTGCAGCATGTTGGACAACATCTATGATAATACCGGTATTACTGTGATCTAGCTTTCCAGGCTGTAATTTCTAATCCACGTGCATCTAATCACATATGAAATTATCCAAGTATTTTTTAAGAACTTAGTCGACACCACAACAAGCCCAGTTCTGTTCAAGCTGCCTTCAACACCTTGAGCATTTTCTTGCCCTGAACTGTGTCTTTCAGGCAAAAGACTAGAAGAAAGTCAAATTCGGTCACTATTGGTTGCTATTTTTACACAAACCGTGTGGGATTTCAACTGCTTGAAATGTTTAACTGCTGTGTGGCATGATTTTATTGTATTGAATGAGTTAAGCTGTAAGAAATTCTCTTCACAAGAAAATCATACAACCAGAGAAAATTAGTCAAACTTTTGCTTTGATTACAGACTCACATTGAAGGTATTCTCAGCGGAGTTTTGCTTTGTACAAATTGAAGAAATATTCTCAAGTTGTCTGCCGTACAGCCTGTGAAGCCCTTGAAGGAAAATTTGTGATTTGTGATTGTGTGCATTAGTCAAAGTGCCTTGACTTGACTACGACGAACTCTGTTCTCTTCTGCCAAATGTCCTACATTAATCAAGTCTTGCTGGATGAGTATCTCACTGGACGCTTCAGACTGTCCAAACTCATGCAGTACATGCGCCAGAATGACACGCATGTGTTTGTCTCTGTGTATAAAACTGACAGAAGAGAAGAAATAAGAGAAAGACGGAGCAGAGAGAAAGCAGAGCCGAGGAGAGATGTGTGTTAAATGTCAGTAAAGCAGAACAGCGGAGAGTAAAATAGGCTTTAATTCATCCAGATTGGGATTTCAGACCTGACACCCTGCTGTTAGACACACACTGTCAGCACATTCCTCCAGCTGGCTGCGACACACACACACACACACACACACCTGCACAATCCAAACTGGACAAACACATGACAACACACACATATGCACATGAAGCTGGGAAGAAAGCGAACACGTGCATATTTAATGTAAATCACAAAAGCCAGTCACATGTTGAGAAACCAGCGGAGCAGATGTGAGTATCTGTGTGTAGTTGTGATTGTGCATTTGTGAACACACACACACACACATATATGCACGCACACAAACTAACAACATGCATCAAGATCTGAATGTTAGCGCAGTCTTAGAGTGAAGGAGACGTGCACAACCACCTGGTGAAAACTATAAGCACAAAGATAGATAGATAGATACACACACATACATTACACTGTGTGTGTGTGTGTGTATGTTTGTGTGTGTGTCTGTGTGTGAAGGGAAGTGAGGAAACAAGAGAAGGTGAGAAATCCAGCCAGACAGATTGTCAGTACGTGCGTTCTTCCAGCTGTATTCAGTGTATACTTCTGTATGGGAGTGAGTGTGTGTGAACATATTCTATGTCTGTCCAAGAACCCTCTGAAACATGCTGTATCATATATCATGTCCTACAGCAACATTAAACCGTACACCCATGTAAAACTGGCCAGCAAATCAGACATCAAACCTCCGGGAGTTACGGCAGCCTGCGTGCACACAGACAGTTTCATGTGCATTACACCGAGATATATGAACGTACAAGACGCAGCCACCTTCAACATCTCATGTTTTACATGTGGGAGAAAGCCAGAAGCAGATGACGTATTTGCTGACCAAACCCTAATGTCTTGTGAAAAATATGAGCAACGGTGTCAGGAGCATTACTCAAAGCAAGACAACTAGCAGCTACCTGAAACATCTAGATTTTTCACTCAGAGGGGAAAAGAGACGCAGGCTACATCCAGGCTGAGAGGTTTGTATTTTAAAACGTGTAACTTGTGCTACAATACTCTGGCGTTTTAGGACACTTAAATGTAGAGTTTTGGTAATGCTGCTAAAATCATTTTAACTGAACCCTAACCTTTGAAAACTGCAGGGTTGAGTTTAAGTCTGTATGGCCAAAACAAAGACTCATGGAAATGATGACGCAAACAACTGTGTTCGCTTTGTGATTGGGTCTAAACGCTCACACTCCTATCACGTGGCTATTTTCCAGAGGAATACAAAAACGCCAGCCTTGACTATCAATTCAACATAGATAACAAATGCCAGGTACTGGTGACCTTGTTGTCTTGTGCAGTTAAAAAAACATGAGCACTAAAATGCTTAACATATTTGAATAGTCATGCTTTTTCTGGTGTCTTGCCATGCATGGGGATTACTTCTGAAACTGAGCTAAAACACTTCATCTGGAATGGAGGCAGTTTTTGTTTTAAAATGCTGTTTAAAAAAAACATGTATTAGTGTGGATGAAGCCACAGAGACACAATATCCAAGATATGAGGCCAGAATTATGGCAGCCTGAAAAATATACTGAATTATGCAAAAGTAGAGTTCTCAAAGATCCTCTATGGCCAATGATCGAACCTCTAAAAACTATATTTAAAGGTTTTCATCCATTAAAATGATCCTTTCCTGCCTTAAAATGGCTTAGATGCAACACAGCACCATTGCTTTCTCTAGAATTAACAAGTCTTTGTAGTTCCTGCCTCTTTCTCCACTCTCAACATCTCGAGCACACCAGCTCACCTACATCTCTGCCCTAAACTAAACAATATGAAGTTGTAATATTGGATTAATTCAGCCATACATGTTCCAAAACCAATTCCGAAGAAGAACAATGATACAGGACGTCCAACCATGTAAGCTTAAAGGATTGAGTCCATCGGTTGGTTATGTATGAAACCCCTCAAGTCTGACTTTCAAGAATTAAATGCTTATTTTGGTCATGATTTGTCTACATGCATGTAAAATGCTGACATGTTAACAAGGTATAAAACTGAGAGGGGTCTTTAAAAGAAATTATGTTTTGAGACGGCTGCTTTTATTAGATATCAACCAGGACGTAAGTATAACTAGCAGAGAATAGTGTGAACTATAATTAGTATTTGTAGGGTAGAAATACAGTCGTGATATGTGATATAAATATACTTCTTGGCTTTTTTGGTCGGTAAAACCTATACTCTTCCCTGACAGAGTACTATTTAATACGTCACTTATAAATGAATAGGACTAAATCAGCTGTTCCTTCAATGCTATTACATGAAACAACAGGGCAAAGACACAACTGGACACAAGACAAAAACAATAAAATTCCCTGGTAATATCTAACAGCAGCTTCGCGTGCTAAAGGCTGCAGTGATAATGGCAAATGCACACGTCGCAACACTGCCGTCTGTGTATCTGCCACAGAAGCACCACAGGCGATCTGGAGGATAAATATTTGCTCCATGCAGAGTCGATCTGTGTATGGAAACACACAGTCATATCACAGTTCGGGATACGAGCTGGAACAAAGTGGTGACAGGCGCTTAATATTGATGGTAATCAGGCTATATTTATACACACATTCACACGTACATTCAGCTG
Organism: Dascyllus trimaculatus; assembly: GCA_024666655.1. Taxonomy (NCBI): domain Eukaryota; kingdom Metazoa; phylum Chordata; class Actinopteri; family Pomacentridae; genus Dascyllus; species Dascyllus trimaculatus. The sequence continues at coordinate 13,858,774 of CM045465.1, forward strand.
GTAGGAGACTGACGCTAAATGATAGCACAGATTGAGCTGCCCACTGGAGACGCTTAAATCTATTCACGTATGAAGGGTGGTCGGTGTGTATGTGCGTGTGTTTGCATGTTGTTATTGTGTGGACTGAATGTGTATTAGGCAGCATGTGAGTGTCTATTCACGTCTGTGCCGGTTACATAAATATTCATCAAGGAGCCAGTATATTCATAAAAGGAAAAGCTGGACACGTCTTGACATCCATAAATCAATCACAGAGTGTGCTTGCACAAGTGCACACAACCTCATACACAAGTTCACATGCGAAAACAACGCCATGCATTCTGAGGCGCTGATGCCTGTAATAATCACACGGGTCGTTACTATGGCGATAAAACGGCCAATAACTCCGCTCACCTGGACTGTGAATGGACACGCTGCTGGACACACACACACACAGACACACACTGAATCTGTCTCTCAAAAACAAAGAAATGCAACGCTGGTAAAAAATGTCAAGGACGCAGAGCGGGAAAACTAAATCACAGTGCATGCCCTCATTTCCCATGATGCCACAGTTAAAGACTGTCCCGCAGCGGGTTTTAAAACAGGCAGGACATGCTAACACGGACCTTGGCTTCGATTTCAGGCCAAAGTGTCGTTCCACTAAATCAGACCTCGTTGTAAGGTCTCAGTGAGGATGTAAAATCGCTGAAAACACATGGAATCGTCGGACTCCTGGACTCCTCTTTGCCGCACTTAAAACGCAAACCCATCTATTAAAATCGCATAAAAGTGTACATTGAGTTACAGTGTGTGCATGTGTGTGTGCGGGTGTCTGTGTATGTAATCAATCATGTGAAGAGCCGGACAGTGGTACATGGTTATTGCATTAACGTGCTTCCACGGCTTTAAAGTGCAGGGAGAAAGAGGGAGAAGATAAAAGACGAAAAGGAGAGAGAGAATAAGAGGAGAGAGTTAATGAGGTGTCGGGTGAAGATCAAGTCAATGAGACCAGTCACCACCTTCCTGGAACACTGAGGCAACATGGGAAACTACTGGAGATGTCAAGATATCCAGAGTTGCTAATTTGAGGCAAAGTGAAGGTCTGAGTTTTGAAGATTAATGACAGTACTTGATATTTGGGTGCGAACTTTATTCTGTAAATGTAGAATCTTGAGAATCTTGTGACAAAATGTTAAATTGATGCACTTTATGATGTAAAAAATCTTTCTAAAACACAATCTAAAGAGAGCTGGCATTCACTGCTGCATGTTTGGCCCAGTATTACTGAACTAGGGGACCATTAAAACTGAATAGTTTTCTCATGCGATTATTCTTGGCTATTTTAGTGCTTTAGTGATAGGAAAGTGCAGCCCAGCAGTTACACAGTTGACGGTCATCTACAAGAATACTCCCCCAATATGAAATAACCCATTAAGTTTGAAAGATGGCAATGAAAAGTTTACAGTTTGTTTGTTTGCCAAGGAATCCCAGTAGTGACAATGGTCTCTTAATGGCAAACGAATTTTATAGAGGAACTAAAGTATCAAATGGCAAACCATATCCGCAGAAAATTCTCAAAATACTTTTTATCCGTCTATACAATCAGAATGTTCCAGGCACCGTTTTACTACTTTGGAGGTGGAGCAACTTTTTGTTTGATGGGAATGTTTTTAGTTCAAATCTTTTTCACTGTCTATCTGAATAGTTATGCACACACCGATCAGGCATAACATTATGACCACCTGCCTAATATTGTGTTGGTCTCCCTTATGTGCTCAAAAATGCTCTGAACCATTGAGAATGGACAAGAGGACCTCTCAGGGTGTCCTATGGGGTCTGGAACCAGGATGTTGCCACTGGATCCTTTGGGTACTCTGGCTTGTGCAGTGGGGCCTCTGTCAATCAAACTTGTTCCACTGCATCCTGTTGATGCTTGATCACAATGGGCTGTAGGAAGTTTGGAGGTCAAATCAACATGTTGGGTCATTGTCATGTTCCTCAACATGTTCCTGATTGTTTGATGTTTTTTTTCCATGTGGTGGGGTGCATTTTCCTGCAGGGGTAGACCAGTGACATTCAGGATTTCCATTTGCATGAGGGAGTGTGTTTGTTGTGGGACAATGTTTATTTGGGTGTCTAAGTCTTAACAACACGGATGTTAAAATCCAAGGTTTTCCATCAGAACACCTCATAGTACCAATATGATCAATGTTATTCACTTCACCTGTCAGTGGTCATGATGTTGTGGCCAATCGGTGTATACATAAAACTACATGGTTTTTTGGAAAAAAATAGAAAAATCATGCAGATATATGTTTTGTTGTGGTTTGGGTGAAAATACCCCATTAACCCTCTGAAACCCAAGCAGTATCTTGGCGTTTTCTACTCCTGTGGCCTTTTTATTCACTGTGGGCCCAAAGTCCTGCACCTTTGCGGAAACAGAACAACCCAGACTGTTTATGGGTAGTTGAAAATTATACTAAAATACTCCTCATACTCTAGATATTTTACTGCTTACATTTGTAATTTGTTTACATACTCGTCTCTGATCTACTCCATGTAAACACAGCTTCCATTTTAGCCCAGTTCTGTTAAAAAGACCCAGACATTTTGTCATGTGACTGTTGGCCACAACTGAGTCAACAATTGTTTTTTTGTTGTGCTTTTTTACAGAATCATTTTTATTATAAACTGTTTGTTTTTGGCATATTTTAAATGACACATGTAGAATAAAGGGATTTTGATTAAATATTACGATTTTAAGCTAAGACTTTGTTTAATTTTCCCGACAAAGCTGAAAGTCATAGTTTAAGGACCACTAAACTGGTAATTCTTTCTGCGTTTACAGTTTCTGGTGAAATTCTGGTGACTTTTTAAAGATATTTGCCTTTCCAGTCTGCCAGCACACTTTGAGGTTCAGAGGGCTGACAGACATTTAGCACATTCTGCATAAAAGGATAGAAAATGGATAAATAGATCAAGGGCTGATGAATTTGCAGTTAGATGGACACAAAGGCTTTTTTGTACAGCGTATAAAACAGTCAGCGTTAATGCTCAGCTGGTCTAAAGAAAAGCATTAAAATAAGTGTGTTTTCATATTCTTACTTCATCTCCAGGACCTCCTCCAGGTGTTTCCTCCTCTCGGCCCGCAAGGCGGTCAGGTGACCCTCCTTCTCGGCCAGAGAGAGTTGCGTTGACGACAGCTTGGCTTTCATCACCTCCAGTTCCTGTTTCACCTTCTCCATGGCGACCAGCAGGTCCTCCACCTGACACGAGCAAACGCATGTAAATATTTTGGTTTCATTTTTTCCCCCTTTAACTCTGTCATTTACTTCTGCTTTCTGCAGATATCTGACTTTATGTTTGTGTTGTTTCTTTCCGTGTGTGTTCAAACGTTTGAATAATTTCTCTGTTTTTACACGAGATGCTCCACTGCAGAACATCAAACTTGTCAGTTTCCTCCTCTGTGTTTTCTTTGCCTCTTTCGCTCTCTCTGTTGTTTCTCTTTCTCCTTCTCTTCTCTGATACATATTTTATCTTTGTCCCTTTCCTCACTGGGTGTATATCAGTGTGTCAGTTTAATGTGTGTGAGGTCAGAGAGAATTTCTCACGGTGCAAAAACGATCTGGCCACCACACGCACATATACATTTTCTCTTTCGGTACTTCTTTCTCTCTTTTTCCATTTATATGCTCCCTGTTCTCTGAAGTGTTGAGTCGGGAGGAAAGAAAGAAAGCAAGAAAGAAAAGGGATAAAATGAGACAAAAAGACAGTCAGAAAGATATGTGAACCATTATTTCCTCCAAAGAGTCCACGGCATCAGCAGAAATAAAAAGCAAAAACCCTCGAGATAAGCTGAATCTGAAAGTACCTCCTGTCAAGACAGATGGGGATCACTGGGGTGAAAACTCCAATGAATGAATGACAGGACCTTAATGAACACTTCGGAGAGAGTTCAATAACAAAGTCCTTTTCTCTCATGTTTTCACTTAACTCCTCTGTTGATGAATTTCTGCTATTTCAGTCATCTCCATCTTCTCTCCCAAGCTGTCACTTCCACTCATTTAAAGATTTTTACACCAGATCTGGTCAATATATTTTCTGCCAGCACTCCTCCAACGCTGCTCTTTTAATACCGACTAAGTCATGTCCTTTTCAATTTTCAGAGTTTTCTAACAGTTGGTAAGTCACATTTCTCAAAACTGAGTTCACTTTCTCAAAACTTCACACACTCAGCACAGTAGAAGTCGGTGTGGGCTAAACTCTGAAACACTTTTCATTACTTTAGACACAAAATACTACACTACTATATTTTCACAGTGTATTTATTACATGTAGATGCAATTTTAAACCCTGTTGGTGGCATTTTATCATTTTTTTCAGTCATTATTCCCCACATGGAGGTATACACGCTTTGAAAAATTCTAAGCTCTGTTTAATAACTTTGCCTTTTACCTTGTATTATTATTTTTATTGTTATTAAGGTTTCTTTTTGTGCGTCTATTTATTTTATTTTCTTACTCAGCTACATTATAAATGAGGCCTCCATACCTTGATGTAGTTTAAATAACAGTGAAATAAATGAAGTTTGTGTCGAGCTACAATATCAAACAGAAAAAATGCTGGATGTCTGATCATTTCTGATTTTGCCCTAATAGATCATCCATCCATCCATTATCTATACACCGCTTAATCCTTTGTAGGGTCGTGGGGGGGCTGGAGCCTACTCCAGCTGACTCGGGCGAAGGCAGGGGACACCCTGGACAGGTCACCAGTCTATCACAGGGCTACATAGAGACAGACAACCAAGCACATGTTTTTGGACTGTGGGTGAAAACCCATGCATGCAAATGGAGAACACGTCAACCAAACACAGAAAGATCCCAGGTGTCCGAAGCGGGGATCTTCTAGCTGAGAGGCGACGGTTCTAACAACAGAGCCACTGTGCAGTTCCCTAATAGATCAGACAAGTAAAAATATTATTTCCTAGGTATATTGAAGAGAAAAAAAGCACAATGTGGATTAAAAATACAGACAACAAGGCTGCCCAGCACTGTTTCTGTATCTGTGGCTGTCAAATAAAGGCTTGTATAGAGAACATACAGTAAAAGGTTTTGTATCGCATTACTGTTATTAGTTTAATTTCATGTTAGGTACTTAGAATTATGGGTAATGTCAACTAAAATAAAAATCATGATTAATTACCAAATTAACTTAATGGATTTAACTGTAAAAAAAACATAAAATAAGGGATTTAGAACTTAATAAACATTTATGTATAGTTCATCTTCTAGGAAAATTTTGCTTTCATATATTTGTACTTTGTGAATTTAACCTCTAGTCCTCTGCAGTCTTAAGTCAGTCAACTGTGTATCTCTGAAAGGGAACATTTTAACATCATATTTACTGGTTCAGATTGCTGTTAAACATTTTCTGATACAAACTCTACATGATTGCAGGCTTTTCTGACAAAGGTGCAAACCAGCATAAACAGTTTTGTCAAGTGAAGCACCATTAGCAAACACCATGTAATGGGCTGCTGTGCCTGAAAAGCAACCAGGATGGGAGCAGCATTTTGTCAAACTGTGCCCACATGACCGAGAGAACACCTGAGACTGCTTCTGTTTCCAACAATGGGCTGATTTTTACTGTCCTCGAAGGGAGAAGGCTGACTGCATCAGTGTGTGGGTGTACTTCAACAAAGCCCATGCTAACTGACGGTAGTTGGCTGTTTGTTAGTAAGGTCAGTTTGGATTTGTTTATAAAGTTGCAGGCAAGATAAGCTTCAGAGAATTAAGGATAGGCTGATTGCTCATGTGAAAAAAAACACTTATTAATCATATTCACTGGATTGAAACTGTAATAATGAGGATTAACAGGCCACATCTTCTTGGCATTACTCAAACAAGAGCCTATTTAATAATACTGCAGAACTTAATTTCGGGTTATTTTTGTTAAATATACTGTGGGATAACACAATCAATGCAATAAAGAAGTGCTATTCTTTGTGTAGTAATGGAATTCTAGCTTATGCCAAATGAAAGACCGTTGAGATAAAAAGGTCATGCATTCTGCAATGACATTTGTTGTCCATGTTGTTTTAGGTCATCGTGTAATGAGTGATAAAGTAAAGGAATGCTGTTAGTATTCTGCTACAGGAGTTTATCCTGAGATGTGTACAAAGGACTTAGGGGCCATTCATGCATTTTGAACCCTCTGTGATGTCACCCATAGGTTTCCTGCAAAGTGGTTTTGAAGCTCAGGTTGCATTTCAGTGTCAGTAATACCACACTATAAAGTAGGCCAGAAAAGATTTAGGGTGTCCCAGTAGTAAATGAAATACAGTCTGCCAAAAATACCAGGATGTCCTATTACATCCGCTATGGTCATGGTGTATGGGCAGCTGTAGTATGTGCTTTACAGAAAAAGCCTGAGATATGGAACACAGACAGTGTGTTGTGTGTTGCAGTGTCCGACTCCTCCTAACTACTGGATTATCTAAAAAAAAAAAAACACGCAAGCAAGGGCATGAAGTGTGAGTGGAGCTGAGGTACACCGTGGACTGTACTGTGATGACGGCCATCTCTTAATCAGAGTGGTCATGCTCTTAATTGGGCATCATTTTAAATGCAAATACAATCTAAGCAGGTGAGTTACTTAAAAATTCACCTCCTGTAAAGTTGTAATGAAAAGGGAAATTAGCTACAGAGACAAAAACTGTTTTGTGGCAGATTGTAAACCTGAATATTTTTGCTATAAAGTTGGTCACTGTTACGTGGGGGTCTGTGGGAATTGACTAGTTTTTGGAGTCAGCCTCAAGTAGCCATCCAAGGAACTGCAGTTTTTAGAGCTTCCGCATCAGCACCAGTACTTGCTGCTTGATTCTGAACATTGTATTCACATGATAAAGAGAACCATTTTAAACAATTTAGAAAAAGTGAAATCAGCACAGAGAAATGAGTCTTACTACCACCTCCATCACTACCATGATCTTCAGGTTGTTGACCTCAGAAATTCCATTTTATAGCTTCTTTCATTACTCCACGACTAAGAGCATCTAAACCACTGATTCTTGTCTTTCATCTGTCTGCAGGGGCCTTGACTGATGATGCCACACGCTGGAGAAAGGCTTTTCTCTCTTGCAGTATCGAAAACACTGTTATGCATTTGCAATGTGGACATAGTGATGAGAGATGGAGGAAAAATGGGAAATGAAAATGAGAAAGGATTGTTGAAAAATAATAAGCAATTTTTTCTTCACAGTTTAACTGATACAAAGTCATTGTTGGTAGAAAACTAATCAAAAATGTCCTATAGGCAGGTACCAGAGGTTTTCTATCAAATTAAAAAGTCAAGGTCTTTCAAATAAAGACATTCTTTTCACTGTAGATGAAGCAATTTGCTGGTCAAGACTGACAGAAAACTTAACACTCGGCTGATTATTCAAATAAAAATGCGGGGAAGGTAATGACAAATGATAAAAGAAATGTAAAACACCGGTGAGTGAGGTATGCGATGATAGTTTGTTACCTTTGACCACCTAAATCCGCTTGTGGTGAACTCATGCATTGGAATGTGAGAGAGCTGCATACAAAATGACAGAAAGACAAAGAGAGAGAGAGAGATGTGAGAAGAGGGAGTGAAAACAGTGAGGGAGGAGGAGATAAGGATGCAAGGAGGGATGAAGGGTGGAGGAAAGGAGGTGGGATGCAGAGAATAAGAGGGAGATGGGTGCAGGAGAGGATAAAGAAAAGCATACAGGAAGCAGAGGCAGAAAAAGAGAAATATGCCGAAAGATTAAGGGAAAAAACGCAGTAGAAGAGAGAAAATTCTATGAAGAAGAAATGCTAAGCACATGAAAGAGAGACAACTTAAATGCAGATGGAGCACAAAATACAGAGCAGTCCCAAACACAGGCAGCGTTAACAAGGCAAATCAGACACAAAGGAAAGAAAGGAGAAGAGAAAAGAAGCTAAGAAGGAAAACATGGGACTGATGACACAAAGAGGAGAGAGACGGGGAAGGAGGATGGAGGATGGAGGGATGCAGGGAGGGTGAGGAGTGACAAGGCCCGGCTGGGAATGAAGATGCTGGATTACAAAAGGGACAGCAACCCCTTCAGTGTTCTCAATGTGTGTATAAGTCCTGCACCTTTATGGAAACAGCACAACCACGGCTAGTAGTAGAGAGAACCCTATAATGTCTTCTGTGTTGTATGGTACTTATAATGCCATAAAGCACAAAAAGACAAATGAAAGTTGAATTTCTTTAAATATGTATTTTCCCATGTACCAACAGGTACTACCAATGCTGGGGAAAAGATATTTTGCTACATACATTTTTAATTTGTTTCCATACTTGTCTCCGCCTGCAGTTCAACCCAGTATAGCAAAAAAGTCCCTGAATTCTTGTCACTTGACTTTTCAGATGAGTTCAAAATCCGATGATTCTCTCTGTTTTCACATTCTCTGGCTGTGTTAAATGGTGTAACTTTGGCGTTTTTTTAAACGAAACATGCCTTTCAAACTTGCTGACACGCTTCAGGGGTTCAGATGGTTAAGAGTAGGAAAGGATGAAAGAGAGAAGAAGGTGCACTGAGGTCAAGAATTAAAATTGTCTGGTTAATAAAAGACGGGAAGCTGGAGAAGAGAACGTCTGTCTTTAGTTTGGTTTCGGAAGAGACAGATGGAGTGTGTCATACTGTTGACTCATTTCTCTGTCACCCACACACACACACACACACACACAGTCACACACACACCTTTCTAAAGCGATCACACGTACAGTAGTGACTCATGTCTAGCAGAAAAGGTTCAGTATATTTTCATGTGGTGTTGGTCAAATGGGTAAAAACCCCGTTGACGGGACAGTCCTTGACACACACACACACACACATACACGTGTTGTCAATATATAGCTGCGCATAAAAGTGTGTGTGTGCAGTGTGTACGTCTACCAATATGGAGTCAGGGTGTACGTATAAATGTGCCTGGTTTGGCTGCATTTGCTTGTGCGACAGTGCCAACAATATAATAAGCAATGTGTGTGCCTTTGAACAGGCCGGCCTCATTAAGGGAGGAAATTGTCTCCCTCTGTCATCATTTTATAAATCATTATGTGAGAGGTAAATTGCAGTGACGCAGTCGTAAAAAAGGGAACACAAAAATATTTATTTACAATTTACTTGTGGATATAGAGGCGCGTTTCCAGTTCGAAAAACCAAAGTGGCGTCCATCTGGCTCATGCTGAATGCAATGTTGTCCAGCGTCGGCGCGCTGTTTAAATAGCAGTTAGCACGTCTTTCAGCCGTGTGTGTGTTTGAAGAAGCATGCATGCATGTGGTCCGCTGTCTTGTGTATTACTGTCCTGTCTGCAAGTGCCACATACACACATGTGCATGTGTGTCTGTGCTGAAAGCTTGAGTTAGTGTTGTTGATGTTGGGAGAGTGTTTGGCTGCCATCGTTCGCCACACACTAACGTTTTCTGCTCCTTCCTCCTTCACGGAAGCATTTTAACACGAGGACGCTCTCCAGGACCCTGCGCTGGCCTAAATGGCCTCTGTTCTGTCTAATTAAAGCTGCCACTTGTAGCATTTTGAAGTATTTCAGTGTTTCCCTGCCAGATTTCATGTGATACCTTGGCACAATTAATGTAAACAAATTAAACCATGATCAAGGCTTTGTGTGTTTACTTTGACTTGATCTAGTCCTCTGCACTGCACAACCCTCAACATTTAAAGTCTCCTTGCTTCGAAAAAGGCCCCAAACCTTCATCTTTGTTTTTTATATATTTTAAAAACAAAAAAAAGCCCCTAAATTCAGGAACTAAACTAGGAACTCTCTGCACATCCCTGATGCATGTGATGAGCAGACAAATTATTCTGGTAACAGTTTAAAAATACAGCAGCAATTAGCACACGACCTTGATGTCTGAATCAATAAATCGTTGCAAAAGAGACACGCTGAGGTTGAAAAGGGCACCCCAAACTCCAGAGCAGCTGTCTGCAAAATAGAGATGACGTCTACGCAAGAACAATTAAAAAAAGGTAGAAAATGAAGGTTCTTTCTCTTGTTCACCTGCTTTGTTATTTCAATCGCTGCTCTCTTTGTCTTTTATTTGCTTTCAGCTCATCTAGCCTCTCTCTATAGCTCCCTGCTTGCATGAAATGTCCATCCATCCTTCTTATATTGATATTTGTGGTAACTAATCATTGCTCACTGTGTGAATGAAGTGTCAGCTGATTTATAGCAGCAGCAAGGGTTGTATTTGACCAATCTGTGGCAGTTTTCTCAGCAAAAGATGGTCCGTAAACTCTTCTTGTGGCATCAAACAGCGCTACAGAGAGAGCAAGGATTGTCTTGGCACCATAAACTATGGTCAAAGAGCTAAAAAAAGACCCTTGCTCTTCTGGTTAAAATGAAATTAGGGTCCCTGAGCACCTATAAAAGTCCCTACAGTGAAAAATGTGTCCATGTGTATTTGTGGGAAAAACATGAAGTAATGTTTTATTGATATTTAAACACTACAAAAGGAACCTTTGCTGATGCGAAAGCAAGAAAATTCTCGACCACATCTTCCTGCTATTGCTCTTAAATTTAGTCCTAACAAAAACACAATTTAATAAACTGCTCTTTCCTGACTTCGACTCACATTTTCCTCATTTGCCTGTTCAAACCCTTTATTAAAGCCGCAATCCAAGAGTGTCAAATATCCAAATCCAAAACGCTGTTTCTCTTTGGTTGCATCATTACATCAAAAGGCAAATCCGACCTGTTGTGTGCATCATCTTAAACATGTTTTCCTGTTGGGCTTTGAAAACTTCAGGGTCATGACTAGAATTTGAAATGAAAGAGTTGAAGAAGCCAAACTCTTAGAAGAAGGCATTTTCAACAACAACCTATCCACCGTGTTTCTGCTTTTGTCTGTCCATCATGTCTTCTAACATCTGTCTGTTTGTCGTTGCTCAAGAGCTGCGTTTTTCTGCTGCATGTGTCTGTCTGGAACCTATTTTAGCGTGCTGCTCGTTAGCATTTACAATGGATGACGGTGTCGGCGAAAAACAAAAGTGAAACATCTGCTTGCATGCCTGTCTTTATGTGTCTATCCAGAAGAAGTCCAGTAAGTAAAGGCCAGAAGAGAGAGCCAACATTTAGAGGCAGTAATAACAATGGAGTCCAGCCGTTTTGCCAACAGCTACAGCCGACCGTGTTTTCTCAAGGCAGTTTTCGTCCTTTCAGCCCACGCTATTTTTTCCCCCCCACTTGTCAAAACCCATCCAGGCACCGAGGAACATTTCCCTTCTCCACGGCCTCGTCCAGTCGCTGGTACCCAGGGGAACAACAACACACACACTCCCAGTGGTCTGAGGTTGAATCCACCAAACCCTTCCCTTCAGAGTCTCCCTCAACACCCTTATGAGCTTTCCTACTGTCTCGATTTAGATAAAACACGTTACAAATTGGAGCGGTCGTTCATAAAAAAAAAGGCTGTTTGTGTGTTGCAGGCCGAAACGGACAAAATGCGAGCTGTTCTTTAAATAGGGATGTATTTACCTCCCCTGCAAATGAAGAGTGACTGGGCAAACACACACACAGAGCCACACCTGAATGAGCTCAGTTGGCATGTGTGTTGCTGCTTCCATTAGCCGCTTTCAAAAAAGTTTTCATGTTGCCCTTAAGATGCTTTCTGTAAGCGCTTTCTTCAAATGTCCCACAAAGGCAGTAAAATGAAGGAAATCCTCAGAAGTAATGATATTTGTGTTCGTGAGAAAGAATAACTGACAGGGGTTGAGCTTCAGGGAGGGTTTGGGTCATACGTTTAGGGGTGAGGATTCTCCAAACGCATGCAGGAACACCAGTGTGTGAGTGTGTGAGCTACTGAAAAACAAAGTACCTGTTTCTCCGACTGGGTTCGAGCCTGCTCCTCCTGGGCGAGAACCACCTCCCTCTCTGCTGTGATCTGAACACTCTCCCTCAGAGCCTCCTCCAGCTCCTCAATGCGGTCCTCCTTCTGACGGAGGGAGTCCTACACAGAGAAAGTGCACAAGAAAAGTACGACCACTTCATTAATCCAGCATTTATTAACACTTGAACGCTCACCATAGTAAATACTGGTTGGCTGACCATTCTGCAGCAAGTCTGGGATTGACATGCTTTTAGACCCCGCTAGTGAAAATATCCACAGCAGAAACAAACATGTTTACTATGGGTGATTTTCCCAGTCATGACAACTGCACAGCTGTGATTTTTTACATAACTCTCCCTTTTAAATTGTTTTCAGCCTTAAAGTTATGCATAAAACACGGCGTGGCTGCTTTAGTGACAGGTGGATCCGTGGTCCAGAGACTTTCTGACTGATTTTTGGATTAATTAGAAGTTAGGAGGAGCCACCACATTGAGCCTCAAAACCACAGTTTAATAAAGGGTGATGACATAAAAGGTTAATCTATCCTTTCGTACAGAAGCTTGGATAAAACAAGATACTTACATCTGGTTAATTGAGATGGATGTTTTCACTATTCCCTGACATTTGTTAGATCAGATCCAATCATTACAATGCTGTTACACAGTAGATGCCTGTAATGTACATTAGATAGTTTTCATCTAAAGTTTGAGGGAGTCATCTAAATTGAGTGATGCTGTACAGTAGCTAGAGAATCAGCTGGCACATTTAAGTGCAGTGCAAAGCTTTCCTTGATCTGACAGCCACCTTTTTGACAGAGTGTGTTCAAAGTTTCTTGTACAAGCAGCTCTAACTGTCACATCCTGCTCAGCACGTCCCCAGAGTAAAAACCCTGGACACTCCTCATTCAAGTTTGCTTCTCGCCACAACTGGAATAAGCTGCAAAGAAGACACACAAACTCCGATAGTGTGATCTCTATCTGCCTCTGAGGATTCCCGTCAGACATGAAGTTGCGTCTGAGTAGAATGACTACATGAGCTTCCCACCAGCTTCACCATGAAAAGAGCTGTTTTCCACTCTTTCCAGGCAGCTGAGTTTCCTGGTTAAATTAGAGCTGAATGAATAACGGATGGGGACTGGGTGGGATGAGACATTTCAGTGGCCGTGAACAAACCTCCAGAACATCTCCAACACATGTGCAGAGAATCCTGAATCCTCAGTGATCCAACATTACTGGGCGTCTAACTATGCAGACTGAGATGGACTTTAATTGAATTAAAACCTCTTATTGTAATGAATTAAATTTACGGTCTGAATTATTCCTCGCATTCCATCTCCAGTGCTGTTTAAGCTATGCATAATGGCTTCGAAATTGACACACACGCTAGTTATGGTTGTAACCACTGCGGTCTCATAAGTCTGAGTGACTCACATAACCATCAGCTCATCTGCTAACCGCACACATACGCAGAAATGACAGCTTCCAAAATCCTTAAACCAGAGATCAATCATAGCTTATTCGCACCAACACGCCTACACTGACTGTTTTCATCTGCCTGTAATCAAACAGGCCACTGAGGCTGACTATTACTGGAAGAGGGGAAAAAGGAGGAGGAGGAGGAAAATCAGGGTGAAAAAGTGAAATTAAATAAAACGAGAGAAAAAGAAGAAGTGAGAGAAACCCTGCAATCTGTAGAAATATGCAGAAAAACCACAATCATCACCCCACATGTGTGCTGGTCACTCGACACACCCAGCAGACAATTAGAAGATGCTCTCAGACCGCAGGAAGCATTTTAAAACCCAGAGCATTCATTTCATAGTTTAGTGCGGATCCCTTCTTTCTCCTCTAATCAACCTTTTTGCCATTCACATGTCGCACCGTTTGTTTTTCTCTCCCCTCCATCTTCTACATGCCTTCACTGTCAGTTATGCTCTTCAGTCGCACAATCCCTGACCGACAGCTGTGAGAGTGAATGTGTTTGACATTGCCTCGGGCTGCTCCTTGTCCCGTTATAATGATGCCGTGTTGTGGCAGCAGGCAATATTCAAAAGAGGCTCATTTCACGACTGCAGCCTCCTGAAGCTTTCCATCTCCTCCCCTGTACCTTTATCTGCTGGGAGCTTTCGTTCAGGTTGTCCTCTCTCTTCTTGGCCTCCTCCATCAGCTGGGCATTCCTGCTCTTCTCCAGCTGCTCCTTGTGCTTCAGGTTGGCCACTTTCTTCGACTGGTCCTTCATCTGTCTGCAAAAACAGAAAAAAACACTAAATAAGTCAACGCTAAAACTCTCTGGAGACGTAAGGGGGGTCGTTTTGTGCCAAATTTCAAAATCTTACATTGAGTCTTTCCTTATTATTATAGCTTATAGAGCATTTAACAACATTTTATGTCTGAATTGATGACATTAAAACAGATTTCAACAGAACACATGCCTACAGGATGATTGCCCACTGATTTTCAATGACTTTTCCATCACTGGCCTTGGAAAAAGAAAGTCAGCTGATAAACTATATAAATACATCACTTTTTATGTACAAAATGAAGCTCACATTACTGTCAACTGTCTATTTTAACCTAACTTTACAAAGATATTCTAAAAAATAGGCAAATCGAGGACAAATATCCACTTGGTTTCATGAATTATGTCCCAAAAAAAGCACAAATGCCTCCACAAAATAGTGCTTCCTGGTCGTCTTTCTAACATGCTGACATCCTCAGCTCATGTCCAGCCAGGAATCTTTGTTGCAAGCCACTCCTTCTCCTTTTTCCTTTATTGCCTTTAAATAAATACTTTGGAAAAACGTCCAAACAATCCAGCTTGAAGAAGGCAGCATGACTTCCTCACAAACACTCCCTATCCAACTCAATCATGATTCAAACCTCAAATTAGAAAAGATACAGTGCACACTAACCGTTGTGTACTTCTGATTTAAGATCACATTGAGAAGCTGTTTAGAATGGAGTTATTTGTTTAAAAAAGAAACACCAGACTCAAATACCAGCTCTCATAGCAAATATGTGCCAAGTCGACCTCACACAAACAAACTGAATACGCCAGAGTTTGCAGCGGTGGCAAGTCACACATGTGCAGCTGACATTTGATAAACCAAATCAAACCACAGGGTCAAGATGTTACAATGACACAACAAGATACTGTGATCCTGTGCAGCGATAAGACTCCCTCGGGTCGATATAATGCAAAGATCAGCAAAGGAATCCGAGGAAAAAGCGGTGAATCGATGACATTTGCGATTTCCACACAGTGGGACATGTGAGGGTCTTTTCACAGAGGGATTAGTGGGTGTCGGGAAGTGGAGTCTAAATCATCATCTGGGGAACGAAGGAGGCGGAAAGTGAAAGGGAGAGGGGGTGATTCCTCGTGGGAGACACGAGGTTGGGAGAGTTTGGAGAAAGAGCTTAATCCCAGTTTAAGCCGTCTGGAGGCCATTGTGGCTCTGTCACAGAGCTATCGGCTAACAGAGCAGCTTGACTTGATCAGGACCTTTTCATACCTTTCATACTGAAGACACACACGCAGATGTGAAATAAACCAGGCTATTGCCAGTAAGGTTGAAGAACGTCTACTGAATCATGACACAGATGAAAGATAAGTCAAACAGAGACAGACTAAACTGCTGACTAACACATGAGAAACTGATCAAACCCAATAAAAGTCATTCTTTCAGTCTGTGTATGTCCTTCATGTTTGCCTTTATTTAAGATGTGTACAGTAGATTTGTCTGCACTGTGCAAATATTTATGCGTGCATGTGTGTGTGTTCCTTTTATAACTTTATACAAGCTCGTAGATAAATCCATTTTCTTTATGTCCACTGCCACAGCTGCCAGTAAAAGAGCCCACCTCCAGTGATGGGAATCTACAGCGAACTGTGTCTCACAGCAGCAGCAAAGCATCTGACCTCATGGTAAATCCTTATTTTACGAGCTGATTTTGTTTGTGAAGGTGTAAACAGGTTTCAATCGTCACATGACCTTTGACTTTGGTCTGTGCACCACAAAGCTGTGAGCGTTTTTTTCAGTTTACTCTTAGAATTCACGAGAAGTTTGTTTACGTCCACGTATAACAGTGTCTAATTATTTAACTGCAACCCCTCTTTTTCATTTTTCATGTCGTTCTAAGCCATAAACTACCTGCTAAACTAGCTTAAAATAATGGGAGCAATCCATCAAATGGTTTTCACATCAATATCAATGCCAGAAAAGTTGAGAAATTATATTGGCAGAAGATGGTAACATAAAATCCTCTATGTGTTTGCTAAAAGGTCCAGGGGGCCCAATTCCAAACCATCCAGAGAAATATGGGAAGCTGGAAGAGAAATTGAAAAGTAATGACGGGGCCAACAAACTGCTCTGCAGCACCTGGACATTCAAAGCTCACAGAATAATCATCAGTGCGTTTTTCACTCGTAGGTTTGCTTTTAAACGTGCATGCCTCTCGTGCAAATTGGGTTCAAATGTTAACCGAGACGGCGGATGAAGTAAGCGTGGAGTCACATACATTATGTTTTTTGATTCCTTTGTTCAGTCCTGATTCCAGTTTGCACCCTGAATGTGGGATAAAGTTATTTGAATATTTGGAGCTCATTTTTGTGCTATACGCCCTGTGTGTGTGTAACAGGTCATAAACAGGCAGGAATGTTCCTATTGGAGGATTTCCAGGAAGCTCCAACCATCTGGTTAGCTCTCTGAGGTTTCCCCCCTTCATGCTACATTTACTGTATGTATGTGAGTGCATGAGGAATAGGCTTTTTGTTCGCAATGTTTCCTATTGACACAACACTCTGTTCTCTCTTGAACTCTCAGTTTTGGCTCTTTTGCTAATGCCAAACACTTGTTTTGCTCACTTTTCAGCACGTAGGTCATTTGCATGGGTAACTATCGCGCATTAGCATCCGACCGCAGCGACTTCCTCCTCTCTGCTCTCGCTGGAATTTCCCTGCTCAAACTCAAACCCTTTGCCCCCCATTTTTCTTTGCATGTTGCGTTACAATTATTTGCGTGAAAAGCAATCATTTATTTGCACCGAGCCAATGTGAAAAGACAAATGTGCCGATCCTCTTTCCTCTCGGCCTCCTCCGAACCCACACCCTCTCCAAACGCAACATTACCCTTTCCTTCGGATAAAGTATTCTCATCAGACCATGGCCCATTTCTTCACTGCTTTTCCTGCCTCTCCCTCTTTTGTCACTTCCATCTCCTGTGCTTTACTTTCCCTCTGACTCCTCTACCCCTCGAAAAAGTCCATGAATCACAGCAGTCAAACAATCACAAGCATTTCTTTTGCCATAAAAGCTCATCATCTGCTTATAAAATTGGGTGTATTATGACACTGATCTTCATTAACATGCCGTACCTGCGTATTTATAAGAAGTTGCAGTCACTCTAATTGGGTTTAAAATATGATTTTAAAGTAAGTCCATTAATTTGACATATGAGACAGACAAGTAACAATATAGGGTTCAAATTTAGGGCTGCAACCAGTGATTATACCATTAATTATTTTCATTATTGATCCACTTTAAAATGTTTGGTTTAAAAATGATCAAAACTGTTGAATAACCTTCTTCCAACTGGCACATCAATTATTCCGCTTTCACCTCTGTCAGAGTTCATTTACAATATTCCTGCTGTGCACTATTAACCTTCTGAACCACAAAACCCACCAGTGGGTTTGAAAGGCATGTTGTCTTTGAAAGAAATCACCAAAATCACACCATTTATCAGAGTCACGATCAAATCTAAGCTTAAAATTGTGACATTTCATCAAAAATGTCACTTTATTCTAAAAGACTCATTAGCAAAATTGTCACAAACAAACAGACTGCAGTAACCGGATTCTCTTAACAACAAAAAGGTATGTGCTCATCTGTGCAACCACCAAGCCATCAGTGACTTCGCTGCAAACAAAAGTCATTATAGGGCTTTCATGATGAACTGGGATGAACTGTAGGCTATGCTTTGACAGAAATCCAACTTTTTTTTATGATTTATGGCATGCTAACTTTGTTATATTGAGCTCTCTCTACTTCTAGCGATGGTTGTGGTGTTTCCATAGAGGTACAGGGGTTTATGTTGCAGTGAAAAATGAGTGCATAGTAACACGAGCAAAAACACACATAAACTGCTTGGAGTTAAAGCTTTTGTCATTTGCCAAGTCATGTAAAACTAATGTCAGTCCTTAAGAAAATCCAATATCACTTATACATAGACCCTGATCGTGTTTGTTCTAGTGTTTCACTGAAGTCTTACAATACTTTAGTTTATTGCTGCATAACTTCATCAAATTTTATAGGTCTTCAGCAGCAACCTGTGCAGATCTCCTCATACCTTTATATCTGCAAAAACATTGAGACGTCGACTTGAATTTAAAAGCTGTAAGTTTGTATTGATGATTTGCAGTCATCCTGGCGGTGCTGAATGGATTAATATCCTGACAGAAGCATATCAGTGATTGCAATTCTATGGTATTACTTGCATCATTACATTAAATAAACAGATCTTGTCGTCGTTTGAACCCATTTAGATACGCTTTCTGGCGTGTCACTTCATTATGAGGCAGCTATTGAATCTTGCTGCTCTCTATCTGCTCCTGATAGAGGAGTTTCCCTGCAGAGTTTGATAATCAGTCTGTATCACATTCGTATTATCTCCATATTATTATGTAGCTGTGATGATGTGACCTGGGTTCAAATGCAAGGAAAACGTGCCAGCCTCTCCATCTCACATGTCCTCTCTCTATCCTGACTAACAAACCAGATACAGCCGTAAACACTTCTTGGTCTTTTAAAAGTTTGGATTTTAAGCATCTTTAAGTAAAAACTAAAACACTGTCCTCACACTCGCTTCTTTAAGGAGCAGAAGTTGCTGTGTGAACCCGGTGGCTCTGCTCAGCGGCGGCTCGGCACCATTTGAAGTTGTTTTAATATGTAAAATACTTCCTCCTCTCTCCCTCTGAAATCATTTTCAACAACTGTTGCAAACCGCTGGAGGAGGCGGAATCACAGGAGAGTTCGCTACCCGCAACGCTGTAAACACGACATACAAATGTGCAGTGAAACCACGTTCACTCACACACACATAAAGTACACAATTACACACTTGTACACTCACTAACACACACAGTGTAAATGCACGACACAGTCACACACACAGTCGTCGCTGTGAACACAACCTGCTTTGTATTAGATCAAATCGCCGGTTCGGACCACACACAAATATTTAAAGCACACACACACACAGAGTTGTGAGTACATGTAATGTATCATGCATCCATTTTCCACCACTCACACAGAAATACACACACACAAACATGATGGCATTTACTGTAAACACATATTACGTGCGAACATAAACACACTGACATACTTGTTGACAGCACTTTGAACTTCCTAAATTTTTAAGAACCTCAAAAATACCCTCATGCATTTATCACAAACACACACACACACACACACACACACACAATTATATATGTACTAATTCTAAACACACACAAATGTACAACACAGAATAGCCTTCATTAAAACTTAAAGTGGTTGAAAAAATACAGAATATTGCTGGTAATTAGCAGTAAAATGAAAATAACACACATAAACACACAACTTCAGTAAACCTCCAACTCCATAAAATAAAATAAAAAACTTTTTAACCTCCCCTCATTAGCATGCTGCTGATATTCAGGGACCCACATTAAGGTAATATTAATATTACATTTGGAGTCCTGCATAAATATTTGATCAGAAATGCTCGCGGGCCTCATGTATGTTTACTGCACATAGTTCGCCCAACATTAACATCAAGGATTTCCTTTTAACCATTTGGAATTCAATATTTCCTTTGAAAATACAGGAAACATTGGTTTGGTTAACTCAGCCTATAAAAACTGTAAAACATTAAAAAAGAAAAATGATCAAAAACATAATAGTGGTGTCTTGCCCACTGTTGGTGTGGAGGAAAAACTTACTTCATGACTTGAGGAATGACTGCCGAAAAATCCCCCTGGTAGAGGGTAAGTAAATTTGTGGGGTAAATAAGGAGGGTGAGGCGGCTAAGGCTCGTGTGTGTGTGGACAAACTTCCCCAGTGTGGGTTACTGGAAACTAGCTGTGAAAATACTGCGATACAGACAGATCTCTTTTTCAATCGCATCTGTCCTTAGGAAGCTAAATCATATTTACAGGATATATCCACACCTCCGAACTAACATTACACCTAAACAGAGAGTGTTTAGATAACAGTAACAGAGTAAGCATGTGACAGAGAGCCGGAGTTGATCTTGGCAGCGTCTTTGTTTAACATGGAGAACAGTGGAGAAGTCGCTGGATTAAATGCTGACAGTCTGTTCCTTGGTCTCATATTCATCGTTTAATGAACTGATCTGATTTGAACTGAGCTGAGATTATGTTATAGATGACTTAACAGCACAAAATGGCACAGATAGCTTTACTGTCTGCATAAAATACATGCATGCAGGGAACTACAGTCACATTCCCCTCATTTTCTAAATCCTAAAACCTGCTGCTGGGTTAGAAATGGATGCTGTCTTGTGTGATCTAAAATGATACCCTTTATCAGAGCTAGAAACTTTAAAAACAGAAAGAATGGTTGTTGGATTTTCAACTTTCCAGCAGTCCTTGAGCTGACATGCAATTCTGTAGAGAAAAACAAACAAATCTAAGCTCAAGAATGTCACGTTGCCTCAAAATCACTTTATTCTGCATGCGTTGATTAAAAATGTGCCAAAAATTAACTATTTGTTCTAATCTGATTCTGTAAAAAACAAAAAAAATCTGCACGAATTGCTGCAACAGAAAAGCCGTTAGTGACTCACTTGTGAGCAACAATCATTATGCAAAAATTCTAAGACCTTTTAGCTGAGTTGGACTGAACTGCAGGCTGTTTACACCTAACAGAGAGGGGACATATTCGACTAATTTAAACAGCAAAATACCTACAGTATGTAGAGTCATCAATTTTTCCCCACAATTAGTGACACTTGTGGGCACTTGGGGAAATGTTGCACACCTTGATTCCAGGTTGTTGCAATTTTTGTAAAATAAATAATCTAAGAATTTCACCGTTTTTAATGATTTATGGCATTATAACTGAGTCCTACTGCAGAAAAGACGTGGTGCAGGGCTTTATATTGCAGTAAAAAATGAAGCCACAGTGAGTAAAAACGCCCAGAGGCTGCTCGGGGCTCAGTGGGTTAATGCAATACCACTACTAAGCAGCATAGAGTAATATAACATTAGATATGATAATTTACAGGGACTATCCACTGTTAACTCTACTGTATGTTTGCGTGCATTTCCTATATATTAAAACCAGGTTTGTGCAGCATAAAGGCGTTTTCAGTTTCCTTCAGTCTTAAAAATAATTTGTGCTTCTGTTTGTGCATGCATTTTAATTAGATAACTCTCCATCCTCGCTGTCTTATTAGCTGGCAAATTCCTTCTTGCATGTGTGTACGTGTGTGTGCAAGACAAAACAACAACAACAACAACAAAAAAAGCCAATGTGCATGGTCTGTGATAGCGTGAGTGTGTGTCTGCTTGTTGTCACCCATTAGCTGACAAATCCCTGCACCACCTCAATGCTCAGGACCTCAAACAGATCACACACAAACGCGCGCGCACACACACACACACACACACACGCAAACGAAACAATGCAATTCCTTTTAAAGCTCCAGAAACCTTGATGTCAGACATTTGGCAGTGGATGAGGAGTTCCTTAGCTCAACATCAAAACCACCAGAAAAAAAAAGAGGCAAGAAAAAACAAAAAAAAAAGGACAGAAGACGAGAAAAAGTCTTCTGTCGTCTAGCAGACAGCAAGGCAATGCTAACTTTTTCCTTTGTTTCTTCCCCCTCTAGAGTTGAATCACAAAACACCAGAACAACAGCGATGAAAAAGCTGACAAGACGGCAGGGGGAACAGTGGCTCTAGAAGTTGAAAAGGAAAGACAGAGCAAAGAAGGAGCCGGTGCTGGGGAGACCTTAAAAGCGTAGTGGAGCGCACAAAACACTCAGACCACCAGATTTATGCAGGAAACAGAAGGAAGAAGTAGTTATTATGTGGTCGATCACAATGTGTAGGTCAGAGAAATTTCAATATAACTTTGATATGTCTGTTAAAAAAGAGCAAATTCAGGCTTGGGGTTTTGCATGCTGAAATCTCATTACACAGTGACCTCCTGAGTGCGGGTACAATTATTTAAAAGTCAAAAAAGAAAGTTCTTTGGATAAGGATGATGTTATACAATGCTGGACTTAAAGGAGCAGTTCAACATTTTGAGAATTAGGCTTATTTGACGTCTGGACAGCCATTGTAAGAAAAGATTGCTAATACTTTCATGTGTGCCTGGTGCAAAGTTTTCCTTTCAACGGAGCCAAATTAGCTGTTTCTGCCTGTTTTCAGTCTTAATTCTAAGCTAAGCTCTCCTGGTTCCAACAACAACGCCGTACAGAAAAGAGAGGGGCCGATCTTTCGATGAATCTTTTCCAGCAACTCTTGGAAAAAGATCCTCCAAAATGTCTCCTGAAGAACAAGTTAATGGTTTAATTGCTGAGTTCATGACAGTTTTCAGAGCGAAAAGGTCACCGACTAGAACAGATTGTGAAATGCGATACTAAATCTGTTTAAATAAAGGCCATCAGGGCATCTGAGCTTCTTAAGAAAAGTAGTGACAGGAACAAAATGTGAGCAACAAAGACAGAAGTTTTAAAAAAAACAGACCTCTGAGCAAAAGTTCACAGCTGTCCGAGTTAATAAAACATTTGCGTCAACACTTTTGCTTGTTTTCTGCGGTAGCCTCAAATTTGAAGTTATTAAACTAAGTGCTAGTATCAAAGTTCAAATGCCAGTACGGTGAAGAGACTAGTGGGGTGTTACGATGAAGAGTGAAGGGAAGAAACAATAATGTCTCCTCTTCAAAGACTCAGTGATGTGACAGAGGGAGAGAGAGTGAAGTGAAAGTCAAGGTGTCTCCTTCAAAGACAGGCAGATATGATGAGAATTATTAAAAACAGAGTTTATGACAGAGTGAAGGAGATGAGAGAGTGTCTCGATGCAAGGACACGCAGTATGACAATGAAGGAGAGAGATGAGAGAGACGGGGGGAGAATGACGAAGGAAGAAAAATAGGCGTGCGGTACTAACCTTGAGGCAAGACTGGGTAGAGCAGGAGACAGCGTTGCATTGAAAAGATGAAAGAAAAAGGGAAAGAGAGAGAGGAGAGGGAAAGGTGAGAGGGGAAACAGGAGTTGAGCACTAGGTTAGCTTGGCTTGATCAATCTTAAAAGAACAGGAGACAGAAGAACTGACAGAAAGACGTAATTAACCACAGAGAAACTGCAGGCAGACACTTAAAACAGAGAGACAGGCGGCTGGGCAGGCAGGCAGACAGTCACGTCGACAGGTTAAACGCAGGCACTTTCTTGTTTTTAGTACAGTATTTGAGGCCCGCTCACCTCACATGACCCCTACGAACACTTAGACAGACGCAGTTGCAATCACAAACCATAGAAAGTGAGCAATTAGCCAATCAAAGCAAAAGCTGAAAGCACTGTGAGTTATTCCTTCGATGGTTTGGATTTTGCAGACGACTTCTTTTGCTTCCCACCGAAGCCACTTGTACGGCAACGTTTTGCGGATTTGTCTCCACTAAATGACATATGGCATGCGATCATTAAGATATGAAATTTGAAGAAAATTCACTTCCTAATTTGGCTAACCAGAAACGTTTTTTCCACACAATCACTCCTCGTGTGTTTGACTGAACTGGCGAAGCTCAGATTCCAGTGTGAGCTTACGCATGAGAACGCACGCTAATGACAGCGTGCCGGAGACAAATTGTCCATTACAGAACAATATAACAACAAACTTCTCTAATTTCCCATTACTCAGGTTTACATTCAGCCTCTCTCCAAACCTCCTTCTGTTTCCTCACATTTCACTGTTTTTTCCCTTTCCAGTCGTTTCTGTCGGTTTTGTTTTCTGTTCCCTCTCCCCACCACGCTGCCTGTTCTTCTGCTTTCTCTCCCCGTCTCCACCCGTTATTTAATTTCTTCCTCGCTGTTTTTCTTCCTCTACTACCACCTTTCTTCCCCTTTCCCTCTCTCTCTCTGTTTTCCATTCCTCCATCCAAATCCTTTATTTTGGCCATCAGGGCTGATTTTCAGCTCCATTTCCCCTCAGTGTGAAGTCACTCAGTCTGCTCCAATTACCATCCTAGTTACTGAAATAAATAACCTGGTGCCATTACAGCTGGATTTACACTAGAGGGGAAAGAGAGAGGCTTGATTTTTACCCTTGTTTAACCCACATCTGATCTTTTCATTAGTAATGTTCCCGCTGCTCACTTGTAGCCCAGGGTTAGCCCCGGTGCCAAGCTAAGAGCTGGCCACAGGCAAATGTATTCTCCTCTCACATACCTGTTAGCTCCAGGCTAAGTCTTATAATTCACAGCAGGGTTAGGCAGTGCTCGGATAAGTGAGCTATTTATACACATAATGTTCCAGGGTCAGTGCTTGAGGGGTTTAAAAAAAGTTACTTAATATATTGTTGATATCTTAAAGGTCCCACATGGTAAAAATCCACTTTATTATGTTCTGCAGTTGTTATAAACTTGGAGGTATAAAGTAAAAGCTGTTAAGGTATGAAGACAATTACTTGTGCCACTCATGAAGCCCCCCAAAGCGAGACAGACTCCCAGCTTTAAGAGTCAGTGTGAGTTTTATTAAACTGCTACGTTTTAAGTGAGGAACCAGGACCTGCATCTGCTGACTCTGAAATGTCTCAGCCACCTCGAAGCAAACCAAATGTTGACTGTAAGAGTGAACACAACAGTCTTTATCACTCCAAGCATCAGAGGAAATGAAAATCCAGTAGATTACTTTGATTTTTAATGGCTATATCATCACAACAGGAAAATCTTTAGTGTCAGAACATTGTGTGGCTAATGTGGTGAATATAACTATTAGCTCTGACGGTATCACAACAATTTGAAACTAATAAACAAGTACAGGGTGCATCTTATTTGTTTTACTGCCACGTGCTGTGCTCCAGTGCAATCCAAGCTATGAAGTGTTTGCATCTGTTTGCTTCTCTCCTGCTCTCTGTACTCACAAATACTGCATTTGAATACAAGTGAACAGCCAACAGAGGCCTGCTTGTTTACATATTTTTCTATTTCTGTTGTCTGACCAACAGACAAGTATGAAATAGTGACTGAAAAACCGCTAAAATACTGATTTTAAAACTATAATTTGTCTGACTGCAATATATCCATGCGAAAAGATCCCTCAGAGAGAAAGTTAGAAGCCATACAAAGCCCTGGTCTCTCACGCTCATTTCCATCTGTGTCACCAGCTAAGCAGTGGACTGTTTTGCTCGGCACTGTCAATCACAGATGCAGAGAGAGTCTTCTTCCTGAAGGGGGCGTGGACAGCAGCAGCTCAGCTACAATTAAAGCTACAGACACTGAATCAACTTGTTAATAGCAGCTCTAAAACCAGAGGTTATACATTTACAGTGAAATTAACCGTCTTTACAGTATTTTGACCTAAAAAATTTAAAAGACACACCTGGGGTCATGTGAGATTTTCAATAATTTGCTGAAAAGGGGTCACAACATGGGACCTTTAAGAAAGGCATGTACTAATCCAGACAGTTTCCTCATTATCATGCTAGTTATTGTTACACTTGGATGGGTAGCTGACTTACAAATGCCCCAATGGTACTTTGACAACAGGTTTTGAGTTTAACTAGGCACGACAGAGCTGTTTTTAACTACCACATTGACTGTGTGGAAGTCTGTCCTGGATGCTCAAGAGTTAAGAATAACAGCACTGTACTGCTCTTTATTGATTTTAGGGAAAAATTATCAATAAAAAATAAACTCCTAATGTTAGAAGGTGTTATGCTTTTTAAATGGGTCAGCTAAAAGCATTTGCAGAATGAGCTAGCAACTTATGGACGCAATATTATAGCCAGAAAGCTATAAGTGACAAAATCTGCAATAAAACAGTTGGTAAAATCATCACTCCCTCTACCTCTACATAAAAAATGATTAAAAAAACGGCATCAGGTTTGATCTAAGAGGTAGGAGAAGGTGTGAAGCAACAGTAACAGGGACGGTTCTTAGCGAACAGTCCATAATGGCCTTTTCTTGACTGTGTTTCACTATATTAATGCTTAACCACAGCCCTAAATTAGACAGGCACACTTTCCCTCATCATATGTCTAATAATAGCTGACTGAAACCAATATATGTGAAGATGTAAAAACTACTTCATATTCTCGCACGGTTTAATATAACTTCTACAAACCACTTACTTCACACTAATGACTGCAAAAGGAAAGTTAAATTTCCTAATAAAAGTCTAGTTAATCTCAATTTTGTCATTATAGGATATTCTTCTCAGACATACTGTATTAACCTTAAATTTAATACTTTTCCAGTTTCCTAAGAGCCGCCCGCAAAGTTCAGATATTAAATATCAGTTGCAAGAATAGTTTATTTTATTATACTCCGCAGGGACAGAAAAACATCTTTTTGATTTAATAACTTAAAAACTCCCACATGCACACTGATCTGTGATAGTAAATGCCTACTAAGTTACATTAAAATGTTGTCCACAAACTTAGCAGCGCTGTAAATCTGCATCTGCGGCTACTGGCAGACTAAATAACACACGCAGTTAAAACACACATGTTTGAAGTCACCTGGTGCTGAATTATTATTAGCGTAATATTTCTACTGGACAGACGGAGACGTGGTGAGGAAATTCTGAATCTACCTAAAATCATTAACAGCCATTACGTTTTCACATTCCACACATGGAAGAGAACAGAGTTCGGAGTGGGAATGGTTGGTGTCCAAGGAAGAAACTGGAGGAAAAGATTAAAGAGAGAAGGCGCAGACAGACGGCATATGAAAGTTCAGAAATCAAAGCCGTCAGGAGGCATGAAGACAGAGAGACGGACCAGATTTCATGACCACAGACAGCATCTGACCCATCCAACCCTCGAAGACAAACTTTAATCTTGCTACATTCTCCATTACTCAATAAAACCAACCAAAAATGCAACCAGTACAAGGTTTTGGATCACTTCACCCACGACTATCATTTACCAGTTGGCCAGAAAGACCCATGACCCTGTTTAAGGTGGACTTTTCATACAAAAGGTGGTTTTATATAACTCTTCTTTTTAAAGACAGACACATAAACAGTCACAGACATGAAACAGATATTCAAGGAGATAGGTAAATATACAGTTAGGGAGTCATGCAAGCAGACAGAGGCTACAGGCAGACAATAATCAAACACAGATAGAAAAGAGAAGAAAAGAAAGACTAGCTAATGAGGTAGATACAGTGAACATAGGCAGGCATACAGAGTGAGAGACAGAGAGGTTAATCCAAAATTATACGGACAAGTAGAAAAGTAGTTAGAAACACGAATCTGTTATTATAAAAGGAACTTTTAAAAAACTTAGCGAACTGCCCAGACTCCTAATGTAAGAAAAAGTGTGTGTTAAACTCTGCAAGTCAAGCATCCTCTGCTGAAAGTAAAGCAAAAGTGAAGCGAAAAAACAGAGCCACTAAATGAAAGAGTTGCATCATTGACAGGAACAGAGGCTCAAAGAGTTTCTCGCTGTACAGCAACTCTGGTGCCAAACTGTGCCCTCATTTTACAAACTTTGGGAGCTGTTTGGCTTGTCATGCTGCAGACTAAAACTTCTGTTCAAGCTTAGATGTTCAAGAGTAAAACTAGCTCCAATTTCTGGACATGGGAAAGAGAACGGCCCGAATAAGAAATAACAGAGAAACTTAGTGAGTAGAAGGGGACCAATGCTGCAACTCTTTAAGGGTGATTATTAGTGAACATACTCAGCTTTGTCCCATGTGGAAAAGGCTGGCAAACAGGAGAAATCTCTGGACGAGTTGCATTTGCCTGTTAATTTATTTACTTTTTTATTTCTATACAAGGGTTGATCAAACAGCCTATAGAAATCTGAAACCATGCCTTATATAAATTTGGCTGGTATCCCTAGTTAAGTAATCTCCTTAAGCACACTGTTCCCAGTGCTTCACCCAATGCTCCCTGGAAGTCCAGTTATTTAAATATGCCAAGCACCATCTGCGATCAGCGATGAATCTCTGAAAATGTGTCAGAATAATGACCCTTTAACTTGAATTTCATTTTGTGGAAAGGGAAGAAGCCACAGAGAGTGAAATCTGGTGCATAAAGTAGGTCAAGAGCAATGACTGTGTTCCTGTTCGTACTCATTGTGCTGTGGCACTGACATGCCATTGTACCACATTTTCGGTTGTTTTGTCCAAATGTTTTCCCCAGGAACTCTGCTTTGACAGTCCGATTCTGGGGAAGTCATTTTTAATGCACCAACACGTGAATATTAAAGAAAATAGAAGAGCTTCTTGTCACCTTCTCCAGTTTTGGAAACTGCGAAACTGTGAAAACTGACGTTTCTTCTCCTAGTGGTAGGTGCCGACCCACCTCTCATCACCAGCTATGATCCTCGACATGAAGGTCGACTTGTCCGAACTGCCGAACACAGACATTTTCTTCTATGGTCCAAGACAAAATCGTAGATGTGCACTAAGTAGTAGTCAAATATACACCGATCAGGCATGACATTATGACCACCTGCCTAATATTGTGTTGGTCCCCCTTATGTGCTCAAAAATGCTCTGAACCATTGGGCATGGACAAGAGGACCTCTCAGGGTGTCCTATGGGGTCTGGAACCAGGATGTTGGCAGTGGATCCTTTGGGTGCTCTGGCTTGTGCAGTGGGACCTCTGTCAATCAAACTTGTTCCACTGAATCCTGTTGATGTTTGATCACAATGGGATGTAGGAAGTTTGGAGGTCAAATCAGCATGTTGGGCCATTGTCATGTTCCTCAACATGTTCCTGATTGTTTGATGTCTTTTCCATGTGGTTGGGTGCATTTTCCTGTAGGGGCAGGCCAGTGACATTCAGGATTTCCATTTGTCATGAGGGAGTGTGCTTGTTGTGAGATAAGTCTCACCAACACAGATGTCAAAATCCAAGGTTTTCCATCAGAACACCACATAGTACCAACATGATCAATGTTATTCACTTCACCTGTCAGTGGTCATAATGTTGTGGCTGATTGGTGTAAATGTGTAACACAGGTCCTGTTGTTGATAGCGTGGTGCCATGTAACATTCAGAGTCATGACACGTTACTGCTCGCACATGTTGCATAATTCACTCCCTGCACAGTCTCAGAATGTTTTGATCAACCCTTGTATGCAAACTTAGATGAACCGCTGTAGGTGCAGCCAACTGATGAATCTGACATCTCGTATCAAAATAGGAAAACTATCCACCAAATTCACTTTTAAAGCCATAACTGTGTCATTCCAATTACTTTTCCACATGGGGGTTTGTTATCACAGTGCTCTCATATCCCGTCTTCCGTCAAGCAAAGTGAGTTTTTTGTCGTGCAGTAGTCAGACAACCAACTGGCTGACAGGGCCTCCAACCACTCACGTGCCCAGGTAGTCCCACACCATCCCCCCCATTGGCTGCTGAGAGGCAGCGGGGGGAGGGGCTTGTTTTCGCGACTGCTGAGAACGCCACAGATGAGAGGCAGAGGGATTTCTGGGATGTCATGGAGGCACACGCGCACAAACATAAAGGCACTCACGCAGATGCAAAACCACGTGAATGTACACATTTTAGTGTATACAAACATGTGGATAGTGTGACAAAAGAAGAGATGCAGGATGAAGGGAATAAAGCAGAGAACAGTCGAAGAACAGGGGAAGAAAGAAGGGAGAGTAAGAGGTGAGCGATAACTAATGAGTTAGTTTACCCTCATTTAGTATGTTGTCAAAATGGCCTACAAAGTGGAGTCTATTCTTTCATAAAAGGATAATTTCAACAAGAAAATACAGCACTTTTCATAGATAAAGGTTAATATAGGAAGGAAGGAGATGCAGGAGTATTTTAGAAAATCAGTTCTTGTGTTTAATCTACTCATCCTCCTCTCTTACCTCTCCAACTCGTGGATCTTTTTCTCCTTGTCGTTCTTTTCATTCTCCATCTCCCTGAGGATCTCCAGAAGTCGTTCCACCTCAGACTGGGCTTTCCCAGCATCCTCTTTGTGCTGGGTCACTTCCTGCTCCAGGCAGGAGATGCGTTCAGAGAGTTCAGTGCTGGCCTGGGACTCGGCCGCTGCACTCTGAGCCTGGAACGGAGATTAATTATTAAAAACAAACTGAGAGTTAGCTTTCAAAATGAGGTGACCACAATCTGATCGAAGCCGATAAGTTCCAAATAAAAAGGACGCGCCAGTAACAACATGTGTGTGCAGTGGATGGATGAATGTGAAACATGCTTTTATAAACCATTTAAGGCCATAATGGGTCTATAAGTGGGTTTTGGCAAATAAAATCACATTTTCAGACTAGTTTCAGGGAATAAATATCCTAAGATTGGCATGATTCCATATACAAAGCATTGACCTCAAGGATATCGTATTCAGGCCATTACGTAGATTGTCCTGTTTAGAATAGAGACATTTATTTCAGACAGGATTTTAAATGGTTATGCACAATATATTTAAGACTTATTTGATTCTGTTTGCAGAAAACAGTTTTCATTTTTAATTTCAAACAATGAGAAAAATCTATGAAGCAATAATGCAAGGTCAATATGCATACACTGCCTATTATATTCCATGTTTCTTTCAATACATGTAGAAGAAAGATAGATACAACAAAAAATAAATAACGCATAAAACTGTGGGGTTTTTTTTTTACATTAAGGGACGAATCCTCAGCAGCTCCTCCCTCAGCCTTTCTCCACATTCTCCAAAAGCAGGCTGTATAAGCCTACAGCCACACTGCCGTTAGGTACAGCAGCATTTTGAGCCATAGATGCTGATTAGCATGATGACACGTTGATGTTTAGATAGCATCTTAGCTTAGCATGATTAGCACTAAGTATAGAACAGTAACACTGAGGCTGATTGTAATGTCTCAGCTTTTCAGGCATTTGGTTATAAGTTAAAGTTTTAGACTGATGCATTGTGTTATAAATGCTGTGTTATCAGTGACAGTATGTTATTGAAAAGCTGAAGACTAAACCATTTATTTTGGCTCACTGACACTCTGATTGGTTTCACACACATATACACAAAACACGCAAATGTACATAATTCTGCTTTGTGTAAAGATTAGTATTAACATAACAAGGTGACTAATTAAAAATAATAAGTCAGCGGCTTTCTTCTTCTCTCTGTTCTGCTCAGCTCCAGAGAAGACACAGAAAAGGAGAAAGAAGTGAAATAAAACAAAGAAAAAAATAAAACAAGTTATAACCAGCTTAGAGGTTAGAACAGCTGTGTGTGTTTCCCAGAAGCAAATGTTGCTCTTGGGATGGATTGACTTTGTGTGTGTGTGCGCACACGCCTCGGTCCCACAATGCATAAACCCTATTAGTTTTGGAAGTGTGCAACAGTTTTTACGGGTCTTTATGTGGAGAGGAAATGTTTGGGTGTCTGACGATATAAGGAGATCTGGGTGGAGGAGAGAGAGAGAAAGACAAATAACGAAAGAAAGAAGCATCACACACACAATGTCACGTGCAGAATGCCTTTTTTCCATCTATATATTAAAAAAAAAAGTAAGAAATGAAGTCCAAAGATCCATTGACACCTTCATACACATTACTCCTCTGTGTGTTTGTCACACATACATCATTACACACATACACTCGCAGGTCTACATATACATTCAGGGTGTGGTGAAGCTGCTGTCTTGTCCAGTCTGTGAAAACGACTGTAAGGCTGTCAGCACACACACACACACACACACACACACACACACACACACACACACACACACACATCATTTTATGGGCTGCTGTGTGGGAGAGAATATGTGATATGGAAGCACACACACACACATGAAAGCAGTCTTGGATACCAGTTAAGGCAGAAAACAAAAAGGGGAGAAAGAGATGTAGTGTTGTTGCCTCATACTGAGTTTCATGCAATAGATAATGTTTAATTGTATCTTGTTTGTCATTATTACACCTCAAAAAAGTTCCCCTGTTTTGGTCCATATATGGCCTAAGACGAATAGGATTTTAAGCTTTTATAATTCCATCAGTGATTCTTTATTCCACTTAAATGAATGGTCTTTCCAGCTAACCTTCTTCAGCTGGTTCTCCAGCTTGATGCACTCCTCTCTCTTCTGCTCCAGGCTGATTTCCAGACTCTTCAGCCTGTTGTCCTTCTTCAGAGTCGAGGAGGCTAAAGAAGAAGCCTTCTCCTTCAGATCCAGCAATGATGTCTGGATGGGGGGAAAAAAAATATATCAGAGCGTGAGACAAAGAGTGATAACAAAGGAGTCATAACCACAGCTTCACTGGGGTTAATCTGCCTGTATCAACTGTCTCTTCACTAACACCCATTAAAGGATAACTGTGGTTTATTAGAACCTTGGTTTTCTCAAATCCTACTGGCTGCTTAAAACTATGTATTTACCAAAGCAGTAAGTCTTATAACTGGAAAAAAAAAGTTCATTTAAAGGGTACAATGCTATTACTACAGACAAGACTTCTAATCAATCATATGTAATACAGCAAAACTAAATTTAAAGTTGCAATAACCCGGAATTATGCTTTCAGGTGTTCATCCACAGCTAATGATAGATTCTGTTCCTTGCTCATCATAATCTTTCCCCCTGACCTGCCTCTTTTCTCAGGCTCAATCCCTCCACCCGTGAAGTCTCGCTCTCCCTTTCCTTTCTGGTCTTTTCCTCTTTTGGTAGGGGCAGTGAAACAGAAACCAGCGAGACCAGAAGGAGAGACACTCAGACGTGTAATTTTACCCTTGACTGACAATACCAACTCCAGACTACGGTTCATCATGTTTGACTGGGCTTCGGTCGGACAAACCTTGCTGCTTACTCAGATTATATTTAGGAACGCGTATACACTGCTGTTGTTAGACAAACCCCACATCTGCGTTTAGCACCGTACACAGGAATGCTTGTTTTCTCAGGGAGTTTTCCCATGTATTTCTCAAATTATAAAACACTACTGCAACAGGTTTTATGACCCAGCAATCACTAAAATTAGATAAAGAGTTGAAGCCAGAAACGGCACAAAGGAGTTTTCACTCCAACAACAGCTTAATGACCCCTTTAAAGAAACAGTCTTAGTTTTTTTGTTGACAGTTTGATGAGAGGATCAATGTGACTCCTATACTATAAGTAGTGCACACTGTACACTCGTTACAGCTCAATAAGGTTCAATACAGATGCTGTTTCTTTACTTAACACACAAGTGTAATGTGAAATATGAAAACATTAATTTGTGGTGTTATGTTTACTGTATATTTATATATTTGTCCACATATGAGATTTTTCTGTGTTACTTACCGAAGCACAACTGAGGACAAAGCCTTTAGTGTTCACTGAATGTTTGTGTGTATCCTTACAGGAAGTATACTCTAACATTAACACATGTGTGGCAAAGTATTTACAGAATTTAAAAAGTAGTGCAAGTGGTTGCATCAGCACACGCATTTCCTTTGTTATATTGGCTCATTTCTGGCATTTCCTTCACACTTTAACGCCCAAAACAGCTGGCAGGTTTGAAAGACATGTAATCTCTTTTCAAATTAGCTAAAATTACACCATTTATTACAGCCAGAAATAGTAAAAACAGAAGATTCGTCTGAACAAATCACATGCTTCGCCTGAAAATTTCTCCAAATCTAAACTTACAAATTGTGATATCTCAACAAAACCACTTTATTCTGCTTGTCTCATGAGAAAAGTTGCTAAATATAAACTACTTGCATGTACGAGATTCTGTAAAAACAAAAACAAAAGTAAAAATTCTACGATTCTCAGTACAACTGTGA
This sequence comes from Dascyllus trimaculatus, assembly GCA_024666655.1. Taxonomy (NCBI): domain Eukaryota; kingdom Metazoa; phylum Chordata; class Actinopteri; family Pomacentridae; genus Dascyllus; species Dascyllus trimaculatus. The sequence continues at coordinate 13,892,616 of CM045465.1, forward strand.
AGCCAATACTGACTCAATTTTGAGCAAAATGTCATGACAAAAATTCGGGGTCTTTTTAGCTGAACTGGGCTGAACTGCAGGCTGTGTAAAAATTCACCAAAAATAAACAGTTGGCATTAACTGGATTATGCAAAAGACAAAAGAATTCTGAGGCCCTCGAAAAAACATTAAACCTTAGTTTTGTCATTTCTTATGATTTATGGTGCGACATCTTTATTATAAAGCACAGAAGACAGTTTTGAGTTCTCTCTACTCCTAGTCATGGTTGTACTGCTTCTATAGAGGTGCAGGACTTCAGTGAAAAATGAGCCCACAGTGAGGAAAAAAGTGACAGGAGAAAAAAAAACACCCCAAAATTACTCAGAGGGTTAAAAATAACTGGTCAATTAGTCTTCTAGGTGGACGCCAGATTAGCGACATCCGTTCAAAACTGAGTTGCATGTCAGGTTATTAATGTTGTAATGAGTTAAATATATCTCAAAGTCAAACCCTGCGCCATCGCTTTCTTCCCTAATAGAAATGGTTCCATTTTCGTGGTTGTTGTGGTTCTGATTTGACGTCTGGCTCTGTTTTTCCTACAGCTTAATTGCTTTTTCATGGGATAGGCATTATTATAAAAAGCATAACTGGGTTTGCACCTGTTCCTGACGGACACTGTGTTAAAATATTTGTTTTGCTTGATCTTGGTTTTCCTGAGGTGGTTAGTTGGAACTTTCCTACAGTGCTGCCCAGCTGCAGCAGGCTGAATAAAGAGAAGACAGAGCCTGAAACTGCTTTGTCATTCTCTGTTTCTCCCTCTCTGCCTCTGCTGTGGTGTTTTGTACGAATCACAAAAGGTCACAGCGAGAAGAATTCGCCTCTGATCACTGTTTCCGTCGGTTGTGAGCCTTTGCATTTTGTTGTCAAGGAAACATGACTGTGTTATCGTTGTTGTCCTTCAGCGCGAGGTCCTTGGGAGGATTCGAGGTCTGTTCTACAGTGATAGATCAATCACGTTGTCTTGACGGGAACACAGAGCGGGAGAGGAGAGGAGACAGAGTGTGTTTGTCTGACTTATAGCACAAATATGGATGTGTGTGTTTGTGGATTCATTAGTGTGTGTTCTACCTCACGGTCAGCCAGGTCACCCTGCAGCTGGGAGACTTTCTCCCTCAGCTCTTTCAGCTCCTTCTTGCTGGACTCCATCTCATCCCCCTTTTCCCTGTCCTCCCTTTCACGCTGCTCCTTCAACCGATCGATGATACGCTCCTGGAGATGGAGGAGGAAGATGGAGGAGTAAACATTAGAAGGACGGAAAAGGATAAAGTTAGGAGAGCGAAAGGAAGAGTGGAAGGAAAAAGGTAGTGGAGGTAGAGTGAGTGATGGAAAAAGAGAAACAGACAAAGAATAAAATCACCTCATACACTCCAGCAGTCATTCACAGTTACTCAGGATCAAGTTTCTATACTAATAACAGCCGCGTTAAACTTTATGTACATGGCAGCTCTGACAGGATCTAACAGCCAACAGTGATTTGAGACGCGTAATATGTTTTGGCACGAGATGTAAAATTCACAACCACTAAAACACAATAGTGGATCTCTGTAGCCACAGAACAACACAGAGGCCGGTTCAAGTAAAAGCACAAAAGTTCACACATACAAAAGCGACACACAAACTGAAAGGCTGTGCATTGGCTGTCTAGCTTTGTGAGGACCGATTAGAGTCACACTTCTGAAGTGATGACACTCTGGGCTGCGTTCAGTTATAGGATTATGGTTTGAATTAGAGGTACATAGTAATAATTTTCGGATAAATCAATCAACCAGTTATATTCCAAATCAAACAATGTGCTCATTTTAGGGCCCAGAAAATAGTCTGCATTGGTTCAAAACCAAAACATATTCAATTTATGATCATATAAAACAGGAGAGTATTATTTGAGAGACTGGATCCAGAGAAATGTTTGCATTCTGGTCTTTTAAAAAACACTTAAATCATAAATCAAGCATCAAAGCAGTTTTATACATAGGTGGTTAACAACTAATTAATTAAACAAGTATTGTTCGCAGCTCAAGTTACAGCTAATCTAGGTTAAAAGTAAGACTTAAGAATGCAGTTTTAAGGTGAAAGTTAGGGGTAGGGGTTTGGAAACGCCGTATGACTTTTTTTAGTGAAGTATTAAAATACTTGAATGCATTTTTGCAAAATATTACGTTAGCAGGAAGAACACGCAGATATTCAGTGGAGTGAGGGGACTTTAAAATGTCTTTTTCAATAAACCCCATAAAACTTTTTTAGTATGTTTCAGATCAAGAAAAGAACTAGAAGAAGAAAAAAACAGCAGGAAAAAGAGGGTAAAGCTGGAAAAAGAAGAAAGCTACAGACGAAATATATCAAAAGGCACTAAAACAATAAAAACGAAGGGGGAAAGAAAAAGCTTGCGAAAGTTGTTTGAGTGAAGCAGGAGTCGTCGGCTGCGTCGTCCTGCCAACACTCACACATCTAGCTGACACCCAAAATATTAGTCACTGGACAATTAATAGCCCTGTTTCCTGTGCGTGTGCAAGCGGAGATTGAGTTGGTAACATAATCACGCACAACAGTACAAAAATATATTCTCATCAAACACGTTACGGCGGTTCGCTGGTGAAAGTGTCATTGGTTGGTTTCCCAGATTCAGGGTCGAGTCCCCGCAGAGAGCAGCCTGAAGAGTCATAAAAGAGGAGGCTCTGTGCTGCTTTGCGGCCGAATGTTCAGACCAAACAGCGACCGATGAGTAACTTTGAGCCATGTGGCTGCGTGTTGGACAGTTCCTAATCTTTTATGAACACAGGCTGTGAACGATTTAATAATGAAACAGCCAGTGTGATTATTGGTTCATTTCCATTTATCCAGAGTCATTTGGTCATCGTGTGGGTGGTCGGCGGTTTCGCTCATAGAGGTTTTATTAATGTAACCTTGCTCGAGAGTTGACCTGAGGTTGACCAGCGATGGGTGTGTGCGCTGTGTGAGTACCTTCTCAGCCAGAGCCTCCTCCAACGTTCCCAGTGCGGTGTCCGTGTTGGAGGTGTCCGTCTGCAAAGACTTGACTCGGTCTTTCAGGCCGCTCAGCTGTTTCTCTTTATCCCGCAGCTGATCCTGGAGGTTCTCTATCTGCAGAGACAAAATGACAAAAACACTCATCAGCTGTGTTGTTTTTGATGCATAATTCACCTGTTGGCCGCCGAATGATACTTTGTTGGCAGGTTTATGTGCTCGGATTCAGCCAAAATAAAGCAGTGGAGCAGGTGCTTCTAAATAAAGCTACACCATGCAGATAAAAATTTAAACAGTTAATTTCATTTTAATAGCAACTATAAACAAGACCAATACAAGGAAACAGAACTGAATGAGACTCAAAGATAGAAAACTGTAGTCTATAAAATTTAAAACGAAAAAATAAGAAGAAGAAGAATACAATGTAAACACTAGCTATGTAGCATGACATGTGAAAGCTTGTATTCTAAACAGACGTGTAGTTAATGTTCTACTTTTGCTCTTTTGTTTTTCTAACTGTATTTTTTACAATCTGTGAAACTATATACACCGATCAGACACAACATTCTGACCACTGACAGGTGAAGTGAATAACATTGATCATATTGGTACTATGTGGTGTTCTGCTGGAAAACCTTGGATTTTAACATCAGTGTTGATGAGACTTAGACACCCAGATAAACATTGTCCCACAACAAACACACTCCCTCATGCAAATGGAAATCCCAAGTGTCACTGGCCTACCCTCTGCAGGAAAACCAACCTGGTTGACGCATCCTTCAGGCTCTACTTGTAACAGTAATAAACAATAAAGGTTTAGATTGTTTATTTGATATTTCTTCATTAAAATGCATCACCATCACTAAATTAAACTTTCAAAATCTGAGCAGCTTCTGGGTGTTTTTTTATTCCTGTCACATTTTTATTCACTGTTGACTCATATTTTGCTGCAATCTAACACAGTTAAAATGACAAAAGACAAAACGTGGATTTCTTTGACGCTACATGCTATAGATATTCTGGGACTTAGTTTTTTTATTTTGCCTCTATACTGGTTCCCTATCTACTCTGTGCAAACACATCCTGCAGTTCAATCCACTCCCTGATTTTTTGTTTTTACATGACCATGAGTCACACCTCAGTCACTCATGACATTTCAGCTGCATCAAGGAGGGCAGATGTTTTGTATTTTCTGGAGAATTTTAAACGAGTCATGTAGAATAAACAGATTTTGATCGATCAGATATTGTGATTTTAAGCTTAGATTTCTTTCATTCTCTCATCAGAGCTCCACATCACACAGGAAGTCTTCAGGAACTCTCGGGACGTTTGAAATCTGGCAGTTCTTTCTGTTTTTACTATTTCTGGCTCTGATGCATCGTGAAATTTGGCAATTTTTAAAAAAGATAACACACCTTTCAATCCAATCCGCTTGTTTCGAGGTTCAGGGGTTTAAAGTGAGTTATGTGAAAAAAAATGAGGATAATCTGAATATACAACAAAAGAATTATATAACGTATGTTTAAATGTTAGTTATTATAAAAGCAACGGCTCTTTGATTCAAGCACTCACTGTTCGTTAAATTATTTATGTTGGCTTCCCTTTTAAGGATGACCTGAGCCAACAAGTTTCTCACAACTTTTTTTACACCCATTAGTACAAGTTTATCTGACAGCCGGCAAATATTCAGACAAAACTGCAGAGCACATACTTAAAGATTACTAAAGAGTTTTTTTATTGTACTCTACATTCCTCCCTCTGCATTCCTTCTGTTTTTATCCTGCTTCCTCTCACATTCATGTCAAAGCAGGTTAATTTCATGTTTTAAGTCTCTGCCTGCTATTATGTCAAACAACCTCTTGTAAACGAGCTCTAATGTAATCCTGTCTACAAATTTCAGCACTTAAAAAAACTGAGAGGTTCTGTCAAATATAAACTTTCTCTCTTAGCTTTAACCCTTTCTCTAAATACACACTCCCCCTTTTCTCCCCCCTTGTGTCCTCTCACAGCGATTTGGTAGCGGATTCATTTTCTGTTAAAACACCAAATCAGCAGAAATAACTGAAGGAGTCACTCTTTCCCTGAACCCACAAAGTGTGAGCGTGTGTGTCTGTGCATGCAATATACGTGTGTGTGTACTGAAACATCTATCTGTGTGAGGACCAACTTGACTTATAGGCATTGCGAGTGAGTACAGTTTTGGAAAGTGAGTCCTCATTTTAGTGCAGACTCTCCAAGGCTGTTTGAGGGTTCAGACTTGGCTGTAGAGTTTAAATTAGGGAAAGTTGCGGTGGTTAAAGTCGGGTAAGGGGCTAGGGAATAAATCATGCCACTGAGGGTCGAAACACAAAGAAGTACAAACGTGTGTGTGTGTGTGTCAGAGAGGGAGAGGGAGATCACAGACAAAGATAGGGAGTTATGTCAATGTTGTGGTGTTCGTTAAGAAAAGAAGGGAACAAAAGTTTACCCAATACACAAAAAAGACATCCATCCATCTTCTACCGCTTATTCGTAGATGGGAAGTTTATTTAAAGGTCCAATATTGTGTCTCTTTACAGCAAATTAATTAAAATCTCACATGTTCTCAGTATTTGTCTTTCATTTTACAGCTCAAAATACTGGAAGGACAGTTCATTTTACCACGACTGTATGACAACTTCTAGTTTTAGTCCTGTTCTTAATGGGCTGTTCTGTAGCTTTAAGTGCAAGTGGGTTGCTGCTGTCCACGCCCCCTTCAGGAAGAAGACTCTCTCTGCATGTGACTGCAGCTGACACAGACATTAATGAGTGTGTGAGAGCAGGAATTCCTATTGTTTCTAAGTTTCTCTCTGAGTAATCATTTTACACAGATTTTCGATGACTTCATGTTGCTTCAGCTCATGTTTGATAAGTTTATCAGATGGTTCTGCAGTTGTAAAATCAGTAGTTAGCGTTGCTGCTTGGAAATGACTCTAAAGTCTCAGTCACTATTTTAAACTTGTGTCTTTGTCTGACAACAGAAACAGAAAAATATGTAAATGAAAAAGCTTAATTGGTAATTTAGCTGTATTAAAAGGCAGTATATGTGAGCACAGAGAGCAAGAGAGAAGTAAACAGATGTAAGTACCAGCTGAGTTCAAGTTCCACTGAAGCACAACAGCAACCCACTGCATTCTTGTTTATTGGCTTCATACTGATCTTTACATTTCTAACATCTCTAAATGTCAGTCAGCATTACAGTTTTCAGAGCTCTGACCTGTGGACATACGATCAAACTTAACGGTAACATAAGCCACAATAACTGCACAATGCGGTAACACTAAGGATTTTCCTACTGGTGTGGGAACACTGCCATCAGTAAAACATTGAATCTTCAGCTTTTCAGAAGCTGAGAGTGCATGAAGACGCTTATGTTCACTCCTGCAACCAGCAGCGGAACATTTGGGGTGCTTTGCTCATGACTGAGACATTTTAGAGTTAGCAGAAGCAGCTATAGAAAGTAAACAAACCTGATGGACTGCTTTTTCAGATTGGCTTACCTCATAGGCAGCAGCCAGTGAGGGGCAGAATTATGCAGAGTTTGAGCTACATGCCGATTGGTTCCTCAATTGGAATGCAGCAGCTCATTGAATTTCTTATTGTCCTGTAAAGCTGGGCAGCTGCCTATTCGTAGTGGGGCTTGACGAATGTCAGAAATAAACATCTTCATATCTTAAAAGCTTTTGCCTTGCATTTCTAGGTTTATAACAACCACAAAAAACAATAACAATGGAGAAGCAGACCTGAATGGTATTCAATGGCATGGTATTGGTTCTTTTGCCAGAAAGAAAGGAAATCAAGTGACTGACAACCTCTCTCTCGAAAAAGAAAGTCAGCTTGGTATGTAACCTTTGACTCCACTGCAGGTGAGACACACACGTTTACAGTACCGTAGAGACTACGAGTGTGTGCGCTCATACAGTAAAACATTTCCAGCACCTCATTAATCAACTGTTGACCTGACAGCTTGACTGACACATCCTCCTCTCACTCTCACGCACAGACACACACACACACGAACACACGCACTTGACACTGAGAGGCAGCGAGACGCTTTGATCCCGTCTGCATTTCCTGAAACTGACAACTGCTGGATGGCTGACACACACACTCACACTCACACACGCACACACACACACACACACACACACGTACATAAGCGCACACACAGTCACTGCTTCTGCCTCGTCCTATTTTAGTTCCAAAATTGTCTGTGATAATGAACTGGAATATGTTAACAAAACAACAACCAGCTGAGCTTTCTCCTCCTCTAGGTCACAATGTTCCTCACAAAGAACACACGATTACGTTTAACAACAAAGCAAAGGGGACGACGGGAGATCACACAAATACCTTTGCCATTAATCGTTAATATACCCTCTGTACTAACAACAAGTGCCAGACAAAAACACGAGGACGAGGTGGACAAAGTGGAAACAAGGTATTTCTAGTTTATGTGCATGAATAAAAAAAGAAAAAGAGAGAAGAAATTAGAAAATCAAGCGCAGATGAGATCAAGGAGTCAGCAGCATCCCTGCCTCCCTCTCAGACACCGGACTGTATTCTATTTGAAGACGCCAGAGGTCATCATTTATTAAACAAGAGGAACTCATTAGTATGCATCTGAATTTAAACACACTCTGTCTCTCTCCTCCCCCTCCCCGTCTTGCTTTATGTCTGTCTACTTGATTGTCTTTATCAATTATCTGCACACCGTTTCTGCGATAGACAACTGGTTGGACAGGGAGAGAAGGAAAAATGAAGCAGTTAAATTGTTTGCTGTCATGTTTGCACCTAATTTGTTGGATGCTGCTGTCTAAATGATTGCCAGATTCCTTCCTCATCCTCCATCAATCCAATCTCATGTTCAGAACCAGTACAATATGTGTTATTGTAGTTTTCTTCCTCTGCGTGTCTTTCTGAAAGCACATATCTGACCAACTCCTGTCAGGTTGACAGTGAACTGTGTGTGTGTGAACCAGACAGCAAAGACAAGGGGTCAGTCCGGCCCATCCATCTAACTGACAGCATCACCCCAGCGAGACTCACACACAAGTACATATTGGAAAGTATGAAAATATTCAGAAAACATCAGTGAGTCTCGTTTCCAGGGTACCTATATTATCTGTCTTCCTGCTCATCTGTCTGTCTCCCTAAGCGGCTTCAGCTTCTAATCTACTGACTGTCTTACAGCTCCATCTAGTGGTTGAAGCCTCATATGACAACATATTCTCAGTGAAGGTGAAGTTCTATCAGCATGAATGAGTTGGAGAAACGTTAACCCTCTAAACTCAAAGCAGTTTCCAGGTTCTGTCACAATTTTCCTCACTGTGAGCTGCATCTTCATGGAAACAGCACAATCATGGCTCGAAGTAGAGAGAACTCAAACATGTCTTTTGTACAGTATGAGAAAGGTGCAATGCCGCAGGTCATAACAAAAGAAAATGATGGTTGAAATTTTTTTTTTCAACAAGAGAATAAATGCTGACTACTTACATTTTATTATCCGTTTCTATACATGTTTTGTTTCTGCTCTGTGTAATCATTGCCTGCAGTTCAGCCAAAAACTTCCTGAATTTCTGAAATGTGAGTGTTTGTCAAAACTAAGGCATAGCAGCCTTATGGTTGTGCTGAGGTGTGCAGAATTAATTTCTTTTTAACAGAATCTGCAAAGAGTACACTGTTTATTTTTGGCAAAATTTTAAATGATACATGTAGAATAAATAGATTTTTTATGAAATAAAAATTTTAAGCTAATTTTTGGTTTAGTTTTCTAACAGAATGCCACATGTCAGATGAGTAGTTTAAAGAAAAGAAAGAAAAGTTCTTCTTCAGATTTTTAAACTCTTGCTCTGAAAATTGATGTAATGTTGGAGATTTTTTTAAAAATCATAAAATGCTTTCCAAACCCACTGGCAGGTCTTCGGGTTCAGAAGGTTGAGTCAGTAAATGTGTCCCTGTACTTGTCTCCATACATGTTATATTTTTTAAAATAAGTTTCAGTAATAATTATCCCCTACAACATTTTTATGTAAATAAAAGCTCTTTTACACTGTCACTTTAGATAACATTCTCCTGGGAGGTGATTAGTATTAAAGTCTTTCCTTCAGAACTTAATCTACTGAATACCAAGGGAAGAGTTTGATTGTGTTTGTTTTTAACTAAGATAGAAGTGCTGTGTGGGTCCCATTAGAAGCAAAAGACGTCACAGCTAAACAGACATAAAACACAGTGCCACATGTTGCTTATTGATCAATAGGAAGCAACAAAATGACAGCAAATGTATTTCTGAGTCTTCTCACCTTCTTCTGTAGTACATTAACTTTGCGTTCCTTGACGTCCAGCATGTCTTTGAGGTCGGTGATCTCTCCTTGCTGAGTACTTTTCTCCTCTGTCACCTCTGATATCTGCTGACTCTTTTTAGACAGAAGAGACTCCTTTTCTTCCAGACGGAGACGCAAGGCATCCACCTGTAAACACACACATTAAAGTCAGTGGAAATACAGATTCACAAAAACAAAATAAAAAACAGTGGTACTATGCAACAAAAACAGAGTATCTGAACCTCAGTCTGTAGTATGGCAGCTCTCTGTTCCTTGGCAGTGAGAGACTCCTTCAGTACGTCCACATGTTGTTTACTGTCGGAAAACTGGTTGTTCAGAGTCTCCAGTTTGGTCCTGAGACCCAACAGCTCGCTGTCCTTTCGACTCAGTTCCTGCTTTGCCTGTTCAATCTGAATAACACACACATACAGCATAAAGACAGTTAGAATGTGCACTATAGAGGATCCCATGCTTTTTAAATATATATATGTATTAAAATCACTACAAGCTTGACAAAGTGAGCGCTCGTTCTACGGTGCGTGTTAAGGTTTTAGCTATTACTCCTAACTGCAGAAGACCAGTTGTAAAAGAGGAAATATGTGCAATAATAAGCAGTGCACAGAACTGAGTGGAGATGCTTTTAAGAGACAAACCTTGAATTACAGTGTATTGCTTCATCTCTGCCTTACAACTGTATTCAGAGGGAAATGGACATTTACTGAGCATGGCAGATATTTTTATTAACACTCTCATTCATATCTGCCCTATTTTACATGTTAACCCTCTGTACCTCAAAACCTACCAGTGGGTTTGAAAGGCATGTTGTACTTTAGAAAATTGCAAGAATTATTCAAATTATCAGACTGAGAAACTGTGAAAACAAAAATAATCAACATATTTTTAACTTTCTGACAGTCCACGAAATAATCGTATGTAAACAAATGAAAAGAAAATAAAAATGCAAAAGTAAAGTATGTATAGGATGTACAGTATTTTTTTTACATAATGCTGCTAATTTTTATAATTTATATAAAATAAATAATCCAAAAAAGTAACCTTTTGTTTTTTCCTATGATTTATGACATTATAACTGTTGTCATACTGCACAGAATACATTTAAGAGTTCTCTCTACTTCTAGCCATGGCTGAGCTATTTCCATCGAGGGGCAGGACTTTATATTGCAGTGAATTTTAGCCCACAGTGAGTGCAAAAGTAAAAGCAGCAACAATCTGCCTGGGGTTCAGAGGGTTAAAAAGCAGAGGCAGATGCTGGTAGTGGCCTTGTACAAAGTTTACTGTGTCACTGTGTTAATGGAGTTAATATAATCTAGACACACTAAGAACCTTTTAAAATAAAAAAAATATAACTTCCAATTTCTCTCCTGAAAAGCAAACGACAGTTAAAAACACATGGAAGTCAATGCAGTATTAAAGTTTATATTTCTCAACTCCGTATTTATACCAAAGAGTCTGGGTCAATTCTTTTACTTAGGCCCAAATTATTACAAATAATCCAATGAATAAATAAAACTGTTTCATTTCCATACATGACTTACCAAATTGGAAGTTCTCTCGGCATTCAGTTCTATTACTTGAATTTAGCACATCAAAAGAATGGACCCAAACCATATTAGAACGTCAGTCACATGAAAACCAACCTAAGCAAACCCCTTAGCAAACTGGTCTAAGCCACTAGCTGAGAGAATCCTCATGCAAGAAGGAAGAGAAACAGGTTAGAGCTACACAAACTGTAGCACAGCACAGCTGGAGTCTCTGCTGCAGTTCTGTGGTTTAATGTTCAGACTGATAGAAACAACTAGATACTGTCAACAGCCACTGATCCCACACACAGAGAATGGGAAGTAATGGCCTCCTGGTGAGGTCATGAAATTAATAATACCCTCTTCTAGGAAATTTACCTGAATTTGAGAAGCCCCAACTTCTTTTAGGCATCATTTTAGGCCTCTGTAAATGGCATTCAGTTGCAGGAGGCTTATCTATGTTTGAAAAAATTGACTATCTGAGTGACAATATGACACAATAACTGCAAGAGGAAAATCAGGTGAAAAATCTTGCAGCAGAGCAACAGAATTTACTTCACGAAACAATCCGTTGCTCTCAAAATCTCAGTCAATATAGTTGTCAGCTGTTGTGTGGACATTTGACTGTTATAGTTGCTTGCTGCCGTCTGAACACGGGAACTCTACTGGGATTCTACTGGAAGTCTGCTCAAGCAGCATCAGCCAGTCCAGAAAGAAAGAAGAAGAAGACAGAGCAAACAGACACCGAGGTGCGTCTCTTACTGCAGACACATCCTGCTGAAGCTCATTGACTCGCTGCTTTAACTCCTCCTTCTCTGACTGGCTGTGAGTTAGCTCTTCCTTCAGCTGCTCAACCTGGCAGGAGAGGAGGGCGTCACCACGGGGGGCTTTACGTTAGACTAGCATGGCTCCTCACTTCCCACACTGGTGTTTCTTCCTCACATTTGACCTTCTCCCAGTAGGGAAACAGGATGTGAGGAAGACACACAAGGTTTCCAACTATTCCTGACAGACAGCATCTCAGTGGTTAATGTGTAAATGTCAATTAATACATAAAGAACAGTGACAACAACATGTGACAGACAGAAATAACAGACATGAACAATTATATTTTGTTGGGAACTTAAAGAAACACACATATGTAAAGGAGAAATTAAAAGAGACAAATATTCTGAATAAAATCTACAGAATATTACCATTAGCTTGTTTAAAACCAAGAAGTCAGTTTCAACGTCTGCAATCACTGCATTTATATATCTCAAATCATCAGAGGCCTTCTGCCCAATCATCCCTGATTTGTTTAAAACATTTTTAAACTATAGATCTTTAAAATGGTACCTGTAAAATTTTAGATTCATTTATTAAGCCCATTGACCCGCTTTTAAAATGTTTTTTCACATGTTTAAATTGGAGGCTTTGTTTGAACGATAGTATCTCAGGAAACTTTACAAACATCATTAGAAATGTAAGTGTCTAAAGCAACAAAAATGTCAAGCAAATCAGAGATGGTCGAACAGAAATTGTTTAAAGAAATATATGCAAGTTTATTAAGAAACATAGATAAAAAATAAAGTGCTTGCTGGTACTGTCATTCCTGTTTCTGCCTCAGGTATTTTGCCTACAGTATTACAGATCTTACAGTGTTGTAGTATTTCACAGTCCGCTCTTTTTACTCTCTTTTCTATTTTTTAAGGATGTTGTTGTCCAGTAAAAACACACTGGATATGCCTGAGCCTCCTCATCTTCCTCAAAATACACCAATCAGGTTTCTCTGTTTTTAGTCTGGGCTTCAGTAAGAGGAATCAATGTTCGATTGATCCAGTGATGGACTCAGCCAGTCAAGGATATTCCACCTCTTCACCCTGAAAAGCTCTTCGGTTGTTTTGCATATGTTTACGTTTATGTCCCAGTTGTAGCAGAACTACTAAAATGTTTAAAAGATGAGGAGGAATGCTTTGTGTCATGAGCTACTCCTTTTATTCTTCACTGTCCGCTTTCCTCAATTTGAATAAAGGTTGATTGTATTTCAAAAATCCATGAATCTACAGACCAACTATTTTTGACTTTGCTCTGATTTTTTGAGCTTCACTGTTATCTTCTACACTTGTATGCTCACCTCATTATTCTGCACATTGAGATAATTCCTACTTACTCTAAATTACAATTTTAAACTCTAAATCAACTCTTAACTACAAGTGTCACACAGCTGCCAATTTTTTTTCATTTCAGCATGTTAAAAGGACTATATCCAACATATGGTTCTTTGAATATTGATATAAATGCACTCAAATGAAAGCTGAGACTTGGCACTTTAATTTAGTGCCCATTCTTGCATGTTAAATTGAACATGCTCAAGCACAGAGCCTGAAGAAAATGCATAACTGCCCACATACTTGCTGCCTGGACTGAATGTGTGTGTAAGTTTGTGTGTGTGCATCCATCACCTTGTTCTTCATGAACTTGGAGTGGGATCTGTAGACCTCCATCTGTTTGATCTCCTCCTCCCTCTCCTCGCTGCTCAGAGCTCCGTTGGACTTGAGCATGATCACCTCCTCCTCCAGCTCCCTCATGCCGCGCTCCATCGAGCTGATTTTTGCATCCTGGCAGGACACAAACGGACACATGTTAGGAGACGAGGCCAGGTTTGATCCGCTAATCAAAAACGAGATACAGGACTTTGGTGTTTTTGACCGATGAGCAGCGTTTGAAATGCTATCAAAGGAAGTCCACATGAAAGGTAACATCAACTGGATACCTCAAAACATGCATGTTGTTCAGGCAGGAAAAGCTAATACTGAGTTCCTGACAGAATTCAAAGGCTTGTTTTTAATACACTGTTGCCCATAAAGTTGGAATACAATATTTTTTACATCTGTGTCTTCTCCACAAACAACGAAGGCAGCTCGCTGGCATTTTCCAATGTCTGCAGCACAGATTAAACAGTTGTCGATCATCTCATCTGGTAGTTAGTCGTGGTCGTCCTGGAGATTTTTGTGGCCTCAAATGACCCTCCTCTTGATGATGTTTGAGGATTTTACAGACCGCACTCTACGATATTCCAAGGAAATCAGCAATGTTGGTTTGTTTGTGTCCATCCTGTCGGAGTGCAAGCACGAGACAAGGCATATAGCCTAGGGAACTTCTGCGTCAAATTTGGTTGAAAATTATGCAGCCAATTCTCAAAACATGGACTGCATAGAGATTTTAAGCAGGAGAAGGACAACACAGCCATGGACTCAGTATGTAATCATTGAACCTGGTCAAAAGTGACTACTGATGTGTATCAACAGGAATACAAGAGGAATGTGTCTGAAAACTACATTATTCCAACTTTATGGGCAACAGTGTATATACTTTACCCTGCACCTTCAAAATAAGAAACACAGCGTATAATATATATAGCTATTAAAATAACAAAACAAAAAAAACATGTACTGTTAAGAACAAGTCTTCATCATACACACTTAATTTAACCCTATGAACCCTTTATTTGACAGAACAAACCATTCAGGAGGCTGTCAGAAACACTAAATTGAAGTTAATGTTGTGGGTTTGACAAAACATATTTCTGACACAGATTTTGGACAAACCTCTGATTAAAAGTGGATATCAAAGACAAATCCTTTACACAAATAACTGATAAATAGAAGTAAATATGTGTAATTTGAATATGTTTATTTAGGAACAAGAAGTCTCTAGGATGCATAAAATATAGGCCCATACATTTTTGTAATATAGCTAATTAAACAACAAGCACATTTTAAAATATTTTTGCCTGTGCGTGTTTAGAAAAGAATATATGAAGAATAATATAATTACTATTTTTGCAAATATTCCTACAAATATTTTGATTCTGTAATTGATTTATACTCCAGCAGCTGTGCATCACTAATGACAAAAAAAAAAAAACATGGACTGAGAAGAAATGTTGTTGCTATCAGAAAAACAGACTATCAGAACAGTGCATGGTTAGCATGGAATTAAAACTATATATTCAGGTTTTATTGTCACATAATTTATGTTTCTGTTTTAACCCCCAAACAGGTTTTGGGATGGTTTTTGCTCCCGTTACATTTTTACTCAATGTAGGCTCCTATTCACTCCAATATTTTGTACTAAAACTCTACAGACAAATATGGTTACATGTAGAGATAAATCAAGTCATTTGTGCAGTATAAAAAAGTTATAATGCCAGTGCAGTTGAATTTCTTTGACTATTCTTATTACTCTTATTATTCTTATTATTCTTATTATTACATTTTTTAAAAATTGAAAAACCTGGAATCAAGATGTTAATATTTTTCCAAGTGCCCACAGGTGTTACCAACACTGGAATAAAAATGGTGACTAAATACAGACATTTAACTTACATTTTCAATTTGTTCCCATACACAGCCTATAGTTCAGCTGAAACACCTCTGAATGTTTGTCCTATGAATTTTTGTTGGAGCTGAGTCACCGATGGCTTCAGGTGTGCAGAAATTTGAGGATTTTTTTTTACAGAATCTGGTTAAAGCAAACTCCTTAATTTTGATAGAAAAATGTTAATGTGACATGTAGTGTTCAGTAATTTTGATCGAACATCATGAGTTTAAGCTTGGATTTGGTTAGGATTTCAGAACCACGTCACAGATGAGGAAGTTAAAGAATTGTCCTAAAGTTGAAAATCCAATCATTCTTTCTGTTTTTACACGTTGTGACTCGGATGAATGATTTAATTTGGGTGACATTTTAAAGATAACATTCCTTTTGAACCTGCTGGTAGGTTTTGGGGTTTACAGGGTTTAAGACAAGCTTCAGTAAATGTGTTGTATGAGAAAATAGAAAATGAACAGATTTTGACACACGCACACACACACACACACATATGTAAATAAAAACATCAACAACATATGTTTACCTTCATTTCAATGACTGTCTGCAGGGCCTTGGTCTTAGTGGATTCTGGAGCTGCTTCGTATCTCCTGTGCAGCTCCTGAGGGACAAACACACCACGATGGTCAGCGGGTGACGGAGAGAGACACACAGAGGGAGGCAGCGGGGGAGGAGGACAAGGTCGAGGGCCGGGAGAGGAGGCGAGAGCTGCTGCTGGGAAGGGATGGAGGGAGGGCTGGATGGTGGGTGTAGGCCGAGGAGAGGGAGCAGGGAAGGATGGAGAGTGCTGGAGGGAAGGATGATGGGAAGGATGGACGGAGGAGGCGATGACGAAGGAGGGGAAGTGGGGAGGACAGGAGGAAGGGGGGGGAACTGGATGGATGGGGTGACGCTGGGAAGGAGGTGAAGGAGCAGGGAAGGAGGGAGAGGAGCGCAGAGGGGGATGGCGGCATGGGGAGAAAGGAGGAGAGGGTTGGAAGGGAGGAGACACATGGAAAGGAGGTGGGATGGGGATGGAGGGAGAGACGGGGAAGGAGGGAGAGATGGGAATGCAGGGGGAGGCAGGATGGAGATGCCTCCCTCTAGAAGAAGAAGAGCCAGTTTTTAGCCTCCGCGGGTCGATCCGGCCGTCCCACATTGTTCGAGCTGCAAGGATCGACGCTGCTGACAACGTTTCAGTCTTAAATGTCAACGAATGATCAAATCTGACAGCCTGAAATGATGCTGCTTCAGTGAACTAGCTGCAGAGCTTCAGCGTCTTTGGGTTTAAATGAAATGTGAAACGTTCAAAAGTCCAAACTGAACCAAACAATGCAAAATCAATTGTAAAAATCCAGTCTCATGGCTTCAGATACTTGAAAATCAAACTACGGCATCTCCTGCAGCAGCACACAGGAGCCTTTAACTTCTAAAATACAACGTTACTGAAAACCCTGCAAGTGTTCGGCAGATCTACGCTAGATTTCTTTTCCAAAAACTCTCCCAAATTAAAATTTTCTGAGCAAAATGTAACAAAGTCCTATCTGTCCGGCTGTTGTTACCACATCACAACTCACTCGTCAAATGAAGTGAGAGCTAAAGGGGGAAGAGAACGAAGGGGGAGTGTAGCTGTAGATGTAAAGGCACAAAAAGAAAGGAGGCAGAGAAAGAGAGGGAGGGAATGAAAGCAGAGGGGAGGACACAGCAGTGTATGCATCACTGCTCCTCTTTGGAGGAAACACACTTAGAGGCTAACAAAGACAGCTAATGCATGAGCCGGAAAGCATTAAAAACTCACAAATGTGAAAGGGATAGTAGGGTGCCATCGCTAGAGGCACTGGCAGGAATGCTATGAATGTCCGTGAACACACACTCAGATATTTTCTAGTAGAAGATTTCTTGCTTCTTGTGTTTATTGTGTTACAGGTACGATTAAATCTGATGCTGCTGTTGTCATGAAAATAAATAACATAACAAAATAATGAAATCTTAGAAGCAAAAGTATGCATGATTGTAACATTCAGTCAGAATGGAAAATGTGCAGGATGTAGTCAAAAATCTGTGTCTTCCTCAACTCCTTTTGAAGTTTTAATAAACAAGTCAAAAATGTTGTGTTTGGCAGCATTTAGCAACTTAGATCCATCACCAAAATTAAACATTTTATCTGACAAGGACCTGGAACCCATGCTTTTTATTGCTTTGCACTGCAACACTGTATCTCACTGTATATTGGGTTGACATAGTCCAAACTTTACCAACTACAGCTGGTTCAGAATGCAGCTGTTAGCTTATCTGATACAGAGGGAAAAAAACTTATCTGAAATATAGAGTAAGATAAAAATTTAATTTTTTTGTTAAAAAAGATCTTAACCTCATCACCAATATACACCGATCAGGCATAACATTATGACCACCTGACTAATATTGTGTTGGCCCCCTTATGTGCTCAAAAATGCTCTGAACCATTGGGCATGGACAAGAGGACCTCTCAGGGTGTCCTATGGGGTCTGGAACCAGGATGTTGACACTGGATCCTTTGGGTACTCTGAGTTGTGCAGTGGGACCTCTGTCAGTCAAACTTGTTCCACTGCATCCTGTTGATGCTTGATCACAATGGGGTGTAGGAAGTTTGGAGGTCAAATCAACATGTTGGGCCATTGCCATGTTCCTCAACATGTTCCTGATTGTTTGATGTTTTTCCATGTGGTGGGGTGCATTTTCCTTCATGGGTAGGCCAGTGACATTTGGGATTTCCATTTGTCATGAGGGAGTGTGTTTGTTGTGGGACAATGTTTATTTGGGTGTCTAAGTCTCATCAACATGGATGTTAAAATCCAAGGTTTTCCATCAGAACACCACATAGTAGCAATATGATCAATGGTATTCACTTCACCTGTCAGTGGTCATAATGCTGTGGCTGATCAGTGTATTAACTCCATTTTACAGTTACTCCTCTCAATCCCCAACTCGTGCCTAAAAACCAAAGACAACTGGGCTTTTTTAGTTATTGCTGCACCCACCCACATCAAATCCTGTCCTACTACTGGTGATTTTTATATCAAAATTAAAGGCTCACCTTTAAAACATTGTTCCTGAGGCTGCTCTGGTCATGTCCACTCTTAGTTTCTTTTTATCTCCTTGCTGTTTGGTATTTATTTGTTGCCTGACCTTACACAGTTTTCTCTTACTTTTTGCTTGTATCCACCTGTTCTTTTAATCTCGTCAAGATGCTTTACCTTAGCTATCCTGTTCATATGGCTGACTTCACATGTGTTCATTCATGCGTTTATATGCAGTATTGCATGTTATTAACTTTGTGTCTTTTCTCTTTTCAGGGGGTTTCTTCATGTTAAACGGGAGCTCCTCCCCTCCAATAGTCACAATATGCTTGTTTATAGAGAATCTATCCATTACTATTATTAATACTGTACGGTATTACTATTTGATTTATATTTGATTTAGTCCAGTAAATATGCATTTTAAATAATAATTATATATATATATATATGTCATCTATCCATCTAACTATCCATCTTTCCATCTTTCCATCTATCCGTGTATCTATCTATCTATCTATCTATCTATCTATCTATCTATCTATCTATCTATCTATCTATCTATCTATCTATCTATCTATCTACCTACCTATCTATCCATCTATCCATCCATCCATCCATCCATCCATCCATCCATCCATCCATCCATCCTAACACCCTGAGCTCATCTAAACCTTCTGGGTCAAATAAAGTAGTTGCAGTTTAACTGACATCGTCATACCTTATGTTTTGCTATTTAAATTTCACTGATTGAACTTTCATTGATTGGGTGACTGCATTCCACAATTATATATCCAGCAGCTTAGATTCCAATCCTTACAGTGCTCACAGAGTTTCTTCATAAAAGTCTCTCTTTTAATAACTGCACACCAGCTCCATCACCTGGGGGGGACATTGTTGAAGATGTGGAAATATTGCTGTAGGAAGTTGCTCAGTTTGTTAATTAGTGAAATTAACAATGTCCCTAAAAAAGAACAGCCAGCAGTATAGCAGGAAGTTAGCAAGACAAAACGCTTAACGGAGACGACTACATTATTTAACACTGTGATTTTCACTTTAACCTATAGTGAAACCATCTTTCAAATATTGCATAATCTTGTTCCAGTTCCCTTGAGATGTCTTCTGCTTTGTATTATTGCCTATTGTCAAACACTGTCTAAAAATAGAGTCTGTCCAGCACAGTGATGTAATGTGGAGAAACACGGACCAGGAAAGATGCTAAAGTTTGTTGACACCATGTCTCTTAATGATGTTTTCAACAGTCTATGGAAAAACAAAATGCTTCCTATGTCTCTTTCTCAGTCAATTGCTGTTTATGCTACATTTAAATTTATTATTTACCATCACACACTGTTTTTATCCATAAAAAAGCTTCAGTCAATGAGCAAACTGTAAAAAAAAATTAGTGTATTAATATAAATATGTTTTTTGTTGTGCATAATTTACATGTTGTTCTAGCAGGTGATCACATTTGTTTCATTTATTTGTATGTTTATTCTGTGAGACATTAACATGCACATAAGTGCAAAAGTGAAGACTATCTGAGAGTGACGAAAAACCACTTTTGACTGAAAAATCTAGAATATTGTGTTTCACAAACTGATTTGTAATTTTGCCCTGTGCCTGCTAGGCTCTTGCAATTTAATATAATGTTTCTTATATTAATTTTATTCCTTTGACTTTCACTTTTCAGATTATTCAGGACTGTGAACTGTTAGGAAAATAAATACTGCATTGAAAGATGAACAAAAAGTCAACAAATACTTGTGAATGACTGCTTCTGAAAATTTAAAAAATGTGATTCAAATGGAGTTTTGCAAACTGCAATAAATATGCCGAAAGGCTGAATATCCATCTTTGATCATTTGTGTTCATTAACAACTTCCTACCACTAGGGGGAGCTGCTGTATAAAGCAACAACACCTTCATGACGAGAAAGTGAAAACAGCTGACAGAGATGCTGGAAAACAGACAACGTAGGCAGAAATAAAGAAGAATAAGTGGAGAAAATTGCATAAAGTGTGCATTCCTCTTCATTTCTGCATGTGTGGATGTTTCTGTGTTGCATTAAACTGAAGCGTGAGCCAGAAGTGGAAGCAGCCAAGGGCCTCGTCTGCACATGACACACTTTTGGTCTGAACACGTTCACATCTGGACACAAGACACACCTCTGTGCATGTGGAAATGCTTGACCGCACATTGTTTGTTCTGCACAAATCACCTCTCTGAGTTGTAGCATCTCCTTGTCCCTTTGCTCCAGTAAACCCTCCAGCTGGTGGATGGTCATCTCAGCGTCGGCCAGTCGCCTCGTTCGTTCGTGGTCCTCCTCAGTTGCCCGAGCAGACAGGCCTTTACTCTGCAGCATTTCCAGTAACTTCTTTATTGACTCATCCCTGTAAGACAAAATAGGACAAAGAGAAAAACAGACTTACAGCAGTACTTTAAATCACTAAAATCCTAAACATCACACTGCTGTTTCTTTTTACCTGGCAGTTAGTGTGTGTTTCTGTGTGTCTATCCTCAGCTCCATTTCTTCAACAGTCTTCCTCAGGAGGAAGAGCTCCTTAACCTGCCGCTCATACTCTCCGTGGAGACGCAGGAAGTTCTCCTCTGTCATTTCTTGAGGAGGGATGGACTGGTTGAGGTGGCCGGACTCGGAGTAATCGGACTGAAAGAGCTGGTTGAGATCGCGCTGGATCCTGAGCTCATCTTGTAAAGCCTGGATGGTGCACTGAAGATGCTGGTAGAAGAGAAAGAGAAATTCAGTTCAAAACTGTGAATTAAAGAGTTCAACAGGAGTATGTGGATGGGGTGATGTTGCTGAAGAGATTAATAGAGTGTGAGGTACGATTTCTTCTATTGAACAGCTGGACAGTAAATCATTTGCAGAGGTCTGACAGTTGTTAAAAGTACTATTGATGCAATCTTTTCTGTTCCACAAGCTGTGATTTGGGGGTTTCCAATTTTACTGCAAATACAGCTGTAGTCTAAAGACCAATGCAAAACACTGCCTAACAATCCAGGTGCTTTAGGGAATTCCTAAGGCCCTTAGTGTCAACTGGTTTGTGGTATATTATATCTCTCTGGTGAGCGGGGAGCTCGAGGGGATCAGCAGGACGAGTTGAGGTAAGTTGCAGAGCCAAAGGACATTTGGCCTGCTGTGCTCACCCTGTTGTCATTGAACTCCGATAAACATTAAAAAAAACTTGAAAATGAATAGACGGAAAAAGAAACAGGGTAGACTACTGTTGTGCACTTAAGTCAGACAATGGACCTTTGATTTTTGCAGAGGTTTTATTATGTCTTTGTGGAGATTTGGGACTTTTAATTGTTAGAAAGAATGCACCAATCAGAGAGGCTGGAGCCGTACACAGCAGCCTTTATCCCCCTGTTCATGCTAGTTAACCCTCTGAACACCGGGAAGTTTCTAGGATGTTTTTACTACTGTCACATTTTTACTCACTGTGGACTCATTTTGTTTACTGCAATATAAAATCCTGAACCTCTATGGAAACAACACAACCACGGCTGAGAGTACAGAGCTAAAAAACGTCTTTTTTGCAGAGTAAAAATGTTGTAATGCTATAAAACATAGAAAACAAAATGAACAAAACTTGAATCATTGTGTGCAGCATTTTTCCAAGTGCGCACAGTTTAGGTGTTACCAACAGTGGAGGAAAAAAGTTGCTTTGCACACTATATTTTACTACTTGCATTTTTAATTTTTTTCCACACTTGTCTTCTTTTTGCTGTCAAAACACATCCTGCAGTTCAACCCAGTTCAGCTGAATTTTTGTCACGAGACTGTTGGTTGCAGCTGATTCACTCGTGGCTTCATGAGGCTCACTAGGGAATAGAAATGTAGTGAATTTTTGTAAACTTCTCCAGCTAGAGACAAAAAAAAAATCTGATCTTTATCCTAACTTGTGAAATATTACAATTTTAAGGTTCGGTTTGGATTTTGAGTTTTCCAACAGAACAGAGCGTGACAGATGATGAGTAGTTCAAATACTGTCTGAAAGTTTTCACAATTCCTATCTAAGATAAATGGTGTAATTTTGGCAATTTTTTAAAAGATAACACGTCTTTCAAACACATCGACAGAGCCTATTGCAATCCATCCATTCATTATCTATACACCGCTTAATCCACTGTAGGGTCGCCGGTGGGCTGGAGCCTATCCCAGCTGACTTGGGCGAAGGCAAGGGACACCCTGGACAGGTCGCCAGTCTATCACATAGAGACAGACAACCAAGCACACTCACTTTCACACTTATGGACAATTTAGAATCATCAATTAACCTCAGCATGTTTTTGGACTGTGTGAGGAAGCCGGAGTACCCGGTGAAAACCAACGCTGCACAGTGAGAACATGCAAACTCCACACAGGAAGATCCCAGGCGTCCTAACCGAGATGCAAACCGGGGATCTTCTAGCTGTGAGGTGACAGTGCTAACCACTGAGCCAGAGGAAAGAAAAGAAACGCAAGGAGTGGATCAGTGATTGTATCAGGAAAGAAAGAGCTGAATCTGAGGATCACTGATGGTTACTGATGTGAACCTCTGGAGCCCATAGATCTAAAAAAAAACACTGTATTACACTGAGCTACTGTATACAAATCAACTTCATAACTATATGGCACTATAGATCAACAAATCTGACTCATCTGTACTCTAAACCAATAATAAATAGACCAAGACTGATCTTAAGCAGCATGTGAGTGACTGACTGACTGTCCAGGACTGACTGCAGCAGCAGATGTGTGTCATCTGTGCAGATGTGTTACAAAAGTGTGCTGGCAGGTAAGTATCACAGCCATCCTGGCTGAGGGAGACGTGACATGACTGACCCAGAGTCAGACTAAAGCAGAGTCCATTAGAAGTGTGTGTGATGTCACAATGATGTCCCCGAGGCTTTTTAAAAATGCGTCACACATAACCTGAACAGCAGCCAGGTCATCGCCACACGGAGTCATGGAGTTTTTCCAGAGATAAAAATAATACAGGTAGCGAAGTGCTGAGAGAGAGAAGTGCATGGATGAGATCGGAGGTAAACAGGAGATTAAAAGAGAAAGAAAAAAGAGTGAAGAAAGGGAAAGTTAAGAGGTTAAAAGAGGCAGAGATGCTATCGCTCCCCTGCAGCTATCGTTAATCAGCACTGACGAGGAAAGAAGCAAGATTAAAGGGAAAAGGAAGGAGATGGATGAGCGAGGAGGCGAAGAAAAACAATTCTTAGATATGAAGGGAGAGAAAGGAGGAAGCAAAAAGAGGCAGATAGTGATCACAAACACACTGTGCTCTCGCATAAACAGACACATGGAGAAAGAAACGGACAAAAAAGGTAATGAGATAATACTGTAGCAACTGTCTTCCACAATAACTCTGCTTTATGTTGCATGACAGCCACAGAGGAGGCTCTCCTGCTTCATCTTGGGTTCGTTCATCAGTATATTCCTATTAAAGATGATTAACTAACATTTTTATCATCTTAATCACTTTCCGCCTTTATTGTATCGCTGTGGGTATATGTGGGTTAGGTTGCTGACTCACACAACTCCTTGCACACACACACATGGGCTGACATTTCTAAGACTTCCCCGAGGACTGAGGGACACAGGCAGACAGACGGAGAGCGACGGAAAGCATCCCTTTTCCTTGCTTAAATATTCTTTTTGGGTTTAGTCTTCCTGTCTCTGTGCCAACTATGACTCCTCCCTCAGACATGCAAACACTGACCCACCCATGCAATAAAAATAGGCCACAGCCTCAACTATTCTGAATAATAATTAAATGCTAAAACAATTGTTAATCAACTTGAAAGTAACTAATCAGAAAAAGAAAGTATGCAGTTTGTTATCCAATATTTCAAAGTAGAAACATCTGCAAAAGCTGCCTTGTGCACGAACTTTACTATATAAATACATTTGTCTAATGCAAAAGCAATTTTTTAACAATAAAAGAGTAAAAAAAAATCTACTGATAACAAAAAACTACTACTTGCATCCACAGTTATGAATAAAAATAAAATAAAAAGATTTGTAAATATTAAGCAGTATGGTGTGCCAAAGAATAACTATGATCATTACAGTAAAAAGAAGTGCATATATTACATTATGTGCAGTACGTGAGCATGAATATTCACGTCTACATCCACCACTATCGCACACACTCCTTCACATGAAGCATCCAGAAGTATGTCAGAGTTGCAAGAATGAATTTACACCCACGAAGCCTCAGTAGACTCACTGACACAAATGCAAATCTGTGTACTTCTGCATGAAGTCAAGCAAATACATGCGAACACTCGCACAGCTTCAAAAAGTTACACATAAGGGTTTCGGAGCCCAGAATACACACATGGGTTTGTGCCACTTTTCCCCTTCAACACACAAAGACACACACACACTCACACACACACACACACACACACAGAAGGAATGTAGAGCTGAGAAATGCCAGACCACGAAAGAGGGAGGAAGAAGGGAGGGAAATATCATAGGAAGCAAGAAGAAAATAACACAAACAGAGAGGGAGAGATAAGGAGGACGGAGCGAGGAAAAAGGGGAGAAAACAGTGTGTTAATTGTGTTAGGCAGAAATAGAAGGAGGGGAGAGCGATAGCGTGGAGGTCAGAATACAAGTTTTGTTTTTCTTCTCAGTTTCTGCTGAGTCGTCTTTAGCACCGTCACCTTTGACCCCGTCAGACACTTTCCTGATTCCACAGGGGGCTGGGCAGGCGGTGGTGGTCCACGCCAACGCCAACACAGATACACAAACACTCACATGTTGACGACACTCGTGTGTTAAAAAAAACACAACTCATGCAATAGCACATGCTAAGAAATACACACGTTATTCGTAACAAAGACTAAAAGAATTATTACTTTAAGTTGGATTTCTGCTTTTCACTGCAGATTTACTTCAGTTTTCTGTTTATTTGCACATTCAACTTATATAACAGCAAAGATTGGAAGCAAATCTAAACGGCGTATAACTGTGACAAATAAATAACAAGGTGACAAAACTGTTCTTTAGATGTCAAAGCGAGGGACAGATTAATTCTTCAAGATAAATAACAACTTCAGTGCTCAACCGATCAAAACTAGATGACTTTATTTAAAAGTCAGTGTTTTTATAAAGGAACTGCCTGCAGCATATCAGCTACATACATGATGGTAAAGCTTCCAGCAAGATACATGAATTTATAAATACAAAAGAAAACATTTACATAAACACATAGGAGGACAGTGGGTTAAGACAGCAAGGTTGTGTATTGTATAAGCAGAAAACTCCTCAAATTTCATGATGACTGTAAACACACCCTTTAGAAGCCTTTCAGCGACCACCTTCCTCAAAAACCCAAGTTTATATGCATTCCTCTGTAACCTTATTTCCCCAACTGCAACCTCTTAAAAAAAACATTACTTAGCTAAAGTGCACAGGTAAAAAGAAATCTACTGTCATTTTCACACATCTAAACAAAAGATGGGCCATATTGAACAGACTGCAAACATCTGGTGGTCCCCATCACCTGTCGAGTCTGATATTTCATTTATGATATATTTGAATATTATGATATTTCAATCAGCTGATTTTATTGGCCAATATTTGGCTTTCATAGATATACTGATATCGGTGGTGTAAGGTGTCCGATTATGAACCAAAATTATTTTTTTAACAGAACAAAACGCAGAAAAAGATGCTTGGGGTAATTTATAGAATTCAACTGATACTATTCTGGGTAAATTTTAGAGAGTAAAAAACTTTGAGAATAATATGTCTCGGTAGATACACTCATACATACAGACTGATAAGCCAAACATAATGACCGCTGACAGGTGAAGTGAATAACATTGATCATATTGCTACTATATGGAGTTCTGATGGAAAACCTTGGATTTTGACATCCGTGTTGATGAGACTTAGACACCCAAATAAACATTGTCCCACAACAAACACACTCCCTCATGCAAATGGAAATCCCAAATGTCACTGGCCTAACCCTGCAGGAAAAGGCACCCCACCACATGGAAAAAACATCAAACAATCAGGAACATGTTGAAGAACATGACAATGGTCCAACATGTTGATTTGACCTCCAAACTTCCTACACCCCATTCTGATCAAACATCAACAGGATGCAGTGGAACAAGTTTGATTGACAGACGCCCCACTTCACAACTCAGAGTACCTAAAGGATCCAGTGCCAATGTCCTGGTTCCAGACCCCATAGGACACCATGAGAGGTCCTCCTAACCATATCCAATGGTTCAGAGCATTTTTGAGCACATAAGGGACCAACACAATATTAGGCAGGTGGTCATAATGTTGAGCCTGATCGGTGTATACATTAGAGCACTATAGAGAAGGGAAAATGTTGGGGTCATTCTTTATTAACTTATATGTTAATACCAATATATCTGTGCTTGGCTAATATCAGCCAACAATATAAGCCAAGTGATACTGGTCAGGCTCTGGTAATTTAGTAATGGTAGCTTGGCTCACAGCACTGTCGGCAGCACATGTAGCAGAGTATCTATCACAGCTTATCAGACGATGGTGCATAGTCAAACGGTCTTTTCACATCAATATTCTACCTGGTTTGCAAAATACAGTCCTGGAAGGTTAAAAACCAATAACCCCATCATTTTCCCTTTTCAGTATAACTCTAACATATACAGAACGATTATCTGTATCTACCAATATGTTGATATGGGAATTTTAAATCGGTTTTAGTCTGGGTTTTAATTTGACTGATGTCAGAAACACCAGTACCCAGAGGTGTCAAATCATCAATATGACTGCAATAAAGAACTTGAAATGAGCAGAAAATATTCTCACAAAAACATTCAAATGTCTCACTGTCAAGCTGCAGCCGTCATGTCCTGCACTCAGTTCACTGCAACAGCAATTACAAAACTGTCTTGTCTGTGACCCCCTCTGTGTAAATGACAGAGGGTGCATGTTGACAGGCTGAGAATGAATTTGTCAATGCTAGAGGGGTTAAAATGGGTTTCTGACAAAATGAACATCTTCCACAACAGAACGTTTGCAAATGAAGAGTTTACTTCAGCTGGAATAAAATACACTAAGATATGCTGCTGTATCTTTGGATGCTGAAACATAATTGTGACCTTAAACCATGAATTTGTGCCATAAACTGACAACAACATGACTGTATTTTTTGCGGGAATAGCTACAGAAAAAACAAATTAATGATCCCCTGTAACCTAACAAGCGAGCTACACAATTCCTATTCATGGAGGAAATAGAGAAGCGAAAACTCCGGTTGCGAATATAGTGACAATTTTTCCATCCGCTCGTCATCCCTCCCTGCGGCCACTGCTCATCTGTCGTTCAATATTAACCATCTCTTCGTTATTACTCCTCCGTCTCATCCCTCGCTTATTCTGCTCTCGCTGGGTGAGTCATGCTTCCCCCCTTCGCAAACAGACACACACTGTGACATAAACACGTTGCGCACACACATCGGGATGGACACGAACGCGCACGATAATGCCCACACACGGGGACACACACACATATGTAGCCGACAACATAGAGTTGGAGGCAACGGTCGTGCTGAGTGTGTGTGTGTGTGTGTAATGACCGTGAGCAGTTTGAAAGCATCGCCCACTCAGGCATTAGACAACAGGCAGATTAACACACTCTGTCTCTTCTTTCTCTCAGGATAAAGGTGGATGATGAAGAACATAACGAGGAGGAGGAAAGGAAATTAGAAAAAAGCAGAAAAACGGTGGAAGAAACACAAGAAAAAATGCCTCATTTTGCAAAAGAATGAATGCAAGCTTATGGAAAAAGGCAGTTTTGTGCAGACATGTGATACATTAAAGTGAGATAGAGGCAAAAGGGTGAGTAGAAAATAGTGATAAGAAGAGAGAGAAAAGGCAAGAGGTTGACCCTGATCAGTCACTTTGAGATGCAACATCAGGGTCAGAGAAGAGAAGAGAAGAGAAGAGAAGAGAAGAGAAGAGAAGAGAAGAGAAGAGAAGAGAAGAGAAGAGAAGAGAAGAGAAGAGAAGAGAAGAGAAGACAAGAGAAGAGAAGAGAAGACAAGAGAAGAGAAGAGAAGACAAGAGAAGAGAGGCCAATAACATCTGTCATATTTATTTACAGGTTAAACATTACATTACAGATGTCAAGCTCTTTGAGACAGACATAGATGCATAGATCCATAGATTTCAGAGGCAGAATGAGTACAAAACAGAAGGACCAGAAGCAAAAGGGGGAGTGACTGCACTGTAATTCTGCTCATTCCCCAACAACTCTTCCCAAACTCGCTCCTTATAAGGACAGACATGGCTACCGACAGCGACAACACACACCAGCGCAGAGGGAGAGAAAGTGAGGAGAGCGAGCGAGAGGGAGAAATTCACAAAATCGCAGCCTCGCAGGAAAGAAAGGAGAGAAAACTGACCCCTTTTCAGTTTCAGACTGTCTCGGTTTCTTTTCCACTGTAAAATGAACACTGTGTCTTTGTTTAAAAAAAATAAGTAACAGAGGGAAGGAGCGCTATTTCACCATCTCCCTGCATTGAAGTTAAAGTTTTATAAGACTCCTGAGTACAGAAGTCTCCTCCTTTTTCTCTCTCTCACTCTGTTTTCAGTTAGATTCTCTCCATGCATATCCTCCTTGCGCTTTGTAGGCCATTCCTTGTTACTATCTTCCTCTTCCTCTGTCCATCTGCTTGCTTTCCTCCCCTGCCATCACTCCCTGTATTTGCCTTACTCCCTCCCTATCTCTCTCTCTCTCTCTCACCTATCCCTCCATCCCTGACTAAATAAACACACAGGTTTGAGGACCATCTGTTACTGAT
This sequence comes from Dascyllus trimaculatus, assembly GCA_024666655.1. Lineage (NCBI taxonomy): Eukaryota > Metazoa > Chordata > Actinopteri > Pomacentridae > Dascyllus > Dascyllus trimaculatus. The sequence continues at coordinate 13,921,760 of CM045465.1, forward strand.
GAGCATTCATGCGTGAAAAAAACACACACATACAAAACACCCCCGACGCATTAACGCCCAAAGACGCGCACACACACTCGGGATAATAGTCGCATTACACCAACAGCTTTTCATCTTTTTTTTTGTTGGGACAATTGAACTTCAAAAGGTGGAAAGTGAGATTGTTTCACACATGAACTTGCAAACACTCATATGCTGACACACACACACACACACACACACACACCACACACACACACACAAGAGAGGAATAATGAGTCATAGGTCCACATATATAGGATGGAAAGAGGTGCAGACTGCAGGCGACAGAAGGAGCGAGTCGAGGTAGGCCAAGTGAGAGAAAGCGATGTGATTGTTACTGCGTTTATAAAAAAAGAACTTTTTAAAACTTTGCTGAGTTTTTTTGGGGATCGCCAAATGTCATATTCACACAGACAAAGACATTCACACTCAGATCTTCTCAGTAAGTGCCTCCGTTATTAACGCTTAAAGAAATTTCACACAGGCAAGGTCTTACTTTATTTTAATTTGACCATCACTTTTGTCTGTTATAATTAGACCTGAACTGAATGCTTTGCAGTTTCCACTGTTTCCATGGTAATCTAAATCAGTATTTGAATGCTTTAGGTTTTCTTTTAATATATATACATTACCATGACAATCCAAACAGCCACTGAAGTAAGAAACAGCAATCTAGCATTACTGATTATGCATCAACATTAATAATTATTATCTATTCTCAGACAAGGACATTTTACCTCTGTGCATCAACTTATAATGTAGCCCTGGGTTGGGTAGTAAAGCAACGATAGACATTTCATCGATAGGAAAAGGAAAATCCTTTAATATAATGATTTTGGTTTCTCTTAAATGCATCAGATGCAAACTGCCATGAACGCACATAAAAACAAAAAGCTCTTTTGCACGACCAAGCCCTAAGCGTGTTCCCTCCCTGGCTCATGAACAGCCTGTCACATCCCTTGACAATGGAGACCCTTCACTCTCCGTTGGTCCACGGCTGCCAGGGCCTCTCGTCACCTTCGTCCGCCCCCACAAACCTACAAACCTCCCTTGATAGAGGCTGTGGGCGGCAGTTGCCCTTTCAAGACCAGCTTCGGGGTCAAAAAACCATGCACAACTCTGACGGACCTGATGTAGGGGGTGCACACATAGGCGGGTGCAGGGTCCTGGCTTTCCAGTCTGAACCTTAACCCCAGCTTTACTTACTTGCTTTATGTATTTAATGTGTTGTGATGATTCCTTTAGCTTCATTTATTTTTATTTATATGGATAAATGTATCTGTTTGTGTTTTCATTGTTGTGTCAACTTTAAAATTATTTTCTGTGTACACTGATAAATTGTCTAAAAGCAGGTAAATAGTTTAAGATCTACCTCATTATCTATGACATTGGGACTTTTTTTCTAATTTGCTATTTTTCAATATATCATTTTGTTAATGCACAGCCACTTTGCATTTCACTGCACATACCTTTATTAAAAATAGGTCATGAAAATTGATCAATATCAACTGAAATAAAACATTTTCACATAATACATTTTAATATCAACCGGCCCTATTGTAACGTCTCAGTTGCAACTACGCCGGCAGGATTTTTTAAAAAGTCAAGCATCTGGATACAGTCTAGGACTTAGAATAATATCAAAATTTGTGAAGACGACTCCCATAAAGTCCCAGATAACACAAATCTACAACAAGTTTTTCAAATGACCTGAAAACTGTTAAATAACAGTTTAGCCGAACTGCAAGTGCGACCTACATGTAAACAAATTCTACTGTTAGGCTACCAATCAAGGTATCTGGTCACTTTCTTGGTTGCCCCCAGATGCTTCAAATATTTGCACTAATTCTCTCCAAAGCCTGAGACAGCTCTAATAATGAAAGCATTGTATTCAGTTAACGGCTGCACAAAAATCCGACATGCAAGAAACACAAACAATCAGAGAATCACACAGGTTCCATGCAAACCGTCAGATTTGTTTAAGTAAAGGAAAATGGGAACGTCTGGCATGCAAACTGTTCAAACCCAGATTCATCACAAACTACATGCCTCATTAACACCGAGTTATCTTAAACTTTTCGTGCTTAGTAAGAGATTAGGCGTGCTCTGTTTCGATGTCACTTACAAAAAAAGCAATTTACACGATCTGGTTAAACCATTGGCTTATTTACGACCTTTTCAATGCACTTGTGTTTCTTGTTCCATTAGTTTTAATGACATTGCAATGATCACAGCAGTTACTTGACTTGTATCATGTGATCTTAACCAAAAGACCTCAGACTGAAAGTTATGAGATCAGCAGATAGAAGAACAAAACTCATTCTGAAACCCAACCTCTCAACAGATATTGATTAAGATGAGTGGTTGACCAATCCCGCTAGTCTAAAGACCTGGTCATCTGACTGACTGACTCAACAAGAGAAGAAAAGACATGAGAGGTTGTTGAATAGCTGCAGCTGAGACTCTTGAGGAATGCATAAAATCTTTGCAGAATCCCTGTTTGTGTGTCTCTCTGTGTATCTGCATGTTCAGCTTTTTCTGTCTCACTCGCTTCCCATAAATCCTCACCCTCCCTCCCCTTCTTCGGCTGTAACTCACATCCAAGACATTGAAGATTCACTTTATACAATGAAAAAACAGCAGTAATCCTGGACTAAAATTCAATTCAGTAGAGTTCAGAATAAATGTGAAAGTTGTCTCTGAATTCTGTTCTGCCTGTTTGGATAGTTCTTTCTCTTTCACTCCATAATTTGCTTCATTTTTCTACTTTTCTCTGCTATCTTCATCACTAACTCTTTCTCTAAGCCAATCTTTTCATCTACTCTCCTCTTCGTCACTTATTTCTCTCCTGTCACATCAACATCCATCAGTCTTTCTCGACATTTCATCTGCTTTCTCCGGCTCAATCTGTCAGTGCCATTCATTCATCTCTCTCTCCCTTTTCCTCCCATCCTCCTGGCACTTGTCCCCAGCTTTCCAGATTGATCTATCCTCCACTCTCCTGATTTCCTCTGTACATTTTACACATCTTTACATCTCAATCCATCTTCCTGATCCATTCTTCACTACCCACCCACCCCCCACCCCTCTTTCTTTTTTCAGGTCTATGGCAGCGTACAGATTTCCAGGCAAAGCAATTTTGCAGCCAGCTGGCACAGAAGCTCTCGCTGGAAACATTTTTTTCTTTTCCGTACAGTAAATGGAAATCTCACATAGGAAACAATTGGCAGCGTCAATTTCTATTGAGTTTGAATTAATTTGAGCCCATGAGGACAACCTTGATGCCAGCTTGGAGTAATGAAATTAGAACTGCAAGACGCTCAACTTAAATCCAGGTGTAATAACGTTAAGTGCTGAGCAATGATTATGAGTCTTTACTTAGTCAGCACAGAAGCTGCTCCACTCCGCTTTTACTGTATCTGATTGTCGTATCTTTTCTCTTTAATTCAGAACTGTGCCTCATTGTCCGTTCGGCGTGCTCAAGTAAATAACTGTCTTCGTCTGTGATTGTTTAAACTCAGATGATTTGGATGATTAAAACATTTTTGCTGCAGAGAGGGAACAGATCAGAGCTCTGACGGCACCATCCATTTACACGTTAACCTGAAGGCCTGATTTGCTGCCATGTTCATGCAGTGGAAAATACACTCAAGTGCCCGTCTGTGTGTTTTTTGTATCACTCTCTGTCTAAGTTTGCCACTCCAAGTGGAAAAGAAAAAGGAGGAAAGAAGACACAAGAGACCATCTCTCTTTTTCAGTTTTTATCTCTCTATCTGGCTCATCTAATCCTGCACCTGAAGGCAAAGTGCCGCCCAGGTGTAACCAGCATTGTGTTCACCTGCCTGCTTGGATTAACCTTCTTACTCTCCTTTAAACACACACACACACACAGAAACACTTTCATTTGTCATTTTAATGTGACCGAAAACTAACCGAAACCTATGGGCTTGATCTACCCAAAGACACATATACTGTTAAGACAGTGTTGGCCAGAGCCTGACTGGTATATGGATTGACTAATGTTATTGACATACTGTATATGTTGTGCGATACAAAAACTGTTTTTTTAAATTTTGTGGTGATTTAGAAATGGTGTCATTGTTTGTCCAGCAGAGCAGCCCTGACTCCATTGTTTACAATAATCTGTCTGCAGCACATGTAGCAGAGTACAGCTGAGCAGATGGTGGTGCAGAGTCAAGCTCTGGCTTCATGTTGTGAACTAGCTTATGAAATTAAAGTGCATAATATTAAAAATAATAGAATTGTATAATCACAATCCAGTACTGGTTAGGCTTTACTTTATGCATTTTAAGAAAATCTGCAAATAAATTGTTTCGCTAACAAACTGAAAACACTAAGACTTATGTGTTATGATGGATAAAAACAGTTTTTCACTCTCTACAGTAGGAGAAACACGCACATGTCTACTTCTCCCCGGCACCTTGACTATTAGGTTAAATAATTGAAGAGAATGAAAACAGTGCAGCAGTACAAGTACAACAGCCACTGGCAGCAGCAGCTTCCCCAAAACACAGAGATACAAACACACAAACACACAAGCACAACTTCTGACATTATACCGGTGCCAAGTATCATCTATTTCCATAAAACACACAAAAATGGTTGCAAACAAACAAAGACATGTGCACTAGATAAAAATAGAAATGGGCACAGAGCTTTCCTGTAAAACAATGCACATCCAGGTAAATGCATGTCTGTGCATGTGCTGTATAAACACAGACACACACTCAAATAAAACAATTAAAAACACTCTGGCAACCGTGTAGTTTGCATCTCAACAGACACACACACTTGTGTATACAAAAGCCCAACTGTCCTGACATGCGTGTAAGCCTGCCAACAAGGACACAAATTCGCTCCTGGTACTGTCTCTCTCTCTTATTCACATCAAGCAAGCAAACAAACAGAAACAAAAGACGCACACATTCGAATCACTGCATGCAGACATAGGCAAAGAAACACCACGAAACCTGCATGTAGCAGGCGAGAACACACCTGACATGTGTGTACCAGCAAAACAAAGCCACACAACTCCCATTTTAAGCACACACACAACCTCCCCTCTCTCTACGCCTCGTGCACCCATTCACACACACACACTGGTTGTGACGTCACATGGCTCGCCTGCAGTACAGTAGATGATAGATTGCATCTAGCAGTCCCAGAGACCGACGGACAGAGTGGTTATTGTTCAGCTGGTATGATTCAGTGCCAGGGCGAACCACGTAGAACAGAGAGCAAGATGCAAGCGCTCACAGAGCCAAAACTTCACTTAGGATATGCACATTATATTACACTGCTACTGTGATCATGCTGTTGATGTTTTACACAAAGAAGAGTGTTAGCAATGTGTCACATTAATGTTTAGTTGCACTGGATGTATTAAGTGTAGCATTGACCAGTAACAGTAATGCTGAGCTAAACCTTAGATTTCATGGTTATAATCATGAATGCTAACTATTTCATGCCCTCTGCTTGAGGATGTATATTTTTTTACACTTCTAAACAACAAAAAAGATCTATTCACGCTAAAATGACACATTTTAACAGAGCTACAAACTGTAAAAACAGATAGAATCATTGCATCTGTACATATATGATGTGCAGCTCTGTCAGAAAAATTAATCAAATCTGAGGGGAAAAAACACATTTCATAAAAATGACTCTATTCACCATACCGTAATAACATTTTCTTAAAAAAATAAACTATTTGCACCAATAAGATTCTTAAAAAAAAACAAAAAATCTGCACTATTCCGTGTAACCCGGAAGCCATGAGTGACACAGCAGCGACCAACAGTCCTGTGACAAAAATTCAGTGACTTATAATCTGAACTGGGCTGAACTGCAGGATGTGTATACACAGAGTCAGTCATAGAATAGTATGAAAGCATGAAAACAAATTTAAGTAGTAAAATATAAACAGTATGTAGAGCCACCATTCTCTTCCCAGTATCACATCTGTAGACACTTGGATAAGTATTGTACATGTCAATTGTAGTTTTTTTTTCGATTTCTATAAAGTTAATAATCAAAGAAATTAATCTTTAGTTTCTTTTTTTACTCTTTATGGCATTATAACTCATTTTTCAGTTTTCCTATGCTTCTAACCATCATTGTGCTGTTTCCATAGAGGTGCAGGACTTCACACTGCAGTGGAAAATGAGCCCACGGTCAGTAAAATGTGACAGAAAACTGCAAAAAAAACCATCCAGAAACTGCTTGGAGTTCAGGGGGTTAAAACACCTAGATGTCACGGTTACCATCATGAAAGCTAACTGCATCTCCTCTTCCATATGAAGATGTCCATTTATTAAATGGAAAGCGTTTGGAGTGCAAAGGGGGTCATATTGGGAAAAAAAGACATGAAACACTTTGTATGTTGAAAGAGAAGCTTCCCTTTGGCATTCCTAACATTCCTTCGTCTTTTCCTTTTTTTCTTGCGCTTCTCCTTCGTTCTGCGTGAAACATTGTACTTACCTGCTGTGATCAAAGAGGTGGAACGAATTGGCCGAGCACATTCACACACACGCTCACACAAATGACAGAAACCACAGCGAGGCGGTGCACTAAAAGTGACAAACGAGGCAGACGACACTGAACAGAGTGGACATCCATACACAGATCAATAGATTTGTTAGTCTAGTGGTGCGTCCATTCTATTGAAATGAGTTCTGTGGTAAACCTGCTCCACAGGCCCAGATGGAGAGTGAGGAGAGGGCCGACGGGGAGAGAAGGGGCGGTGAAAGAAAAGGAGTCAGACAGTGGGAGTGAAATGGTGAGACAAAGTAAAAAAGAAACCAGCAAGAAAGAGATGGAGAGTGTGATGACAATGAGCTGAAGACGAAAAGAGAAAATTAGTGGATGAGGGTGAGGAAGTGAAACAAAGTGAGACAATAGAAAGCAAACAGCAGTACAACGGGGGAGAATAATGTCTTATAACTCAGCAGAGATGTAACACAAACAGCCCCCATCTAATCTAAGAAGCTGCAGATTTACGATATTTGCCCAAATTACTTCTTTCCCATTTTTGACAGAAAGCAGCAAAGAACAATCAGACAACTTTCCACTTCTCTTATCTCTGTGATGCATTTCTAGCTCAATATTAGTGGTTTAACAGTCCGCAATTTCACATTTTTTGGTTCAGTCTCACCTAAAATTGTCAGGGAGCCAGACACATAGCTCCTGCTAATGACGCAGTGTCTGCCGGATGTGTAAATTGGCAACTGTGTGTTAACACATTTGCAATAACAATTTTAAACAGTGATATAATTTCAATGTTGTCAACGTGTCCTGCTTATATTGATGTCCCCAAGTTGCCAAAAAGGCTATGAATGCTGCTCAAACAATGATATTTTTAAGGCACTTCAAAGTAAGAAATCGCTACTTAAATACAGTATCAACCTTCACATATATTGTCAATGAATCACACAACTTTGGTGAAAGCTACTGCAGAATTAGCAAGAAAATGCAAAGTCTGACCAGGAAGTTCAAGGACTGGGCCTATAAAAAGCAAAAAATGCTCCTGATTAATATTTGACCAATATACCCTTGAACATAGTCTCCCTGTGCAGCGATACACCGCTCCCAGTGCTCCTGCCACACTTAGAACACCTCCTGGATCTCCTCCACAAAGTGAACCCTGAACTTCAGTCACTTTGGAGAAGAGGGCAGAAGCAAGTCACAAGGAGACTAGTCTGGTGAGCAGGGTGGGTGGGGAGCGACAGTTGTCTTGTTGTGGCAAAAAAGACTTTGTGCGTCCTCAATGTACTGTGACCAGGCATTGGTTCATACCACTGTTTGGGTCATTTGTGCCAAATGTTCTCCCACAGATGACATTACAGACGAACTCAGCGTTAGTAATCCAACTCTGAGGGACAAATTCATGGTGGCCAACCTTGTAATTGTTGAACTAAACAACATGCACGCTCTTGACTGTGATGCACAAGTTTAAACGTGGTACAGTTTTAACTTTTTATAGGCACAGTCCCAGAACTAGACCGATTATTGGCTTGCCTGATTATCGTGGCAGATTTCTGACATTTTTCCAATAATCTGTATCTGTATTTTTGTTTAAATTATTGATAAATTAAATACGCTACTTTAGGTCTAATGCAGCCTCCTCTCTCTGTCTGTAGTCACTCTGTGATCTCAGAAATGTCAAGCAGAAACTGAAAAAACTGACCAAGAAACACAAGTCGTTGCCACAAAGCAGGAAATCAGCTTCTCTCGCAGTGGCTAAGGCTATGCTAACGGCTAGCAGCTACATTAGAAGGTAGCCACAAATTATTCTGAAACAAAGTCTGGAAAACAGTAATTAATAATGCTTTACGATAAGGACCTTAGTGGGAAATGAAAGTGACACAACAGTGAAATAATAAGAAGACACAGAAGAGCAGCAGACGCAACTGCAGGAGACAAACTGATCAATTTCAGTCGAGAGCGTCCTAACCTAATCACTCCTATTTCTATTTTACATATTCAGTTATGGTCACCTTATTAATGAAGAAGTCCAGTCATGAATGATAGGTTCTCTGCTGTCACATGCTGTTAAAACATTATGTTTAATGTACATCAGCTTCATACAGCGGTTATCTGCCTTTCTTGAGTAACAATAATGGGCATCGGTATTGGATCAAAAGGCAACAACAACAAAAAACTATATTGTTCAATCCCTACCCAGAATTTCTTGATTGCACCTTGTAATGATTACTTCTGTTATCATTTATTTTCTAATCATTAGTCTATAAACGTAAGGCAACAGAAAAAAATCCACTCAGTTCCCTGAGATTTGATGGCATTGCATGACTTCATTAATACTAAGTTTACATATATTTTTATCAAAATATACATGAGACAATGTAGGTTTTCAATGCTACACATTAATATGTATCATTTATGGGAAACATTGGATTAAATGTCTGGCTTTTAATCTGCAGTGACACAGAAAAGTGCAGATGGAAAAAAAGAGGAAGCGATGAAGACTAAAGTGAAGCCAGTGGGCTGAGCACGAAGGAGGAGGTGAATAAGTGAGGAAGTGTTGGAGGAAAGAATGAGGGAGGAAGGACGGAGGGTGGAGAAGAGATGAGCATTCCTCAGCAGGGGCGTGAGCCGGCGTGCATGTGTGTGCGTGTGTGTCTGAACTCGCATATCCTGAAATTACTGTGAGGAAACTTAATTCAATTTCTAACACGAACATGATGGCAAGACAGGGAGAGGTAGGAGGGAGAGAGAGAGAGAGAGAGGAGGGAGGGAAGAGAACGTGAGAGCTGACTAAGCATGTGAAGGCAGAAATAGAATGACTAAGAGGAGAGGAAAACAAAAAGGCAGAGATGAAGAGAAAAAGAAGGAGATTGAGGGGAATGAAAGTGACGGGATGGTGAGGGCAGGAAATGAAAAGGACGCCTTGGGTTAAAAGGGTGTGATTTTTCTGGAGGAGAGGAAGTGAAAGGGGATTGAGAAAGTGTGGAATATATTTCCCAACATTAGTGATCGTAAAATATTCTTACTTGTCTTAACATGTATGTCCGCTCACAGTTCTAGCACAGGAGAGCGGAGAGAGTGCAGGCTGGCAGCCGGCCAGCCACATGACAGATTAATCAACTTATCATCTGTTCCTTTGTTCATCTAAACTACTCTCACACACTGCATCATTCTGAATAAATGTTCACGCACAGCACAAACATTTAGACTCAGATTTATGCATGCAAATTCACCGGCACTGCACATGTTCCCACACACATCAAATTTTCCTGGAGTGATTTAATATCTACTGATGTAATTCCACAACCTGAAGTCCTTTCCCACATTTTCTTCCACATTGTCTTGCAGTTGTCTTAAAACTGCAAGACAACTGAATTTGTCTTGCAGTTTTAAGAACAGCATCAAAGCCTTAAACAAACTCGCACAAACAAGCAGAGATAAGAGCAGGTGCTAAAGACCAAAATGCAAATGTGACTTTTTTAAAATTGAAAACAAAGGGAGCAATCAGTGAAGGTTTTCTGCGCTGGCTTCACCGTGATAATGTGCGAGATGAGGCAGTGCGAGGCGAGTGTGTGTGTGTCTGTGTTATCTCTTGTATAATATTTCAGCCTGCTGCCAGACTAGCTGTGTCTCTGTCTCATCCAGATGGCTTCAGCAGCAGCAGACAGCTGGGAGTCCCCAACCAGGCAGCTTCATCTGATTACCCATCGTCAGGACAGTCCATACAATTATCTGGATGTGCCCCCCACCCCCCCGTGCCAGTCCATAAATTTTACATCAGACAAAACTGAATATAGCAACTACATCACAGCTAGTTAAGGGTAAAAACCACCTAAAGCAGAGGCTAAAATCAAATTTTCTAACACAGATTCCTAGCTTTCGTGGGTTTAACCCTCTGAAATACAAAACACTCTTTTTAAATCACCAAAATGACACCATTTATTGGAGTGAAAAACTGTAACAATAGAGTAGAACTTTCAACAACCTTTGAACTCATCATGTATCACTTCTAGTTTTGTTGGAAAAATTAACCAAATCTATGCTAAAAAAGTGACTAACATCACTGTATTCTTAGTATCTTATTTAAAGGTTCGCCTTTAAAGCAGCCATATTCCATAAAAAAGGAAAAATGATGCGCTCCTCAACGAAACCAAAAAACCTCGACTGACTCAACTATGGCCAACAGTCGTGGCAAAAAATTCAAGGACGCTTTTGGCTGAACTGGGCTGAACTGCAGGCTGTGTTTACACAAGTGGTAAGATGAGTAATCAAAGAAACATATCTTACACTTCATAGGGATATAACTTTGTCATACTGCACAGAAGACATTTTTGAGTTCTCTCTACATGGTTGTGCTGTTTCCAGAGAGGTGTAGGACCTAGAAAAACATTTTTCATAGTAAGTATCCACTGCTAATGGTACAGTATGGTTGTGTGTGTTTTAGTATATATATATTAAAGTGACATGTGTAAAATATAAAGGTGTTTTTTCACTTTCCCTCTGTCTTAGAAATTGTCTTCGGCTGTGTGTACAGGCATTTTAATGAGATAACTCTCAGCCGCTATCCCCGCTGTGGCGTTGTCATATTAAATTCCTTCTGTTCTTCTTTGTCATACTACACAATAGACATTTTTAATATATTGAGAGGTGCTGGACTTTATATTGCAGTAAAGAATTATCTCATAGCAAGTAAAAACGTGACAGGAGCCGAAAATGTCCAGAGAATGCTCAGGGCTCAGAGGGTTAAAGGAAATTCACATCTTGAATGAGCTGCAATGGTGGTGAAATTAACGTGAGCCTGAGCAGGATATTCCACTTGACATACTGCTCCCCTACATCTCTTAATTTGTTTTTCTGCAGAGCAACGAGCAAAGACAGTCCAGAGATATAAACAGTATTTCACTGTCAAAAGATTTTGCATCACAGACACACACACACACATCGTTTCCCTACCTGTGTTTCCTCCTGAACCACTCTGTACTGTTCCTTCCACACAGCCATCTTCGTGGCTTCATCCTTCCTCAGCGCTCTTTCCTTCTTCAGCTCTGGACTCCAAAATGTCTTAATGGAGTTCATGGAAGAGCTCAGCTTGGACTCTTTGCCCTCCAGCTGTAGGAAATAAATATTAAACACTGTCACTTGACTGTAATAAATCTTCATTTGTCTGCACTTGAACCTTAAAAGTCCTTTACACATCAACTTGCCTCCTGTTATTTAGACTTTCAGTTCATCCTTATGGCTATAATCTGCACTTTAAATTCAAGACAGCGGAATTCCCAAAGGAGCTCGCAAGTAAACAAACAGAAAAATAAGACACCATTTATTGTAAAAGTGTTTGCAAAGATCCTTACTTCTCTGCGCAGTAGTTCGTTCTCTCTCAGCACTTCTCTTAACTGTGTCTGGAGGTCTGACATTGCACCATCCCTCACCTGGAAACACACAAAACACCAACGATATCATCATTTTTACTTGTGATTTACATTTTTTTGTATTTGCAGGTGCCACTACTAATAGATTAGGATGATTTGTTTCTTATGAAAGCTACTGCTGGTGATGAAATCTACACAAATATGAAAAATTAAACATCTTTCAGAGAGTTACTGTGATTAACTAAGTATAAAAGATGATATTCTAGAAACATTCTAGCTGGGCAACTGTATTCACAATCCTTCAAAACATAACATGCTCCAGTATTAATGACAACATGCTCCTCGTATAAATGTTTAATTCATCTTGAAATCTGAAGAACAGCGCATTAAAGAATTAAACGTATCCTGGATTAATTTTTCAGCAACAAACAGATTCTGCATTGGCTTGGAAAGACCTATTTTAGGTATCCAAGCTACAGAGCGAGTTCTTTAAGTGCAAATGTAGAGCAGGGTGGCATCCTCCTAGCATGACATACAGGAATTAAAGTTTATTCTTCCTTTGCTGAAGAAGCAACCGGAGAAGGAGAGCTACCTCTCGAAGAGATGAGTTGCAGGTTATGACTAATGGTGCAGAGGGAGTGGGAGGGCAGACCTTAGTCTATTTAAACATACTGTATGAGGCCCACACTGTTCTTGTTTTATTTAGCTGAAGGGTGACATAGGAAGAAAATAATACGCATTAAACACTAAATTCAGCTTAACCACCACACATCTTCTATATTCACAGAACAAGTGCAGAAAAAGTGCACAGCTGATTCAGTCTGATGTTTCTTGATGCTTATTTTAGGAATTCTTCATTTTTCTCAAAGACTGTCTACATTCTAAGTCATTTTCATCCAAACACTCCACATCTGTTTATTCTAAATTTCAATTAAGAGCAGTTTTCTTAAAAAATAAAGCTGTAATAGAAAAGAGGATTCCTGATTTTCATGCCAAACAAAACAAACTTAATGAATGTATACTGTCTTTTAAGCCACATATTTGGCATGTAGGGAGATACATTAAATTACTTTTGCAAATGAACGGGATCTTCTGATCTAAATCTCTGCAGAAAAGCACATAAGTACAAGCCCTAAAACTGTTCCTTAAATGCCGTTTCTTTTGGACATCCTCCAGAACCAAAATGGCCAAGCAGAGTGCACAAAACACAGCAGCTTTCGAACGATAAAAGTAGAAACACAGTGGCCACATTTGGCACAACTAAGAGGCACAAACCCAAACTTTCAGTTCACAGAACATTAACTTAAAGGTGGCAGTATTAAAGAAGCAAGGAGAACTCAGTGGCGGCTCACCTGTCTCATAGAGTGGGGCACTGTAGCGGCCTGTGGAGGCTGGTTTTGCAGTTCCCCACCAAATGCTATTGCGTCACTTGGCACAACTGCTCCACTACCTCCCCCTCCTCCTCCACTGTTTATATTGGGACTGCTGCCCATGACAGCCGCCCTGACCCCATAGGGGACCCTGGCCCCGGCCCTGCCAAGGGTCATGGTGCTTTTGGGCAGCGAGGGATTCAGCCCACTGCCTAGACTCCCAATGCCAACCGGATCATCAGCTGTGTCGGTGAAGTACATGGGGCCCCCAGTAGCGTAGGCAGCATTCAGAGACTGAATATTCTCCATGGATAAAGTTTTCCCAGTGCCAGTAAGCCCACCAGCGGAGCTGCTGCTGCTGTTCCGTCGGTGCCCTAAACGAGGGGAGCGTGGGAGGCGTGGGGAGCGACCGGGACTCCCAGACGCCGACCCGTTACCATTGGATCCAACAACATCCAGCTTTGAGACAGAACGGGAACTACCGTACATGATGAGGGAAAGTGGGGCGTTTGCTGCAGAGATCTGGGTCAAGTGAGTAAATCAAAAATGCATGCTCAAAATTACACAAAGCACAGGAAATAAATGTAAGATGGGTGTCCCAAAAAAATCTGAAGTGCGAGAGTGAAATGTGAAAAAAGAAACTCCTGTCAGTCTTCTGCTGTGGCTTTTCTTGACTTGAAATATGTCATAGTATTGACGTAGCTGTAATCAAGGCCTTTCCAACACCCTCACAGTAATCCATGGGCTTTGTTAGGACGAAGTGATCAATCGGGAATCTCTTCAGATAAAGGCAGACAGACAATCCACAAGGCCCAGGATGATGTGATCAACTGAAAAGACAGAGACAAAGACTTGTGGTTAGTTGTACTGCACCTAAGGTACAAAGGAACACAGTTTTTAACCAGGTTGTGGTTTGATTTAATTAAGTTTCATCTCTGCTTGCACAGACAGCTGCTGAATATAACATCTGTCTAATGTGATCAATAAATAAATTAATATATATTACAAATTGCATTAAATAAGCAAACTTTAGTGGGCCACAGCTTCTCGAACTTAAAGATCTGCTTTTTTTCTTTCATTTTATAGCTTTTTGAATGTTGGGTATGTTTTTGGTCTGCTAGTTTGCAGCAGGGACTTGACATCAGGGCTGCATACTATTGGAAAAAAACTGACATTGCAATATTTAGTTTTTGTATCTATGAAAAAATACAGGACTTTTCACCAGCTGACTTGAGTATCTCTGTTTGGAATGTTTTTTGGAGTGCAGCTGCATCAAAAATATTTTTTGTTTGTTTTTAAAAGTGGAAAAAAACATTTGGATCCTTTCTCATATGGTATAACACTGGCAAAGGCATCCAAAATAATTTAGATCTGGCTCTGCACGCATACAAAGTTCTTTGGTGCCAATTTAAATGGTCAAAAAACAAAGTTGTGTTGCCTTTCTGCCTTTCCTTTCTGTGACCAAAATATTTACATACAACTGATGTTGCTATTCCTTTTTTGCAACCAGGTCTTCCTTTTCAGTGTTGCTCTCCTGTTTCTCACTTGTTTTCCTGTAATCACGTGGAACCTGCATGTCAACAAACTCCATGCCTTGTGAATAAAGTTAATGAAAGCTCAGTGTATCCAAGCACCCTTTATTCAGGATATACTGTTCCCATCTCAGACTTCTCTTGGAGATTAGCAAAGGTAATCATGAACTGTGCAAGGTTTTATATTAAGCAGAACTTGTAGCACGATGTGTTTCATTTCATTTACCTTTTTTCATACAACACGTCCTACAAAGCAACTACTGCTGCACATGTGCACATTGCATTATCACTGTTGAGGCGATATAGCATACAGCCTTAATTTCAAAAAGCATTAATACTGAAAATAATGTTTGCTGCCTTACACTGCAGCAGTACCTACAAACTTTGTGTACAGACACGAAGACATTCAAGCACACAAAGCAGCCAGGCGTGAAACTACCACAAACGTCATCACAGATTAACAACAAGATAAACGAAAGAACTTAGTGGCCAAAATGTTACACCAAACAGTACACACACACACACACACACACACAGAGGCTTCTTCTATAGAGACTGCTTTGTCTCTCCACTACATATTTTATGTCTTGTTCTTCAGATCACACTGTCCAACACCTCTAGCTACAAAAATCAAAGACTGATCTTATCACGTAATATTCAATCAGCTGATTTTGCATTCATAAATAGTTTTCTTTTGTCTGTTGGATCAACTACATACATAAAAATAGAATAATCCATGAGTTTGTAATTCAGTTAGTTAAATCTTGTTTTTCATCGTTTTATTCTGTAATAATAACCAGGGAAGAGGAAAAGCAAATGTGAAAAAGATAAATTCCCACCCGTTGTATTTCTGGTAATCACATGAGTCACACCAGACAGAGGGATCAGTTACAGAAGATGCCAAAAATATAAACCGCAATGCTACGCATTAGATAAATCCAAAACACCATGAAATAATGCTTTACCATTACAGAGCAGTAACAGCATGTGTGTGTTGGATGAAATAAATAACCTAAATATTAAAACTGATTAAGTCAATCAGGTCAAAGAATCCTTGTAATTCTTCATATCTATGAGAATAATGAAGCATGCCATTCCTGCCATGCCCTTCTGGGTAGTCAATTAAAAGCTATAATACCTAACATTTTCTTGCCTTTTGCACAAAATGAACATAATTTATGATCGTAGGCTCACACATGTTTTGGATAAATGCCTTGCTGAAACTCCAAGTTGTGAGTGTTTAAACCTCCCGGGGCTCCTGAACAATGCGTTTAAATCTGTCTGCAAGAACAACAGTGCAGCACGTGAAAGGTGGAGTAAGCTACAGACTCTGAAAGAATTTACGGGAAAGAAATTTAGGGTGAATTTGCTAAAAATTACCAACAGTTCACATTTAGTCATCTGGATATCCTTGGAGACGGTGATGTCATCTTCAGGTCAGTGGACACATGACCCGTTGAAGACACACACACACACTGGCCATCTGATCCACACTCTCCTCTTACTAAAGTGAACTGACCAGCTTCAGAAATAGTCAGCACATACAAGAATGAAAGGTTTTCTCTGTGTGGTTTGCTTCTTCACTATAACACATGATTTGTCTTAAGAGAAATACACAGTTACTGTCTTGTACTTGGTTTTTAGCCTTAAGACTGCAGTGTATCTGCAAGGTTTGCAAATTAGGACCTGTTGTGTCTGTATAAGGCCTGGTTACACTTCTTTGTCTTTATTATGCTGCTTTCTAGTCTTTTTAGAGTTCATGTGCAATTGGTGTCTTCGCAGCATTGTGGTCCTGCAGAAAATCTACATAGTCTAAAAAATAACTGAATGTTACGCGAACGTCTACGCAGCGTCTTGTGAAAACCCTCTGATGATGAAACATGCGTCCCTTGGACCCCAGCAGACCCTCGCACAATCATGGATGTGTAAATAGTAGCTTTACTTTGCTAGATTAGTTCAGTGGAATTACTAACAAATGCTAAATGTACACATAAACACTGTACAGAGATAGGAAAAGTACCTTCAGTTTGAAAATGTGTTTAATTTCTGTCAAAATGTCTTGTATTTCTGACAACATTTGCCAAAAAAGGCATTATAACATTTCAGCATATTGTAAGACAAGTGGTCTGAGAGGAAACTAGACTTCTGCCCTTCTTCTTGGCTCTGTTTTTAGCCTTTAGAAAATCTTGTCCGTGACAGAAGATTTCACAGAAGAACTTTTCAGAGAGATGGTGTTCCTATCAGCTGTTCCACAAATACATCCCTTTAGAAAGTCTGATCCCAGCATTGATAACAACTGCCTACACCGTGAAGCAACAGCAACCCCCCGAAAAGGACTCCTGCATCGCTGAGCTCCTAACTTCATTTTCCTGTAATATCTAATGTATGGTGGTGGTTGGTCAGGTTGTGTGGGGTAGATTTACTATGAGTGGCTTTGTTCAATGCTACTAAATGTTCAGCCTTCTGCTAACTGTAGGCAAAAGCTTACAACTGGGGATAATTCAATTTCATGTTGATGTTCACAGCTAAGTCAAGCTGTGTAAGCACATATGAAGTGCATTTACCGGTACATGCTTGTGTAAGAAGGAAGGGCTTCAGGAGGAGAGCTGTATTTTCAAAATTTGGCATGTTTTAATAAATGTATTTATTTATTGCTTTTCCCAGATTTCCACCCTACTCCAGCTTTGACTGTGCAGCGCCTCAGTTGACCACTTTGACCTTCCCTGCACCCAACCCTGGATTTTAACTGCCGTATTCTTCAAACCGATGTTCTGTTCGGCGCAGATCTTTGGCCAGCGAGATGTTACTGACAGCCAGTCAGTCACAGCCACACATACACTCACACACTCTGAAATGTAAACAGGGACCATCTGCTCCATCTCCCTTTGGGCCAAAAACACACACCTGGATAGAAACAGGCCAGGACCCTGCCTCTAGCACACTTCCATACAGTATTATGGACTTACACAAACATATGTACACTGAGCAAAAAAGCTGAGCACATGTGCAGACCTACGTAGACATAGTAGATATATCAATCCACATACAAACAAGCGTTTAAACAGACAACACATTTACAGACGGAAGAACACACATGCACATCAGTTCAGTGGCTATGAGTGATCACTGCATTTAAAACACACATTTAAAGGCTTCATTTAAGGCCGATATCAGACTGTGAGGCCCCTCCCCCCTCAGGACCAGCTGACCTGTACATAATGTAAATGTCCCAGTTCTCACTATAATGCAACAGAATGTCTGTCTTCTTCAGGCTTTATTTAGACATTTATTGAACACACAAAAAGCTCTTTTTTAACCATGATTGCCGCAGGTTGCATACTTTGCATAGTGAGTGGTTGTGGAGTAAAGAATTTACACTACATACATTGAACAAGATGCAGGGCACCCATTGGATAGTCACCAATCTGTCACATGGCTAATACACACACACAGACTTCTTTTTATTTTTACTGGCTTGACGTCCTAATGGAAACCACAACAGAAACTGTGTTGTGTTTTTTAAAGTTCAAGTCTAACAGTCACATGAATAAACCATTAGTGTTTCACACAGGTTGACTATTTGTCTGCAGTGGTTTAAATTCTGACAGCACCAGGGGGGTGAGGGATATTTTAATAACGCCACAACTTTGATTTCCAAGAAAGATTTCTAAAAAGGATAAAAGTACAAAAAACCACTGACAAACACATACCTATGACGCAGCTGGCATCATGAGATCCAGCAAGTACGAACATATGACCGTCCAAGACCCATCTGTCAACAGGCTCACCATCCCTCCTGCCCTTTCACACAAATGTGAAGAAGCAGCGTGGCGTTGCCATAAGGAACATCTGTTAAACACCGTTGCACTGAAAGTTCACAAAAGTTCACTGTTGCCCTTGGAGACTGTAAACCTTCACCTAAGGTCTAATTACAAGCTTTTAAATCAGCATTCAACCCAATCTCTCATTGGCAGATGGAGTTTTCTGCACTTCAAAGCAAATCCTGGTAAGTGGGCCTTGAGTTTGAGATTCTGAAGTTCATGCTTTTTGTGCAAAATCTGATGTGCCACTACACATGAAAGTAAAAGGCAGTGATGATCTCCAAAGCTGCCATTAATGTCTATTTTCACTATCAATTATTGTAAGTAGTTTTTTTTTTGCCATTTTACGAAGAAATACAGCAGTTATCAGAGTTGTTGCTGATTATTTTTCAGTCAATGAGCTCAATCAATTAACCTCTAATCAGATCAACAATAGGGCTAACTTCACTGCTGCAAAAAATATTCAGTGACACTATGTTCTACTAAAACTACAATACCATCGGGAACTGATTCTGAAACAGGCCCAAGACTGAACCTGAGACCCAAAATAACCTCATCCCCCTCTAAGTCTACAAAACACTCCACCAGCACACATAATGTTCTGCGTTTCATCCTCTGCCTCCCCACAGGGTTCCTAACAGCCATGCTACATGTCTCATCTTTCCTCCACATGAACAGCGCTGTTCAAGGCCTCATAAAGATCTAGAATATCAAACGTGGCTACCAGCTAAGTCTTCACGATTGAAAACCAAGCACTTGTAGTTGGGTAGGTATCCAGTGTGTGCTGGCACAAAAGGGAACAGACAGACATGTAGTCATCTTCCACTATGGCTACAGATTAAAGCCCAACTGATATATTAGTTGGTCATTATTATCAGCTAATATTGGCCTGTCACAAATGTATTGGTATCAGCATATATGCTGTTTGATACCCTTGGATATTTTGTTTTTGTACAGCGCATAATGTAGAAAAAGATGCTTGGGATGTTTTAAAAACAGTATCATCATATTTTATGTCTAACAGAGTGCACTCCTGCTCCACTGCTTACAATTCTTCAGCACATGCAGCATGTAGTATGCATCACAACTAGTGTTAAGAAACAATGACCCTATCAGTTTCCTTTCATAATATCATATATGAAGACTTTTGGCCGATATGTTGATACCACCATTTTTTTACTCTCCAAAAACTGATATCTGCATCAACTCCAAAACTCCAGTATTGGTTGATTTCACCTGTAGATAAACAGTAGAGATACTGTACATTCAATACAAAGAAGCAGTGGCATTGTCTACCTTAAGCTACAATGGCAAACAATCAGACATGAAGCAATACCAGAATTTATTTGGAGTCATAACTCTGCCCATCTCATTAATATACAACTCATATACAACAATCAGTCACAACACTATGAACACTGTCAGGTTCTGGTTTTGCTATCCATGTTGATGAGACTTAGACACATAAATAAACATTGTCCCACAACAAGCACACTCCCTCATGCAAATGGAAATCCCAAATGTCACTGGCCTACCCCTGCAGGAAAATGCACCCCACCACATGGAAACAACATCAAACAATCAGGAACATGTTGAGGAACTTGACAATCTGGCTTCTGCAGTGGGGCAAGACCCACTGCACAAGTCACAGTACCCAAAGGATCCACTGCCAATGTCCTGGTTCCAGAACACATAGGACACCCGGAGAGGTCCTCTTGTCCATGTCCAGTGGTTAAGAGCATTTTGGACCACATTAAGAGGGACCAACACAATATTAGGCAGGTGGTCATAATGTTATGCCTGATCGATATAGACTCTCAGCTCTGTTTCTAGTCACCACCAACTCCTGATGGAAATATCCAGCTCTCTAGCTGCTAAAAGCTCCACTATATTCACCAGCTAGTTGCTTTACTTAGTTTGTCTCATTTTTGGTGATGAGAAAGTTACTTACAGTGGAGATTTTAGAGATTTCTTGCTTTAAATAGCTGCCTGCTGCAGATGGAAAATATGCTACGAGTGACACAGCAGTAAAAAATCAAAAAGCAGAACTGGGAGATGATTATCTGCAGGATTGTTAGTAGATGTAGATCAGGTATAGTGTAAGTAGTCATGGGATCTATCAGGGACCATGATGGAAGGTTTAGGATTAAACAGAAGGTGAAAGATGGTCTTTAGTGATCTAAAATAAGAGACGGATGGTGAAAAAAACTGCACCTGTGTGTCTCATTGTCTTTTTCCTCATCACACGCCTCCCTCTAATCCCTACTTTCCCTCTCCGACTCTCACTTGTCTCCCTGATGCTTTCACTACCTCCCTCTTCCACCATCAGCATTCCTGAAGGTGTTCAGCATGTTCTATTTATGTGACAACCACACATCCGTCTGTCACACCGCACAATGTGACACACAAACACACACACAGCACTCAACCTATACTTAGTCGGCTGGTCTTCCAGCGTGGGAGCCGAATTTGACAAAGTCCATCTCTCGCCCGGGGATTGGGGGCTCATGAAAACGAGTTATATTCACGTTGAATATGACTATTCTCCGTTACTCTCTGTTCCTGTTAGGCTTGTTGTGATTTAATGTGGCTGGAAAGAACTCGCTGGTTGTGTGTGGAGTTACACATTTCACTGAGAGTCATGTCGACAGTCGCGCTGAAGGGGAGAGTCCGACTCATTCTGAACGTTATCTGTCTGAAGATTTAAGGGGATGACCCGCCGCTCACCACGTTAAGCCTTTTTTAAACTTCACTGCTGCTTTATATGCCACGACACCAACGTTACCTCTCAGAAAATCGGATTGCTCTTGTCTAAAGAGAGCAACAGTGAGAGGAGGGACTATCTCGGCCTCAACAGTATTACTGCACAGTTAGACAACAGCAAGACTGCAGCCCTTCTCAAGTTCCTGACAGCTTCATGCAAATACATCCATGACAGTTGTAGAAAGAGAGCTATGGTACACATGTAATAATATTTGTCATACATGTGAGACTGGAGAGTACATCAAGAGATGTTCAACTAATAAAAAAACTATCGACAAAATCAAAATCATCTGTGTAAAAAATGTTTTAACTGTGACTCTGTGAGACAGCTCACCTGCCCAATGTGGAGAAAAGTACACTGTGTGACCTGCTGTTAGATAATTAATGAAGTTAGTGCTGTTGTTGTATAAATGCACACAGCTATCTTTGTAGAGATGCTCATACGGATCCTGTTTTTATCTGCCGCTGCTTGTATTTAATCAAATCAGAGAAAAGACTCCTACAGACAGCTGAAAGCAACACGGTAAAACTTCAGCTCCTGTTAATGTTTTGTCAGAACTCAAACTATATTTATTATTGAGGAGTTTGTCTGTCTTTATCACAGTAAAGTCGTATTTTTGGGGACATTTCAGTTTGTTTTACATGTGAAATTTTACAGTGAAGTGAATGAGAAAGGTGTTTTATGATTTTGGCAGGCAGCCTGTGTGTTTTGCGCTCTCTGTAATGTTTTCGGACCGAAGAAACTGGTTGTGAAATGTGGAAGGAAAACTGCCTCAAAATACTTCACACAACTCAAAGTGAGCTGCTTGTGTGTGCTTATCTGTTAATATAACAGCACGCATGTCGGACTTGACATTACATTACAGTAACATCGCCAATGCAACTTTTTACGTAAAAGAGACTCTTTAAGACGTGAAATCGACTCATTCAGATGCCGTCAGAATAACAACAAGGAGTGCATGTCAGAAAGGGGCTCATGTAGCACCTCATGTGTCATCCAGGGCACATGTTTATCAAACTTCTAAGAAATACACTTAAAAATGCTCTGCAGAGTGCAGCGTGAGTAACTTTTAATCACATTTGTGCGCTAAGCAGAGATGGGAATTCCCTTGTTTCTTGTTTATCCTTTGACATACATTTCACAACGGTGTCTGATGTGCTTTCCTGCAAAAAAAGCATGATGTAATTTTAACTTTTAAAGAAGTTTATTGTATTTGTGTGAATTTATAGGGAATTAGCTGACATGAAAGCAAAAATAACCAAACTGAAAGTCAGTCAGAGGCACATTTAGTACAATAATGATGTGTGAAAGCAGTAAAGATGCATGAAAAGCACTTGTACACTAAATTAATTCCAGCTTTAATCATGCTGTTTGTGCAAAAAAATGCTGAATGTGGTACAACATGCTACCTAACTCAGACACCACTACTCAATCCTGAATTATGCAAACTGCCAAGGTTTTCCCTTCTATTATAAGACTCTGTGCAGCAGCAGTTTCAGGCAACACCTAAGACAAATGAACAGAAAAAACAGCATTGAGAGTTCTCCAATTCTCTGGAGAGAAAGGAAAAGGTTTTGGCCCAAATTCAGTCTGCTCACAGTGAGTCACTGAGAGTTAATCAGCGATAAAAGAGTTTGGTCATCCCAGCTTAATCTGCAGGAGATTGTGAAAGCTCCTGTAGCGCATTTTTCAGTGGAGGAGGAAATAAATTCATGATGAGCGAGGAGGAAATCGCCAGTCACAGATGATGAGCTCAAGAAGACAGTCTGAAAATGCACACCCTGCACACGCAGCGCTGACAGAAAGCCGGGGAAATCCCTGCATAACTGCTAAAGCTATATATTTTTCATCATGTCTGTCCAAAACATGCACCAGAAGGGGGTTCGAGCAGCCTAAACACACACTGTCCACCGCTACAGTCACTGCTGTCAGTTAAGTCCTGCAGCATTTCACATTACAAATGACATATTAGTCATTAATCATTTTAATGTGGACAGAAATCTTCAATCTTAAGGCCGACTGCTTCGTTTCTGCATCACCTCCAGGTTTTTGGAGGCTTTAACAAGAAACTTTGGGCGGTTTTCTTTCTGTTTAGACCTTATTCATGCATACAGTCAGAGTGGTTCAGACCCAACAGCTATTTTAACTTTGGTGAGTCATTTTTGGCATTTTTTGCTTCAAAACACAATAAAACAGGAAGAGGTGAAGTGTTTATAAGTTGTCACAAAAAAGCTTTTACTCCTGAGTTTACAAATGCAGGAGAGGTGAAGGATTTTCACTTTGATCTTTCACTTTGGTCCAAAATTTCACTTTTTGCAGCCCCAGGTCTCTCTGAGTGCAGCTTCTCACTACGTCACAATGGATTTGGGCTTACTGGGATTCATTTAGCATGACTGTGCAGTGCAGAGCTCGTGCAATGCTTCTGTTTGCTTTTAAACATCAGCATTATCAGTCGCAAGGCACACAGACGCATGACACTGTCTTCATGTCTGGGCTTGTTATTGATGACGCATCGTAACGGCTGTTTGGTGCTGATTCATGCATTTTTAACTGAACTGGAATGCATGTGAAATCATTTCTGCACGACTTCTGTAGAAATTTAGGCAGGAATCAGGAAGGAAAAAAATCTCTTAAAATAATAGGTATTCTGGCTTGTAAAACTTGATTTGTGGTTCAGCCTTTTTAAGACGATGAAAAGAAAAATCAGCTGACCGTGCATGCAGGATATTGGAATGGTTTTAATTAAATGAACGGCCCAATTACACTTAGAGGGGGAAAAATATTAGCAGTCTGTGACAGTGAAAAATGTGTTAGGCTGAAGATGTCTGGGCGAGATACAGATTTGGGTTTTGCAGCTTCAGTTTGTGCCACCGGTTACCATCGCTGATAACATATAATATGGTTCAGACAGTGGAAAAGCACAACACTGATATGGGACAGATAACATCAGCTGCAGTCTATTGTGTACCACAGGAAATTAAGCCAAGGTGCAGGCTGGGCAAACAAAATGCGCATACAATCAGGAGCTCACGCGCACACACTGTAACTCGACACACGCATGCATGTACACAAACACACCGATGAACAGAGAGCTGGCCGCTGCCTACATAACAATACGGAAAATGTGAGGTCAAGACAGTTAACACAAAGGCAGGGAGGCACAAAACCAATTCAGGAGTGTGTAGCAGTTAATGGAAGGGAAAGCAAGAGGCTGTCCTGCAAAGAGGAATGTGTTTGTGTAGTCAAAACGCCGGGTTTAACAGAGAAGAAAGTGAGCAGAGAAGGTGAGCCAGGCTTCCTTTGAAACTAGGGAGAGACCGATTATCGGCCTGCCTGATTATTGTTTACAGATTATCAGAATCAGTATTTTTATTGGCCGATTATTGATAAAATAAATGTGCTACTTCATGTCTCAGGTCTCTCAAGCAGACACTGCAAAAAGTGAACAAAAAACACAAGCTGTTGCCACAAACCAGGAAATTAGCTCCTCTCACAGTGGCTAAGGCTACGCTAACAGCTAGCAGCTAAGTTAGAAGGCATCCACATAGTCAATAATCAATCAATAATTAATAATGCTATAAGATATGGAACTCAGTGGTAATAAAAGTGATAGAACAGTGAAATATTAAGAGAACAGAGCAGGAGCAGGAGACAAACTGATCAATCTCAGGTGAGAGCATCCTACTTTAATCTTTATATATTTCTCTTTATTTCTATCTTTATTTCTATTTTACATATTTTGTTATAGTCACCCTTATTAATGAAGAAGCCTAGTTATGAATAACAGGTTCTCGACTATTATATTTAATATTTATCGGCTCCAAATGTAATTTATTGGTCTTTCTCGAGTACCAATAATCGGCATTGGTATCGGCCCTGGGAAACCCATATCGGTCGATCCCTATTTGAAACATAAAGTAATCTAAATGGATAACTTCAATGGATAAATAGCAAAAAGGGGATGGTCTGATGACAAAAATGACTTCTAGGAAGTGGTTTGAAGGAGCTACTATCTCTGTAGAAGTCTCTGATATACACCTTTTAGACAGCAGAGTGAGCTCTTTCACTCCACATAAGGGTTCAAAAGTTATGAAAATGAACCCGTTATCAAGAGTAATTCTAAAAATCAGCTGGTTCAAACAATGGCAGACTAATCTGTGCAGAGCCTGGACATTTAAAAAAAACTCTAGTGTTTACAACAATCTCAGTGGAAGGAAGCTGCTCAGTTCCCTGACCTATAGGAGGGGTGGTGCAAAGAAACACCGCTCCCTTCCCTCCACCTTCCTCTGCCTTCATCATCATCATCATATCAGATTCACGCTGTGCTCCGGTTAATTTTACAAACATGTCAGTCTCTTTTCTCTCTCTCTCTCCAAGTTGCTTCTTGATCTTGCTGCTTGATCTGCGTTCATTTCCAATCTGTCAGACTGAAGAAGTTATTACAGCACAACTAAAATGATGGCAAGAGATGAAACTTAATTTTCACTACCACAGACACTCCCTGGAGGAAGGATATTAGTGATGCCACAGGAGATAAAAGTACTACATTACAGGAATGTGGTGGCAGAAGATGATGTGAGGAACTAGAGGGCTGTCAGCAGCTTCATCTGCAACACAGGCAGCAGATTGATAATCGCATTTGGAGGTTGCTGTTATTAGCCTGTTATTCCAGGGGAAAGCCTCGGGCTGTGCAGCTACAATTGGTTTACTGAGCACAACAAAATGAAAAATAAAAACCTTCCGCACGTTGACAGACCGTTACTGTACGTCTCATCACCGCTGACCCCAAACTGCTGCGCCTCAAAGCGGCCATCAAATTTTAATTATGTTTTCGCCGACGTTCCTGTTATTCCTCCTGTTAACGTGGCTGCACACACACACACACACATGAGACTGACCGACAAGTGGACGACACACACACACACACACACACGTAGGGGTCGCGTAATAAAACACACACTCAGACTGCCTGCTAAGTTCCGATACTCACTGCGGCTGCCCCTCGGTTGTGAAATAAGCTCTGTGGAAGAACAACAACACACACAAAAAAAGCTAAAAAACCGAGCGGTCACATGTCGTCTCCGGCCAGTGTCAGACCTCCGGGGATGGCTGCAGACGGTCAGCCGGGGTGAGCCGCTCTGTTTCGGGCTGTGTCTCCGTCTCCTGTCCGTGTCTTGTGTCTGTCTCCCGTGTTTTCCGTCTCTTCCAGCTTCTTCCACTGGTGGCTTCCCCACCGCTCTGCTCGGGCGCTCCCGTGACGTCACCACGGTGGAGTGCGCGCCCCCGACACGTTACCCCCCCTCCGTTCGATCCCTCCCTCCCTCCCTCCAAGCCGGGGTCGCGCCTGAGCATGACAATTAAATTAGTAGGATTTGTATTATTATTAGTTGCAGTGAATGGAGAAAATAAAAATCGTCAAGTCATCTGTTAGCAATGTTTTTAGAAAAGCGAATTCCATTTAAAATAATTTCAATTTTCAATAAATCAGTATATCTTTATTGCCATTGTAAGGGATTTGAAAAGTGCAGTCCTCATCTGTACAAACGAGCAGTAAAAAAAAGCTAACAAACAGCATGTAAAAGGCTGTATAAATAAATAAATAATAGTAACTGAAACTCTTACATGAGCTACACACACACTAGTTAGCACTATAACTTTGTAATGACAGATTCAGATTCTTTTATTTGTCATATGTACATTAACACAGCCAACTATTCAATGAAATGTTTTGGACAAGAAGAACCAATCAAGTCACTATTTGCAACACACAAAAAATAAAAGGCTAAAAGCACTAGAGAAACAAAAAATATAAACATTAAGATACATTTGTCTATAATTATATATGTGTGTGTGTGTGTGTGTGTGTGTGTGTATACATTATGTATGTGTGTGTATGTATATTATTCAATATACAAATTAATATATGAATATTATTTTCCATATACAGAAGAATTTGTGCAATGTCTGAATTTCCACATACAGAAACATTTCTACAACATTAAGTGTACTTATGTACATTTATTGTTTAGTTTTATTTTTTACTGTTAAAACACCGCAAATTTCCCTGCTGCGAGATTAATAAAGTTCAGGATGGAAAAGGTAAAGTGTTGTCATCTTTTACTTTCAGTGGTGGAAAAAACATTCAGCGTTGGAAACAAACACAACAGAATAAAATGCTTTATTATAAGTGAAAACCTGCAGTAAAATCTTACTTATGTAAAGGATACAAAGGTAGGCAAAATGCACCTAAAGTCATGAACAAAAGTTTACATACACTTGTAAAGACCATGTACATGTAGGCTACACATGACAGTCTTCAGTTTCTAGCAACTGCTACAACATTAAAACACAAGTCACAAAAAATCATTTATTTTGTTTTTTATAGATTTGTTATAGGTCTTCTGGAAATATGACAAAATCTGTCATGAGTCAAAAATATCCATATAGCAACTTGAATTATCTGTTTTGGTGATGTAGAAAGCTGTGTTGATAAAATGTGCACAGTTGCATGGCCTCTTAACTTCTCATGAGTAATTACAATTGACTACAGTTGGTGACTCCTCTGAGCCAGTTTAAATAGGGCCCCTTTGATACATTCATTAGACTCAGTCACAAACACTAGAGTGGGAAAGTCTGAGGAGCTCAGCAAAGATCTGAAAATGCAAATCACTGACTTTAACAAGTCAGGCAAGTCACTTGGAGACATTTCAAGCAGCTTCAGATGTTAAAATCACCTGTGCAAGCAACTGTTTGTAAGTTTAAAGTGCACTGTACCGTTGTGTCAACTCCATGATCAGGAAGAAAACATTTACCGTCACCTGCTGCTGAGAGACAATTGGTCAGGATGGTCAAGAGTCAACCAAGAATCTTTGAAAATCAGGTCTGCAATAAGAAGAATGAGCTGCTGGAACACAAGAGTCAGTGTCCACAGTCAAGTATGTTTCACACTGTGACATGAGCTGAGGCTGCCAAGCAAGAAGGAAGTCCTTTCTCCTGAAACGGCACCTAAAAACTCAGTTGGAGTTTGCTGGTGATCACATGGACGAAGTAAAGAAAAGAAGATTTCTCGAGGAAAGTTCTTTTGTCAGAGGAGTCTCTGGAAACTCAAGGCTGCCACCATATACATGGTCTTTCCAAGTGTATGTGAATGTTTGTTCACAACTGTAAGAATTCAGAGTAAAAGCACTCATGCAGAATGGCCCCTCACAGTGTTTGTATCACATTATTTCTCAAACAAAAGGATAAAGACATCTAAACTGCATTTAAGTGCAGTACTACTTCAAATATGAAAGACCAGGATACTATGTTAACATAATATGTACTTCATTTGGGAGAGTCACCTTATATTTACATGTACTCAAGAAAACAGGTTTGTCACAAAAACCATGCAGGTGGTCAGTTTACACCTAGAGGGCAACAACGGGGAGACTTTTGAATGACTTTCATGTAACTGTCTTATCAGCTCAGTTATCTTGCTCATTGTTTGGTTTGTTCCAAAACTAGTTCATGGCCAAACAGGTGGACCCAGCTCACATTCTGACCTGTCAAACACAGGCGTCACAAATGCTCCAGTGCACTGCAGTGATTGCTGGCACAGAGCCAATGTTAACCTTTAGACATGAGTTTAAAATGTTACTCTGAGGTCCTTGAGGACAAAAATGTTCACATCAAAAACAATGCCAAAAAATATCATATGTGTCAAGGATTATCAACAACACAGATTCTGATGCGTTATTGTTTTTAAGCAGTGTAAAATTTTAAAAGTTTAGCGTTAAAGGGTTGAAGTCATTAGCAGCACCAGTGTTTTTAATGCAACAGCTCTGAATTTCAGCTGTTAGAAATGTCATATAACCAGCAAGTAGTCCTCACCACCAAAACCAGAGTCCAGATCAAGTGTATTAAGAACAGGACAAGGCTTGTTATTATATCTTATTGTAATATTATCTTTTTAATGCAGTTTTTTTTTTCTAATTTTCCTGATTCACAGTAATGTCTCTCAATTGATTTTATCAAATTAAAAATCTGAATGAGTTATTGCTTCTTTTTTAAGCTAGAATGTGAGGTGGCCACTATAGGAGGAGATAATGACTGGAGTTAGATTCCTAGATGATTATTGTTAAGGTCCATCAGTCTAAATTGTTGATTTTCATGTTAATAAATATCCTTCAGGTGTAGCTATGTCACAGATTTGAGTCATTTTTAAACCACAGCCTGCTTAAAGCTCAGTAAGTTTGATTTGTAACCATGACAAACCTGCCACAAGGTGATTTCTGCTAGTTTTTTTTCTTCACTTTCCCTGGATATGTCTGTCGACGTTTCAGTGCGATGCTATGTCAGATATCTATAACATGTTCTCAGTGTGTTTGATGAGTGAATGACCTACATACAGTATCAAACCAGAGTGTGCGACACATTTCCGAGCTGTTCGCTCTCATCTCTCAGGTCTCTGTCAGTCTGTCTCCCTCACACACAATTACACATCAACCTAAAGAAATCGCGGCAACTGCACACTGAGAAACACACACACACACACACACACACACACAAACACACACACACACACACACACACACACACATTTACAGTGTCCCAGTTCCCTGGGCGCCAGTCAGACAGACAGCTGAGGTATAAATAGGCTGCTGGCTAAAGTTCCCCTTGAGAGAAACACATCAGGAGCTGTGGACCAGCGTGATCTTCTGGACTGTGTCTGCCATCATAACAAACAGTGAGAATTTATTCTTACTGCTTATTTTAGTTGCAAGTCGCTCTGATGTGTGTTTTTTGTTATCACTGTAAAGATTTGTAATAGGGGTTTTAGGTCTGAAAATACAAAATTCAGTAGCATAAAGGTATGGGATTGAAGACACAGGATCATGAGGTCTTATTAATCTTTTAACCCTCTGAACAGCGAGCAGTTTCTGGGTGTTTTTTGCTCCTGTAGCATTTTTACTCACTGTGGGCTCATTTTTCCCAATAATATAAAGTCCTGCACCTCTATGGAAACAGTACAGCTATGAATAGAAGTAGCGAAAACCCAAGTGTATCTTATGTGCAGTATGATACAGATATAATGTCATAAATTAATAAATACTGAAATGAAGTGCTGTGGAAGTGTTGTCAGATGTTATCAATAAAAAATGGTGACTCTAAATACAATAGTTGCTTTACTTCTTACGTTTTTGATTTATTTCCTTACTTTTCTCCTATCTGCTTGGTGTAAACACAGCCTGCAGCTCAACCGAAAAGTCCCTGAATTTTTGCACATCACTGGTGGTCGCACCTGAGTCACTAATAAGTGTCAAGGACAACAGATTTGTCTTTTTCTTACAGTATCTAGTCAGTGTGAATGGTTTATTTCTGGCAAAAATGAAGTGATTTTGATGAAATATCACAATTTTTAACTCCGTTGTCGGTAGTTTTCCAGAAAGAACTGCCATCAGAAAGTTGATAATCAGACAGTTTTCGCTGTTTTTGCAGTTTCTGTCTTTAATAAATTGTGTCAGCTTGTTTGTTTGTTTTTTTTTTTTAAGAAAACTTGCCTTTCAAACACACTGGCAGAAGACTAACCGTGTAACAACAGGTAAACAACAGAACTCTATACAATTTGAGGGAACACAGAAAAATAGGCTTGTTCTTTTCAAGAATTATCTTTATTCGTTTTTAACAACAACCACATAACAAAACCACACATACACAGCCACACCACTAAAGTGGTGGTACTGGTATACAGGTAACAACGTCAACACTCGTACGCTGCACAACCCTCCTGCCCCACCACCCCCAACACACACATCCATACACTCTTACATTATCTGGTTGAAGTTTATATAGTTATTACATTCCAGTCTTTACATATGTTAAGCTAATGGTTAAGAATTACAAATGGAAGGAGAAAAGAAAACACAATGCAAAAAAAAGCCCAAAAAACTGGACAATCTTGGGAACCACAGAGAGCCACTTATGTATCCTCAGACGTTTCCATCAAAATTGTTTGGTCTGTCCCCTCTAGATAACTTAAAAAGGTACCCCAAATGACGTCAAAGAGGGATTGTTTGCCCCCGAGAGAAAGTGTAATTTTTTCTAAAGGGAAGAGTTATAGATAACTCCAGAATCTATTTACCTGCACTTGGCCCAGCCACATTTTCCAACGTAAACACAATCACTCTTATAGCCAGTAAAAAGCCTATATCTAAAAAAATGGTTGTCCCCTTTGTGACATTATGGTAGACTGGCTCCACACTCAGTAGGCAGAGTTTCGGATCTAAAGCTATTTGAATGGGTATTATACCTTGAATGCACTCACCACTTCCCAGAACTTCTTCATTTCAGTACAGTGAAAAAGTGTACCTTTGTCTTTTCTGCATTTAATACATACATCAGGTACAGCACTGTTATGTTTGTTAGGTTTTTCTGGAGTGATACACGTACGCATATGCCAATTATGCTGCAGTAATTTAAGACATGCATTGATTGTTAGTGATTGTGCTTTGGCGCAAGCCCTCTCTCAGTCTTCTGTGGTAACTTCCTCATGTAAGTCTAGAAAAGCACTTTTATTAAGCAGTTGAATACATATCAGTTGCATGATACATGAAGCATCTTGTTTTGTAGCTTTTTTTAACATATGTGATTTGACCAAACATGCCAGATGATGGCCTTTGCTTTCAAAAAAACATTAACAAAAATAAAAGAACCCAGGATGTTTCTACATGAACAAAGCACTGCTATGTATGTACCAAGTCTAAATTAACCATTTAATTTTGCATATGATACACCCATAAATGTATGCATTACATTCAGAAACATAACTGAAAAGATTGAGAAAAGGATGAGAAAGATGCTGATAGTCAGCAATGACTGTAAGACTAAATCATATCTGAAAAGCATTTTTGAAAGTGTTCCTCAAATGCATGGTTTCCCATAATTCTGTCCACGTCTTATTTATTTATATACATTTTTGGACCCTTGTGATTCTCTCAGAACCAGACCAGAACTATTCGTTTAAACAAGGGTGCCACCTTCTGGTAAAACAGAGGGATTGCTACATGTATGTATGTAACTAACCCAGCTTGTACTTTTTGAACTTCTTGAAATGATCACACCAAATGGTTAGAAAAATAGAAATAAAAATTATATCTGTGTCTTATACTGAGTTTTATTGGCTTTTTGTGATACTATCATTTCCTCTGCCTTAGATATTAATTACCAAACAGAGCTATACATTTGAAATCTGAAAGCAGAAAACCTTTTAACAGACTTTGGACTTTACTTCCTCCTGTCTAATGTGTCGCCTTAGGTTGCACGACTTACAGGAGTGATTACGAGCATGCTGTCGGGATCACCATCAAAGATTCCAAAAAAAGGATAGAGCTTCGGCCTGCTGCTTGCGGAAGAGCCTGCCATAGAATAGAGAAAAGCTTTCAGTGGGGGTGTGCTCTCAGTGAAGGTGCATCCTGTGAAGGAGTACATCAGAGTTCTGGCGTCTACGTCGTAGAAGGAAATCTCTCCCTTCTCATAATCGACAAACACGCCGACTGTCTGGGGCCTCCGCGTCACGTACGGAGGAGGACCGCTGGTGACATTGACAAGATATAACCCCTCAAACGGGGTGTATCTTGCGCAAAATGTCCAGGCTCCATCTTCAGGCATGGGATCGAACATTATTAACCGGTCAATAGACTCTTTGACGACTCCCAAGAGCCAGCCTTTGCTCCCACTGACACGAACCTCGTAGTAGAACCTGCCTGAGGAAAACCCATCCGTCGCAAGAACAAAAGGTCGATATTCAAATTTCGTTCTGAGTAAAGCAGGAAAAAAAAGCCCTGTTTTACGGAACGTCAGCTGTTTCCCATCCTCAGACACCATAAGTCTGGAATTGGCCGAGTAGGAATCCAGGGTCACGTTCACGGCATCACACTGCTGGATCATCATCAGCTTGTCCTGAGGTGGATTCCACACTTCCTGAATAAAACCATCTCTCATTGGCTTTTTAGCTGCATCAGCCGGTTTCTCGGCCTCGCAGCCATCAGACAGCCTGACCTCGTGAATGAGCATCTCCATCTCGTTACCGAGCGTCTTTTCCATCTGAGCAACGGACTTCTTTACCTTCCCTATGTATGTCTGCTGATTGATGTCCAAGAAGTCTGGTGTAGAGGGAGGGTTGTAGTGGGACAGAGGGTTTAGTGGGTCCTCAGCATGTGCGGGGAAATTGAGCGACGGCCAGCTCTGCAGGAGGTGGAGGTGGTCCTCTGTTTGCAAGAGTTGCTCCATTTTAGATCTTTTCCTCCTCAGCTCAGCAACCTCTTGTTCCAGCTGTGTTATGTGGTCTTCGGCCTGCATCTCTGCTGCTTTCTGCTTCTCCTCGATCAACGCAACCAGCTCGGTCTGCCTTTTTAGCAGAGTTCTCACCAGAGCGCCTAAAAGATCATCGATGTCTGCGATGTCTCTCTCTGACTCTTCCTTCCTCTGTTGAACTGAGTATTTCATCACCTGAACACTCATGGATTTAGCGTTTTCTGTTATTTTCATCTCTGACATCACATTCTTGAGCCTGGCTTTCCTCTCTCTGAACACATTCTCCACAGGAACGGCCTTATGCGTCACATGGTTGTCTTTCAAGCACGTGAAACAAATGCACTCCTGGTCTGAGCGACAGAAGAACTCCAACATCTTGTGATGCTTCTTACACACTCTGTTGTCCAGGTTTGACACAGGGTTGATCAGCTTGTGCCTTTTAAGCCTTTCAACTCTCTGATGAGGCTCCAAGTGAGTCTGGCAGTACGAGGTCGAACACACCAGACACGTCTTCTGGGCTTTAAGCTTCGGCCCACGGCAGACGTCGCAGGGAACCTCCCCTGGTTTGGCCAACATCTCATCTCCACTGGTCACAGTCAAATTGTTGAAATGCTCCACCATGTCTCTGAACGCTGTGTTGACCCGAAGCTGTGGTCTGCTGCAGAACCTTTGCATACAGAGGGGACACTGAATCAGGTGGCTGCTGTCCCAGTACCCGGTGATACAGGCCTTACAGTAGTTGTGTCCGCAGGGAGTGGAGACGGGTTCAGTGAACACATCATGACAGATTGAACACTTGGGCTGATCTTCACATGGGAGGTCAATGGAGGCCATGTCTAACAGGGAGGGAAAGAATATAATGTTTTGGTTTAGAAGTTCAAACCAACAAAAACACATTTTTTGGCCACATTTCCCCATTCAAAAATCATATTACCTAGATTTGACCCCTGCCTTTTATATGTCTGATGTATCTACTCCCATCAGCCACAACATTATGACTACTGACAGGTGAAGTGAATAACATCGATCGACTCAGACACCAGAATAAACATTGTCCCACAACAAGCACACTCCCTCATGCAAATGGAAATCCCAAATGTCACTGGCCTACCCCAGCAGGAAAATGCTCCCCACCACATGGAAAAAACAAAAACAATCAGGAACATGCTGAGGAACATGACAATGGCCCAACATGTTGATTTGACCTCCAAACTTCCTACACCCCATTCTGATCAAGCATCAACAGGATGCAGTGGAACAAGTTTGATTGACAGAGGCCCCACTGCACAAGCCAGAGCACCCAAAGGATCCAGTGCCAACGTCCTGGTTCCAGACTCCATAGGACACTCTGAGAGTTCCTCTTGTCCATGCTCAGTGGTTCAAAGAATTTTTGAGCACATAAGGGGGACCAACACAATATTGGGAATGTGGTCATCATGTTATGCCTGATCAATATATATAGACCTTGTTTTTAACGAGGGCATCTTACCTTACATTTTGAAATTTTAAACATATTTGGGGGGGTTTGCCCACCCAAAATATACATTATAAATAGGCTGGAGGGGGAGACACATCAGGAAAGACTCACATTACAAAGCCATTCATATCCATAGTGTCCTCAAATGTCACCACAACAACATCTTGGTGGAGCAGTTTAATAGACTTTCTCTGCAGGCTCACTGTTTTCAGTGATGAAATCAGCAACAGAGGGAGGGTTTCCTGTGGAAAATCCCCAGCTGAGATGGCATTCAGATATACTCAGAACTCAGTGAGATCTACAAAAAGCGCCCAGGAGCAAATCAGGATCCTCAAACACTGACATCAGTTTGGGCTATAAATAGATTTATGGTCTGAAACAGGAAAATAAACTGAAAATTGTATGGAATGCTGGCAACGAGCCACAAAGTACTTCCCAAACTGTAAGAACAGCATTTGAGCTTAGTATATATGTCTGTAAAAGTAAAAATAAAGTCAGCCTGTAATTAGTTTACCAACTGTGTCATTATATATACAAGTTGCAGCGCTTCCTTCCACTACAAAACACAACCTGAAGATTGTTTATTTAGCTCTGGCATCTGTTGTAGAGAGTTTAAAGTGACTTTTAAAAAAATCTCCACACGATCTGCACCGTTATTTAAACTGGTAAATACGTTTGAGTCATTAAAATAACATACTCACTAAAAGACACATGAAATATCTGCGTAAAACTCAAAGACGAATCAGAGTGGAGAAACTTTACCTGCAGAGATGTTGTGTTCTCTGTGAAAACAAACGATGATTTTCGCTTTGGTTTCGTTTTTAGGCGTGTCGTTTCATTTCTCGGGAATGAGTCTCCATCCATCCTCCATCTCCTCCTCTTCCTGGAAAAACTTGCTCAACAGAGCAGGATCCAGTTTCCCTCACACTTTATTCTGTTCTAAACACTGAATCTGTAACCTGCACTGTAAAAAAATAACAAAATAATGAAGTCAAATCAACTCATCTTTTTTAATGTAGCTAATGTAAATCTATATATTGTGCAAATTTCTATTTCACTGATGTAGAAATGTCAACCTTTATTTTCAGATCACTTTAGAAAATATGTTTTTATACAGTTAAGTTTAATTTATTTGAAATTTAAAAAGCAGATAAATAGATTTCCTAGAATGCATTTGAGACTTTTTTTGTAGTTTCAGAAAACAGACATGGTGGAAACTTGTTTATTTTTAATAAATTAAATTCTGTTTTTTGTTTTTAAAAGTGGCATCAACAGCTGAGGTCCCAGGTTTTCAATGTTAAATGAAAAAGAAACTCTTTAAAATTAAGAAATGTAAAAAAAAAAAAAAAAAAGTCTGTCTGTAACCATTGTTCATGGAAAATGTAGAAAATGAACCAAAGCCATGAGAGAGCAGAAGCAAAGCACCAATCAGCAGCATAGAGCATAAAGTAGAAAACATACAGAAGATGATGAACTAACTGATAGTGTGTGGTGTTACATGACAGATACTTCTCCATGCTCTGTATTTTTTTTTTTTTTTTTTGGTTCAGCAGACCATTAAAACATCAAAGTACAATAGTAAGCTGCATGACCTCTGACCTTACTGTAATGGGACAAGCAAAAAAACTATATGACTTATTAAAAAAACCTGATATGAATAGTTATAATCACAATTCTTGCTCGTATTTGAGTTGAAATTTGTTGATTTTGTGTGAACTGAGGCTGATGCTAAATTAGAAATGTGCCTCTGATACTGACTTTTTTTCACTAGATGGCAGCAGTAGCTTATGAAAGTGGGAAAAAGGTGAACATACAGTTCAGCAACGAGTTTATTCCATTCAAATGTTCAAATACAATACATAATTTAATAGTAGCGTGTGTGTGTGTATTTGGAAATGTGGGATAATTTTATGTAAAAAGAAAGAGTACTTGTGCATTTTTTAGAGCGAAATGGACACAAAGTGAGATGATACAGCACAAAACCTTGATATATTTTTTTAAAGTCCATATTAATATATAAGGAATGTTCAGCAGGTCTGTTAAAACAGATGTGATAAGTTAAATTACGACAAAAATGCCCTTATGTATGCATCTTATCGGTTATAGTGAGTGTGTGTGTGTATAGTGGTGAAGTTTATTAGTGTAATAGTTGTCAGTGCGTGTGTGTTTGCGTGTGTTGCGCATCAGTGAATGCGCATCATAAGCCAGGGGAAGTATCCTGTCCGCTGCATGCCGAAGGTGCTGATGAAGAAGTTGAGAGCTGTGGTGATGAAGACTATGATGGTTGTTACGTTGTTCAGGTAGTCCAGACGCTTCTGCAGAGCCGAGTTATTCAAGTCGCGACGGCCTATAACACACACATGCACACACACATACATGCAAACACACAAACACAATAGAGAAAGAAAGGGTTCAGACTACACCAGGTGACACTGACAGAATTTGTCCAGGATGCACTACATTTTTATTAACTTCAAATTCATGCAAAATAAAGGGCAAAGGTTACTTATCTTGCATGCATGGACACACTTGCACAATAGTCACTAATCCTCAGTAAAAACACAATAATCAAAGCACAAACTTCTGTTAAATCACTATATTTATTCAGCTTTCTGGAGGAGGTTGTGTACACACATATTCACTTTTCTTTTTGTCTGATATTAAGCCCTAAAACCATTTTCTATGTCAAACATGTTTTCAAGTAAATACAAAACAGGCTTTATGATTTTATAGTTACCAAATAAAAGGGAAGACACATGTAAAATGTAAAAAAGAAAAAGAAAAACATGCACAATTTTTGTTCAAGCACATTATTGCCACAAATGAATAATGCATATTTACATCACAGTTGGTTAAAGTGAAAATGTTTTAGTTGGATTACAGTGTGAATAACTTTTTAAAGCTGGCATGAGAAATAAGATGTCTGAATATGAGTGAATTGTTTGTCTCAACTCTGTCAAAACCCATCATTTGTGATCCATGTGTCAATGTTTGAATACATTTGTGTGTGTGTGTTTGTGTCAGAAGTGGAGTCGAGCCAGCAGCCAGCGGAAGAAGCCGGTCCTCTTGGATCCGAAGAAGCTGACAAAGAAGTTGACCACGGTGGTGGCAAAGATGACGCCCGTGGCAACGTTGTTCAGGTAGTCGAGTCGTTTCTGATTGGACACCACATTCAGGTCCCTGCGGGCTACAACATACATGCACACAGACAGACACACACACAAACACACAATTTTCAAACATTTCAAACACACCCATGCACAAACATACATACAGATGATGCAGGCATTCTCACATGTACGCAATTATCCCATACAGACACACATACAGTAACA
Source organism: Dascyllus trimaculatus (assembly GCA_024666655.1). NCBI lineage: Eukaryota > Metazoa > Chordata > Actinopteri > Pomacentridae > Dascyllus > Dascyllus trimaculatus. Next base: position 13,960,244 of record CM045465.1, read on the forward strand.
CAGGCAGCAGTACAGTTCAGCCCTCCAGCCTCTGTCTAGTCTACGGGACATTTAGACTGGACTTTATTATACTGTGAAGTTGCCTGAGGGAAAATTGTTGTAAGGCCTCAAATATACTACAACTGCAATTTTACAGCTAACATCTAGCAGTCAAGTATAGGAGCCATTTCTATAATCATAAGGTTAAGTGTATGCAGGACACCTATTAGTCTAGTAGGTCCCTCCCCTTTGTGTTGTAATCACAATACAGATAACTGCAAATAGTTATTTTGACTGAGGTGAACATGACATTACTGTATTGGTTGAGTTTTTGGATATTTATTGACAATTGATATGGATTCTTGCTTTAAACAGAAGAGGAGGATTTAATTCACTCAGTAGATAATATGCTACAGTGTGTGAGTAGACTATAGGCTTGTCTTTGTAGTCCATCAGTAGTTTTAAAGGTCCCATATTGTGAAAATCCATTTAAATAACATTTTATGGTTGTCACAGAGTTGGAGGTGTAAAATGCTGTTAAGATAAAAAGAAATTTACCTCTGCCATTCCTCAAGTCCCCCCCACCCACAGCCTCCCAGCTTTACAAGTCAGTGAGAATTTGACCCAGGTCCCTGCTCCTGCTAGCAGGAAAAGCAGCACTTAACCGGTCTTCAAAGCCAAACAGGCCGTTTTGAGCAACGTTAAAACCAGAGGTTATATGTTCAGAATCATCTATGCACTATTTAGGGCTTAAAAAAAGAAATGAAAGACACATGGGGACATGTAAGGCTTTTAATTAATTTGCTGGAAAAGGACACAATATGGGACCTTTAGGTTTAGGCTTAGCCACTATTCTTATTTGCATTGCTTAGCATATATTAGCATAGAAGCTAGCAACCCAAGTTCATTTCTATGTATTAGTTAGCTTTATGGTCCTTTTGAACTCAATGCTGTCTGTGCTGCTCTCGCCTTTGGGCTCAGTGAACTGGTGGAGTTTGCAAAACTTCCAGTGAGACTACATAACTAAGTCATCATGGTGGACTTACAGTCTTTATGCTAAGCTAAGCTAGCCAGTTTTAGCAGCAATCTTTGAATGTAGCTTTCAGCTAAAAGCTAATTAGAAAATTTAAAATATTTTTTTAAAAGTTCTTCAACACATACTGATGTCCACTCTGTCAGGTAGCTTCCATGTTCAGTGGGTTATGTTATGTATGTTTTTTACCGTCCAGTTTTATGGCACACAGGTAACATTACTGCCAAAAAAGCAGAACGTATGATGCATAAAAAATAACTAAGGAGGTTGGCCTGCTAGTTGTGTAGCTAGGTTTGTTAAATATTTTGTTAAAACACATATAAGAAACTATGAATGCACGATAGCTGTGACAATTATACGGCTAACATGTAGCCTATTAAGCTAGCTAAGCTCTTTTAAACTATCTATCGAGACAATTTGACTGGGAACAATGGGGCTAATTCACTTTTTCTACTTATTGGCACAGGCTATAGAGTGGTCTGTTCAAAATGCACCACGAAAGTTTACATTTTTTTAACATGCTCGATTTAAATTCTGGCCTAAAGTACATCGGATCACAGATGTTCCCATTGAAGTGAGTGAAATTCTAGTTGACTTGCACGGCTACACAGAGCTATGTGGAAATGAGGTGTTAACGTGTGTCTTGCTACAGTAATAAACAGCAATTTGTTTAATGTTTGTGCCTGAATGTGTAAAGATTAAAGCTGCTATCTGTAGAACTATAATCATCTGTAGTTTGGCGCTATCTGTTGGTAGCATTAAGAATTACATCAAGGCCAACTGCAGTGCATGTAGCTTTTCACCTAAAATTTAAAACCTGAATTAAATATGTTTATATCAAATGTACATACATGTGTTTACTAAGTGTGTTTCATAGATAAAAGCGTTGGAAAAGCCATCGTAGTAAACAGCTGCGTTGTGTCCCGAAGGCAGATTTGATGATGTTGACAATGAGCGTGAGGAAGATTATGCCGGTGATCAGATTGTTCAGGCAGTTTAACCACCGACGACAGGAGGGGAGGAGAGTCAGCTCACAACGGGCTGTATGCATATACACAAACACACACCCATACAAACGCACACATGGATAATTCATTCATACGTTACACATGCACATGACACACAGACAAAAACACAGAGACAGACACACACATCTAATTGGTCTCTTCCATTCATACTGAATAAAATCAAAGCACTGTGGTTGATTAGTACAGTCAGTGAGTAGAACAGTGAGTTGCACAGATGCTTGTGTGACAGGTGTCGTCATTTCCAATAAGACCTACATAAGAGAATCATTTCCCACATCAGAGTGTCAGAAATGCATCCTGGCAAAGAGGCCGGTACGCTCCATCCCAAAGACAGAGATGCAGATGTTGGTGACGAAGATGAGGAAGATGACAATGGTTACGAAGTTGTTCAGGCTGTCCAGGCGCTTCTGGTTGGCCTCTTCATTAAGGTCTCGCCGGGCTGCAACACACACGTGCAAACACATACAAAAATAACAACAAAACAAAATACTACACAAAAAAAGCAGAGAAACAGTTTTTTCTACTTTATGTTGAATTGAAAATATATTTGATGATATGATGTTGCATCTAAAGGTGCTGGCTTTCAAACTGTGCAAACCACATTTTCACAACAAAACAGCGTATCAGTGAATTAGTGTGTTAATATGAGTGGTTAAAAACATGGAAGATGTATTTGTGAAGCAGAAGGTGCTTTAATTCGACTCATTTTGAACAACGCACCGATTATGATGATCAGGACTCCAGCCACTATCTGAAGAGCCAGGGAGAAGGAAATGAGCGTCAGAACAGCAGCGTAGTACCTGAGAATCACACGGAAAATGAAATAAATGACATATTCAGTAAATACACACCAATCAGCCACAACATAATGACTACTGACAGGTGAAGTGAATAACATTGATCATGTTGGTACTATGTGGTGTTCTGCTGGAAAACCTTGGATTTTAACATCCATGTTGATGAGACTTAGACACTTAAATAAACATTGTCCCACAACAAAGACACTTCCTCATGCAAATGGAAATCCCAAATGTCACTGGCCTACCCCTACAGGAAAATGCACCCCACCACATGGAAAAACATCAAACAATCAGGAACATGTTGAGGAACATGACAATGGACCAACATGTTGATTTGACCTCCAAACTTCCTACACCCCATCCTGATCAAGCATCAACAGGATGCAGTGGAACAAGTTTGATTGACAGAGGCCCCACTGCACAAGCCAGAGTACCCAAAGGATCCAGTGCCAACGTTCTGGTTCCAGACCCCATAGGACACCCTGAGAGGTCCTCTTGTCCATGCCCAATGGTTCAGAGCATTTTTGAGCACATAAGGGGAACCAACACAATATTAGGCAGGTGGTCAAAATGTCATGCCTGATCGGTGTAGTTTAAAGCAACAGTAAGTGTGATCATGCAGGATCAAGCTTTACCCTCAAAACGAATTGAAACCCAGTTATAACAAATATCTGTAATTTTCACTTTCTTTTTAAGGAAAAACAATTTGTCCTGTAAACAGAATTTGCAGAACTCTGCAGACATGGCAAATGTTCCTCCTTCTCGCACCTGTATCCTGCTCCCTGTTCGATGACAGTCTTCATGTGCGTGATGTTTGCCAGGAACAGAGCGATGTCCAACATGCCTTCAGCTGCCGTCTTCTTGGTGGCATAAAGGTTCATGTTCAGGTTGGAGGTCGAACCTCCCTGAAAAAAAAAAATCAGATTCTGGTGATTTATCTCAACTTTTGAATCATATTTTATGGTTTTACCTAAATGCCAAAGACAAGTAAGACCCACAAAAAATGTGCAATTAAAATATTCAATGCTTATCCTCTTGATGCCCTTATAATGGTGTTTTTATATCATTTATGAATTATACTCATCAATTATCAAAAATTTGTTAGATCATAACATTTAACAACAATTCTACACATTTCATTAATTCTATCACTGTGTTCATGAAATTAATGCACAATTTGTATGTGGAGCACCACAGGCCCTATAATTTAGCTGAAAAGCACATATTGTACCTTTTTATGCAAAGTTAATATAAGTCTGATATGTGCACAGAACGTACCACACAGATCACTTCTGGATTTAGCTCTGCTCCAGACAAACTATTTCAGTGTTTTTAAATTCATCTGAGCTGTTTGCTCAAGTGAAGAAGCCAAACCAAACCTCTCAAATTTACCAGTAGGGGCTTCTTTTCTTTGCTGTTCGTGTTTGTTTAATCCTGAGATCATGAAATATCAAGATAATTAAATCACGATCTGCAACCGCACCCATTTTGGCCCTTCCACCTAAAGCCTGCCAAGATCTCAGAAACTCAAGCTTTACTGCAGCTGCAGATAATGAATCTCCACTTCGTTTAAAAGACCAACCGAGACTTTAATAGAGAGAGGACAAGAAGCGAAGGGCGGATAAGGAAAATATGGAATGAAGACAAAAGTGGGATGGAGAAATAACACTGAGGAAGAAAACACAGAGAAGAAAAGATGTGACAAAGAAGGAGGCGGATGGAAAATATGAATAAAAAGAAAATATTCTGTGGGAAAAGTCTGCAAGTATGAAGTATAATGAAGTAAGATATATTCATGACGTTAACTGATTTAAAAAACCAAACATCTCCACGTCCTCATGTCCTCTGCTAAAATATATGTAGTGATATTTAATGTTTCCCTCTCTCTCTCTCTCTCTCTCTCTCTCTCTCTCTCTCTCTCTCTAATCTATCTAATAAAAGGATTTTTAAAAGATCAATTTTAAGAAGGAACTGACCAGCAGAGGGCAGCAGAGACTGGAAGTACACACACCAAGTAGCGACGTAAAAAGAGGTAAGAACATGTGGTCATTTTTATAATAATTCTGTATCATGTGATTTATTATATTCTGTGTTACAACCGAATCAAAACCCCCCAAAAATGTGATAAATGAGAAAATCAGGACGTTGGGTTTATCGACCCTTTTTGTGATCTTTAAAATAATAATAAATAAATAAATAAATAAGATAAAAAGTAAACACAAGTCAGTCAAGCACAGTCCCAGCGTACATCATCTTAACTGGCTTTCCGTCACGTCTATCTTCCTGCTGTATTTGAAATGAAATGGGCTGAAATAGAAGTTCTTTTTTTAATCTTGTCAAAAAGTTGCACTTTAAAGTTGATTTCAAAAACTGAAAATGTATGTGTGTGTGTGTCTGTTTTTGTATGTGCTCGTGCATGTCTCTATTTGTGTGTTAAAGCAAACATTTCCATCTCCTCTGGACAATCATTTGACAGCATGAAATGACTGTGAATAGAAAAGGCATAAATGATTTTGTGTGCAACTTGTGCAATATGGTAACAAAAAGGGTGTCTGTGCATTTATTGTTGTTGTGTGTGTGTGTGTGTGTGCGCGCGCGTGTGTGTGTGTGTGTGTGTGTGTGTGTGTGTGTGTGTGTGTGTGTGTGTGTGTGTGTGTGTATGTGCAGGGAGACGACAGAGAAAAGAAAACATTAAACATCATTACATAAGGTCTTATTGTATGACTCATGGCACATGTCAGGGACTAAAATTTTTCTAGATCTAATTATCATCCTGTTACGGCGCTCCGGCTGCAGATGCACATATTGGATTACTTAAGACTGAGCTATAGATTAAAGTATTCTGTCCACAAATGGATCGTTTTTCCTCAGGCTGTGTCAGTGAAACTGGAATCTGTCTGTTTTTCTTTCGGGCCTGCACAGAAACAGAGATGTGCTTAGGGAAGACATATATCACATACATGAAGTCAATCATGTGAACACAAGGGACACACTATCCTTTACGACCTCATTGTTCTGTAATGTGCTGTGTGGTTCCAAAATAAACACAACGCTGACATTGTTCATATACAGTAATTGTCTGACCCTGCAGCCTCCCTGTGCGTCTGCTTTTATATTTTATATTCTGTGAAGTCCCTCGTATTCATGTCTTCCTGCTTTACTGCTGCTCCACATATGTACACATAAATCACTTTCAGCCACAAACAGTAAACTTTGACACTTTCTGGTTTTGAAGTCAGTAACTTTTTCATGATATCTGAAGTCACAAACCAACATGTTTTCAGGAAAAAATACTCTCTTTAAAAGATTATATTACCATTTTACCATGGTGCAAGCAAATATTAAACTACTGTAAATGGTACAATTAATGTTACACGATAATGACCAAGTTACAAACATGGCAGACCCTGTAAAGTTAATTTCTTTAAAGGTTCAGTGTGCAGCATTTAGTGTCATCTAGCAGCCAGATTGAAGAATGCAACCTTTTCAAGCCAACGGTGGTCACTAAAAACTCCCTCTTAAGCTATTAAAGGTTTATTATAGGTAGTTCAAACATATTAACTCTTATTTTCAGCATTTTATTTCAACATAAATTAATAATTTCAAACATTATAGCTTTGGCGGCCTCTTGTGGCGATGTCAGGTATTACTGCACCATATGCATAAATGCAAGAGCTTAAACTTGAATTATTTCATTTGTCTGCACAAAAACTTACCATAAATATATACACTGATCAGGCATAACATTATGACCACCTGCCTAATATTGTGTTGGTCCCCCTTATGTGCTCAAAAATGCTCTGAACCATTGGGCATGGACAAGAGGACCTCTCAGGGTGTCCTATGGGGTCTGGAACCAGAACGTTGGCACTGGATCCTTTGGGTACTCTGGCTTGTGCAGTGGGGCCTCTGTCAATCAAACTTGCTCAACTGCATTCTGTTGATGCTTGATCAGAATGGGGTGGAGGAAGTTTGGAGGTCAAATCAACATGTTGGGTCATTGTCATGTTCCTTAACATTTTCCTGATTGCTTGATGTTTTTTCCATGTGGTGGGGTGCATTGTAGGACAATGTTTATTTGGGTGTCTAAGTCTCATCAACACGGATGTTAAAATCCAAGGTTTTCCAGCAGAACACCACATAGTACCAACATGATCAATGTTATTCACTTCACCTGTCAGTGGTCATAATGTTGTGGCTGATTGGTGTACGTATATTTTATAAAGACTGACTTTATTGGTTGATTTAAGCTCCTACAGTTGTAACAGAAAGAATAAGATCACAAATACAAGTGCTGGAAATGAGCTTTGTCTAAAAAAAACAAAACTGTGCTCACTTTTAAACTTCATCTATTCTCCTGCGTTTTACGCCACCAGTAAGCAGTTGAGTGTCTTTGTGTTCAAACAATGGCGGCTGATGCAAAACAGATCGTCTTGAAGCTAATAAATGTGGAACAGTTGACTGCAGTGCCAAAAAGAAAGAAGATGTTGTAACTAATTGAGTCTAAACACAGTCTGGTTGGCTTTGAAAATGAGAAAACAGCACACGGCTGCATTGACAGAATATTGGCTCTTGCATTTGCATTATGAGCAAACCAGACTGTTACAGCCTGTTACATTTAGTTTCACTGCAGCATTATCTTTGCATAAATCAAGCCGTGTTCGCATGGAATATTAGCTCCAAGCAGACCAGGCACAAGCGTTGTTTAGGGCATGTCCAACTGGAAAAAGACCCAGCAATGAAGTAAGGACATACTGGGGAGACACCTACAACTTGTCCCAGAAGAGCTGGAAGAAGCAGTAGGGTAGAAAATGGACAGATGGGATGAAGATAATGAATAAATGTTGTGCTGTTTGATACATTCTTATTCTCCTTTATATGTAAATGAGTATGTTTTACACGAACACTGTGTTTTGCTTCCATGGTACAAAAATATTGCACAAATCTCTGGAAACTGTAGCAGTTGACAGTGTTGTTTTTATGAGTGACAAAGTCCTCATGAGACACTGGACTTTAACTCTGAAGAACACTCCCACTTTAAATTATCAATCAACATTCTGGTCTTTTAAAGCATGGTCATGATAATTCAGCGAACCCAACCACTTCTTTATTATTGCAACCATGACAGCAGACCTTTAAAAAGCTGCTAAAATCTGGATGGATTTAAACTCTCACCATCCTAAATAAAAGAAGACTGACATCGGTACGTTTGGTCGGTCAGACTCTTGGACCTTCAGCTTCAGAAAATTGATCTTTTGTGAAAAACCTCGGACAGCTTCTTCAAATCTGACAGACAGATGAGCTCAGCTTCTTTTTCAGTTAAGACAATTAGCCAAAGTGAAGGCCAGTCTCTCTCCTAAAGACTCTGACAAAGTTATTCATGCCTTTATGCTGCACGACTAGATTTTTGTAATTCTTTGTATGTGCGCGTAGAGCAGTCATCTCTTCAACTCAATTACTCAACTCAGCTGTATAATAAAACCAAAAATCCTTCCCCACTACACCCCTCCTATATGCTTTCTTCCTATATTAGTTCTACTTTCACATTGTACCTTTTTGAACTTTTCTAATACTCTGTAAATACTAGGGCTGGTCCGAATAGCAGTATCTGTGCTCTGGAAATTCTGATCTGATAATCGCCGAATATTCGGTTCATACAGCGGTGTTGGCAGAACCACGACAACGTTCTAGAGCCTCGGTGGGGTACTAGAGCCTTGACAGCGCTTGGCGACGCTTGGCGACACTTGGCAGCGCTCGGCGGCGCTTGGTTGCATACTACAGCTTTGGCAACCCTCGGCAACATTTGACTATTTGAATATCAAAATTATTATCCGAATATACCACCACAACGAATGAATATTTGCATATTTGAATATTCGGGACCAGCCCTAGTAAATATATATATAAATTTTGGTACCTTTTTTCTATTTCTTTGACCAGCACAATTTGCATGTCAAATGTTGCATCTATCTATCTATCTATCGATCTATCGATCTATCGATCTATCTATCTATCTATCTATCTATCTATCTATCTATCTATCTATCTATCTATCTATCTATCTTCAGTGTCTGCAGCTCATATAGAATGTGGCTGCTTGTCTTCTAACTCATCTAAAAGAAAAGCGTGATCACATAACAGGAATGGCCGTCCTGCACAAGCTACCAGTTTGTTTCAGGGGTTTGTTTTAAAGATTTTCTGGTTTGTTTTGAAGCTTTACAATGGGATTTAGCACCTTATTTAGTAGAACTCCTGTCACCAGAACCTTCGTATCCTGGATGGAGCATTAAGATCAACAAACCAGACGCTCATGGATGTTCCGAGATCAAGGCAAACAAAACAGAGGCGATCAAACTTTCACAGTAGCTGCTACTAATCTCCAAAACAGTCTACCTTTCCAACCCCTTCACCATCAATTATTGCATTGTAACTTTTCTTTTATTCTTATTATTTTATTGTCTTTTATTTAGATTTACCTGCTAGTCATTGTGTTTTATTGTGTTCTGTCGTCTGCTATTTTAGTGTGCAGCACTTTGATGCAACTCTTGCTACTTTAAAATGTGCTTTACAAATACATTTGACTTGAACAAAGCGGTCGTCTTAACCAAAATGTGTGCAACTTTCCAAATACCAACAGTTTGACATGCATGATAGTGTAGGTATAGGAGAAAGCAGCAACTTCTCTCTAGAATTTCTTTTCTGTCATTCTTCACATCATTTATTTCTTTATTACGGCTGTAATAAACCTGCAAATATGGATGTTCGAATTTATTGTTCCCTTCATGCTCAAGTCTGTAAATATAAGTGCTCATTCCAAACAGGTAACATCAAGTGTTTGCAGGACATCTCACTATTTTTCCAGTTTGCTATCTGTGCACACATGGAATCCCTTAAGCACTTTTGGACGAGGGATTCATGCACATCATGACACTATGGAGGATGTAAACACGGCGTTCTTGAGGGCTGAGATCATGTACTTTGGTGTCTTCCACACGCTCTGACAATTGTTTTACCACAAAAGCAGCTCAGCGACTGTGTTTACATCCACTTCTCTCCTTTTCACTCAGGAGTCCTGGCACTCTTCCCTCTGTGTGGGTTGCCAGGTGCTCTCAGCTAACAAATACCTTTCACTGTTCATATGAGATCTGTTGCTTGTCATAACTATGATGCAATTTCTGGATCACGTTGGCGGTGCTGACATTTTCAGATGTTGGTTTAAGGCTCTGCTTTGCACACAAACCAAAACAAACTGCCCCTTTTCACCGAACAGGAAAGGTATGTTTTTTTTTTTCTTCCTCTGGGACTTTAGTGTAATCTGCACCTTGCACTTTATCCAGATGTTTACTAATCCCACGGTATAAATTGAAATCTAATTAAACACCTTTCCGCAGTGGACGGTTTACCTGCCCTGATGCTGCGAATCCCATCAAACCGGCACACGTCATGTATTTTTGTGTTGGAAATCCTGATTTTATCCCCCTCAGAAAGCCGCTGCTATAGCACAGTTTGATCCAAACTTGGATAAATCTCCCAGAAACGATTCAGCAATTCCTAGAACTGTAAGACTGTCAGAACACATGTGAACAAATGTACCGTGACTTTTTGTATGTTTTTTTCTGAGTAAGAGAGAAAGAGCAGAGAGAGAGAAAAGACAGGAAGAATGAAAAGAAAAAGAAAAAAGGGGGGAGCGTTAGAAATAGAGAGACGGAGAAAAAGTATGTATATAAACTGGCATTTTTCCATCCTTTTCTCCTTTGGGGACTCGTGGTCACACTTTATCAACATCAGCCTTGGGCACGCCGCCAAAACACACACTCACACACACTGACACACACACACACACTCACACACACACCACAACCAAAACACTGGAATGGCCGACACAGTTTTACGGGCCATGTGCGTTCACTTAGTGTAATGTCTCTCTAAATGTACTGACTGTGCTTTTATCGTGCTTAATCTGCACTTATCTTGATTTATTCAAATACGGTCGTAAATTATGATTTTGGGCCTTTGGTTTTGTCGGACTCGCAGGAGGGTTGAGAGGGGTACTTATTTACAGCAGCATTTTGAAGAATTAGTGGCGGGAGGTCGGCGGGTTAACACACATTTACCCTCCGAAGCTGTGAGTTACAACCAGCCGGCCTCAGAGCTGCTCCATCATGAGGGACTGCTTGACTCATCGGCAACTCCGTGTTTGCTTTTGAGGAATGGGAAAATGTTTCCTTGTTTTTAAGGAGGCGCCAATAAAACGCTACTTAAAAAGACTTTTATTGCTTATCTCCCAAAAAAAAAAAAATTCAGTGTCTTCACTCCAATGCACCCTAATGTGAAAGATGAAAAATAAACACCTGCAGTGGGTCAGCCATGACCCAGGACTTGCAGAGCTTTTACTGATGTGCATATGCATCATGAGATTGATGGTGAGAGTCCAGACTGTGCAGAATTTACCTCAGCCTCATGGATGGAATGTGATTACTATTGAGAAAAGATTTCCATCATGCAAACTTCTCAAAAAGCATTTATCATGTCAGAACCTCTGCAGAAAAACATCTGAGAAAAGTGCATATATTAAGAGCGGACATCGTTTTAGGAACTTTTAATCCATCATGCAACAGCATCTGGTGTCAGGCTGCTGCTGTTATAAAAACAGCTATCCTTGAAATTCTTTTTAATTTACATTCTCAAAATCTTTGCACAAACTATGAGGTGCAAAATACAAAAACTGCCCCTCTTTTAAATTTGACTATCATCCCCTCAACTGCAGTCTTCTTGTGCAGAGACACACTGCTCCCAGTGCTCCTGCCTCATTTGGAATATTCCCTGGAAGTCACATTCTGAAAGCTTGGTGGTGTGCTTTTAAGATTTCACCATGGACCCCAGCCTTTATGTCAAGGATCAAGGAGGCTGATGATGAGAGTCAAGTCTACAGCCACAAAGCAGAGACCAGCACAGCAGTCTTCAGTATAAGTGCATGCAGTCCCAAAGACTGAGGAAAGCGCATCAGGTATTCACTGCGACCAAAAAATGGGCATCTTGTCTTAAGATTCACAGGTTTCAAACTGTCAACACCAAGTTCTGCTGTAACATTTTGTCACGAGGCATCTGACAGAGAACGTTCAGTAAAAAAAACCCACCTGAATTGTGACATGTACCATCATGTCAACATGCATCTGCTTATTGTACATTAAAAGCACACAATTTTGTTGGCTGCACCAGCAAAATCATCACTCTACACCCGCCTTTACCTGCCAGATGTGGCTGCCTCAAAATGAAATCTAAGAAACGGGGTTTCCAGGGAGTGTTCCAAATGTGGCTGGAGCACTAGGAGCAGTGAACCGATGCACAAAGGAGTAGAATTTAAATCTAATACGGTTTTGGCTTCTGTGGCAATCTCAGAGATACTTGATTACACTTTGTATGATATTCGTGAAACATATAAAATTACGACCTTATTGTGTTGTTATATGCTTCATATTTATATTAATATTACACATACCATAACATGCTGGTCTCCACGGTGTATGAAGAATTCCTGCCCTTAACATGTACAGAACAGCTGCATCCATGCAAGTGGCTCTATGACGCTGTATTTAGGCATGGCACTGCTCTGAGCTCATTGCCCAAAATGACAAGCCTGATGTGGAGCAGGTATAATGCTTACTATGTTCTCCATCTCAATCTGCTGATTAGCACATAGCATGAAGTACATGTGAGGCTGGTGGGAATGTATTTTGCTGTGCAGGTGTTAGGCCATAAACCACAATGACAGAGAAAATAAAGTTTGGATTTGATGAAAGGTCAAAGGATCACCAAGGTTTTTACAGTGTATCTTGAGAAAGACATAAATGTATGTACCAAATGTAATGGCAGGAGTTGAAACATTTCACTTAAAGCAAATTGTCAGCCATTTACTGTATAAGTGACCTGATCATGACAATACAAGAGAAGTCTGAGGATCACAAAAAGTCATAATTCATTCTCAAACTGACATGAATATCTGTATCAGAGCTGATATACCCAATAGTTACTTGGACATTTTAGTAAAACAGCACCATGAAAGTCAAATCCATGGTGGTTCAAGACTAAAAGTCAGGGGGTCACCCAAATCTTTATATGTTCTTTTTGAACCTTGAATGTCGGTATGGAATTTCATCCTGTTTATATTTTAATCTGGACCAAAGTAGCTCAGTGTTGCCACCTTGCTTTGCTAAAAATACAATAACAATGGATTACATCTAAAGATAACAGTTCCGTATTGTTAGCAATAGGGATCATGTTGTTACACATGACGTGGCTGTTTACATTGCACGGCAGGTAAACTGTGCCTCTGTACACAGAAGTCTCTTTTATGGATTGTATTTATATAGTCAAATTTTCCTAGAAATACGGAGTCCTTGTAAAACTGCCATTCCTGAAATTCACTGATCCCCAGCCGTGGGCTCAGAGCCATATCACACAATGTACACAACGCACACCCAAACACACCTACCCACCGACAACACACAAATACTCATAGCTGCAGCGTGTCTGTATGAGTCTCATATAAAAATATGTTGTTCCATGTGTTTTGGTGTTGCTCCAATAATATAGACAAAAACATGTTTGCACAATGGCTCATCTTCACACTTCTTACCACACACACACACACACACACACACACACACACACACATACACGCACATGCACACACAGAGACACACACACACACACATTAGACCACATTGGAGGCCCCCCCTCAACTTAACAGGAAGTGCTCCTCCCCTGGACTCTGATTGGTCACTTTAATAGCCAATGGGAAGGGAAGCCCAACTAGGAGTGGAGCTCTGGTTTTCTTTTAGTATCTTATTTTTACTGTCTGTCTGTCTGTCTGTCTGTCTCACTGCTTGTGTATTTGACTCTCTTTTTTTCCCCCCTCCTGCATTTTTCCAAGGCGCTCTTTGCTTCAAGGCATCATCTTTCTGTTTGGTTTTTATGTAACTGCCATTTAGGCCGAGGGAGTAGAGGAAGAAAGCAGAAAAGCAGATGAGGAGAGGCAGATAGAGAGGAAGAGTCAGCATGAAGGCAGCGACAAAGAGATGAGTTGTGTTCTCTCTTGCTGACTTAATGGCAGCAGACCAGCGTGTGCAGTTGCTGCTTACTCCAATAATTTTAGCTGTAAACTTGTCTCTTTCTATAAAACTAGGAGCAGGCTGCAGAGAAAACTCGCCACATGAAACTTATCACTTAGTGGTTCATTTTAAATAATGCTGATTTTCAAAGTCTGCTGGTTGAGCTCCATGAGCATTTTTTTACTACGAGACACTTTTTTTTTAGAAGAAAATGTAGTGGTGCTAAGTCATTATTAAAAACATGCCCTGCATTCCAACTCACAAACTTCTTTCTCTTCTTCAGTTCATGCTTCAGCTGCCTGTGCAAAGTATGTACTCTTGCATGCACCATTACGTATCTGGTGGGTCAGAAGGCTCAATAAAGCATGCTGACTTTTCTTTCATATTGCAAAATGAGACAACATATGGTAGGAGATCCTTATATTTTGACAGACTGAATTTGACGTTGCACATATTGGGATATTATCAATCTTTTTCTGGCATATTATATATATAATATGGTAGCATGTGTGTTGGAAGGCATCCATACACCAGTTACTCTTCTTCTTCTGTTGCATTTATGTTTTTGGTGCCTTTAGTGTTACTTACATGGAACTCATGACCTGTTTTTAAACATACCTGCAGCATGCCAGCAATAACAGGTGTCACAGGTACAGACCAAGTCCAGATCTCAGCGAACATAACTTTAAAGCTGCACTCATCAATATTTTTATATGACACATGGGCAAGTTCACCATGTGTGAACCAAGATCCGTCTTTCAGTTGATAGTTTTGATTTTAAAGCCCACAGGGTTACTGTTTTGTCAAATCTTGCTGCTCTTATTGTTTTGTTTCCAGCCTCAGTTTTTGGTGGAGAGGTCTAAATCCATTATACGCCATCTATCCAGTGCCAAACGGCAGGTAATGACTATCATAGTGAAGCATTTAGCACCTAAAAGAGACAGATATTTGTTTGTTTCCCTGGTTGAGACCAAAACCAAGGTAACAAGGAGAGGAAGAAACACACACCTAGATAAGTATAAAATGTTTGTCATAGTTTTAGAATATCAAAATATGTCAGTTATGTGTTTTCAAGGTAAAACTTTTTTTCCAAATGCCAATTTTCAGGTTGAATAGTTAAAAACATCTCTGCTTTTAAAACCCTACAAAAATCAGCAAGAGGTCAGTTCACCGCCAAGTGCCAGCCAAACATCACCTTTCACATTTTCCGGGTTTGTTTCTTTTGGGGAGGAGCTGGGTCAGTATGTGAAAAGTTTCTGGTCATTTGTCCGTGTGTGCTGATGAGAGGTGGGGTGATGGACCAGTCAATGAACAGACGAATGCTCAGATGCAAACAGTCGATGAAATCCACTGACACATGCGTAGAGGCAGGAGAACTCTAAACATGAACCAGATGAACTTTGACAGTGAAAAATACAGGGAGGAGCTTGTTATCTAAACACGCATAGACACACACTTGCACGCAAACACACTATTTACATCCCGCTCACACACATGCAGTTGCAGGTTTGCAGCTTATGAGCAATTGACCCCTGATCTTTGCCCCACGGCCAACTACCATCCCACTGACTGCTGTCTAATTAGCAAAGCTGCCACAAGAAAACAACCTTAAACTGATTGATGTGTGTGTTTTATTAAAGAAACCTCACACTGCATAATGTGAGGATAACACTCATCTTTTTTTGTGGTGGGAAAAGTTTGTCGTTTGTTCCCGAGCGAACGGGAACCAACGACAAACTTGTCGTTGTCGAACGACTAAATGAGTAAATTCTAAAAACTGATATACAACTGTGAGTCTCCCTAATGAACCTATTTCCTGTTGTGTCATTTATGGCACAACTGAGTCAACCCACATGTCTTTTTAACACAACCGGATACAACCTTTTTGATCCTTCCCTCCATGTTGTTTTGTCCCCTTTACTATCATATAAATCAGCTATTTCCTCCTGCCTCTACTTACTACAATTTGCTTCAACAGAAAGATACATATAACGTAAAGTCATACAACATAATCAAGCCAAGCCAGTAGAAATCTATGCATATTACAAAAGCATTAATTATTGGTTGATGTTGCTGTTTCTGTCTGCTGATTTGTCTCTGTCCTGCCTCCTGTCTGCACTGATCAAAGTATCATCTTCCTGTCATCCTACAGAAGGTTAAGCAGCAGGACGGACGTTGCTTTAATTGCTGGCCAGGATGTAAACAGAAATCCATTAGTGTAAACATGCCTTGTGGATACGTTTGACAGTGAGAACATTTTTCCTTTGGTCCTCACTTCTTCAAAAGGTTAGTTTGAGAGGCTAGCAGGATTCTAATTTAAGGTGAGGGTCAGTGGAGCCGTGACGGTAAAGGTTAGGGTTGGGGGAAAGCAATATGTCAAAGAAGCATTGACATGTGTGTTGCTCTATGTGTGTGTGTGTGTGTGTGTCAGAGTGCCTTCCGTTCAGAGTCTGATTCATGTTTTAAAGCATGTTTGGGTCAAATTTATGACTGTAACCAGGAAGGTGAGATATTTGGGGACTAATCTTCTGACTGTCGTTTCATACAAAAGCATTTCCAGTCATTTCCAGAACAGTATTAGTCAGTGTAGACACTGGTGGGAAGTAACAGACTCTCTCAACTACTGCCACAGTTTTGAGGTATTTCACATTATGGGAACATGTCTGTCATGTTATAGTTAGTTTACAAGCTACTTTGGTACTTTACTTAGTCAAAGCTGTGTTCGTATGCTTGACATAAAGTTAAACATGTTTCTGGTGGGTGTTGAACCTGCTAATGCAGAAGCTTCAGAGTCTCTTCTTTGCAGATGATGCTGTTCTGTTCACTTTAGGAGACTGAAATCTAAAGCCATTGTTCTCTGCTGGAAACTGGTGGATTACTCCCTCTGAGTTGGGTATGAGTTGCTTCCCCAAGCGAAGGAGTTACAGTAATTCGGGATCTTGTTCTTGAGTGAGTGGAAAATGGAGGATTAGATGGATAGACAGTAGACAGTATTGCAGGAGCCAGGCTGGGCAATGAAGCTCTCAATTTACCTGTCAATCTACATCCCAACCCTCACCTATGATCATGAACACCGAGTAGCAACCAAAAGAATGAGATCACAAGTGACCAAAATTAGTTTCCTTTGTAGGGTGGCTGGACTGAACTTTAGAGATGTCGTGAGGAGCTTGGACATCCAAGGGTGCTTGGAGTAAATTCGCTACTTCTTCACACGGAAAAGAGTCAACTGATTTGGGACTGGCATCTGATTAGGAAGCCTCCTGGGTACCTTTCTTTGGAAGTTTTCTGGAAGTTTCTCCACAGGGTAGACCCAGAACTCAGTGGAGTGATTACACATCTCATCTGGCCTGAGAACAGCTTGGGATCCCCCAGAAAGAATTGGAAAATGTTGCAGGGAAGAGAGATGTCTGGAATGATCTGCTTAGCCTGCTGCCACTGTGACGAGACCCCATATGAGTGGAAGAAAATGGGCTCATGGATGGGCGGATACTTAGTTTAGAGATTACAATTACAAAACGTGATGACTTGGTCCAGCTCTGTAAGAACACCTACCAACATATAACATATATTTTATCTGTAATGGTGTATTTTTAAATTATTCATGACTTAATGCTTTATTACTGGAGCAGTATTTACATATATTTAATCTTGCATTGCCAGACTTTACCTCTACAGAATGGCCTGCCTACATTCAATATCACCCAGCTATTGGTGAAAAAAAAATGCTCTGGCTTGTTTCTATTTCTTTAACCCAATCACAATTGTCTTGGGTAGCACTAAGCCCAGGATGCAGCAATGGTGCCCCTGCAAAATAGTGTAAGAAGTGAAACTGTTTAGCTGAAACATTAATGAAAAATGGAACATCATCAATAACTGCAGGCAAACATGCAAGAACGTCCCTGTTAGAAAGCAAATGTTAGAAACATAGTCTTTGTAGATCTTTACAACCAATTACTGAAAGATCTAAGCAGGTTGGCTCTATTGCATGGTCCAAATTTTAGTCAAGGTTTGCCATTTTCAGCTTATAAGTTGCTAATTCGGAGGTTTTTGTTTGCCATAGTGGAGGGGATTTTAAAAGTGATGACATGCTGATCGTGGAAGGGATAGAAGCAGCAGATAAATCATCAACTCGCAGAACCTCAGCGACCTCTGATCTCTCAACCTCAGAAGTGAGACACTCGCCCACAATGTGAGAAAACAATGTTAAACTCTGATTTACATGACACATACAGATACAGAGTAGAAGTATGCCCGGTATGTGTCAGCTGGAGTTGGAGAGCAAACACAAGAAAGCCCTCAGCGGACTCCCTGGCAACCACAGGGCCACAATCAAAGTGCTACATTTGACCACTTGAGTGTGCATTTGTGCATCTGGGCCTCCATCTGCCATCTGGGAATAGGATAGAAAGGTTGGCACCAATCTGATATCACTTGACTCTTCATTCCTGACCGTGATGCACATGGAGTCATGGAGTTTCCCATATCAGTGACTCGGCCAGGTGGTCCCTCAAGTCCTGCAGGGGCATCCTGGGGCAACCCCAAATCATAAAAATGACACTAATCCAAATTGTAACAGGAATACATTATGAAATAAACATAATTGTGGCCAGATTCTACATTTGTTACTGAGAAATTGTTGACAAATTAGCATTTACTTGCACTGAAACAGTACAATATCCACTTGTAGTCACAGCGGGATTATTCAGCTTTTTGTGGCTCTCAAAGCACTTGGTGAAGGTTAGAGAAACACTGCGGTCTGATTTAATACAGAACAAATCCACACTGACTTGGCACACAATGTGTTAATTTACATTTAGCCAGAAACCCCGTTCTTTTGATTTACTTTGCCAGAGTACTTCTGTTGCCTAACCCGAACCACGGAGTCTGGATGTGAACCACAGCTTGTGGTGCGACGTCCTGCTGACTCCAGTGAGCTTCATAAATAATAAAACGCTTCATTCATGGATTCATGGAATTTAGGAGAAATTATGGTTGATCTGTTCAGGCATTTAAAGGGTAATTGAGTCGTGCTCTTGCAGAAACAATAACGGAATTGTACTGTGTTGCAGCAATATCAATAAAGATGTTTTATAGGGTAAGAGACACAAGCGGTCAGATACTTGTACATGTTTCGGTCGAACCCTCTGAATTTAGAGTATTTGGGGAAGTAAAACACCGATTTAGATATTCTGGCTGAAGGTTATGACTTTTTTACAGTCTGTCTGGAAAATGTTTTCAAACCTTAATGTCATAATTATCAGCAAAAATGTGACCTGATTTTGAATAAATCCAAAATATCCTTTGAAAAAAAAAGACCACTTAATCACTTAATGTTCAAAGATGATGTGATACACTGGGACTATGTTTAAGAACAGCTGTCTAAGTGTACATTATGAGCGGCATTTCGACAACGGCTTCAGGTGCAAGTCTGTAGTTGTGTGTTTGTGTGTGTGAAAAAGAGTCTATAAACACCTGGTTCTCCTCTGATGTCAGTCAAGCTGCATGACAGATATTGTGTAAGAGGTTGACGTATTTCGCTTACTGTTATAGGATCATTTGGAATGCTAACACCCTTGAAGAAATGTGTGCCAGATGTGTGTGTGTGTGTGCGTGTGCCAGGAGTGTATGGGTATGTAGCACATGCCAGTAGTTGTCTATTCTCACACACACTACATGCTGCCATGGCAACATTGCAAACACAACACATAAACAGAAATGTTCGGTCTTTAAACTGCGTTCAGTGAAGTGAAATTCAGTGTTGAAGAGCAGGAATGGCAGGTATGTTGAGGCACCTCTGTGCTTCACAACAAGGACACCTCTTCAGTGTAAAACTAGAACACCTCCAATGGGTCTGATTATGATGACAAAAGAACCGCACAAAAAGCTTCTGTGTGACGTTCAGCTGCACTTTTACACACCTACAAACAATTTCTACTCTGCAAAAACAAACAAAATAAACCTTTACAGATTATTTTCAGTCCAGTAGAATACAGAAAAATACCAATAAAACTACAAAAACACAAACTGTAAAATAAAATAAAATACCTTTAACAGTGAACAAGCATTACATCTCAACTGTTTTTAATAAAATCATAGATTTAAACAGATTTTTTTTAAATAAAAAGATTGTTGAAAGTCAAATTTATTGTAATTTCACAAATATCTTTTTATTTAAACTGTTAGCTTTAAGAGCAATGTATTCAATATATTTCTAAGATTAAATTAACAGGGAAACATACATTGGTTTTGTAATTTTACACAAACTTGTTGCACCTTTACACACGTACAAACAATTTCTACGTAAAGAAAACTAATGTAATTTTACTGCATTTTTCCTCTTTACAGATTATTTTCTGTGTATTGAAATACAGAAAAATACCAATAAAAACTACATAAACAGCAAAAACAGACTGTGAACTGACAGACTTACATGGTTAATGTAAAATAACATAAAATAATGATAACAGTAAACAAGCATTACATTTCAATTTTTGTAACAAACAAAAATGTTAATTAACTGAAATCTCCCCCTCGTCAGTGCTGTTTCAGGGATCATTTTCCTCACTGTTCAGTGTTTTCTGCCTGAGAGAGAGAGAGAGAGCTGTGCTTCCACGGCTGAAATCTGATGATTTACATGACGGGGATTTTCTTCTTGCCCCCAGAAGGAATTCAGATTCCCACAATGTAACTGCGTAAACAGAGTTTGGCCCCTACAACATGAGTAATGCTGCACAGTGCACTCGTGCGCGCACTAAATCACAAACCCTGCAATTACTGGAGGAAATGCACAGGTACTTTACACAATGGCATGTAAAAAGACCTCTGCAGCAAGATTTGTGGAGCTGTAAAAATATACTGCTCATTGTTGAGTGTTTGCTTGAAGTTATTATTAGTCCACAGGGAAGGCATGTTTGAGAAGTGGACCGACTGATGTCAAAGAGTCTTTGTGAGAATGAAGACGGCAGCAATAGCTGGAATTCCTTGTCTATCGCTGCAGTGTTTAACCTGTCATAAAAGGTACAGAGTGTCGTGTACACTCTGTACCTTTGACCCAGAATGTCACAGATACTGGAAATAACTTCTGTTTTTCTTGAAAAATTATTCATTTTGCAGTGATAAAAGAGACTTAGTAATCATTTCAAAATGTTGCTATGAAGCTGATAAATTGTTGTATTACTTGCCACCATCTTTCAGGAGGTCAGAGGTCAACAGTGAGTTGTGCAAAAGCCCTTCAGATGGCAGATGTTTGCTCCTATGGTTCCTGGTTTCAGAGCTCCTGTTTGAAGGAATGCTGTCTCTACACACTGCGTCACCCTGCTGCTGCAGCACACCGCTCATTGAACAGGGAAATGCTCCATGAAACAGTGTTTAGACTGTGTGAAATTTCCCTGAAAGAAATGCTAAGAATCGTCTGAAAACAGCCTTCATTTATCGTGAAACCAAATTTTTGCAGGGGTTTACACAGCAATGCTGCTGTACTGGATTCTACTGTAATGACAAAGAGGTTGTGTGAAAATACAAATAACTGTGAGGTTAAAGGTGTAGCAGGGGATTTCTTAAAGAACAGGGTTTGCACTTACCCAGAATTTAAAGAATAAGGGTACAATTTAGTGACGCCTCCTTCCCATTCATGGCTACTGAAGCTTGTCCTACACACAATACGTTTGTCTACTGGTCTTTGGTGTGATGTTCAACTGGCTCTAGCAGATTCACAGGTCAAAATTCACCTTTGTTCAACTTTCACTTCATATTTCTCATTTGTGTTTGCTTTGATTAATATTTAAAATGCCATATGACGGCATTACAGTTTATGAAACATGCAATAGAGGTGTGGTCATACGCAAAGACAATACTAATAATTACACAATGAATGCAGCAAATCAGTAATGGCAGTCTGTCTGTTTAATTTAGCAATAAGTCAAAACAAAGGCAATAAAAATATATATACTCTAAAGAAAATAAGAAAATTCCTAGACAAACTCTCTGATCTAGAAACGCCACTAATTCCCCTCATATTGTGTCCAGCCTGACTGCCAACTTCCTGTATTTAGCAGCTCTGCTTTAAGGCGTGCATCTGTTACTCAGGCCCGACACGGGATGCTTTTTGTTATTCTAACTTATCCTTCCTCTCTCCTCCATCCTTTCATCCATTTTCTTCTGCTTATTAGGAATTAGGTCATGGTGGCAGCAGGCTAAGCAAGTCCTTGCAGATGGCACTGTCCCCAACTTTCCAGCTAGTCCCGGGGATCCTAAGGTGTTCCCAGGCCAGATGAGATATGTGATCCCCTCAGCAAGTTCTGTGTCTACATCAAAGTCTCATCCTAGTTGGCCCAACTACCTCAACCGGCTCCCTTCAACGTGAAGAAGCAGCAACTCTATTCCATTGACTTCACCTTCTGGATTAGCTCCCTCTTCACTACAACAGTCCGGTATGACACCTAAATTACTGCTGTCACTGCATTAATCTGTCTGTCCATCTCATGCTCTATTTTCCTATCACTTGCGAACAAGATCCTGACATGCCTAAACTCCTTCCCTTGAGGCAGCAACTCACCTCCAACACAGAGGGTGCAATTCACTGATTTCCAGCAGAGAACCATGACCTCAGACTTGAAGGTGCTCACTCTCATCCTGGAGTCCAACATCCACTGGAAACTTGTTTGACCTTGTGTCAAGGATAGGATCTTCCTATTACTCAAATGCCCCTTGAGGAGATGAGGAGTGTTCAGGAGGAGCTTTAAGTGAGGAAACACATGGGAATGCTGCCTAAATGCTGCATCTTTGTGGGTTTCAGCTGATTTGTTTGGTGATACAGCAGCACCTCATAAGTAAATGGCATCTTTTAAGACTGCGAGTACGGAATGAGAGATTTCTCATTTGGCACCTTTGACTCCTTCATCTCTTACTCACACCTGTCTTTCACGTCCACGCTGTGAGAAGCTAAAACACAAGACCGAGACGTGAGCAAGGAATCAAGGAGCCACATTACCATAATGAAAAGAACCGAAGATGTCGCTCCAATAGTGGCAACCAGTCTTCAGCAATGGTAACTCAAAGAAGATCGATGGGAGAAACTTAAAGCTGGATCGTACAAATTTTAAATAACCAACCACTGCATTTAAGTGAAACAAGTTCCCATGCAGATTAGGCTTTAGATCATTGTCAGGTAAATCTCTATGTATTTTGCAGCGTAACCAAGTTTTAAATCGGGTTTCCGTGGTGACATAATGGAGCTGGGTAGTGATGGGTTTTGCGTCAACCAGCAATGATTGTATTGCTAGAGCAAAAAAAGGGAAGAAATCGGGATTGCAGAGACAAAGTAGTTACAACAGCTAAGAGTAAGGTGGAAACTACTTCAGAGAAACCAAAGATGTGTTCAAGAAAAGGGACAGACTCTCCAGATAAAACGGAAAGTTGGCATGAGAGGAAGGACTGCAAACTCATAAAGAAACAGGGCAATGCATACATTTTAAGCACCTGTCAAAAGTGTTTATGTAATTACACTGAATTCTGATAGGGGGAGACAAAAGTTCTGCACTAAGTAAAGACAAAGTAAAGTGTTGCAGTACATAAGTAAACATGTGCAACAAATAAAAAATACTGCACATCAACAGTAAATAAAATCAGTATAGTATACAAAATAAGGGCTATGTGTCTATATTCATATATACAGAATTATTGTTACTTGTAATAACAGATATAGTGACCATCTCAAGTCTGCAACCTTGAAAAGAATATAAAATTTACTCATAACCCCTATTAGCACAGAAACAGTATTAGCTGGGAACCTCTTAACTTTTTCTTACCACTTGCTGCCATGTACATAACTCATCTTACTGAGAGTTTGGTCCTCTGATGGATCTGAGATTGCTTGTTCTCAATGCTGTGTAGTGACATGAAGCTCCGTAATTTGCACCCAAAGTGGTCCCCAGTCTTTTATTTTTAAGTGCATCTATCAAAATTCTCAAGTAGGGAAGAGGGCGAAGCATAGATGTTGAATCACACAAGACTAAAACTACCTCAGGCCCGCAGTGTTTGGCAAAATATATGGTAGGTAATTTGGGAGATTCACACAGGATTAAAGCTCCAAATTAATGAGATTTCCAGGTAATACTAGTCCCATGTGAATAGGGCTAAAGAGATTTATTTCCTCTCATTTAGCTGAAAAAAAACCTAAATGAGGCCTTAAAAAACTAGCAGCAGGAAATCAAAATGCCCATTACTTGCATGCACAGAGAAGAAAACATAGCTTCATCCAGCACCTTCAAGGACAGACTGCTGCGGATATTAAATAACTAGTCGGGAATGCAATCGCTTCCCTCCAAAACCCACAGTGCGCTCATGTCTGTGTGTGTGGCACAGCGTGGGCACGAGTACAAAAATCATTAAAGCATCAAAAACAGCAACAAACTTGCTAAATTGCTCAAACCTATGAGTCACCTAAGGCTCAGAGAAGAGCAACAAAACTGCGATTACACAACGAGCCCGAGCAGAGTTTGTGGTTTTTGAGGAATTCTAATTCATCAACCCCAAAAAAGGCAATTTGCCACAATTTAATCTTGACTTACAGTTACACTGGTGTGCTTGTATCCAAAACAAACAAGACAAAACGAGTGTGGGAGGAGCTCACTAATGCAGGACGTGCACATGAGCGTACACAGTCTGTAAATAGTCGTACAGTCCATGTGGATGTGTTTTGGAATTGTGCCTCAAGGGATAAGGTGTGGTGCGAACAGGTGTAATGAAAAGAACGGAAAGCTCTGGATGGAAGAGCGACACGGCAGAGTGTTTTCTTTTCTCATGCCACTCTTTCTAAGGAGACGTGTTTGAAGTTTAAACCTCCCTCAGGCTGACAAGATTTCAGGCCTCAGCCATGTGTGACATCGCAGGACATTCCTCCCAGCAACTTCCTGGCTTTTATGACTCGGCCTTCATCCCCGTCCACGACACTCATTTCCTTCCTCGGGGTTTGTGTATATGTGGGTATTCCCACTTCCTGATTTCCACGAATGCTGCTGTTTTGTACTCAGGCTGCTTCCCAGTACATTTAAAGAGACAGATGTAGACAATTCCTAGAGCTGGAGATATGTGTTAAAAATACCCTAAAACCAAAACACAGAACGCACAATCTGCGAATCATGAAGGGACAGTACAGCAGTAACCATGAAGAAACAGTGTTTGCAGGGTGAAATACTGTGATTGTGTCTTGTTTTTACTTTGCTAAAAGTAGCACTTTGTTAATGTCAGTGTAATCACGAGAGTACTACAGTCAGTTGTGTAATACCTTTTTTGGCTCTAGAGGAGTCAGAATAAATTACTCTCACTGAGAGAAATCCCGGCTGGGGTTTGGAGGCTAAAAACAGAAAAAAGCAGCACAACAAACTGGGAGTGTGAAGAATGATGTGGACTTCAACTGAGCAGGAAGTTAAACCAATACGAATTGAAAACATTATTCAGTTACATTATCAAAAGTAAGGATCCATTTCTGTTACTGAAAGTCAACATCTCATCATATTTCATTCTGACTTTTTATTTTAAAAAATGGAGGAGCAGTGGTTAGCACTGTCTGAAGCGAGTCAGCATGTTCTCTCTTTGCTTATGTAGGTTTTCTCCCGGTGCTCTTGCTTCCTTTTGCAGTTCAAAGACATGCATGATAGGTTACCTAGCAATTTAACTGGCTTTAGGTGTGACTGGGTGCGACTGATTATCCATTTCATTTGTGACCTGAAGACAGTTTATCTTGTTTCTCAGTGGGCATACGCTCCAGCCCCATGTGACCATCTAAAGAATGCAATGGGTATAGCTAAAGGATGGATATTTCTAAAAAGTGCCTTTATAAAAATGAAATGCTACTTGACTGAAAACTGAGTCTCACTTCCATGCATGCTTTCATTTTCTTTCACTTACCCAAGATCAGGTGGCAGTGGCAGCAGGCTACGCAGTGCATCTCACACATCCCTATCCCAAGCAACATTTTCCAACTTCTCCTCCTGGGAGATCCCAAAGTGTTCCTAGGTTGGATGAGATATATAATTCCTGGTTCTGGGTCTACATTAGGTGGAAGGCACCCAGGAGACATTCTAACCAGGTGCTTGAACCACCTCAGCTCAATCTTGATGCCTGAGTTCCTGACCCTGTCTCTTAGCCCCATAAGGTAAACCCCTTTTTTGGATCCACAATCTCATTTCTTCGGCCGCTACCCAGAGTTCATGACTGTAGTTTAGAGGTAGAACTAGTAAACTGAGAGCTTCACCTTTGCTGGGCTCATGAACAAGATCCAGAGATGCTCAAACTCCTTTAGTGGGGCAGCAACTCACCCTCAACCTAGAGGTAGCAATTTACCAGTATCCAGCAGAGAACCAGGGTGTTAGACTTAGATTTGTCAATTGTCATCCCGGCTGGTCAAGGTCACAACTCCATGAAACCAACAGAACCACGTCACCCGCAAAAGGCAAAGATGTGACATGAAAGTTGCCAAACCAGACATCGACCTCCCCCCGGTTGTACCTTCAGATCCTGTCAATGAAAACCACAAACTTCTTGGGTACTCTTTATAACACTTCCTATAAATCCTGTCATCAATCCCCAGTAAACTCTCTTGTGCTGAACTTTACCCCTCTTGTCACTCTGTTTCTGACCATCATTTATCGGCTCCTCACTGTATCGACATTTTAAGATATGACACAGGCAGATTCATTAAAACGTGTGCTACGTTTGTGCATAAAAAGTCTCAAATGCAGCAGAACGTTCATTTAAAGTTGGCAGTTTAATTTCCATCCCTGCCAAGATTTTATTTACTCAAGATGTGACAGGTGGAAATCTACTGAAGCCAAAAGAGTGTTGCCAGCAACCAAACGGCAGCTCAACCTGTCAGACATGATGTACACAAAGATGCATTAAACTCAAGCGTTTGCATATGCACTTATTCAAACAAAAGCTTACACTGCAAAACTCACAAACACACAATCAACATAGACACTATAACTTAATGACTGACTATTACCTCAAACATTAAGTAAAACACTCCTCAGGGACACACTATGATGTTACTTTACTATCGCAATAAAAGCCATGATTATGTTCTTCAGTGTAATAACTTCTAGTGACAGCAGCCAAATCGGAGTAGAGAACTCCCCCCACACATTTAAGACCTCAGTTATCGGCACATGCGGGCCCAAAGAAACAGAAGCAAAGAGGAAATCACAGTCTAGCTCCTTGGTTACAGTTTGCTGTGGGAACATGGGCCTAAGAACTCTGTGATCAAAGCTACTTCAACAAGCCCTCATTTCATACAACCACAAGTGTGTGATGTGCTGGAAATTAAAGTGTTTAATCGTCATGATGGCATTTTACCACTGAAAGAAACCTCCATGACTTTGATGGTCATACATGCAAATCTTCCACTCATCAGTTAAAACCATATCTATTCTCTATAAACCTCTATAATATCCTGTAATATTTAGTCTTTGCCAATCAAAGCTGTAGGCGTAGCTATGACACAAATTGTCTGCTCACATCTACACACTACAATCGAGACCTCTGATTGGCCTCATGTGTCAGTCAGTCTAGTTAAAGTTCCTCTAATGTTGAGTCTTCCGTTGAGACTGAAGCTGTTTTGCCTGTTAAATACAACTTTATATTGTTTCCAGTTTAAATAGCCACATAAATAAAGCTCATCCTTTGAGCCAGAATTGAACCAGCAACCATCTCACGCCTACAGTCCTCCGCTCTACCAGCTGAGCTACTGAAGGATGCACGAGTTCTGCAAATGTTTAGCATTTTCATAGAAGCAGAAATCAGTTCTTAATGTTTGATTTGCAAAACTCAGAGCTACGAGGACTCTGCCTAGATTACTGTAAATGCATGTTTAATGTGGGAGATTCATGACAAACTCACAAACTATTCATTGCATCTATAAAACAGTTGTAAGATATGTGTATATGTATACGTATGTCCTTCGATACCTTAGTTGGTAGAGCGGAGGGCTATAGATGGACAGTGACAGTTGTCCTTAGGTCTCTGGTTCAACTCCAAATCAAAGGATAATCTTTTTGTATGTGTTTGTTCAGACTGGAAGGATGTTGATAATGGCAGGTATCCATGGATTAAGGGTTTACGTAAGTTTCTGCATCTGTGCAAGAACTCAACAGTTCCACTAATGTGCACTGTATGATTTTGATTAATCAACATAACTGGAAACACTGGGCCACTGTTGGCAGGTTCGGGGTGACGGGCCACTCTTGGCTTGTTAAACGTGTATGTGTGTGTTTGTGTGTGTAGCTCAGAGAAGGGGATTTATTATTATTTTTCCAAGAGAAGTCATGGAGGTTTACTTTCACTGATGAGGTCAAAGTTTCAATCATTTGTTTTGAATGATATTCCTGAACGAGCAAAATACACACACACATTCGCACACACACATGTACACAATGCTATAGAGCAGTAAAGATGACTAAAGGCATTTCTTAAGGTCCTCACAGGCACATAAACATGATATATGTGTTTGCACAGAGCACTTCATCCAGACAGAAACCCAAGAGAAAATCCTCTGAAATCATACGTTTGGTCATAGGAAATGTTCAAAATAAAACATATGAGAGTTCAGCTACATGCTT
This sequence comes from Dascyllus trimaculatus, assembly GCA_024666655.1. Classification (NCBI taxonomy): domain Eukaryota; kingdom Metazoa; phylum Chordata; class Actinopteri; family Pomacentridae; genus Dascyllus; species Dascyllus trimaculatus. The sequence continues at coordinate 13,988,810 of CM045465.1, forward strand.
GTTAAAGTGGTTTACAGTGAAAGCAGTTGCCTTCATTGCATACAGAAGTTATGTTGACCGTATAACTGCTAATTACAGCCTACATCTTTTTTTTTTTGTTTGTTTTTTTTAGCAATTTCACGGGTCTGTATTTTTGAAAGCCATCCAATTAGCACTCAAAGCTGATACTTTCCCTTGTCTTATTGCATTTTACAGAAACACAATTTCTGTGAATAACATTTCTGTGTAAACAAAAAAGGGTTGCATTTACATTAACTGGGCAGCGAGTGTACATTAAAATAGAGTTCTGTGCCACCGTCAATGATATTACGGGTTCGGACAGAAAACAATTAATAACAGAGCGCCTTTGTTTCACATTTAATATGATGTCATTGTGTGTAATCAACAATAGTCCCATGAGCACCGCAGGCACGGAGAGGGCATCAGCAACCAAGACTGGATGAGGTAAGACAGACAGCCTCACTCGCCTCCCACACTTTTCCCTGAATCACTTCTGCCCTGCTCCCACTATTTTCCTTTAAATGCGCTTAAAACCACACATGAGCTCACATGGCTACATCATTCGACTGCACTAACTAGAATGCAGTGGTTGTAAACAGATGCCGATGTGTTTTTCATGTCTAAACATTTTCGAACATATGAAGCAACTTTACTGGTATGTGTTGACATAAACAAATGCACACTGATCATTGGGATTGTTTCAGCTGAACTGTTGTATTAAATACTGTAAATATAAATTCAGTTGGTACTTAACAATTACTATTTACCACATGATGATGATGCCATCTTTTTAGTTGATACAGCCAAACAGCTGGCAATTTACACATCCACATTAAATTCACCTACTTAATCTACCTCCCTTCTCACTTTCCTTTTAGCTCCATTTTTGGTCTCCACCTCGTTAGCAGCTAAAGCAGCTAAACAACTAGCTGCTGCTAATCCTACAGCTGCAAATGTTCAGTAGCATTTGCAGCTGTAGGACTTGGTGCTGCATTGATAGCAGACTTTGGATTTTTTTCATCTACCTTGCTTTCACTGAAAATGCTATGCTAATGCTAGGAGAGCATCCAAAGAGTAAAACTGCAAGGGCTAAAATATCAACAGTGCACTGTAATAAATAAATACATACATACATGCACACACAAACAAGCAATATTCCAGCATCTGGGGCTCCAAAAAATTGACTTTATGCATTGCTGAAATATGTTAATTTTCTTTGTGAAAATGTCTTTAATCTCATTTAATAAACAAATATGCTCAATACTCCTACCAATTGTATGTCCTTTTTAAAAACATACTAAAGTATTAAAAGTGAATTAAACAGTTCCATCTAATAAATAAAAAGAAAATATTGCAATTCTAACATGCTTTTTAAAGGAGTAAATACTGTGATTATTCATACTTAAATATTTAAAAGCTTCAAAAATACAGAAAACAACTATAAAATAATAAGGAAACAATACAGATTTTTCAACAGTGGGGGTTAAAAGATGCCTAAAGATATGCCTCCTATAACTGTAGGAGTTTGGTAGTAATTACTTGCGGGTTCATCACTACAAGCGAACCTTATCATATAACACATATGCGTTTGATTTAATATTAATCTAATCTAATCTATACTTTATTGGTCCCCTTGGGGAAATTCGTTCTCTGCATTTGACCCATCGATACAAGGAGCAGTGGGCTGCTGCATCGGCGCCCGGGGAGCAGTCAGGGGTTGAGGGCCTTGCTCAGGGGCCCATAGTGGTGGTGACTCAGCCTCTTACCAATCTGGGAATGCAAACCAGCAACCCACCGGCTACAAGTACAGTTCACAAGCCACTAGGCCACCACTGCTCCTGATAATGTAACCTTTATTCAACCCCTTTGGGGAAAGTCAGCATTTAATCTATCCCATTATAAAAGGAGCAGGGGGCTGCTGCAGTGCAGCGCCTGGGGAGCAGTCAGGGGTTAAGGGTTTGTGCTGCAGTGGGGATTCAAACTACTGACCTTCAGATCGGCAGCCCAGGGATTAACTCATTGTACCACCACTGTCTCCAAATATAACCCTAATATATATTGTTAAGAGCAGGTTTAAGGTCGTATTTTTACCCTATTCTCACTGACTGAATCAATAAATTACCCACATAGGCTAATATGGTAACTGCATACAAAGACTTTTATCTCAATGGAACGAGGCCAAACACACACACACACACACACACACACACACACACACACACACAGAGCATCGACCAGAAAGATTCAGTCTGGCTTCTTTCCCACAGACACACACTTATCCAGTGACCTAAGACTCGTGCTGGAGGGAAGGAAAATACAGATAACGACAGATCTGTATTTACCTTCAGATCACCCCTCAATTAGCATAAACATATACACACACATGCTGCACGCTGGTCGACCGCCATGGCAACACGTTTTTATCAACAAACACAAGGTCAGATTCTGTTTGCGGCCTAATTACACATCTCTTTTTAGTGTTCTGTATCACTTGTCACTTTTCATGCTGCTCTTAAACAAACAGTGACACATTTTGGGGGGGTATGTTTCTTCACTTTCTCTTGCACGAGTGACACGTGAGGGTCAGGACCATTCTCACATCAATCACCGCCACGCACAGCCTCCTAACACACCGTTGTACATGTTTATGTCTATTTTTATGCTTTTCCACAGATGTGAGGCTGCGTCCCTACATGCTCCAATGCAAGCACAGCGTACAGTTTTAAATGAAATGTACGACAGCTCAAACCGCCGCAGTCAAATATAGCCGAGTTATACGTGCAGCTGATAAGTAACATGCTATGAAAATAAATACATCTTTATGAAAAACCATTAAAACAGCTCCATGTTTTTTATATTTTTTTTATGAGAAGGGTGTGTGCACAAGGCTACGTGGAATGTCGGTGAGAAAATTGACATAGAGAGAAGCTGGATTTATAAGCCTGGTGTGCATTTGAGATTTATGTGCATCCTTGTGTGTGGATGTGTGAGTTGCGGCGTTGTGAGTTATAGAGTCCCAGTGAGGCAGCCTCAGCATTAGAGAGGGGGTTTCCTGCTCTTTCTTGGCAGATACGAGTGGAACAAGTGGATGAATAAGAAAAGTGTGACACTAACAGTCTTGGGCTTGAAAGCTGCTGATTTATTGCATTCGTAATAATAAGCTCAAGGTTTCAAGGATGTTCGGTAGTTAATTTGACTGTGTTTTCATCAAATATATCATGCAGGGACCGGATAAGTCAGGAACATTAGGCAAAGGACTAAATATTTTAAATCCTACTCAAGTGAAAGTAGACCATGATGAGAATACTTGTGCATTATATCTGCTCTGTTTCACGGTGACATTATAATTGTGGGTTTACAAAAGAGAAAGAACAGGAGACGTCGAGGCTGCTCCGCCTGTGTGTGTGTGATGATTTAATTGTTTATATCTGGTAGGATCTAAAGTTTCATCTGGTATCACTCATCCCGGCTTTTTTTTTTCACTAAACCTTAAAAAAAACTTTTCTGAACATACACACACACACACACACACATAGATGAGATTTGGACACAAGTCCTATGAAGCTGTTTTAGATTCAAACGGAGTCGGCTGTCATTTCCCCCCAACAAAATGAAAAGAAAACACAAAGTCCCCCCCAGCCTGGTCGGAGAATAGGGGAAGAAGAAGAATGGGGAGAAAGGGAATGCGGAAAAATGGAAGAAAAAGAGAAAGAAAGAAAGAAAGAAAGAAAGAAAGAAAGAAAGAAAGAAAAAAGAAAGAAAGATCCAACAGACTTATCATACCTTCAAACTATGGTCACAAAAACATGGAAGTTTCTGAATTTATCATCATTTTTATGTCAAAATCCTTCTTTCCAAATTGTTAGATGATAAAATAAATGAATAAAATTAACATATAAACCTTGCCAATTTCATAAACATAGTCGAAGTTCTTGATGGTGACATAACTCAATGTTTCTGTTACCAAACAATGGATGATTTTCAGAATAAGGGCGCATTTTTCAGAACTTTATTTGTCCAGCCGCACCTCTTCCCAGATGGTGTCAGGAACACTAATTTTCATTCTTATTTTATTTTTTGATGATGTTACTGTCCTAGTATGGACAAATAATGAGAAAATGAAGTGAAGTTAATTGGTTTAGACACTCAAACCATGTTTTATTGTGCCTCTGTGACAGCATTATGGTTTTGGGTGGTCTATGCGTCAACGCAATATCTCTTCAACGCCTGGAGGGAGTTACTTCAAATTTGGCATAAACATTCACTTGGACTCAAAGATGAACTGGTTGCATTTTGGTGATTGAAGGCCAATATCACTGTGACTTAGCAGAATGAAACGTTTTTGGCCATATCATAATGTAAATTTGGCACAGTGGTTCCCCTGGACTCAAGGGTGAAATGTAACAGGGATAACATGAAATGTAAAAAGTGATGACATTTAATGGAGCTTCACGTTAGCTCATACAGGCACAGAGTCAGGCTAATTACAAGGTCTAGCTAGGTCTAATTGTGCTCGTAGTCAGTCCACTCCTCCCTATTAACGGTCTTATAACTGAGGCAGCGTTCATTCATTTGCTCTGTGCTCGCCAGATTGCTGCTGCATCAGTCTTCACAAACGTCAGCTTTCTCCTCCTCCTCCCCAGCCTCCTCCTTGTTATAAGAAGATCTGTGCATGTATAGATTTGTTTCCTGTTCAAACTGTATTCTTTTAAACAGTGTCAATATCAGGCTCTGCCGGGGGGGTTGTGATCTCAGGGATTGTCTGTGTCATGCTGGCGCAGATCGTTCCAGAGCATCACTCGAGCAGAGTCACTGCCAAACACAGCATGTCAGTCTGAAATAAATGGTTAAATCTGACAAAGTGTCCTGTCTGAAACAGCCAAAAGGTTGACTTTGCTGTGGCATCATACGGTTCTGCAAAAACACTTTCATTCAACACCATAACTCAGGAACAGATGAGGAAATTGTGTATCCTGAACGCTCGCCTGTTAAATTCCTTTCAAAGTTTTCACTACATGCAGTATATTATACAAGTCTGGACAGTCATGGATGTAAACTGCAACTTCACTGGTTGGTGGTTGCCTGTAACTGCACAGCTGTAAACCTAGTTTGTCTGTATGACTGAACATCCCACGTTGCTGTTCACGCTACATGACAGAGAAACATGCTGGTGAGCAGAAAGGTCAGGGGTCAGATTCTCAGACCAGCAGTATAAATCTGAGCTGGGAAATGAAAGGGCAACACTTGTCTCTTCCTCATTCCTCATTTCTGTTTCCCACCAGTGAGACGCCCTAAAGCAAAGGTCCTTCCAGGTGTGTGTGCAGGATGTAGGTGATACTCGAAAGTGTTGACTGCTAATTGCTCTTTTCACATTCTTACACTTGTATTGCACTTAAAGACCTTCCTGGTCAGTTTTGTAGCACGGCACAGGGGCAAAAGGTCCCACAAACAGCTGAAAGGTGTACTGTGGAGGCTAGATTGATGGGTTAGAAAGGCATGTTTGGCCTAAAGCAAGAGTTGTTAATGTTATTTTCTCATACCTTTTTCTAGATCACCATGGTAACTTCTGCTGCACAGTTAACCTACTCCAGAGGAAAAAGTATGAATATGTTTAAATGTTTGGTCCTGATTTGCTGAGAGGAAAATTGATCAGTCTATTGGTATTTATTGCAGGGAATATTGAATCAGTAACATTGAATTCACTTTGATTTGGCCTGAAACTATTATAATTTCTTGAGTATCCTGTTAATTTTATGAGCTCTAATGCACAGCTGTCATGTTAAAAAGAAGCAGCAGGTAATAAAAATGAATGACGAGCATTCCTCTCTAGCGTCATATTCAGCAATAGTTTTGCTTACTGTTATAATAATTTGTTTAATTTTCTTTATAGCGCTTTATTAGAACAACCTGTTCCTCTTGACTGAAGTAAGGGACATGTGATTGGTCCATTTTGTGTGCAAAAAAAAAAGTCAGAAAAGCCCTCCTATACTAGGAGTGCACACAGATTCCGAAGAAGTTAATAAAGAAAGTTGATAATCACCGTCATGATACCTATTATCTCTGACTGGGGTTTTAAGTGTTGTCAAGCCAGCTAACACAAAGAAAGCCTGGCTTTGTTAAACTTGCTTCGTAGTACATCCCCTCTGATCACACTCAAACATTTTGAAGGAGACAAAACAAACACAAATATATAACTAATTAATATATATGTACATATGTGTGTACATGTATATGTGTGTGTGTGTCTGTGTATATATATATATATATATATATATATATATATATATATATATATACCTTATATACCTTAAGTTAGATTGGACTGTTTTGTGAAGTTACTGCTTCTAAGATCAAGTCAAGTTATAAGGAATTAGAAAACTTTCTTGGTCAATAAACCCACATGAATGAGTCCAAGAAATTCTAGCACATGAAATCATTACAGTTCAACTTCTACGTCAAAATCTGTATGTCTCCATGACAACTGAGGGATGATGGCTGATGTATGATACAGCTGAAAGCGAGTTGGTCTGACAGACTTGACACTTTTTCTGATGCGAAGTGCAAACTGCGCTCTAATAAAACCAGACACAAGCTCCTCACAACATCCAGCATTAAGTTTTATGCTGGGATTTACACAAAAACACATGCACTATAGTTGGACATTCAAAAGCAGCTATTACATTACACGCCTATTGCCCAACAGTGCGAGTCATTACACAGCAACGGTTATTTTAACTTCTCTTGTCATTTAAAAATGAAGTCTCAGATGAAGGTTCCCAGAATCGCACACACACTTTCTCGTACTTCACACCGACACTCAGAATGTGGCATTTGCCATTTAGAGGCCAACAGAGGGTTACACACACACACAATGCAGCAAAGTATTTCAGGGGTGAGAGAAGTAGGAAGGACATGAGAGAGACGGCGGCTGTGGAGAGACACGTAACTCCATAAAATAAAACACATCAACAAAGGATAAACAAGAAAGACACGGGAAGAATGATACCTGAGAATACACTGAAATACAGTAATTGCCACTATTATGACATATGTAGACCTGCATTATTATTTTGATCATAGCTATTAATGTAACTGTTACTGTGGTTGGTATAATTTGCTCCTGCCAAAATCATTTGATGGCCAGTTCAGGCTTGTTCATACTTAGGATAGGACTTCACATGTCTCTGAGATGTTGCTGTCATGCTTGTAGGGTTGCTGTAATTTCAGCTTTCATTTTTTGCTTTATACCTTGACACTGCAACAGAAATGCCCTGTCTGTATAGAGCCGTAGGGTGCAGAGGTTAAAGCGGTGCCAGGGCTGTCTGGAGCTGAACTTTGACATATTTACTCCTAAATGTCAATGGAAGACGATCAACTCAACAGCATTCATCTTCTACAGTGTGTATATTTTTGAACTGAATTGAGTTGAAAGCAACACTTAAACCTGATTTTGTTTCATAACTAAATACATAGATTGCTCTGCTTAAACAATGCACTTCTCAGTTTTTACTAAATGCTATTTAAAAAGACTTAAGCCTGCTTGAGATCAGCTGGCACATTAAGTTATCTGACAAGTTCCATCTTAACTGTGGAGCTAGATAGCATAGTATGAACAGGATATCACTGCAGTTACACCACATGTAGGTAACATAAGCTGGTTTGGTCATTTCTTAGCGACAGTTTCATTAATGTCTGTGTAAATTAATATCCCTTTCACATGTGATTATTAAAAACACTGGTCCATGCATATTAATTCATTCATAATGATAGTGATCTCCTAACACCACTCCCGTTATCCTCTGTTTGATAGACATCAGAGTGCACTATAAAAAGGTTTTATTGTCTCCAGCTGTCACATTCAGAGCCGAGTGTTGTCAGCACAGATCCGACCTTGTTATAGGTTATGAAAAGCCTGTCAAATGACATAAATCACAGGCCTTTCATCTTAATGTCTATAAATTGTTTTTGATTCAGATGAGTCTTTTATATCTCAAAATATTTCGCCTGTCACTGTTTCTAATTTACTGACTAATATGTATACAGAGAGAGTTGGTAACAGATGATATTGTTGATTTTTCTGGAGAGGTTTTGGCAACGACAGTTACTACAGTTTTAGAAAACTATTTAGCCCCATTTAAAAAATACTCTTCAGTAAAGTATTTTTGATATTTTCTACAGATTTTAAATCAGTGTAACATATTTTCTTTTCTAGCATATATAACATATAAATAAATCATTACTTGACAGTTATTAACCATTCTTTGAAAGAAAAGTTATGTATAACGTATATCATGTAAAATAGCAGAAAAAATATTAATTTGCATATGCACATGTATTTTTATAAATGGTAATTCATTCTTTTACAACATTTAACCATGAAATTGCACAATTTCTTCATATTTAAAACAGCAAAAAATATTATTGTTGTTATCAAGTTGTTTGACATGGTTTTAAAGGAAGATTTCGTATGTTAAATATATATATTAATGAATAATTCCCGGTTTTTTTCCACAGAAAAGTGTTAATGTGCACATTGATTGTGAAAAAAAACAAATAATACTAATACAGATTATAGATATTTGCGGTTATTACCCAGGCAGATTGAGTCGGCTGTGGGTACAGCAGTCACTGCCGTCTGTCTGTCTGTCTGTAACATACATATGTATGTATGTATGTATGTATGTATGTATGTATGTATGTATGTATATATGTGGGTGGGTGGCTATGTCCGCACCATAACTCGAGAACAAATACAAATAGGATAATCAAACTCAGCACAGATGTTGATCTTGACCTACCCTGGTCACCCATTAATTTTGGGGTCAAAAGGTCAAAGGTCAAGGTTGCAGGGCTACCTAGTGCAAAATCCCCTAACAATCTATTATATAAGTTTGCAATGATGAACTTTGGTATATCTAAGGGTAGGACTACCACACTGCACATCTTGGCCTTGAATGTGACCTTTGACCTTGAACTTACTGCTATCTGTCTGTATGTATGTATGTTGGTATGTGGATGTGTATGTCCGCACTATAACTTGATAACAAAGACAGATAGGTTAATCAAACTCAGCACCGATGTTGATCTTGACCTACCTTGGTCACCATTAATTTTGGGATCAAAGGTCAAAGGTCAAAGTCACAGGGCTACCTGCCATGTTTAGGAAGGCATCCCGCACAGGTCTGCATCTCACTTGAGTGCATTCTAGTTTTTATTTTCATTCATTTCTCCAGCAATGTAGAAATAAATGGGCTTTGGTCTGAAAGGGTCACAGAAACAGGAAAGTTACAAAAGACTGACCTAGATGTATACGTGGTAGATTGAACTGCTTCATATTACAAGTGAAGCACATTAAATGGTGACGACTGACTCCAGATGATGGTCTTTATTGTCATCTTTCACCTCATTGATTATTACAAGCCTCTCCATGGGGTTGTCAACAAACCAATATTAAAGACAAAGGCTGCTCTTATAAAGCAACATTTGGCTTCTAAATTTAGTAACCTCCCTCCTCTGAGACTGTGGACATTGTCTGTCTTTGAAGCATGACTGCCATGCTTGGAGAGGCCGTGTGATTCCTACTGGTTCTGTATCAGAACTCCACACCCTGCTGCCGTGCTCTATAGATAGAGAGTGACTCGGAGGTGTAAAGCTTTCGCACCATCGAAATAGATTCATCACGACAGCTTCACACAGATGCTGCATGAAAAGCTCGTAAATCCAATTCCAGCAAATTACACGCTTCCCTTTGGACTTGATTTGAAGCTTTGCTGATGTCTGGATGTTGAAAAAATGTTCAGAGACTATGAAACCCTTTCAAAATAATGGGTGGAAATCCAGAGTCTCCAGTGTTTGAAGTCTGGTGTGGCTGATCGACATACGAGGGTTTCATCACACAGTAGCTCATATTAATCCCAAAAGAATCTAAAGGGTAGGTTCAGACTGTTCTGGTCAAGTTCATTTTTAGAAAAACATGTGACTAAGCACCAAAACATTCTAACTCAGTCATGAGATTAGAGTTGCTGTGATTAATAGATTAGTTGTCCACTATTAAATCATCCATTTTCATTGATGACAGCAGACTAAAAAGCACGTTGAAGACATCCATCTCCTCAGCAACGTTTTCCAGAACCTCCTGGGAGATCCTAAGGTGTTCCCAAGCCAGATGAGATACATAATCACTCCAGTGAGTTCTGGGTCTACCTTGGGGTTTCCTCCCTGTTGGACCAGTCCAGAAAACCTTCAAAGGATTCACCCAGGAGGAATCCTAATCAGATGTCCAGACCACCTCAGCTGCCTCCTTTCAAAGCGAAGGAGCAGCAACTTTACTCTCTTGAGCTCCTCATTTCATTTCCAAGGCTACGCCCAGCCACCCTATGGAGGACACTCATTTTGAGAAACTATGTTTAAACTTATCCAAAATGATCATGAGAGGAAAATAAAACATACTGGATCAACAAAATACATGCAGCTTGGCTCACAAACAGTATACAGAGGAGCTGAAGTTGTTGGATGATACATTCAGCATGGTGAAACATCCTTCTGTGAACAATGGTGAGTTTTTAGAGGTTGTAAAAATGTTAATAGTTAAATATACAGAGGATGCAAATTCTTTAAGTCACTACCCAGCGCTCGTGACCAGAGGTGAGGGTTGGAGCAAAGACTGCTTCACCTTCCAGATCAGCTCTCTCTTGATCATGACGATCGTCTACAACACCTGTATTACTATGTCTATCTCGCCCTCCATTTTCCCATCGCTTGTGAGCAAGATTACAAAGATTTGCCACCTTATGGGTTTCTGTAATCCTTACCACTATGTTGTCAGGGACAATAATACCTGGTAGGGTCTCCCAGTGCAAATTTGTGCTTGGGAAAGATGGAGCTTCGATACCTCACCAGGGATAAGGAACCCTCTCCTGGAGCCAACACCAGGAGAAGAGCTCACTGGTGGGCATCTGGTGGCTTCACCTTCATCTATGGGGGTCGCCAACATGGGGTCACCACCCACTGGGATACATGTACAGGTCAGGAGTGATGCAAACCAAATGCCAGGGACTGGCAAATAGATGCACTGACAGCTATGCAAACTGGTTCTAGGAATGTGGAACTTTAAAAAAATCGAATGTTTTTATAATCTATTAATTGCTTTGGACAAGTTATTTTAAAAAAGTTAAAATGATTTGGTTCCAGCTTCTTAAATTTGAATATTTTCTGGTTTCTCTACTCCTCTATGACAGTAAACTGAACATCTTTAGGCTGAGGACAAAATAAGACATTTGAATTAATCATCTTGGGCTCGGGACTTACATTTCTCACAATTTCTTGACATTTTAGAGACCAGTCGAGAAAATAATCAACAGGCTTTTCAACAATGGAAATAATTGCTGGTGGAGGCCCTGCGTGAGAAAACAAGCTACTGTGGCAGAACTGTTTCTATAAACTAACATAGCTGTGTCCGTCTTTAAAAAAAAACTATATAATGGCGACATCATGCCAACAAGCTTTAAACCTGGTTTCAGTATTTGCAATTAAATTGTTTCATGCAGATATATGAATGAACTATATGCATCAGCTGTGGCTATAGTTAGCAGTTATTGTGCAATAAAAGTGGAGGTTTAAAACTCCATCTAATTATACAGCTCTGTATAGAATATCCCCCTCGTAATTTATTTCACATTGTTACAGGCTCACACTGTAACAACAGCAGCAACTACATCCATCAGGCTGTTAAAACAACATGACTAAAACATGGGAGATACATACTAATCACAGACATCATGCAAACCACCAATGTGAGCTGGCACCACATGCCTGCTTAAAAGCACACACACACACATGTGCACATATAAACTCATTTCCGCCGATCATATGTTTCTCTCTTTGCATCTGTCAACGTATAATTAAGCCACTGGGCTTGAATGAATGTTTGCGGTGAGGACTTGGCATCTGTGGATATAAACATTTGCATTCTAAGCCACATGATAGCATCATTACTGCCATAGCTGGTAGCAGATTGTGGCCAAATGGTGCTATATGTTCTCAGCTTATCTGCGCTTAAGAGTGCGGGGGCCTTTTTTTCTGTCAGCACTTAAAGAGCATTATTCACAATCTAAGTCGGTCACTTTAATTCTGATAATTGCTGTGAAAATATGCACCAGGCCTCCGTTTCAGCCACTGTAGCAGCTAACTGTGGTTATAAAATCAATAGTGGCTCTCAACAGATCATTTTTATATTATACTTAAGGTTACATATATACTGCAGAGTACATTGCACAATATTTGCATAAATGGTAACATTTTTTGCAGTTTTCCAATTATGACTCATGAAAACATGATGGTTCGTGTTGGTACTTTAGAGAGTGAAAGTGTGTGTGATCATTTGAGTTAACTGAGTTCAGTCAGATGAATGAACAGAACCAGCATTCATGGCCGGTAAGTTTAGAGGTGGTCAGCAGACAGATTTTTTCCTACATACATTCATTAGCTTCAACTACAAGGGGCACACTGCTTACAGGACCTGAAACTACAAATATGAACACTATTTAGCACTTTGGGGTCAGAGTAACAACATTTTTCTTTTGAAAAGTTGCCTAATTTGGACAGAGCTATGTTGTGTTTCTGTGCTTTTTTAAAACAATAATAGCCATGACAAAGCATACTTACTATCTCTGTCTTCTTGCATGTACAGTTGTGTGAATGTGGAGAAAGTATAAGAAAATACATGCAAAAGAAAGCAGAATTCACTTCCCCTCATATACAAGGTGCTCTTCAGTTGAGGGTTAATTGTCCCTCCAGTATTTACGGTGCCCAAATGACATACATACAGTAAATACATGTGTGTGTACAGTAGATATTATTATAAATTATTTATTCACATCCACTCAGCTACACTAGTTCTCTCACATCTGTCACTGTCTCACTCACACACAGGCACGCGCGCACACACACACACACACACACACACACACACACACGCACGGCTTGTCTTGAGTAATAGCACTTTGTTCACTGGAGACTGTGCAGCTAAATATACCAGTAACTGATAGCCCTGCTACTTGATGGGCAGGAACACTGTTGCTCCTGACACTAATACAGATGATGAATAGCAACAGACACCAGGGTGTGTGTGAGGTTGTGTATGTGTGAGGTTGGTGGTTTTGTGGAGGATCTGTGCATATCTATAACTATATATCTATAACTGCAGCAAATGTAAATTACACAAAATATCTTTTTAAAATCAAACAAAATCTGTCTCAAAAGTGATTATAACAACATGAAAACTTCCTCCAAAGACTACGAATACATCAGGTCTCCAACCCCACACTGACCCTTCCTCCTCGACTTTAGTGAGTACCTGTTCCTTTGACCCGTAGCTACATTAGGAGACTTTATTAGCCTTTGCACCGAGGCCCTAATTGATATTTGATGGATGTCGCGATCGTATCTCGGTCTCAGAATAGAGTACAGACACTCGACCTAACCCAGAGAGCTGCACAGCAGCCCTCTGATCCTCAGCTCTCACGTAGGCAGGACATACCACATCTTTGTGGTGAAGCCAAGACAGGAGCAGTGATTCAGAGGAATAGACTGACCAGGACTCAGAAAAAGGAAGATGAAAGACAGAAGGGAAAGAGGGGAAAGGGAGGTAGAAAGAGAGGAATCTGTTGTCCTTCAGCATGCAAACTTTACTATTCCTTCTGTTTTCTTTCTGTCTGTCCTTACCTGACTCTGTCTCCCTTGGTCTCCCTCTCTTTTTCACACAGTTCTCTCTGTTTTTTGGGGCGCACTAACCTGCAGAGGGCCGCTGGCTGGCATGGTGGATCTCAGCGATGTCAGGTCGATGTCTCGGCCCTGCTCTCCTCTCTCAGTCTTGCCCAGTCCCTGCATAATAAGGCCGGTAGCGAGCAACCAACCACGCACACACACACAGTTAAATGTTGCCCTCACAGCAGTGAAAATGCTAATGCAAGGATGGCAGTGGTGGTTATGAAAGGAAATTACCCTGGACGCCAGGCACCAAGCACCAGGCAAGGCCAGGGAGGACAACGGAGGGACAAACAAACGGCTTATTCACACCATCCTGGTCTGCCCCTTTTTCCCTCACTTTGCACTCTTTCAGTCAGTCTTTTTCTCCCAGTATTCTCTCCCTGTGCTAAATCTAAGTTGTTAAAACCTCAAACCATCATACTCAGGGAAATATTGTCAAAAGAAGAGACTATAATTATACCCAAAGTTAGTCTTGTGTCTATCCGTGGCTGCATCTGAGTGACTGACCATCACCAGCCAACGCACACCGAGTTGTGTCTATTTGTGCCTGTTTGCTCAACAAAAACATTTGGCTGTATTTCGGTCAAGTTAACTGAGGTCAGATGTGTTCCCATTAAAGCACTGAGGCTCCAGTGTTGGGAGTTTACAGCTCTCTAAACCGGGGACCCCAGGCTCTGTGAAAAGGACCCAGGTACTATGCGCAAAGGAGACAGTCAAGTATCAGGAATGTCAGAGACACATAAGAACTCAAAACCAAGACTATCTGTTTGACTACATACCACTATAGGTCATCTAATAATTCCTATTTCGGTAACAATGGCACCAACAACATGACAACGTGAAATGATGAACCTGTCGCTAAAATCTGCTCCTCCTTTCGGCTTCATAATGAGTTTTAGCTCATTGTTTAGCTGTCCAGTCTGAAACATTACTTGTTCCCTTCACTGACACTGCTCTCAGGGCATTTTTTCTCCAGAAGTAGCTGTTTCCAGCAAAAAAAATCCCAAAACCTTGCTGTACCCTGCCTGCTCAGCACCATGAAGACAGTTCTCCAAGGTGAACATTGGAGAACATTAAGCAGGCGAAGAGTCAGATATCTCCCCTATTAGCCAAAAGAGACCAAAAAGAACTAAAGCAAAGTGAATATTGAACTCTGCAAGTATGTTGAAAATGTGTAGTAGAAAATACATATACCTGGCAGTCTGAAACTAGAAGGAAAAATGTTATTAAACGAAAACGAGGGTTTATTAGATTATGTAGTTGAATGGCCTTTTGTAAAACTGAGGTAACTCAGGAATGTGCTGCTGTTGACTTTAAAGAGTGAGAAAGACAGAGAGAGACAGGGAAGAAGGAAAATAGAAGTGGTGGAAGAAGAAGTATGCAGATCCTTTCCTGAAGTAAAAGTACCGAGACAGCAAAGTAAAATTCCTGCTTAAGTAAAATTATACAAGTGTCAGCAGCAAAATGCAGTTAAAGTAAAAGTGTTGGTTTGGTTTGACTGATGTATTATTATATGTGAAGCTTCAGTGTGTCAGCAGCATGTTACTGTTGCAGCTGCTGCATGTGGAGCTACTTTGAACTGCTTTATATCCAGTTTTATACACAAGAACATCAGATAAGTGCGAGGACTTGTCAGATTATTAATGTGAGAAGAGAGAAGAAACAACACATTTCTGATAAATAGATTTGGTTTTTAGTTTTTGGACTTTTCCTTTCTGATCTTTGATTTTTGATGAGATATTGGATCATTTGAACATTAATTGAAAATGAAACCATGTGAGAAGTTTAGAGGGAAAAATCAGTATTTGGTGAAGCTGGAACTGATAGAAATCTAAAATGTGACCTTGACTGTAAGACATCAGAAGGCAAAAATGTTGTAAAACTCTGGTTTATTCTTTAATAAGTGTTGTATTTTAAAAGCTTGTTATATTATCTACTGTATGAAATTTTCACATTAAAAGTAACTAAAGTTGTAAGTTAAATGTGGTGGAAGTGCAATATTTCTCTCTGCAATGTAGTGGAGTGGAAAGCATCATACAATTGAAACAGATAAGTACAAACACCTCAAAAGTGTACTTTACACAGTATTCGAGAAAATGCGCTTAGTAAAGTTCCAACCCTAGAAAACAAACAGACATCCCTTGAAATCCAGAAGTCACCTAACAACCCATCCATTTTTCTCTGCTTATCTGGTTCATGGGAGCAACAGACTAAACGTTACATTCCTGATGTCCTACCAACGTTTTCCAGTTCCTCCTGGGAGCTCTTAAGGTGTTCCCAGGCCAGATGAGATATGTAATACCTTGAGCAAGTTTTGGGTCTACCCTGGAGTCTCCTTCCAGTTGGGAGATGCCCAAAATACCTCCAAAGGAATGCACCCAGGAGACCTCCTAATCAGATGTCCGAACCACCTCAGTTGGCTTCTTTTGACTCAATGAAGCACCGATTCCAGTCAGAACACCGATGGATGTCTGAGCCCAGCCACCCTACAAGCAGCCTCTGTTTGGTCGCTTGTATCCTCAGTCTTATTCCTTTACTCACTTCCAAGAACTCATGACCACAGGTGAAGATTGGATGGAAGACTAACTAAAAAATCATAAATAAAAAGCTTCACCGTCTGGTTTAGCTCCCTCTTACATAAACTTGCGATACTCCAATAATTAAAAATAACCCTCTGGTAAACTCTTTTTGAAAATGGCAACCACCAGCCCAGTCCGCCACTCCACAGGCATCATCCCTGACCTTGATTCACGACACTGCTGCAACATGTCAGCCATAACAGTCCAACAGTGTCCAGTATCTTCAGAGTTTCAGGGTGAATCTCGTCCACATCTGGCGCCTTCAAGATTCTTCTTGACTTCCTCAATAATATCTGCCAAGGACATGGGTATGGCTTCCCCTGACTCCTCAGACTCTGCCTCCTCCACAGCGGACATGTTGGTTGGATTTAGGAGCTTGAATTTGTGATTTATTTCCCTTTACTTTGTCATACAGCAAGCACTTTAATCACCAAGACAGATATTTCGTGGTTGTGGGAAAGGTAGTTGTCAGAAGTGACTAAGCACACCGCAGTCACAAATCCTCAAAAATAATCACATCACTGGAAGAATTTTCTTTAAGTTAGAACATCACACACATGGTGAGTACACCAAACCTTTTGTCCAACTTGTAAAGACCATGAAAAAAGACTGACCTTTATATGGTACATACCCAACAGGTAACTTCAGGTGTCCCTTTTGCTATTCGATCAAATGTAAACACTTTCAAATGTTTATGTAAGTCACGAATGACTAATGACTTCAGTCGTTCTTCATTCCGTACCTCTCCTTGCTCCCATCTATTTCATTTAATAATCCAGTCCTGCAGCTCTCTACAATCATTAACTGTTGACAGAATTGAAAAGCGCTGTAATTAATTTCCTGAGATAAGTATCGCATAGCTCAATATTCATCAACCCTGAAGTCCCTTTGGAACCCACCTTGCACTAATAGGCTCTAAAATAGTAGAAAAAGCACTGACATATGCCGTTAACACTTTGAGTACAGTCTCATTTACAATAAGCATGAGCACAATGTACAGAATCACCAGTAAATGTTGGTCTTATTTAAAGTTAAAAACTAGCGACACACTACCAAGTCATAGTTTTCTTTTTTTCTTCAATGGAAACCCTTGTGTGGAATAATTCTCCTCTGCAGACAAAGTCATCCCGTCAGCCAGGACTTTTCTGTCTCCACAAGCATAAATGGTGCCGTCTATAAATGTCATCCGCCAACACCTTTTGCACTCATGCAGCCACACATCGCCACACTCCCACTTCTGTGCTTTACTGTTGGGATTATGCATTCACTGTGGCAGTCCTGGCCAAGTTCATGTCAAACATGCTGGACCCTGTCGGAGCTGAACAAATTTATTTTGGTCTCATGTGACCAAAGAATGTGCTCCTAATGTTCATCAGGCTTATTTTTGGGTTTTCCAGCAAAGTTCCACCTTGCAGTTTTGTACTGAGGAGCTTGTCCCAAAAGATTTCATTAACAACCTATGCACCAAATCTGAAGCCCATGCCCATCTGTGTTTATGAGATGGATTTTGCACTGAGAGTATCGCATTATAGGTGGCATCAATTTAAGAGGACAGCCATTGCAGCGCTGATTAGTGGTTCTATGACCCAGTATTTACTTCAGCTTCCATTGATTTTCAGTTGGTCAATGATCTTCCTCTAACCTTTTCCATCTTTGTGAAACATCACAATCCCATTATTCAAGTCCTCGGGCAATTCTTGTGGAGCCATGATGTAGACATGCAGATAGACACAGCACATAGGTGAAAAACCAAGAAAGTTCCAGTGTTTACAGGCAGTTTTTTTAACCATATTTATACAGGTAGACTGATTGGAAATCACAGGTTCAATTCTGACTTTTCTAATTTGTGTGTCAGTGATCACAGGTGTACAGTAATCCCTCATCATATCGCAGTTCACTTTTCGTGGTTTCACTGTATCTCACATTTTTACATTGTATATAAAATACGTAGTGTACAGCAGATCAGTAGACGCACTTATGGAAAACGCAGCTACGTTTTCCACGTTTCCCACAGTGTGCGGGAGGAAATAAGAGGAAATATCTACTTGTCAACTTAGAAATAATGCAGTTATTGAGAGATAATAAACATTTGAAAGTATCTAAGCATCTAAGTGATATTGTGCAGGGGTGTACTCACTCCTGTTGTATACTGTAGGTATGACCGTCGGTAAAAAGCAGAAACATCTGCCCTTTCACTTCTTTTTCAGTTCATGATGAATTTGCATTTACAAGCTTCCAGGAAATCTCCAATCTTAGTTCACACCGTTCAAGTAATTATTTTGTTTTTTGGTTTGCCAGAATTACCCTTCAGGGCTTTAAGGTCGTATGCTAACTATTCAGCAGCTCATCATGAACTATTTGACTTGTTTGAGTATTTGAGCAAGAGATTCCAAGTTAATCCCTAAATGAGAGGTTAAAACAAAACTGACCGGCCTGCAGATTTTTTTCTCGTAATTGTTCCTAGAAACCAAGAGTTTACATGAGACGCTTCATTATTCAGCCAAACCCACCGCATTCTTGGGTTCCTAGAAACAGAAAGTCTCCAGAAGATGCCAATTACACTATGCAAACATGCTTCTTAGAAAGAATAACTGCTGTGTAGATAAAATAGTTGAGTTGAGTTGTAGGGTAAACATCTTTACTTACTCCCTTTGGCTTAACAGAGACTTACAGTGTGAGGCTTTCGACACCAGGCTATAGGTGTAATCCTGCTTTAGCAAAGGTTGTTTTGGTTTGGACATTTTTCAGTAAAGATGAAAAGGTATTTTAGGGTGAGGGCTGCGGTTTGAACAGAAGTGCCTCAAGGGGGTTCTTAACTGTTTCATGCATGTTTCTGTGCAAGCAGAAGCTAAAGAGAAGTCCATATGTTTATTTTTGTTTAATCCAGTCATTTTTTGAGACTTCAGGGGTTTTAGTCTGCTCATGCTCTTGATATAGCAGGTCTGCGTTACTGTAACAAAGTTTTGAGAAGGTGTTGCTTGTACACATAACTTTTATTGCACATCCGTCTGTCTTGGAGGACGGATCCGACCTCATTTGCTCTCCCTGAGGTTTCCACCACAGAGACGCTAGTGTATGTTATACACAGTGCAAAGCCCCTGGAAGCAAATTTATAATTTGTGGTAGTGGGCTACAGGGATAAAAACCGACTTGTTGTGAAACACTGACAAAACATGCAACACGCTGAACGGGAATAAAGAACCTGCAACGCCCTGCATGGGAATTGCCTTCATTTGTATAGAACTTGTTTATAGCATGCTTTCAGTTGTGATTCGCCTGCAGTCATTTGAATCCATTAAAAGAATGATTCATGCTGTTTGTGAAGATGAAAGTGATGCACGCTCCACATCTTGCACAAAGCTGCTGAGGAGGACTGAAGTGAAATAGTGTGTCCTCACTCAGCGGCTTGAATTTTTACACGCAGTTTCAGATTTACTTAAACAACAACTGCAGGCCGCGACGTTAATGAGGTGTTAATGATGAGCTGCCTGCATGAGAGCGTTGCTGGGAAAGACATGGCATTTTAGAGAACACCGCTGACACTATTTCTGAACATATGGTGTCTGTAAACAACCGCAAAGAAACACTATGGAAGTTTTTAACAAGGGATGACTTCTTGGATAACTTGTTTTTAAAACCCTGACGCATAAAGGTACCATGTGGAGCCTCTGATCTCTAATAGAGCAGTTTTTCTAAGAGTGGGTTTCTGTTTTATTCAACGTGGTAGAATGTGGCAAGACTAAATGGATGTCATGCATTTTTATTATTTTTGCCATGAAGTATGAAAAAGACATACATTATGGTTGAGTGATATACTGTATATATTTGTCAGTCTTGCTGCTGACGTGGTTTGTATATTACAGCTGTTTGTCACTTCTCATAGCTCCTCTGGCAAGCCTCTTCTCTCCTCACTTCAGTCTCCTCAAGATGCATTTCAGGAACTGAAACATCCTTCAAGATGTCACCCGCAGATCTATGTCAGGTTACAGGCAGGAGGACTGAAAACAGATAAGACGAGGAAGCTCAAAGTAAAGGAATGAGATGAGCCTTAGGGTTCACATCCTGTGTGGGATCATTACTCTTAAATTTAAGTTTCGTTTTCACTCACTTTTTGGCCACGTTTAGACACCAAAACTACTTGGTCAGGTTTAGGAGATGATTAAATTTAAATATATCCCTTTTACAACATGTTTGAAACTTCTCCTCCTACTTTTCCTGGGTTTCCAGTTTGACAAGTACTGCCCCATTTAATATATGACGGTAAATGGAGCGGCAGTAAATCAACAACATATTTGTCAAATGTCAAATGAATGCAATTTAGCTGTACAGGAAGGCAATTTTTAGGTGACATGGGTGCATATATGTGCATGCAACTGATTATATACACAGTCCAACCAAATGCATCAGACTATTCCACTGATCAACAGGTGGTGGTAGATGCACGAAGAAATGCTGAAATGTGACAGGAAAAGCAGGAAAGGATGGGAATGCATTGAACTAAACTTCAAGGACACACATATAGACTGTAGATAAAAGTTAGGTTAAGTTAAGTCCCAGGAAGTGAAGCCACGCAGAAGTGCTTTAAACCTGCGTTCTTACTGACAGCCAACAGGACTCCATTGGTTGCAAAAAGAAGCTGAATTGTATGGAAGTCTATAAGAAAGTGGTCAATTTTTTCCTTGAGCTGTTACTTCAGCAAACATTCTTCCAATGAGTTCAAGGTCTCAGTTGTTATTTTCAAGACTTTTTGAGTACAGCATGGTGGTTCTTTTGTAAAACATGGTCCCATTTAGAGCAAAATTGATGATCTGATAGGATGCACTTTACCTAGTGGTTGACCGGTTGCCTCTCCTTGCTGGTTATGTCTGGAAAAAGCAGAATGACGACCAAATTTCAAACTTAAGGCTTCAAAACGGTGCTCCCCAAACTAATAGTTGGCGCCACAAGGCCTACACCCATCTTTTATGTAGAATTTGTGGATCTACACACGATGTGATTTGGTGATTAACACTAGCTGTAAATCTAACTTTATTTACAAGAAAACTTAACAGGGAACCTTTGAGGTGACTGACTGTCTAATCATGGGTGTCTGTGGTTTAAGAGTGTATTGACTGAACTGTGAAGGCCAGAAGGCAAGCAGACTGTTACATGTTTGGCCTTAAAGCTGTATTTAAATGCAGCTATTTACTATTTAATAGTGGGGATGTTTGCTGTTTTCCAAGGACTTGCAGCTTGAGCCTCAGTCTTTTAGCATAATATAAAACATGACGCCGTAAAGTGCATATCTACAGCACCTTAGCCAATATCTGCGTTATCAGCCAGATAATGTGATTAAAGTCAGCCCACTTACCAAACTACAGCTCATAAAATCTGTTAGCAGCACTTGTCATTTTAGTTGGAAACACTGACAAGTCCCAGCAAGAAACAAGAAGTTGCTTTTGTTTACCTCGTCTGAACTCAGTGACCCATTGTTGCATAAATTACTAAGAATTTTAATAGCGTATCTACCACTGTATAATTATAAACTGCATGTGGTGTGTGTGGGAATGAAAGTCTTGACAGACACTGCAACACTAACCAGAAGGGGCGGTGCTTAGCAAACAGTTAATGGAGACATTGCTTGAGACTTATTTGAAGCTCAACTTGGACTCATCTCAAATGACTTGAGACTCGATTTGGAGTCCAGAGGACAGCTGTGGCGACGTGTCCACGGCACACTCCATCTTTGTCAGTCTGCCTCAGGTTTTTGTGTTCGTCTTTGTGTCGCTCATTTGTTCTCCCATTCTCTCTGTTTATTTCGCTCTGTCTCTCACACACACAAAGATGGGGCTTCAGCGGTGGAGTACCAGGCAGTGCTGACCTCTCGCTTTCTACCTCACTGTCATGCACACAGGCACATGCAAACACACACAAACCAGACAGTGCCAGTCTCTCATCCGAGCAATGATAAAAGGGCCTTTATGCTCAGGGATTTTCATCACTGTGATGCAAACAAACTCACACACACAGTTGGGTTACCATCCCTTCAGAATACATTACATTCACTTACGTTGATTTATTCCTTTTTCTACCTACCTGTTTAAACTTAACCTAAACCCAATCTCATGCTAACACATTAAATTTAATAAACGACATTATTTAGACTTGCCTTGTCCCCAACAGGAAGGCACAAAGTGACTAAATGTCCCCATAACATGAGTAATTCCGCTACACACAGACTGTACAGGTAAACCACTTCAAAGTCAACAGTGCAAATTTGCACATCTAAACTCCAGCTGATAACCGTGCGCGAACGCTATCGCACCAAACCAAACACACACGATCACACCCACATTCACGTGCAAACATAAACATGCAACGCAGCGGGTTGCTTTGGGGATGAGGGTGCAACAGATCAAAGTGCTGGTTTGTGTCACTGACAGACGAGCAGGTGCACATGTGCTTTCATGTTCCACCTGCTCGGGGTGTGTTTAGCAACTCAGTCTTTTTACCTCCCAAAAGTCCCTCTAGGATCCGAACATATTGCATATTAGACTGCCAGGCGCCGGTGCTTAGTTTAATATTGTGTTGCTTTTAATTCATGCAATCAATAGCCAACATATGCTATACAAAAGCGTACATTTGTGACTTTAAAACCCAACTTCACACACATAGACAGGTGACGAATTAAAGTAAAAACCTGACCTTTTCACCTCTCCATTGAGGGATCTGGGGGTTCTGTTTTGTTGGGTTCTGATGGGGAGTGTTTTCTTCTAGGATGATGATGCCCCCATCCACAGGGCACGAGGGGTCACTAAACAGCTTGATGAAAATAATGTGAGCCATTTGCTTTGTCCTTCATGATCACCAGATCTCAACCCGATTGAACACCTATGAGAGATGTTGTGTTAGACTTTGCTCTCCACCACCATCATCAAAGCATCAAATGTATGAAACAAGGCCAAGGTAGGGTGGCGTTTTTTTTTGCAGCACATGATGGCCAAACACCTTGCTGTTGTATGTTGGTTTTTCCTTTAATTTGTTACCAGTCCATATGTTAATAAAAACATGACACAAAACTAGTTTTTGAACCAGTTGCACCTTATATCTGTTAAAACCATCCATTTCCTTTCACTTATCTGACGTCAAGTCACAATGGCAGCAGGCTGGGCGGGGCATTCCTGATGTCCTTTTTCCCAGCAAAGCTTTCCAGCTCCTCCAGATCTCAAGGTGTTCTCAGGCCACATGAGATATGCAATCACTCCAGAGAGTTCTGGGTCTCCTCTAAGTTGGATGTGTCCAGAAAACCGGTAAAGGAAGGCATCCAGGAGACCTCTTAATCAGATGTTCAAACTGCCAGGGCTGGCTCAATCTGAAAGGAACAGAGAATCTACTCCAAACTCCCTCCGGATGTCCAAGCTCCTCACATTATCTCTAATCTTGAGTCCAGAGGAAACCCATTATGGCTGCCTGTATCCACAACATCCTTCTTTCGATCAATACCCAACACTCATGACCATAGGGGAGGGTTGGAACACAGATCGACTGGTACATTGAGAGCTTTGCCTTCCAGCTCAGCTCCTTCTTCACCACAATGGTCCAGTTTAACACCTGCATTACTGCTGAACTTGCACTAATCCATCTGTCCATCTCACGCCTCATTTTCCCATCACTCATGAACGCATCCCAAGATACTTAAACGCCTTACCTTGGGGCAGTATCTTATCCCCAACCCAGAGGAAGTAATCCACCAGTCTCCAGCAGAGAACCATGGCTATAAACTTGTAGATTTTGACTTCACACTTGGCTGCAAGCCGCTACAGCTGATGGTAACGGTCGGATGAAACACACAAAACTACATCATCTGCATAAAAGCTGATGCACAAGTCTGAGCTTCCCCAAGCCGAACTCCACCCTCACCCCAGCTACACTTTGAGAATCCATCCACAAATATCACAAACAGAATCAGAGACATAAGTCAAACTAAAAGAAAAATCGAAGCAATCTTTGATAGTGAAGGTAGCAACAGATTTGGAACAGTGTGACATTTTAAGAAACATACTTCCTCACTTTCATCTATCTGTAAATGTAAAGTTACCACAAACAGCTAGTTAGCTTAGCTTAGAACAAGGACTGAAAACCTTAAAAGGTTAGCTTTAATAAATCTCTGAAGCTAACTAATTAACATGTTATATTGTCTATATAAAAACTATACAAATAAATAAAGTTTTGAAACAGGGGGCTGGGTGTATTTATTGGAGTATTTCTTACTGTCTGGACAAAGCCCAACCAAGTGTTTTATCTGCTTCCAGTAAGCTAACCTAAGCTGAGCTATGCTAAGCTAAGCTAAACTAAGTTAAACTTATCGTCTCCTGGCTTCATATTTGGCAGGTGTAAAAGTGGTGTAAATTTTGTCATCGAGTTCTCATCAAGAAAAAAGAAAGAAAAAGAAGGAAAAAGAATCAGCATATTCCTAAAAATGGCAAACAATTTAAAAACACAATAATTTGTGATATTTAAAGAAGCCTAGGAACTAAAAATTGGTAATCATTGTTGTAGTCTTATTAGTCCTTTTTTTTTTTTTAAATCAACTTTGCAAAGGTTTAAAATTCAGTGACATTGTTCTTTACTTTTCCCATCAAGATCAAAGTGTCCTCCATTAAAGGAAAACATCAAAGCACAAAAGATGTCCTGACACACAGCTTGAGAAACTAGAACTATTCTGAGGCAAAGTGGGTCAACAGTTGATTATTACCAATTTAACGGTGTCTCTGCCCTGAATGCCTGCTGCATCTTTTATGCTCTTTATTGGATGAAGACTGCAGTCGCTCCAATTTATGGAAATTGGATGTTACCAAAGATGCTGTTAGGAAAAGGAATCTGAATTATACAGTCACAGCAGGAGTGCGCTTTGATAAAACAGGCTGATAAAACATCGCCACGTGAGAGACGGTATGGGAGACTGCAAACAAAACGAATCACAGGCGCGCACATTTCCTCAAAATATTGTATCGAAAATCACTCCGGCTTTGACATCAAATGAAAACTGACCTACTTCTGCAAACAATGAGCACACATGCATGCATGCACCGAAGTTGAAAGTTAATTTTCTTGTATCGATTTCCCCGCTTTGAAAAAAGGAAATGAAGTTTTAGGACAGAACCGCAGATGATTAGAAAACGCTGCATACTGAACATGGTTGCTTTGCACTCTGATGATACAGATGTGGTGATGGGACTTGCATGTCTCATTGAGCCATTTTATCCTACATATACAGCTTTACATTCCTTTTTGCACATCTGTTCTAACAGAACTTAGCTGCACACTGTCAGTGTATCTGGGAAAAGCAGCTGCAAGCTAAAAAACCTGGGTTTTACCTTTATAACATTTCAAGACCAAACTTCAATATTTATGACACTGCGGTTTGTACAAGGTGCCTTTCTTGTAGACTTTACACTAAAGGCACACACATGCTGGCAGCTTTTGCACTCAATTTTGTCAAGAAATACCACTGCATTCTGGGATTGAAACCCCTTAACCACAATGTACTTGCAAATACTTCCCTTCTATATGAGTTATTCGTGGTTTTAACTCCATCCGACTATTCCAGCTGCCCTAACTACACCTGTGAGGCCTTCCCATGAGGTAAAAGCAAACACATAATCATTATAAGTGTGTCTCTTTTGCCCCACAGGCAATCCATTTCATTAACATGCTGTAAAAACAAGTCAGAAACATGGTCAAACAAATCCATTTTTTAAATTGCCTTACATCAGAGTCTGTAATTATCTGCTTTGGTTTTCTCTAATCGCTCTTCTTTTTTTAAATCTCCCTCCTCTCAGGAATTCCCTCTTCTCATACAGTTACAGTTCAGGAACGATCCACCGTGTCATATTTAAAACCTACCCGTGCGCCTGCAGGGAGACAGACCTCATTTACATTAATTGCCTAACAATTTGGACCGTTACCAGGGCGAGTGAGGACACGTGGATGGGTTTTTCTGTTTGGAACCGAGCAGAATAATGGGTTTCTAACAGGCCCGTGGGGAGACGTATGGAAACCGCGGAATGTGGAGCGTTTACAGTAAAGGTCAGGTGCAGTCTGTCAAACTGGACTTTAATGGAGAATGACAGACTGGACTCTTTAGTGTCACTGTCTGGTAGAAGGTTGTACTGCACAGTGATTTGGGCCTGGATTTCATTTATCTGGCAGCACACGCCACAACCTGCCAGAGTTAATGATTAAAACACTGCATTAATGTACAGTAAACCCAAACACAGGCTTAAATCTCCTTAATGCAGGACTTTAAGTGTATGTGAAGCTTTATATGTTACTCTGAGTTTAAGAGAAGCACAGAAAGAGAAAGCAAGAGAGCTGTTTGTTGCATCATTGAGAAGGGAAGTGACAGGTTCACTGTTGCAACATTAGAACTTTTGGCACACTAAGCACACACATATATAGCAAACATACCGACTTACTGTCAAGGAAGTCGAAATTCAAGTGCACTTGACTGCAGCTGTAAGAAAAACGCTGCAAGTGTCGACATATGTGCCAAAAAACTGAGATAGTGTCGAGAAATGAGTCTAATATTAGCTTCTAAGCAAGTGCAGGGAACTTTTTGATTGTGCATCCGCAGCAGCAGGTTGATTAAATGATTCTCCAGTTAATTTGAATGATTAATTAATTGCTGCTTTTGTTTTTAAAGAATGAAAAACATCATCAGGTGTCAATATATTGAAGATTTTAGCTTTTTTTTTTTTCAACTGTATGAATTCACCTCAGACATAAACTGATGTATTATGCAAGACGAGGAAGAGGAGCACAAAAATAGACGTGTTCCATGGAAGACGGGAGGTAAACAGGACTGTGTGTTGCAAGATCAGTTATACATGCACAACATTGTGGTAGATCTACCTGGTAGGTTACGTTTTCGACATCCGAGGCAAACATTCCTTTTAGACACAATGCAAAAAATATTGCACCAGGATGCCTGATGATGCCTGAAAAAATGCTCATTTAAAATCGTGAACACACACACACACACACACACACACACACACACACACACTCAGAGAGGCCCTAATTTGACTACCTGAGCGGAACATCGACACCTTTAAAACCTGTTGCAGCTTGTTAGGGAGGACAAATTCTCACTTTCTCACTGTCTGCGGTGAACGAGGTCAACACACTGGTCTGTCCTCGAACAAAACACAACCTGTCGTTGCATTTAGCTGCTGTAACACACTAACACACACAGATGCGACTGCAAAAAATGGCAAGGACAAACAAGAAACCGCTCAGTGTTTAACATGCAATAACAAGTTGTCACTTTTTTTTTTTTGCTGCAAGGAAATTCACCCACCTAGAACTAACTGACAGCAGCTGAAGTGCAGAAGAGGAGTTTTCATAACTGATACAACTTTTACACACACACATATCCAGCCAGCATGCACTGCACTGTCAGCAGCCTTTCTTTGCATATTTCCCTTCCACATACTCAAGCAAGCTTCCTCTTTTGCTTCCTCGCTGGTGTGTCTGCGTGGAGGTGAGGTGCAAGATCAGAGCCAGACTTGTGGGTGCGTTTCCTCAGCGTGCACTCGACCCGTTTTCGTATATAATCCGCTGCTGCTAAAGCGGTGTAAGAAAGTTGTGCTGCAAAGTGTGCTGCAGCCTCCCTCAAAAAAATGCAAGTGAATAAGCTGTATTTTAAACAGATGTGGGACAGTGTGGCTTCACCAGAAAGATCAAACAGAGGCCGATATTGAAAGAAGATGTCTCACTTCTGGCAGTGATGCATGAAATTATGAAAGATGTCGTGAGCAAATATGCAAATGATCCTTCTATATGAAATAACGCTGTTAAAACAGGAGCAAGGGTGGTTTTCTAAGAGCAGACTTACATCCTATTTTGTGTGAGAATGGGTTGTTAATTTAATTGTTGAGGCTTGGCAGTAAAAGCTTTGGCATGACTTCAGTCATCAGCTGCATTGAACTGTAGATTGCAATCTCTTTTCTGCACACACAGACAATCTTTTACCTTTAAGGAGAATCTCTGACTCATGCCGACTCATTTACCTTTGAATAATAAACTCTGCACCATGATTCAGTTGAATACGGAAAAACAAGTCGGACAAGTGATAGAAGTTTAGATAACAGTGTGTTTAAAGGGAAAAAAGATGACACCGGGTTACTGGGGCGAAGAGAGAAGAAGAGGAAGCGGTGAAAAGGTGACTTGAAGTTGATTATCAGAAGTCAGTGAAAGTGTGCATCGTTTAAATCTCTCAGCAAATAAATGAGTTTGAGCTGTCAGTACGTACACATCCTGCGTGATGAACAGCCTTTATGGAATTTGAAAAGGCTCAGATTCTTTACATAACGTTTGGATTTCAAGCATGACGCTGACAACCACGGTGATTTACTGCGATGTTGGACTCAGATTGTTCAAATACAGCATAAATCAGCATCAGTCAGCCGGAGAGAAGTGTTTTTACAAGTGATTCACGCTGATATGTTCTGGCCTGCTGGGGGCATGGACATTCACATGTGAATGAAACAATCAAAAAGTTTTCAGTGTTTGAAATGCATAAACAGCCACTGTGGAATTCATAATAGCCATAGGTCAAAAGAATAACTGTGGAAAATATGCTTATTTATTTACTTGCTTAGAGCTGTTTGACAAGGTTGAGACCACTCTGCAATGTAAAAGCAATTTATTAGAAAAATTGTAATTTTATGTATTTTTCCATTTGATTTTACAGATTTTTTCCAGTTTTGATTTTCCATTTTAAAATACCTGAAATATCGATAAAATTACAAAAATAAATTTCTAATGTAAATTAAGATTTAAAAATGTATCAGAGAATGACCATAAATAAAAACCTAAATAATAAAATATATATAAATAAAAATAAAAAGGTTTAACACCAATCTGCGCTGCACAAAGCTGTAATTTTCCGTATTTTTATTTTTTACTTTACAAATTTTTCCAGTAATTTTAAAATACCCAAAAATATTAATAAAATTGCAAAAATGCATGTCCAGTGTAAGAAGATTAAAAAATGCAACTGAGAGCAACCATCAATAAAAAACTAAACAAAATAATTAAATATATAAAAATAAAGGAGATTAAGACCACCCTGCACTTCAAAAAAATAATTTTATGTAATTTTACTTTAATTTTACAGATTTTTTTCAGAAGTTTTGAATTACACAACATATTACTAAAATTACAAAAATGCATGTCCAATGTAAAAAGACAAAAAAAATGTAACTGAGAACAACCATAAATTAAAAAACAATATCATAAATACATATCAATAAAAATTAAAAAAAAGGCTGCTGTGCACTGTAAAAAAAAAGCTGTAATTTTTGTTTCTTATTTTATAGATTTTATTCCCCAGTAATTTAAAAATAGACGAAATGTTGATCAATCACAGAAACACATGTCCAGTGTAAACTAACATTAAAAAATGCAACTCAGAAGAACCTGGAATAAAAAAATAAATAAAATCATTATATATGTATCTGTACCTGTAGCGTATGTGTGTGTGTGTGTGTGTGTATAATAAACACTAATACAAAAATCTGTTTTCTGACATGAAAAACTGTTCAAATACATTAGCAAATGTCTGTAATTTCAGAAATATTTCATCTTTATTTAGTGGATGAGATCATTACTAAATGCATTTTCTCTTCTTGTCATTTGCACAAATTTAACTGCTAGACTGTTTGTTTCTATTCACCCTGATCAGCCAGTGCTATGTCAGTTGTACAGATGTGAGCTGTAGTAAAGGATGCACCAGCTGTGTCTGTAGTGGGTGTATGCATTACTTCACAATCTCTGACTACCTCAGAATTTAACTATTATTTTGTATTGGTTTTTGTTGTTGTCAGGGAAAAGAAGCAGCTTGAATACATTTTTCGGAGCGTTACAAACTTGTAAAATGACTTTTGGTCTCCTGGGAGCTATATTATGTGGGGTTCCAGGTAAGGGGCCACATAAAGAGAGAGTTGAAACACCTCCAAGAATCACAAATCAAGTGGTGGCACAACCTTGTCCAGAACAGGGAGCCCGGCGGCCCCTTCTGGAGCCAGACCTGGGAGTAGCTGGTGGCCGATGCTTGACTGATGTGGCTCAGCTGGATGCAACCTGAAGAAGCTGCATGTGGATGTCACCCAGTGGGCCCAGCTCCTGCAGGGAGAGGCGCTGGGGTGTGGTTCATTGCAAGATTGCAGGAACAAGATGTTCAGACTGGGTGTTGGGACAGACAGAAAGATCCATGCAGGTGCTCTCTCTCTGCTCTTGCTTCTGGCTTTTATGCTAAGCTAATAAGTCACTAATGAATGCATCCCGGTACAAAGAGTAGTTTCAACATCTCTCCTGAGTGTCAGCAAGAAAGCGACAAACCTCTTCATTAAAACCCCTCTCTCCAAGTCTTCAGTGAAGGGAACTCAGCAGAGCGAGGCCAGGATGCCTCAACTGAGCTGACAGAAATGTGGATTTATCACTAAACTGCTCAGGTGTCTTGTCAACTCACTGAGGGAGGCCTGGAGCTCCACAGCTACATCGATGGTCGTCGCCCTTGGGTGCAACCGCTGCGCTCCGCTATTGGCGCCGCAATGTCTCTGCAACTTTTCGGAGGCAAGACGGGGTTGCTCTAGTGTTCAGGCTAAATCTGCCCTGAGGTTCAGGTCAGAACAGAGAGAAAAAGAAAGAAAGAGGAGAATAACTCACTCATTCTGACAGAGTAATTTTCCATCAGGGGCAGTTTTACAGCTTAGCAAGGGAAGAAGCCAAGGTGTGTTGAGGTGTGGATGTGTACCGAAGGAATGCTGAGGCTGAACTCTTGTTGTCAGCTGAAGAGGTCGACACGCCGAGGTGTTGACCTCTCACACACTCACATGCTTCTTTCTAGGATTTTTGCTTTGAGCCGCTGATCTCAGATTCAGTTTACAGTCACAGGATGAAGAGAAGAAGCTAATTCTCACATTTAGGAGCCGTGACACAGAAAATGTTCCACAGGTTTTCTTATAAAGGCTGCTGGAATTGTTATTTGATGATTAAAACAGTGTCTTATTCGGTCAGTGTTGAAGGAGTTTTGTGTCAGAACAAACAAACTTCTTCCCCTAAATGAAATGTACATTGAAGGGTTGAAGGGTTACATACATTTAAATCAGGTGTTTTTTTTACAGTTAAAGCTCGATTATTCCAGTTAACAGCCAATTAAATGTAACTATAATGCAATATAACTTAAAAAGATGTATCATGATGCACATTATACAGCTATATTGGATATATATGCACTGACAACAACACAACAACTGATTGCACCAGTTGAACATCCATTTAAACACACTACATGCACATTTCTTGCATTCGGTGACATATTTGTATATTTTAGATCCACTCCTAACCTGCTGTCTTCTTGTTTAGCAGCCTCATGTAGATTCACTGCCTCCAGCGAAGTGCAGG
Source organism: Dascyllus trimaculatus (assembly GCA_024666655.1). NCBI lineage: Eukaryota > Metazoa > Chordata > Actinopteri > Pomacentridae > Dascyllus > Dascyllus trimaculatus. The sequence continues at coordinate 14,020,606 of CM045465.1, forward strand.
ATAAACATGTGCAGCATGTGTGCACGCAGGCCCCAACCAGCATCACAGCTTTTGGGTTAAGAAAACACAAACTGAATGATTTGCTCTGGACCGACACACACACACACATGTGGAGACCCCAAACGTTCAGCTCGTGACTTCGCCTCGGCAAACACTGGAGTCTGGTCACAGGTATGAAAACATCCTTTATCATTCCAGGAGTGTTATTTACAGGAGAAGCTCAGATAGCAGCCGCACATGATAAGATATGCTAATGGCTCCGTATAAATTAGTCAGCACATTTTATAGCTCACAGGCCAGCCCTGCTTTGTTTTCTCCTGTGTGTGTGAGAGTGTGTGTGTGTGTTTTAATGAGTAAAGATAAGAACTTATGTTAAATAAATGAAACACAAACGGCTACTGTGGGATTTAAAGTGAACCAGATATTTATTTCGGGGTAAATAAGTCATTATAGTAAAAAAAAAATCATAAAATAAAAATAAATATATGTATTAAATCAGAAATCTCAGGCTCACTACAAAAAATATTTATGTTTATTAATTTTGTCAAATAAAAGAGCAATTAACTTTCAGTGTTTGCCAATGTTTAATTTTCAGGCTGGCAGTTTTTTTTGTTTGAGTTAGATTAGATAAGTAAGATAAGAGAACTTTATCTCAAATGAAATTCTTGTGCCAGATATTGCAATAACAGAAAGAATGAATGCAGTGACTCATAAAATTATAATATAAGTATGATCCATTAGTAGGAATAACAAATACGAATAGTAAAAGTATTTTATGAAATCAAATAATGTTATATTCATGTTATATTAATATTGTAATAAGGGGATTGTGCACATTTGAGTTAGAATTTTTCCATCTTTCATGTGAAATACACACAAGAAGACCCACGGAGAAAATGTCTGTGTATTATCACACATGGGTTCTGCTACTTATAAGAACGTTCCCTCCTTTTCCTTTACTGATGAGCAACCTAAGCTCATCCTGCACTGATTATTATTTCCAGATGTGCTTCAGTTCAATATCAGGGTGTGTAGATGTGACAGACAGACACAATGTGAGATTCTTTAATGTGGTTCTGTGCTGATGTGCTGTCTTTGATGGGCAGATACCGAAAAACAAAACAATATGAGAATAAGAAGCCCAAACTGTTAGAGACCCTGTGTGAGTGCATAAAGAGTAAAAACATAACATAATAGCCTAGACACACACACACACACACACACACACACAAACACACACACACGCTCACAGAGTCAGTAAGTATCAGTCAAAGAAAAACTGGCAGTGGTTGTGTTTAACATGAACATAAAATAACAGCATGATGAAGGCTGCGTTGGTTCCAGCTGCAGCTGTTTAGTAGCTCAACACACTGGAGTTTGGCTCTGGCTGCTGCTGTTAATCCACTCAACTAAACACTGCCACTCCGGTTTGACCTGTCAAAATAAAACACTCATTCGTAAATGTATTTTTTTCCTCACTCCCTTTGGGCTTCCGCTTAATTGAGTGGAAAATCTACTGAGTTTATTTCATCGTAATAATGGTATTTGCTTTAAAGTGCAGCAAGTAAGAACTGATCACAACTACATTCTGATTTTTATAGCTAAATCAACTGATTCCTAGCAAATTATTGTTTTAAATGGGTGACTTTAAATGAAAGAGTCCAATTTGCAGTTTATATTTGTAGAAAATATAATAGAAAACAACCTAGTTTCCATTTCCATTGCTTCCTTTAAACAAATCACAAACACATTCTGTATTAAAAGTTGTAAAATGTCTACACTGACCAGTTCCTAATGTATTTTATCTCAGATAGGCCTAATACAATATTATTTTATGTCACAACATTCTTTACTTAACCCCTATGTTTGAAAAATATATCTAAAAACATTTACCTACCCATATATTTAGGAAATATGAAACTGCAATTGAACAGCTGGATCTCTGACATCAAACAGGTCAGACAAAAGCTCGACTAATTATCAACTACTGGACCAAATATTCAGGAATTTTGTGATTATGGTAACATTCGGTCCTTTTAACCGTTTCCTGATAAAATTAATTCATTTTAAAAATGTACTACTTTGGCTTTAATGAAGTCCCCTTCACAAGGCTTTCTCTTCCCCTTCTGCAATCTACATGTTACCATTTTCAAAATACCCTTTACTATGGGAAACAACAACCTGCCACACTGAAAATGTGGAATGAAGGAATTCACCATTTTAAAGGCAGCCCTTGCCTCCCTGCTTACACATGTTGCACCGAAACAGTCCCCATGCCACCATTTTGAGGGGACACTGTTGCTGCATCCTGGGCTTGACACTGCCCAAGAAGACTGCGGTTGGTTTAAAGAAATACAAACCTGAGGCTTGCCCTCTCCAGGTCGGTGGAGAGTCCCTGCCTCAAGTCGAGGAGTTTAAGTATCTCGGGGTCTTGTTCATGAGTTAGGGGAGGATGAAGCATGAGATCCACAGGCGATTGGTGTGGCATCTACAGTCATGCGGTCATTGTATCCGTCTGTTGTGGTGAAGAAGGAGCTAAGCAGAAAGGTGAAGCTCTCTATTTACCAGTCAGTCTACGTTCCTACTCTCACCTATGGTCATGAGCTTTGGGTCATGACTGAAAGAACAAGATCCTGGATCCAAACAGCTGAAATGGGTTTCCTCCATATAGTGGGATGCATCCTTAGAGATAGGCTAAGGAGCTAAGTCACTAGGGAGGAGCTTGGAGTAGAGCTGCTACTTCTGCCTCCCAGGAGGGCTCAGGGAAGACCTCGGACATGCTGGAGGAACTATGTCTCTCAGCTGGCCTGGGAACACCTCGGGATCCCACCAGAAGAGCTGAGGGAAGTGTCTGAGGTGAGGCAAGTCTGGGCCTCTCTGCTGAGACTGCTGCCTCGTCTACCCAGCCCCAGATGAGCAGTAGAAGATGGATGGATGAATTGGAATGAAGTTCCTTTGTAATTAAACATTTATAAAACCCAAATAAAAGTTTGTGACATTGTAAATTCTTCAGATTTGAATTTTTACTGCAAATGTATATCGGTTCCAATTATTGGTGTCCCTGATCACTAATGATTGGTGTTGACCCTGAAAAAATAATATTGAGACAGACTGCTGTCCTCTATGAAATTATCAGATTTTAAGAAGAATCAAGAGTAATTTAAAAAACTGTTAAAAAAAATTTGAAGATGAAAACGTTTTTTCTCACGAGTTTAGCTCTTTTGGGCGAGCTTATTTTGAAAGAGCTCCCGTTTCCGGTGCGACCTGTGTTACCGGCGGCAGCTTGACGCGGCTCTGCTGTGTGAAAGCTCCACCGTCGCCTTGACGAGTCATCGCCAGAGAAGAGCCCGGAGCAGACGGAGCCGCTGTCTGATGGCTTGAAAACAGGGGAATAACTGCGGACCACGGCGGATTTATTGCAGTGACCGAGCCTGGAGCGGCGGTGTCAGAGGCGGACCGGACGGCTTGTGACGGAGCATCTTTGAGTGGAAACCGTTGGTGGATCCAGACAACACGGAGACAGACGGAAAGTAGCACCGCGACACCAGCGAGCGAACTTGGCATCTTCTGTCCGGTGGGAGGTGTCTGTCTGTCGGCTTCGGCTCGCTGCGCGCTCCGCTCTCCTGCTCCTTCTGTTTATTTCAAAGAGGGCTGCCGCAGAGTTATGTTGTTCGCAATTTGCTCATTTTTGCGTGTTTTCCTGCAACCAACTGTGGCTTTAATGTGACGCACCACACTGACATTAGTGCTGTGTGTCGGAGAGAGGACCCCCACTGCAGAGCGCTCTCTCTCGGGCTTCTTCATCAAGTTTCTGCCTTCTCATTTCCCCGGACAACAAACACACCGATGTAAGAGGTAAACGCTGCATCCTGGCCGCATTTTATCGCTTTTACCCAGGTCGTGACTGGCTCGTTGCTCCTGTCTAGTTCTCGCCTGTGAGCAAAGTTAGCAGCATAGCCTGGTTGTGTGGAGTTCCTCAACAGGCAGCGGTGAACCCCTCAACGAAACTGCACATTTATCACCCAGTTAAACCCATTTTAACCAGTGCATTGTTAATATTTCCACCCAACTTGCAGGTATGACAAGCTAACCTGTATTAGTAAGCACAGTTTAGACTTTTTAATGCTACTTAACCGACTTTAATGCACATTTTAACAGGATGAACATCTTGTTTTCATTAGGTTTTAATGAGCCGGCTTTAGCAAATAGAGTTAGTTTAATTGCTGGCTTTGGCTGGTGATTTATTTTACATTTTTAAAAAATAATAGCTTTGCTGTTCAACCCTACATCTGTGCTTAGTGTTTTATTTTTTTTGCAACGCTAGCCAATTAGCAACTAGCAAGAATCAAGTCGAACTGCAGTTTTTTACTTTAATTTTTAATATTTAGCCGAAATTAACACCAAAAAATACACCAAAATTGGAAAAGTGTAATTTAGTTAATATTTTTATGAATTTCAAACAAATGCTTTAACATTTATATTAGTGCTGTCAAAAATATCGCGTTATTAACGCGTTAACGCAAATCAATTTTAACGGCGTCAATTTTTTTATCGCGAGATTAACGCGGGCGGGGGCATGGTTGGCGAGGTCGAGGGCGAGGTGTTCGCCGTCGGAGTCCGACAGGATCTCCTGCCGGCGGTGGTACAGCAGCAGTCTCCTCCATGCCTTTCTGTCGGCTCCTTTTCCCCGTCTCGAACCGCTTGCCGCTGGTCCACGCGGTTCGGGACGCGCACCGCCAGGCGACGGCGGCCTGGGGTGCGCGCATGACGATTGACAAGACCAAAGTTATCTGTGTGTATTATCAGAGTGAACTGAGTTATTATCGTATCACATCCGGTCTGTAATACCACTTGATGGCCAAACACAGCTGACGCGAATTCTCCGCCTCCTCCTCGTATAAAATGATAATTCAAGGGACATTTAGAATAGATAAAAAATGTGCGATTAATTTGCGATTAATCGCGAGTTAACTATGACATTCATGCGATTAATCGCGATTAAAAATTTTAATCGATTGACAGCACTAATTTATATATGTTTGTTGTGATATTTGAAATTAGCAGTTTAAGCTAGCCGGGCTAATTTCAGGCAATTAAATGGACAACTCTAATTGGTCCTTGCAGGACATCAGTGACAAAATAAATAAACAAGCTGCTCATGTTAATTTATGTACTGTTTCTTATAATTTCCCTGGCTGTCATTACAGTTAAAGTCTTTTTTAGTGATTGTAGTGTCTTATACCTTATAGCACCCCCTAGCTCTTGTGAAATAGCTGCTTTCTAATGCCTCATTTTGTTAGCTTCCTGACAGAACAACCAGTTACTCACCAGAAATAATAATTAATGTCGTATAAATCACTTGTCTTAACCCCTACAGCGTCCATATTATATTTAATGCTACCCTGAGTCAAACAGTAATATATATGTATAAACTGTACACCTATTTGTTCGTGTTTCGGGCCTAACACAAAGATGGATCAGGCACAAGAGTACTCAGATTATTAGATTGGAGATTTGTGATTTATACAAAACACTTAGCAGTGCACGTCAGTGAGAATAGCTGTCTCATACTTAAGTCATCAGTTCATGCCTTCTCAGTTGATGTCATCTTATTCACAGCCCAGTGAATTACCTCATTGATCACTGTTGCCACCGCTGCCAGTCACTGCAGCATACACCTGGAACATCTGGTTGAATAAGTCACTTGTCTTAACCTCAAGGGCAGGCAGGTGTCATCAAATGCAAACTAGGTACAAGGTGCCATTATCTGTTTGTTTAAAACCTGTTCGTGACATTTTATTATACACATAATGGAACAGCACACATAACAGCAAAAGGATGAGTTTTCTTTTTTGTTAAAAAGTACAAAGAAGCAGTCAGAAAGTAGCTTGATTAATTCCAAATTGAACTTGAAGGTTAAAGGTTCCTTCTGAACAAAAGACTTTTGTGTTTTGCTGGCACAGAGAAAATTTGACTTGTCAACTTTAGATGCTTTAGGCTCTCTTGCAGTCTTCATAGCTGTCATGTGACGTGGTTACACACCATCTGGGCTGACTGACATAAAAATGGTTTGTGCAGGTGTACATATACTTTGCACACAGATGCCAGGTGTTTGTTTAAATCCCATTTTTTAGAAGACTGATTTAACCAAAGGAACTCCGTAGATGACTAAATGAAAGTGTTACTCTGCATGCTTCTTTCTGCGTTGGTGTCGATAAAAGAACTGTAAGAACTTATGGCACACACAAAAGCAGCTGCTGTTCCTCTGTGCCAGTGTTGCTATTATAACCGAGTAGAAGTTATATGTGAGATGTTATGTAAGACAACTTTCTAATTCAGTGAGTCTATTTCTCACTGCTTGCATTTTCAGTAAATTAATATGCAGAGTATGCTGTCTACTGTATGCTATTGTTCTCTGTCCTCAGATATGCTTTTGGTGTCTGTGCAGTAGTTCTATCTGTGTCACTCTGAGCGCTACCTCCCCTCTCATGTTAAGCTGCTGAATTGCCACAGAGTAGCCTAACCTTGGGGTCAGTCGGGCTGTGGTGACTTTGGGCTAAATTTGGAACGTGGAGCAATTAGGCACACACTCTGCTACATCACTCCACTGCATTAACTACACAGGGGCAACTGGGAGGGGAAGGCAGGGACTGGATGTGGATCTCTGTCTTCATAACGAGCTTGAGTTGGAGATTAAAGATTGTGCTGAGATCAACTTAAGTGAAATGTTCACTGGTAAATCCCAAACCAAGAGTTCAACACTAAATTAATCTTTTAAAAGCCTTTTCTAAAATAATGAATTACTTACAACAGCGCTGTAATGAATGTGATTATTTCCTTTTTTGGTTCAAGAAACTACTGATCTCCTTTGACTGTTTTACCAGCCAAATTGCATATGTAAAGAACATCCAGATGAGAGACTTATCGATGCCTAGTGGTCAAAGATGGCAGATTTGTCAACTGTGGCAGCAGCGTATGGCTGGTGTTCATTTCCTCCGCTGCTTGTGTCAATCACACCACTGATCACTGGCCAAATGTCGGTAAAATGTGAGGGTATCTGACAGCTTGTATGTTCTACCAGCCACTTTGGCAGGAAGCCAAGCATCTTCGAGTTTCCTTGAAGTTCACTGGGTCAGTTATGGTATCGTCAAGAGAATACAGATGGTGAACTGTGTAATGTATGAGTATATATATATGAAGGAGTTAAACAGTTTTCCATCTCCTTTTCTTGTTTCTAGTGACAAGGACAGAAGCAGACCGAGCTGGGCCAGGCTAGGCCAGGCTTGGCCTACCTAGCCCTCTGTCTGGCCTCACCACACCGGCCAGCAGCCTCTCCAGGGAGTCTCATGTTCAGCAGGCAGAGGAGGCTTCAGCCTGATTTGACAGAAACTTCCCAGGACCTCCAAGTCAAGCTGTAACAGATTTGACTCCAGTCATATTTTGTTGTTTCAGATTTTGAGAGGCCGTACTGGTCCGTTAGATCTCTACTCCTTCCATGTTTTGGATGTTCCTCTCTGGATGTTGGCAGCAGGATGGATTTGGGTGTTGATTTGACGGTTGTAACCTCATTGCAGTGCTTGCACCCCTCCTCCTTTGACTGCCTTTTGCCCCTTCCCTCCTTAAAGCCCCTTCCTCTCACCTGGGGCTTCCCTGAGCCCTGTACGGAAGGGCCTTGTAGGAACTGTTGGTTGTCTTGTTAAAACAGCTGCTTTTGCAAAGAGGACGAAGAGTTAAGAAGACCTTGCAAAAAACAAACAAACTGCAAAACACAACGAGGATTGCTGCATTCAAGTGATTTATTTTTTGTAACTCATCATCTTTGCTTTTGTTTGAGTTTGAGAGAGTTTTTTGGTTTTTTAAAAGGAGCTTGCTTGTTTAGATGTGTGCCCGCATCCAGAGTTTACACAAATAGATTGATCTGATTACGCACATAAAGAAAAAAAATCATTTTTTATACGTACAGAATTTCTTATTTTTTGTGGTCTGAGCCTCGTGGAAGAATGTCTGAAAGCAAAAGCAGTAGCAAAGCAGTGAAATTCATTGCCCCGCTCCCCCCTGTTTCTTCTGCTTCCCCCTGTCCATCACCCCAGACCCCCCACAAGAATGTGAACGGCTCTGCCAGTTCAGACACGCATGTCGTGGAGAAGCTCAGCGGACAGCCCGAAGTCCAACGTCGGCGCCACACCATGGATAGAGACTCCAAAACAGCCGAGCACCGTTTTTTCCGCCGGAGTGTAATTTGCGACTCAAACGCCACAGCTTTGGACCTGCCCAGCAAAGCAGCTGTGATACTCACCTCACCACCAGACTGTGAAGGGCCTCCCACCTTCTTCTCTCCCCAGCTTTCAGGGTCTGGAGCTGGGGAGTATGATTCTGAAGGCGAGGAGTCCTCAAGAGGTTCCTATTTGCAAGGCGCCACCCTTCAGCCATGTCTTGGCCTCGGAGGGGCAGTTGCAGAGGAGCATGTACAAAATGCTAAGCAAGATTTAAGTGTGAGCATCACCACGGCTGCTGCCCCCATCAGTAGCAGCGCTGAACACAGTGCAGATGGGGCAGTAAAAGAGCCCAGCCCGACAGTATTGGATGTTACTGACAAAACAGTGAGCAAACAGCCTGATGTTGCACTGCGTCCCAGAGGGCTGGAGGGCACGCAACAGGTGGCGAAAGACGGGAAAGTGGACGAGGGAATCGTTAGCAGTCCGACGGAGGAGAAAGACAGAGAGACGGAGGAGGAGAAGGGGTTAGCCAAGGCACGAGCGGAGCAGAGGGAAGCAGAAAAACGGGTGCAGGAGGATATAGAGGAGGCTGAGACAAAAGCTGTGGGGACTTCACCAGATGGACGCTTCCTGAAATTTGACATTGAGATTGGAAGAGGCTCTTTTAAGACTGTGTACAAAGGACTGGATACAGAAACAACAGTGGAGGTGGCTTGGTGTGAGCTGCAGGTAAGTCCAGACTCAGAAAACTGTTTCCTCTCTTCTCTCTCTTCTCTGTATGTGGCCCAGCTGCTGGATGTTACCTCCTCTGTCTTGTGTGTCCTATTTTTATCCTGACATCTTGAGGTTGCTGATATACTGATACGGTTAGTTAGAACTTCCTGCTCACCCAGATGCTTTTCTATATAAATGCTCCTGAAATGAGACATGTGTCTTGTTGAGATTGACAGGTGCAGATTACATCTTGGCTAAGGCTGCATGCATTTGATGTTTTGATTTTGGCAGCATTTTACTTTAAGCATGAGAGATCTCGACATGCCGTAGGCTTACTGACAGTAATTTAGATATCAGGGTGATATTTGTGTGGTATTTAAGGCACCAACAATGAGCTGGTTTAAAACTTCCTTTTTTGAGATTAATTTTGATTTGGATTAGTCCAGTTGCACTTGGTGGTTTCAGTTCACTTTCCTATATGTAGCTCTATTGATATGTTGCTTTTGTTATCTGTGCAGCAGAGGATGACTTAAAGTTGAATTGTTGTTTTCCCCGTGAATGACATATTTTTTAATGGCATGTCAGCCATTAAAAAATCATTGCTCCTCAGACTGGTTCACACAGGGGACTGCACTGCTTAAATATATTTGACTGACTGGTTATTAAACTTTTATAACTTTGACCTGCATGTGTAGCAGCTCCTTGGGCGAAATTTCTGTTTCCAAAATGTTTATGCACGTTTATAAGGTGCAGAGATTCTCTAAGTCGTGTCGAGACCGTCTCTGATTGCTGACAGAAACGTCTGACAACCTGAGGCGGCACCATGCAACTTGTGCTCATTGTTGCAGCTCAGGCGCTTCCTTTTCTCCTACTCATGGTTTAGTGTTTTCATCGCGGATGCGTGCTGAATCACTGGTATTAACGGTTGAGTTTTAAATGTGTGTGAACGGATGCTGCGGCGCATTATATTACCTCCGCCACACATTGCATAAGTGAGTACTGAAAGCGGAAGGGGATGCCAAAGAGTTGAGGGCCTGAATGTAAGTGGGTTTGATTTCCTGATGACTGCCTTGGTTTGATGTGCTGGGAATCAAAGCTCGTAAACCCGCCTGCTTGATAGCTGTAGAATGTAGAGTGAAGATTTAGAACAGCGGTCTCCTAAAGGTTTGACAAGTTGGGATTTCCTCAGTGAAATCCCCAGACTGTCTGGGAAATTCAGGGTACTGAAAGTAGATGAGTGACACTGTTGCACTTGTCACACGTGAAGTAAAACAAAAATCTGCTTTGGTATAGTTTCTCTTATGGCTAATACAGGACTGGCTTCTCTCAGTCAGCTTTCATTCTCAGTGTAGAAGCATAAAGGTCAACAAAAAGGCTGCATCTTGCACACAGTGTGAAACATGAGACAGGATGGCACACCGGTTACCACAGGATGCCGTTGCTTCATTGTGCTGCACTGATGCAACTTCTGCACTCAGTGTGTCTGAGCAAGACATAAAGTGTGAATATGTGTCGGTGGTTGGAGGTGAGGCGGACAGAAATCGAAGGAAACAGAGAAAGTCTTTCAGCTTTCAGGTCTTGTTGACGAGTAGACACAGAGACAGAGGTGCGTTCAGCTGTTGGAGATGTAGAATAACAGTCTCAGCCGGTCATATGACATTCAGGGCACTGACTGAGCTGAGGTCTTAGCGGAGGAGGAAAACAGTGACATGGACTCACGTGGAACTGCTTGCCCTGATGAAAAAATAGTTACTGTGCCAGACAAACAACATATTTTTAAAAAACTGTATTTGCTATTTTGCAGTTTTTCTGCAGAACGAATGACATCGTTAGCTGTATAAGATAGAAGTAACAAGTCAGAAATGAGGCCAGAAGGTTTTTGTGATGAACTGAAAGGCATGTTTAGATTTTGTACTCTGCTCCATCTTTCCACCATGCTGTACTCCTCTGCGCTATGACTAATTGTTAAATTAATCAGAAGCAGAAAAGAAGTCAGATGAGGTCAGACTGTATAATTAAATGTTTTCTCTTCAAATCTGCACATGTTTATACAGTATTTCTCAGTGTATGATTATTTCCCGTGGGAGCGTGCGGTTGCTTTTCCTGTCATCTCCCATCACAAGATGCTCCTCGAGTTTTCCTGAATCCCAGGAGCTAAAATCAGCTTTGCCTGATGCCCTGCGTCAAGGAAATGCCGGTTTGTTTATCAGAAAACAAACGTCGAGCCTCTGTTGAGCTTTTTCTGTCTGTCACACATCCTTCTTTCTCCTCTCTCGATGCCTTTACTAGTCATCAAAATGGGGAAACCTGGTGATTCCCGACAGTGTTGTGAGTCAAAGAGGTCTCTTGTCCTTTATTTTGATAGTGCTTTCAAATATATAACAAATGTAAGAATGAAATTACACTTCCTGACACAGTTAATACTAGTATTTTATTTATTATTAGACACGATATACTGGTCATGTGTTATGTAACAGTATTAAAATCCTGTGGTGACTAGGCTATATGCATGCAGAATCTAGCACTCTTCTACAGACCCTGGCTGTAATCCTTTGAGTGTGTGTGTCAAAGATGACTGAGCAACTGCTGACATGTGGCAGAATGGTGGGAGTAAAGTTACACACACACACACATTACAACCAATCAAATTCACTCACTGGGTGGGCATGGCAACTGGAGATCTGTGGGAGTTGGGATCATCTGGAACTTGTTGGTTTTTCTATATGAGCAAATGTGCGTTTGTATGAATGAGCGCATGCGGTGGGAGCGTGTTTCCATCCCTGAGTTGGGGCAATATGCATATGTAAGTGAGCATGCAGTTGTTTAAGACTCCTTATGTGTGTGTTTTAGAGATAGAGACAGGGGATGGATTGTGTTTTCACATTCCACGACATCTGATCCAAAACAGGTTAACTTCTGCTTCCAGAGAAATCCCAAGATGGATGGAAACGGAGCTGGTGAGGAGGAGGGAGATGGAGCAGATGTTAGTGAAGAGATTGATGAATAGATTGAGGGAGTGGAGAGCAAGAGGAGGAAGGTCACCCAGTAGCTTATCTTTAGGTGTCTTGTCAGACTGGAGGGTAGATGATGGATAGGCTGATGCAGGTGACCTGGAATGAAAGGAATGCTTGGTGTAATCATGAGTTACGAACCCAGAATAGATTTAAATGACACAAGTGGTAATTGTAGTGTTGGAGATTTCCATTTACCTCAGTCAGGTGGGAAACTGAAGAGCTTCAGCCTTGAGTGTTATATGGTATCTTGTGGCTTGTGACCTAAGAGGTAAAAGAGAGGATAAGTAGGAAGGAAAATGAAAGAAATAAGTCAGAAAGAAGACAGAGATTGAGCAGAGAGGGAGTGTTAAAGGTCAGAGGTCAGCCTGTTATTTCACATGTAGAAGTCTTTCCAGCATTAAAGCACAAGAGCACACAGGTGCTTTAAACTGAATAAAATCACACAGAAAGATTTCTATGTGGAGTTGTTGGAGGCAGAGATTAAAAGATTGAGGAAGAGGGGAGGTAAATGTGCAGGGAGAGGATAGAGAAATGACAAAACATGGGGGGCAGGGGGAGGGAGGGAGGGAGGGAAATAAAGTGGGAGAGAAAAGACAAAGGAAATGAAAAGGGAGGATGACGGGAGAAGGGGGGAGAGGAGAAACTAAAAGAAGAGGGACCCCATGTCTGTGTGTGTGTGTGACCTTAGGCTCCCAGCTCCGTTGGCTCTCAAAGGCCTTGAAATTTCTTCAACAGCAACACAAGGCGGATTAGCCCCCTCCCCACACACACACACACACACAAGCACACACACATGCTTTGGAGGCTTCCAGGCTGTCCTTCAATGATGGTTATTCAATCAGTGCCATAAGAGGGGAAACTGGCCTCTGAGCTGAGACAGCTTTGTTTACACGTGCCAGCGTTGCAGCAATGCCGAATATTTGTCAGCATTTGTCACGTCACGTGCGTTCTGTAGGCCAGACTTTAAAATTTCATTAGCAATGGCGTCGAGACACTGATAAAGTGAGCCACATGTAACAGGGCTAACAAACATGGCTCACAGTTCCAGTTTTAGCCTTGTTGTTAGCGATGACCCATTTCAACCTGGCCTGAAATCTTTCCATTGTGTTTGTAAAAAGACAGAAGGAGGAAGAAGAGATCATATTGGAAGAAAGCAGGCCCAAAATGAGGCAGAGCAGGAAGCAGATTGTCAAGATTGTTTATCAGGCTATTAAAAGTATAATATCCCAAAGGCAGTTTCATTGAACAATGAATTCTTTGTTGGGCTTCATCTTTGTGCAGATTGCAGAGCTTCGCCTTAACAAGTAAGCATCTGTGTACATTTTTATCAGATTAAAAGAAAAACTTCCAAAAATGAGACTTGATATATTTCAGGCTTAAACCACCCAGCTGCCAGGTCCCAGAGGTCAAATTACACCGATGGAACTGGTGAAATATTACGTGTAAATATTTGGAACTGTAGATTATAAAAGCGAGTACATGTGTATAAAAGAGAGTAAAAGTATTTTATTGAAAGATAAATATCCTCATATTACTCTAGAGCAGCAGAGCTGGGATATAACGGTTAGGTTTTCCAGAGGTTCAGATTTCACTGACAAAACGGCGAACTGCAGCAGTGTCAGGCAAAGGTTGGTTCTCCTGCTGATTGATTCTGAAGTCGCTGTAAAGCAGTTTTGGCCACCCCCAAAACACACAGTCACGTTTTAATGGAATGGAAACTGTGTTTAAACATCTTGTAAATGTTTTAAATGGCACCTACAAATATTTTACTCAGTTCCTTTTCCTTATTACCAATTAAGATAATGCGTATGTGCATGTAAAGGTAGGCTTGTGCAGTTCCTATGTCTGCATGCATGGGGGTGTGGTTGTGTGTGCTCATACTTCAGCGAGCTTTTGGGGATTGTTAACTTATTCATTTGGCTCGGCTTGATTGCAGATGAGCTCAACTGTTTAATTATAAAAAATTAAAATGGAAACTCGGTGGATATTTCCTGTGTTTTTAATACGATAGACAGACAGCTGGTTTTGTTGACAAAGTAATTCAAGAACCACACGAAAAGAGGATTTATAGCTGGAATGAGCAGTTTCTCAGGGTGGAAAATGACCAGCAGCCACTCCACAGTTGTTGCTAAACGGGTTGTGCATGTGTATAGATCGGCTGCTAATGATCGTGATAACGCCACTCATAAAGCTGTTGTTCTTCTCCAATAAACCTGGCTGTAAAACAGGTGAATGTTGTGTTTCGGCTTAGGAATCTAACAGCCACAATGGCGAAACAAGTTTGTTTCCTGCATCGTAAACTGCGGGAATGAAGGGCAGAATTTTTTAGGACTTGGTGTCAAAGTGAGAGTGCAGTGACCTGTAGTAGCTGAGAGGTTTATGCAGACTAGGGCTGCAAATAATGATGAATTTCACTGGCGAATAATCTGTTGGATTATTTTCTCAATTAACTGATCAGTTGTTCGGTATATAAAATGTCAGAAAATAGTGAAAAATGTCGATCAACATTTCCCCAGGCCCGAGATGATGTCCAAGTGTCTTGTTATGTTCACAGTCTAGATATATTCAGTTTACTGTCTTAGAGGAGGAAAGAAATCGGAAAACAAAGTAAATATAACCCTCTGAACCCCAAGCAGTTTCTCTATCTCTGTCTCAATGGAAAAGGCTCAACCATTGCTAGAATTAGAGACAACTCAGAAATGTCTTCTGTACAGTATGACACAGTTTTAATGTCATAAATGAAAACAAAGCTAAAACAAAAGTTGAATTTCGTTGATATTTTATTTTGCAAGAGTTAAAAAAAACTTGGTATCAACATGCACAAAATTTTTCCAAAGCCCACAGGTGTTAATACTAATACTGCAAAAAAGGTAACTCTACATTCTTAATTTTACTACTTACATTTTTAATTTGTTTATATATTTGACTTGTTTCTGCTCAGTGCAAACACAGCCTGCAGTTCAGCTGAAAAAAGCTGTCACATGACAAAGTTAGCAAGTTGTGATGTTTACAGAAACTGGTCAGAGCAAATTATTAATTTTTTGTAAAAATTTGAATCAGACATGAAATATCAAAATTTTACATTTAGAATTTTATTAATTTTCCTGATAGAAGTGAAAGTCATACATAAAAATTTCATGCCAAATTTGACTAAATTACATTATTTTGACGACATATCTTGATTTTAACCTTAGATTTGCTTAACTTTCCCAATGGGATGTCACCAATAAGTGGTCCGAGGAGTGTCAAAAAGTTGAAAAGCCAATTTATTTTTGCAGTTTTTACAGATTAAATAAAATAAAATGACGTGCTGGTGGGCTTTGGTGTTCAGAGGGTTAAGAAGCAGGAATTTTGACTTTTTTTTCCCTTAATAGATTATCAAAATAGCTGGCAATTATGCAGTAGTTGACAGCTAGTCTATTATTCAATAATTGTTGCAGCGTCTGATACTGAGCAGACCCAGCAAATCAAACCCTGACACTCACTCACGCATTAAAACACACATTGTAAGATGTTCTGTTGAGATATGCAAAGGCCACAAAGCTCAGCCAGCTGGATTTACTATATCAGCGATAAAGCAGGAAAACGCTGCTGGCTGAGGTCATTGTTCAGTCGGACTATCTGAAGATGAGTGAGGATAAGACGAAGAGGAAATCTCAGTTTCATTAATTTCGTTAGTTCATTCTCCATGCGCTGCTGTGTCTTTCTTTTTCTTTGTTTTCGTCCTAACTCGGTTCTTTCTCACTCTCTGCCTCTAACTCTCTGTCATATGTCAGCAACCAGCTGTGAGCAACAAAGGAAGAGAGACAGAGAAGCTGACACTTCCTCATATGCAAACTGTCCATGTCTCCATCTACACACACGCACACATTACTTTCCGTTTAATATGTGTACAACCAGAGTTTCCCCCAGCGTTGGACAGTAAGGTCAAGCCATCCTGCCTTTAAGAATTTCATTAGTGTCGATTTCAGCGGAGGACTGAAGTGTCACGTGGCCCCAAGTTTCAGGTCATGTTGTGTTATTAGTGAGTGTTTGCGCAGAGTCACTCGAACACAGTTACAAATACGACACGTAGTGTAGACCTTCCACCCATGGGAGGGAAGGTTTTTTATCGCACACGCATAAATCTCCCTTGATAGCTTTGAAGCCTTGAATATGTGTGCTAACAGATCAGTTGTGTGTGTTCACAGTGAACAAACGGCTGACCTTTTCTCTCTCCCACTCTGTGTTTATTTAGAAACAAAAACACAAGAAGCAAGTGTATTCCTGCACCCAGACTTTTTCGAGTGTGTGTTTGTGCAAGTCGGAGAGACCGAGAAGCGCTTTGGCACCCTCCTTCTAAATAAAGTCACCCAGCGAAATGAAAAAGAGCTGAGAGGGACATGCTTTAGAAACTGCTGAGGGTCTGTGTCTGAGGTTACATCATGCTGAATTTCACAGTGCAAGTGTTGACTGTGCTTTACAATGATTGTTGCTTGGTTTAATTAGAAACAGGGTGTGTGTGTGTGAGTGTTGTTGACTCATGGATGGGCTATGTGCGCTTACAGTCGATGTAAGGGATTGTGTATGTGTTATGGGGTTAGCTGGGGCCAGTAAATGCAGCAGGCAGATGTTAGACGAGTTGCACAGCGAGGGATGGTTTTTCTATTCCCCCCTCACACGTTCTCGCTTCGCTTTCTTCCCGCCCCAGCTTTGCTTTTTTACGATCAGATTCACTCCTCCCTCCTTTTTTTTTTAATCTCCATCTATTCCTGCTCTTCTCGTTATTTTCCCTCTCTTGCCATCTCAATCCCTCCCTCGCTGCTTGATATCAATCTTCCCCTCCTTGAATTTCACACATTAAAAGGGAGGAGTAACTCTTTTTTTGTCTGACTCTACCCTTCTCGTCTTCCTTGGTCACTGTTCACTCATTCATTCTAGCGTAGGTCTTCGTGTCGTCTCCACTTAAGGATTATTTTCAGGCCGTTTTTGATGTGCTGGATACATTTCTGAGAGGAAGAGAGCTCCAGAAACGTTGAATATTACTCAAGAAAGCCTGAATTTCTATTGTAATTTGGACGCTTCAATCCATATTAAGCTCTACACACACACACACACACACACTCACAGTAGCCAGACTAAAAGCAAGTTTGTGCCTGATTAGTGAAAAGAGGGTTATGGATTTCCCCTCTTTTTTATATATTTCTTTTTTTTGCCAAGAAGCTGCTAAACAATACTGACATTGTGGAGAATAATCACTTCCTGGAAATCCAGAGCTGGGATTGGCTGACAGCTGCAGATCAGAGGCACGGGATTGGATCACGTTGTTTTGAGCCTAAAATGACAAATCTGGGATCAGATGGGCAGCCTCTGAAACAGCGGAAAGAAAAAAAAACTTGTGACACTGTATCATACACCAAAAATACCTCAAACTTGTTATTAAGCATGATTTACATGAGCACAAGGGTAATTTATTTCTTTGATTTCTATAATTTCAGTGTTTTTTTACACTAGAGTTGGTACAATTTGTTAATCTATCAACTATTAAATTAATTGCCAACTATTTTGATTGCTAAATATTCAGTTAATGTAGTTTTTAAGGGGAAGAAAAGGCTAAATTATCAGATTCCAGCTTCTTAAATTGAAATATTATCTGGTTTCTGTTCTCCTCTTTGACAATAAACTGAATATCTTTGAGACTGTGGACAAAACAAGACATTTTAGGATGACATCTTGGGCTTGGGGAAGCACTGATCAACATTTTTCACCCTTATCTGACATGTTGTAGAGCAAACAACCTATCAATTAAAGGAGAAAATAGTCAACAGATTAATCACCAATTGAGATACAAGCTCCACCACAACTCCTGTAGTATAATTGTTTATATCAACTCAATATATCAATGAACTATAGTTCTTTCTGTCATAAAGAAACAACATAATAGCAACATTGTGCTAACAAGCATAAAGTCTGGCTTCGCGCCATACAAATATATGAATGAACCATGTGTATAAACTTTTTTTAATAGACCATCAGCTAAGTAATTCATTGAGAAAATGATCAACAATGACAATAATTGTTAGTCGCAGCCCTGCTTTACTAAGTACTAGTACAAAACTAAATGGTGACGTCAAAGGAAGTGAGGATATGGTGACGCGTGTCTGTTAAATGAATAAGTAGTGTGCTGGCATCGCTGCACAGCTGTGAGCGTCTGGGCTGCGATGATTCATGAGTGTACAGCCTGTAGATTTTATTTCCAGTTATCATATAAAGAGACCATTTTGGGAATCGTCATCGGTCAGTATCACTGAATTATGGACAATCCTCTGAAAATACGCCTCCATTTCAACTTCCAGCTCCCTACCATTACATCACATACTCTCTTTTCACTCAAATGTTTTCTGCCAGCTGAGTACATGCATCATTTATTACATTTCAGTTCATAGTTGAAGAAGGATCTCTTCCTACAAGCCCTGTTTTTTTACCAGTGGGTATTTTGAAGGGGAATTTTCCTTACAGGAACTGACAACCTCAGGCTAGGGGATGCTGGTAAATATAAAGATATAAGTGTGATTTAAGCTATTTTGTTTTTGAAAATAAAAGTGACCAGACTTAAATTGAAATATCTACAATTGCTTTCACATCTGAGTTAATGGGGAAAGGTTGGCATTTTACCTGTTATCACTAACCTGGGTATACAAAACAGATCTGCTCGATTTCATTAGATGTTAGTGTACAACGTACGTTTCAAAAGTTTAATATCTGCAACTGCATATAACTATCTGATAACAACAGATGACCAGCGACAGAAGGGTTGAGTGCTTGTTAAACCAACCTGTAAGTCTCTGAGGAAAGTGGTATAGGTGAGTATGTAAGTGTGTGTGTGTATTTGTGTGTGTGTGAGACCTGGGTCTAAAATAGATCAGGTCTCTAAACTGCCTGTCGTCTGCATCAGCGTAAAGTGACCTGGGCTGCACATCTATGCTGCCTGCTCTACAACAGTGTGTGTGTGTGTGTGTGTGAGGCTGTTTATGTGAGTCTTTTCTTTATTTTTGTGTTTAGTCTGCTTGTGCTGTGATTCTGTACACACTGCTCTGCTGCTGCAGTGTGTGTGTCCTCAGTCTGTCTATAGAGTGTGTGTGTGTGTGTTTGTGTGTGTGTGTGTGTGTGTGTGTGTGTGTGTGTGTGTGTGTGTAAGTGAGCTCCTGTTTCTGTCTTTGTGTTCACTGCTTGTTTTGTGTGTGTTTGAGGAGGGGGCAGCTCCCTGGTTTCATTGTGTCCCTCCCAGATTCCCCACATTCCATTGATAAGATGTCATTCTTTGGTGAATTGTGGTAGGGGGGTGTTCATCAAAATGTGATGGTCCTCCACCCCATAATAAATGTATGTATGATGGAGAGTGTGTGTGTGTGTGTGTGTTGGAAGGTCTTACAGTCCAGGTTGTCCCCTTTCATCCAGTAATGTTACTTCACTTTTGTTGCGTTTTCTGCATTGTACTTTCCAACCAGAGGTCACGTATAAAACAAGCAATTAAATACTGTAAGATATATTTTTATAATATATTTTTAGGGCGTCTTGCCAACCATATGTGCTGTACAAGATGATACAGTTTTACCTGTAATTTTTAAAACAATTTGCTGTTATTTTACATTTTTTTGGTTAAATTACACATAATATAATTTTTAAAAATAGAATTTTACAATAAAATATAAAAGTGGGCACTTTTTTACTGTATTGAAATGAGAAAAAATATTATTATTTTACAGATATTTGCCATTACTTGAAAACATATATATACATATACATTAAAGATTTAAAAATGGTAAATAATGTATTTTAACTGTTATTTTTCCAGAGGCGTACTGTTTTCTTTTAATTGTGGATAATATCTAATTAAATCATAGAAAAAAATGATTAATTTCAATGCTGACAGGCCAAAACTATAAATAATGTAAACATCAAAAATACATATTTAAAAAAAATGGTAATTCAATCTTTTGCAACTTTTGCCTGTAATCTTACTCTAGTTCTTATTGTATTAAAATTATCAAAAACATCATTATTTTACAGATTTTTTGCTATTGTTTGAAAGAAGTATTCTGTTATATATTTATATAAATTGTGTTACTGTATTTAAATCAGCTAAATATATTATTATTTTACAGATATTTGCCATTATTCTTGCCGTTTTTTTTCTTTTTTGTTGCAATTTTTAAACATGACAGATCATTTTTTAAGTTTTTTTCTGGCACCCCTCCCTGCCAAAAATTCACCTTTTTTTCCACAGTGTTTTTTTTGTCCTTAATTTGTCTGTGATGTATGATAAGTCTATATTAAGAGAGATCAACAAAAACCCCTTGATGCTGAAGATAAAGCAGTACGCAGAACAAGAATTGTTTTGGGTTTAACAAGTTCATTTGCTTCTGGAAATAGAACTGAAGAACAGCGAGACACAAAGAACAAAGTGTCATACTAACGCTCACTGTCTGTGTGTTTTTTTCTTTCTCTGTCACTGTCCCTCTCTTTTGTTTGTCTCTGGCATCCTCTTTCCCTGCTTCTCTCTCGCTTCCCTCCATCCTCCATGACCTTAGCTGAAGCCTGTGGGGACAAGAGGGAGAGAGATGGAGACGGAGAGAGAGAGGGGAGATGGGATTTTTCCCTCTCATGTTTTTTCTCTTTCTCTTCTATAAATAGCAGCAGGGCAGCAGAGTGTCATCTGCTGAGCCATAACTAGAGCAGAATGGGTGTGGGGACTGTGTGTAACTACTAGTGTCAGAGTGGATATATGTATGTCAGAGTCTACTTTTTACACTTTCCTTACTTAAAAAACTATTTTCAGCTTTGAAGTGAAGGTTGGTGAAACTCTGTTTACAAAAGCTTCTGGTGGATCACTGGCAAAAAGGATATAAGTGCTTACATCTGGCTGATGATGTCATACATGACTAGTTTTCATAAGCTCTGATAGTGTAGTATCATGTATTTGCTATCATGTACCATTTTGAAACTCCAGAATTCTCTTCTACTATGAAGAAATAATTCATTTTTTGTAGCACAACTTGTTATACCTGCTCAATCAGTCAAATAAAAATAACCTTTTTTTCATTTTTGTGACCAAGTATTTCAAATTAAAGATGGTTTATATGTTTAATTTTGCGTTATTGTGATATGCAGCTACATATGGTTCAGACAGTGTCACTAGTTAACTTTTGGGTTATCAGATAAGATGTAGGTTTTCGTTATGGTTTCAGTGTTTTCCCTGTATTTTAACCAATATATTATTACTTGTCCACTACTGCAAATTCTGAATCAGTAATTTGGTGAGAAATACTAGTGACAATTTCCTGGTTTTATTTTGAGTAGTTCCCGAGATATAGTCGTTCAATCACAGCTTCACATTTTAGTGTGCGAAAGTACGCCCTTAAAGTCCAGAATTAAAAATTATAATTATCTCATATAGTATTTCATATATTAAGAAATTTAACAGATGTGTTTGTAAATATCCATATTTTGTGAGATAAAAATTTTAGGCAAGTCAGAGATAAATGACAGTTGTTAGTTTTGGTATAAAATAGGTTGTCACTGAGCTCCATTTGGAATATTTTGGTGATACTTGTATCAGAGTATACGAATGGGAGTCATGAATCAGAGGGCTGCAGCTAATGCTTATGGTCATTAAAAAATCAATTTGTGGATTGTTTTGTTGATTAAATGTTTTGCCTGTGAAGTGTTTGAAAATAATAATAATAATGCATGTTATAATGTACAATTCCTCTCCATCTTTCTTAGTAACAAATTGGAAATTTGTTTCCCACTTGTTTGCTTTGCTTTTCCATTAGAAAAACCCACTTTAACCATCTTTCCACCTTTATTTGTTGACTCCATACTTCTTCTTATTGGGAAATCCTGGGAGCTGCAGTTTATTTTTTGGCTGCACAATCCTGCCAACAGCAAAGTTAAAACGGCCCATAAGATTTGCATCGGATCCTGTGGGGTCCCAGTCACCATGCAGTTCTCTACATCAGATCAGAACCCAATCATTAGACTAACAAAGCATCAAGTCCTTACATTTGAGAAGATGGAAGCAGTGTATATTTGCCAATTTTTCTTCAAAGACTATTGAAACAGTGATATTAATGATTATTTTGTTCATTTTCTTTTGATAAAACCAATCAGATAATCAAAAAAGTGCTGCAGCTCTAGTGGATAGTGCAGTAGAGTGAGCCAGAGAGGCTCTTCATCTACACTTATGCACATATCACATATGCACACATGCCCTCAGCAGAACATTCCTGGTTTGAATCCTGGCCAGGAAGCATTTTTTGCATGTTATTCCCCACTGTCTCTACTGCATTTCCACTGCTTTGCCTTGCAGCAAAAATGCTGGAAAATAAATCTTTAAAAACAAAAAACAAAAAGTTGTAGTGAAACTTTAATGTCCGTTTTAATGTCCCCATGGGGGCAATTTGCTTTACAGACAGTAGTCCAACACAAATACATACATCATACTGTACACAAGCATAGCGCAAAATCCATCTCTCCTATGCTGTCACTGTGATTCATGGGGAAAAGGAAAGAGAGATGTGATGACAAAAACCAATAGCAGATGGGACAAAGGACAATCTGTATCTATTAGAGCTACCCATGGGGAGGTGAAACCTGATGTTAGCATCTGGAGCTCAACATTTAAAGGATGTTTACGGCTCCAAACAAAAGCCTGTGCCTCTGAGATGATCCCCACATCACGCTGAGGGTCATCGAGGGTAGCAGCAGTGAATTCTTTCCAGTTTGCTCTTATTTTAATACTTTATATTTTTAAGATTAGGACTGCCAAACCAGCAAATCAGGAAAAAAAGAAAGGACAGACTCCATGTTTAAACTTTAGAACAACCCATGGTGCATTAAAATTCAGCTTCTCTTCTAGGACGGTACCCAAATACTTCCATTGCTGCTACTGGCTCGCCCTTAATCACATACAGTGCAGGGAGAAGGGGCCTCTTCAGAAAATCAATAAACTTCTGTCGGTTGCTACTAGCCCAGCGCCATATAATGTGATTTCAACATCGATTTCGGTGCTTTATTGAGATTATTTGGATTTGAAATGTTTCCTACGAAGGAGAGCTTGTTGTTTTTGCACCACAATGAGACTTGCCTGATATATGCCTTTTTTAAGGGGTAAATGTGAGCCTCCTCTGCATGTGTCGCGCCCCATTAACGCACATGTTCGCACTGGTCAACATGAATTGCGAGTTTCTAATCTTAATTGTCACTTTCATGGCCGGAGAGTCTGCCAAACACAGTGCTGAGTCAGTGGGAGCTGTGTAAAAACACACACACCAAATCACAGACAGTGTGGTCAGTGAGGCAGGAAGTTCTCCCCACCAGATTAGGAGTCAATCCCTCATAAGCCACAGTTGCATGATGTAATCACCGCAGAGCAAGATCACATGGATGGTATGCGGCGCTCAATGCCGTTTGAATTGAACGGGAAAACCCCTTCTGTCTTTTTAATGTCATGGTCGGGTGCAAGGGTGAACAGCTGCGTGATTTGCAACCGTCATCTGCCACAAATCATTTGAACTGTGATACTAGAAGACTGTAGTTGGCCAGAAACACTTCTCAGTGTTACATTGCTCAGAAAAACTTTTAAGTCCTTGTGATAAGAACATATTAGTCTTTGTGTCGGTGTGAATCCTTATTGCATGTGCAGATAATTTATCCTGCTTTTGCCATATACCACAGTTGTCTTTAGTCCTGATCTCACTATCCAGAGTTGTGGTCATTAAACCAGATAGTTCAAGGCTGAAGTCACCACGTTTACTCATATGATGAGATTCTGGGCGCAGGAAACGTTTGCCTGATTCAGCCGATAGGTGGTTTTAAATTTCCCCCCTGCAGTGGTGTTGCGTTTATCTGTGAAATCACTTTCTGCGGTAAGATAAGACTGCTTGTGCGAATGTTGTCTTGTGGTCTTATCTCAGAATCAACAGGTCAAATGTCGGATGCAGCAGCTCACTGCGTCCTGTGAGTGTCCTTTTAAGGTAAATTTCTTTCTGTGCAAACTTGGCCATCACTTTCAAATGTCACGATGGAATGAAATAAAGTAAAATCAAGGCAGAACATCCAAACCCGTTCTTTTAATCAGAATGTACATCTGCCAAATATGCAATTAACAGTTGATTGAATCACTTTAATGTTAGTGTTGGTTCTCACTGCCAAAGTTGAAGTTTAGATAATGCAGTTAAAGTGGGCACAAGTTACACCCACACATGTTTTCACTCATTGTGGCAACGTGACAACAAGCCAGTTCTCTTCTTTTACTCTGTTTGTGCTTTTTGAATATAAAATCTCATAAAAAGGCAAAAGCCCAAACGCTCTTTTGTTAATGTGCTAAAATCCCAAACGAAACGCGTTTAATAGAAGACTTGCTACAGTAGGAAAATCACTGGTGCAAATATTAAAATTATTCTTTCATTTTATTATCAGATGACCCCATTTTAGCTGCTCTGGTTTGAGGTTGTTGGCATTGTGCGTGCTCACTGTATATAGAATGGAGCCATTGTTAGTGTTATTAGCAACATATGTGTTTTTCCTACCATGACAAGTCAAAATGTGTGCAGTGAAAAAGGCCCGTCACCATTTCTTTTCTCCAACAATTATGGGCTGATTAGCACCATATGTGGAGCAACACTTAATATACACAACTCTGAGGGGCACAACTGGATGTATACAACTCCACAAATCATCAGAAACAAAAGAAAACAAAAGACACCCCCCCGCCCCCACGTGTGATCATACATATTCCAGAAGTCACAAGTGACATTTTGTTTAACACAAACCAAACCATGCGTCATCACCAACATACACAAAAATTACAGGAAGGTTATTTTCAGTTATTTTAGCTGATTGTGTTTGGACTGTATGGACATGTACAGGCCTGCTGAGTGCCTTTCCTAAGCACTCAGCAGCGCTAAGTAAATAAAGGTAATATTATTATTACTGATTGATGTGACGATTTTATTATTAGATGATTAGTTACCTTAAGGCTGAGAAATTTTACTGGTTGTCTGTTGTAGGTTTGGGCTAATACTTGAATGAATTGGGCCATATCTGGGCTAAGGATAAAACTTCAAGGGCAGCACCAGCAGTAGGATGTACATACATGTACATTCACAAGGACATATTTGACGTACTTGGAAGTATTTCCATTTCTTATGCAACTTTACACTTTATACTCCACTACGTATCAGAGCCAAATATTTTGCTTTTTACTCCACTACATTTATCTGAGAACTTTAGTGACTAGTTACCTTTCAGATTGCAGGTTTTCATTCCCTTTCTTTCCAGTATAAACCTCATATCTCCAGATTTTGGTGGTTCTGAAGGTTTGTGATAAACTTAAAGATGAATTAATTCTTCTATGGACTGACCTTATCTTCTTATGCCTGTTTGAGATGGTTTGACTTTTTAATGAAACCATTAATGTGGGTAAAAAATGATGGAAACTCCATTTCACCTTCTGATTGCACTATACAACCTAGTTTATTCACACTCAAAAGAACTTAGAGGAAGCAAACTTACTTTTATTTTCTATTTTTGTTTTATTTGTTCAATTTGTTGTTTTCATTTGTTTGTTTTTTGAGACATTTCAAAAGTCCCCTTCAATTTGTGAAACATGGAGACATGATTGGGATGCTTTACTGTGGGTTAAATACTTAAAAGTGTAAATTGAGGTTAAAATGGATTCAACCTTGAACATCTAAAGCAGTAAAATGCAACATACATATTAATGCAGCAGTAATATTAATACAAAAACACTTCCAGGAAACATTTTCATAAAACTTATGCTGAAGTTTTTGCATGCAGGACTTCATTAAGGTGGTATTGTACTTTTACTTAAGTAAGAGTCAGAATACTTGGAGCATCCACTGGTGCAGCACAATGTTGTTGTGTGAAATATGATTTTGATGGCTGCTGCAGTACTGTTTGTTGAATACTGTTAGAACTGAGACACAGAATGAGACTTTATTAAGAGACCTTGTTCCCTCGATTCCTCCAGCTGAGTGGTACACAAGCATTTTAATTGCTAAAGCTCTAATGATCATAAAAACACGCCGTCCCACCCGTCTTTCCTGCACACATATGGAAACACACACATGTGCACAAGTACTAACAAAGCAGGGTTGACGCAGAGGTCAGGTCTGTTTGTTTACTGTTGTCCTCCCTTTGTGTTTGTGAATGCGTGTGGGTTGCGTTGCGTTGTCTATTCATTGTGTTTTGGGTGATAAACAGCTCACCTCTGTCACCCTGTTGTTGACTCGGGCTCGGTTACGCTGTGAAGAGGGCGGCGCTGAGCAAGCAGGAGGAGCAGAGATGAAGCGAATGGAGAGATGGAGAAAATGCAAAAGAGAGAGGGACATGCAGACGTAGAAAAGAAGAGCGTGGCGAAGAGTTGTCTTGCTCTTTTGTGTGATGTGCATGGGCGGGACTGGGGTCTTTTTTATAGGGTTACATCTGTTTTAGGGGTTTCTTGTGCCTGTAGTGTCTCCCTGGGCTCATCTGAAAGCCTCTATCAATTCTCACTACATCAATATTTGATTTAAAATATCTCTTCCTCTAGTGCTGAGTGCGCATGTCTTTTGTGGTTGCATGTGTGCAATGTAATGTCGTTAGCTAATATAGTAAAGATGCAGTCATGCAGTAAAACATGTTTGTGTGCCTGTGTGGGTACAAAGATCTGTTCAGGCTGCTGCTGCTGTAATGCAACTAAAGGTGTTTTTTTCTATCTCTAGATAAAATTTCTGATGAGAAATAAAAAAGACAGAGGGACAAATATAGACACAGAGGCAGAAAATGCAGCAAAATATTAATGAACACAGCGAGAAGCAGATATTAAAATAGTCGGAGAGAAATGTCACGAGCAAAAACAACACATGAGAGAGAGCTGAAGGCAGAAAGAGAGCCAGACAATTCAGAGAGACAGTAAGGGCTGATGACAAACAAACCGGAATGAGAGTGCGATATTTGCAGAGATAAATGGAGACAGACAGAGAGAGGGAGATAAAAAATAAAATTTAAAAAGAGAGAGATGCAGACAAAGTCGGAGAGAGAGACACAGTCGGCTGCAGATAGATAAAGTGAGGTGAGTGAGGGTGACACAGACGGGGGAGAGTGAGACAGAAAGTTAATGGGCAGCTTTGGAAGGTAATGGACTGTAGATCCCCTGTGGTCTGACGGCAGTCCCATTCAACCTGTGTACTTTAGGCATTGTCTGCTCCATTGTATATTCAATATCCAGATGCTCCCTTGCCCTGGGGCTTCTGCACAAGAGCAGAGAGCAGCTTTCACAACCGTCCCTGGCCGAGCTGCAGTTTAGTTTCTACTTGGAGAGGAATTATTCAGCATGTTGGGCTGAATTTGTTTAATTCTGGGAAAAACTGGGCATGTCAAGCAATATATAAGAACTACTCTACTATAAACTTACACCTTAAGGAGACTCATGTGTATTATACCTGTGCTACATGTTGTAATGCCTCACTGAGTGTCTGTTTGTGTGTTTGATGTGTGGGTGGCCATGTGAGCATGCATGTGGCTGTGTTTGCAGAAGAACAGGTTAGAGTGTTTATGTAAGATCAGATGCTGACTAAGAACAGCTTCTTCTTCCTAATATAATTTCCTGAATTTTGAAGCTGCACAAGGTGTTACAGATTATCTGCAGCAGTCTCTCAAAGAAGAGTATTTTAGAGTGTTTGGAAAGAGGAGAGAGGAGGCGACGAAAGGAGACACTGCTCAGAAGAAGAGAAAACATTTAGAGGTATTCAGATATTGTAAGTTGCAGGTGGCTCTAAAACCACACCACAGTCTGCAACACATCCGCACTCTGTGGTTAGTACTTGTGCACACAGACACTTTGCAAAGTGCTATTTCTGTATATGCAAAAAAACATATTTCTGAAATTGCGGTCAGCCACAGCTACCTGTGTGTACCCATCTACATCTTTCTTTCTGATAGATCGATTAACACAGGAGTGTGATTGTCCTTCATTAATTTTTTTTTACCAGCTGTTTCCTTTGCCAGTATTATCCTAACTGAATGTTACAGTAAAGGTTTTCCTCCTGATATGTTGGTGAGGACAAGCTACTAGTTTCTGCTTACACAAGTCAGCACTGTAAAGTATGACGTTTGTTAGCACTGTGAAGTGTTGTATGTTGACAACACATAACCAAGAGGAATATTTGTCATATGTGATCAGCTTGCAAGAAAATGACTGTTTTCGATGGCTTTGCTTCCTCAGGTTCAACGTGAACTTAAATAACAGCAAGAAAAGACCATTGGGTGTTTAGTTGGGCGTTCAGGCTTTGTTATGGGGGTGGGATTTGAGAAGAAAAGAAGCTGGCATTTGTAGTGTCTTCCAGCACATTTTAGGGAAGATTTACCTCTAAAACTCTTCAGAAAGCTTCCTTTTTGTCGAAACGGCAAATCTGAGCTGACTGCAGTGGTGGGGAATGTCCTTAATTAGCCTAAACATTAGCTCGGTTTCAGCTCACTAGCTTGAAGTGGGAAGAGTTGATAAAGGAGGGGGTGAAGAAAGGGGAAATGGAGGTGAGAGAGAGGAAGATGAAAAGTGACATTAAAACTGCTTCTGAAGCACCGTACTGACACCATGCCTTAGCTTCATGTTCTTAGCTTCCTGCTGATATGTCTTCAGCATCTGAATGACTGTTGTTACTGTGGAACAAGTGTGTGGACAGTTGCACGTCATCAACAAGGTACATCTTTCTTCCATCATGAATTCCTGAGAAATTTGTCTGCTTGTTTTGGTTTAATATTGAGCAACAGCCAAATGTGTCAGTTTGTTAGCGGGTGGAGAAGAGCACGTATCAGTTCATCATGGGAATTGCCATCACCCAATATAAACATTATGACAGTAAATTCTGTGGTCACCCACCTTGTCTCAACATGTGTGTGATTATCTAGAATTTTTGTCAACCAAAGTCCTTTCTGGTTTGAGGTTTGCTTGATTTCCATCTTAGGTTTCATAAAACTATTTGTGGCCTGTGTTCCTTTTTGTCCTGGTTGTAAATATGTCTTTTGTTATTTAGGGATTTATTTTCATAAACCACAACAGGTCGTGCCAATTTGTTTGCCATCAGGAGCCCAGCTGTGAATTGTGCGCTACTTTTAAACGACAGGTGCAGCATTTATGTGATGTATGAATGGGTGTGTGACTTGTTATTCAGGGTGCGGGTTCATGAATGTAAACTGAACATATGAGCTGCATGGCTTATTCTATTGTGCTTATTTGTGTCAACTATTGAATGATTTAGTGTACTGCCCAACCAGTACTGGATTGTCTAATATAGGTATCTAATAGTTGAGTCATTTTTCAAGTGGAAAACCAAAACCACTGGCTCCAGCTTCTCAAATGTGAGTTTTCTACCACAGTAAATTCAATATCTTTGAGATTTGGATTGTTTGCTGAACCAATCAGTTTAACTATGAGATGTTTTTAGAAGTATTTGATCTTTACAGACAAAACAATTCATGGATCGTTGGAAAAAAAATGACCTGTGATGCTTAATGACAGAAAGCCTTCTGTCATTAAGCATCACAGAAGGCTTTGTCATGGTGGCCTTTTGCTAGCTAGACCTACACAGTGCTGTCTGCTTGCCAACACTGAACGCAACTCCTCTGGTCTCTACAGCATTAAACAATAAGAGGCTCCACTACAGCTAGCTAATCTGCAAGAAGTTTTCTGACATACATGTAGAGAATACAGGTTTTCGCCGTCTTTTAGAGTTTGTGGAGCCACGTTACACCCTGCCCTCTCCGCATTACGTTTCAGGCAGTGCCCTACCAGAGCTTCACAACATTCATGACCACCTGTGTAAAGTTCAGTAACAACTTGCATGCATTGTTCCTTGCAGACATGTTCAGTTGTCAAGAATATACATTGGATTGATTTTCATAACTTCAATATGTTTGAAGTGTGTATTATCTGGGAAAATTGCTTTGGATTGGAACTGAATATGAAATGACTCTGATTGGGGGCAAAAAACCTGATCCATACTCTGAAGCTAAATATTCAAAGTTTAAGGGACAAGTTGAATCTTGACTGGTACGAACAAACCGCTCGATGTTGGCAGGCTTTCTTTTCCCACAGATTCGGCCCTGAGTCAGGTACATTCACCTGTCTGAGGAGAGAATTGCTTGCAGTTCTGAGAAACAGCAAAGCGTTAAGATGTTTTCCATCATCTGTTGTACCTCTTTTGCTCTCTCTCCATAATTCTCCTGTCTTATATTTTGGGTTTGTCATTTCATCCATCCTCCACATGACCACAGTTTGACCCTGGTATTTTCTCAGTCTGGTGCACAATCATTCGTCCATCTCGCCTCTCTCTTTCTCTGTCCAGCTCTTCTCACTCTGTCTGCCTCTCTCCACTGTAGCTTACTCTCTCTCACTCCACACCTCTCCCTTTCTCTCTGTACTTTATTTAACAGCTCTCCTTTTTTGTCTCTGTTTTGCCCTCACTCTTTCACTCTTCCTCCAGCTGTCTACCTTCAGTGTTATGCTGTTTGTCTCTGAACTTGTCTTCCTCGTTGCTATCTTTTTGCTCTCCCCTTCTCTCTCTCTCTCTCTTTCTCTCTTTCTTTCCGTCTCTCTGTCTATAAATAGCAGTCTCGTGGGCTGGAGGTGTTAGCAGCAGCAGCAGCAACAGCAGCGCATGATTCATATTTTCAGCTCTGCCTTTTCTATTTACCTTCACTAGTGTCCTCACTCTCTTCTCTTTTTCCTCACTTTTCTTCTCTACACATGAAGGCATTCGGATCATTTTCTAATTACTTTCACACCAGTAAACTCTGTTCGTCTTGAGTGTTCTCGCTGAATAGAGGCCATGAACAATCACGGCCTCTATTCATCAAGCAGTCTCCCCTTTAAACTCCAACATAACCTCCAACTGTTCTTGAACACCTGCTGAAGGCCCAAACCTGCTGTTAATTTTCTCATATGCCCAAATTGTGCTGATTTTTTTTCTTTTGGGAGACATCAGATTTTGACATTACTGGCAGATATTGCGATTGCAATTAGATTTGCAATGTAAGATTTTAGAGTCAAGCTTCAGTTCAATATTCACTTTAGATAAATAACAAAAACATGGGATGGAGCATTGCCACATAAGATACCACCAAAAGCAAGTTTGCCACACAAAGAGGACAGATTGTACATTTTAGGTTGCAGCCTCTACGATTTGCTAATTGCATTGTTTCAAAATGTGATTTTGATTTTAAATCCTTTAATTGAGGGACTGTATGAACTGCAGGCATTCCCACTGTGCATGTGCCAGGAAAACAAAATGATTGCTTGTTTTGAGGAGAGGCGGTGCGAGGAAATTCACCATCAACACCCTTTATAATTCATCATTGAAAGAGCTGTATTGGAAATAATGACTGCTGGACTTCGGAGGGTTTTAATTCATACATGCTTTGCGTCGATGGAGCCCAAACACAGTGGGAAGTTCTGAATTCTCCAAATATCTTGTGCTGTGTCTCCCAACACTGTTCTCGGGACAGGAAGCCTGCAGGCTATTCTGTAGTGCTTGGCACACTTTAGAAATAATTACTGGCACAATGCTGCATCAGAAGTTGTGATATTCTGTAGAAAGTCACAGCTATCCTTTCAGAAACATCTACAGGAATCTTGTGTGTTTCATTGTGTTTGATGAGAAGGATAGCCTACAAAACAGATTAAAGCGTACTTGTTGTAGTATGAATGGAACCGCATGCATGTTCAAAACGTGCATGGCTCAGCCCACATGGTTGTGGAAACCATGAATTGGCTTTAGTGGTCAAATACTGTGTGTAGGTAACTGGGTCTATATGCAGATTTTTACAGAGAGGCAAAGAGGCTTCTGTAAGGTCTGTTTACAACTGAGTAAAGTTTATTTTTCTCAACCCATTGACTAGGAACACAAACAGAGGGATGTAGCAGAGCAGTATGTCACACAAAAGTGGTTCAAAAGAGGAAGATCTCTGTTGCAGAGTTAAGGCCAGGTTCATTGGTATCAGCTGTAGCAACAGGAAGGTTCAGTGGTAAACCACAGGAATATGTCTGCCCTATTGCTGAGAAGACAGCTGCCTCAGAAATTTCAGCTCTGTTAAAGTCTCAAATATCAATACTGGTGGAAGTTTTAAAAATCAAATTTCTGTTCAGCTTCGTCTGCAGAAACTTTACTGCAATATTAGTTTTAAATATGTACAAAATATATTTATTGTTTTATCTTTAATGGCCTGAACATAAGAAATGACATGAGTGAGGAAGAGCAATGGCAATAATGCTCGATTGACTGAGCAGGAAACCAGTATCTTCATAACAATGACCCTTTAAATATGTAAACCAAAGGGCATCGATGACACTTTGCTTTTTTAGTTGGTAATTTAGGGCTACATCAAACATTTATCTCGCAATTAATACAGTTTTTATACTGTTGATTGAATACTTTGAGTACCTTATTAGTCATTTGTCAATAAATGTCAAAGACAAAATGTTATCACAGGAAAACAAGCATTTGTGGAGCTGTAATTCACAGGTGTGCAGTAAAAAAGTGATCAGTTTTGAAGATAAATTTTGAATTTGTCTGTAATTCCAGTTTGTTACAGCTTGTCTGTATTTCCATTACAGGCGACCTGACTTTATCAATGACCATTAATACGTATTCATAACACCAGATAAAGACAAATACAGCTTTCAACTACATGCAAATACTAAAGAATAAACACACACATGTTCCCAGAAAAGTTGATGCATACGTTTTATGTAAACACACCATATATGCAGTTAAATACATATGCAAACAGGGAGCATAATAACTCACATTCATGCTGCCATCAACATGTGCATTCACATGCTGACATGTTTGGAAACACACATACACTTACTTAGGGAGAGGGATTGAGGCTCCCATTGAGTGTAGGGGTCCGAGGTCAGATTTGGGGTCAGCATTCGGGTCATTTAAGAGGTCCATTGGGGGAGACCTTCAGGATGATGATAGATTAGTCGAGACAGATAGATGAAGAGGAAGAAAACGAGAAGAAGGAGAAAAAGAGAGGAGAACTCACGCAGCACATGAATCATATCTGATGTTCTGTGCTGACTTCAGAGGAATCTCATAGTAATTTCTCCAGTGTGTGTGTGTGTGCATGCCAATCCCTCATCACTCTTCTTTATCATTATCTGACCCTGAGGTTAACTGATGAGGCAAACGGTTTTTACTAACAGAACATAAAAGCATTGGTTAATTTGGGTTTTTGCTCTGAAATAATCCGTGCTAGCTTCCATCTCGACCGTTAATCCACTGCTATTTAGATTTAGTGTTATAATAGTTGGTTTTAATATGCAGCTTCCTACAACTTTTATCTTTGCTCGTCATCTATTCTGCAATATCTCCTCTTTCTTTGGAGAGATTACACACAAAGAGCAAACTATAACTTGTTTGCATAGTAGATACTATACATTGTAAGCTTGGATTCATTTGTGAAGGCGTTTATTTTCTATTCTCTAACTCTTGTTGTCATAGTGAGATCAACACCATGGCACCTACTGGGGAGGTACTTTCTTTATATTATGGTTTAAAAATAGACACACGTGCAATCAAACCTGAATTTCTGGCATTCTGCAACGTTTGAAGAAGTGTTTTTATGGGGGTGTTGTCAATTCATATAAATCTAGATAATAACAGCATAACATGCAGTTGCAATGACACCTGTCAGTGAACTATGTAAACACTCAGTAGAAGCAATTTGATGGGTACATCGTAAAAGATTTATGAAGTATGACACCACACCTCTGCATTGTCCGTCTATCAAGTGTGAATCAACAAGTCACAATATTGCCGTATGATATCATCCAACTGGTGTTTTATAGATCAGGAAGTTGAACTTGGCACCAACACTTCAGGTTTAGGAGCTTGATTCCCTCATACAGTTACAAAAACAGGATTCAGGAAGTAAAAATAGCATAAAATCAGGCTTAAATCTTCTACGTTTCTACACGTGTAACATTTGTCACTCTTCATCTGCGGGACGATGTAGCTGGAAATGGAAAGGACATGCTACTGGCTCAGGTTTTGCATTCCCTGCTCAGCGGGGGAACCATGTTAGTAATGTTTTCAGAGGGCGGGGGTTCAGATGGCCGAGCTTGAAGTTGAGCCTGATACACTAAGTGCCTTTTGAAGAGAGACTCACTTGTATGTGAGCTACCGTAACAGCTCCTGCTTTGACATGGTGTTTTCATAACTGTCAGTGAAGTGTTTCATACAGTAGCTCATGTTTTTTATCAGAGAAATTAATGATTTACCCCGAACGTCCAGTCACGACATTCATAAACTCTGACGCTGCTATATGTGTTGGCACAGCTCTTGTTATGAGCAGGTGTGGGAAGTCTTTTGAAATTATAGTTCTGACAGATCATATCACAGCACACACACGTCCCTCCTGGGATTAGCACCTGAATGAATTTGAACCGCTGCCAGTCATCACATAAAGTCACATGTGGCCCCCAGAGGCTGTTTGGACAGACATCTAGTCATGGTGAAGCCATCTTATCAAAAAACCCGAATGTGTTCACCAATACAAACAGTGAACAGCAGATCCTTCGTCATCCCACACATGTGACGCTGTAGTTTGAACTGTTTGGGGGCTTGTTGACCACTCGCTGTTTGTGCCCGACTCTGGAACTTTCTTACCCACTTCTTTCTTCTTCCCTCTGGCTTCAGCCCTGTTTTTCTGACCTCGATTAAACCTCCAGCAGCTGATGGGACGTGCGTTTGTGTATGTGTACTCGTGCTTTTGTGTGTTTTTATCTCAGTCAGAAAGTCTAGTAGAGGCATTTCTGTTGACATTGCCCCCCTTTTTTCTGTTCCTGACCCCCTCGCTGCACAGTGGGCAGGTTTTCCAGACTTTTCTTTATTTACTTTTTGCCATCCATGTTTGAGTATGCGCTTTGTGTATGCATCTGTGTATTTGAACCATTTTGACCTTTTGTAGGTGATGTAATTTGTGTGTGTTAATGTTTTACTTACAGATCTTTTACAGGGAAAGTTGTCATACTAACATTTTGCACCCACCCCTGCTTAGGAAATCAGATTTTACTGATATATTTCTTAAATTCTAGAATCTATTCTGCAGTTTAGTGGCACTTTTGTTTGTTTAAAGTTCATATTGCAGTTATGTAACTTCATAACAGCCTATTATTACATATCAAACCTGTTAGAGTTGTTGAACGGGGCAGGAAATGTTCCACCCATGCACGCTGCTAGCTGCCGAGTTTATGGATGGCCTTTGTGAAGCTCCACTGTAACAGTTGATCACTTACATCATCTCATCTGCTGAAAATTCATACCAGCGATTCATATTCAAATTCCTACCAGCATAGAGTTTTCTCATTTTACCTTCAGGCGATTGTTAAATCTGAGGCACGAAAAGGACAGAGAAGAGCAGCATCAGTAGACGCGTTACCATAAAAGTGTCAAACGAATTTGAAGTGAACTTTTGAAATGTCTGGAAAAAAAACTGCATTTGGCTTGTTTCCATTCGCTGTTTTGGAGCAAAGAAACTAGGCCATCTAGTGTCATCAGAAGGTGGAAGTAGACGCAATGTTACACATGGCTGTAAGAAACAGAATAGAAGAAACCAGAAAAAATGCTAAAAACACTCAAACAACACAAAAATTTGCCAATTTACAAGAGAAAAACGGATTAAAGTCTTTAATGTTTGTTGTCAATTGGACAAGTTGTAATTGTTCTTTCGGGTTAGCTGGTATCATGTTTCAAGATGTCTGGAGGCAAAGACAATGAAAGACGTAGAACTGGCTCAAAACTTAATCAGAGAATGTGTTTTTATCATATGCATGTTAACTCTATTTTAAGAACCACCTCAAGTGAGCATGGAAGTTAATTTCCATAAACTTTTCCTAATGCTTTACGTGGAAATGTGCATAAAATAGGTTTGGCTAGTCTAGCTAGTGTCTAATTAGTATCTCTTTCCTCATTGCTGTGACTCTTATGACATCTTTTACATCTTTTTTATGGATATTTTAAACAGCATTTAACCCAGGCTTTAGAAATCACATTGTCATACGTCGTTGTTACCATTGTTCCATATAAAAGGATTTTGCACATCTTTGACACTGCACAATATTCAGGTGTTAAATAGGCTGTAGGCACTTTAAAAGTTTTCACAACAGTTACAGTTCTCTTGCCTCTGGTGGTGGTAAGAGCTCCGCTATTGTACAGGTCTTTGTAGAGCTAATTGTAGCCAGATGCACTTTGTGATTAATTATAGAGTTTCCTTTCAGAGGCAGCAGAGCTGTACATTACTGTAATTATCTAGCTTCTCTTCACATAACAAAGTCTGCCAACCATTACATGAAAACGAGGCAGCTGAAATAACAAGCTCGCTTGTTCCCGAAGCTTTGGGTCGGGACCCAAAATGATTCTCAGGTTGAACTCTACTGGGACCCGGAGTAATAAAAGTAGTTTTTGCTGAGGTAAATTTAAAGCATGTAGTACGAAGGTGAAATGTTTCATGCATGGTTAGTGATACCTGCAGGTTACATGCCCACTATTGGCCGTCGGTCTCAGAAGAAACATGCAAAAGAGCAAATTTTCAGATTTCTTAAAAAGGTTCTTAAATATAATTTAAAAGTAGATTGTGTAGTTGGTCTGAATGGCTCGTGGGAGAAGTAAGAGCAAACTGTTCCAACTTTAAAAAAGAAGCTATTTCGTGCTTCATTATATTAAACAATGCTAGCCAGGCTTAGACTGAACAGAGGTGAGAACAACTGACTTTAGCTGTCACTTTGAATAAACCTTTTACATTCCCCCTTTATAAAAATGTCTTTGTAAAAAGTTTTAATCGGCGTTATCTTGGTATAATAGTTGGCTTGGGAAAAGTTTGTGTCATTGTGTTTAAATCGGTGTACTAGTCTCATTAGTGAGGCCTCGTTGCCGTTATTACACTTATCTTCTCTGAGAATGGGACTCGTTACGAAGTAATACAATTCTGCTTTTGTCTCAACTGACAGCTCATTATCTACGCTGACTCCCCTCCCACCTCCTCTCATCTCTCCCCCTTTCAGCCCCTCTATATACTCCTCAAATCCCATCTTCCAACGTGCACTCTCCTACCTCCATTTTTAATCTCTCCTTCTCCCACTAACTTGTGCTCTTGTTCTCCTCCTGGTTGGCCGTTAACACCTGTCACTCACCTACTTTACTCTCATCTTGCTTTCCTCACCTCTCCTAATCTCCTCTTTGTGTTGCTTATTTAATTACTTACCCCATTTCTCTTACTTGCATGCTTTTATTGTGCTGCTGCTAAATACAGTTTTTTTCTCCTACATCTTTACAGTTTCAAATTCCTTCCCACTACTTTCTTCTCTCATCTACTCCTAAATGCAGCACAAGGAAACCTAAACTAGGATAACTGGGTTTTCATCATTCAGCAGCTCGGTCCTGATTTTCTTTGACAAAGCCAGTGTGTGTTTCTAGTTGATGTAAGCGTTAGACTCAGTCCTTGTGACATTGACATCTCTGTCTCTCAGCGAGAGTTCACTGAGACAGACAGGCACCTCTGCAGTAACCCAACACCCTCAGCGTATGTGTGTGTCGTTGTGTGCATGATGTTCTCACAGTTATTGCATCATTGTGTCATACAATCCAGCCTCCATTTCTGCCTCTCTCATCTATCCTCCTCTCCTCCTTTCGCGTTCATTCTCCTCTCTTCTTCTCTTTCCTCTGCTTTGCTGTACTTGGCCAGACTTAAGCTGTCAAGGAAACTGTTGCTGTTATTGAAACCAGGCTTTTTGGGGCTGCACAGTCTTGTCTAGTTTCCTTGCAATTTGCTGCTGAAGGGTTGCAGGGTATCTCTTACTTTCGAACATGGCGAGAGACATTGAGCAGCGTATGGAAACATTTCTGCATTGTGTGTCGTCCCAACAGGAAAGACTCGAGAGGACAAATGTGCCCATTTCCTCCTCCTGCAATCCCATTTCCGTCCTCACTTCTGCTCTCACGCCTCCTCCTTGCTTTTTTGTTTGGTCAGTGCGCACATGTATGTATGCGTCGCTAAAAACTACACGATGACTGCGACCTTTATCCCATCTTCGTAAACATGAAGCGAGAAAAAAGTGCACCTAAAAATAATAACCGAATGAATGTGGGTAACTTCTGAAATGTTGACCTATATTTTTATTTAAATATTTCGAATTTCTATACGTCCTGGAGAGAAAAACCGCACGAAAAAGTAGGCTAATGTCTCGTAACGGAGTGCGCTTTGGCAGTAACAGACCCTCATCTGGAGCGAATTAACCCTAAAACCTGCATGTAACAAAACCACAGTCACTCATCAGGCAGACCCACACATGCATGCACATAGAATCACATAGCATCACATGCACACAAACACACACACATGCGTACGCTTGGCTCCAGTTGTCAGTCGCAGATTACCTCAGTTTCTATTGCGCGGCTCTATCAGTAGCCTGTATCTGTTTAGCTTCTCTGGTTACCCTGTCAGAGCCGGAGCCTAAATCAGTTCCTCTCCCTCGTTTCAACTAACCAGCTGCAGAGGAAATATAGGCCGCTGTGAGGGGAGGAAAAGGCCAGACAGAAAGACAGACGGAAGCATACAGATGGTTAATATCTCCCTATTTTTCACATTCCCATCCTTTTCCAATCATTATTACTCCCTCTTGTCTCATTTCCTCTCATCTCTTTTCCCACTCTCCTTCTGTGTTGACATGAGCTAATCCCCCTTTTATGTTAATTGTATAGATGGGAGTTGTGGAACGCTCTCTCTCTTTGTGTGTGTGTGTGTGTGTGTGTTGTTGATGCAATGCGGTCTGTACAGTTTGTGTATTCGCTTTTTCCTACATTTGTGTTTATATCCCTTCAGTGTTTCTGTTAATCTGTTGACAGGCTTGCGGGCTTGTGGAGGAGATACCTTGGAAACAGCACCAGCACACAAATGCATCACTGACATAGTGTGTAGTATTCTTAGAGTCGGTGTGCATTTGTGCCAAAGCCACACTTCACAGTTGCTTACTCTCGCTAAAGTGGTTGTTAGACTGAGAGAGCATAAATATTGAGAGCTTTAAATATTAAACATACCATTTTAATTGCTTGCTGATGCTCCCCGCTTTCTCTGTGACCTAAAATTCTGTGTTTTATGTCAAATCTGGTTTGTGTTTAACAAAATATCCAGAAAGTAAAAAGAAGAAAGTACTGGGACGTCCCTGTGGTTCAGTGACACATGGAACATACTATATTGTAGTGATTCCTCACTAGATAAAAACTGCCAATAAGTTGCAGTCTTCAAGTGCTTTTCTTTAAAGCATCTGCAAAGCTACTTGTGTTAAAGTCTTTGTCTTCTCCACCCTTCTTGATGTTTTGCTACATTTCTTGGCACATTAGGACCACCAGTTGTCAATTAGCTGAACAGCATGAAGCCGGACAGCAGAAATGTGATTTGTGTCACCCATTCACTCACATGGACACATGAAACTGGTGACGCACTCATCAAAACATCACTCTGTAGAGTCCCTCGAGGTGGAAAAACTCCACAGGGTGCCTCTAAAATGCTTTTAATTTTCTCTACGTATGCAGCTGTCCTTACAAAGTACACACTGTTATGTATGACTGGAACATGGTACTTCGTCACTGCGCCTTGAACTCTGACACACTTCCTCATATATCCGTTGCAGTGTACAGCATGAAAGTAGAGAGTCAAAAGAGAAAACTGTCATTTGGAAATCAGTGATTGTTGTATCTGGTTATATCTTTATAACAAGTTTCTCCTGTTCTTTGTTTTCCCTTAATGAGAGAAGTTTAGTCGAGTTTTAAGTCAACTCAACGTAGGTCAATTCAGGGCATTTCACATAGTCAAAACCTTAGACTATTATAGGCAGAAACCCAGTGACTCCCTTTCAACAAACACTTGGTGACAGTTATTAATTTACACCTTCACTGTCGCTCCTTTTTAGCCAACTAATCATGTACTTGTCACCGTGGTAACCCAGAAAGTGAATTCAAACATCTAGTGAAAGGGTCGTATTTTAACCCTAACCAGCAGATATTTCCCAACACTAACCAAAATATTTTGATTCATAACCTGTCAAAAAGAACAATATTTTTCCTGAACTGAACCATGCAGTTTTTGTGTCTAAACTAAACCAGAAAACGAGTGAAAATCAGAAGTAAACAACTGCAGAAAACAAGATTTAATTCTAAAATTGATGGTTGAGCATCCTTCCTAGGAAATCCTGGTCTTGTGGGTAAAGGTTGCGTTGTTGGTTTATGCCATCTCATAAAGATTTTGTCAGCCTTTGAAACTGGCTGCCTTTCCCATCATGTCACAGGTTACAAATGACATTTCTGTTGAAACAAAAACCTTCAAAACGTATTTGAGAATGCCGTTTAGTTGACTAGACAGGGTTGTCATGTTGCAACTTTGGCCTATAGCAGCCTAACTAAGGAATGGTTCAGGGTTACTTAAATATATACTTTATCAAAAATGAAAGTCTTAAGCCTAATCTTAACAGTAGAGAGGGTGTCTGTCTCCCAAACCCAAACGGGGAGTTGGTTCCACTTAGATCTGAACTAGAATCATTAGATCTGTCTTCCCGTAAACATTCATTAGGTTTAATAAAATCCCACTGCTATTTAATACTTTCCCACTTTCTAAGTAAAGGATAACAAATACCAAAGCTGACCTGGCTGCTTAACATTTAAGCTGTTTTCCCTGTACTTGGTGTCCTCCTGCTTCTGCCTCATTAGAGCATCCTCATTGTTTACTGCCATATATTAGACACACAAAGTGCTGATTGGACGCCGATGGCTGTTGACGCTCTTTAAAGTGAAACCTGAGAAGCGCAGAAGTTCTGCTTGGGCGTTAATAGCTGAGGCCTCGATTTAATGGAGTGTAAAGGGATAGTCCTCCCAGATTATGTAATAGTTTTATCTGGGACAGCCCCGGTCCTTTCTCTAACGCTGGGCCTAACCCTCTGTTAGATCATCAGCTACTGTAACAGTGTGAGCACCTCGGCGTAAGACGTCATTTACACCCTGTGGAATCCAGCCGTGCACACAAACGCACAAAAACACACACATGGATATATGGTTTCGTTGTAATGAACTCCTGCAGGTAGCATCTGTTGGTATTTTAGTAGGCTTTAGTTGGGATTTTATCCATGATCCTCCTACAGTCTATGGGATGTTTCTTCTTGCCTCAAGGCTCAGCAGTTTTTTTTTTTCTGGCGTTGGACGCATGTATAACTCATTCAGTCGAAGTGGTAGTGAAAAAAGATTTAAAGGTCTGAGCAGTAGACTCTTTTGGAATGGATCGTGTCCATCAACATATCTGGTCTGTTTGTTTATGATGTGCCAACAGAGAGGCAGGTGGACATGAGCTATATTAAGACCACAACCTTTCGCACACAAAAATACTCCACAGACAAATGCAACACACACGCATATAGTAACAAAAAAACATGTATGACCTTAAAAAAGTCTGAAGCTCACATATCCTGTTGCAGACTGAAACACGACTGCTTTACACCGACTCGACACTCGTGCTGCAGCAGCACAGTGTGGCCTCCTCCTCTGCAAAACGGGTCCCTCAAAGTTCAAAGACTCT
The DNA here is from genome assembly GCA_024666655.1 of Dascyllus trimaculatus. Taxonomy (NCBI): domain Eukaryota; kingdom Metazoa; phylum Chordata; class Actinopteri; family Pomacentridae; genus Dascyllus; species Dascyllus trimaculatus. The sequence goes on from CM045465.1 coordinate 14,062,217, forward strand.
TGGGTCCCTTTCGAGGCAGACGGCAGTGTTGATATACGACAACGCTCACGTTCAAAAGTCTCAGGTTTCAAATTAATCTTTGTTGTAGTTCAAAGAACGTTTTACTGCCTAATCAATCAAATAAGACGTCCAATAAGTGAACGCAAGCAGTTTTACTAGGTGGCACTTGTTTTTTATAGAGATTAACAGGCATGTTACAGTGCAATTTATGAGAAAATGACTAAATAGTTTCTTTATCACATATAAAATTTGTTTTTGTCTCCCTTTCTGTCTCCTATGTCTAACACAGAAGCATTCAGCGTGCAGTTTTTCACTTTTTTTCCTCCAAAATTCCTCCATTTGGTCCACATAATCTTCCTGTTGCACTAATGTGATAATGACGCTCACACAAACAATAAAAAAGCCTTCTAATGTGGCCTCTGGTCCTCCTTTCACTGTTAAACTCTCTAATGTCCATGTGCCTTCACTGGATCTGTGTTTCCTGTGAGCGACAAAGGAGGCCTTTGTTGATCGCTAATCATTTCAATCAGAATTATAATCAATGCATAGAGCTTTATTAGAGTCCTGGATATTGGAATGGGTCGGCTCAGCTGATTTAGGATTTTGGGAATTAGCTGGGTATTACATTGTTGGCTTCAGAATGAGGGATGTTTGCACCAAGGTGCTAAATTTTTTACCTGCTCTGTGTTTTTCGGGTAATTTGAATGTAAAATTTTCCATTTGAAGCCTGGTAGCAACCTGGCAAGTCACCATTTTACTCATTAGCTCCTGGAAGTGGGATTATTCCAGGTATAATGCGATTCTTTGTGCACGGCATGCTGTTAAGGATTAACACTTTAGAGGGAAGAACTTAACACCAGAAGTTCCAGTCATTATCCTCAGATTTCCTCTTATTACCCTTGGATCTAGACGGCTGGATCAAGAGGCTGAATCATAGAGGCTAATGTAGCAGAAAGAGAGAGGTTGTATTTGAAATCCATCCTGCTGGTGTTCTGGAGGAATGTCATGAATGCAGAAGGATGGAAAATGATAAATATATATATATATATTAAGGTAAATGGAAGATGAGAGAATAGAGGAGAGCGAGGAGATGGGAGTGGAGATGAAGCGTGACCAGCGGAGCAGAGGGTAATGACTGTACTGGCACACAGTGTCTGTTTGTGTGTGCGTGTGTGTTGTGCAGCCAGGCACAGAGAGTTTAGACAATGGAGTGCACAGTGAGTGGCAGGCTGAGATGGCACCTATTGTTAGCACACATGAGTATACAACATGTGCACCCACGCTCCTAGGGCTTGTTATTGAGTCCATCCCGATGAATGGGTTTGTTTGTGGCGCCTGCTACAAATGAGACAAAGGGTAAAAAACATCAATATGCACCCCCCAATGAAAAGAAGTCAACAAAACACTGCAAATTATTAAGAATATGTCCAAAAAACTACCATTTTGCTGCAGAAACAACTGCATCCAGGTCAGATTACAACACACACACGTATGCACACTGACACATGGCGCTGGTTACTGCAATATGTAGAGCGGTGATTGATGGGAAACCAAAAACCACCTAAATAGGAGGAAAGAGGGAGGGAAGAGGGGGTGACAGAAACAAAGGGTCAGCGAGTCAGTCGGTAAGACAAGCAAGAAAGCAAAGATGGTATAAAGCAAACACACGGGGACTATAGGAGGGACAAGTGCTCTTAGTGTTTCCTTCCTTTTTAGGCGTGATGGGATCAGCCTTCATCACTTTCTCTCCCCGCCTGACGCTTACTGGAACGTCATTGTTATTCACAACAGATGCTCTCTCTCTCCATCCCTAACCATAACAAGCTGCGGTAAAGGGTCTTGGAGAGGTTTTTGGTTTTGTGCAGCTACGTATGTGGGTCTTTTTTCTGCGTACATGCTTGTTAGATGTGTAGGTACGGTGCGCTGTAGGGTTTGTGGTTCTTTGCAGGAGAGCGTTTTCCAGAGTGTGGGGGGTCCGAGGGGCACTTTGGCTACATGCTAATGGAACACACCGGGCCTTTTTCATGCACTTTGCACACACATGCACACACGCACACATGCACACACACCCACATCTCACCCCACCATGAGGCCTGTACAGTATATAGAAACAAACCAGCTCATTCACTCAGCCAAAATGTAATTAAGATTTACAGGTCCTGATTTTTCTCTCCAGTTACAGACCAGCATTCTTCAAAATTTGGGTCAGGACTCTAAAGGTTGATCAAACTGGGTCAGCGCATTCTGGAGGAACTGGGATAAGAGTTTCTAGTTCAGTTAGGCTGCCCAAAAGGTTGCAAAGATAACAGCGATGAAAGGATGTTACCAGTTGTGTTGCTGCAGTAGGTGTTTGGTCCTGCTTTTATTCTCCTTCTAATACTCCTAATTGCATTCCTCATGTAAGAAGTTTATTTTAGGGTGCAGCTGCAGACTTTGGACGGAGTCTTTTTTCACCATCTGGTTTTAAACCAAATAATCTCTAAATGCTTTCAGCAGTAGGAGTTTTTCATAAACAGGCTCTTGGAAATGGATTTTCTCTGTATCTTTTACCCAGACAGACAGTAATTAGCCACTTTGCTTCTTCACTGGGATTTTTTTTGAGGACAAGCTACACAAAGTTTTCTTAACCCTCTGAACCACAAAAACCCGCCGGGAGGTTTGAAAGACATGTTATCTTAAAAAAAAGCGCCAAAATTACACAGTTTATCAGAGTCGCAACCATAAAAACCAGAAGAACAGTTGTTTTGTCCTTGAACTTTTTATGTTTTTATGTTTTTTTCCAGTATTGGTAACGCCTCTTTTACATTTTTTTAAAATACACAATCAAAAATATTAAACTTTTATGTTTTCTTTTATTATGATTTCTTGTTATAACTTTACTGCACAAAAGACATTTTTGAGTTCTCTCTACCTCTAGTCATAGTCGTGCTGTTTTCATGGAGGTGCAGGACTTCATATTGCAGTAAAAATGAACCCTCTGTGGGTAAATATGTGACAGGGGCAAAACGCTTAGGGTTCCAAAGACTAACTTGATTTTCATTTTGGTCTCATTTTTCACATTTATATAGATACAACATTTGATATTTACTCTGAGACATTCAGGAAGATAGTAAACATAACTGACCATTCAGTATAACTCAGGTAAATACATCATAATGTAAAATAATGCCCTGTCACTTTCATTTTGGACCCCCGTCATCATAATTCTCTTCATAAACAGTTTTCCTGTGATTTTAAAATTAGTGCTTCTTAGGACCAGATCCCTCTTTGGTGAGATTCCCCATATTTTTTGCCAAACATTATGTTTAAAATGTAAAAAAAATAACATAAAATGCTTTTTTGATGTTATTATTTTGTATTTGTTAGTTAGGATTAGATTTGTTAGATTAGCGGAATGTTTGATGTAGAAAGCCCCTCAAAATAAAGAATAATCTCATCATTTCATTTATTATCTATTTTAGTGGACGTTGTTTTTATTGTTTTTATAGAGCTGACCTGAGGTTCTTACCACTACATTGGCATGGAAAGAAAACCACATGCAGATGTGTTTACATGTTATATAGGTGGTGTTAGGAGCTGTAGTATTGTTCAAAAAAATATTTTGGGTGTTTTTATTTAACATTAATTGAATGCAGCAACTCCAGTAGTATTCTATTTGAATGGAGGACTCTCCATCTGAACTTGTTTAATCTTTTGCATAATTTGTGTGTGTCTTAAAGTACCAGGAACAAACTGCTGCATGTAGAAAGTTGATTCAGTTGTATCACATTGATGTCTTCAGTTTAAGGTGGGCTTTAACTGTAGAAGTTTTGTGGAAGTGGAAATTATGCATTTCACTCACACAAGCAAATACATGCTGAAAATCCCTGGAACTTGCAGGCGTTTCTCCAAAGAACCCAGAACAGGTTTTGGTTTCTGAAAAATGGGAAATACCCCTATTTATTCCTGATATTGAGTCATAACTCTCACAGATAGGTTACAGGCCTTATCCATCCCCAAACACAGTTCACTGGTAAAAGAACAGAAGTTTCTGTCACTTTGGAGTTTTTTTTTTTCTTCCAAAAAGTTTAACTGAACAGTTTCTTTTCCTTCCTTCTGCTTTGAGTTGTTTTTTCTTATTTTTTTGCTGCTTATATAAACGAAACAGAATCGCTGTTATGTAACAAAAAGCCTGAGAAACAGACAATTATTTGGTCACAGGCAACCAAATGCAATTAGTTATACTATATTTGGGTTCCTGTTGTCCCCAGGAGAGATTTGGTACCTTGGGAATTATCCTGTGGGTTTGGTGCCCTTCAGGGGTCCACTCATTGTTGGCCGATTGCAGGTTGTTTTTTTTTAACCAATTCCTGATAAATTCATTTAAAAATAAACTACTTTAGGTATAATACAGGGACTTCTCTGTCCGTAGTCACCTCTTGAGCAATGTCCCACCCACAACACTGTCTGATTGGTTATGTTACATATAATAGCCAACCAGCATGGACGGATAGCATATTTGAAGTTTTCTTTGACATAAACGTATGCAAAACACCACCATTTTCATTTTTACTTTTAATATGTATCACTTATTGCTCTCCTATTAATCAAATCAGCCCTGATAAAACCGTATGTATCGACTCATAGTGCCTATAAACCTAAAAGAAGATACCTACAGTGGCTGCTTCGTCATATGTTGTAGCCCGTTTAAGCACTAGTTCACCATGTCATTGTCTTCTGTTGCAACTTTCTTCCATCTGGCGCTGTGAGTGCTTCTCTCTGGTTGGGAAGCAGCAGACCAGAGGAGACCACAGAGTGCAGATGATCACTGAGTGTTAAAGCACAGTGGGATGTCCAGAGTAAATGAGTTGATCGGAGGGTGTCGGCTTTCAGCCTCCCTGCAGGAAACTGCCTAATACTGTAACAGTGCAGATAGTGTTTCCACCAGCCTGTCTGGCTGCTTCACTGTATGTGGGTGTATGTATGTATGCTGCCTCTGTGTGTGTGCTGTCCTGAGGTGGTTGTTCCGGAGCAGAAATAGGGCAGACAGACTTAGAGCTGTCACTGACGCAGGAATGCATAGGTGGCTTCTTTCAAGTCCTCAGATAGGCTAAGGGAGGACAGTGAGAATGCGATGCTGGGATTAGAGAGTGAGAAGTCCTTATGTCGAGAAGAAGTGTGTGTGAGTGTCAGATAAGAAGCTAGTGTTGTGTGTGTGTGTGTGTGTGTGTGTGTGTGTGTGTGTGTGTGTGTGTCTGTGTGAGAGAGAGAGTGAGTGAGGTGGGCTCGGATGGTGGAGGGATATTTTGAGTCTGACAAACTCAAGTCTCATGATGTTTTTGAAGCTCGGAGGAAAAGAAGGGATGCAGAGAGTGAGGGGAAGAGAAGAAGAAAGCATCCTCTCTCAACAAGAGGACTTATGTGCCATGGATCGAATTAATTCTTAAATACCCACATCCTGACAACAATTTTGTGTTTTTATGTGCTCTCCTTTTAGACGTGCATCCTCCGTCTCTGTTGACCTCTGCTGTACGTGTTAGAGACGTGTGTCTAGTTGTACGCTAAAATGAAGAAGGAAACATTAATAATGGATTAGTAAGCCCCCCTAGACTTGCTGTCTGCTTTCTCTGCTCACGTCTGTGGACACACACATACAAACAACTTGTGTTTCCATCACTTAACAGAGCATCACATTGGTTTATTTTAATTTCCTGGAGACCTACTCTAACCCCTTTCTGTAGCCACTACTTTCTTCACCCAATTTTGACCCTAAAATTTATTATTATTATTATTATTAGTCCCCATGTTGTGATTGTGTTTTGTACATGAGAACACTGTAAAAATGATTTTTTCTAACAGTAATTTCCTGAAAGACATTACAGTTAGTTTTAGAAATGTCCTTTCTCGGTCAAAGTATAGTTAATAACTAGTAAAATCACAGAAAAAGTCTTAATTTACATGTTAATTGTAAAAAAAAAAAAATAGGCAAAAACTGTACAACATTTGTCATTGTCTAAATGTTAATTTACAGAACAACATTTGACAGAAAAATTACAGTATTTTTTAAAAACTTTATTTAAATCAGCAAAAAATATTGATATTTTTACAGATATTTGCAGTTTTTAGAACAAGATGTTATATGTATTAAGGACTGAAAAATGCTAAATATATTTTTACATTTTTTTTTTTACAGATTTATTGTTTTTTCTACAAATAATATCCAGTGAAATGACAGAAAACATAATTTATATGCCGACTATAAAAAAACAACTATGCACAATGTGATTTGTTTATTTCACACATTTGATCATATTTTTTTTTAATAATTATTTTTTATGGTATTTGAATCAGCACAGCACATGGTTATTTTTACAGATATTTGTCATTACTTAAAAGAAAATTATGTATATTAAAGATTGAAAAACTGTTATTTTGCTGATTTTTCCTGTTTTGGTAAAATACAGATAATATCCAGTAAAACTACAAAATAAAAGGATTTATTTACATGTTGACTGTAAGAATAAATAAATTAATAAAACAATAGTAATAATTTGTTTTTTTTTTTACAATGCATGACCATGGAATTACACAGTTTTACTGCATTTAAATCCGCTAAAAATAGATTTTTTTAAACAGATATTTGCTGCTATTTTCACAGTTTTCCACTTTTGAACATTACATTACCACCAATTTTTAACGTATTTTTTCTGGCGCCAAATATTCACAGTTATTTAAGGATTTTTTTTTTGCAGTGTAACAGAAGTGCACATGTATAGTGAGAGAGAGTGGAGAGTGAAAAAGGGAGAAGTAATCTTCTAATGCCCAGAGGGAGGTGCCTTAAGAGTTATATGGGTGGTCAGGGTCTTTTCTAAGTGCTGCTGGGAAATGGAATGTCGGCTTCCAGTCAGTCAGGTGACCTGCAGCTATTGTCATGTGACCACGGGGTCATGTGATCATAATGGGAGAGAGACCAGAGAATGAAAGAAAGAGGGGTAAGCACACACATGGGTGTTTTGTGTGTCGTTCGCTTAATGGGCTATCATCAGGAAAATGGTTGCTACAGGATGAGGGGGATAAGCTGTTATAGGCCATCACACACACACTCACACACACATTAAAGCACTTCAGAAACACACTGAAGCTTTCAGACATCCTCCCTCTCTCTGGTGCGTGTAAGTCATATGATATAGATGAGGCTCCGGGTTATACAATATGACAATATGAGATCATCACCTCAGAGATTGTTCTAATCTCTGAAGCCGCTCACAAGGTTTTCTAATAGCTTCATGACATTTCAAAAGACTCACGCATTGTGACCTAGCAGTGCTAAAGTGTTATTTATCAATGCTAATATATTACCTGTTAATTTTAGTGTTGCAGACATTCTTGACTTGAACCATCATGCAGTAGAAATTTGGGATTTTGTTGCTTTGTGATGAAATCTTGCAGCTTTTTTGATTGATTACAAACTTCTTTGTTTTGGACGATCTGCACGAAAGCCCTGGATGCTTAAAATTTATTTTTTAATGTTATGCTGCACCGATTCACAACACTTTACGAGAGATGTCAGAATGGTGTTGATGTTTTTCAATGAAACAACACAACACTTGAACTGGAATCAGGCTGCCCTCATCGGACCTCTCTTAAAAACTGGTTGCCATGGAGATAATCCCTATAATGTAGCTGAGAGTAGGTGTCTAACCTCCATCGTCTGATCTTGCGTCACCTTAAAATTACTGCCACCTTTTTAAATGCAACTTAAATGTACATCGCTGCCGTTTCTTATTGCTTCTCACTATTGTGTCTTTTATGCTTCTGTTCAACTGAAGCGGCCTTTGTGTCGGCCCTGTTGCACTATCTGGTATCATCTGTCTGCTCACTTTACCGTAATTTCATCCTCTAAAAGGGTCAGACATTATGAAACATTCTGGATGTGTGTCATGATTTCTGTTTGTTCCAGGTTAATTGGAACCTCTTTTTCTGTACTTGTTTTAATCTTTTTTTCCCCACATCTGGTGCAACCTGCTTGTAATTGCAGGTTAGCTATGAAGACTTTTTAAAATTTGGGATGAGCAACTTAATATTTTATCATCACAGAGGTCGTTGCAGCCATATTTGGGCTTAAATCCTCTGGCTGTGGAGGTTTCGTCACCGTATTTTATCGTCGTCAGGCAGCACTGATTTTGTTTATTTTTGGGGGCAGCGATGTGCCGAATGTGTCACCTACGGTTAGACACAGAGCTGGTTGAAGAAACTGTTCAAACGCACTCAGACAAAACCAAATAAACACATACAGACACTCTGATGCATAGGCCTGGCACAGATTGTCATAAATTACTATGCAATATATGTTTTTATAGTCCCCCAAAGCTAATTATTTTAAAAAGTAATGAATTATTTAGGCTTTTCTTCTCTTAAAATAAAATCTGACATGTAAACAAGTGCTCACAACACAGGCTGGACACACATGAATGCATGTAAGCTTTAGCTCACGTGTTCATGTCCAAATGCACACACTTACACATGCACACTGGAAGTTCTTTACAAGAACTGACCTTGCCCTTTGCGTCTGTGTTTATTGAGGTATTGGTGGTGGTGCTGGAATGCCCATTAAAACCAGTGTATGAGTGTGTGCGTGTGCAGGATATTTCTAAGAAGCTGGTCGTCCACAGGATGGAAGAATGTGGACCGTAACTTTCTTTTCTTAGCTTGTTTTGGTCGAGCTCTCATTGGTTGGCTTCGACCATTACAGATAACAACTCAGGTTGAGCTCGCTGCAAATGTTATAGAGTGCGATTTGCTTCCAAACAGCAAGATGTAGGAGAAGGAAGTTGAGGATTAGGTGTATAATTCAGGAAACAACTGAGTGTGTTTATTAGTGGGAAGCAGCCATTAATCACATAGATGACAGTGGAAAGCATGTTACGTCCTGTTTCTGCCTCTTCAGTTAATTAACCACTTCATCAACATAAAATTCATCTACAACAACTTTAGTGCAAAAAAAACCCCACGGTTTTTATTTATTTATTTATTTTTGGTTGTAGCTTCTCAAAGCGTCTCTGATAAACCATGATTGATTGAACAAGCAGGCTAAAGATGTCACCTGAGTTTCTTAAGGAGGTTGTGCCGGACATTTTTCATTATTTTCTGACACTGTATTGACCCAACCGTGACTTATTGATAGATGACTTAGTAAGTACTCATTCGTTGCAACATGTGATGTATTTTGTGGATGTGAGATTGATAACCAAAAGTAGTAAACATGCCATGTAAAGAGCTTTATTCGTCTGATGAAATGGCAGAAAGTGAATATAATGTACGACATAGTTGACCCTCTGAAACCCAAGCAGTTTGTGGGCGTCTTCTGCACTTGTCAATTTTTTGGATTTACTGTGGGCTCATTTTTCACTGCAACATAAAGTCCTGCACCTCTGTGGAAACAGTACCATGGTTAGAAGTAGAGAGAAGTCAAAAATGTTGTCTGTGCAGTATGACACATTTATAATGCCGTAAATCATAAAGAAACCAAAAGTGGAATTTCTTTGATTACTTATCGACAAAAAATAGAGAAAAGCCTGGAATCAACATATATAACATTTTTCCAAGCACCGACACGTGTTACCAATACTGGTAACTGTACATACTACAGATATTTTACTACTTAAATTATTCATTTGTTTCCATACTTGTCTCCAAACCTGCTCTGTGTGAACACAGCCTGCAGTTCAGGGCAGGGTGTCCCTGGATATTTGTTACATGACTGTTAGTCACAACTGAGTCACTACTGGCTTCACATTTGTGCCAAAGAGCACATAGTTTTTTGCTTATTACATAATCTGCATAAGAGCAAGTGATTTATTGTTGACGAATAGTTAAATGAGACATGGAGATTAAAATGATGATAATAATAATAATAATGAAATATGATTTTAAGCTTAGATAAGGTTTAAGTTTTAAGTTTTACGGTGGAACGAAAGATAATACATGAGTAGTTCAGGAACTGCTGGGACATTCGACATCTGATGAGTCCCTTTGTTTTACAGTTTCTGGCTCTGATAAATGGTGTCATCTTGTCGATTTCTTTTTTAAAGATAACCTGCCTTTCAAACCTGAGCCAGGTTTTGGGGGTTTAATACATAATGATTTCAGATAAGGCACTTTTGTACCAGTGGATAAACTGTTGACAGCGAGAGAAAAATATGGAAATTCTAAAAACAATAGACCAGAGGTACAAACCAATTTTACTTCCCCTGTGAGTTTAAATTTGCTTTTTCATAAATCACTTTCATGGGCCAGTTTGTCAGAAGGTGCCTCGCAAATAAATGCAGCGCGTACTGTACGGATCAAAAGATGACAGAGCAAAACGGAGCATCACACCCACTCTAATGGATGTTTGTAGCTTCTTTGAGCGAAGATGAAAGGACGCTCCTGTTTTATACACACCCACATCCATTTCTACAGCAACATTTTTTTGATAGTATCGGGCTTCACATTTCATCTGCATTTGTATTTTAGTGCCGTGTTTAGATGCCGCACCAATGTTAGACATAAAAGTTGTTTTTATCAGGTTGTCAGACAGTAGATGATGCAAGCATCTGTTATCTCTCCTCTCCTTCCATCTTCTCTTTTAAGTAGCTCTTCTTTCTACCTCTCAAAAGCTCTCTCCACTTGATTTAATTGTAAATGCATTTGCTGTAACCGCGTTATCATATCGACACAGCATGGTTTTCCTTCCACATTTCACATGTACATGGTTTTTTCCTATGTTTGGTGTATGCATGACTAACTTTCCTCTTTCCTTTCCTGTGTGTAGGATCGCAAGCTGTCCAAGTCGGAGCGTCAGCGGTTCAAAGAGGAGGCCGGGATGTTAAAGGGTCTCCAGCATCCTAACATTGTCCGATTCTACGACTCCTGGGAGGGTCCCTGCAAAGGAAAGAAATGTATTGTTCTCGTCACTGAGCTCATGACATCTGGCACATTAAAAACGTGAGTATATGAGAAATGCAGTAGTCTAATGTAGTGAACACTGTATTAGCAACTAGCTCTCCACTCTTTTCTGTATTCTTCACCTCCACAACTTGAGCTTTTCTGTATAATTTGGACACAAGGATCAGATGAATGAGCAGAAACAACCAACAGTTCCAGCATTTTATGAGGAGACACAAAAAGTAGTATCTGGAAAGTGAAATATGATCATCCAGTACATCCAAGAAAAAAAAAAGCTGCAACACCTGCAGTAGCTCCTGTTTTCCCAGCCAGAACAGATGATGACTCACCTCCAGTTTCCTGTTTCCTATCAAACAAATATGCAATTTTTCTCTGCTATCAAATGCTCAAATAGGCTTCCGCAGTGGTGCCTCTCACGTCCCAGCAGGGTTTCAGTGCTAATTTCAGCTGTTAGTGGGTCAACTAAGGTGTCTGACTTGTTATATGTAGGGTATGTTTTGTATGTCTGTGTTATGTACAGTATTTATGTCCTAGTCTGCTTGGGTGTGTGGAGCTTACACAACCTTCAAGAGTGGAAATGATGCAAAAACCAGACTGTACTGTAACTCTATCAAGCTGCTTTAAACAATTTCTCATCCTTTTAATTTCATTTTGTTTTCAATTTTAAATTAAATAAGCTCAGGAATCATGGAAGGGGGGACTTTATCTATGTGTGTGATAATCTGTGGTTTTGGATGCCAGCTCCACCGGCGTCTGTCAGTCTCTGGCCCTCCACCCCCCTCCCCAAATTTTCACTGTAGAGAATTGACGCGTCTGTAACTGTCATTGTACATGCCGTGACTGAATGCCAGCCCCGTCCGCTGTTTAGAATAGATGTGTGGCTGCGGACGTGAATGTGATTGTTGAGCTCCCTGATACAATAAAAGCCTAAACGTGGTTTTGAGTGGCACACGGCCTGCGCCATACAGTGCGACGTGGGACATCGGCCCACCTGCCAGCTGCTGCTTCTGCTGCAGATTCCTCTCATTCCTGACATCATTCCTGGGCGCTGGGGGTAGACGGAGACAGACGGATGACCAGACTGATAGTTGAATGCAGTTAAAGTCCAAGAGAGAGAAAAGAGGACAAAAAACCACAGTCTGAGAGATGCATGCACAGATAGTCGCATGAATAGACAAATGGATTACAGTTTAAAAGCCCCAAGGTTGAGCGACAACCACTGACCCACCTGTGACCACAAACTGAATTAATTCAGTGGCACCGTGCTAACAAGGACAGTAGCGCCCTCCACTGGAAGACTGAAAAACCCTCATAGGTTTCTGATCAAATGCAGAAGCTGTGCAGACATTCAATTCTGAATCTGTGCTGCATTCTGCGTATGTGACGATAAAAGTTTAACAAAAATATACTTCTGTTTTCCTACACGTTCTGTAAGTCTCCACTTCCTACAGTGTGCAAAAGAAAGAGACTTATTTAGTCAATTTAGGTCAGCATCATTTATGTAGCACATTGATGTTGAGCCAAAGTGCTTTTTGTGTTACAGATTGGCCTGATAACATTAAATTTTAAGGCTCAGACCTTACAATATTATTTATTAAACAAATTTATCAAACTAGTATAACTACTAAGATTAAGACACTGCAATATTAAACACTAAACCAAATTATCTGACATTCAAATTATGGTTAATACTGCGCAAAATGATATAAAAGAGCACGACACATCCAAAGATTCACTCTGAGTAAGCACATTTGAGACAGTAGAGAGGAAGAACTCCCTTTAGGTGTTCAGGAAAAGTTTTAGGAATTAAACATGAGTTAATAATAATAAAATATTCCAAAAAGACCTGGGTCAACAAAAAAAAAATGCAAAACTAATGGTAAACAGAAGACGTTTGGCTGGGCATCAAGTATGATAATGAGGTAATGTTACTTAGATTGTCCAGTAATTAGAACAGTGTACTGTACATTAACAGAATTGTGGAGTAGTGTGGATTATCTCAGTGTGTTGTACATACAGTACAATATGCATACATGATTACAACAAATGATCAATTAATCTACATGTTATTTGATCTAAAGAATGCAAGAAATAATGAAAAATGTCAATTATAACAGCCCTAAATGCAAAAATATTCAGATTACCATTACAAACGAAAACCTGCAGATGTTCCACTAGTGATTTTCTTTAGTTGCATTTCTGCTTAAGACTGACTTTAATACTTCATTTATCAAAATTATTGCTGATTCGTTTTCTGTTCGTCATAATACATATTAGGTTCTTCATGCACACATGCAGGTTTTTGCAAGTACATGCAGCTCATGCATGTGTGCTTATGAAAGGATCAAGGCTGCTCGGGGGATTTGGCCGACGTCCAGATGAAGACTCAGAAAGGAGAAGGACTGTTGCACGCCGAAGCTGGTGGAAAAAGAAAGAGGGGAGGACTGATAGTGAGGGAGAAAGATTGTGAGGATGGAAATACTGACCAGCATGAGTTCAGTGTATGAGAGGCCCCTTATCTTTGTGTGTTTCTGTACGTGCATGTGTGAGAAAGAGGCAGTGACACGTTTGTACTGCTGCTATTGCTGTGTAAATGTATGTTTCTGAGTGTATGCTTATCTGTCCATACATGTATGAAGTGTATTTACCGTCCAAATACAGTATATACATACATAACTGCATGTTTCTCAAAGTGCAAATACACATCTGTGTACTCGGGTCCTGTGTGTGTGTGTGTGTTGAAATGAGGGCACGGTTGACTGATTGTGTGCGGGAGAGATGCTTTGTGCAGTGTCACTCCAGGGCTGCATGCCACGGGGTTTAACTTGTCTGTCAACACCGTTCTGACTTCAGAATGGGCGAGAAAGAAAGCAGAGGAGACAGGAGGGCGGTTAGGTAAGAGGAAGAGGGAGGAAGAGGATATGAGGTGTGCTGCTTCTTAAGAGATTTGCAGGAAATGGGAATAAGTGAGGGATGGAGTTTGATAGAGCAGGGGGAGAGGTTGTTGTCATGCAGATGTGTATTTGAGGTATTTTCACTTTAAAACGTCCCTGAAGGATTATTTTCCATCTGTTAACATGCTCTGTGTCTTGAAAGGCAACTCTCTATTTTTGGGGTTTTTAATGACATACTGTCGAGAAGTGGTTGGAAGACTTTCATCATTTCAAGTCAGGGAAGACACTTGTAGGAGAGCTCCGATAGTAAAAACCTAATGAGTGATTGTCAGCTTGTGATGCTGAAGCTGTTTTTGTTCTGGTAAGCAGACGTGTGTGTTGTTCACCGTTATTATTATTATTATAATTATTGCTGAGTCCGTCATGGAGAAAATGAGTCATTAACAGTTATTATAATCGTATTTTAATTCAGCAAAAATTCTGCAGTTCTATTTTCTTGATTGCTGCCTTGTGTTTGTCTTACGTGGCGGAAAATGTAATCGCTTTAGGTTTTGCACGGCCGGTTAAACAAAACAAACAATTTAAAGAGAGACCATGTCGGCCATGGGGAATTTGGATGGGTATTTTTTCAAACTCTTAATTGTTTATCAAAATAGGTCAAACTAAAGAAAACTTTAAAGGTTCTTTTTCCTATAATAAATTTGCAAAAGAAATCTGTCTGATGGAGCATGGTTTGCTCCCATTTAAGGGTCTTTGATACACAGAATTTTGAAATATATGATACACAGTTTGTTGACTCCAGTCCACTTATGCACAGCAAAATGCCTGAAAAAATTAGAGCGATAATCTCGTTAAAGGAAGATTTTGTTGAGTAGTTTTAATGTAATCACGGCCATGATTTGGCTTCTCGCAACTAAATAAACATGATCAACTGTGATAGCGATGCATAACGTGATCCGTGCTTGGAAAACAGTCAATGTAAACATAACCACAGAGTTTCAGCTTGGTTACCTCTGAGACTGGAACACCTTATTTCACTCTTTTCAAAGTAATTTTTGGTCTCATACCTGTCTGAGCTTCTGCACTGCAGTAACTGAATGGAGACTAGAGGCTTCTCTGTGTACATCCGACAAGCTAGCTTCTGCCATAGGCATAGGAACATTGGTAAACTGTGGTGTTTATTGATAAGCAAATGCTCATTAAGTGATCATTTGTAATTTACCTCTAGGAGATGCACTGAAGAAAGACCCTATTTTAAGTTTTATTTGAATGCAGGTTTATTCAAATAAGCCTGCATTTTGCATAACCGATCACAGCTTAGAAGTGCCCAGTTTCTGCAAACATGAGAGTACACTGAAAGTATTGTATCTCTAAAATTAATAATAGTGATAAATTGACTACTTGTGATCTCGGTACTGATCAAAAAAATTGTAATTATCATTTTGGCCATCATCGTGCAGCCCTTGTCAGTCGTATGGAAATATTTTGGCGACAGAGAGGATGATGTCGACCAAAAACAAGTACATCTGTCGGCAGTGTCTTGCAATTATTGCCACTACACGAGGCAACATAACTAATTAGTTTGACCTTTTAAATCAGCACCACAAAGCCCCTGCATACTGAGTGAAAACTTAGATCTGAAACATCCTGTATTTTTTTTATATTGCAGTATATATTGCAGAAAAACAAAATATTGGAATGTCAGTTTTTTCCCATATCATGCAGCTCTTTTACTGACTACAGCTGTCAAATAAGTGTACCATGTTTCCCTCTGAAAAGAAGTGGAGTGGAAGTATAGAGAGGCATCAAATAGAAAGTAAATTACAGCACTTCAGTGAGTGTGCTTCTACTTGTGCTGCTCCACTCGACAGTCTGGATGAGGGTTGCAGTAGGTCTGTGATACTCAGGCCGGTGTTGTCTGAGCTGCTTTTCACTATTTAGGACAATTTTGCAGTCGCTGCGTTGTTACAGCAGCTAGTGACAGATTCATCGATGCTGCTGTGCATCTTGTTAGATGTCTGCACTCAGAGTAGGAAACCCAAGAGGGAATCACCACTCAAGACAACAATTATTTTTTGGGGGGGTCAGTCGGTGGCCTGTTTTTCTCCAAGACTGTGGGAACATTTAGTCTGAGCTAAGTTTGAACATTGAATTAAACGCAGTAAATAGGTCAAGAACAAGATTGCTCATTTTCTAGGAACCAAAGTACGATAAGAAATAACAGAATCTAGCTAAATCGAATTACTCCGTCTGCTGCGAAGCAGGGAAATGAGCACATTCCAGGAAATCATAAAGATGCGGAGAGGTGGAACGACTGAACTCCTTTGAATCCTCCCCATCATCTGGATGATTAGTGGATGACTCAGGAGTACAGCCTGCTTCCCATGTGTCAGTGTTACTGTTTGGCAGCCTTCTTGAATTTCACTGAATTGCTGAGGAGGGGAAGCTGCACAAGTCTCCAGCTGATAGGAGGAAATGGGAAATGGTAGAATTTAAATATTGATTTTAAATTGGCTAATCAAGACTGACTGAGGATGGAACTTAACTGAAGTGTTGTCATCAAATAACTGAATCTGACTTAACCATTAAAAAAAGAAACAACTGGATGCTTTAACCGCAGTATTTGTCTGAAAGTAAGACAAACGTTCAGCTGGTTTCCTCCCGCATTCCTGCGACACACAAACCAGGTGGATTTATTCCTGATCGCCCACAGGTGTGGACCTGCGTTTGCTCTGTGATGCTCTGGCAGCCTATCAAAGGGTGTTTCCCTGCTTTCCTCACGGTGAACACTGGGAGAGTTTCCAGACCATCGTAACTCTGAACAGGAAAAGAGTGGGCTGTTCAACTAAAATTACTTCAGGATTTAAAGTGAACAATCTAGAAAGTGTCTAAAACTTGTGGCATGAACATGACCAAGCTGCAAGATGTCAATTAGATTAATTACTTGCGTTAAATGAAATTAATTAATTAAAACATGTCTGATGATGTTCACCAATATAGCTGCAATTGATTTTTTTAAAAGTTGCAGAAGAATTTGACATGTGTCTGAGATTGTGTCAGGATTTTTTAAAACTTAGAGGTGGTATATTTGCTAAAATGAATGAATAAAATGGTTAAATGACTTTAAATGGAGTTGCACTTATGAGTGTTGGCTATTCATTGACTTTGCAACCGCCACTTTTTAAATGAAGCCATTTCTTGCAGTTTGTCCAGATTAAAGTTGTTTTTTTAAAGATAAAAAGCAAGTTTTAAATTTTGTTGGTCTCATTAGTCCAGTGTTTATTTTGTATGCAGCGCTGATCTCACGTAGGCACCAGAATGTCTAATCAGTAACTGCCTGTCTTTATTTGTGTGTGCTTGTCTGCACACTATAATTATTATGAATAAATTAATATATTATAATTATCTCTGTGAGTATTTATGATGATCTCTATGGTGGTATTGTCTAGTAGTAATCCACTTTAGTTATGTAAGCTTTATACTTTAATTGAAGCATTGTCTGCATTTTGGTCATTTGATACAAATGATATACCGTCTGATACCGTCTGATTTGATCTGGAATAATTAATTATCTCGTTTTCAGTGTCCTGGGGTATATATGCAATATTATACACTCAAAACAGTTCCAAGTGTTAATAGAAGTCGAGTTTAGAGTAGTACAGCAGCTTTGGTTTTGGGTTTTGGCATTCAAAGAGGCCTCATGTTGGCATCTGCTGTGTTGGGGCACTTGAATAGGAACATAGCTGCTGTTGCAGGATTGAATGTGCTTCTCTCTACATATTTTTATCCACTTTGTCTTGCTTTGTTCCATAACACAGTCTTTTTTTGTCTGATTTCTGTGTCTTGCAGCTACCTGAAGCGCTTCAAGGTGATGAAAATCAAGGTCCTTCGCTCGTGGTGCAGACAGATCCTCAAAGGCCTTCACTTCCTGCACACCCGAGCTCCACCCATCATTCACAGAGACCTGAAATGCGACAACATCTTTATCACAGGACCCACGGGCTCAGTGAAGATCGGAGACCTGGGGTTAGCGACGCTGAAGAGGGCCTCTTTTGCCAAGAGTGTCATTGGTAGGAAAATGCATGAAGACACGGAGTCCTTTTGCATGCAGACACACCTGTCTGTTCTCAGGCACGACGTTGTATAACAGAATAAAATATTGATGTTTATGAAGCTATAGCAGCTTTACATGAACACGTCTACGCATGCAGTCTCGTAAAAGCAACAGAAAAACACAGACACATTCTGTACCATGCAAGCCTACTGTAGATTAATTTTACTGCTTCTAAAATGTCTGGTTGTTAGAGCAAACCGCAGGTATTTGAAAAGTGAAACTCATACCAGTCAGTCTGTTCGTAAGCTAGGATTAAGCTGTCTGGAGGTGTAACGCCTGCACACGCACACCAGAGACACACTACTACATGCACCTTGCTTACAATACACACTTGAACATACAAGTCGACTAAAGGCTCTGCTGTGCTCCGTATAATAACTCGGCTGCCTCTCAGTAGTCTACTTGTACAGCTGACCACAGGCATTCTGGTATTCGCGCGTTTTCTCACACACCAAGTGCACGAAAGCACATACTTTCATGCACTAGAGGCAAGAATGATACGGTTAGTAAATCTCACAGCCTCTTTGTAGTAATTAGACAGACCTCAAGCATTTGGACACATGCAGAAGTCCACACACACAAAACAAATATGTGGTACCAGTAAGTGAGTTTTAGATTTCCAGCTGTGTTTAGGGAATTTATTAGATTTAAGTCTCTCTGAATATAAGATTTCAGTATTTTTAGTATGTGCTTTTATGACGTTTAAAGCGCTTGACTCTCATAGTGTGCAAGATAGAAATGTGTCTTGTTTTGTACGGGTTGCATTCAAGAAAATGCATCCAGATGTGTCACAAAATGATCAGTGTATTCAAATACATTTAGATAAATTTAAAGGGCAACACTTTCCGTCTTTCACCACTTAGAACCAAGCAACTCGATCTTATTAATAAATAGGCATTCCTTATAAGTTTCTAATTTAGTAGAAATAATGACGTTTTTTGAAACATCTCAAGTTCCAGAGTTCTCTCCATTGAGTTTTTTACCATCTTTGCAGCAATTCTCTTTTACCAGGTAGTTTCCAGTTGCTTGGGTTTTTCAACCGTCCTTTCCGTAGATGAAGCTGTCATTTTCCCAGAAGACCTCAGAATTGCAAAGTGAAAGCAAGGCTTATAGGGAACCAGTCAAAACGCTGATGGTATCTGTAGTCTATATGCATGCCAGAAAGTGAATTGTAGATTAGCTGTAGTACCTGGTTCTTACACCATCATGTGACATGTGACCGAAATTAGGCCATACGTTGACTTCTGGATTCATATTGTGTTAACGATTAATCGATTTTTGATTGACAAGGCTGCCGACTCTTAGTTAAAGCAATTATTTAAAACTTGCATCTCTGGTATGAACATTTTCCTTCTCTGAAAGACTCCGATTTTGGACTAAGGATAATCTACAGTATGTATTTCTCAGAGGGATATCGGAAGAAAAAAAACAAGCACAGAGCCTTCAAAATATGTTGAGGGAGCCATCTAAACTCCAAGCACGGTGTAATAGTACACTTTCTCTCATTTCTCCACCAGGTACCCCAGAGTTTATGGCTCCAGAGATGTATGAAGAGAAGTACGATGAATCTGTGGACGTCTACGCCTTCGGGATGTGTATGCTGGAGATGGCTACCTCGGAGTACCCGTACTCTGAATGTCAAAATGCTGCCCAGATCTACAGAAGAGTTACTAGTGTAAGTCTGTATTCCCTGTTCAGAATGTGTGCAACAGAGAGTGAAACTATTCCTTTTCAGTGCTTCAGCTGAGAGGGGTGATACAGCGTAGAGGGACCAAGTTGTGGCATTCATGTGTCGCATCTGACAGCCTTGTTTATATTTTCATCCATTCTTCTTCCACCCGACTCTTTGCCATTCTCCCCCCTACACTTGTTTACAGACTGTATTAATAAGTTTGGCATGGGCTGCAGGACATCCAGTCGTATGATGATGTTTTTGCACAGACTATTCTCTCTTGTGTATGCTCCCTCCTTTTCAGACTCTGCCTCCGTCTGACTTGCAAAAAGATAAAAACCATAACACTTTGGAAAGACCTTCCTTTTGGCTGCATTTTTTTCTCCACCAGTAGAGAGTAGTACCGAGTCAGCCTTATCATGACAGGTCAAAATCCTTGATCAGAGAATACTGTTTTGAGGCACTTTTGAGTGTTTTCTCTGGGGAGGTTGAAAATAAATGGAGGACAAAGGGAAAAACACATAAGCAGTTTCTGCTGAAAATGTATCGAACAACAAACAAAATCTAATATCTTCAGAGTAACAGGAGTTTGACAGTGTTTTGAAAAGAAGAAAAGCATTTAAGAGTTTGCTTTAAAAGTGTTTTATGATATTCTGAAAGGTGGCAAAGGGTGTGTCAACCACAACCCTTTAAACCCGTATTGGTGAGGATCCATATTTTATTTGGCGCTGTCTGTTGACAATCAGGTAGGCTCTGGCATCAACCCATCCAGTCAGAATCGATACGCCTAATTCCCTTTTAGAGTTTGTAACGGTTCCAGTTTTCTGAAATTTATATGACACGTGGCTGGGAATGCTATCAGACAAAAAAAAACAAACAAACAAAAAAAAAAACCCGAGACAGACATAAAAACACAGGGAGAGAGGAACCGGTGCAATCAGAGACTGTTTTAAGTCAAGTGCTGCTGACAACACACTCAGAGGCAGATGAGAGCTGTCTGCCTTCTTTATTCACAGCGCTGAGTCAAACTCTGTGGAGGCTGACAGTGATGGTTAATGGACCAGAGGCATTTACTAGAAATTACTCTTTTTCTTGTTTTCTCTTTCTGTCCTCCATTATCACTTGTCTCTCCCTGCATTTCTCTCTCTTATTACATATTGTATGTCAATTTTGCCTCACTGGAAACACCAAATAATTTAGATTTTTGCTGAAGCATCAGTGCAAAACAAATTGGACTCTTCAAACACTTGATAATCATATTTGACTTCGTAATTAACTTCAAGTAAATGATGGAAGACCTACCATTATTCCTAAATACATTGTGCCTTCCAGTAGTTTAGAGACTGTCCACAAACAGCTGAAACAATATGTGTTTTAAATGTAGTTGTCATCTCCTATGAGATAGTCTTCTTGTGCAGCGATAACAGCTCTGAGTGCTAGTGCCGTGCTTGGAAAGCTCGCTAGAAGTCCCACTTTGGAAGCTTGTTAAGCACCATCTGTGGCATATATTTTCATCATTGTGTCAATACAGCAACTCCTCAGGTTGAATTTCCTTTTGGGGAGGAGGAAGAAGTGTCAGGGAGCCAAATCTGAGTCGGGGCGGATGGCGCATGATAATTGTGTTGGTGTGGCCAAAAAAATATAGGTGTTGTCACGGTGGATTGCCCACTTGCCACAGTTCATGTTGTTTGTAGCAAGTGTTCTACATCACACACCTCAGAATGTTACACTAGAAACACCTAGGGGACAAATTCAAGGTATGTAACCATGAAAATGTCGAAGAAAATTATGTTCATCTCTCTTGGGATGCTCCTGACATAACACATCTTCTTTGGTCTTTGACGCTGTGGGCTGGTTGGTCTCTTGTTCAGAACTGTAGGCCCAACTCCCGTCACCATTGATAGCCATGACATGAAGCGTTAGTCATCCTGGCAGACATGTGCTTCGGCTGCATGTCCATGGTGAAGTCACAAATACACACCTGAGAGTGATCATACAGTCACGCAATGTCATGTGGAACCCTGTTTATGAGAGTTATGGTACTTTTCCACAGGGGCTTTTTAGGATGCAAGAGATGGCGCTGTTACCAGCATTGGATGGTAGTTCTAGTGGTTCTAGTCAGAATATTACAACAACTACCAACCAAGTATAGTAGTTTTTGTAATATTCTGACTAGAACTACCAGCCAAGTATAGTAGTTCTAGTGGTTCTAGTCAGAATATTACAAGAAGCTCACTATTGCTTGTGGATGAGTGCATCATCCTCCACAGCCTTAACAAGTGCTTCTATTACCTCAGGTGAAGTCAGGCATTCAATTTTAATATCTTCAGACCCAGTAGTGGAAGTTCTTTTTTTTCCTTTGATGTGTATATCAAAAGTAAAAATGTAATTCTTTCCAAACATGCCCTCATTTTCTACTTCGTATCCCTTTAATTTGGATGTGCCGGTCATCATTCTTTCGCAACAGTTTTCTTTGTATTATTATTTTCACATTTGTGGTTGCTCTTATATGCTTTCATGTATATTCTGTTTCATTCTAGATTTTCATTTCAGTAAAGGCATTGATAAATTCCTTCAGTCCATACTATCTGACCAGCACATTCAAATTGAAAGGATTTGGATTAAGATTACCTCCCTGCCTCTAACCTGGAAACACACAGAACCACTCCTGTGTTTCTTCTCCAGTCGTTTCTCCACATTTGAATCTCAGAATTTAATTTTAAAGCTTCACAGACAGAACAGTATATTTCAATCCATATGCAAGTCTGGCCCTCTGTCTCTCTTGCTGTTCTCTCCCCCCAACACACACACACACACACACACACACACACACACACAATCCCATCCTCAATTAGATTAAACCATATTTGATTATTGAAGTGACCTCAGCCTTTGGGTTCACAGTTCTGTTTGTCTGCATGCATTTGAATTATGACTTGACCGCTGTGATCTGCAGCAGAGCATTTTTCAAAACAATTAGTCAAGCGGTCTGCATTTATTATTGTCACACACAACCTTGTGACAGCAACAGGGTACCTCAGTCACCTGCTTCCTTTTTTTTCACTGCTTACTCCGTCAGCCCTCCACCCTCCGTTTCTCCCTCTGTCTGTCGTCACGAAGTTAGTTAACTCCTGATTTGATTCTGAAAATAAAACTGTAGATTTCAAATATATGACAGAAACCCAAACAGGGAAACAGCTGAGTTATAATCTGCAACATGGCATATTAATAAAATTATGTTTATGTCCTCTTTTCACCAGCTGTCCAGTACAGATGGATTGTTTAGCTTGTTAAGACAGTTTCCATTTACTCTAATAGGTTCCTTACAAAGTAGATGCACATTATGCCATTTCTGCTGCAAGGGGTAGTCTCTCACTCAAAATAGTATTAAAAGACTTGGTTTAATGACATTGTAAAGTAGCATGGGATCATGGGACTTGTTGTCTTCACCATCATTGCTGATAAAAATGGAACTTATGACTCAGATGGAAATCACATTTGTACAGATGAGGTAATATATTACACTTTAATTCAGTTTTATCATGTAAAGTTAAGCTACATGGTTTCATTCATTTTAATGGATGTAAATAACATTAGCAAACTTATGATTAGATGAGTCTCTGACCAATACAGCACCCGTAGCTAACATTACGTTGCGAATTTAACACAAAAAGTCAGAAAAATCATACTAAAAAACGGATCCATCACGAGTAAGGAAAACAAACAATAGGCAAGCAGCAAAGTTGCTACTTGCTACTGCTGACGTCTTTGTTTCCTTCCGCACCACTTATCTTAACGGTGCTTGCTGTGCAACCAAAATAAAATGCACCATTAAATTCATTTTTGGAAGCATTTGTGATAATGTCAGTCCACAAGCCAACCAACTATTATACGATGATCAGGTGGTTTTTAGCATAGAATATATATTTAAGATGGATGTAGCCTCCAGGTCTAAAAAGTGAAGCAATGTCTTAAACCTGCATTCTGTCTAACAGCCAGGAGGGGGCAGCACCTCTAGTTTCAAAATAAGTAGTGAGAAAATGGGCTACTTCTCACTTGATTTGTTACCTTAGTAAACATTTTCCAGTTGAGTTCATGGTCTCATTTGCGAACTTCACATCATCTTCAGCACAGCATGATATTCATTTGGTAAATTATGGTTCCATTTAGAGTAAAATAAACTATAAAGCAGGGTACATTTTAGGGCGGGGCTACCTTGTGATTGACAGGGTGCTACCGTTTGGACATGCGTTGTGTCATGTGACAGCTAAATTCCAAACTTGAGGCTTCAGAACTTGAAAACACAAACCACTGAGTGATATCATGGTTGCTATATCCATCTTTCATATACAGTTTATGTTTATTATATATCTTAATGTGGAAATGTTTCTTATAACACCTTCGTTTGCTTGTTTAAGGATATTTGCAGTAAACTAAGATTTTTTTGGACAGTTGTTCTGTTAATTCCTTATCATCTTGGCATTCTCTCGAATTACATTAGGCTGTATCACCAGGTTATGTGATATAGGTTTGCTGCCATATCTGGTGGTTTCCAGGATGGTAGTCGATTGCTTTAAGGGGTTGTGAGACAGTTAACAGGATAGGAAAGAAGAAAAGAGAATAATTGATTGTTTCAGACATCCTTACAATCCTCTGTTGTGAATTCCGGGATAGATCCACTTTCTGGGTTTCAAAAATGATTGTTTTTGAAATACTAATAAAAAGGTGTTTTGTATTGTTTAGTATTACTGAAAGGCGTGGACTACGCTTTATAGCTTATCTTCTTATACTCTGATGCCCAGTGTTGTTGACATGCTTCATGGTCCGTCTCCTTCTGGAACATTCCTCGCCTCCAATCAGCCTTATTAAACTAAAATCTAGCTTTCTTTCCATCTTTCTCTCTCCAGCCCTCCCTTCTTCTGTCAGACTTAATACCATTACTTCCTCCATCAGCCCTAACTTTGTTTGGCCCTGGAATCTCAGAGTGTGTGTGAGTGCAGAAGTCAGTGTTTGTGTGTGAAACAGAGTGAAAGGCAGAAAGAGATGGGGGTTGTTATGTAATGGGCGAACTGGTCGGGCAGCAGGAGAGAAACAGGCCAAGAAAGAAAAGAAAAGGAAAGAGAGGAAGACCAGGCTGGAGGGGAAGAGCAGAAGTAAGTGGGCATTTGCTGGTGTTCAGGTTGAGATAGTCGGTCTGTCTGGTTGACGAGCAGTCAGTTAGTCAAACACTCTGGGCTAAAACGTTCTTCAAAAGGAATCTGTCTGTCAAATATCTCTCCTGCCCACTTCTCTGAATACTCTCAGGGTAAGTTTCTCTTTGACAAATCTTAAAATGGTCTGTCTCCCACTTCGTTTTCTCATTTCACTTAGCTTCCTCATCTTCTTCTTGCCTTTTTAATGTGAATCCAGGTTCATCTTCGTGAGTTATTGTGTGCATTTTGTATGTTATATGTGATATGAGGAAATGGATATCTGTTAGAGACAAAATTCTATCTTTGTAAATTACCTGAATGCCTTATTGATTGTTTCACCAGTCTTCTATATGTGTTCAATGACTGCATTTCAGGTGCAATCTGCTGAGCTTGCAGATTTGACACAGAAGTAGCAAATCGGCAGACAGATGGAGAGAACATGACATTTGATTTTGCACGCCATTTTCTTTTCTTTTGGCTTTAGGTTCAGCTCCCTGCTTGATTATCTTTGCGTCAGTCTAGTTTCTTCCCCTGTTAACCCTGATGTCAACAATGTTTGAACAAATTTAATGGTTGGTAAGAAGCCTGCAGCTGAAACTGGATGGGTCCTTACATGCTCCTTATTCTTAGTTAGTCAGAAGTATCTAGAATCTATTACTGTGGTCATTTCCACCCATTATCATTAAACAGTAAAACATCATGCAAGTATGTTTTATCTGCCTTCTACTTTTAATATACTGTTTTGTCTTTTAACTGCTTTCCCTGTTTTAGGTTCAGTAGCACTATCCCTACATGGAGACATTTCTAGTCTGTATTCGTATTAGACCTTAGAAGTCCCTTCTTTTGGTGCCAAACTTGTGAATGAGTTCCCGCTGACTCTTTCCATTAGCGTTTCACCTCAAAATGTTCTCTAGAGTTCGTAATTGGCTCTGAAAAGCTTTTATTCATTATTTATTCCTGGGAGGACAACTGGGCTAATGTGGAATTCAACCCTGGGCCAAACTCTTAACTGGACAATCTCTTGTACTTCAGGACCTTAAACAAGATTTAATTCCGTTTAATTTAATAAATAACAGCTAATCCTGCAGCAACAGAATATGAGTTTATCTTTTAACATTTGGTTTTGTTTCTGTTTTAAAATTGTACATTTCTTGCCTTGTTTCTATTTGCCTGAACTAAAGAAAACAGTTATTCAAGTCATTAGGTACAAGCACAAATAGAGTAACTGAACACAGATGTGTTTTCTGGAACTAAATTAAGTAGTTAATGGGGTTTAAACCACTTAATTTAGTTTTCTATAGCCAAATTAAGTGGTTTACTGTTTACCAAATGATTGCAACTGGTGGTGTGTCTCACCTTTGTAGTCATGATAAAGAACAGGGTTGTGTTTTTATTCTTTTTACCTTGTGTGTGTGTGTGTGTGTGTGTGTGTGTGTGTGTGTGCACGAGTGGTTCTTTGCATGTTCGACTTCTCTTCCTTCCCTTCACAGCTCTTCTGTTTTGTTTGTGCAGGGAGTGAAGCCTGCCAGTTTTGACAAGGTAGCCATTCCTGAGGTGAAGGAAATTATAGAGGGCTGCATCAGGACAAACAAGGACGAGAGGTGAGTCGCACAAACAAAGGCGGTCAATGCTAAATATGGATCTGTTGACGGGACGTGATTTCTTGGGATTTGGATTTTTGGATGCGCTGTAGTCACGTCCTCTGGAGTTTAATTAGACAGAACATTTGCTTTCAGTTGTCTGTGTCAATAAAAAACAATGGATTGCGCCATCATCACAGCAGCCAATAATACGTGACGGTGTTGTGGTTTTGTCACTTGTGTGTTAACGCTCTGAATCCCAAGCAGTTTCTTCTGGTCGTTTTCTGCTCCTCTCTTATTTTTCCTCACTGTGAGCTCTTTTTTCCCTGCAGTATAAAGCCCTACACCACTGTTGAAACAGCCCAACCGTGACTAGAAGAAAAGGGAACTCAGAAGTGTATTTTGTATTGTATGACACAGGTTTAAGGCCATAAATCATAAAAAATGACTATCTTTGATTATTTATTTTTGGAAATAATGTCCATTTTGACTGCATATTTTTTCTTTTTTAAGTGTTATGTATGTAGTGAGATGTTACCCTTACTAAAAAAGAAAGGTAACTCTACTCTACTGTAGATATTTTGCTTCTTTGCTGTTAATTGGCTTTCCTATTTGTCCCTTATCAGTTTTGTGTAACAGCAGCCTGCAGTTCAGCCTAGTTCAGCCAAGAAGTCACATGACTTTTTATCGCAGCTGAGCCACTAATAGTTTAATGGTTGCATCGAAGAATGCAGAATTTTTTTGTTTTTTACAGAATCTTTTTACGGCAAATGGTTTCTATTTAGAGAATTTTTAGTAAAACATGTGATTTTATTGAATTATCACAACTTAAAGCTTAGATTTGATTTAGTTTCCCAGCAAAACAGCACGCAACAGATGAGTAGTTCAAGGACTGTTGTAACGTTCTAACTCTGACAGTTCTTTCCGTTTTTACAGTTTCTGACTTTGACGAATGGTGTCATTTTGGTGGTTTTTGTAGAGACGACATGTTTTTCAAACGCGCCAGCAGGTTTTTGGGGTTCAGAGTGTTAAATTTTATTCCACATGGCAGAGACTGAACTGTAAAATTCTACTTTCTCTAAATCCTGCTCTCACAGCTCCCCGATTAGAAATAAAAAGCGCTCTGTTCTCTCTCCCCATGTTGTGAGTCTGCCAACTCATCGATCATAGCTTCCTCTCTGCTGCTTTAGAGGAAAAACAAAAATAACTTTATCCCTCTTTTATACTCTCTTTTTATTTTAGTTCACGTTATTATCCAAATTTAGTTACCTTCAGTATCGTTCAAGAACATTCCTGATGTTTTTCCCACGTTTCTTAGAATAATCATAAGGTCAGAGCCCATAAACGTAATGTCACAATTTAAAATCTGTCCTTGGATGACTTGTTTTTTCAGCAGATTTATTACATACCTTATCTATCCTGTTATCTTTCAAGCTGAAGATGATGCCAAACAAGTAGCACAAACAAGTAAATTAACTTCTGCCTCATCACCAGAATTTTCTTTTTTATTGTTTTTAAATCCTCCTGACTGTTGTTCCTCTAGGTATGCCATAAAGATCCTGCTGAACCATGCATTCTTCCAGGAGGAGACTGGGGTCAGGGTTGAACTGGCAGAAGAGGATGATGGGGAGATGATTGCTATCAAACTGTGGCTCAGGATAGAAGACGTCAAGAAGCTCAAAGGCAAAGAATAACTTTAGTTTTTCTTTTGATTTTGACTTTTTTTTGACGAACTTGGCAAGCCCAATTCAAAGCCATTATAAAATAGTTAGTTAATTAATGTGAAGCATCTTTTTCCAGCAGCTCAAAAATAACCTTGTAGCTAATGAAAAACCAAAGCACATATTGTGTTTTTGTAGACAACCTCTTACAGTACATTTACAGCAAAGGTTAACTGCCTGACCACCAGTTTTTACATGTTTGCAGGCAAATACAAGGACAACGAAGCCATCGAATTCTCCTTTGACCTGAACAAAGACGTCCCTGAAGATGTGGCCCAGGAAATGGTGTGTAGATTACATAAGGAAAGACACAGATGGATGGTAAGAAATGGGGCTTGTTTCTTACCATATCTGTGTGGCTCCCCAGGTTGAGTCTGGCTATGTGGCTGAGGGTGACCATAAGACGATGGCCAAGGCTATCAAGGACAGAGTGTCTCTAATCCGAAGGAAGAGAGAACAGAGGCAGCTGGTACGAGAGGAACAGGAGAAGAGAAAACTGGAGGCAGAACAACAACAACAACTACAGCAGCAGCAGCAGCAGCAACAACAACAACAACAACAACAAGAGACACTCAAAGCTTCACACACACAGGTTTGTTGACTGTCACTGTTACATACACTGCCCATCCAAAAAAAGTCACACACTCATTCACACTAATATTTCGTTGGCCTTCAGCTTTGAGTATGGCACGCACTCGCCATGGCATCGTTTCGATAAGCTTCTGCAATGTCACAGCATTTATTTCCGTCCAGAGTTGCATTCATTTTCTGCCAAGATTTTGTATTGATGATGGGAGAGTTGAACCGCTGCACCAAGTCTTCTCCAACACATCCCAAAGATTCTGAATGGGGCTGAGATCTGGACTCTGTGGTGGCCAGTCCATGAGTGTAAATGATGTCTCATGCTCCCTGAACCACTCGTTCACAATGTGAGCCCGATGAATCCTGGCATTGTCATCTTGAAATATGCCTGTGTCATCAGAGAAGAAAAGCTCCATTGATGGAAAGACCTGGTCATTCATTATATTCAGGTTGTCAGCTGCTTCTTTCTTTGGCACATAACGTTGCTGAACCTACACCTGACCAACTGCAGCAACCCCAGATCACAACACTGCCCCCACAGGCTTGTACGGTAGGCACTAGGCATGATGGGTGCATCACTTCATCCACCTCTCTTATTACCCTGATGCGCCCATCATTTTGGAACAGGGTAAATCTGGACTCATCAGACCACATGGCCTTCTTGCATTGCTCTAGAGTCCAATCTCTATGCTCCCTAGCAAATTGAAGCCTTTTTTCCGATTAGTTTGTATTTAGTTAGTTAGTTAGCTAGTTAGTCTCACTGATCATTGGTTTTCTTAGGACTACACAGCTGTTTAGTCCCAATTACCTGAGTTCCTTTTGCATTGTGCTTGTGAAAATGCACTTACTTTCACTATTAGACATGGCTGTGAGTTCTACTGTTGATTTCCTATGATATGATTTCACCAAACGTTTAAGTGATTTCCGATCACGATCATCCAAGAGTTAGTTCTGACCACATTTCTTACTCAGAGATGATGGTTCACCACTATCCTTCCAGGTTTTAGTAATACATTGGACGGTTCTTAACCCAGTTTTAGCCGTCTCCTTAGTTGTTTTCTTTGCTTGATGCAAGCCAATAATTTGACCCTTCTGAAATAGATCAACATCCTTTCCATGACCACAGGATATGTCTTCCGACATGGTTGTTTGAGAAATGAGAAGCCACTCATTGCATCAGCTAGGGTTAAATAAGTTATTGCCAGCTGAAACATATTCATCACTGCAGTAATTATCCAACCTATTTGCTTAGTTAAATCCAGGTGGCAACTTTTTTTTTGGACAGGCAGTGTGTATTGCACAACAAGCTAATTTAGGCATGAAAAAGGGATATTTTTTAAGGTTTGTAAAGTCATCACATTAAATATTTTCATTCTAGAAGTCCCATCCTACTTTCAATTCACAGGGTCCATTTCCATCTGGTTGTCAGACCCCACGAGACCCTTATTCCAGTTGTGGAAGTTTGTACTTAGATAGTGGAAGAACTTTACTTGTCAAACCTATAAATATGAGCTTTGTGTTCATTTTACTTACGTTTGACCTGAACTTATGTTTGATATTTCTGCAGGTGGAGACCGAGGAGACAGAAGTGGAGCAAAAACAACTTCACTATCAGCAGACCGGCATCTCACACACATGTAAGTGTTTTTATTACATCTGTTAAGGCTCTTAAATACTTAAATACACAGTGGCGTTAAGATGAGATCTGTGACCTGTACAGGATAGGTTGGATAGGTTTTATTGGACCTCATTTATGAAAATGCCTGCACTCTCACTACTAAATGAATTAAGAGCTCTCAGAAGGCATGGCGTACATACACCATTTATCAGCCAGAAACTGTACAAACAGGGAGAATAATTGGATGTCCCACTTTTCGGCAGTCCTTGAACTACTCATCTGTGATGCGCTTTTCTGTCAGAAGACTTCACCAAATCTAAACTTAAAATTGTGATATTTAATCAAGATCACTTTATTCTATTTGTCTCATTTAAAATGTATGCAAAAATATACCATTTAACAAGACTCTGTAGAAAGAAAACAAAAAATTGTAAACTACTAAAAACCTTAAAGCCATTATTCACTCAGCTGCGACCAACAGTCACATGACAAAAGTTCAGGGATTTTTTTTTTTTGGCTAAACTGCAGACAGTGTTTGCAGAGACAAGACAGTAGACAATCATGGAAGCACATTAAAAATATAAGTAGTAAAATATCTGTAGTACATAGAGCCATATTTTTGCAGGACTTTATATTGCAGTGAAAAATGAACCCACAGTGTGTAAAAATATGACAGGAGCAGAAAACACCAAAAAACTGTTTGAGGTTCTGATGGTTAACACGGACACATATCCATATGCTAAACATCTAGAATGAGTGATTCATGATTAGACTGTGACATAATGGTCAGAACTTAATTTCATCTCTAAAGCGTGTGAAAAATTAGAAAATTTTTCCTGGGCTGATTACAGTCATCATTATGGGCCGAGATGGTTATTTCAGGATCGAACTGTCAGTGATTTCTTCTAACCTAGTGCCAGACATTGTTGATTTACTTTTCAAATCTGGCCCACAACTTAGAGTCATCTTTTTGTAATCGGAAAACTCCCTGGAACAGATTAATAATTTTTCATCCCTTAACTGTAAGACACTGAAGTTTGTGACTCTCTATTTAAGTCATTACTTTAAATTAGATTGTAAAGATGTAATAGAATTAAGTGGAGATATTAAAATTGCTGCTCTCTTCATGTCCTAACATGTTTCTTCCTGTATCTGTCTCTCAGCTGAAGGAGGTTTGGACAGCGGACAGGGCTCCTCGGTTTTCTCTTCAGACTCACCCCACCTGGGTCAGCTGACCATGTCGTACAGCTGCCCTCCTTCTACCCAGCCCCCCTCCCAGCCCCAGACCCCCTACCCTCCTACCCCCTCCGCTACCCCGCAGCAGCACCCAGGCTATCAACCGCAGCAGCCAATGGTGAGTGATTGTTTTAAAGTAAACATCACGTCTGTGGGTGTCAGTGCAGTTTTCTCTGCTCACAGATGTGATAAAAGTGACAGGTGGGTTTGAAGTGAGCACTGGAGTGATGTGGAATGAAGTTTGCGGTGTTTGGATGGGTAATTGCTGATATTTGGTGAACTAAATCCACAAGAGAATGCCGTTTTGCTATAAGAGCATGCGACATATAACATATAAACTAATTTGATGGACACAACACAGTTTATCAGTCAACATTTCAGACATATGTGGCAAAAATACAGCTGAATATCTTCTGTTAGTCACTTAGTGAGCTTAAAGTTTAGTCTGCTACTGAGCAAGGGAACCAGTACAGTATCGATGTCAGTCACTTTTTTCACCTTCCAAGATGCCATATATCATTCTTACCCACAATCCCACTATTCTGTCAGACAGTTCTTTCTTTCTCTGTCCCTCAACACCACTCTTTTCTGTTATATCCATCTATTTTTGTAATGCTCCCTCACATAAGTTGTTTTTTCGGTTGCCATTACTTTTATAAAAGGCGTTATATTGTTTATTTCTTTGTTCTTACATTTTAATTATATTGTTCAGTACGCTGGTCTGGAAGCATGTTTATGTTGCAGAAGAATCAAATTCAGGAAAGGTTGCTGTTTAAGTAAGCAACACAGGAGAATGTTTCCCTTTTCAAAAATGTATTTGAGATATCATTGAGGTTGAGACTCCCCACATGTTATTGTGCATTTACAATACATTGGATTTCTATTTTCATCGTGACTGTGCGTGGTTCCTACTCTTCTCTTATACGCCAAGATTTTTTGTTTTTTATCTTCACTCACTTTCTGTTTTTGAGCAGAATCACTGGAGCATATGAGTCAAATTCTTACCTCAAGAGCAGCTTATAAGTGGTCGGTGAGCGTTTCTTATTTAATCTGCCACAATTACACTTCGCCATCTGGTGATGTCCTACTTACAAACGCTCCTGTTTGCACCCACTGACCTGCAGACTGTCTGGTGTTCAATTAGTTTGCAGGCATTTCAGTAAACAACTCCGTAAAGGTTTGGCTTTTCAGGGCTGTTTTTGAACACAGAATTCCTAAGTAGACTTCTGTCCTCGTCAGAGGTCTTTTCTTTGAGCCAAATTGACTGTTTATCACATAAATAACTTCTGTATACATTACTTTGCATAATCATTTTCCCTTTTATATAATACTGTTTTTATTTATTCATTTTCGACTTCATTTTTTTTATCAGTTTCTTTTGTTATTGTTCTTTTTCAGTCTCTGTAATTTGTCTTTTGCTACATTTGGTCACAGTTAATTAATTTCTGTGTCTTTGTTACATTTGTAATTCTTTTCATTTTTACAGGATGATACACAACATGTAACCTGCCCCTGTTTTTTTTTCTCTAACAGTTTTAGGAGCTGTTTTGTTGCTTGTTATTGTTTTCTCATTGTAATTATGTAATGTATCATTCACTATTTTAAATGTAAACCTATTTTATTTACCATATTGTTGATTTTTTTCTTTTGTTTTCCTGGGTTTTCCACTGTCTGTCCTCTTATATTCTCCATTTAAGTACATTTTTTTGTGTGTGTTTTAATTTCTTTGTGTTTGTTTTTCATGTCGGTCCCACCTTCTTCCATCACTCTCTGCAGCCTGTGTCACGCCGTCGTCGAAGTCGTAGCATGTCTGTTTGCGTCCCCCCTTCCTCCTACTCCTTTTCTCATGTCCCTTCGCCCCTGACTGCTCGTCCAAAACAGTCCACCACACCTCCTCCAGACTTGTCCTCCTCATCTTCCCACGCCGCCACCACCACCTCCCCCTGCACACCTCTCACAGCTGAGAGGGACACATTCGCAGGGCGTCTCTCAAAGGCCCTGGAGACAGTCCTGCCCCTCCACTCGGCCTTCTCTCTGCCCAGGGCCAGGCAGCGGAGGGCCAGCCTGCCCGCCCTGTTCTCCACCCCTGTAGGTTCACAAACATAATCCCCAAGAGCTACAGTGGTGGTGAGAAACAAAGAGGAAGAGAGAGAGAAAAAGATGAGGAACAGTGGCCACACTGTAGTCTGAAATTAAAGATAATAAGTTACAGACGAGCGCCTAATGATAAATCAACTAGACTAGTAATTGACAGACAGTGACACAAAGTGAATGATTGTTGATAATACAGCTGGTATTACTCAAGTTGTTGCAACACAGTTGTTGCTCACAGCAAATGGAATCACAAAATTGCATTTAGTTGCTAGTTACAATCCAAAGTATTTTTGTTAGGATGCAGTAGAGACAAAATGGAGCTGGTTTAGTGCCACTGCAGCCACACCAGCCTCCTTTACTGTATGTTAATATTGATACAGTATCTGTGTTCCTCATAGCTTACATACTGACTTAATATCTAAGCAAAGAAGGTAAAATTGTGTGGGCTGGGCAAATGCAGCAGCTGCAAAACTAACTGTGCAATATAAGGCCAGCAGAAAAATATGTGTACCACATTCAACCGTCTGAACTCCAACAAGGTTCTGAGCAGCAACAGCCATTTGCCCATATTTACATTCAGCACAAGAGCTTATGTAAGAATTGC
This sequence comes from Dascyllus trimaculatus, assembly GCA_024666655.1. Classification (NCBI taxonomy): domain Eukaryota; kingdom Metazoa; phylum Chordata; class Actinopteri; family Pomacentridae; genus Dascyllus; species Dascyllus trimaculatus. Next base: position 14,096,450 of record CM045465.1, read on the forward strand.
ACTCTCACTCTTTGTTTAACCATCTAAACCCCAAGTTGTTTCTGGGTGTTGAATTGCTCCTGTAACATTTTTATTAATTGTGAGGTCATTTTACACTGTAATATAAATTCACCTGAATCTCTACGGAAACAGCACAACAATGACTAGAAGAAGAGAGAAGTCAAAAATGTGCAGTATGACACAGTTGTCATTCCAGAAATCATCATTTTTAAAAAAAAATAAAGCAGAAAATCTTTGATGATCAAATTGACAAAATGTAAACCAAAAACAAAAAAGGAAAAAAAAAATGAAATCAACTCTTGCAACATTTTTCCAAGGGACCCTGGATGTTACCAACATACAGATTTTACTCCTTACATTTTTAATTTGTTTTCATACTTAACTCCTATCTGGTCTGTGGAAACACAGCCTGCAGTTCAGCCGAGAAATCCCAGAATTTTTTGCATCGTAGATTGCAGATGCAGCAAATGCTTAATTTTTGGCCAATTTTTAAACGAGACATGTAGAATACAGCAGTTTTCATCAGATTCCATAGTTTGAAGCTTAAATTTGCTCAACTTTCCCAAAGGAGCAACGTGTCACAGACGAGCAATTCAATGACAGTTGGAAAGTTGAAAAGTTGATGCTTCTGTCTGTTTTTCCAGTTTCTGGTTCTGATAGATGGTGTAAGTTTGGTGATTTTTTTAAAGATAACGTGCCTTTCAAGCCTGCTTTTGGGTTTTGGGATTCAGAGGGTTGATGCACGTTAAGGGGGCACCTTTATCCTGATGAGTAGATGTATCATCTACAGATTTTTTTTTAGATCTTTAAGTTTTTCAGACACTTCTGTGAGTCATTCTACACATTGATCTCTCTTAAGCTCTCTCTCTCCTTCTTGTAGGCCACCATGGGCTCATAGTAAACGCATACTGAATGGCCTTCACCAAGCTCTATGATACAAATGTGCATCTGCTGTCAAGAAGACTGCTCATTTCACAGCTGAAATTAAACAAACATTCAGTCAAAACATTCAGATTCCTATAATTATCTCAAATATATCCATCACTCCACACTAGATTAGATTAGTACAAGAGAAAATATACAAATCAGTAAGATGGCGTTTGCCCCTTCTGGAAAGCATTTCATTGCATTACATATATTATGATTTGTTTTTCTGTTTTCTCAAATCTTTTGTATGTAAATTCTAAGTTTCACGTTGCAAATGCCCAGTTAGAAGGTCAGTATTTTGCACTGATAGCTCTCTAATAAAAAGCAGTTTTTCTTATTTCAGATGCATCAGGACTTTGTCAGACATAGAGCCAGCATTTAGCCTTTTCTCTCTTTGCATTTAATACTTCACTTCCTGTCACCTGTGTGCTTGTGTCTGTCTCTTTATCTGTCTTGTCTGTGTGGTCTGCCTTTGTGCTGTACAGTTTTGCCACTTGCTCTGTCTTTTGTCACCGGCTTCATATCTCTGCTTTACCTGTTTGTTTCATTTCTCACTTCATTCTACAGCTTTTAATATGTTTTTTTGTAACCTCTTTATTTTGCAAGGCGAATGTATTCCTTTTCCTGTTGGTGTTTTTTCAAAATGATCTTTTTGATACACTGGTTTCTCCATTTCATATGGGCCTTTGCTGTGGTTGTCTCTGTCATTCTCTGAGTCTCATTCTTAAATCCATTGTATCTCATTGTCGCAGCAGCATTCAATGCAACATCCCTTCAGTGGAGGAGGAAGCACAGGAGGAGGAGCAGGAGGGAACATTCCTCTCCCAGAACCTCCAACTATTTTCTTCCCCCCCATTCCTGAGCGCCCAATTTCCTTCTCACCTCCTCCCACTGGGCCTCCGAAGGCCTACAACACCCAGAGACGCAAGAGCACTTCCATTCTGGAGGCTCATACCCGACACTTTCAGCCTGCCTACACCCGTTATGGGAGCAGCCTCCACCCCTTTTCTGGGATGGAGGGCGTCGAGACTCCCTCTCTCTTCATGGTCAATCCTGGTTTTGCAGCAGCTGCTCAAAGACTCGGTGTTGGGGAACCCCTGCATCTCCCAGGACAGTCTGACACAAGCTTGTATGGCTACAAAGACATGAGAGCAGAGCACGAGGAAGCAGTGAGGAGACTAAGTCTAAATCAAGCTGCCTTATTGGACCATTATGAAGCAATGGCATATGGAGGATACCCAATGACTGCACACCAGCTTGGTCATTTGAGTTTCCATCAGCAGAGACAGGCGGCTGCTGCGGCTGCTAGTTTGGGTTTTGATCCTGGTCCTCCATCTCAACCAGGGTTCTTGCACCCCCACATCATGCAGAGAATGAGTGCACACAGCCCAATACCTCCACCTTTACCTCCTATGAGTGCATCGACTGGTGTTTCCTCTACATCATCTGAGGGATGCTATCCTCCACAGCATGCCTCCTCGTCCTCCTTCCCTATTTCAGCACCTCCAGTGATAGCTGATGCCCCACCACCTACTGGAAGTGTTTTTGAGTTTCATTTAGCTGCAGCCGCCGCAGCTGCAGCCGCCGCTGGAGACCCAAGTCTCCTGGCATCCCGACTGTACCGGGCCCGAAGGAGCTCCATGGATCTCCCTCTAGAGGACAACACTGGAACTGGATCAGGAGGCTCAGGCACATACAGCCGTCTGCAGCCGGTGACAGAAGAGCTGTACACCTACATCAGTCCAGAGCTCCCATTACCTCCTGGAAGTCTTCTCCTCCACCACACAGGTGTAAAGGACAGAAGCCCAGAACCTTCTAGTGACTCACTGGCCTCCTCTGATGCGGGAGAGTTTCAGTCACCGCCTCCCCCACCTCTCAATCCTTCCTTTGACTCCTCCGCTGCTCAGTCCATCCCTCGCTCCTCCTCGTCTGCACTCTACGATTCATCAGTGGGAGCTCTTCACATAGATCCACAGGGACATCCACCCTCTGTGCAGAACTTCCTGCCCCCGACGCCATCCTCTGAGCTCCAGCTCGGGGGCGGATCATCAGCTCAGCTGGAGTCGCTGATCCAGGGTGCCTGGGCCCGGCACGGAGGGGTGGTACCAGCCCAACCCGATATGACGTACCATGAGTCACTGCTGGCCATGCAGGCCGCTAACTCCACTCTGGTACAGAGTTTAGACCTTAAAACCCCCATAGACCTCTGGGTCAGTTACTAGTTTAAATTATTATTTTTTAAGCAAAACTCCTCAAACAGCTGCTGATTGATGGATGTATTATGATTACAGTTCTCTTTAATGTTATCTCATAGATCGAAGATTTGACATATATTTCAATAAATTTCTAACAATGTGAGAACAGTTAATGCATTCATTGGTGTTGTTCTTGTAAGATCATTTGGCACTGGTTTAGAAAAAATACAATGAGAACAACACCATCCATCAAGTAAAAGGAATCATTCTAGTAAAAGCAGCTGAATTAAATGACACTAGTAATCTGACCCAGAGGCTGTTGTTAAACTCCCTGTTATTTTTATACCCTGCTGACCCAGGAGACCCAGCTGATGCTTATTTGTCATCGCGTAGTCTTTGGTTGTGATTTTAACCCCGTCCAGTCATATCGACACCACAGAGAGAGTCTCACGGTCTGCCGTCATAACGTCCCACATTATTCACTCTTTGACAGCCTTTCCTTACGGAAGGATCATTCGCAGAAAAATGTTAGTTAAGAGCATGACTTTTCGTTTATGCTACTTAGGTAGAGATTTACAGAGAATGACCCAAACCAGAGCACATCTGGAAAAGACCAAGACCAGACCCATTTATTTTCAAGTCCACCAAGAGTCATTATTCTTAGTCAAGCGATAATGACTTTAAAAGCAACACAGAAGGTAGCCTTTGAGACGCTCTCTGGTGTACAAGCTTTGTAAGCAGAGAGTCTAAGCCCCTTCCTTTCTGTGTTTATGTTGTGTATTTGATTTATTTTGTCAGTATCAGTAAGTAACATTTTGTTTGTATGTTCATATATGAATGTATATGAGAAATGTGTGTTTGTGCGGGTATACTGTGTCTACAGTATACTTGAAGTTTTGCTCATACAAATCCAAAGTTGCTGCTTAAAATCTTAATCATCTGGATAAACGCTTAAATATTATTACAAATTAATGTTCTGATTATCTAGACTTAAGAAGCCTTTTATCAAAATCATTAAAGTATAGTAAAGCTGCAAGACTTTGCTGATTTGTATGGACAAACACACAGTAACATACAACAAAACTGAGGGGCTTAGACAGACCCAGCGATGTAACCATGCAGGAACATTCATTTGTATATTTTAGATTCTTTCTGTTGCTTTGTGTTGTAAATGTTAAAGAACGTGGCATCAAGCCCGTTCTTTATTTTAGCATACTATGTTGTCATTTCCTGCCCAGACTGAAAATCAACCCTTAGAACGCTGATGTTGTCAGTGTCATCTTTACCTTCTTCAGCTGACCCGCGTATGATCACTGGCCTTTATTTTAATTCCTTTCACTCTCTTGTTATTTGCCATTAACTCGATTTTTGTTCCATTTATCTTAAGTTCTTGATCTTTCTATAAATTTTATTCGTTTAATTTTTTGCTCTGTGAAAGTCTTCATTGTGTTTACTGCCTGTAATGTTAGCAAAAGGTAGGTAGCAGTGTGTCTGGTGCAACGTAATGTACTTGTGTCAGCTTTCTTCGCAGTTTGTGAGGGTGGGCTTTGTGACAAGTGTGAAGTTGCACACAGCCTTCTAAGGGTTCAGTTGTTAGTATATTGGTCGTAATTGTCTGTATGCTGGTGTCCTGTAGATTTCTTGAAGAGTTCAGGTAGGAAAATATCACCCTGTCAGGCTTAATCATCATCAGAAATGTGTCAGGATAGAAAATCAAACATGCAATCCATTTCAAAGTTTGTCAGTGGCATTGAAAGCCAGTTCTTTAAGGTGGCAGGAGAAGTCGTATTACATCAGGATGAAACCCCAAAAAGCAGGGAGAGCTTTGAAAACGTCAAATTTAGTTGAATATTTTAGTGTTTTTGGTGTAAGTATTCCAGCTTCTACTGTGCTTCATTGACTGTTTAACTTATTATCACTGCCAATCACTTAGGGTCTGACCTGCATGTAAAACAAATCCTACTTACACCCTGCCTAACCCCAGCACTGTGCCTGTACTGTTACACTACACGCTGCGTATATGCATACAGGTGTTGCATATATCTGTTGCTGGACGTACTAGTGTGTATTCGTGTTGTCTGTGTGCATGTGTGCATACACAAGAAGAAAATGTAGATTAAAAAGTGATCAGTAGAGAACAGCAGGAGTACCTTGTGTTTGCACCCATGTTTGACTTGATTCCAGAAGCTACAAACATATTCTAATTGTTTCCTTTTTCTCTCCTCCCTGTCCCCAATCTCTCTTGACTTCTTCACCTTCATCCTCCACCGTTTTATATTCTACAACGTCACAACTTTCTTCTCTGTCCATTTTTCTTTCTGTCTTTCTTTAAATCTGTTTCGAAACAGCAGGTTCAGACCCCAACCCCTCAGCCGACTCCAGGACCCCCTTTGGTTCCTGCCACCACCCAGCCAGCTCCTCCTGGAACAGCCCAACAGGTAAACAGCCAAAGAAACCAGTAAACTCAAAACACTCTTTATATACATTGACCAGCCACAACATTATGACCACTGACAGGTGAGGTGAATAACATTGATCATATTGGTACTATGTGGTGTTCTGCTGGAAAACCTTGGACTTTGACATCCATGTTGATGAGACTTAGACACCCAAATAAACACTGTCCCACAACAAACACACTCCCTCATGCAAATGGAAATCCCAAATGTCACTGGCCTACCCCTGCAGGAAAATGCACCCCACCACATGGAAACAACATCAAACAATCAGGAACTTGTTGAGGAACATGACAATGGCCCAACATGTTGATTTGACCTCCAAACTTCCTACACCCCATTGTGATCAAGTATCAACAGGATGCAGTGGAACAAGTTTGATGGACAGAGGCCCCACTGCTCAACCCAGAGAACCCAAAGGATCTAGTGCCAACATCCTGGTTCCAGACCCCATAGGACACCCTGAGAGGTCCTCTTGTCCATTCCCAATGGTTCAGAGCATTTTGAGCACATAATGGGAACCAACACAATATTAGTGTAAATGCAGTACTTCCTTTTCTTTTCTCTTCTCTCACTCTTTATCCACTTTCTTACCAACTACCACATCTTCCTTAATGTCCAGCTCCCACAAAGATAGAATACATAAACGGCTCCACCCTAAAATAGTGCTTATTGAGTAATAACTTGTGCATCGCCCTGCTCTTTGAAGTTGATGCCTTTGCTTCAAGGTAACCACTCCCACAGAGCTGGCACTTTGCCTGCGGTGATACCGCAGTTCTTTTGAAGAAATATTTGCTCCAAGCACAAACCACAGCTATGAACCAGTTGATGCCCTAAACCGATTTGATTGAGCAAGAAATTGGATGCTAATGAGAGATCAAATGTTTCTTGTCAGATCAGGATGAATTGTATTCACTTCTTCTTCATCTTTTTTGAACTTTCAAGACTGATTTAATTTTAATCTAAAATGGATAAATAATATCAGATTTTTCATGAAGGTTGTAGTATTGGTCGCCTATGTTTAACCATGTGAATCATCCTGTTACATTTTTACTCACCGTGGGCTTGTTTTTCTTGCAATATAAAGTCCTGCACCTCAGTGGAAAGCTGGATTTCTTTTGTTCATTTTACAAAAATTAGGAAAATCCTAGAACCAACATGTACAAAAAAGTGACAACTCCGTATACTATTGATAATTTACTATTACATTTTAAAGTTGTTTTCGTACTTGTCTCCTATCTTCTCTGTGTAAACAACCTACAGTTGAACCCAGTTCAGCTGAAAAGTCCCTGATTTTTTTTGGTCATATGACTGTTGGTTGCAGCCGATGAATGGCTTCTCAGTTGTGCTAAGGAGCATAGAATTTAGAGAGAACCTGGTTTATGCAAACAGTTTAATCTGGGGAATTTTGAAATGCAATATGTTGAACAAAGTGATTGTGATTAATCTTTTAGCTTAGAGCTGGTTGTTTTTCACAGACAAACCCCAAAGTCTCTCATGATTAGTTCAAGGACTGTCGAAAAGTTTAAAATTCGTTTCGTTTTTCCAGTTATTGGCTCTGATTAATGGTTTAATTTTTTTTATAGACATACCTTTCAAACCAGCTGCCAGGTTTTGGGGTTCAGTAGGGATATTTGTTTGCATTTCCTCTCTTCTTTCTGACCATCTTACTCTCACTTCTTTTGTGTGTGTGTGTTTCCCTCTCCAGGTTGTGTCAGCGAGCCAGAGTAATACATCACTTCAGAGCCCCACACACACCACCCTGCCACAGGCGTCTGCACAGGTACAAGACTTTTAATTTAAATGTATATGGAGCTCTATACATAATAAATGGGCCCAACTTAGCACTGGCTCTCTGCAGAGAGCTTCTGGATTGAATTAAGTCGTTGAACATACACTCACGGAGCACACACATTATTAGAAACTTCTGTATAATCTAATGCAGTTTAATGCAACAGCTCTGCTATAAATTAGATTTTTACTAAGCTTATGCATTTCACATTTTGTGGACTTTGTCAGAAAAGGTGATACTGGACTTTATTTTTATTATTGAGGTCATACATTAGTGGGTGGTTGGCCACCATATTAACATCCAGGAGGGTGGCAAAATATGGTGGTGCTTTTGTATTTGATTGCACAGGTGTTTCTAAAGGTGCTTGCTAAGTGCACCATAAGTACGTCTGCAGTCATCTAAATCAGCACACATCTCTTCCTGAATGCTTATGCAAATAATAATTATGATCACTTGTGCATTTGCACACACATTTGTATTTCAGGCTGAAACTGCACATCTACTACACACGAATGCTGACTCATTGCAGCCTTTATGAATTCACATCAGGGTCAGAGTAGCTTTGTGTCAGCATACAGTTTCACACATAAAATACAGACACCCAGAGACAAATATGGACATACACAGGATCAGGTAATAAGCTGTACATTTGTTTTTTGAAATATACAGTCACATGTACACACGGATCTTTGGGAAGTGTTGATATGAAATGACATGAATCTACTGTACATGTTTAAAATGAAAGCAAACTAATAAACTTACACACAGTATGAACTGTGACATACATAGGCGTAAATGCACAAAAGTAGCTAAATTGCAGATTTGGACATCAATAAATTAAATATTTTTGCATTTTTCTAAGTTCAAATTGTTGTCTTCTTGGTTCTGTGTGTTATTATTGCATGTTCTATTTTTTCACTTTAAGCTTCATCAGCTCAGTTTGTTTCTTCTGTTTTTCTTTCCATTCTCTGGCCTGCTCATGGGCATGCTGCCTGTGTTTGCCACTGGGTTTGCTTTCTATGTGTTTTTACACACACACACTCACACACACACATGCTTGTCGGTTAAAATGCATGAATGTGTGTTTGTATGGTTCTGTGATATGTTTATGCTTTTATCCAAATGAATGGATGTGTGTATGTGTGTGTAGTTTTGTGATTTAAGTCCATCTCCCAGTATAGAACATCTTTATCTTCTGTACCAAGCTGCTCAGCTAGCTCTGGTTCAGGTACCTTTGTGTTTGGGTTTACTGTAAGTCTGTGACGTTGTGTGCACCTGTTCTTAGGTGTAATTGTGTATTTGATTGTCTGTATCTTAGTAAATAACTGTGTATCAGTGTGATTTAGTTGGTAAATCATAAGAACATAAGTAGAATAGTCTCCCCCCTTGTTTTGTACCTTCTGAATGTAGCTCTGTCTTTTGTTGATGATACCCATAGTAGCACTTTCCCTTTGTTCACCCCAGACACTCCCACTAACCACCTGATTAAAAGCATGGATCACAAATATGTGAGCAAATTTTATGGAAATGAAGATGGGTAATGTTTCCAGGGTTAATATGAGAAGCAGTGGGCAAAATGAGTGTAGTGATTCCTCTTCCAATTGAAGTGTCATAGCACAAATATGTGCATCAGCAGAGTAAGTTAAAATGTTTCAGTCTCTTGGTGTACAGTAAGAAGTATATTGATTATAACAATTTAAACTTGAGGCCATGACCGATTGATGAAATTATTTAGAAGTCTTTGCATGTCCAGTACTTCAAACTGAATTTCTTAGGTGACATTTGCGTGCAAAATCAGATGCTGTGCACATTTAATGACGCATGTCCCAACACCAATGCAACGCTGTCTGTGTCGTTGCATTGCCATCGCCACAGACGGTAGGCGATGGCAATGCAACTGACTATGAACTTGATCTTCAACTCACCTGTGTATAAGCGGCATACTGTTTTTGTTTTGTCTCAGAAGATATTATTAAATGTTTGATTTTTTTTGTGTCGTGACCTCGAACTGTTACATGGGAAAGTGAGGTTGGAACAACACAAATTATATTACAACTTACAGTCATAGGTGTTGCCAAAAGGAATTAAACAGAAATCTTTGACATTGCGACTTTATGTTTAATGTTTTCAGGAGGAGGTTCAAGTTTATTTTCAAGCAGTACTAGGTATGGAACAGTAGGAATAGTTCCCAGTGAAGGATGTTTAAAGCATTAGCTTCAAGGAGCAGAACAGCTTACCTGGCTTTTTGGTGATACATATTGTGCATTAATAGGTTATTTAAAAGAATGTGGATATGCTATTTAAGTTAGTGTTCTCAAATTTTATTAAAAGAATTTTTTCTGTAAAAGCACCAAGAAGTAATATTTATTCAAGTCCCAACAAAATTGGATCCAAAAAATTGCGCATGCTGCTATCTACGTAGTGAAAGTTACGAACTTACCTTTAAAACGTTGTTTCCAAGTCTTCACATTCAGGAATCAGTTCAAAGGCTCCTTAACAATCTGAACTGCAAAACACACTGGCACTCTAAAAAAAATTGCCAAAATTACACCATTTATCAGAGCTAGAAACTGCAAAACACAAAGAGTCATTGGATTTTCTACTTTCCTACAGTCCTTGAACTACTCTTCTACTAGGCACAACTATGAAGCCATTATTGGCTTAGCTGCAGCCAACAGTCACGTGACAAAAATTCAAGCACTTCTTGGCTGAACTAGGCTGAACTGCAGGCAGTGTTTACATAGAGCAGATATGAAACAAGTATAGAAACAAATTCAAATTCCATTTTTTTCTTTTTTATGATTCATGGCATTGTAGCTGTGTCATACTGCAGAGATGATTCTCCTCTACTTCTAGTCATGGTTGCACTGTTTCTATAGAGATGCAGGACTTCCTGTTGCAGTGAAGAATGATCCCACAGTCGGTAAACAGGAGCAAAAAATGCCCTAAAACTACTTGGAAGTTCAGAGGACTTAATTACATTGTGGAGTCTCAGTGAGAGGAAGTTTTTAGTCTTACATTCCCATATTGACATGTGGTGTTAAAGACTGTTGCCCATCTACATTGTGAACAGAATTTGCTTGTTCTTTCACCACCTTGAAAGTCGTACTGCACACTTCTGTAGAGTTTTGTTTTGTGGTTGCATGGCCTTAGACTTGTGTGTGTTTTACACAGTTGTTCTGTCCCAAAGTTTGATTTCAGAGCTCGAGATGTTGTCACTAATAGTCTTAATGTGTGTTCCAGGAAGTTTGTTGTTGAGAGTCTCTGAGTCAGATGTGTCAGTACTGAGTCAGTGAACTATGGATGGCTCTTTCTTCTGGCGTCTTTGTTCTAACATGATTTATCACGGAGACCAGTAAAGACCCAGATTCACAAGCTAACAGGATGATTCTTTATTCCATGTGCATTCAACATGTGATGTAAAGACCAGCTTTAGCTCACTGTCCCATTACCAAGGCACTTAAATAGGCTTGTCTGTCAGTTCTTGTCACATTGGATCACTTGCTAGGTTCATTTACTTCCTCGTTCTCCCTGTGATGTTACTCCCATCTTTTTCTTACCTCCTCCTACTCATCCTCTGCCTTATCTACCTTCTCCTTTATTTTCCCTTCCCTCCTTTTCCTTTTTCTTGGACCTTCCTCTTCTCAGCCAAGTGTAACTCCGTCTACCTCTACCGTTCCCTTGGTGACCCTCACCTCTCCGTCGCCGTCTATCCCCGTTACCATGCCGACGACAATTGTGGCTCCCCCTCCCTCTCCTCTGCCAATCCCTGTTGGGGTGGTGCCTACTATTGTTTCCCCTCCTGCTCCTCCTCCTCCTCCTTCTCCTGTGCCTCAGCCTTTGGCCACCATGGTGCCAATCATCAGTGTAGTCACCGCCCCGCCTGATACTCCCATGGAAGCCCCTCCCCAGGTACTGGCTAAAGAACGGTCATGTCCCTGTTCAAAGTGGTCACGCGTTCAGATTGAATGCTATAGGAAATCATTTTCAGGAGCAGTGGTTCCTCAGATCTTTCAAAACAGGGTATCCCTTTATTAAGAAGCTATCTAAGGTGTTAATGCAATGGGTTGACAGTCTGTCATAAAGTTAAGCAGCCTATATGTAATGTACATATCAGGAGTACTGTTATGTGACAATGCTGCATTTAGCCTATTTCGGCTATGACAGTCACTAGGGATGTCCTGAGCCCAATCCAAAAATTGGGATTGGGGTTAATCAAGGCAATTTTTAACTAATCGGTATCAGCAAGAACCCTAGCCTATTGCTTTGTTTTCGTCCACTGTCACACATGTTTTTTAAATTCAAATAATTTACTTTACACATGGAGGTATATAAATTAATGATTGATGAATTGCTATATAAGTTCTGCACGCTTTTTATTGGTGTCGTGCTGATATTGTTGGTTAAGCCACAAACACATGATGCGGGCCGCTAAAATGACTTCACATACCCCTGGGATATATAAACAAGATCTTAAGATCAGATTTAAACAAAACAGACATAACAAAAGAAGTGCCTGAAAAAACTAGAAAAGCAAATCATATGTGTGATACATTACTAAAATAAAATAAGTACGCTAAAATAAGGCTTGAGCAAAACAGTAAAAAGTAATACTGGAAATTATATACACATATCTAGAAATACTGAGGCAACAAGAAATTGTTTCTGACATGATTCAACATATTTAAGCTGGCCAGAGGTCATTAAGTAACCCTTTACTAACTAAACTCCCAGAATCCTCTCTGCTTGCCATCACGGAAGACTGCCTCCTGTGGTGCTATAGTTTGTACAGTGAGAGGCTCCACCTGGTGGCACAAACAGGTACTGCAACTAATCTACAATGCTACCAGTGTGTATTATCTAGTAAAAATGTATTACTGGGTATCAGCAGATGCTATATGACTCGGATCAGAGCAAAAAGAAAATGTATTTGATCAGGACATCCCTAAAAACAGAAAGCAACAACCATGAGTTGTTACATACCTTAGTTGCAACCTAACTGCATATTTACCCGTTTTTAGTCTGTTGCTTGCTTTTATTCTGTCATTCTGTGTTTGAGAATGAAGCATAAAATCTAGTTTTTGTAGTATCGTCCTGTTGTTTCATGTTGAGAAACCTACTTTGGCAGATCTGTGTAAGCTGTGATTTCTACCATTATTTCTCTGAGATGAGTGAGGTGTGGTTTTGTTGGTTATTGCTGAATAGCTTGTATGTCTTGGTTTGAGTGCAGCAGTACACAATCAAGCCATAATTATTGGGAAAGTTTCCTGGGTTGTTGGTGGAACCAGTGATAAATTGAAAACATCTGTGAAAACTGCTAGACTGAGCTTTTAATTGGTCTGTGGATAAATGCTGTCTAATAGAATCGATCAATAACTGTTTGCAGATTTGTTTTTACAAGAGATGGCCTCAGTTGAACTGTTCTAGTTCAGACCATGTTTTTTTTTTATTTTTCTAAGTCATCATTTGTAGACAGTAATTCTAAAACAGGGTTGCATGCGTTGTTGGAGATATGCTTCCAGTAAATACAGCAGTTTCTTTTGCTTCTTATGTCCTCGTAGTTGTTTGGGCCCCTTATTTGAAGTTTTAGCCCACAAGTGTTTCTTTATTTGATTCAGTTGAGTTGTTTCTGTGAAATCATACAGAAATTGCTTTTAATCCAGCTAGTTTTTTGCTTCAACTTTTGCTCCTCTCTGCTTGTATTTCATGCTTCCCTGCTGTATTTTTTCCTTTCTTATAATGCCCCTGGTGTTTGTGGTAATAGCCTCCACACTGGGTGTAGGTGTTGTGTATTATCATGTGCCTGTGTGTGTGTTTCAGTCGGCCTCACAATCTTCAGAGCTGTCACAGTCCCAGCTACAGCCGCCTCAGGTTCTCTCATCTATAGAGAGGTAATACAAGCAAACTCAAACACAGAATCATTGATCTGATGCCAATTCCAAGATTAAAATTGATTTTCTCTGATCATATTTAATCTTTGTCTTGCTTTGTCTTGCTTAGTGCCCATTTACCTCATTTTCTCTTACTCTTTCTGCATTTTCTCTCCTTAGTGGCCACTCTGAGACTTCAGGTCTGAGTGATGGTAATGAAGGAGGAGGAGGTCGTCATGAAGGTCGCTCCACCAAGAGACATCAGAGACGTTCTGTACGAAGTCGATCACGCCATGAGAAGATTTCCAAAGCGAAACTTAATGTTCTCAATGTAATAGCACATCCTATAAATCCTAGAATTCTGTAGTTAAACAATGAGTACTGTTTTGTTCTCTAACCACTGTCTGTGTTTTAATTTCTTTGCCTGTATTTGGGTGCAGATCTCCAACCGAGGAGACAGGGTGGCAGAGTGTCAGCTAGAGACCCACAACAGGAAGATGGTGACCTTTAGGTTCGACTTAGATGGAGACAACCCCGAGGAGATCGCTCAGATCATGGTACACACACTTTCGCAGCTGCTATTCACATCCATTCCACCTCTTTTCTATTAATGCCTTCGGGGCCGATTTATCGTCTCTGAGAACTAGATCTGCCCAACCATGTCAGAAGTCCAAAGTGTTTATAGTCATTCCAGATGGCAACGCTGGATGACCACCTGTCAAAGACATGCAACATCATTTATACAGGGTGCACATTTTTTGGACTATGTCTGCAGGGAAACATAGTGTTGCAGTAACTTGTTCACATGAGAAATGCCACAAATATTTGAATATCAACTAAAAAAGGAGAGTTGAAATGAAGGTTTGGGTTGTCACAGTAACTATTTTTTGATGCCCTCCCAACATTTTACCGCACTATACAGATGTTACTGGTTAGAAATCATGCAATTGTTGCAGTAAAAGCCACAACAGCAGTGAAGTAGGGTGAAATACTGTAAATAATGTATCCAGGAGTCACTGCTGTGCACGCCAACAACCAATAGGTGGCACATGTGAGCACTCAATACAAAATTTCGACAATGCTTGCTAAGATGATGGATGGAACAAAAGAATGGTGCGAAATCTTTGGGACTGACTCATAACATTCTGTTGCCAGTATTGCATACTTTAACATTGCAACATCTTGACGTTATAACGGCCATTTGCTCACCACACTCATATAGATAAAAAAAGTTTTATATATATATATTAGTGCTGTCAATCGATTAAAATTTTTAATCGCGATTAATCGCATGAATGTCATAGTTAACTCGCGATTAATCGCAAATTAATCGCACATTTTTTATCTGTTCTAAATGTCCCTTGAATTATCATTTTATACGAGGAGGAGGCGGAGAATTCGCGTCAGCTGTGTTTGGCCATCAAGTGGTATTACAGACTGGATGTGCTACGATGAGAACTCAGTTCACTCTGATAAAACACACAGATAACTTTGGTCTTGTCAATCGTCATGCGCGCACCCCAGGCCGCCATCACCTGGCGGAGCATCTGCATCAGCAGCACACGGTTCGGGACGCGGAAAAGGAGCCGACAGAAAGGCGAGCGAGAATATTGCTGCTGTACCACCACCAGCAGGAGATCCTGTCAGACTCCGACGGCGAACACCTCGCCCTCGACCTCGCCAACCATGCCCCCGCCCCACCCACCCCCGCCCGCGTTAATCTCGCGATAAAAAAATTGACGGCGTTAAAATTTATTTGCGTTAACGCGTTAATAACGCGATATTTTTGACAGCACTAATATATATACATATATATACACACACACACGCACACATATGTCCATGTGTGATTGTACTGCCCTTTGGCCTTTTCGGTCAATAGGTTAGGAGACGCTTTTAGGAAAGTTAGCTTCAATCTTCTTTCACATTTCTTAGATTTATTAGGTATTTAAAAATTTATTCTCACAAAGAATTCTCCGAAAACCTTAAACTATGGACGAAATTAATCATTTTGTTTTATTTTTACTAGTTTATTTCAGGGATGAGATGTGGATGACTAGTCTGCTGGTTATTTTGGGCGTGTTGACGCACATGTAGCGGCTGACTATCATCAGCTACAGACAGAAGTCAGAAAGGCTGTACAGTAAAATGGTCTTTAATAAGAACATATGTAGATATATAAATGATAATTTGAAAATAGAGGACGTTGTTGTAACATTGTAGTGGTCTGCAGTACTTTCTACTGCATATTTTCTATCTATATTGTTATTGCAAAGTTACACGCCTTAACAGCACAGTATTGCCAGACTGACCTTTATTTATTCTTAATTCTGTTTTGACTGAACACAATGGACAGACAGTACTACACGAATAGAAAATGGCAGAAGAACTGAACTTAATTAAATCCTCAATGTATGAGTACTAGCCGGATTTCTAAATGCCACGTTCTACCTCGATACTGTCAAACCGCCCAGGCCTGCTAGAATGAGATCTACAATGCTTGAATCCTCTTTTAGCTCCACACAGCGTGAAGTAAATGTGATGGTGGCTCACTGTTTTCAGAGATTCATGCAGACACTCTTTGTGCGACATCGAAAACGTGTCTGACCCTCCGACAAGCAGTTCAGACAGACCATTAATCCTGCTTAATGCCTCTGTATTAAGGCTGCACTGTGTTCTACATGCCAGTGCACATGCTATCTGCACTTTGTCATTCAAACCCACTGAAGTGCATGTAATTACTGTACTGTAGTCCTTGCACTTTTACAGACAGAGTCCTTGTCAGGCTCCCACACAAGCCCAAATGTGCTACTGTCACACACAGACATATGAATAATACTGTAAAGCATGCAATCTTTTTTTGTTTTTGGCACATACTGCATTAAACACAAATAAGCACATGTCTGGGTCTGACTTTTTCAATTGTGTGTGTTTGTCCAGGTCCAGAGTGAGTTTATCCTGGAGAGTGAGAGGGAGTCATTTATCGAGCAGGTCAGGGAGGTCATAGAGAACGCTGATGAGAAGGGTCTGGAAAGAGACACGAACAGCCAGGTAAAAATACAACAATCAGTCTTTATTTCATTCAATCTTTGTTCGTTTTTAGTGACTGAGGAGTTGATGCATTGTTGCTGATGTTATTACA
Organism: Dascyllus trimaculatus; assembly: GCA_024666655.1. Lineage (NCBI taxonomy): Eukaryota > Metazoa > Chordata > Actinopteri > Pomacentridae > Dascyllus > Dascyllus trimaculatus. Next base: position 14,112,832 of record CM045465.1, read on the forward strand.
ATAGCAAGATTTGAAAATAGCAGCTGCTTTGAATACACTTTTAATGGATTGTATGTGGTGTTTGGAAACATACTGCGTATAAACTGTAAAGTAAGAGCTCCTTTCCTGAAATAGCGGTTTCTCCTCACCTTTATCGCTCACAGCTGATCTTTCAGTGTTTATATCATGTTGTTTTTGTTGATGTGCAGATGGCAGGTGACACAGCACAGCAGATTCCTGCGATATCTGCCCCCATGCCAGGTAAAATACACAAAATGAACAGTATATCAGACACCAAGTTTATGGGAAAATAAGGCATAGAAAGCTAAAACCTGACTGCAAACGTGCACACTTCAGGACTGTCATTGAACACATTGCAATTCCTAGTAAATGTAAATGCTAGAACAAATTTCTCCATTAAAATTAATACATATAGTACACTTTTAAAGCTTTTTTCTATTTTACATAACTTCTTTCCATTTTCTTTAGACATCCCATCCAGTGCAACAGCACAAGTGGTCCATTCAGCGGGTCGGAGATTCATCGTCAGCCCTGTACCTGAGGCCAGGCTGAAGGAGCAAATGTTTCCCCCCTCTCCTTCTCCTGCTCCTGCACCTACTGTTGAAACAGGTAAGGATGCAACAGGGTACTGGAATAATGTACCGAAGTAAAATTGTGACTTAGTTTTGATGTAAAAATATTGTGACAAGTTACTCTCAGAGACTCAAACAGGTTGTGGACATTTTTTGCTCCTGTCATATTTTTCCTCACTGTGGGCTCTTTTTTTCACTACAAAACAAAGTCCTGTAACTATGGAAACGTCACAAACATGATTAGATGTAGAGAAGATGTCTGTTGTGCCGTATGACACAGTTATGAGGCCATAAGTCACAAAAAAAGAAAAATGAAAGTTGAAATTCTTTGATTACTCATTTTACAAAAACTAAGGTGTTAAAAATACTGCAAAGAATGTGACTCTGCATGCTATTTATTTATTTATTTAAAAAAGATCTAGTTACTGCAAATGGTTTGTTTCTGGCAAGTTTTTAAATGTGAGTGATTTTGATGACATAACCAGATTTTAAGATTAGATTTGGTTGGTTTCCTAACTGAACCATAAATTACAATTACATGATAAGTTTGATGGTGATTTTAAAAAAATGAATAACTCTTTTTTCTAACCCTCTGGTGGGTTTTGGGGTTCGGAGGGTTAAAGGCTGTGCTTATCCACAAAGGTCTTTCCATTGCTCTGGCTGATTAGACCTCCAAACAGGAGTATTTTTGGTGGAGCTATGCTTTGAGAAATGATTTCACCTGAATACTTGCATAAAACTAACTCACTCTGTGGCTTAAAATAGTGCTCTGTTCTCTTCCAGTTCTTCCAGCTCCGTCTCAGACTCCAGGCCAAGGTTTGGCGTTATCCCAGTCTGCAGGAGCAATCAGCTTACAGCAAGCCTTCTCTGAACTCAGACAGAACCAAAATCAGTTCGATGCGGGACCCAGCACCGCCCCAGCCTCCATCCACTCCACCCATCCTCCTATGCAGCCTGCAGCAGCTTCTGTCCCTTCACAGAGCAGCAAAGTCCCTCCTGCTGTGGAAGCTACCGCTGGGCTTGTCCCTTCTAATTTAAACCAGGCGCAGGAGCAGGTCTTGGATGCCTCTCTTCCTCCTCTTTCCTCCTCTGTGCCCTCCGTCTGTCTCAGTCCTCCCTGTTCTTCCTCTCCTCCTCCCACTCTGGTGAATCAGTCCATCCTTCAGTCACAGGTGCTGTCACAGTCTCAGCCTCAGACGCAGGTGCAGGTCCAGGGTCAAGCACAAAGTCAGCCCCAGGCCTTCTCCCCGTCTCAGCCCCAAACTGTTCCTGCTGTCACTGCGACTTCAGTACCTTCCACCTTACCAGCAGCCAGCGTCTCCAGCATCCCCCCATCGATGCTCACCTCCCCACCTCCCTCCCAGGCTGTTCCCTTTGTATCTTCCCCTCCCTCCTCCACTCTTATGGCTGGCGAGCTCTCCTCTGATCATCCATCAGTCTGTCCCACATCCTCCTCCACTCCTTCCCTCTCCTCCACCGTCATCCCCACAACCGCCATCCCAGGTCCCCAGCTTGCTCCTTCTGCCGCCTCCCACCCTGCTCCCGCTCCCTCCTCCTCCCCCGCCGTGGGACTCCTGCCAGTGACCACAAATGTTCCCTCAGTCCAGCCAACTTTGGTCCACTCGCAGCCACAGACGGCAGCCCTGCCCGGGCAGACGCACACACACTGTGGGGAATGTGATGCAAGGTGAGAGCTAGTCAATATGTCTGTTCTATCGATCACAGCTAGACTTTTTAAAAAATCCCGGCGATTCAAGTGGCACTTACTGGTTTGCAATTCAGTCAGGCTTGGTACAATGAAAAGCTGATATGACTTTTGTGTACCAATGAGGATTTTGTAAAATATGAATCAAAATGAAATGACGTTTTTAGTTTGCAGTGTGCTGTTAGGCTGCTGTCAATCAAATGGACTCAACACAACTTTAGATGAAGTGGATTTGTTGGGTTTTGACTGTTAAACTATATGTAAAATATAATAATATACAACCTAAGGAGGCTTTAACCAAATTTGAATCTGAAATGACTTGCTCTTGTCACAATTTTACTCACTGTGGCCTCATTTTTACTGCAATTTAAAGTCCTGCTCCTTTATGCAAACAGCATACTTTTGGCTTCTTGACTGCACTAATATTTTCTTGTCTTTCTTTCTTTCTTTGTTTTTTTACAAAGTTTTGTTGTGTAAATTATAATTATAAATAATTAGTGTAAATTATTTATTTTTACCATTTTTTTATTGAAACATGTAGAATAAAAGCAGAGATTTGGCTAGTTTTCCTGACAAAAACTAAAAGCCACACAAGTTCAGTAGCCTTCACAAAGTTTAAAATTAAGACATTTCGTCCTATTTTTTTACAGTTTCTTGTAGAAATAAATGGTAAAATTTGGGCAAATAACAAAAACAAACAAACAAACCTGCCTTTTAAATCAGGTTTTGGGGTTCAGATGGTTAACTTTGGTTGTTGTCTGCTGATGTTGAATATTTATGAGAAATCCTTTAAATCTGAAAATGACTTTCACGGTAATTAAGTAATGTGTCTCTTCCTTCTTCTCAGGTGTGAGGCTTCCTCTGAGTCCCAGGGTAAACCAGATGACATCCAGGCTCTGGACAAGAAGCTGCGGTCTCTCTTCATGGACCTCGGTGGAGTGGTTCCATCTGCCCAGGGAGACATCCTGGCTGGTGACCCTGCCTCTGGAGCCTCTGTGCCGGGTACCTCATCCCCAATAGGACCCAGCTCGACCACCATCACATCTGTCACGGCAGCTGGCTCCAGCCAGACAGCTAGTACCCCTCAGCCCCCCACTAGCCTGGCGCTGGGGTCTCTGGGGTCACCTGTACCAATGCAGGGCCCTGGAACACCTATCTCCACCCCTGCACAGACTGGTAGGTTGAAGAATATGATGTGTTTCTGCATTTGTGCTAGTGTTATTTATGTTTCTATGAAGATGTTCCTGACTTTGTGATGTTCTACAGTCATCCCTGTCGCATCCTTAAGCCAGACCACTCCATCCAAAACCCCCTTATCCAGGGTACCGGTGAGTTACACAGTTTTTTAGGACATTGAAATTTTAGTTTTTCTTTGGTACATTTAGTTAATAGTTATTTTATATGTTTTTGTAGTCAGACAGCATGTGCATGTTTTAGGTGATACTGCCAAGCTAATTTTCACTGCTACACTTTGAAAGATTAAGAAGTCACATGTAATCTAGTTTAGGAGCTACACCATGTTTCTATCTACTTTTCTTACAACTCATCTGGCATGGAAAATCTTTTTAACATTCTCCACGATAATTCTTGTAATCTCCTCTACAAATCTTCTCTGTTGTCTTTCTCCCACTCTGTCTTTTCAACACATCCTCTCTGGGATTAGGCCAGTTCTCCTCCTTCAGAACTCCTGCCATCCTTCCCTGGACCTTGTCTAATACAGGTGTTTTGGTTTTTTTTGCTCATTTTTAAGACGCAGTTCTGTGTTAGCAGACCGCTCATTATGTTTATTAGCTTTTTGTTGTGTCTGTATCTGACCTAATTTGCGTATGTGATGCGTATAAATGGTGCTTCTGCTTAATTCCCTCCCTCTAAATCTTGAATAATTTAATACCAAGAGGCAGTAATGCCTGATCTTATGTGACAAACCAGTGAAGGGAGACACAAAAACATCCAAATAAAAAAGCAGCTGAGACATTGCATTTGTTCTTCGTCATGAACTCAGCTCATTGCAAAAGAGGATTTGCTCCATACACAGCCAGATATCTCAGATTTGAGCTTAAAAGGGGAAAATATTAAATGAAAGCATTATAAAAAGAAGTACTTAGACTTAATTCTTCTCCAAAATGTTATTAATACTTAAAATAAGAGGTCAAAAGCACAGAAACACATTATCAGAAAGTGATCTCAATAGAAAACAGCAAACTGAGTGGACAGAAAAAGACCGAGGCAGACAGACTGAAGACGGACACTTCTCAGCTGAGACAGTGAACTGATGTTAATTTCCAGACTGTTTTGTTGTGGCTGGCTGTGAACGCCGCTGTCTAAAAATAGCCTTTCACTGTAACTAGAAGAGCACAACAGAATAGTGAGATACGAGTTGTAGCTCTTTCATGAAAAATCTGACCCACCGAGCTGCACAACATTCACCTCTCTTCTCTTGCGTAACTCTCCGGGTCGAGACTTGTCCCGTTTGATTAAGATAATCCCGCTGAAAAGTTCACAAGGGATTCGATTTTAATGATTTATTTTTTAATTGCTGTTAAATTGCTCAAGAGAATAAAAGGCTTTGCACGCCCTCTGCGTCCCCTTGCCTCTGTTTGTGTGTGTATTGATGCAGGAAAGGGGGCTGATTTGGTAAATCTTGCATTATTTCTGAATCGACTGAAAGAAAATGTTCAAATATTTACACTGTGGGGTATGACAAAAAAGAAATCAGAATTTTAGACTTTTAAATGTCCTGATTTGTCTGCTGTTTGTCCAGCTTTTATCATGGCTTAAATTATGCATCTTGTTACTAATTGGACCAAGAGATTTGGAAATAATATCCGTTTGCATGAGTTTATTACAGACGACTTGCTTGACATCATTAATTTAGACAACCGCAACATGTAAAATATTAATAATAATCTAAATATAACATTAAAACAATGTTAAAAAATCATTTAGAGAGGAAAAAAACTATTGAAAGCTAATCCACTCCATCATTAAATATTAAATAGCACTCCAGCAAATAAAAGGACAGTGAATGAGAAAAACATCAAGATACAGTAAAATAAAAATCACATGAAACATGAAGAAATGCTGTCGGACGAGTAAAACCTTCTGCCAGACGGTGGAGACTGAAGTTCTGCGCTGCTTGTTTAAGTAATGATTCAAGAGATCTTCCTTATTCTGCCAGTCTCGCTTCTTCAAGGAGGGAATTGCAAAGTTAGAGTGCCCAAAAGCAAAACCTCTACAGATCTTTAAGCCAGCTTCCTGACTGAAGATCTGAGGCTGCTCTCCAGCTCACAGCACTTCATCAATATAGCACAGAGCTAAACCATGGAGGGCTTTGCAAAATCTGCCCTAAAACTGACTGAAAACCAGAGGAGAGGCTGAAACAGGAGTTTAGGGATCCTTCCTCTTTGAAAACATGTGCGCTTGTGGCTGATCTGTGCTTGTGTAACAAATCTATTTGGGCCAAGCTTGTGTGTGTGTGTGTGTGTTCTCGCTTACTTTTGTTTGCACACATCTAACAGTACATCTGTCAATATCTTCAGTCCCAGCAGCCTCTGGAGGACCTGGATGCTCAGCTGAGGAGAGCGCTGAGTCCAGAGACTGTTCCGGTGAGCTCACACACACAGGTAAACACACAAGTTGACATTTTAGTCCAGTCGCTCGGACTAACAGAGTGTAATAATTCAGTGAGACTGCTCAATTTTAACCCATTTTCTCCTCGTTCTGTGCCGACCACAGGCCTCTCACGGTAGTGTGCCTTCAGTGGGACAAGCAAGTATGTGCTCCAGATATACTAAATCTCTTTATCTACTGTATGTATGTGTGTCTTTTGTCTAAAATGTATTTTATATCTGTCCTGCAGTTCCCTTCTCTCTGGAGGAAGAAGCTCCTCCTCCTGCATGTGGAATTAAATTAGGAAGATTCCAGGTAAAAGCTCCATAAATGAGGGTGACATGATAAATATACACTCGACCCCAGAGTATAAGTCAAATGATCATATCTGGTTTGATTTTAAAACTACAAGGAACATATTTAATCATAGGGAAGCTTGTGGACTGGACCTAGAGTACAGTGAAGGGAAATTGTGTCTCTCTTGCCTGCTCAGGTCTCTCTGGCTACTGAAGAACCGTCTGTCCAGCGCCCGTCCTGCACTGAATCTTCCTCCACTACGTCCTCCACCTCATCTTCCTCCTCGTCATCCTCCAGTCTCTCCAGCCCGGAGAACACATTGCACAAAGACTCCTCGTCTCATCTGAGAGTGGGAGGAGGAGGACAAAGAGGAGATGTCGTGGATGGACCCCCCCAGAGGACTCCCGGAGGATCCCGCCAGCCCTCACCTTTCACCTCCCCTTGTCCCTCCCCCAAACCTACCACAACCATCGGACGCTTCCAGGTATTTCCTCTTTCTAACCCGTTAGTTTCGCCTGCCTTCTTCGGTCCTTTGTTACATTTTTCCTTCCCTCTTGTTGCCATCTTCGTTCCTCCTACCTTCCATTTATTGATTATTTCATCCAGTATTCACTTCTTTCGTTTCAGGTCACCACCAACGCTGAGGCCCGTGTAGGTCGGTTCTCGGTCAGTCGTGCCCAGGAGCAGAGCCTCGAGCCCAGGCAGAGTCCACCTCCACCTGCTGCCAACGGACCCAGCGATCCCGGCCATGTTCTGACCCCAGACTCCACCCACAAAGCCTCCCTGCCGAGCCTGAACAACAACTCCTTCAATAACTGCTACATGAGCAGCGACAACGACTCAGAGTTTGAGGATGAAGACTTCAAACGGGAAGTCAACCGCCTCCGAGAAAAGTAAGTTATCCCCTCTTTAAAACGTCACAAAAAAGACGATTCCGTCTTCCTCTTCACTCTTCTGTCCATCTTCCTCTTCTTTAATAACTGTTTTGAAGAGCTCCTTTTTGCTGCCTTCTTTAGTCTATTTTTCCCTTTCCTCCTTTTCCCCTCAAGAATGAGGTTAACCACCCACTTTGCATCATTACTATTATTTCTCTTTCATCTTTTCTTGAAATAAGATGTTCAGTGCTTCCTAAGAAACTAGGCCCTCCTCCTCCTCCTCCTGTGCTCTCCCTTCTTGTTATTAATTTTGTTCTTTTGCCTGTCAGTACTTTATTCCTTAAATATTTTATCGCCCCTCTCCACCACCAGGCACATGCGTGAAATTCAGGCCCTCCATTCCCGGCAGAAGGAGGAAATAGACAGTCTGTTCACCAGGCTGGGAAAGGTAGCACGTCTACATTACATTACATACTATATTATGTTCCAAACAGCATCACATACAGCAGAAAACACCCATTCGTCTTTGATTCAGGTTCCTCCGGCTGCTGTGATCCCTCCGGTTATAGCCTTGACTGGCAGGAGGAGACGACCGGCCAAAAGCAAGTCATCGAAATCGTCCAGAACCAGCTCCACGCACGGCAGCAAGAGTCCGTTACAGCCAGGTATGCTCGCGTTTAAACATTTATAATAAAGGCTCAGTTCATCAAAATTTAAAAAAAAAGACATGCTTGGCTTAGTCGTATCAAGTCATGCAGATACTTTCGGATTTATTCCTCCACATACAATACAACAGAGGTGACTGGAATTTCTTATTTGGTGGGACTGACGACACTAAAAATGACATTTAAATATATACAATTGTATCCTAGTTACTCAGGAACAGACCATAGTAACTGATGATTTATTCCAGGTATATTTAATTTCTCCAATCCTTCGTTGTGAAAAATTGGGGAAAACCTGGTACAGCAACGAAACAATTAAACAAATGACTATTGCAAATTTAATTCCATTCCCCTCACTAAAACCTGCACAAACTAAACCAAAAATATCAAGAAGAAAAACACCACCAGACAAATAAATGCTTTTTTCTATAATTTGGTTGAACTGAGTCTTTAGTCCTGCATAAACAGAAACTCTCAACAATAGTACTCACCTTAACCCTGAACCCTCAGTCCACTACAGTCCGAATGGTCAACAACATTTACTCTAACATCACACCCTGTCTGTGTTTATGCATCCGTGTGCACATATATGTGTGTGTGTGTGTTTATCTGCTTGGTGCCTGTGGGTGAACGCTGAATCAGGCTCGGAGCTGGAAAATTTCTGACAGCTTTGTGTTTTTCTCTGTGTGTCTGGGGGTGTCTGTGTAAATGTCTGGGGGGTTTGACGGGTCTCTATATCTGTCCATCATCTTTATGTGTTTGTGTGTGTGTGTGCTTTGTGTTCGTTCCCGCCCTGTCCTCTCCTGCCCATGCCTTGTGCTATCTCCAGGCAGCACTTTATCCGCCCAGAGCGTCCCGACTATGTACCCCGGCCAGCTGGCTCTGTTAGCCCCAGGAGGACTAGCCGATTCAGCCAGCAGCACTCTGCTCCAGCCTCTCAAACCCTCCCCCTCCAGCGACAACCTGTGTTCGGCCTATACCAGCGAGGCGGCGCTCTCTGTGCCCAGCCTGTGCGCTCCCACCCCAGGTAGGCACGACACCGAGAGCTCCAGGCTGCAGCAGGCCTCATCACATCCCCATGACTTTAAAACAAGTTGAATTTACACAAACAGGTCATTGTATGTGTGCATGCACAGGGAGACACATGCATGCACTCGGTCAATCTTCACTCCCTCACACCTTTCTTCTCTCTCTGTAGAACAGTGTCATGGCTAAGTCACTGTTAACATCTTCTCTGTGGATTCTTGAACTGTGTCTCTTTTCTCCCCTCTCATCTGTTCCTCTTCTGCCTTCCTCCTGTCACATCTTCATTTTCTTTCCTTTCATGCTCCTCACTTTTCTCTAAATCTCTCTTCGCTGTCCTTCTCTTGTTTCCTCACCTTCTTCTCTCCTCCTTCTCCTCCCCTCCTCCCTCTCTTCAGGCTGTGTAAAGTTCAGCTGGGGTTCGGAGCGTTTGGCCTTCAAGCCTGGCGGCAGGAGGACGCGCTTTCTGAGTACGCCCTGCTTGGCTCTTTGTGTGTAACGCTTTATTTCTTTGCTCTTCTCCTTTACTTACTTTGGTTCTATTTGTTTTACTCCTATATCCGTCAAGTCATGGTCATCCTGTCTTCCTGTGGGGTTTTTCTTCTTTGGTGGAGGAAGACCCTCTGCCTGAGATATCACCAGTGTCCTGCAGAAATATGATGAATCCAAATAAAAGTCAGCCTTTCACAAATTAGCAGAAATCGTTTATTTTCTCGGGGGAAAGTCAGCTGAGCATGCACGCTTCTATTTATGCGCACTTTACACAAGTATTTTAGTATGAACCGAGCCACATTTCTATCCTAAATCAAGGCCTTAAAAATCTGTTCACGGCCTGTCACAGGCAATCTGCATATTGCTGCTTAATTTATTTTGTTACAAACGTCCTTATAGTGGATGTTTAGAAACATACACAAGAAAAGAAAGCAATAGTTTGTAGCTACAGAAGAAAAGTGGAAAATCAGAGATAAGAGCTCGCTGCAGGACACAAAATGTTAAGACAATGATAGTGATAGTTCTTTCCATCTTTCTTTCTTTCTCTCTTCTTTCTTTCTCTTTCTTTCCTTTCGACATAGTCTTCCAAGTCATCTCTTAACATCGCATTTCTCGCTGACCTTGTCTGTTTTCGGCTGCAGGGAATAATCTAATCACCGTTTAATCGTAGGAAGGACACAGAAAATTCTTGACTGACTGAAGGTACACTGTAAAATGCTGTGAAAAGAAGGCACAAAGAGACACAAAGTTGAAAAATTAAAGAGCCACTGGTCATAACCTGTGAGCTTTTTGTGATAAGGCCATGTACTTAGTGTTGCTTTAGTACTCTGATACTAGAAAAACATTGCAGTACCTTTCCGTGTTAAATAATACTATTCCCAATTTCATTAATGCTGGTACTTCATGCCAGTGTTTAAATAGAAAGGGTATTTCCTGCGAATTGCCTCAGTGTGCAGCAGCAGGGCAGTGTGCAGTGAACTGCTTCCACTATCTGCAGTCATAGTTTACAAATTAGAGACATGAGTGCAAAAATAAGGGCTTTGCAAACTGTCCACAGACCAGTGGAGCCAACATGTCCAACGTCAAACCACATTTACAGATTTGTTGATTTGTCGACAGGTGGGCTAATATCAATTAAAAAACACATAATTACACTGTGCATATGCCCCTTAAATATAAATCAAACAAGTGTGAAAGGCAAATTTTTCACCATTCAAGTTTCATGAGGCAGTTGAGGGCGATGCTAACTGTTGTTTACTTACCGGTGTTGTCACCATCTCTGTGTGCGAGTGCAACGTTCATACTAGTAACTCATGATACTGCAAGCTGCTAAAATCAGGCGTGCAGATCAACAACTCCAGTTAAAATAACCAAATGAATTCCCACAAGAAAAGCTCACATGTGCACTAATATACTGTTGGGTCTTTTCTCTGCAAAGATTTTAGTTTTCATAAGTGGCAGTGTAAACATGCAAAGGTGGAGAGACATGAACGTATGAAGAGCTGATCTTCATGAGCTCTAATTCTGGTTGAATATATATGATATGAGCGTTTGAACACACTGTGGTGTAGTAATTCCCTCCTGTTGTTTTCTGCCTTCTTTTAACATCCTCCACCGCCTTGCATTGACACTGTCCAAAGATTTCCTGTTTCTCTTTTTTTAATTATTAAAAAAGTCCTATCATTTGTTATTCTGTTACTTGTCCTGATGTTTTAGGTTTTTTGCTGTTTGTATTGGTTCAGTATCTGTATATTTAGGCAGGTATTGTATCAAAGCCATAATTTGGGTATTGTTATAACACTACATGTGCCTTATCACAGAGCAGCAGCTGTGGCTCTAACATAAAAATTCAATGTATCAACAAGCAGCAACACTGAGAGGGCCTCTTATCTTATCTTAGTTAAACTCCTCGTGAGTAGTTTATTTGACAACAAACATGGTTACTGGTGGTAACAGCAAGTGCAGCTTAGTATTGCAGAAAGCAGCTGCTTTGTTAGAAATAAAACAGGCGATCAGCTGGTGTATCTGTTGACAGCGCAACCAGACAAACTCATGCTGTCGTAATAAAATAATTTTATTTTCTTCCGATTTTACGCTGCACACGGCTCCACTGCAGCTTTCCACATGACGGCGGGGCACAGTGAGGCTGATTATCTCGCCGAGGACTTGGAGTTGTGCGTCGTGTCCCCCGCAGCTCTTCGTCTAACACCTCACTGTTGCTGCTCTTTCCAGTTCCAGAAATTCCATTACTGCCTGCTGTATTTAAAGCAGATCCAGTGAAATAAACAAATGTAGATAATGATTGTTGCCTTATTTTATGAAAATCTTAAGGATTACAGGTTTATTTCCAGTCCATTAGTGCAAAACAAATAAAACTGATAGCATGTGGAAGTTACGTCCTTAGGAAAGCTTTTGAATGGTGGGGAAAATGCTTCATCAGAGCAGCTAAACTAATCCATAGTGAACTATTAACTAGTGTTGTTGGCAGCCTCTAGACTTGCTCCATACAGGACCTTTCAACTAATGCATTAGAGATAGATGATACAGTTTTGTCTGTCATCTTCTAGTTTTAACCTTTGTCTTCGTTAAATGAAGCCGACTAACCAGGGAGAACAAGTTGCGACCCGATGACTTGCACTTTCTGTCATACGGTTTTGTTTTGTAATAGGAAAATGTATTATTTTTAATTAAACTCTATTAATTGATTAGGCAATTACAGTTCTGTTCGTTTATAATTTACCCGTAATTAAGGAAAGTGTTGAAACGTTTTGCTCTTGATGAAGGGATGTTTATGAATGCCTCTGACTGAACCCCTCTGCAGCTCAAACCCTTTCTCTCCCCCTCCTTTATTCCCCCTTCCTCACTGGTTGTCCTCACCTCCTCTCTCCCCCACCTGTCCCCCCTGCCACTGCACCACCAGGAGGGGAGAGAGACAGACCTGGGTCTTAGTGGTTTTAGCCTCGTCTTGTTCTTTAATAGGCAGAAATTGGTATAAAACTGGTGTTAATAGTCGATAAAAGCCATTCTGCTTCCCTTCGTTCTGTTTAGTTCAAACCTGACATGTGGGCAGCAATTCATAGACCGCTTTGATTTATATGTATCTTATGTTGGACCCAGTTCTGGCACCTGTGAGCTGTAGAGAGGACTCAGAACCAGATGTTGACTACCCAAAAGCATCTTAAAGCCACAGTGCACAGGCAAGACGGATCTGGTGGAGTCACATTGTTGTTGAAAGCATGAAAGCAAAGCGGCGTTGAGAGCTTTTAAATGGTCTGTTTCTACTCCACTAACTGTCAACCAAGTGGGATTCGATTTGGCATCTGCTTTTCCTCAAAAGGTTGCTAATGTATCTTGGCCTTGTCAAAAAAAACATCTTTACACAGTTTATTTAGATAAAGATGGAAACCTCATGACTTGGCATCAGCCTTTCTTACAGTGCAACGTACAGATGGAACACGATTTTGCACTATATTTCAGGGTTTTAAGATGTTTCTGGGCAGCTCAGCCCCTAAGTCTTGCCTCTTGACTCCTCCAAGTTGAAATAATCACACTCGGATGCATTGTGTTGTGGTTGTCGGGTGTTTTGTGGGCGGGGTCTAACTCTGACTCTCTCCCAATCCTCCCAATTGTTGTCTTCCGGCCGCACAGGGAAGATGGTGAAAAAAGTCTGCCCCTGCAACCAGCTCTGTAGTAACTATCTCTCTTTTTGGTCTTTCCTCCCTCCCTCCATCCCTCCCTCCATCCTCCATCCTTGCACTCGCTCTCCAAACGCTTCCTCCCTCTCCGTCTGACGCCCCGTAGAAGTTCACCTTCTGCCAGATTCGAGATCAGTTCAGTTATTTCAGCTGCTGAAGATGAACTTTGTAGTTTCAATTCTTTTTTGGCAAAGGACTGAAATGACTGAAATGACCAGCATGCACCTGCAAGCTCTCCCACACGAACACATCCAAAGACACACTAACTCACCTGAACAGCTGTTTGCCACTCTGCCCTCCCCCACTTTTTCCTCTCCTCCCTCATCACAGCTTGCAGTTCAGACTACATTGACCAGAATTCCATGCTGCTGCAGTCAGTCATGACTCAGCGTCTCCTCTTTCTTATTTTCCTCCATTTTGTTTAGCATGACATGACAGTTTTTTGTCAGAGCAACTGTCTGGTTCATTTATTTCCTGGAAAACCCCTGCATATTATGTATTATCTCATTTAATGTTCGGTATGAACAAATCATGTAAATGCTCCTGCCTGAGCTCATTTTGTCGGCATGGCTTTGGGTTCATTGTCTCTCCAGAGGGAATCCATGTGTTTATTATGTGGATTTGAAGTACTGTGTATCAAAAGAACGATGCTACAGCAAGAAAACAAGCTGCAAAGATCACAAATTTAAGATAAATTGCAATTATTAACTATTGATCTATATATTTCTCTCTTATTGGCCTAAATGATTGGATAAAACTATATATTTATAGTTTTCTCATATATTCTCAGGGGACAGGTTTGTTTTATTACAACAAAACCTGTAATTTTAGATAAAAGATAGATAGCAGAGGGTTTTTGGAGTCCCAAAGCAAACAGCTCAGGTAATAATCTAAGGCACCAAGATGAAAAAGTACATCAATGGAACATAGTTAAGGTCTCATATGATATATAACATGCATTTAGTCTTTAACAGTCCCCTTTTTATCCCTATATATTCCTGCAGGAAGCCTGGCCAGTTTGCAGTGTGTGATTTTCTTCTTTCTGCCATGGATAAGTTTGATGCTGTGCAAAAAAAACAAAACAAAAAAAAAACATACTAGCTGCTTCTACAGAGCTTTAGTGCCACCTAGAGGCCAAGAAATGAACTAGTGGGCAGCTGCATTACTCACTGATCTGGCTTCTGTCATGTGGGAGCGTTTTTGAAGGAGAATGCTGCTTTACAGTTGGCTAGTGTGTCACTGATCTCCATATTATCACATGAGAAGCACAAAACATGTTTCATATCATAGTCTGACTCTTATATCATCATTACTTCCATCATTAAAACTAAACAGTGCAATTCTGTGACCATAACATGCTGACCTGCCCTAAAACTCTGACCGGTCCGACCTTTACAAGGGTCTGCATTCACATCCATTCAGATAACATCTCTTCCATCTCATTTTTTAAACAATATCTCACATTTTTTTGCCCTTTCCCTGTCTTGTCTGGCCTCACAGGGACTAACAGCACCAATGCGGTGAGCGGTTCAGGCGGTTTGGGTCAGAGCCAGGGGGGTTCTCAGTGTCTGCCGCCCAACATGTCGGCCCCCCACCAGAGGAAAGGAACCTTCACCGACGACCTCCACAAACTGGTGGACAACTGGGCCAGAGACGCCATGAACCTCTCACAGGTTTCCCAGTGTTTCATGATTCATCTCACCGTATTAGAAGTTGTTATGACACAGAACAGGTTCTTTCAACAGTGACTCACCGGCTCCCTGTAATTTGTTTAAAAAGACAGCTAGAGGAAAGAATCTAAAACCCAACATGTTGAAAGCAAAAGTGGTCGGTGGGATAAACAAAGCTCAGCTGAGGCCTTCTGGCATTTGGTTGCTTTTTAAACATCTATTAGGTTCTGTGTCCATTTGGCACATTGAGTGTTTGGATTTTCAGTAACACCACAATGCTGGATTTTCTTTCGTACACCAAGCAGAACATCAGCAGCAGTAGTTAGGATTTTGATCTTAAGTTGAGTCATCAGTACGTTGGTTAACTGGTAAACAGTTCCCACTTGTGTTTAACTGTCTGAAACCCAAGCAGAGGGTGTGCAGTTTTTTCACCCCTTTTATGTTTTTACTCACTGTGGGCTCATTTTTAATGCAATCTAAACTCCTGTACCTCTATGGAATCAACACAACCATGACTAGAGAGAAAGAACTCAGAAATGTCCTCTGTACAGTGTGAAACAGTTATAATGCCATGTATCATAAAAAAGAAGGGCATTTTTTCCCAGCTGCCTCCAGGTGTTACCATTACAAGGGCAACATGATGATCTACGTATTACAGACATATTTTACTACTACATTTTTAATTTGTTTCCATACTCGTCTCCTGTCTACACAGCCTGCAGTTCAGCCCACTTCAGCTGAAAAGTCCCAGAGTTTTTGTCATTTGACTGTTTTTCGCAACGGAGTCACTAACGACTTCATGGTTGTAGTAAAGAGTGCAGAATTTCCCTTTTCATTTTTCACATAATGTAGTTACTGCTGTGTGCTACCGGCTGTCTGTTCCTCGGTTTCAAACCAAACCAACAAACCAGCTCATTTGGAAACTTCTGCATCTAATATAAAAGCAAAATGTGTTTCTGAAAACATTTTAGGTGAGCAATTAGTCATGCTGTGGCTAAATCTGCCTTCATTTTAGATTGCTAATAGTTAGATTAAAAGTTTCTAGAGGTGATGGGTTATGCTCAAATCTCCTCTTTGGATATAGTAGCCAACATACAGAGCTGCATAGACCATCAATGGGAAGCTTTGAATTGATAGATTCTGTTGTATCATTACCTCTTCATCTTATTGAGAAACCTGCCAGTAGATTAAACAGTAATCTAGGTATTAGTTGCAGCCGTACTTCAATAATTAGAACACAATTTAAGTTATTTATTGCTTGGGTACAACACTAATGAATGTTGTTCCACACTGCTGCTAAAAAAATGTTTGCATTTCTTCCTGTTGAGTCCAAAGTCATCAAAGTGATAACTGTCAGACATATTCCAGAACGACAGTTTCGTCTTTAGTAGTGGATCGTTTCAAAAGTGATGATTTATTGTGATCGATTACTCTGTTCTCTTTTTAAGGGTAAGAGGAGTGCCAAACAGCTGCAGCAGGCCCCGGCACAGGGACACAGCTACGAGGTTAGCACAGAAACACACCACATCACCTCATTTTTGGACCATCCACTGCCTCTATACTGTAATAATATCACTGGGTTTTGTTAAGTTATTAGTTTACAAGCTGTCTTCTTTGATCTTGTACTTAAGAATTGCAAACTCCTGAACAAATTGGGGCATTCTTAAATAACTGGAAGCAGCTGACATGAGGCAAAACTGGAACTCTAGTTTCTGGTTTTCTGGTTAGGCAATCCAACTTTGCAGAGAAAGTTTGTTTAGAAATGTCATCTTCTGTGTATCAGACAAATTTGGAGAAACAAATTAAGGTACTGATTTGCATTCCTGAATGATGCATGGTCTCATAACAGTATCTCCTTGGACATGAGCGGTACCTACCAAATAGAAATTAAAACAAATATCACATTGGAAAGACCTGTTTACTTGTTATACATTCATTAAAATTAGGTACAAGTGTTTGCATTAACCAGATTTCTTTGCTCTTCCCTCCTGCAGGTGATCCAGTCAGCCAGTCTGGGCAGGAAATACTCGGCTCCCAGTCAGCTATGTCCCAGCAGCATCGGTGGTTCAGCCCACCTCCCTACAAACCCCACCACCGCTACCTCTCTGGCCGCCCGCAAGGGCTCCTTATGCCACCCTCCTGCCTCCTCCACTCCATCCCAACCCCCCCAGTTCATCCACTACACCCCCACCGCTGCCTATAGCGCACAGTGGTCCGGTCCGGCTCACAGCGTGTCAACCCCCCACCAGGTGCCAACACAGCCCCTGCTGGTCAGTACCTCCCAGCCCCTGGGCCCCTACTCCACCCCACAGGGCCAGATTCCCGGACAGGGGCCGCTGCAGGCTTTTCATCTGACCAACACCCTGCAGAAGTCAGTCAGCAACCCAGGAGGACCCAACTTGAGGACCACGTAGGGTTTAGAGCGAGGGCTGGTGTGAATCACGGCCCGGCTGGACTGGTGTGGAGCTGAGAGTGGATCGACTGGAGAGAACAGAAGAACTGAAGGAAGGTTTGAAATCTTGGAAGCTGTTCAAAAGGAGAGAAGAAATCAGGAAATGCAATCTCAGCTCTGCTTCCGTCACTGTGTGAGACGGACACACGACCTCCCTCTCGACTTGTGACAGCTCGCCAAATGAACAAGGATAAAGGAAAAGACTCATTAGTGCAATGTTAAAACGGCCAAAGAGGTTCTGACAGGGTGCGGGGTTGTTGTCGGCGACTCTTTTTTTGCGTGTGAGGTGTTGTTTATGGGCACTTATGGCTGGGTCACACTTGTTCCATTTCATGCTCTAAACTGAGTGCATGCATGACAGGGCAGCAGTTATTAGCTGGATGGTGGTGGGAAGACATTACATCAGGCTGAGGAGGAGGAGGAGGAGTGTGGTGGCCAGCTTTTACAAAACCCTTGCCCTTCTGTCCACGCAGTTCCTCTTAATAACTTCTTATTGGTACAGATTTTAGTGGGAAGAGATGGTTGTTGCCTCTGCTCTCTGTGTGTGCAGTCTTTTCAGCACATCGGCCTTCGTTGCTTGAAATTACAACATATTGCAGTTTTAGCCTGAGCTAAAAAAAAAAAGCTCTCAAAAAGGACAGAAACATGCAGCGAAGCAGCATTTCCATTTAACTGAAGGAGGAAACTAGTGGACAGTGGGTCAGTGTGGCCTTGCTGAATCAAACAGAGGCAGTGAATGCAAAGAAAGATGCACATAAAAGCTTTGATATCAGGTAAAAGCAGAAAAGATGAGGGTTTAAGATCCATTAAAAGCACAAAGAACAAATCATACTAAGAATAGGTGTAGCCCAGCACTCGGTGGGGTTGTGACTCGACAGCTTCTCCTCTGTTACCTTCTGTGTCTTGTTTTTTTTTCCCCCCCTCAATCTGACAAACTGTTCAAACAGACAGAGAGAGATGGAGGAAGGAAAGCAGTTGAAGAGGAGTGTTTGTGTTAAATAACAGCCAAACGCCTCATCTGTTTCCTGTTACACCGCTCACTTGTAGGAACGTATGTCGATGCGGCGCTCACTCCGAACGCCTCCTCGCAAATCACGACTCCACCTCTTCCTCCATCCCTCTCTTCACCTCTCTGTTGCCATTTGAAGCAATAACGGTAGAAAAACCTTTTAGAGGAGGGAGAAAAAAAAGAAAAAAAATGCCCCAACATGAGAGAACTCAGCGTGAAAAAGTGGCCTTGTTACCAGAATAATATCAGAGTCCTTGTACAGTTTGTGTCTGTTTATTTTTTAGAATGTCAGCTATGATGATTCCATTTTGTTGTTCATTTTGTTTTGTTTTGTTTTGCTCGCTGCCCCCAGCTAGCAATCTGACACACTTATTCACACACACACACACACACACACTCACACTCTCTCGCACAATGCACAACATATTCATATCAATGCAGACACACAGTCATGTAAATACACTCACACAGCATCGGAGGCATA
This sequence comes from Dascyllus trimaculatus, assembly GCA_024666655.1. NCBI lineage: Eukaryota > Metazoa > Chordata > Actinopteri > Pomacentridae > Dascyllus > Dascyllus trimaculatus. Next base: position 14,131,380 of record CM045465.1, read on the forward strand.
GCAGCTGTTTAACTTACACTCATAGACTATGCCTCAGTTTTTGTTAGTGTCATGATTCGGTTGGATTTCAACATTTTGGGGGTTGAAACGATTGCAATGTACATTTACTATCATAATTATTGTTGTTAATGATTATTATTCTATTTAAAAAGAAACAAAAAACAAAAACGTGTTCCGTCAATGGACCTGTTCTACGTGCGCATCGGCGTTCCGATGCGGAGACACTGTGATTATCGTTGTTTGTTCTTAGCAAATGTTGTTGGATGACATTAGTTTTAGGGGTGAGATGTCACGAATTTAGAAAAAAGTTTAAAAAAAAAAACACAAAAAGCATACAGAGAACAGTTTGGAGTCCTTTCGCTTTCAATCCAGTCCTCTTTTTTTTGCATCAAAATGTGAAAATTGAACACCCTTCTTTTTCAATAAGCGTCCTTCCATCCATTTGTCGAGGACACACTTCAGAACCAATGCCTTACCTACAACTAATCAACTGTAGTTTCAGTTCATCTTTACAACCGATTGAATTGAAAGTCGAAACTGACCTCCAGGTATAAAAACCGGTGTGAACAGCAGGATAGCTGATATTTAGATAACAAAGTAAAGCTAGCTATTTTTTTCTTAATACAGTACTTATATATCAGACACTTTAAATAGCCCTCCTCTACCCTTTCTCCCCTGGTTTTGTTAGATGAATGTGAATGTATAAACCAATGGTGTCCATTTTAATGTACTTGAATGACAAAAAATTTTTATTTTCCTGCTGTCTTCGCTTCTCCCTGACCCCTCCGCCGCCCTTAGAGCCTTCGGTGAACCCCGGAGGTATTTACTAGTGCCTTGCATCCTTCCTGTTTGCTTCTCCGTCGGGGGTCTTGGGTTAAAGTTGGCACATTTTAACCGAAAGTGTGCAGAAATATCGAGGTGTTGGAGTTAGATTGTAGTAATGTGTGTGCTAAGGCTGGTTTGTGGTTAATTCTCTTGAGTGTGTTTTCTGCAAAATGCAACAACAAAAAAATCATCTGAACCCACTTCCTGCGTTGGATATAAAATTAACCATAAAAACCCTAAGAGAGCCGATAGAAAGAGGAATTGACCCCTCAAGGGGAGAAGATCGACCTCTGAAGATTGGAAGAAGGTTACCATTTGACATCAGTGTTGTTTCTATTGCTGTATTTTCTCAGTTTTAAGGAGGGAGTTATTGACGATTGTATCTGAAGCTTGGACCACTCTGTACTTAAGAGGCGCCGACCTGGGTGCAGCATACAGTCAGGAGAGGATGGGCTTGGTAGAGGAAATAACATTATTTTATAGAGGAAAACAGATTTTATAATAAGCATGATTCATTTTTGAGTTTTCTGTGAAATTAGCTCAAATCAAAAGTAGAGCCTGACCAGTTTATGTGTTGTCCAATACGAAAACTTTCTTTCGCAGAACATCACACAGAAAACGTTGCTTGGGATCATTTAGAATCGGTCTCATAACGTCGTTTGTCCAGCAGAGCAGCTCCGACTCCTCTGTTTTAGGTATTCTCTGCATTATCTGCAGCACATGTAGCAGAGCTGTTGGTGGTGCGGAGTCAAGTTGTGTCCTCTTGGTCAGTTGCTAACCAGTTTTTGAAATTCACTGCTGGGAGTTAGCAAATAATGGCACCATAATTTTCCATTTTTGGCATATTTCCAACATACTATATGTATGTACAGGAAGAATATATACCGATATCAGAATTTCTTACTCCCAGATATCGGTATCGACAGCAAAAATCCAATATCAGTCGGGTTCTACTCAAAAGACGCCTCCCATAGTTAGCAGAAATCTCGTGTGGGCCACTCTACTGTCAGCTGAAGGGGGTTTAATGGAATTGACGGTGCTGCTCGATTCTAAAAGCTCATGTTGGTTGTGAAGTTGCATCAGAGGCCGACTCTAAATGCTGTGGCTTTTCCTGGTTTTGTGCACAGCATTGTTTTCATTCAGCGAACAGTAAGTTTACGTTAGAGATGGCAGAACAGGCAGCAGTCAGTGTTTACAAAAACACTAAATTCAGCATAAATTCAGCTAATCTGCTCTGTCATGACTGCATAGGTGTGGTTTGAGAGCAGATTTAGATTCAATGTCACCAAATCCTGATTGCGGCACGGAAATATTGTATGTGGCATCGTCTTTTTCCAGTAAGAAGAGACCACAGAAAGAAATTAAATACAAAAAAATGTCACATAAAATGACCAAAACTGGCCTAAAATAGTGTTTTCATGTGATAACCCATCGCAGACTGCTGGGAAAAATAAGTTCACAGGACCTTTAAGTTTCAAAAGCAGCCTTTCTAGCAGTCTGTATTGTCATTCATTTTTATCCTACTCGGAACAATGGTATCAAAGCTGCACACTTGAGAGTTAAACAGGATTTATTCACAGAAACGACTTTGTAGACCAAAAATTGAAGCTTTAACAAACATTTGAATGTGAAGGCGTGGCGGTGTTGATGGCGGTTTAAGTGACTGTGAGCACGTCGGCGGTTAGGATGATTTAGACGGAGTTGATTGTGAAGATGGATCCAAGGCCTTTGACACCCCTTTTCTGTTTCCTCCTTTTCATTTGTCAGCACAAATGAATCACACCTGGTACAAACTTCACTCGAAAAAAGCATCTTTTTCTTTGTTTTGAATGGATGTTTCTGAATTTACCTAATAATGTTACTTTGTAAAGTTTGTATAAAAAGAATTTTGCTTTTGCCAGTTTATTTGTGACATTTCTTCCTTTCCCACGGACGATTAATGCAACATGTTTTCTAGGCAAGTTCGGTTGAAGCTGTGAATAATCATTGAGCCACTTTTGCTTTAGTTGCGGTTCTGTCAAAACCTCTTTTAACGGACGCCACCGACTCAGTGCCATTTTCCTCAGTGGGAGTGGAAACATCAGCGGCAACAAGACAACAGTATCTGCTTTTACTCACTGGAGCTGTTTGGGATTTTCACAAGCCTCAAAAGAGTTTCCCACATTTGAAGCTTGATAACATTTTGCTGTGTCTATGCTACATAATTACCTACTGTGCAGTCGCTTGATTGATACAGTGACGGTACACCTTCAAGCTCTGAGGTTACAGTGAGGTTTGAGAGTTATGTTTTGGAGTTCTAGTGGAGGAATCACTGTGAAAGAGTTTCCAGTACGAGTGGGATCCTGGTTCTGGTGACACACAAACACAGTGTAGCATTTTAACTCACCTTCATTCATAATTCTGTTTTCCAGTTTTTGCCTGTTCAGGACTCGCTGACCCTTTATGCTTCTTCCCATTGAAGTGCCCACATTTAGAAAAAACAATGCCTTTCAGTGCACCAACGAAACACAGACTCACTGCATCTCTCGCTGTTTTACGTCGCTTGCTCCTGTGAAATGATGTCTTTACCGCTGCAGAAGTTTCTCACGCTGTTACTGAAACTTTTTTTTTTTTTCCAATTTGCTGATTCTGGTCTGTCTGATGCTCTCACACATTTTATTTTTTAAATCCCTCACTCGTTTTACGTGCCGTTTTAATGTTTCTAACAGCACCCTAATTTAATTCAGTGGTTTCCTCTTTTTTTTTCTGTATCGTGGTTGACATTGTACAAAAGTGGTTGGATTGAAATAAAATAAAGTGGATGAATGAATGAAAGAAAGAAAAACAAAAAAATACACGGAGGGAGTCATCGGCAGCCTTTAACGGTATGTTTTGCACTAAGTATAGAGTGTTCAAGCTTCATATTAAAAACGAAACTTTGCGCTTTGCGCTACAATACAATGAAATTTGTTACTTTATTTGTAAAACTTAATAAATAAAAGTTGTTTAAATGAATAAGAGTGGCTGGAGTTTTCTGCAGTAATTAGATTTTCTATGCTGCTTGTTATTTTTTCTTGTCTGTCTTTTTAACAGGCTGCAGATGAACATGGAGCAGAGCAACTTCAATAAAAGGCAGATGTACACACATATTTAGAGGTACCTCTAAGTAATAACTGAGGTTGTGGGGTGCACAGACAATATTTCATGATCTTGTGTTGCATATTCTGAGTTTCTGAGATGCGTTTTTAGACTTTCTGAGGTCTACATGTTCACCTTTTTATAATTACGACACTACAACATCACTGAAGGGTTTTATTTGAACTAACCGCTTTTATTATACATCTGAGCTACATTCAAGCCCGTTGCCAGCTACAGTTAAGCCCAAAATTTTTCATAGTAGTGCCAAGTTTTGCTTTATAGTGAATTTTTATTTGACCAATAGGTTTCTTCTGGCAGGAAATGAGACAAACAACCTCCAAAGACGGTAAGACGCTGTGTAGAGATGCTAATAATTAATTTCGATCAATGGTAGAGCATTTATTTGCCACAATAAGCAATCAAACGGTTTTTATAATTGTTTTTCGCGTGCTTCCTTTGGGATTTTGTTCCACTCCACTTTCAAGATTGAAGGCTTCACTCTGCTCTTCAGCTCCCTCCACAGATTCTCGATGGGATTCAAGGTCTGGACCAACTCTGGACCACTTTAGCTTGTATGTTTCAGATCTTGTTGGAAGGTGGAATGCTGCCCAAGTCTCTCTGCAGACTGGTAACATGTTTAAGTTATTTCCAACCAGGAAGAAAAACAAAACATACTGGTCAGATAAAAACATTCACTATAAATCAAAATGTGTTGAAGGCATGAAAAGTTTGTAGCTTTTTAATTTAAACACAAGATACTTGTGCTAAAAAAAAGAGGATTCGTACTCAATGAGGACCTAGGATCCCTAATCTGTCTCAATACCTCACAGTGAGCAGTGATTCCTAACACATCTCAGGGGGTCATCAGGTGGAAACCTCCCTTCAACGGTGTTTCGCCTACTTAGTCCCACGACACCTCCAGGAGGCTAGGCGGTGAACTCTGGCGTCCCAGAGTCACCCCCCCTAGTGCCAGTTCACACTGCTCCTACACAATCCAACCAGCACTGCCACGTTCAACTGACCCAGGCCTGTTTAGGACTTTATGAGGTCACCAAGGTCCTGATACAGCTGAAAATAAAATTAGAAATACAATATGTCGACAATCTTACTGTTTTTCAAACCGTAAAATATTGAGGACAAAATTCTGGAAAAAACAAAAACAAAAGGTAGTATAGAAAGAAACAAGTAGGACAAATGAGAAAAAATTAAACTGAATGGAAAAAATTTAAAAAAATCACAAAGTATAAGACAAAATGCATCAAGCCCCAATAAAAGAGAAAAGGGGGAAAACAGAGTCCAAAATACAGCAAAAGGGCTCAAACACCCACACCAGTAGATATTTTCTTTTGATAGGTGACTGCTTGTATGATCTTTAATCTTAAGTTCAGGGGATTTTATGTTGAAAAGGGAACTTTGTGAGGTTTTTAGTAAGGCAGATCTGAGGGCACCTTACATTACAAGAAGCCACTTAGCTCACCTGCTGGTAATAAGCTGATTGTTTGTCATTGTGGGTGAAAAGTTTGGATGAAACTATGAAACTGAAGGGAGGACATGGCAAAAGGTTGAGTACAATATTTTTTCACTTGATATCAACAAATTGGATCACAAGTGGCTTTTTAGCCACTTAAGTCACATTTTCAGTCCTGATTATAGAAACTCAGCATCAGAATGAGTCATTTCAGGTTCAGGTTTGTCTTTGTCACTGCAGTACTGCTCCTCTCCACATGGCTACAGCACTTAACTTTTTAATAAGCTGCTTCCTGTTCTCCGGTCCATACTGACCAGCTTCTCGCTTCGGAGCCAATCAGGAAATGGCTCGTTGCGAGGTGTGAATTTGTGCTTATTATCTGTCGCCATGGATACAGTGAAAATAGGAGACCTGAGGAAGGAAGGGAGGAAGGAAAGTGAGACTTGCTGGTACATTATAACAATAAATTTCCATCATGCAGTTTTCCTGCTTTGATAGACGTACTGCACTGTAAGAAATGTAACACTCACACACTGTATTCAACCATTACACACTTGATGAAAGATATTTTGTCAAGTTCCTAAATATAATTTCATTACTTCCTTTGTTTTTAACTTGTAGGAATTAGACTTCCTCTTGTCCTGCCAGTAAAATGTGCAGGAAGACGGCATGTGTCATGTACATTAACAAGCTTGTTAAGCCTGCATAAAACACATTTTTTGTAATTTTTTTGCAGAGCAGATCTTGGTTTTCAGCCAAATGGAGAGTTTACAGCAGGTGAGTGCATACAGAATGTACAGTAAATGTGTGGTTTTTAAAGTTTATTTTACAGTTGTTGCTATTCTGGGTATGCTAGAATAAAAAAAAAATCCAATATACCTCCACAGTCTAACCAATACGATATACATCTACATAAGATATATATATTTTAATGATTCTAAAGGCTTTTACACCATAAACTAGAAGATATACTGGTTCAACACAGATCTCCCACATATATTTGGCTCCTGTAAGCTTGTGCATGAGCTCATAATGGCTTTTGCATCTAGAAAACACAGTGCTGCAGCTTCTCACCCACCACCTGCTGATGCATTTTAAACACTCTGCCCTTACTTATGTGTGGAAATTCCTTCGGCACTTCTAAGTCTGGCAGGAAACCGCTGACGTTTGGAGAATGACGTCTGAGGACAAGAGTGGCCTGGCTTCCACCTGCAGCAGAGGTAAGTAATTAGAGAAGTCAACCCGAGTGCTTAATAGAGCTTTAAAGACTCAGTTCAAACAGGTCAAATATTGATTGGCATAAGTACATTCCTATTTTTTCCTGAGAATTAATGGCTCCCTCCAGTAAAAATCTTTTGTTTTTCTTTGTTTTTGTTTTTTTTTACATTGTTAACGTGTCCATATGGTGTTTTTATTTGCACCATATGGCTCAGTATTTTCACCTTGAAATGGCAGCGGACCAACGACAGCCTCAAAAACACTTGCAGGGAGAGACTTTGTGTGTCATTGTCCTCCTTCAGAGTTGGTTTCTGGGGTAAACATGTACGCCGATATGTACTACCGATATTACAAGCTGCCACTGTGTAGCACAGAGTATTTTACAGTCATTGAACAAAGTACCTGGTGAGCTGGTGTGCTTGAGGTGGGTGCAGATAGAGGCGGGGACTTCATAGATCAGCAATAGTGTATCTTAAATATTTTAAAGGTCCCATATGGTGAAAATTCATTTTTATTATGTTTGGCATGCCACAAAACTTGGAGATGTAAAGTAAAAGTATCAAGATTTAATTAATCCTGACCCCTCACTGCTCACTGTCCACTCCACATGGTTAATTTGCCTGCTGGAGCCGCTTTTGTGAACTCAGAACACACCAAAAGTTCTGCCTCTTGCTGCAAGAGTGAACACCAGAGTCCTAATGCACTCCTAGCATCTGAGGAACTGAAGATCCCATGGATTGTTTTGATTTTTGATGGCAATGTCACTGCAACAATAGGACAATGATAAGTGTTCGCACAATTTGAAACTAAATTTACCATTAACTTTGATTGTATGCTCATTAATCAGAACTCTGTGAAAACTGTAAAAGCTGAGGAACAACTAATTTAAAAACAATGAACAAGGACTGTGTGGGTTATTGTGTTTTCATGTGGCCTGTCAGGCTTCAGTGCAACCTGAACTCAGCTGTGTTAGTCCTTTACATCTGTTTGCTTCTCTTCTGCTCTCTGTGCTCACATATATAGTATTTTATTAGTGCCAAATTCCAAATTAAGCAGCATTTAAAGCTACAGGCACAGAAACAGCCTGTTTAACACAGGACTAAAACCTGGAGTTGTATGGTCACGATGAAATGAACCATCTTTATGGGATTTTGAGCTGAAAAAAATGAAAGTGACTATCTGGGGACATGTAAGACTAACATTAATTTGCTGAAAAGGGGCCACAATATAGGGGCCTTAAATATTAATTTCTTATATCTTTTAATTTCAGAGTACACTGAGACATCACACTAAGAAAAATGGGTGTTTGGTACAACTTGTGACCTCTATATGCAAAATTACTTAATACTTTCCTCATAAAACATCAAAAATACACTTACTACAGAGATTTGTAAAGGTGTGTAGATCAGCACATGAGCACCAAAAACATTTGCACCAATATTCCAGAAATATGTTCAGAAACTATGTAAATATCACCAGTGAACACAATAAAGTCAGTGATATTTCAGTGATATTCAAATGAATATGAACATCAGCGCCCAGCTTAAAAAGAAAAGTAACCAAAAGTAGATTTGAGGAAGAATTAATTACATCTGGTTACAATACAAGAACCGGAGTGGTTTTCTGATTAAAGCTACTTTAATGCTTAAGGTGATGAACATCTTGTGTCCATAAGAAATCTTTTGTCAGAGGTGGCACCACGAGGGGAAGGAGGTTCAGAGTCAGCATTCATTAAATTTCCCCCTGGATGTTCAGTAAGACTGTATTTAAGTAGAAAATATCTGCAATAGTGTAAGAGTGCAGAAAATTAAAAACATACTACAGGCTTGGCACAAGTTACACGTAAACAGTCCACGCACACTACATAATTACATACAATTACAAGAGGTGAGCCCTTTTAGTTGTGCACAGTCCCACAAACCTCCACTATAGTCCTGAAAAGCACTGATGTGTGAATAAAGTAAGTTTGTTCTGTTAAGTAAATGTTCTGTTTTTTTGAAAGTTGAATAGTGGATCAGGGATGAATTAAGAAAAACAGTTCAAATGGGGCTTTTAGGGTGTGCGGTGTGTGTTGCCCCCATCTATTCATCCTGTTGTCGTGACCAATTAGCAGACGAGCGTCAGAGCGGCCTTTATTTTCTGAAGCAGGATGAAATGAGAGGAGGCTCTGAGAGTTGGAGGGGGGGAGGAGCTGGTGGTGAGGCGGTAGAGGAAGAGATGCGAGAGGGTTTGGAGGGGTGGTCTTCAGATGTCATGTGTGTGGGTGAAGATACGAATGCACAGACTGCAGGCCGAGAGAACAGCCAGTTCTATGATTCAGTTTATGTAAATGTTACAAAAATAAACCGTGCAGGCCGTTTACCCGTGTGAATCTGCAGCATGAAAACTTGCTTTATTTCTTCTGTAAAAAAAAACAAAAAGTGGGATCCTTTGTTTCATGTCTGTGTTTTAAGTGTTTGCCGTGTTATTTTTGGAACACTTTTACAGTCAGCATAGATAACAATGGCGATAAATTACTTGTAATCATGAGTTATCCACCAGCTAACATGGTGTCACTGTCAAGTCTGAAAACCCTGCAGCCCACTCAGTGAGATATTGCATGAACAAAAATAGAAACACAGTGTGTAATATTTCATTAAGTTCCATCCATTTTTTTCTAACCATGGAGGACTTGTTGCTCAAATGATAATGCGCAGATGGAGAGTAGAGTCATAGAACAGAAGTCACACATTTGAGTTAATGTGGTTGTAGATGTTGCTCCTGAGTATTGTCCTTCTCTTCCTAAAGGACTTGGTGCAGCTGGCTCATATTATTGGCTACTGGATCATGTTGTTGGACATTCGAATAGGAATTTGGAGAGTCTACAGGCCATAGTAAGTCTGGAACATCTTCATCTGCTACTATGGAAGGTGAGTACATATTCTACCAATGTGAGGGTGTGTGTTGTTGTTTTGAAATATCAAGTGATGGCACTAAATTAACGGGATAACCACTGGTGAGGGGGTTTTACATTGTTGGACATTGTGATTTCCATTGGCCAAATGTTGATGTGTTCTTTGCCCTTGGTGTACCCCTACTGATACATCACTCCTCCCCCTCCATGTCCTCGCACTCTCCATTGACGTTAAAGCATTCCCCTGTATGACAACAAACATGACATCTACCATCTGCTCTGTACAGCTAAACACCGGAACCATCAGTGATGAAGGCCGTCCTCCATCGTGCTAATTTCCAGTAAACTTGAGTGGCTGCCTACTGAAGCCAATTATGACACAGTTCTGCCTTTAGATCAAGGCCTTGGTGTGGGTGGTGAGATCACAAACCAGCTTCCCTTACGGTTTGAGCAGATATTCTCTGGTTGTTCGTACCAACAGCTTCATCTGAATTCTCTATAGCAGACTGCAAATAGTTTCACAGATGAAAGAGCCTGATGAGACAGTCTTGGGCTCTGGCTGGTGACACATGGTCTACAGTCATGTGGCAGATTGTCTGGCGTACCATGATGTTGAAAGTAATTTCTTAGACAACAAATGGTGGAGTTGCAGACATTGAACTTCCTAGCTACAGCCCCAACTGACATGCTTGCGTCCAACATCTCGTTCTTGTCTTTCTCTTGTCTACCTTAGCACAGAGTCTTTTGAATAAAGCTGTATTTTAAGGTGGACTTTACAGACGCTTGTCAAAGAAATGTCTCCCATAAAAATAGAAATGTAGGTCAGAAAAGCAGATAATTTGCATCCTGTTTAATGCATATTTTCACAATAATAGTCATGCAAAAATTAACAGCTAATTCAAATGATTAACAGTTACTATCAGGTTTATGATGTCAGCCATGTTTTAACACCCCCAGGAAATCATTTAGGGCTAACGAGACCAGTTTAATGTCTAAATGAATGGAAAAAGAGTTATAACTAAAATTTCAATGGTCATGTATAGAATCACCAGTCAAATTTAGTAAAAACTGCTTTAAAAAGGTTTTAAAAGAGTTTTTCCCCTACATTTTTATTTTTATTATGCATGCACACAGTGTCATGAACTGCTCTTGCATCAGTGCAACAACTCGATTGGCTGGTTATTACCCATTTTAGCAGATGACTGGCTTTTTGGGCAGAGGTTGGAACATGTGACATATAACCACCATCTTTAGTGGTACACCAATTCGCCCATAGATTTCTATTCAGGTTTCTTTAAGTGGGTTTAAGTCTCTGCTTTGCAGTGTTTTGAGCTGAGTGCTAACAGGTTGATGTTACATTAATGTCTGCACCAAACTACAAGGTAATCCATCCAGTAATTGTGATGATCTAGACTGACATTTTCACTGGTGTGGTTTACAGAAGCAACAATTCAGCACAATATTCTTTTGATTTGAAAAGATTATTTTGCTCATCTGACAATGTCAAGCAAGCACTTTTTAAAATAACCTTCTATAACGTGACCTATTTGAGCCACAACTGAACCGCAGGCACCTCCGTTAGCCTGAGAATTGTTATGCTTTTGTATTCACGGTGCAACCAGGTCAAAGTTTAGGCAACCTGCTTGGTTGTTTTGCAGCATAAAACAGGAAGTGGTCACTGTTCCTCCATCTTTAACCCGAGTTAAAGTTGTCAGACTCTCTCACAGAGTCCAAATAAAAGTAACATCAGATAAGAAGCAATCTGTTCTTCAGGTCACTACTGAAGGGAAATGTGATGTTTATACCAACATGACTCTGACAGTGTTAAAATACTATTTAACAAGGCTACACAAATACATTTATAAGTTCAAACAGTGCTCTGTATGATTTTGTGTAACTTTCAGACACATTCACTGTACGCTCCAAGATCAGCTAAACACAAAATCACATGACACCAAATAATAATGATATTATCATAACATGGAAGCAGTCATTACTTTGGTATCATAAGCCGCACTGCTTGTTTTTGCTGTGGAAGAACCAACCATTTATTAAGATAAATACTTGTTACATAACATTTTTAAGCTTACTGAGAGTTTCCATATGGGCTTAGTGAAGAAATCTTCGTGTGTGTGTGTAAACAGTGGTCACCCTCGCATTTCCTATCCCTGCTCATTTGGAATCAAGGTCTGTCTCTGCAGGGCTGCAAAAACCCCAAAGTGAGATCCAAGTGTAGGAATTTATTGTAGTTTTTATATATCTCACCATCAACTCAGTTTTCCTTCTTTCCTTCCACATTTACTTGCTCATTAATCTTCCTGGTTACCTTCAGCTGCCCTTGAATGAAGCATTTAACCTCAGCTGCAGCTCCAATGTGTCAAGTGTGGATTAGGACGCCACTGGAGTGGAACACCCATGCTGGCTTATGATCTGGGTAAATACAGGTTAGTGCTGACTCTTACCCCAAGGCGGTGAATGCATGTGAAACTGTTCCTATTAAAGCTTCACAAATGACAGAGTATGAGACGAGGACAAGCAGGTGAATCATTGGAAGGAATTCAGAAAATCCGGAACAAGTTTGATGTAGAGGGTGCATGGAGGAGCTGCAGCCAAAAATGAAGAAAGTGGATTAGGTGCGTTTTATTGCAAAACTAATGGATTTTCAAGATCATTTGATTTGACATTAGACAGATTGCCCTCTGTGGAAAACAGAAATTGAAAGATGACCACCATCTTTTGTACAGTTCCCATAAAAAGCATTGTAATAATTTAATAATTTGATACCAAAAGTATCATTGAGAAATTGTTTGCTATGTTATTTTTGGATCACTTTTACAGTCAACATAGACGACAATGACAAGAAAATACTTGTAATCATGAATTATCCACCACCTAACCGCCACATTATGGTGACACTCTCTTTCTATATACATTAAACATATAAAAGTATAAATTAATAGTATATATATTATAAAAAAGTACAGGTCTTTTCATGTCCAGCCACAAATTCTCCACCATGCTTCACAGTGGGGAGGGTGAGTAATGCTGAGTGTTTGGTGTCCGTCAAACATTACTTCTAGTCTGATGACCAAAAAGATCAACTGAACCTTCTTCCAGCTGACTTCGGAGCCTCAGAGTCCTTCTGGTGAACTCTTTAAAATGAGCTTTTTTAACAGTGGCTTTCTCTTTGCCGGACTCCCATAAGGCGTTGACTAAAGAACCCTGGCAACAGTCTTCTCCATCTCCAGCTTGTTACTCCTTTAGAGGAGTCATGGGTGTCTTGGTGGCCTCCCTCAGCAGTGTCTTCCTTGTGCCATATTCCTTCCATTTCATGATGGTTTTTACTCTACTCCAAGAGAAATTCTGTGACTTGAAATTTTCTTGTTTTCATCCCACAAGTTCTGCTTTTCAACTATCTTTTCGCGAAGTTGCTTGAAGTGTCCGCTTGCCTTCGTGATGTAGTTCTAGCCAGGAACACTGACTCACCAGTGACTGGACATTCCAGCTACAGGTGTTTTTGTACTACAGTTATTTTAGACACATTCACTGCACTCGGATGATTTCCATTTCATGAACTGTGTGACTTCTAGCACGAACTGGCTGCACCTGTGTTGAATTAGGTGAGTCATTTTGAAGGGCTGAATATATATTTATATTTATACCAACCATGATTCAATGTTGTGAAGCAATAAAAAGGGAAAACTTCCAAGGGTGGGGCATGCTTTTTATATGTGCTGTATTTAGTGTTAGAACTAATAAATCCCATTTTCCCTTATGCAGTAGTGGTGATGTTGCAAGCTTTCTGTGTTTAGTGTAATCATGTAGCTGTGTAAGCAGCGGCTGCAGGTCTGCACTGGGCGATGTGGGCTCATAAGTGGAGTCATTAGAAGTTCCTGCTGCTGTTTCCTTTGGCCTGAGAACAGCTCCTCTCCCCTCATCTGTTTACACAGCACAGATTAACATGGCACCGAGTTTTAAATGGTGCACCGGCCAGTCTGCAGACAGTGAGTGAGTCTGTGTATTCCAGTACAGTCAGTCCACCTGTGCTTTTAGGAGCTTTTCCTGTCCGCATGCGGTCTCGAACCAGTCAGCCCTGTGTGTGTTTGTTTGTGTCAGCCTTAGTTCAGTTTGTGTGTGTGTTTAAATAGACTGGAGCTGGGCACAAACAAACACTGTCTACCTCTATACAGACCAACTCCAAGGTCAGAGTTTTATGCATGTGCTGTTTTTTTAGCTTGTTCATTGCATTTGTAGGGATGTAGTGTCTTTATTAAAAGGTAATATCAGATCTGACCTGTAGCCTCTGTAAACTAATATAGCATCATAAAACACTATAAATGCAATGCTATGAAGAGGTCAAACAGTGTAGATTTTGTTTTAAAAATGTCTACATGCTATTTTAACTTTTTTATAACTTCTCAATCTGCTCGCCATAGTAACAGCAACCAGGAAGGGGAAGCCGTCACTGTTCTCACTGTATGAAATCACCTGAAACTACTTTTTGTAGAGTGAGAGGTGTGTATGTGTGAGAGAGAGGAAATGAAATGCAAAACCAGAGAAAGCACAAGAGCAAAAGGTTACAGGCTTCACACTAATTACCATGCAAGAAAAAACAAAATGGTGGGAAAGATTTAGTTTCTTCACGTTAAAGTAAACAAAGTGCATTTCATGCGATCCTGCACGGGGGTTGCATGCTCTTGTAGTGTGCTTTGTGGTTTTTTTTAACCTGCAGCTTCCTTTTTAAAATCAACCTCGATGTGTGCTGTAAAAATGTGAAATGACAGCTATAAACCATATTTGACAGAGGTTGAGAGAGAGATACAGAAAAGCTGTTTTACTGCCACTAAACTGGAGGAATAAATGAGCATTAGAATGCAAATAAAGTGTCTTTTTCACCTAAAGGAGATGACCTTTGACTTTTTGCATTGTTGCACATATCCAAACCACCATAATTAAGCCTATTAAAAGGCAAAATATCACTTTAATGTCATTAGAAAATAAAGAATGACACATTCCAGCTTATGTTGACCCAAAACACAATAGTTTTTAGTTACAGAAGTGATGCAGGCTAATCCTGTATTTCCTGCTATCAAAACACACATTTGTATACACATCATTCAAACACATGAGCAGGTTTCTCTTGAAGTCATGTGAGCGGCTGGTGAGAAAATGCCCTTAAACACACACTCACTACCACCAAAAACAACGCCCGTCACTCATCTGCCGCAGGTTTCGGTGGTCACATGTGGTCGATCGAGCTCTCAGAAAGTGATTGATATATGATTTGGCAGCATTGAAAGTATGTCTGCTGTGTCTGTGGTGTGTAAGCCTGATGTGTTTAAGTGTTTAGATCATGTTAAGTGATGAGTGAACTCTGGGCAAGCTGGGTTTTTCCAGGTGCTGCCGTGTCTGTGTGTGTGTGTGGTTGTTTTATGCTCCTTTGAAGAAGCAATCTGGCCTTGACCAGTCGACTTTGCTGTTATAAACCTGTTCCTTACTACAGGAGGGAGGGACGGGTGAGGTTAAGAGCAAATGGTTTGTGTGTGTTTGGCCCACTATCAGTAACCAAAGAGCAGAGTCGGACACGTGTTCAGTCTCTGCAGGCTGGTTGCAGTTTGTGACACACTGAGCTCTGTGGTTAATGCAGAGATCTGTACATTAGATACTGTGTGCTGCTCTGCTAATGGGCCCAGACAGAACTAATCACTTGTGCAATGCAAGGTGGCTCTGAAGTCGCAGCACACACACAAACACGCGTATGGACAAACACACACAGAAGCCGGCGGAGCTGCTGAGTAGACTTCTTTATTGGCAGTAAAAGCACTCAGTGTAATGTCCAGTGTTTTTGGGGGGCTGTGGTTGTATTGGTTTGGCTGTGAATTATTTCGCCATGAATTAAACATGATGGGAGTCCAGTGTTTTAACCTGCTGACAAAGCTGCCTCTAATCCGCTTTCTTTCTTTCTATTCTTTCTTTCTTTCTTTCTTTCTTTCTTTCTTTCTTTCTTTCTTTCTTTCTTTCTTTCTTTCTTTCTTTCTTTCTTTCTTTTTCTATCTCTTTCTTTCTTTCCCTTGACTTTTACTTTGGTATCACTGTAAAATGTCTCAACAACTACTGGATGGATTGCCATAACATCTGACAGTTCCATCTCCAGTGTAAAGTTCTATTGCAGGTCATCAAAACAGCAATGTCAGTGTCAGTATGTGTGCATATGGCTGCTTCCTTCACTGTCAGACTAGTACCACTATGTTTACTGATTTGGTTGTTTTATTGCTGCATACTATATTAACTGCATGCCATTACCAGGGTTTTAATTAGATCAGAAAGGGCCTTTGGGGGTAACTAAACACGACAGCAGGCATGACAGGTCTGCATACAGTAAAAGCAGTGAGCCTAAACAGAAACAGAAATCCCACTTAAACTCTGCTTACAAAATAAAACGGTGATCTGAACCAAGTTATTATCACACCTTGGCTTAATGTAGGTAAGAATAGCAAGATTAGTGTCGGATAGAAAATTAAGGATAAAAATCCCATTTCTATTTTGATGGTATAAAAATGCTGCACTAAATGTTTCTGAACTGTTCAACTGGTGACAAATTATCAACCACTGAGTTAATCCACACCTCAACTCAGGTGTGGCTTGGAAGGACAAAGATCACATAGTGTGACCAGTAAACAGACACTCCTTTGACCACTGACTATAAAGGTCCACCTTAAAATGCAACTTTATTTAAATACAAGACGCAGCAGGTGACAACTCTGATCCACAATCCTCTCTGCAGCGACATGGCAGTGTCTTGCGCGAGACAAAAAGTTTCAGGTGTGCTGTCATGATGAAGTGGTATACATCAATTGTAAGCACGCTGCATGAAGAAGTACATGCTTTGTAAGGGCAGCTGCAGTGTGTACTTATGATACTTGAAAAAGTTCTCAAAAAAAACACCACAGGATGCTTTAAACATTTGAGTTTTTGTGGACAGTGATATAAATCTATGCAGTATACAATTGTGCCCCAAAATGGGACTTATTGCCTTTGTTGTCAGGTGAGCTGGAACTTTTTCAAGTACCCACGTAAAGTTAAAAAAAAAGCGTGAGTCTTCCTCCTGAAAACAGAAGATAAGACGTCCTGATCTCACTCACTTATTCAACTGTGTCATATGCTGTGTCTAGCAGTTTTGCTCCATGCTGCAGAGAGTCTTCTTTCTGAAGGGCCCGTAGACAGCAGTAGCTCAGATGTATTTAAAGCTACAGACACTGAAACTTCGCCCGAGTTGGCTGGGATAGACTCCAGCCCCCCGCGACCCTACAGAGGATTAAGGGGTGTATAGATAATGGATGGATGGACACTGAAACAGAGCATTAGAACAGTGATAAAAACCAGACATTATACAATTATGGTGAAATGAACCACCTTTAAGCTGAAAATTGAAAGACGCATTCTGGGAACTTGTGAGACTTGGAATAAATAGCTGTAAAGAAGGCCACCAGTCTATCACAGGGCTACACAAAGAGACAGACAACGCACGCTCACATTCACACTCACACCTACGGACAACTTAGAATCACAAATTAACCTTAGTTTTTGGACTGAAGCATCCTCATGAAGTAAAAAGAAAAATGTGTGTGATCTGGAACGCAGAGAGTCTTCTACGTGAAGATAGAGGACAGATATTCTTCATGAAGAGAGAAGATAGGAAGTCCTGGTCTCACTCATCCATGTCTGTGTCAGCTGCCATGGCCAAATATTTTGCTCCATGCTGTGAGTCAAAGATGCAGAGAGAGTCTTCTTCCTGAAGGGGGCATGAACAACAGCAATTAAAGCTACAGACATTAAAACAGAAGTTAAGCAGTCAAGGTGGAATGAACCATCTTTGAGGTAATTTGAACTGAAAATTGAAAGACACATTGTGGGAGCATGAAGCTTAGAATGATTTGCTAATAAAGAAGCACAATATGGGTCCTTTAAAATGCATTTCATAATGCATTGAGTTACTTTGTACCACTGACATCACCTGTCATATGTACTTGAAGATCATGTATCTCTTACAGTATCATTTGTACTTTTACTCTCCATGCAAACACACGATAAACCACTGTACTCTCTCTCTCTCTCTCTCTCTCTCTCTCTCTCTCTCTCTCTCTCTCTGTCTCGCGCGCAGACTCTTGACAGCTCACGCGCCGCTCGTCGGATCCGCTGAGCAGAACGTGCGCAGGCTTCACGCGCTGTTACCGTGTCGGACGGAGGTGGAGGAGGAGAAGAGGAGAGGAGGAGGACTCACCACCTGAAACAACCGAAACACCGCAGTTAGTTCTGGATTTATTAACTCGCACAACGCTTGCTTCGAAGGGGAGACGAAGAAGACGCCTGAAAAGTGAGTATGAAAATGAATTTACTCTTAGAAACTTGAGAAAGAGGCACTATCATGTTATTAGTTAGCAAAACTAAGCTATTATTGTGGAAGAAGCTTATATTATCGACTTAAATCCCTAGAAGTAGGCGAATAGTTCCTCAATTTGAACTCCACATAGAATTATAAAGTCTCCTACATTTCCTTCCTACTAAGAGTAACTAATGTATCTCTCTTCATGCCCTTGCATTAATTAAATATTGCACACTAGCTTTCCCCAGTGTTTGTCAGAGCTACATTGCTCTTAAAAAAAACAACCACCACTGTTTTTTTGTTGTTTTTTTTAGAAGGACCTCCAACCTGTGGTTTGGTTTTCTGCCAGAGAAGCTGGTACAGCAGACAAGCCTACTGCAAGACATTTATTTTAGCACTTGTCTGGTGCAGGGTGGTAATTTCCCTGTCGTGTTGCCAGTCTGCAGAATGGTGTGTGTGTGTTTGTGTGTGTTGAAGCAGATTATGGGTGTTAATTTCCAGCAGTGCAGTCCCTGATATCTGCTTACAATGTAAACTGCTGCTAGGAGAGAGCGTACGCGGAGAGTCTGGTTTTGAAATAAGTAGGAGATCACTGGTTTCATTCCCTGGACTGCTCAGGGAGAAATCTGGCCAGATGCTGACAGGGAAACACTCCACAAGCTCCCATAGCCACAATGCATGCAACCACAGTCCAGGTGCCCTCAAGCGAGCCATTAAACTAACTCTGCAGTGTTGCACGAGAAAGAGGCAGTAGAATTTGCAGGATTAAGCCATGGTGCATATGTGTCATTCAGTGCGGGTACATTTCCTTCAACAGAGCCAAGTGTAATTTACGAGAGCCACGGTGAGCCATCCATGTAGACAAACTTGTGGCTGTAATGTTTGCTTTTTTACAAATGTTAGCAGTTGTGAGAGTGGATAGGGTGCCTTTCTAGCCTCAAATCAGCCTCAGATAGAAGGTTAAAGTTTTATGGTGCCAGCTCAAGAAAATTTATATGAAGAATAGGAAAAGCTTGATAATAAAAAAAATGCAAATAAATAGATTGCTAATGCATTTAACCGCAGCTGTCAGACAGCAGCAGATCATGCTGTAAATTGCATAGCGACAAATACGATTTCCAGGAAGTAAAGCCCGGACCCCTGGAGAGGTATTTGCTGCCCAAGCAGACAAACACGTAGCAGCTTTCATTTAACCAGACTATGATTATCCTCATTGTGACCTCAACTTCACCAGAGCCCTCACACCCAATCCCCACCCACCATACACTTATAATAACTCGTAAAGCTTTGAGTCACGCAACTCTGCCTGCATGCATGCCTTGAAACCTAAAACTGAAGCTGTGAAGTAATTTACAGGTTTTGGTAGAAAGCTGTAGAGTGTTGTATAGGCTAAAACAGTGTTATCGGTGATGACAAAGATACTGCTTTACCTCGTTTGACTCGCCTGATACCGTATATGTGTCATTCTATCTATCTGTGTGAGTGAGTGTGAGAGTGAGTGAACGAACGAGTCGGGGGCATTTGAGTTTGTGGCCGGATCAAATGTCCGTCTCAACCACTTTGCTGTAATTTGATTAGAATACTGTGTCTTGTTAGTTAGACGCTGAGTAGAGACACCTGTTTGTCTGTCGGTGTGTGTCATTGAGTTTACTTCTTCTGTCTGACACTGTTTTAATAGATACAGCATACACCGATCAGCCACAACATTCTGACCACTGACAGGTGAAGTGAATAACATTGATCATATTGGTACTATGTGGTGTTCTGCTGGAAAACATTGGATTTTGACATCCGTGTTGATGAGACTTAGACACACAAATAAACATTGTCCCACAACAAGCACACTCCCTCATGCAAATGGAAATCCCAAATGTCACTGGCCTACCCCCACTGGAAAATGCACCCCACCACATGGAAAAAACATCAAACAATCAAGAACATGTTGAGGAACATGACAATGGCCCAACATATCGATTTGACCTCCAAACTTCCTACACCCTATTCTGATCAAGCATCAACAGGATGCAGTGGAACAAGTTTGATTGACAGAGGCCCCACTGCACAAGCCAGAGCACCCAAAGGATCCAGTGCCAATGTGACACCCTGAGAGGTCCTCTTGTCCATGTCCAATGGTTCAGAGAATTTTTGAGCACATAAGGGAACCAACACAATATTAGGCAGGTGGTCATAATGGTCTGATCGGTGTATACGTCAAGTACATTAGAGTTCCTTGGGCTTTAAAGGTTTGTGAGATAACCAACAATGTATCTCACAAACTAGTTAGCAACTTAGCGTAAAAACACTGCTTGACTCCATACATATGTACTTATACCTATGTATCAGTGATAGGCCAATGTCGGTCAGTAATATTTGGCTTTATTACAGAGTACCTTGCATCTTTTTATGTATTTTAGTTTACTGATTAATTAACTATTACTATGCTATTACTACTAAAGAATCCCACAGTTGAAAATCTAGTTTTTTACATTGTTGATATGTGGATATGGTGTTTTTTTATATGCTAACATAAACATATCATGACCAAAACGTAGCAGTCAACACCATGACTGAGCATTTTGGCCTTGAAACTGCAGTGTACTAATGACAGTTTAAAAAACACAGTTGAGATTTCATATGTAACCAAGCTAAAGAACCAATCCGGTTAGCTTGCACATTAAGCCTTTCTGTATCATTATTCTTCTACAGAATCAATTTCAGGCTCAAACATGTGTGGTTGGATTATTTAAATATTACAATGTTCCATGGTGTAATGTCGGGAATGTAGGATTTGAGCAGTCACAGGTGAACTGGTGTGCTCGAGCTGCAGAAAGTGGAGAGGAAGCAATGGTATGGAGCTGCATTTAAACCAGTTTAAGTCAGAAAGGGTTGTTTTAATGGAAAACTACTTCTAAATGTGTAACTTTGAGACACAAAGATGAGTTTTAGGGATTAAATCTGTGACCAAAGAGGAACTTAAACTAGATTATGTTTTAACTACTGAATTGTGTGTGTGCAATTAAAGCATATTTCATGTTGTAGCGAGGGAATATAGTTTTGTTTGTAGAAAAATTAGACAAACTTTCCACTCCTATGTTTCCATATGAAACATGTGGAGGTATTTATTTGTCTCTGCCAGGGTCTTTTTTGTCACCCTCAGTGGAAGTTGCATGAAGTTGTGGGTGTTATGAAGCCACACAGCTCAAAGTCTGTAAGATGAAACTTTTATAGGGGGTAAAAATCATGTGCTTTTCCAAATTAAACATGTCAAAACATGCTCTTTGATAAAGGTCTGTCCTCTGAGGTAAACTTGACAATGAAGTCAGTGGAAATCAATTAAGTTTGTCAAGTCAGAGAAAAAGAAGGCTGCAGTTTGACATCTTCCTGGTTTACAGGAGTCACACTGTTTACTGGTCACTAATATTAGTTGACAAGAAAATAATCCTGCATGTTTACTTTTTTCAGATGTTGATTCGTCCGAGGCAGTCGCAGAACGGTTGCTAGCCATCTGTTAGCGCTAACATGGAACGAGAGGGTTCATTTAGGAGGTGAGAACACACACACACACACACACACACATGCATATTTCAGCCAGCAGGTCCCACCATTCAGTGTGCAGAGTTTCGCTGCAGCTCCGGTACTTTTTCTTTTCCTTTTTTCTCTCTTTTTGTCTGTTTCTTTGGACGACACAAAGGTGGATCAAAGTGAAAAACACTCACGTACGCTCTCACACATTCCTGAATAACCTCATTCATGCTTTCACTCATGCAAACATCCTCCTTTGTTTCGTAATTAGACTCCAGCCTTTTCGCTTTAAACTCTTCCTGTTGATTCACGGCCAAAAACAAAACTTCCGAGTTGCATTCTTTAATTTAGACAATGAACAAAAAGATACATCAGCAGAAGAATCATCTCTAGACGTTGACTGCAACTCCATGTCTTCATATCATTCTGTTTTACTTTCTGCATCATTCATTCTTCAGGAGAAAAATTTTGACTAAGTTGTCGATTCAGCGGCACAACCCTCTGAACCCTCTTTTTCTGAGAGAATTTGGAAACACATCCTCACTTTGACGTGAACTCTGTGTTTGTGTGTTCTTGTGTGAGTGTGTCTGAGCTCAGGGCTCCTGTTTCCCACACTGACCTATTTATGTGGAGTTGAACTCAGATCCAGGCTGACAGACGGACCAACAACACACCTTCTCTCCTCTTACCTTTTTTATATATCTCTGAGTTTCCATCCATTCTACTTTCTCTTTGCCACTTTCTATTTTTCCTCTTTGTTAGTTTTGTCTTTTCGTTCTAGTGTCCATACTCATTAAAATTCTCTTCAGTTCACATCATTTGTTCATTGAAAGTGTAAAACAAAGAAGAAAAATAATATTTCCACAGCACAGTGAGCCACAAAGCAGACAAAATCGCTCTGATAAACAAGGAAGTATTGAACAGTGATCAGTAAATTGGGTCATCGTGTGATAATAGCTTGAATACAAATGCTCTCTGTTCTGGGCCCCACACAGAGAGACAAGAGGGGAAGATGAAGTGAGATGTGTGTCACCTTTAAAGCCTTCCCCTCCCTCTTGGCTGCTCTTGAACCTCAAAGAGTTCCTTTGTTCACCGGGCACAAAAGCTCACAGGGTCACATGGTGGCCGACTGGCACAGACTGGCAAAGGGAGAGAAAGAGAGGTGAAGTGGGAGAGAGGAGAGTAGAAAGAGTAAAGGTGGGAGAATTTTAAAAAGGAAGGAAGAAAAACAAAAACAAGAAAAAAGAAAATGGGCATGTGGAAGAGTGAGACAACATTCAGATCAGTGTGATATAGAGTCATGGAGTGGGGATACGTGGTACCTTTTCAGTTAATAGTGTAAGTACACATTGTGCAAGTGATTGTGTGAAGAGACGATATGTTGTTTATTTTACACTGGTGCAGAATTTGTTGATTTACAGATTTTATTCCTGTTGCATGGAGACACTGCAGCTCTTATTTTGCAATGAGTATATTTATATTTCCCTGCATGTATGTAGTACATACTCACAATTTAAACACATTTAACAAAGACTGCAACTTTTGATTGACGTGCAAATTCATGATTCATTGACTGATTGTTTGAAATGTATATCTCCATTTCCCAAAATACACATATGCATTGTATTTACTGTCATTTCATTTACGACAGTGACTATATAAGTTAAACCCAAAGCAATTCTTTCATTTTCATGGACTAACTGAAAGAAATCTGAACATTTGGAGCATCTTTTCCTCCTCTGGTACCTCTTTGTCATCTTTGTTGTGTTCTCCACATTTAATCTCCTTTATTCACTCTGCTTTCTTTTTTCTTTGCATCCCATTCCTTTTCCTTATTTTGCCCCCCGTCTCACATGGATCCCTTCCTTTTACGCCATCCTTTCTTCTTACTCTCTTCTTGAGCTTCTTATCCCACCTCTCTTGCTTTTCATTTTTTCTTCTTCTTCCTACATAATGAATAAATTTTTCTCCTTTGTTTGACAATTTTCCTGGTTTCTACCCTCCGTACCTCTCTCTCTACTGTATGCTCAAAAGCAGTATAGCACATAGGCTTGTGTAAACAGTAACAGATGGCTAATAAAAAGTAGTCACCCAGTAATAAATACTAATGTTGTCAGCCATTAAAATCAGGAAAAATTATGGTGGTGTTTTACAAAGCAGGTGATACTTTGCTTTCTTTTTCTTTGGATTGTATACTGATCTGCTTAAGGTTTCAGCGTAGTAGCGTTTTAAACTTGCATGAAACAGCATGATAAAGATTACAGTCTATGTAAAGATTTTTTTTTTAAGTTTTGTGAAATATAATTAAAGATGCAAAATCCCCACACTTTAAAACCACTGTGGCATCAGAAAGCCCTACTATGTAATTAGAAGACTTGAATCAATAAAACAAGCTCTGCCTTCCACATCAGTGATTTTTGCTGCAAATACCGAATAAACGTTGGTGCTTATTATTGTTTTTTCTTTCCACCTTTTGGATTTCAAGGAGCCTCCACAGCAAACTGA
Source organism: Dascyllus trimaculatus (assembly GCA_024666655.1). Taxonomy (NCBI): domain Eukaryota; kingdom Metazoa; phylum Chordata; class Actinopteri; family Pomacentridae; genus Dascyllus; species Dascyllus trimaculatus. The sequence goes on from CM045465.1 coordinate 14,155,311, forward strand.
GGTTGGGCACTGGCTCATCCTCGAGTCTGACTGACCTCTCCCAGGCAAAGAGCCCAGCAGGAGGTGGGGAGAAGGGAGGATCAGCTGGGGGGCTGGCGGAGGACTGCAGCCGGGACAAAGGGACCCAGCAGAGGAGGGCCGGAGCCAACGCCACCTGGAATAGGTTAGTGTGGGAGAGGCTGATGTGTGGGTTAATCCATCTCAAATCATCAGGGGCCTTCTGCTCGACCATCTCTGATTTTCTTGAAGCTTTTTTGTTTTAACCTATGGATATTCAAAATGGTGTTGGTGAAGTTTTTGATTGATATGTAAAGATACAAAACAAGAAACGTTAGAGAACTGCCTGTCAGCCCTCTTTCAGCACGTTTTTTTGCGCGCTGAAATTTGGGGCTTTGTTTGGATTTTCTTGTTTTGTGCTTCTTTGGGAATAAACTTATCCTTCAAGACTAATGTGCAGGAATTTAAAGTGTGAGTAAATGCATATCAATAGTGACAGCTGAAGAGATTACCTTTCAGCATCCTCTCCAAAAAGTATGAAAACTATTATTTTTCTTAGTTATATTTGGAGAACCATTTTGAAACTTCCAGGACTCTACTACTCGACTCTTGGATTAGGCAACCAGGCATCATTTTCATTTTGTGGCCAAATATTTCTTAATAAAAGGTATTCTCTATGTTTGGTTTTGTATTATTGTGACATGCAACTATATATGGTTCAGAAAATATCAGTAGTTGACTTCTGCATCATTAATATTTTTGTTAAAGTGTGCTCAAAAATGGGACATATTTTGCATTTCTCAACTCGTTTCTAATCAGACTATTTTATCTATTTGTCCAATATTGCCGATGATGAATCAAAGGCATGATGAGAAATAATAGTAATAAACGCCAGGCTTTTATCTTAAAAGCTGCTGAGATCATTGAAACATAGCTCAGGCAAAAAAATCAGGCAAATAAGAGAAGGTTGAGCAGAAATTGTTCTAAAAATTTGATCATTTGAGATCAAATGGCCAATGTTATGTTCTTCATCACTCTTCATTATGTACAATATTAGATCATATTATTTTTCTTACTGAATGTTAAAACATACAACACATGTAACTCATATTTTTAAATGTGCAAGTGTGTGTGTGCAATTTTTCCTTTAATGGTGGTATAAACATGACCTGCACAAAGCTCTGTTGGTGCTATTATTCACTGTATGAATAGGAACCTCACATACACATATGTACATAAGCATCAAGTCTTTCTATCTTTCCTCCCTCCGGGTCCATCACCGCCCCTCTTTATCCTTCACTCCTCTTTTCATCTCATTCTGCCTCATAGATTCCTTTCTGCTTTGGTCTTCTCTCTCTTTTCTCTGGTTGTTTTTGTGGCGTTTCAGCTTTATTTCACACTGGATAGCATGGAGTGAATGGTGGTTTGCTGGGTGGTGGGAGGGCTGCATGAAAAACATAAGCTGGACTGAAACCTACAGTGCTTTTGTGTTTTACTCTCCTGTCGACCTCCCTTACGACTAGTAGACATTTTACTGGTAACTGATGAGTCAGGATGGGGGTAAAGTTGCTGCAAGAGACAACCAACCTTTAATGCCACAAACATCAAATGTCACACTTAAGTTGATCAAACTTCCTGTGATACTTTAACGGACTCATATGGTAAAAGCCTATTTTTATTGTGTTTTGTGGTTGATACATACTTGAAAGTGTAAACCAAAGCTGTTAAGATTTGAGGATGTTTACTTATGCCATTCCTCATGCCCTCCACAACTAGTTAGCTGTTTTTTTACATGCTGGTAAAATATTACTAAGCTGCTACATACCAGATAACAAAGAGATAACTTATGCTGCTTGCGAGATGAGCCTTTCTGAATAAGCAGCTGCCTCACAGTCCACCAGGTTTACTTACTTTTATAGAACTGCTTCTGCAAACTCTAAAATGTCTCAACAACTAGAAAATCACACCAAATGTTCTGCTGTTGGCTGCAAAGAGTGAACACAAGAGTCTTCATGCACTCCCAGAATCTGAGAAACTGAACAGTGGATTTCTAATATTTCTGATGGCAATGTCACCACCACATTAACAAAATGAGCCATCTTTGCAGTTTTTGAGAACACATTCAGAAAATATGTGACACTTTCCTTAATTTGCTGAAGAAGGGGTTCATCACTATGAGACATTTACTGCAAATCTGAGAGAAGAAAAAGGGGATATCTTATTTTGACGAGGTGTGATCAGAGAGTTCTGAGACTGTGCTTATAAAAATCAAAAGCTGTACCCAGTTTAAACTTTACTTGTGCAGCAAAACACTGCTATTCGTTGTGGTTTTAACACTCCCTGGAGGTCCTGTCATGTAAACATGTCCAGCACCAGCTGCGATGGGATCTCCTCCAGTGACATCAAATAGTGACCTTTCAACTTGAGTTTAATTTTGGGGGAAGAGGAAGAAGTCACAGCGAGACAAATCTTGTGAGTTGGGCTGTCGGGGAGCAATGTTTATGTTATTGTGTCCGAAAAAACCTGTGTGTAAATATCACCTTGTGACCAGACACACAATGCAATTGAAAGAACCAATTGCCATCTTGCTACAGCTCAGGTTGTGTGTGCTGAATGTTGTCGCTCAGAAGCCTCAGGGTGTTACAGTAGAACTCTGCCATGGCAAAATTGCAAATGTGTACCTGACCTTAGTCCCAAAAACATGTAAAACTCAGGTCTCAATGTTGATGAACATGATGTCATGCAGCATCCTAACTCATGACAGGTACTGCTTGCACATGTTGCATGCACGTGACCATCACTCACTATGTGCACATGCAACAGGAACAGTCTCACAGCTTTTTGATCACACTTCGATTAGGCCTAGTTCTCTCTGGAGGGAGTTTTCAGTCTCCGGTAACTTGCATGTCTGCCTCTCTAAATGCTTTCCTCTGTGTTTATTCGCAGCATCCACAACGCAGTGATCTCAGTTTTCCAAAGAAAGGATCTGGGAGAAAATGAACTCTACACTCTGAACGAAGGTGTCAGGTTAGCTCCCAGTCTTTTATCAAGTTTTTGACAGACATGCTGATTTTTTTTTTTAGCTTGAGATGGTTTGTATTTTTGCCTATTTGACTAAATTATAGTGTCTGCTATGTAGTTTCCCCTCTTCACCTGCTGTAGTGACAGGTTTCTTACAAACAGACAAACTCTCACACCCAGTTTCAGCAAGCTAAATTTAATCTTTACTCAAGTCCAAACATTAACACATGCCCGGTAACAGTTATTGTTGTTTCTTAATCTCAGCTGCATCATGGGTAATGTTTTTCCCCTGCTGCTCGTAACTGTTCATTGTCCACTGAATCATAAACACCTGTAAACTGTTTACAGGGGAAATGCCAGGTCGAGGTAACAGAGGGGTCACTGCTGTGTGTTTTGTCTTAAAGTACAGTGTAGCTGAGGGCGGTGTTGTTAAAACTGACTCACTGTGTGGTGTAAATACAACACCACCATACTGTACATACATGTACTTTGTGCAGCAGTGATGGTGGTTATTTTTATAGGATGCCAGTCTAACATGGCCTGGGGTGGTGAATGGACTCCAGCTGCTGGATCTGCAAGACTAAAAGCTTAACATTACACACCAATGCAGCAGTAGTTATGACTTTGTATTTAGAATTTTTAATGTCTCCAAGCATGTGTTGTTTGGCCAGTAATACCAAAAAGATTAATGGTTACATTTTTCCTCCTTCCAGTAACAAAGACGTCATTCTAATATCAGTTTATCAGTGGAAAATCTGGTTGTTGAGCTTTTGTTTTCATTGCGAACGACATCTTTTCTCATTTCCTGAATCTGCTGCTGTTTAAACACTACAGTTTGCATAATAATCTCATCATGCCTGCTTCATTTTTTACAATCTGTGACTGATGATGTGTGTGTATATATGTGATGTCTCTTAATGCTCTGTGTGCAATCACATGTATTTTGCAGGCAGCTGCTGAAGACGGAGCTGGGCTCCTTCTTTACTGAGTACCTTCAGAACCAGCTGCTCACTAAAGGCATGGTCATACTGAGAGACAAGATCCGCTACTATGAAGGTAAAAAAGTCTGTATACATACACAAGCATTTAATAAGGGGGTGTAAATACAGGCTGTAAATACTGAACCCTATTTTTTTATTATATGTTTTGATTACAAGTATATTTAATACATGATGAGAAAATTATCAGTAACTTCTTCATTTCCCTAACCTTCTCTCAAACCTGACCCACATTTTGAACATCACCATCAAAATGATTTTAAGTACCAGCTTAAAAATAGAGGGAAATAAAGGAAGAAAGAGCAAAAACAGAACAAAAACAACTTCTCCATTCATTTATACATTCAGTGTAACTACAGCATTGAGACATTTGGCCAAATTTACAGAGAAAATCTACAAATCTACATATTTAGTTGATTAAAGACTGACATAAATGCACATTAACTGGAAGAAAGAGTGTGTATGTTGTTGTAAGAGGTTAAGTCACAAGGAAACTGTATATTCTCGAGTTTCTTGTGTATTTCCAGAGAAGCATATGTCTAAAACACATGAAACAAGTCCTTTGATGAGCCCAGACTTTACCCTGTTATTAATTAACAGTACCTCCTGGCCTGGATGAAGAGTGTTCACAGTGTCTGTGGTTCATTTCAGGGGAACTCCGAGATCTTAAAGTGACACGAGTCTAGGCTCAGATGCTGTTCAACACTGAAACATAATGACTGACTGCTCTTACAGAAGCAGAGTTAACCTCGTTAGTTAACTATTAGTTTGAACTGTGAGAACATGGCCTTATCGCTCCACTGTCACTTCCAGCGAAGGACGTCTTTCTGCCCCACACACTTGTATGCACGCGCGCGCGCACACACACACACACACACACACACACACACACACACAAAGTGAGACAGAGGTTCTGCAGAGGAGAGGTGAGAGCAAGTGATAACGAAATTATTTTGTTCTCTCTGTTGTGGTACATGTGTGACCTTTATTTGAAATGATAAAACACACACACACACACACACACACACACATATGCAGACACATAGATTTTTAGCACTGTCGTCACAACAACCAGACAGGAAGCGATCCTTTACGTCAGTCGCACATCCAGTTAGTGCGACATTTGAGATAAGACAAACCACAGCGGCTCAAAGACTCATTGTTCTGGTTTAATCAATGGTAGATCATGTATGATTCTGTGTGTGTGTGTGTGTGTGTGTGTGTGTGTGTGAGAGAGAGAGAGAGAGAGAGTGTGAGAGTGTGTGAGTGTGTGTAATACATATGCCTGCACAGAGGTAAACTTTAAAATCACTGTCAGAAATTTGGTCATTTGAGAACTTACACCAATAAGTCTGTTTTGTCTTGTAAACAAAGTCAGATTAACCCTCTGAATCTCAAGCAATGTGTTGCTGCTGTCACATTTTTACTCACTGTGGGCTCATTTTTCACTGCAACATAAAGTTCTGCGCATCTATGGAAACAGCACAACCATGACTAGAAGCAAAGAGAACTCAGAAATGTATTTTGTGTTGTACAACATAGTTATGATGTCATAAATCACAAAGAAAAGAAAAAAAATGAAAGTTGAATTTATTTAATTATTTTCCTTGCAAGTATTGAAAAACCTGCACAAGTTTGTATTGGGTTTGTTAAACAATTTAAACCTTATCTTCAAATGTTAATGCATATCATGTATATTTTGTTGTCTGATTTTGCTCTGTAGATGGATTTGAGCTTTATGCTAAACTTTAAATTGTGAATTTGCTCCCAAAATGCTGCAGTAGCTGTGTCATTTTTAGATTTCCACTGCAGGAAAACACAGAAAAAGTACTGTATCCTAAAAAGCGGTGTGAATAACCAACATTCAATTTACATACGATAAACATTTGGCTAAATGTTCAAAATCACAGCCTCTGTTATTGACCAACATTACAGACATGGCAAATTTGGAACTCTAACACTGCATTTCTTCCACTAGTACAGTATAATCTCTTGTTGGCTGCAAACACCCCACAGTCATGTTGTTGTAATCTCTCTGACCTTCCTGATTAGCTGATTATCTTCCTGCTTGTATCACAGGTCAGAAGTTGTTGGACTCTCTGGCAGACACGTGGGACTTCTTCTTCTGTGATGTTCTGTCCATGCTGCAGGCCATCTTCTACCCTGTACAGGTAAACGTATGCACCAGCTAATATTCCAAACACACACCTGCATTTTGTTGACATATTTGTGTCTTCAGGGAAAGGAGCCGTCTGTGCGTCAGCTGGCTCTTCTCCACTTTAGAAACATCATCACCCTCAACTTGAAACTGGATGAAGCTTTGTCTCGACCCCGAGCCAGAGTTCCTCCCTCCATCATACAGATGCTGCTAATACTACAGGTACAAACACACCTTCTTTTTTGAGTCTTTTCTTTCTTCTTCTTCTTCTTCTTCTTCTTCTTCTTCTTCTTCTTCTTCTTCTTCTTCTTCTTCTTCTTCTTCTTCTTCTTCTTCTTCTCAGATTCTCTCACGCTGTCCTCATGCACCCTTTAACACGCGGCATGCACAGACATCCATGACTGATGTGGGGTTAGGGAAGAGGGTAAACGACAACAGATGGGGAGAAGAGGAGCGCAGGGTGGAGGAAGAGGTTGAGACTTTTCTTGCAAAGGGATTCTCACAGGAAGTAATCTCAGTGTGAACACAGTGAACAGTTGTCTTCCCATGACCACTCTGCACCCTCTGTGTTTGTCTATGTTAATAATAATAATAATAATCCATGTTTACTCTGCCATTTAAGGCCATAACATCCTCACAAGGCCAGAAAAAAGTTAGTAAGTCCCATATATTTAGGAACTTTTTAGATCTGACTTGCTAAAAGTTCATTTTCTAATGTAAAATAAGAGCTGAGGCTGGTTTAGTTTTGCAGTTCATGAAATTTTGACAGTAATTTATAAAGATTAATTCAGGAATTTTAAAATGTTTAATGCTTCTACAATGGTATCTTACATATATGTAACTAAACAGTCACTTGCTTGTGGTCTTTTGCCCCACTTAATTGTTTTCCTGTTGAGCTGAAGAGCCATTAGCTTATGGAAGTTGTAGCATCTCTTACCTTTTTCCAGCTACAACTGTAGAAGATTTTCAGTAAAGTGCATATAAGATCTTCTGGTTTCCCAATTTTTCCAGGAAACAACTTATAGCAGCAAAGATCAAGGCAGCTGAGGTCACTATATGAGCCCTAAGTTCTCTGGAAACCACTACTTGGACGTGCATAACCCGGGATCTTTTATCTAATCTCTGCTTTTTCTCATCGTTTAATACCAGTGTAGTTTTACCACCCTGTAAAAGACATTCAAAGGAAAAAATCTAAGAGGGGAAAATCCCTCTTTGATTAAACTGCTTATTAACATGCAGATGTAGAGCTGGTGCCAGCAGATGATAAGTTAAAAGGTTTGGAACAACCGCATCAAGTGATCTAGTTCTCAGAAGATGGCAGAAAGTCTTGTTTCTGAGTAGAAAATGAGAATACCATGAAACCGTGGCTTTCTTAGTATGAAGTGTTGATTAAGGTGAAATGCAGATATTTTAGGTCTGGTGAAAGTAATGAAAGCTCAGAGGACGGATGCTTAAATTCTTTGGACAAGTTAAAAAAGAAACACTGAGGTAATTTCTGAATATTTGATAAACTATACTTTTTCAGGCATTGAGAAACCTGACCTCATGTGAGCTCTTTTATTATCATTTAGAACCAAACAGCATCTAGGAATCGACTAATATGTTTTTTTTTTGTACGGCCGATACTGATGCCGATTATTGATGATCAAGAGACACCAAAAACTGATATTTGGAGCCAATATACATTAAATGCATTTTTTAGCAGCATGTAATAGCAAAGAACCTGTCATTCATAACTAGGTTTCTTCAGTAATAAGGGTGACTACAACTGAATATGTGAAACAGAAATAGGAGTGATAAAATTAGGACACTCTCGACTGAGATTGATCAGTTTGTCTCCTTCAGTTCTTTTCTATTTTCTTAATATTTCACTGTTCCACCACTTTCATTACCCACTAAGTTCCATATCTTAAAGCATTATTATTATTGATTGATTACTGACTCTGTTTCAGGGTAATCTGTGGCTGAATTCTAACTTAACCGCTAGCCGTTAGCATAGTTTTAGCCACTGTGAGAGGAGCTAATTTCCGGATTTGTAGCAACTACTTGTGTTTCTTGTTCAGGTTTTGCTGCTTGAGAGACATTTCTGAGACCACAGAGTGATGACAGACAGAGAGGAGGCTGCATCAGACCCAAAGTAGTGCATTTAATCTATCAGTAATTGGTCAATAAAAATACTAATAGTTGGAAAAATGCCAAATATCATCTACGTTAATCAGACGAGCGGATAATTAGTCTATCCCTTTTAGATACCCCAGCTGGTAAAGTATCTTTTCTATGAGCCTCTGAGATGTTTTAATGGGACAATAAGCATCCAAATGTTTTAGGATTTGTTGACATAATCTGCTCAGGTTTATGGGTAACCTGAGAGGAAATCAGGATGTGTTTAAATTTTTCAGTACTGACTCTCCTTTCCAAGTGAGCATTTGTTTTCTGCGTAACATTTTACCGACCTTTATCTCCAGATCAGGACTCAGTCCCTGTAGGCTAATCAAAGATCGGCCCTCCTGCTCACCTGCCAGGTGAAACACAATCCCGGAGAGAAGTGGAGCTCTGACCTCATATCACATGACAGAATGTATCACCGCGTCCAGCAGTGAATGGGAGAAAATTAAATGTGCTCTCAAGTGTGCCTGGGTTCATGCACTGTGAGTCTCTGAGAGTGTGTCTGGTTCTCTTTGTGCTTGGACGTCGTTGTGGCAACTCATTGACCCAAATCTGCTCCATCCAGATTCAGACAGAGAGGGCAAGAAAACAAGACAGAGGGAGGTATGGCTGAAAAGATAGCCACTTAGAAAATGCAATATATTTATTCCTAGGTGCATCCATTGTGTCAGATGCACTGCAAAGTAATTTTTCTTGGTCTTTCTGTTTGCATGCAATGGATATGAACAGAAAGCAGAGAAGGTGAAAAAGAAAAGCAGGTAGAATCAAAGGTATGAAAGGAGGCTGGAAAGTAGGGCAGCTAAGACAAAGATTGAGCTGAATAAGTGCTCTGTTTTTGTTGCTTCTTGTTTCATCTGTTAGTAATTTCCCTTTCGTTCTGTTAAAACGCTATGACGCCAGTTCACTGAAGCCTGCTCTATTTATGTGGTTTGGGTCTGTGCTGTGGTTTTCATGCATGAGATCCGCGATTCAGAGTATTGAAACCTCATTGATCTCCTCTTTATTTCAAGATGTTGGATTGAGGTGTGGACCCATATGTGTTTCACCCATGAAAATTTGCTTAACAAAATTGTGGAAGCGATTCTGAACTGAATCCAGCTACTGAAAGCATTTTGTTTTTACATGTTCTGACCAGAAAGACAGAGTCTAAACCCTTAAGACAGCAAAGTAATCATCACTATAGAGGCTCTAACCAGTGTTTTTATATTAATGGAAGGAGTTATTTGAAAGGCGTTGCCCACAGTGAATCTACAGAGAATTGTAACTCAACTCTGCAGGTTCCTTCAGCTCTGCATGTCTTCAAGCTCATTGTTTCGGCTCACTCTTATCAGTATCATATCCAGCAGAAGTAAGCAGTTGTTTTCAGACACAAAAACTCATTGTTACACTACCTATCAGGCACCAAATGGCAGCCAGACACAGTTAATGACTAGCTGGTGCGGCTAGTGGAGCATTTAGCTGCTGAAGAGCCAGATGCTTCTTTCAAAATCCGGTGGAGGTACAATGCTAATGTTGCTTAGTGTTTCCTGGATGGACAAGCAGCTGTTTGTGACAATATCAGGTTTATACAATTAAAATGTGACACAGTTGTGTATTTTGTTTGTAACACTGTTGACAAATGGACTAAAAATGAATTGATGCAGGTTAAAAAAAAAGTCCATAGAGTGTTTTTTTATATGCTAAATGACATATTATGCACAAAATAAGCTAAAGCAGTCATGGCTGAGTTTTTCCACCTTGAATCAGATGACTGTCTCAAAAACACAAATTCAGATTTTCAGGTTTTATATGTAACAAACATAAGAAACCAGTTCAACTTGTGGGGTGGGACTTTCTGTATCGTTTATTTTCTTCAGAATTGGTTCACTCCAAAATTACAACTTGCAGTTGTGTAGTGGGGTTGTTTTTTGGTGTTTGAGTTATAGGTGTGCTGGTGTGCTTGAGCTGCAGCAAGTAGCTAGAAGGTACATCGAGGCCATTTTAATGTAGGAAGACATTATTTTATAAAAACAAACTTCTAAATGTGTAGCCTTGACACACTGAGAAGAGTTAAATCAATGACCATTGAGGGACTTTAAGAGACCCCAAGCGAGAGCAGCCATGGACCAGTAATTAATGACTTTGTCCACTGGTGTGAGGAATCCTACCTGCAACTAAACATGACTAAAACTAAAGACATGTTGATTGATTTCAGGAGAAAAACTCATGGGCACAAGAGCACTTTAGTCAAAGGTCAGACCATTGAGTGCGTGGAGTCGTACAAATATCTTGGGACTGTCATTGACAGCAAATTGAAATTTGAAGAGAACTGTGAAGTGGTATGCAAAAAGGCTCAGCAGCGCTTACACTGTCTGAGAAGGCTTGCACACTTTCACATTGACCGAACCATTATGACCATATTTTTTGTGCTTTTATTGAGTCTATTTCATCTTTTTCTTTAGTGTCATGGTTCGGTCAGGCAACTTTAAAACAAAGAAAGTCCATAGACCAAATCCTTAAATGGCCAAGTCATCTACTGGGTGAGCCACAGCAGAGTTCAGCTTCCCTGTACAGTCGGCAGCTACAGAGGATAGCTACCTCCATTTTAAATGATGGTTTCGACCCATTGCACTGTCACTTTCAGCTTCTTCCCTCTGGACAGAGGTTCAAAGTCCCAAAATTCAAACCCCAGCGATACAAAAACAGTTTTGTTCCTGCTACTGTCACAGCATTGAACAAGTTATAGCAGGATGTATTGCATATAAGTTATTTATTTATTTATATTCCCTTTTATGTGTCCTGTATTTATGTATTGTTTGGGTTTCAAACTTATTTTGAACTGGTTTCAAACTTCTTTTTAAGGGTTTCCAACTTACTTTTATACCTCTTTTTAGCCTTGGTGTTAGCCCCGAGGTTTTTGTCTTCTTCCAGTCTCTCTTTTATCTCTTTTTAATCCCTTTATCTTTTATGTCCGGATTTGTGGAAACAAGTATATTTTAATCACGTACAGACAGCTTGTGTTGGTTCACTTGTTATATGTTTGTTTTTTGAGTGTGAAAAGGATGAATTCACCTGACTGCAAAACAAATCTACCTACGAGTATAAATAAAAGTAACCTGAACCTGACAGGTGAAGTGAATAACATTGATCATATTGGTGCTATGTGGTGTTCTGCTGGAAAACCTTGGATTTTAACATCCATGTTGATGAGACTTAGACACCCAAATAAACATTGTCCCACAACAAACACACTCCCTCATGCAAATAGAAATCCCAAATGTCACTGGTCTACCCCTGCAGAAAAATGCACCCCACCACATGGAAAAAACATCAACCAGTCAGGAACATGTTGAGGAACATGACAATGGCCCAACATGTTGATTTGACCTCCAAACTTCCTACACCCCATTCTGATCAAGCATCAACAGGATGCAGTGGAACAAGTTTGATTGACAGAGGCCCCACTGCACAGGCCAGAGTACCCAAAGGATCCACTGCCAACGTCCTGGTTCCAGACCCCATAGGACACCCTGAGAGGTCCTCTTGTCCATCCCCAATGGTTCAGAGCATTTTTGAGCACATAAGGGGACCAACACAATATTAGGCAGGTGGTCATAATGTTATGCCTGATCGGTGTGTATAAATCCTTATATTTTATTTTTTAATTTATTTTTATTTAACCTTTATTTAACCAGGTGAGTCCCATTGAGATTGTAGATCTCTTTTTCATGGGAGCCCTGGCCAAGACGGCAGCAGCACCAAGTTGCAGTTCCATACAGAGAACATTAAGAACACATACATTATAAAACATACAGTAACAACTCACAGAATTTTTTTTTAAAAATCAAAATTTCCATCCATTACTTAACATTTGCTCGACTAATATACTTTACTTCCTTCCCTCTTCCCTTTTAGCTTTCTATTTGTGTATGTACTTTAAACGCATGAAACATAAAGTGAAATTTGAAAATGTTGACCTGAGCCCAAAGCTGTCTGCAACAAAGACTTGAGATTCTGGAGGAACTTGCAGGGTTCAAGTCAAGTGGCAGGATTCATTTTTTTGTGGGTTTTAAAGCTCCTTCCACTTTTTTATACCAAGAAATTAAGTTCCAGTTTGTTATGAGGATGTGCAGCATTTTCAGAAATGTTCACTTCTCTAATAGTGAGCTTGTCTCTCTTTTTTACACAATGAGGTACATTGTAAAGTGAAATCCAAACAAGACATAATGCTGGTGTTTATATTCTTTATAGTGGATTACAGCATTACATTTGTGTCTTTCATTGTTTTTCCTCGCACTAATTTTCTCTCTCCGTCTCTGTATATGTATATTAAACCAGTCAAATGGGTTTGTTTTGTCTGTCTATCTAAATTGAGCAATGCTGCTGATGTTTCTCTTATCTCCTACGTGTTTATACAAGTCTAGGATTGATACCAAACTCACTCAACACTTTATTGTTGCTGTCTTCTGGCCGGGTCTATGAAAGCATAGCATCTCCTGTTGTGATAGTGCAGCGGCGCTGTTTTTCAAACAAAATTCAACAGTCTTATCAGAGAAGCTTCCTTTTACTCACAGTTACTGGCAAAGAGTTTGATAAAATCACAGAAAGCCAGATTGAGTTCTTTCTTCCTTTCTTTTTCATGGCTTTTATAGTTTCCATTGCTACGGCCCAATAAGCAGCAGTTACCAGTGTTTGTGTTTGTGTCTTTGATCCAGGGCGTCCATGAATCTAAAGGCGTGACAGACGACTACCTTCGTCTGGAGTCTCTCATCCAGAAGGTGGTCTCTCCCTACCTCGGGACTCATGGCTTATATTCCAGAGACGGATCCTCCAACCTGCACTGCTCTTCCTGCCTGTTAGGTGTTTGTTTGTGTAAACATGTACAGAAATATCTAATTAGGATGCTTCTATATGTCACAAGTTTCATGTACGGCAGGTTTTCCATTGAAAAATAACCTTATTCCCTCGCTCTCTTTAGAAAAGCGGTTGCAGCGCTCATTACCCTCCAAACCGGGCAACTCTCCCACCACCAAGAATCCAGTGGTCCGTTCTAAGAGCTACAACGTTCCCATGCTGACCCCTGTAGTGGAGTACGACATAGACCCGTCCACAGGAGGCGGCACAGGCATCAGACGACACTCCGTCTCTGAGATGACTTCTTGTGTGGAGGAGAGCGGCTCGATGGTCAAATCCACCAGCAGCGTCACAGATAACACCAGTAACACCAGTAACACCAGCGCGTCCAGCCTCGCCAACCACTCCCCAGCCTCCACTGCCTCTGCTGCACTTTCAGGTGGGACATGAGTAATAAGAAATATAGCAAATCAGCTCCAGACCGACTTTGGCATCTTAATGAACTTGACATAAACATATTATTTTATCTATAAAGACTAAATGCCTTAAAAACATCAAAAGGCTGCATATTTTTTATGTTGAAGTGGAATATGTGATCATTTATGCTATAACTCAATATTTTATAGAGACGTCAGATATACAGGAATGGCGTGTGATAGTCATTTTCTTTAAAATTGTCATGCAACTCCAGTTAATTTCACCAGTTTTTAGAGCAGGCTCTGTTAGGATGCATCCCTAATAATGAATAAAGAGTATTTAAAATTTTATTCAGATAAAACTTATGCATGTTCCTGAATCTATCATTGCTGTAACACAAAGCATGAACTTGCATTTTATAATAAATCACTGTGTTGTTTGAGAAGTACTTCTGTTTAGTGATATTAAACTGACAGACACATGTTCAGGTGTGTAAATCCTCCAATGACACGTCTTGTTCAACCAACCAGCCCAAATTAATTTTAATTAGCCAGATTTTTACTGTGTGTGAGCTCATTTTTTACTGCAGTATAAAGTCCTTCACTTCCTAGGAAATAGGACAACTCAGCGCAACTTGGATTTGGTTGACTTTCACGACGTAAAAGAGTCATGAATCAGTATTTTGACTCAAAGTCAAGACAAAAAGTCGAAAATCTAACAACTCTTTCTGATTTTACAGTTCCTGGTTCTGATAAGTGCTGTAATTTTGGAGGGTTTTTTAACAACAACATGCCTTTCAAACCCAACAGTGGGTTTTCAGAAGGTTAAGACAATACCCACCATCAATTTTATGGATTTATAAGATTGTTTTATTGAAAATAATGAACATTAATATAGAATTACACTACAACTGATTTCCATGTTCTGCACTGCTGGCAGCCATGATGATTTCTGATCAAGCTGAGTAAGCAATGACAAATAACCACAACAAAGTCATGACCTAGATACTATTACTGGACAAGATTTTTGATAAATGATGACTTGACAGTCTGAAACCTTCAGTCAGCAGGAATTTAAAGCCTCTGTTTCTCCTTGTGCATGTTGCTAGACTGGATACTTGTTACTTTAATCCAAAATATCCTATTTTGCACTAATTCACTGGCAAACTGATCATAAAGTCTTTCCAATACTTCTAATTATGTGAATTAGTTCTAACTCTAAACTTTTATCCTCCTTTTCATAGACACTGCAACCTCCAGTCAGGACCCCCGACCCAGAGACACTGACAGTCCTGCCCCTCCTCAGCTACAGCATCACTCCCCCTGCATCCTCCCTGAGCCTTCCCCAGGTGAGGACACACACTGCACGGGCTCGCTGGTGTCTGACTCCCCCTCGTCCTCCAAGGTGCTGACTCAGGACACGAGCTCTGGTCCCAGTCCATCGTCCAGTCTGGAGATGGTGACGGGCCACGCCACAGAGTCTCTGGACTCGGAGCCTGAGCACGACGGCATCTTTCTGGACTTCTCACACCGTTGCTCTGGAAGTTCGACGCACAGCAGAGACAGCAGCAGGCAGAGTGTGGCGTGACGCTCACATTCATGTAAGGAACTTTACTTGTATGACGCAGGGACGTGTGCAAACAATGCCGAGCCGTGACTGACATTCACACCCAATGACTTCTCTGGCTGTTTTCTGGAGACTCTAGATTTTCAGGAGACTCTAGATCTTCTGGAGACACTTGATCATCAGGGATTCTTTCAAACTGAATTATTTTTCTACACAGTGTCGTCCTCTATCACTAAAAACAGGTCTACATTCAGTGTAGACCCCCAACTGGACACAGATATAAACACATCAGTGACTTGACTCTGAAACTAAACTAGCACTAATAAAATTAGTAGACAAGGTTGCTTGCCTCGTAGGCTTTTCTCAATTTTAAAGCTGACTTTACACTGTTTTAAAAAAAAAAATTAACGCTGGAAAAACATAAAACAAGAGACAGGAGCACAAGATGTCTGTCAACTGTCAGTTATTACTTTAGGACCAGGGCTGTTGAAAAGCTTGGGCTGTTAAAATTCAAACTTTTAACTTTTCATATGTAAAAGAAAACTATTCAGTGATGCACCTCAACATGCTTTATGAATTGATCATTAAAATACTAAGTTGAATTTTGCAAATATTTTTGAATTCTGAATCTGGTGATTGATGCATTTCTCTCATCTTTGGATATGTAAGTTTAGTGTGCAGAAAGACTTTACTTTAAATTGCCTGTATTTACAGAGCAGGTCAGTGGAAGAAGCGATGTTTTTTGACGTCTTCTACATTAGATCAGTGACACATTCCATGTCCAGTGTCATCACCTCTGCCAAGGAGGTTATGTTTTCTGTACCATTTGTCTTTCTGTTTGTCTTTTAGCAGCATCATGCAAAAACTACCTGGCTGATATTCATGAAGGTTGATATACAGGTGGAGTATGACCACAGGAAGAACTTGTTAAATTGTGCTGTCTCCTGTGTGCCTCAGATGGGTCAAAGATGGAGGTGCATTTACATGTGCAACCTTTGACCTATATGCCCTGTTTTCACAAATTAGGTACTATTGGATCCCTTGGATGAGTTCAGTGTACCATCTGATGGGATCATCCACCATACTGGATTTTTCGCCATTTTAGATTTTATCCATCCACTTACTTTCTTGTACCTATTCTTGGTCGGATTGGGGTGACAGCAGGCTAGCAGAGCCTCCTAGATGTCCCTCTCTCCAGCAACATTTTCCATCTCCTTCTGTGGAATCCCAAGGTGTTCCTAAGATATGAAATCCCTTAAGTGAGATCCGAGTCTACCCTGGGATCTCCTCCCAGTTGAATGTGCTCAGAAAACCTCCAAAGGAAGTTGCCCAAGAGGAATCCTAATGAAATCCTGAACCACCTCTGCTGACTCCTTTCGACTCTGCTCCAAACTCCCTCCGGTTATCCGAGCTTCTTGTCTTTTCTCTGAGGATGAGTCCTGCCACCCCACAGAGGAAACTCATTTCAGCTGTTTGTATCTGCGTTCTTATTGTTTCAGTCTCTACCCAGAGCTCTTGATCACAGACAGGAATGTAGATCGACATGTAAATTGAGAGCTTTGCCTTCATGCCGAGCTCTCTCTTTACCACAACAGTCCAGCATAAAACTCGCACCACTGTCAAAGCTGCACCAATCCATCTGTCCATCTTACACTGGATTTTCCCAATCGTTTACAGAAGTTGCACACATGATCTCCAAGCCAAGCCTCACAAACCTTACATTAATTTCTGCTGTTTGAAATTGATCTTTTGTCGGAGCCAGCCGAGATGTTAATCAAATGTAAATGAAGTCTTGTTTAGATCTATCAAAATCAAACTTGGTACATAGACTCAGGACCACATTCTGAGGAAGCATAAATAGTTTTTTTGCATTTGACCATTGGGAGGGTGGTGCAAAAAGCAAAAATGTGTTTCGCCCTTAAGTTGGTACAAGCATGAACTATTAGCCTTGGTGGAGATCTGCACAGCTCAAATGTTTCCCAAGTTCTTCTAGTTTTTAACTTTAGTTTCTAACTAAAGATTTGTGTAAAAAATGATCATAGCAGCAGTTGCAGCTACTTTCTTAAATAAAAACTATTTTAGTCTTTCACAGTTTGCTAAGCCGCCCTCCATCCAATCGTTGCTTTGGTATCATTCTTCTGTTTTCAAACTTATTCCTTCCACTTTGTTTCTGCCGCCACAGAGGATGTGAGAGTCACTAATTCAGACAGTAACAGGGAACTTTTTCTTGAGAAAATGTGCTTAGTCAAAACATGACTTGGTTGTGCTGACAGAGTCCCCTTTGAAAACACAGAGGAAATATTAAATATTAGTCAAAGATAACAGTTTCCCTGAAATGTACAGAACCTCTCCCACTGCTTATTAACATGCATCTTAATGTGTTTGTATCCACTAGAAGTAGCAGAAAGCCAAGTGTGAAGACTTTCACGTGGCTGCATTTCATCTAAACAAGACAAACAAACTTCAGTGTGAGTTTTCCTTGTTTACACATCTGGGAGAAAGTCAGACAACAAATATGTCCTGTTTCTACATGAATGTGGACTTTAAAGAAATCTGATGTGCTGATGAGTGATGGACACAATTTAGTGTTTGTAAACAAAGAGATGAACGTAGTTTAACAAATAATCAAACGTGGTGTTCTGATGTATGAATAACATCCTCAGCACTGATTATTGGGGACATTATTGGCTATCAGTCATTCATATTAGTAATATTTGGGCTGCTGTTGATCAATACAAAGATCTACTACTACTACTACTACTATAAGATCTATTATTGTTACTTCTTCTATTTACAGCTGTGCTTTGCCAAAAGTGTCCCCAAGCGCTTAGCTAAAGTAATACACATATCTGGGTCCATATTCCTGAAAGCTAAGTGATGCTGCCACCTTGTGTTCGTCTTATTACTGTGCAAAGAGCATTTGATGTGAAACCTGATGAGCAGAGAGGAGCTAATGAGGTCAACTGGAGCCACCTGTGAGAGGAGGAGGACAACCAAAAGCGGTATGGAGTGTGCTGAAGAAATACGATATTTAAATACGTTTTAGGTTCCTAGATGTTTACTGTCTTAAAACAAAAAGTGAAATGACTGACAAGGGAGTGTGGCAGTCATTTCTTTCCAAGAACCTTCTGGATTTGCTGGACTTCCCTGTACAACATGTGCTGCTGGAGGAGAGTTGATCCCTGAAACAGGTCTGAATTAATATTTTGTTTTCTCCTCTTGTTCCGTTTTAATATCTTCAAGGTTCTTTCTTTGTTGGACCTACAGAAAGTTAAGTGTTTAAGGAACGGCCATTGTCGCCCATTTTAATTATTTTTGGACTTTCACTAATGTGATTTTAATTCTTTAGTAGACCAAACTGCTTTAATTCAGTCGATAGTTTTGCGTAGGAAGCATAAATAGCTCTACAGTTTTCAATTTCCATATTAACATGCTTTAAAATAACAACTGATGACGATTATGCTCCTGTCCGGTGCTCAGCCTTTATTCTTCTTAAACAGGAGTATGAAGTTTAATTGTGTTAAATCTGAGAATAGTCACAACAAGACAGAAATAGTTCAGTTTGAGACCAGGCAAAAGGCTGTAGTAAATAACGCTGACAAAAGGCTGTTTCTACTCTAAAAAAAAACTGGCACCACTTTTTAAATGTGGCACATTCATTGAAGAGGCCAGCTTGTACTACAGTGACTAAAATGGATGCATCATTTGTTGTGCTTTGTTTTTATTGCATCAAATTTGGTAGACCTGTAGTTGAGAACTTTTAGAACAGGTTCAATAACTGCACACATGTTGCAGACTTAATGCTGTAGGGCAGGGCTGTCCAGTCCTGGTCCTCGAGGGCCACTATCCTGAATGTGTTAGATGTTTCCTTCTTCCAACACACCTGATTCAGATGATCCGGATCGTTATCAGGTTTCTGCAGAGCTTCATGATGAGCTGATCATCTGAATCAGGTGTGCTGGAAGAGGGAAACATCTAAAACAGAGGTGGGCAATCCTGGTCCTCGAGGGCCACTATCCTGCATGTTTTAGATGTTTCCCTCTTCCAACACACCTGATTCAAATGATCAGTTCATTATCAAGCGCTGCAGAAGCCTGATAACGATCCTGATCATCTGAATCAGGTGTGTTGGAAGAAGGAAACATCTAAAACATGCAGGATAGTGGCCCTCGAGGACCAGGATTGCCCACCCCTGATCTAAAACATGCAGGATAGGGGCCCTGGAGGACCAGGATTGGACAGCCCTGTTGTAGGGGTATTATTTACTCTCCACTCTGGAAGTAAAACGTTAAAATGGCAATCAAAATTTTTTCATTTTGGTCTTAAAGTTTTGAAACTGTCACTGATTAAATTTGGGATGTTTTTAAAGGTGGAAATAAAAAAAAGATAATCACTGGTGCTTCCATGAAGGTCTGTTTGGCCCATGAAGGAAATAAGCCTCAAGTCTGACAGTGGTAACACAACACACTGATAATAGATGTACAGTGGTGGAAGAGGTATTCAGATCTATTTATTGAGGTAAAACTACCAATACAGAAAAGTAAAAGTAAAGAATGAAAAATCCTCCTGAAGTAAACATACATTAATATGAGCAACAAAATGTAGTTTAAGTTTTTAAATAAAAGCCTTGGTTTGGTCCCTCTGACTGATATTATTATTATTACATATGTCATGACTGGTGAACTCGTTCCAACTACTTTATATACAGCAGATAAATCTGATGGCTTGACATGCGAGTTCTGATACACATCTGTTTTTAGTTTTTAGACTTTTTCTCTAATCTGATTTTTGGTGAGATATTGGATCATTTGAGAAGTTTAGAGGTAAAAAACAAAAACCATATTTGGTGAAGCTGTTAACAACTCGTAGACATCTGAAATGTCACTCTGTAGGACATTAGAAGCCAAAAAGAGTGAAAAGTTTAATCTTCAAAAATGTGTTATACTTAAATTATTTTATTTATTTAAACTTTCCTGCTGAAAAATTGTGCAGTTATACTTAAGTACACAACTCAGTAAGTGTTCTTGGCTACTTTCCACTATTGTTTATGTAGCAGGTAATTTGGGAGTAATGTATTTTTACGTGCAACACTGCCCACAATACCCTCTTGTTAACATTAATTTCTGTCTTTAACATAAAAATCCATGTTACTGGTTTAATTAAAATGCTGTCCGCCAGTGGTCCTGTTTGGATGATTCCACTTGGGGGCGTCAAAGATGAAAACATCAAAATTCTACACATGGTGCCATCAATGTGCCTGACTTAAAGTAATGAAAATAACATGCAGTGTTTTGTACAACTTGATGCAACGTTCCGCTGTATAGAAGTCTGTGCCTCTATGATAAAATAGTCATGTGCTACAAATATGTAGTTCTTAACAAGAGTATGTGACTAGAAATGCATGCTGAATGGTTTTTAAAGTAATGATTAGTTTATAATGAAGTGGAAAACCTGCTCTTAATTGCTGTAGATGTAAAGAAACAAACACATTTTAAATGCGAGGTACATTTAATGGGCAATTCAGTGACATAGATCAAGTGTAAACCACAGTTAGCTCTGTTTAGCTTTACAAACAGTACATGAGCTCAACGTTGTGCTGTTATCTGTCTTACATTCTGGCATTAAAAAATAAAAATCACCTCAACAATCTTGTTTCTCTCCAACGCAAACCCACCCGACTAAAGTTCTAAGGAGTGAAAATGTGAACAATCGCACCGACAAAGCTGACAGAAGTGCTGTGGTTTCAGAGCAGCAAAAATCTAAAGCTGCACAATGAAGTTGAACCCGGCTCAACTCCTGCAGCTCTGCATTTATCAGCATACTGTGGCTGGGAGTTAGTATCTCGGACAGCAAAAATAGATTAAATACCTTTGTGTCTCTTGGAGTTTGGGGTTGGCTTAAGTACATTCAGAATAAAAGGATACCTGTGGCACTACCCAGCATATCACTGCTCTAAATATCTAATAGTTTTCCTCTTATTTATTACAGCCTGAGAGACTGAAGTCCAGCTGTGTGTGAACATGAAGCTGCATCACACCGTCAGTCCAGCTTTGGGTTTGTCAGCAAACCCACACTGTTCCTAAAACACTACATTAATATCTCCATGAAGGCATTAAAACATGGGACCAGTACAGTTTTACTAATTTCACTGATTTGTTGATGCTCAGAAAGTCTGAAACACATTTTGATCAATAAGCTTCTGCACACTAATGACATAATCAGATTTAATTAAGTTTTTTTTCTTAACTTTTGGTCTGTAAAATTTTATGTACTGGGAATTTTATTGTTCCTATGCCGACCACAAAATTCCAACGTACATAAATGCACACCAAAATACATTTCATGGAGGCACTCAGCTGCACAAAATGATCTAAAAAGGACTATTTCTTCTCAGAATTACAAAAACAAAAGCCTATTCTTCAAAGTGGTAACACGGATAAAATCCGTTCCACTTATCTAATCCTATGATTCTGTTGCTGCATACTGTACATGGCACACTGACAGATCCAGATATTAACATCAAATACCTTTTAGCCTCAAAGAATCACATTTTTTCACAAAGTAAATCTAATTTTTGTGGTGGAGTCGCAGCTCCTGCAGGTAGTTCTGCTCACCAGTGACCATGTGATGGCAGGACGAACATTTAACATGTAAACTGAACATCTTTAATCTCCACTTTGGATAAGCTCCACACATACTGTATTCGTATTATAAACTTGTATGATAAAATCTTCTGCACTTGGTTACAGACGTGAATCTGCATCAGTCGAAGACGTCTCCGTGCTGTGTGGCGATAAGGCGAGACTCCCCGTGATGCAGAGTGAAGAAACATTCTGGTTTCAGTCCTTTCTTTTCCAGGGCCTCTCTGAGACGAATCGGCGGGTCCAGGTAGTACTGGATGGAGGAGGGGCGGCAGAAAATGTGAGTGTTAACCTGAGCATCAACATAGTTTCAAGAGTTTTTATTTGTCACATGTTTGTACAGTATGTGCAGTGAAATGCAAAGTAACTGTTCTCAAGGCTGTGCAGTAACAGTGAGACATTATAAAAGGACAAATTCTGAGAAAGTCAATGTCATAAATGATGAGGTAGAGGTCTCAAGTGAAAGTGCAGTGTGCGTTGTGCAAGACTGCAGTTGTGTGCATAGACCTACATGTTATTTACATATTTACATTAGTCCAGTGTGCTGTAGTACAGATAAGGTGCTATTTTTTAGATTTTTGACTCGAAGTCAGAGTTCACAGTCCTGACTGCATGAGGGGAAAAAAAAACTTTTCCTGAGTCTCTCTGTGTTCGCCTCGATGTTTCTCAGGCACCAGCCAGAGCGTCAATCACAGCCACTCAAACAAACAAACAGTAATTTGACTTAAAACATGTTAGTTTTTAGTGATCATGGCTCTGGTATCAGTCTGACTCTTTCCAAATGTGATGGTGAGTCAGAGGCTGCAGGGAATAATAGTCATACAGCTTAACAGACAAGGACACCTTCAGTAAACTGTGAACATAATAGAGGTTCAGAGCACTTTACACACCCTCTGGCTCACTGTAATCTCTAATGACCAACAGATTGTAGCAGTGAGACACTTACTACATGTGTTCTGTTATTTTCTATATTCCAAACATCACCATGAAGCTTAAGTGTTCACAGAGAGCTGTCTGTCTTGTAGCCTTTCTCTGTTACAAATGGAGTACTCAGAAAAATACAGAATCTAATCCAGTGTCATTACAAGCCTCAGAAATGATCATACAGCTGAACAGACTCCTGGGTGTCAACACAGTCTGAATATTCTAGCCTTTATGAAGGTTTAAACATTTATTTGTTGGACATCTCAGGAAATATTAGTGAACTGAGGGGGAGTTTCAACTCCTTAAGTATGTACAATAGTGTGTAGCGAGTAGTATCAGTGTGTATCTGTGTTCTTGTACCTCGTAGGCGAGAGCGAATGTCCCCCAGTGTATGGCTACAGACTGTTTGGCCTGAATGTCCTGGTGGATCTGAACAGCCTCCACTGGATCCACATGTTGTCCCTGCATCACGTCCCTGAAAAACCAAAGAATATTCAAGTCATCTTTAAGCAGGTTTGTCTCCATGACAACAGTCATGCTTGGTTTTCTCTAAGGTTTAGTGTTACTTACAATAATACATATAACTGAGCAGTATTTATCATAATCACATAGCTTAGAGACTGGTTCAGTGTTCAGTCACTTTAGATACACCTGTACAATGTACTGCAATCCAATACGACAATAAATTTCACATGAAAACTGGAAATCAGGTCATAGTTACATGTGGTGTTGTACTCAACTGCATTATACTAAGGTGTTCCTATCTTTTTTGTCCTACCTATTTTCATAACAAAGTAGTGCAGAATATTAAAAACACATCAAATATTACATGAAGCGGAAACTGAAACTACAGGCGTCACAAAAGTAAACCTAATGGCAGAACATCTGTATTTAAAGTGGGGTTGTATTAATGCATGGTCAGTGTGTAACCTACAGTTTCAACATAGAAACTGTCAACGAAAAAAAAAAACAGTCATCTTCATTGTATGCTATATCTAGAATATTTTCACCACTTCACCTTGTCATCAGACGTCTTTTGCTAACGGGGGAAACTGACACTTGTATAATTCTCTATGCTCTCTTCAGAACCACAATACTGAAAAACAGTAATTTGACCTGCACAAAATGGGAGTCACTGGTCCAATGTGTTAAAACACCACAATCACGCAATAACAGACATACAACTCCTGTGTTCTGCAACGTAAAATTACACTTCTTTTCAACAGAGTCTGGTGGCTCTGACGACAGCGAGACAACTAATTCAGTCCCCTGTTGAAAAGGGCTGTCTGATGGCAAGGCACAGCATTTTAAGTATAGTATACACCTTTGCTGATAATTTTTTTTTTTTTAAACTGGGCCTTTGTCAGGTGGAGTTAATACGTTTGGTTGTTGACCTCCTCCACAGCAGGTCTTTGCTTAGCTTCCATGCTGGTCATCCTGTCTTCCTTCTTCTCTAAACTGGGAGCATGCAAACTGTGATCCACTATAGGTAATACACTGACTACAGAGTACACCTGTACAAACTAATGTAGTCCAATACAAGTGTTCTACCATTAAGTCTACTTTTGTGATGCCCTTTTTATGTTTGACTTCTGATGTCACTGTAATAAATGTTATGTATGTTTTAGCACTGGATTACTTTATGTTCTGGTGTTTCTATTACTGTTCTATTCCAGTATAATATCACATTTAAAGGCATAGCTTGATTGTTTTTGAAGTGGGGTTGTATGAGGTCCTTATCTAAAGTCAGTATATTACCTACAGCAGACAACGGTCAGCATGGCCCCTATTTACAGAAGCAAAATGACACAGAAGCTAAGCAATGTACTACTGTAGACAGGCTAGCAAGAAAACACGCTTTAGCATATGCTGTATTTAGATTATTTTTACCTTGCTGTACGGGAAGCTCAGGCTTTATATTGTTCTATGCTTTCTTTAAAGCCACCAGACTCCACTGACAACAACTCGAATTTTATCTTGCAGAAATATGTGACTTGCTCATTTACCACTGCCTCCATTGATTAGTTTGTATAAATTACTTTGTGACTTTGGTGTTTTAACATGTTGGTTCAGAGTCAAAGACAGGCCACACAACGGCAGATGATCAGCTCCCATGTCCTGCAAGGTATAGTAGTGAGAATATTCTAAATATAACATTGCTTAGCTTTCATGCTGGTCCTCCTGTCTCTTCCTCAAATTGCCAACAGTGTCATCTACTGTGGGTAACACACTGAAGTATCTCATACAACTCCTTTTACTTTTCTTTGTGTGCGTGTACAAATACCTGGGCAGGTACGCTCCGATAGGGATTGCTGCGAGGTCAAACGGTCCAAAGCGTCGTCCTATCTCCTGGAAGGAAGGGCAGTAGCCGGTGTCACCAGCAAAGAAGAATCGATGATCTGGACCTAAAACAGACCAGCTGCTCCATAAAGACTGAAAGAAAGGGAAAAGAGCACGATGTTATTTGAATTTGAACAGCATTTTTTGTCACTACCACAGCTCTGTTATTAGTCATTTAACACTTGTATTATCACTGGAATTCACCAAATAAATGTCATAAACTGTAAATGCTACGGTGCTTTCTTATCCAGTTTGTTTGCGGTACTATTTTGATCTACCACCTTGTTATCGTCCAGCGCTGTGCGTTTGCTCCAGTGCTGAGCGGGTGTGCAGACAAACGTGACCTCGTCGTGACCCGGGACACAGTTTTCCTCCCACCAGTCCAGCTCCATCACATTCTCACAGCCCATCTTCACCAGCCAGTCCATCAGACCGAGGGGCACGAACCTGTAGCACACACATTCATAAAGATAAAGGGTGTGAGTACCTGTTAATAAAAAGACCCACTGGTTGACAGTGCAATACATATAATAAACATATCGTCCACCACTCACCAGCGTAGATCCCCTCCAAAGCGTGCGTTGAGGCTGGCCACAGATCCAACATCCAGATGATCGTAATGAGAATGACTGATGACGACTACATCAATCCTGGGCAGCTGTTGGTGGGAGGGGAGAAGAATAAACTGATGAGAAGGAAGCAGCTAAAGAAACAAAGGCAACAAAGATCTGCTTAAAAGGTACTAAACCTGTTCCACGGTGCAGGGAGGCCCTCTAAACCTTTTGGGCCCTATAAACTGAAACGGTGAAGCCCTCTGGCTGAAGATCGGATCTGTCAGAATATTCACTCCATCCATCTCAACCAGAACGGTGGCATGGCCGAGCCAGGTTACCCTCAGACCCGGACCAGACTCGGAGAGGTCCGGGTTCTGGACAAAGTACGGTTCCATCACTGGGAGCTCATTATCCAGAGCCTGTAGGAACGGAGGATGAAAACAGAGGAGGAGGATGAATGAGCAAAAGGGTCAGATGAAATTATGAAAACAGGAGAGAAATTTTAAAAAACAACACACATTGATTATACAGAATAGGCTGTTTAAGGCTTGTGACTTTGTTGTTAGAATGACAGAGGTTCATAGAGGTGATTAGACATTATTTGCTCCTCTTCAAACAGCATACGACATGTTTTTGAACCTGACTTCAGTATTTATTCTCATTTTTAATGGTGTCAGCATGCTGAGTCTGTGAACAAGTATCTATTGTGTGATGTTTCATCACTCTCTGCTCAGTATTCATACATGTAGTTCCCTACTTTTGAATGTTGCAAACTACCTTTCCATCATGGCACTTTACCCTTCATACAAGGGATAGTAATGATTGTCAAATGATCAATTGACATTAACAATTTAATTAATTAAGAAGATATAAACAGATAAGGCAGAAGACAAGGAACATGCATGTCAGAAGATGTGTTACAGATTAGCTGTAGTACCAAGTTGTACCACCAGGTGGAGCCTCTTGCTACTTTTAATGAGAAGGAGATGAAGGTGTGTTTGCTGACTAACAAAACAAGCGCACCTCCCTGTTATCAAACTCTGCAGCATAAAGTTGTGAAATATGTGTATCAGCGACATCTTGCTCAAAGTACACCGCCGACACCGCAGCACGAACCAAATATTCAAATATTCGGTGATTATTGGATCCGGAGTAGAAATATTGCTATCCGGACCTGCCCTGCATTTCACTCGCAGTTTATGCTCTACTCAATGGTTCTATGTATTTGTATGGGTCAGAATTATACTAGGAAGTGAATTTGTACTCAAATTATAGTTAATTAAGTAAAGAAATATCGGTTGACATTATCGGTTATCGACTGCAAGAAGTATAAAATTATCGATTATTGGTATCGGTTGAAATTGGCAATATTTTGCATCCCTAGTTTTTTTACTTGTGGAAGATTGCAGCTGGTTTGCTGCTTTCTAATTTTAAATGAAAATGGCATTTTTTTAAATGATCTAATAGAGAATTAAAGTAGCCTGATGTATAGTGTCAGTGGTTGAAACAGGCTTTATCACCACAGGAAAAACATCTAATGTATTTGATTAATTTCAACTGCAATTTGCATTCTTACAATTTTGCTAATAGTTGATCGGTCAACATATTTTTCAAAGTTGTACACAACAAAAGAACACTCCAATCCGTGAAGTTAAGGGGTTAAACATTTTTTCTATTGTTCTGTGAAAGCAGCCTTTGATGGCCGTTAAACCCTCACTGAACTCAGCAAGGTTTCCAATAGGAGCTATAAATACCGAGTGTGAGAGCTGACAAAGGGCAATGTTTCTACTAACACAGGTGAGCTTCTAATACTCCTCAGTTTAGTATTTAACTGAGCTGACGGTGTGAAAGCCTGCATTTACAATTATAATTCCTAACTTCTTCCCCAGAACCACATTAGCTCTGTAATTAAACAACTGTTAGGAATTATAAAATGCATCTTCTGACAAGGACACTGAATTATGAGTGGAGTTATCGTCTATACTCTTCATTACATATTAAATTGGGCCAATTTACAACTGAGATTAGATTACCAGTCATTTAGGAAAGCTCCTCTGGGGCTTTGATTACAAAATCAAAAATGTAGCAAACTGTAGATTTCTGGTTACCTCTTTACTTGTTGGTACATTGCTGTTATTTTTATCCCACAGCAGGAACCTGAGGCGCAGCGAGTAGGAGGGGAAGCACCATGTTGGCCAGGGGTTCGTGAAGCGGCCATGTTTGTCCCGACAGGACTTTGTCACATCCTCCTGGAATTCAAGAAAAAAACCATTCTGGTGAAAGACAGTAAACTTCGAGTCCAGGGCAATATGCAAAACACAACAGACAGAAGAGGAGAGATGCCAGGTTGAAGGAAGGAGCTCAAAGAAGTTAAAGATTTGAGGTGAAGGCGGAGGAGCAGACAGGTTTGTTTCAGGCAGAGAAGGAGGTTTTGTTGAACAGGAGGATGATGGGATGTGAAGTTTTTACCTCCAGTCGGTAGTCCAGACGGAAGCTCTTGCGGGAGGAGCTCTTCCTCGGGGACAGCTCTCCACCCTCAGCACCTCTCAGCGCTCTGCCATCCTGGAGTACAGTGATGGAGTCAGTTTTTACTCTCCAAAGCATTTAAAGGTTGGAAATAAGTATCGATAACTGCAAAACCAGCCATCATTAAACAGATCTAAAATGTTTGCTTTAGCTGGAGAAATGCCTAAAATGTAAGATGTGCCGACTGCCAGGCAAACGTCCCACTACTCATTGAAATCCAAACAGCTGCTATAGATTAACTTCTGATTCTAACAACACAGCTATAATTACCAAATTGTGATTCACTATAACGGTACATTTAATGGCCACTAGCCTATGACTTCAGAACAATGTGAGCATTATAATATAGAAACACGTCTCTGTCTGCATCAGTCGTGGCCTCACATGCTCTTAGTGTGATCAGCTGAGAGGTTACATCAGAGCCGAGAGTTAATAGTTGATGGCAAAGCTCACTAACAATTGCACAAACAGCAGACACCCTCATTAGAATGGCTACTTCAGACGTCTTTAAAGTCCAATGAATCTGCTGTATTTTCCATAACTGTTGGTGTTTTAGTGCATAGCAGTTAACAGTAACATATAGATTAAAAAAGTATTTGACTGCCAGTCAAATAAGAAGTAGTGTTAGAAGTCAAATTGGCAGCAAGTGTCATAAAGGGATTATGAGTTACAAAAAGTAATGGAAATAAAACAAAGTTGCATTGATTCAGGAGATTCACATGATGCAGGTGTAGATTTATTTTATTGATAATTCAATTTTAAACTGAAAGGTAGATAAGATTAAACTGAAAATAAGTTCCCCCTTAAAATAAATGTATTTATATGTTTTTTTGGTAAAACAGTACATTAACCATCATTGTGTCATGTCTTGATAAACCTTATAATAAGTAAGGTCATGATTCTTAAATACCAAAGTTCTCATCAGCCAGCATTTGGTGTTGGTTTAAATATTAATAACTACTTTCAGACTGTGTGGACCAAAACACAAGGAAGCCTAGTTCTCCGTTACAATAGTTTACTACATGTTTACAATTGGGCAGTCAAACTGATAAAAAGAACAATTAGGTTTTAATGATGGAATAGTGGCAGTAGAATGTGCAATGTGCCACCAAACATGAACCTTTATGCCCAAACTTTCATGTGGTGGTACATCACCCCAGAGGATGCAATTCAAAATTTGCATCCTGTAACATGGTTGAACGAATGATGAGTTGTTGTTTTTTTAAGAATTAAAATAAATGCAGCAGAATCAAAAAAAGCAGCTTTTGTATTTTACATGTAAGTGAACAACGTAGCCTCAAGCTGAGATCAAGAGCAGCCTGCAAAGCAATGCTCTGCCCACTTTTTTTCCACCACACTTCCTGAGTGTTTAAATTTTCCAGTTTGCATTCATGAGCTGTAACTGATGCTGACAAAAGTGACTTTACTTGAGGTAATTTTTCAGATTTGGTTCGGGTTCCTCTGGACAACTTTTTAAAAAATGTATTCAATAGTAAATGAAACTCCCCAAGACCTACAAAGAGACTGATCTGAAAAGTCACCTTTAATGGATATCATGAGTCAATAAACTCAACCACAGTGACTGTAAATAAACCTTTTTCACAGAAGGACGTTTAATAATAGCAGTGCCTTGGCAGAAAATTTGCAACCACATTTGAACAGGTAATAAAATACAACTTTTAAAACTAACTTTAGACATGTGCATTTCCTTTCATGCAGTGCTTTTCTCTCAAACAAGTTATAATTAAATCTAATACATCTTGGTGCTGTCTAATTTAAGTGGATAAGCAGAGTGCATTACCTCCACCAGGTTATTTCTCTCCTCGAGCGCCGCTCTGTCTGAAGATGATGGCTTCTCCATGGGCTCACTGCCACACCTAGCATGAACACACACACACACACACAGTTAGCTTCTACAACACAGCTGCAAACTGCTGCACTGTCAGTTTGACTGTAACCCCTCAGAGTGCTCTCATGGAGCAACCAGAGTTGTCGTAACTGTTCATTTCATTCACTCTGACACTACAGTGACGACAGCTGAACACACTAACAGCTGGCAGTTAAACCATAGTTTGCATGTGGAAGATAATAATCAGACACAAAACAAGATCAGCTTCCGTGTATTAAAATGAAACTGCTCTCAGAGGTAGCAGTTCAGTGCTTCAACAATGCTTTAAATTCAGCAGTTAAACCTTTGTTCAAACCACTAGATGAACCCATGTGGCACAAACTTTGATATCTTACCAACCTGTTGACAGGAAAGATTAAACCACCAGTAATGCAGTGGGTGTAACTTTTGTTACTCTTATGTAACGCTGATTGAGAAACTATTGTGCTGACGCATCTGTGATACAAGAGTAAAGACGACATTCCATATCAAACGACACTGTATTAACCATTAATCCAAAGTGATCAGGCCATTAGGTAATCATACTTTTGTTTATCAAGAATTAGTAACTCATGTTGGTGCAATAACAAACCTCAAACTACAGACCTTTTTTTACAGCTAAAAACCCATTGATCAATATGGACTGAGGCAATAATGGCTTCAGTGAGATTCATCTTCTTCTTTTCCAAACCCTAAATTAAAGCATTTAGGGGTGGGAGAGTAAACACCTACACTGGCGTTGGCACATACACAACACAAAGTCAGCAAACCTAATCACAGCCCTTCCTCATCCCGCTATTATCCACAGCAATCACAGTGCAGCCCTCACCAACCACCATCCACCCATGAATGTTTGCTTCATGCCCTCATACTTGGATGCCATTGATTGCTGGACTGTATTGATCGAAGAGGCCTGATATTGATAACAGGCGAGCAGATGGATCCTGTGTTATGCTAAGAGAAATACATCACTAATGCACTAAAAGCCCACCAGTGCACTTGTCCTCTCTGGGGAACTCCATACATTGAAGCTATGGCATGCTGATGATGCACTCAGCCTCATGAATGGACTTTACACACAGACAGCAGGAAAACAATGGAGCTCTGTGGATGACGACCAAAACAAAGACCTATGTAGCGAGTCAGCCGGAGTGCCTGATGTGGTCACATAAACAACAAACACAACCTCAAGGCAGACTTTCTCCCTTTCCTTAGTTAAATTAAATTGTTCCAATAAGACACCAGACTTGTCAGTTTTAAAGTAGAGTAACATATGACACCGCATTCCCTATTTGCGAAGGAAAAACAATTAGACAGTCATTTAGCCTTGTGAAAAGAGTCGAGCACTTAGGGAGTTAACCAACAAATTAATGATATTATTGCTGTTCTCAGAGGGGAGGCTACGGAGAGATATAAGTCTGGACACAACCAACTGTGAAGCCTGTTAGAGGCCTACACACATAGCACTGGAATTACATCTCACAACTACGATTTCTCTGACAAGAACTTCATCAACAGCACCACAACTAACATTCAAGCACATAAAAGATTAAAAGCAGTTCTGACCAACCAGAAAATGATCAAAGATTGCATATTATTGCCATTAAAATGACTATAGACAGAATAAAAATGCATCTGGTGTTTTAAAGGTAAATAAAGAACCAGTTTTTATTATTAAAAGCATATATGCATGTCTCCTTTTCCATTAATCTGACATCAACCTGCAACCTGATCAGTTTTCTGCAAATTTTGCAGCTGCTGAACGTAACATTTCCGTATCCCGTTCACCGTGGCACAAGTCTGAACTGCATGCTGTCAGATAAACAGATAGGCATGCACAAGTGATACGCTTCAGGTAGCATTAAGCTATTTAGGGGAGGTTTTTCCTCCCACAATTCAGCAAATCCAATCCAAGCAAAAGAAACAACACACCTTTCTCATTCACTTCGATCTACAATTACTCGTCTGCTCGGCTACAAACTGAACTTTACTCCCATGAAAGAGACTAACAGCTCAGATTAATGAGACTCACCAAGAATTATGGTTATCCTTTATTATTCTTTTTTTTGACAAAACGCTGCAGGAGCCGAAGTTTAATTTGTTGCTTCCATCTGTTTGTAGGAGTCTTTACCAACAGCAGGTTCTATGTGAGAGCTGCTGTCTCCATCACTGTTGTCGTAAAATACTAGTTGGATTATCATCACACATCATAAATAATCTCCGCTGCATCTGGACAGCTTGATAAGGTTGCTGTTAGCTTATTTAATTAGTGCATTTTCATGTTTTATGCATCGCTTGATGTGCTGTCCAATCTAATGTTTATGACAAATATCTCATGCATACCAGGTCTCTTTCTATTACTGAAGCTGTGAGAAACATTAAAATGACTTCTACCTAAAAGACAGAATGCCGTCGCTTTAACAGACCCATGACGCCTGCTATGTTACATATTCCATGTCTGAAAAGGGGCTTATGACCCCAGTTTAGCCGTGGATTTAGCTGAAGCTCTTGCACAAACTCTTTAAAGCCTGCAGGAATGAAACCTAGCTGGAAGTGCTCTGCAAACAACTGCTGCACAATGCAAGAACCTGCAGCCGAAATTAAAGTAAATGCAAAACAGAAGGCTAGAAGGGCAGAATAACATGCATGTGTACTTCAAATTGCAAGTATCTTATGGGTTTTATAAGCAAAATTTTACAACCACTGAGGGTTACAGAACACTGTGTGTGAGTTCTCGCCTGTATAAACAAATGATAAGAGTGTGACCAGAAAAAATGAGCATTTGGCAGCAATTTGCAGGAATAAAACTAATATTTATCTAATAGCTGTGACACTAACTGCCAAATGATAAACAGCACAGGAGACATGAATCAACCATTTCCTGGAAAGAAAGCAACACTATTGACACGCAAACTAGCTAAAAAAAACACTAACTTCTAACTAAGGAGACGCATTACCACTGCACCTCATGTAAACAAACATTAGCCACATTAACAAAGGTGTCTCCTATGGCTGGATATTGGTGGTAGCATAAAACACAGGTTAAAATGCCACCGGGTAAAGGCCACACACACACCGTGGAGCACCACACGCGTCGTTACAGGTCATAAAACCTCCCAGCTATCACTTCTTACCTGTAAACTTGACCGCAACGCACAAGCACCGGTGGTTTTCTCACAGAGGAGACATGTTTGTTGCATTAGCCGCAGTGTTAATACGAGCCGGGAGACGTTACGAGGAGCCGAGCTGTTCCCTGAGAGCTGTTTAACATCACCACAGCGTCAACCTGGAGAAACTACAGCAGCTGGAAACTTAAAGGTGGAAGTAAAAAAAACAAAAACAAAAACGGGAGGTTCTCTTTGAACGCTAAAAACGTGCAGTTTCAGTTCCCTGAGCAGCAGCAGTGTGACGGTGAGGATCATTAGTCGGTACCAGCTCCGTCTCTGACGTCGGTGCCAAAAGCCTCAAACCACGTGACCCGCCGTCGGCCTGTTCTATAATTAACTACAAACAGTAGGAGGGAAACTGAGTTTACGGTCGGAAATAATAATAGATTCAATAATAATTTTAAAATGTAAACGTAAAAAACCCCGACAAAATAAGATTCGTCAAAAAATTAATTTTAATTTTAATTTAATTTTAAATTAAATTTTTTAAAATCTATAATCTTCAAAAAAGTTCCATCCATCCATCTATTATCTGTACACCACTTAATCCTCTGCAGGGTCGCGGGGGGGCTGGAGCCTTTCCCAGCCGACTCGGGCGAAGGCCTTCAAAAAAGTTATTAGATAAAATTCTGTTGTTGAATGAGGTTTTTTTTTTTCATTTATTTATTTTTACAAGTACTACATAAAGAAATCCAAAAGTTTGGAGCGACTTAATTTTGTTTAAATTGACCAGAAACAGTCAGGGGGAGAAAACATTATTTAGAGTCAAAAATTATAACATACTCAGAAATATATTTTAAAACATTTTAAACTCTGTGAATCTAGTAATAAAAATAAATAAATCAAAAAGTCAGAGGAAAAACAATATTTGGAGTCGTAAAAAATGACATATTGAAAAATAATTACAAAAAGTCTAAAATTTGTTTTAAAAAAGCAGAATTTTGTTGTTAAATGAATTATTTTTAAAAAGATACTACATGAACAATAACATGACAAGCTACGGAAGAAATTTTAATTACAGCAACTTAAAAAAAATTAAAATTACAAATAATGGAGGGAAAATATGTTTACAGTTGTAAATAACATATTCAAAATTATATTATAAATGTAAAACTTGTGGAAAAAAATAATCAGACACATAATTTTTTTTTAACTACAAGCAGTCAGAGAGAAAATAATATTTAAAGTCGTAAATAATAACATTCAAAACTAATAATTTTAAAAAATCAATCATGCAAAATTTGTTGTTAAATGAGTCCTTTAAAAAACTACAACATTAAAAAAACAGATAAAGTCAAACACTATTAAAGAAAATGTATATCAAACATTTTAACTGTAACTTAATTAAAATGTAAATAAAACGCACTACTTCCTGAAAGTGGATGATTTAAATTCCATCATGTGTGTTTGTGCTGTTGGTGTTAAAGGGTAAAAGCTTATTGTCTTGTTATAAAAACATCCTGACAAAGCTTCACATGGTTGTTGGTTTTAGATGGTGTTGGTCTGGTTCAGTTGGTTCACCAGGATGGATGCACTGGTTAGGCTGGTCTAGTCAGCATAACTGGACAGCTTGGTTTAGGTGGTGAACCTGTGGGGCTAAACTGGTGCATGATGGTCAAACTGACTGACCAGTAAAGCCTGGATGAGAAACTGGTAAATCAGCTAGTTAGACTGGCCAGGCTGGACTGATCAGAAAATGCCAAGAAAGGCTAATTCTGCTTTCATCCCCCTATTATCATGAGTGATTTTACTTATTACCCCCATATAATTGACACCCTTATACTCTGAAAAGTCACCTGGCTTGATTTTCAATGATTTTTTGGATGATGCAAACTCGAAAAAAGTGTGAAATAACTGTTGAACACCTGGATATAACATCAATCGGTGGGAGGGCAGTCTTGTTATGAGGTGTTGCGGCCAGAAGACCTTCTGTGTCTAAGTTGTACTGTCCTGAACTCACCTTGAGCTGCTCCACCTGATGAAGGACACCTGGAGGGAGTTGAACCCGAGCAGAGCCGCTAGATTCACTCGATTCAACTGAAACCTCCAAACCAACAGCTGCACGGGTTTGCACAACGTCGTTTCCATTCTGGTTCTTTAATTCTGACCATAGTTATTTAGCTGTTTCATTAAAAACAGCCGCGGGACACCAAGTTGCACATGTACCGCTGTTTCTATTCCGGACTCAGAAGTTGTCTGAACTTCCTGTCTGAGGCTTTCAGGGTCTGTGGGAAATCCGACAATTCATATTTGAAATTTCGTTTTGTGAAAAGTTTTTTTAAAATGTTTTCTCATGGAAAGGCTCATGAAAGCACATCTACTCAATCCAGAAGTTAAAAAATGAAATTAATTAAGAAATAGATTTATTTAAAAACAAACAAACACACAAAAAACAAACAAACAAAAAGACAACTATTGAGCTGCTGCATAGAGAAAGTGTCCACTTCACTTAAGTGTCGATTTAGTAGTTTTTGCACAGAGAAAAAAATCAATCAGAGCAGGAACTTTTGTGCTTCAACTAACAAAACTAAAGATTATGAATGCGTGTGTATTTGACTATTTGGCTAAACTTGAATTATGAAAAACCTTTTTTACTCCCTTAGTTTTTGAATATAATTCTGTCTCCAATGAAGCAAGAGATCCACAAAACATGAGACAAAACCACCCTCTTTAATTCTTTCCTTTCTTCAGTGTCCCAGAAGAAGCTGTTTGGGTTTGCAGCCTGTTGTCTTTCTCCTTCGTGCCACTTTTTAAACTGTAAAATTCAGAAAGAGATTCGCCTGCAGCCCGATTTGTGAAAAGGTTTGAGGGCAGCAGCACCTCAGTTGGATTTAAAGTTCCAGGAAGTGGAAGAGCCTATTTAGAACAGGGCTAAAAGACGGTAGGATTAAGAGTCTGTGCAGCATTTTGAGCTAAAACTTGAAAGTTATTCTTCTTTTCAGGCTTTCATTAACCTGTTAAAAGGTTAAATCACCCAGCAGAGGCACAAGTAGACTCAGAAGTAGGTCAAATCCTTCTCTACTTGTGAGATCATTCCAGTCTTCTGAATGAAACGTCTTCAAATCTGAACGTTTACATCAAAAACTTGCACAGGTGATGCTCCAGACACACTGACTTTATATTTTAAAAAATGGTAAAAGAGAGACAAGCAATTCACCATGAACACTGTCCTGATGTTGCATCAGGGAGGTGAGGGTTGTTTCCATACAAAATGTTCTTTCCAGTGCAGACGGAAAAAGAAAAACTTTTATTAAAACTAGGCTTTTATCAAAATGACAATAACGAATCAGAAAATGACGGCACATTGTTTTGTTTTTCCATTTTTCTACATCTTAGCCAGCCGAGCAACACCAGTGACAGGTAAAGGCCAGTATCAAAACTGTTGATTCAGCTTCAAACAGGGCAGCAAACAACACCCTTAAAGTTCAGGGTTTCTTGGGGGGAGGCTGCAGTTCAGTCTCTGTATGTTTGACGGGCATATTTTGATATTTCTAAACTTTTTTTTTAAATTGTCTTGATGAAAGGTACAACACTAAATATCAAATTTAATCCCACTCTGGATTTACAACAATAAAAAATTCTAATATCACAAAACAAATCACGACAATGTCTTGCTGGAACACAAAAAGCTAACTGTGCCTCTCTGGATGATGGCGTCCATGTGTGCGTTCCGTCAGTGCTCCTTGTGGTCTCCGTCCTCCTCCAGCTTCCTGATCTCGGCCTTCAGGTGGTTGATGTTTTCTCTGCTGGCTTTCAGTTTGTCTTTCAGCTCTGTGATCTCCTGGCTGGTTCTCTTCTTCGCTGCCTCCATCTTCTCCTTGGTCCTTTGCTCCAGCTCACTGACTGCAGACATGAGCAGGAACAAAGAGATGAGCACGTACAGGGACACACACTGGATTTCTACTTCATGTGGGGCCCCGTGGCCACAAAGACACAATCATATGGCAAAACTAGTGCACATAAACACACTTTTGTCTCATCTTTCTATGTTTATTGTTTTAGTACATACACTCAGTCTCGTGCTTGTATGCTCCCAGAGTTAGCTGTCGTGATGTGGTCAAGAGCTGCTGCATCATGGCTGTGGGATCCTGAAAGATCTGAAAATTATACAGGAAACAAACCAGTCAGGGCCATCACTGACTCACACACATTCCTGTTTAATTTAGCACATTTCTCACACTTAAATGTTTCAGATCATCAAACTAATTTTAGTGTAAGACAAAGATAATCCAAGAAAACACGAAATGCAGTTTTAAAATTATGATTAGGGTTTTTTTTTTAACCATCTAACGTGGCCAAATTAAAACTACTCTGCAGAGAAGAGTGGCCCAACAAGTTATTAAGTTCAGGGGGGCAATTACTTTTCCGCAGGGATGATATAGGTTTTCAATAATTCTTTAATAAATCAAAACAGTATTTTGTGTTTAGTGGATTGTTTCTGTACATATAAATATTAGTTTGAGGATTTGGAAAATTTAAATGTGAGAAATAGAAGGTTTCAGTAGGGGGCAAATACTTTTGCACTGCAAGTCAGACCTCCTTGATCCATTTCATCTCTAAATACTGATGCCATTTATGGGTTAAAAACAATGTGATTACTGTATTTTACTATACGGTGATCTAAAGGAACACACACACTGATGCAGTTATGAGTAATATATTCTACCATTTCATCATAGAATTCAGAGACGACGGTCTTCTTGGGCATGGCGCTGGAATCTGACTGGAACAGCTTCAGCAGATGGTACAGAGTCACCTAAGACACACAGAAAAGCACCAATCAGTACAAACAGAGAGGCATAGTTGAAACAGTTCGCAGCCTGTCATGTGCTGAGTATTACACAAAGCTGCTGCTGCTAGTTTTGTTTTAACTTAGGACATAAATGTTAAAGAAACAAATCTTATGTTTGTAGTTCTTAGTGTGGAGCTGGCACACATTCTTTGAAAGGCTACTGCTGGTGGTTCTTACTGGTCTCTCATTAGGATCGATGAAGAAGATCTTGATGATGATCTCAAACTCTCCCCATCCGGTTTCTGTGATCTCATATGGAGGCTTAGTGACCACTGGAAGGAAGAGAAGCACATGATTTTATGTGATTTTTACATAATGTGATGGAAATTCTACACTTTTCTGGTTTTACCTTCTGCTACTGCTGACACTAGGCTTGTTATTCTTATATATATATATAATTTATTAACTGTATTCTTTCATGTGAAGGTTTGTCTTGTTCCTATCAGGAGTCCAGCCTGATGTTTGAGTGCACAGGAGGCCTTATTTGTCTCCTGAGGGGCCACACAAATAATTCAGTAGAGGCCTTGAGGTGTCTTAATAGCGGAACAGTTACACAAAGCCATAACAGGATGACCCACACCTTTAGTCCTTCTGCTAGGAGGAGTATCCTAGACAAACTTCCTTGTAAGATTGACTTTGTACCTTTGGCTCTTGTCTTAAAAAGGGCATAAGCCATGTTTACATATGTTTGGTTTATTGCAATAAATAACACTTGATGGACACTTGCTCTTTGTGAATTTAATTTTTTGTAGAATTTACACAACATGATACAAAAGTTAATGGGAAAAATACTTTCAATCCCACTCTTGTAATGTAAACTCACCTCTCAGAGGGTTACCGTAGCTCTCATGGAGCTTGAACTGGATCTTCTTCACATAAGCAGACATGTCCTGGAAGAAGTCAAGTGAAGTGAAGTCATCGTTTGGTATGTAACACATTTAAAACAGCTGTTGTGCCAAAACACTTTCCAGTAAAAACAAATCAGGATTGGTGTTAAGATATAAGGCTAGCAAGTTTAAATAGCCTGGTTTAGGCCAAATAATGTTATTTATATTGTGTTTTTACCTGAATAATTTGCATATTAGGGATTAAAACTCTATAAAACCTTAAAGCCCTAGGACCATAAAGTGTGCTGGGAGGATTATGGCCCACCCCTCCCAACCTGGGCACAAACTGTTTGAGCCCCTTCCCTCTGGCAGGAGACTGCGGTCCATCAGGACCAGAACCTCACAATTCAGGAACTTGTTTTTTCCTACAGTAATGAGCCTCCTCAACGAGACCAGCGACCCCCAGTGACACTGCCCCTCTCCCCTTTTTAAACTATATGTCACTGTTTCACTGCACTAAAACACAGAGTCCAATACCTTCATTGTGAAAACCTACTTGGCAAAAACCCCTCTGATTCTAAAAGATTAAATAAAACACTACGTTACCTGACTATAATACATATTAAAACTACAGTGTTATCAATTGAGGAGTATAACCCAACTAATGCAATAATATAGCAAAGACTGCATGGTATAATAAATTACACAACTCGACCGAACTGATATAAGTATTAAGGCTAAGACCCTACAGCACTTTTTATTTTCATTTAAAGATAAAGTCTTTAACCTACAAAAACATATATGGAAATCAAACAATTCAAAGGATTTCCTGGATCAATGTAATTTATTTATGTACAAAATCTAAAAGAAAACTAAACTTGATGGTAGAATTGACCAGTTATTACCTTTTCATCTATTTTTTGTAGACCTGGGTAAGTCAGTCTTAATGATGTGTCTGTTTTACCTCATTTCTGTAAGGCTTCACGTAGACAGACCACTGATGTGTGTGTCCATCCTCCTCTCTCTTCTTCCCAAAGTAGCGGGCAACATTCCCAAACACAATAGGCTTCACAATAGTCACTCCCTGCAGGTATCAGAGAGAAAAACACAAGACATAAAACACATGATTAGATTTATGTTGCTAATAAAACACTTCAGATGCGGAGGGAAATATAATGTGATGCCATACAAACTAAAGACACAAGTTCGGCCACATCATGTTAATATATGTCACCAAAATGTTTTATAAGGCTATTTATACGACTGAAAAGTCATACAGTAGAATTATTTACTATCCACGGTGCAGTAGTTGGACGTTACCTTAACGCGCCCCCCGGAATCTGGACCAAATTCAGTCATCTTCTTGAACATAGTCCAGAACAGAGACCTGAAATGAATCCGCAGCGTCTAGAAGACTCTCCGTGTCCCACCGTGTGACTCTAAATCTAATGAACCCGCCATTTAAGCGCTAAAACTAGACCTTACACACGGAACGAAATCATTTTTGAACTGCCAGCCAAACAAGCACCGGAAGTTGTGAGTGCAGCAAGTCTAATAATCCGGTAGGAAAGAAGTACCGTGACACAAAAGTTCCGGATGATGGCCGCAATAATAAGAAACGTCACAAATTTGACATTATTAGTTACTCACTTCATTACTGATTTTGATATCTCGACTTTTGTAACAAGTTCGGTCCAACTTAATTGAAAATAGCAAAACAGCATAAACTCGGAACTTTTTCTTTATTTTAAAAAAAATCTAGGAATTGCTTGAATTTTTAAAATTCATGTTTTTAATTAAAATAAACCTCATTGTTTAGATCAGATTATTATTCTTATGTTGATATACTGGCTGTGGTTCTAGTTCAATCACTAAAACCACTCAGCAGCATTACTACTGGTTTACAGCTGTTTCAGGACATTACAAACAATCCTACACGATGAGTCCATTTTTAAACCTTCACAATTTGTATTTCCCCATTTTTATTTTTATTTTTACTTGTTCAAAAGTGTTCTTTCATTTGTTTATGCATCATTATTACACCTCAAACCTTACAATTCAGGAAAGCACAAAGAGGAAAAAGTTGTACTTCAGCTCCAGTTAATTTATGCAGAAACCTGTACAAAAAAATACATTTAAAATATTAAAATCCTACTAAGAAATGGGATGAATGGCTCCTCCCCTGGCTACCAATTGGGTGCACAAAAGAAAACCATAAAACCAAACTGAATCAAGAAATGTTTTATTTGCAACCAACGACAATTTCCTCGCCTATCACGCACAAACGCATCATTGTAAGAAAATATTACTAGCAGCCCCAAATGGAAACAAACTAGATTTGATCTCAATTATCTACAACCCAAAATAACGTTTATACAGTTAAAGGGACTGCATTCATTAAAAAGATTTTGTAAAATATCATTTTTTAAAGCCGTGTGGCCGAGAAAAGTCCTGCTATTCAGGCCGTGTCTGTACAGCTGTGCCAATATACATCCTAAAAACATTCTCCACATTACAGGAAGCTTTAATTTGCAGGCAAAGCATTTAAAATAACCTTCCAGCAAATGAAAAAGTAGCTTGACTACTGATCTTAACATTACAATCTTTACTTCAAATACTGCAAACACGTATAAATAGACACTTTCCACCTGCTTGTGTGGGGTAAAGTGTCTTGCTTGATGCAGCAGCCAGCCAGACTTCTTGTTTCTTCATCTGCTGAGTGTGACGTACACCTGAAACACTTACCTTCAGCGCTGTGGAGAGAATCTAACACAAAACAATCCAACTACACGAAACCAAAACCCTGCAAATATGTTGACCTAGAAAGGCTGCTTTAACTTCTAACTGTAAACCATCACGTCTCTATCGGATCAACCAAACACAGAAAAAGAAGCCAATCAAGCCTGGCCTGTACACACATTTAGCCAAAATCAGAAAAAATCCATGACTGGGAGTTTAAACATGTTTTAAAGGAGCTGTTTCAGACATTTTTTACCTCTTTATGGCTCCGCATTCAGTCCGTTTTGTATTAAAAACCCATTTTTACAATTTTCATTACAAGTTTCAGCACTCTTCTACAGAGTTTACAAGATTACTGTAGCAGAGGGACTAACAGTCATGAGTTTAAAACACTTTTAAATGTATACTCGACAAGAATACATTTCAAGAGTCTCTTCAGAGTCTCAACAACATTTAGATGCTGTTACAGTCGAAACAGCTTTTCATTAAAATGCTGCAAATTTTGGACATTTACCAAATACCTTTGGCAGTATTTCAGGAGATGATCATGGAATTGAAGTGACATGATAGATAACCAACAAAAAAATCTGCTTTACAGGGAACCCAATCATCTCCAGCAGGTTGTGTTGAACACCAGATGATTAAAGTTGAACAAACTGAACAAGTACTGCATTTGATCACCAGTTGACATCAGGGTTTGTCAGTAATTTAGCTTTTTGTCAAATTCGCACAAGAAGTTAGTTTTAGTTTGTCTATATTCATTTGGCGTACACAGCTACAAATAGATGAAACACTGCTGCAGTATTACACCTCGACATACCTTTATAATTGACATTTTATTCAGTTCAAAAACTGCTCTTATCTGATATTTAACATCATTAAGGCAGCCAAGTCAAATATATTTATATTTTAAATAAAATATAAAACATGAAAATCAGTTTTTTTCCCCCAAACCCTCACCTTAAATGTGAAACTGAAATTCCTGTGTAACAAATCGCTGACAGTGTATTTCAACAAACATGCAGGACATTAACATGATGGGGGGCAAAAAAAACAAGTGCTGCATGGCAAATGGAACCTATGCTGATGTAGGACATTTCCCATATTTAAGAAATTACAAGTCAATTTGGCAAAGCCTGAAAAATTCCAACACATAAAACATGTTAGTGTGAAACACAAGAGAAATGTTGGGGCTTCTATCATGTTAGTTTAAACTACAGTGGCTGCATGAATGAACAGGGGTTACCGAGTTGGACATGAATGTTTTTCACAATAACACAACACCACAAAGACAATTCAATTGTGCACTTTTTTGGTGACGAATACACAAGAATTAAACATTGAAAACCACTTTGTCCAACAGCAGTGTTCCCTTTTTGGTTTGCTCCAAAGCTGCCTTAACTGTTGCGTTAATAAGTAGACATTTCAACATGTTCAAAGTCTATACGTCCTCCCATTCACTGTTCAGTGCACTTTGCAAATGAGTACATTCATCTGGCTTGTCTTACCTTGCAAAAGTTTTATCCTTTTGAAGAAAAATAAATACAAAATAACAAACGAAGTGACTATGTCTACTCGTTACTGCAGCTAAAACGTATCCTCTAAAAGTAGACAAATTCAAAAACATTGTGCAGTCCAAAATATACATTTA
Organism: Dascyllus trimaculatus; assembly: GCA_024666655.1. NCBI lineage: Eukaryota > Metazoa > Chordata > Actinopteri > Pomacentridae > Dascyllus > Dascyllus trimaculatus. The sequence continues at coordinate 14,198,516 of CM045465.1, forward strand.
ATACAAATGAACCAAACATGTAGAGGAATTCACCAAATGCAGCGTGTACCTCAGTAAACATTTTTTATTACAACACCATCTAGTTTTTAATCAAAAAGCAGAGACATTTACAAACATACTAACTATGAAAAGAATAAATGAGAATGAGAGGGAGGGTAGGGGAGAAAACATCAAACATGTACCCTATAAAAACTGATTTCTAAACTTAATGTACACAGTACAGCGAGCCAAAATAAAAATAAAAAAAAAACAAATAGGATGTAATGTTTGTGTCTTCTATCTGGGGATCGTGAGGGCCTTTTTATTGTTTCTTTGCAAAAAAGCGTCACACATACTCTTCTTCATGTGAAATAAAACATCATAAAAATAAAAAAGCTGTTTGGAAAGTTTCTTTTCTTTCATCTTTAGTTATCATGAGTATAGATGTTTGGATAACATAGCCTTACACAGGTCAGGGTCGTCCATCCACTGCTCTTAGACAACAGACAGAGAGAAGGATGGGTGGAGAAGGAGAGGAGAGGAGAAATGAAGGGGGTGGAGGAAGAGATGGTGGTGGTTGCGATCCTGTCCGGTCATGCAAAGGCGGGCAGGGAGTGGTGCACTGAAAGCGTTCCTCCTTTTTCCTTCCATCCATCCATCCTTGATCGTCGTTAGCTGAAAGGTGTCAAAATGAAGGGTGGAGTTTGGTTTCGAGCCAGCCCAACAGTGAACACTCCCCCCACTCACCAGTAAACCTCTAGACTACACATACAAAGTGTACACCAGGGCTGGGTTCAATTCATCGTCACCTTGAGTCATAATGCTGGAATTTGTCCTCATATGAACATTTTTTTCTGACAGGAAAACTTAACAAATCTCTGAAAATAAACATTTAATAGGATATAAATTGTATAAATTAACATCCGACTCTTGACACTCAGTTGACTGTGTATTGCTCCCAACCCTAGCACAGACCCAGAGGAATATGTCATGCAAAAATCAACATGGAATATTCATAAGCTATATGAAATTTACCAGTATGTACAAAAACAAGAAAATGTATCAGTGTTTAGTCAAGTCTGTCTGGATGCAATTCACTTCACTGTCCTGAAAACATGGATTTGAGATTGCTTATATACATATGAATGTTACATGTAGCCCTGATCAACACACAGACAAAATCCACATGTAAAATGTGTATTCAAAGACTCAAGACCGTGGCGTTAGGCTTTTCTTTTTAAACCTGATTGTCTATGGTTTTCAGTGATTTCTAAATTCAGATATGAACATAAATGTTAATAGATCTAAATGGCAAAGCTTTGCAAGGTTGAACAAAGACACATCTTCTCTAGACTACATCTGTACTGTGTAACATTTTGCCTGGTTTGTGTGATTTGGAAACATTTATGACATTTAATGGCGAATTTGACAAATACATTTATGGAAGAAAAGCATTACGTGCTATATCTGAATTAACATTATCCAACAGTGAAAACTCTAATCAAAATCAACATCACTGCAAATTGCAGGGGTGGCTATTGGTAGAATATCATTTTCTAAAAGACTTAATTTTGACAGTGTCGGAAGCTTAGAAAATGTAAGCTAAAAACTTCACAATCCACCAGCCTTCTAATGTTCAAGGTATCAGTTATTTTTAACTTTATCTGAATACCTGGATGAAAAGCAATCATTCTTTTCTTTGTTAGTCTTGAAACGGTAACAAATTTGGTTCCAGGTTTGCCTTTTAAGAACACATTAATATCTTTCATTAACACCAACAGGTAGACATGAGGCATAGAGGTAAACACTGAAAACTTTTACCACTATGGCAAATACCATAGAAACAATTCTCAAATGGTTATAACTATTTTGTTTTTCAAGAAACTGGAGTCTACAGAAGTAAAAGACACAAAGGACAAAACAGCTGTAGATCAAAAAACAAGCTACGAAGAGGAAGGCACGTACTGGACTCGGACACAGCAGTTGATACTTGGCCACAAAACTACCTAACGCGTCCCAAAATTACTATTATTTTAAACATAAAAAGAAAAATATATTGTACGTGATTTGGTGGAGCAAACATGATGCCAGTCAACAAGCTGCAATATTTTGCGCTGATAATTGAAAAAGACAAAGTCCAGCATGCAAGGTACATGAAACTGGAAAAGCTGTCTGTTAAAAAACAAATGGACAGTCACTGTCAACAAAGCTCCACTGACCTGAGAACATCTCGACACAATTTAAAGCACCTCTTCACAAAAATGTTACACTTGTCTGATGAAATGACAAAAACTCTAATACAGAAGGTCATTTCAAAATATAATGACGTCTTGTTGAAAAGAGCCTTGGGTTTACATGGTGCAAAGATGCCAAATAGAACTGTATCTACATCAGAACATGTCAAATGAGTACATAGGATTTCACACGCTCAAAGACTAAATTCATCCTGAAACTCGGTAGGTTTTTACTATGGAAAATGTTTGTTTTGCATCTGCATGGCTGCAGACAAAAACATTTACCTGACAATCATATTTTACATAACACAATATTCAAACACAGTGGTTCTCCTTTTCAGACTACTAGTTCTATGGAATATAACACAAGTTTATTGGGAATTAGTTTTGCTAAACTTTTATCAATGGTCAAATCACATTTACAATAACAGAGTTTTAAATCATTTTCCATGTTGAGACAGGCTCATAATAAGCGATTAAAAGTCATAGAAAACATTAACACGTCTAGCACTGTGTCAGTTAATACAGACTGTAAACAAAATAGGTCAGCGCCAAACCAGGGTCAAGCAGTGCATGGATTACTCTCACACCTCTCAGAACTCTAAAGCACCTGACATGTAATACTTACCATTCCTCAGTTTATGGATCATATTTGTAAACTGTAATTTTTGCTTCAACTGTTGCTAACTATCACGTCGTTGGAAAGGCTTGATGCTCCTACATTTCAGAAAACCACTAGTTGATGTTCTTAAGTGTGTAGAAGTAGCCAATAGCTCATGTCTTAACTACAATAACTGAAAACATTACAACTGTGTGCTGTTGCTTAACTTAATGCACAAGTAAAAATTATAACTCTTGCTCTGTACTTTAGCCTTAAGTCTTGTCCCCAACTCACATTTATTAACTGTAAATTTTATTTCCACCCTGTAACTTAAATGGACATGAATACTTGTGGCTAACCTGAAACAGTAATCGTTTGACCCTGGTTTGCTATAAGCAGATAGCTTTGTTTAAAAGGACATTAGGACTGTGATCCGCAGTAAACACACACGTACGAACAGGCAAAAGAGACAGATCTTTTCAGCCTGGTACAAACACTGTGCATTCCCGCATGGCAATATGAACAGATAGAACAGTGTTAAGCATGTCTGGACACAACAGATAGCCACACAACTACAGGAATAATAATAACAAACTTGGCAATCAACTCTCAGATTTCCAGATTAACAATCTCTGAGATATCAGATTAAATGCAAAGGCATGGAGCACTGGAAAATGGACATATTTGGACATGAACATTTTTGCCCACTTCCTTTTGATTTGGAGTTATATAGCATTTATACTGCAAGAAACACTTCTGCAAAATTGTATTCAGCAAATGCATTCTGGATCTACACACTACCAAAAGGTTTTAGGCCTTGTGCCCACTGGGGATCTCTTGTCTAACAAAGATAATGAGATACCCGTTGCAGGAGACTGCAGTGGTTGCTGCTGGTACTTCGAAAAAATAATAAAGGCTTTTAGATTTATCTGTTGCGATTGTGCAATTGTGCAAATGCTATGCTGTATGGGATCTTCTACCAAAATGTGAACTTTAATAAGAGGTTCCCAGTGGACACAAAGTCTTACTTTGCAGGAAAAACTTGAGTAGGTAAAGCACAGTTGGGTGGAACAGAATTGAAATGATCTCAGCTAGCACTGATAGCTAAAAATCAACACAGCTCTTCACTACTCGTATCACATGACAGATTACCAAAGGGGTTACTAAGTTACATTCTTTTGGTATGAAGAGTGTTTTGCCTGATTTCAGAGTTCAGCAACTCCACAAGTTAAACCACCCCAGTTATAGTATTTGCCCACATAAAATAAAAAGGGAAAAACCTTGTGTGTCCAATGTATGGAGTTGAAATCATGCACTGTCAGTGCAAGAACATTAAAATGTCCACAGGGAATGAACTTTTGCCTGGAATCTCACTAAAAATTATGAGAAATAATATTTTGGGGTTTGGCACAACTGTGCAGAGATGCTGAAAGGTTCATGAACCTATTAGATTCTGCAAAGCTGGTTTACACACAACACCACAGACTTGTTCTTTAGCAGTAAAAAACATCAGAACGACACAGAATCGTTCAAACACTACTTCATCTGCAGCTCCATAAATTTACACAACTAAGCATGTTATTCAACATGCAAATGACACAATGGAAGAAAGCATCTTCCCACAAATATTACAAAATGATATGTGAAACCCTGATGCTGAAAATCCCAAACGCCAGCAAGTCTCAGAAAACTAGCCTAAAAATATTGACCTCAAAGAATTTGAAAGCAACAAACCATGAACAATGTGGCATCAGGTTTAGTTGTGAACAAACTGGCAACAAGCAGTTTCATAAAAATTCATCTACAACTCATGCATAACATGACTTCACATTGAAAAAGCCAGCAAAACACAAAGCTATGAGACGAAGCCTCACGTCTTTTCAACTTGGGAGTACAAATCTTTTCAAAAATAAATATTGCGGCCTAAGTCATATAAAATGTATATAAAATATGGAAGTTATATATAGTTGTGTCTATTCATCAATGAATTGCAAATAATATGTAAATACTCACAAATGTGATGGACTGAAATTAAAAAATGTTAACAGTTGAAATATACTGTATATGTGCAATATTCTTCACAAGTTCTCATATATGCAAAAGTATGAATCATGTGGAGCCACCTCAGAATAACAGTACATTTTGTGTTCTCTCCCAATAACGTTTGCATTTCCACTAGCCCACATACAAAGGCTGAGTATTATGATACAGTATTATGTATCAGAATCATATAAGTGGGTGCAAGCTCAGCACGTTATTGCCTTTGAAAACTGGCTCATTGGTTCAGACAGATTGTAATCATGGACTGACTATGACAGTGGGTGAGACAGAATAGGGCTAGTTTATAAAGGGTGTAACACTGACCACAAGCAGTGGTTGTGTGCACAGTTGCATGGTTGTACTGGTTAAGTATTGAACTGAATCCAAGTATAAGCAATAACCATATTTTGTCACAGGGTCTCCCATTAGCAAGCGTTTACATACCAATTAGGATCATTTTCAAAAGAGTCATGCAATTTAAACGTTATTGCAAGCGAACACAAAAGAAGCATGAGAGAAAATTCCCTACCATGATGCTCAGGGGGCTCTGCAGCTTCAGGCAAAAATTATTAATCTGTAAAGACTGATTTTCTTGATCCTAGATTTCAATATTGCCCACTTATGTTTATATGTCATTTACTCATGCTGATATGTGTTTGTGAGGCACTACAGTTTTTTTTAACTACTCTAATCTGATCTAAGCTGAACACATTACAAGTCACTTCATTTTAAAGCCAACGAATAATCTGGGCAAAACCCAAAATGTTTTTCCTTTAACCCTGTCTAGAAAAATCATGAAGACGACATTGTGTGCAGTCAGTGCACCAGCATTCGGACATCATGCTAACATCTATTTTGTTAAGACATTTTATCAAAAGGACATACACATGAAAATTTTTCATTTTCAGTTCACCTCTTTGTCTTAGACTGAGGTGCAATAGTTCAAAATTGAGCAGCGATACTTTATAAAAAAACATTAAATTTGGCACAAAATGTAAGGTGATATTACTAACATGCAAATATGGCACAATCACATTGTAACTTTTTGTGTCCAAAAATCATAAGATATTAACACTTTTTGATAAAAGTTTACCTTCTCTTAATCATAACATGACCGTATACTGAGCTAATAAACTGAAACGATAATATGTATACATTACCATTAATTGAACATGTACAACGTGTAGATTGATCTAGTTTTGACAAGTTGAACATTGCATTTTTTTTGTGCTAAAAACACAACCCAGTCTGAACAGAGAGACCACACAAATGCTAAAACTGTGCCCAATACTTTAAAAATGGCTAGGCACTACAGGTCCATCAGTTTAGAAACTATCAGGACAGGCACACCGACAAACCAATTCAACAGTTACAATAAGATGTAAATTCACATGTAATGAAACGTCGAAATAGAATTGAATTTCAATATTCAAACCAGAAATATGCTCAACATTTGGTCAATTGGCTATAGCTGCTGCTAAAATCCAAAATTCTGGTAATTTGCTTTAATTTGTTTTATGAGGCCAAAAGTTTTTTTATTTCATAAAGATGTTGTCCAACATAGATTAGAGGACTGCCAAATAGAAAGATATCGTGCATGTGTTAGCATCAGGCTTGTCCTACTTTGTTGCCATGCTTGGTGCAAACTATCTGTTAAAAGAATTCATTATTTTATTCTGAAATGTATTTGGTTTAATACACAAAGCGACCAATGAATTTTGTAATTTACCAGCCTCTGAAGCCTGAGGACCAAAATGCAACAAATGCATCCATAAAGTAAATGTCCAGTGACATTTTTGAGAGATCTGACTTTGAGAAAACTACACTGTAGATACAGCTCTTACAAATCCCACAGAGCAGCATAACCAATACATTAAGTCGTATTACGTACATTTCGTGAGACAATTTACACAACAACTGTGATGACCAATTATGAAATGACAGGAATGTTGACTTACCTCGTACCTACCTGAAGCCAAAGATTTGGAAGCCTTTTCCTTGCTTACCTCCTCTCATCATCCAATAATTTATTATTTTTATAAAAAATATATCCTATACTATGAGACGATGTAATATATCAGGGTACAAGGAGGTATTCAGTCTTGGGGTTTAAAGCTTAACTGAAGTCATACTTAATGAAGAAGAGAGGTGGTGAGCGATCAGAGAAGACTTTCCAAATCTCAACGCTGGTGTTTTCTTCTTCTGCCATGCCATTTGGTCTTGCTGAGCCCAAACTAATCCTGCTCAGTCCAGGTCTAAGAAAAATGTAGACTTGAAAGCAAGACATAAAAGTTGTACCCACCTCCCTTCTCAGTTAGCGGTGTCGGTACTCCCTCTCCCTCTCTCTTTCCCGGTCTCGGTCTCGGTCCCTCTCACGATGGCGATCCCTCTCCCGACTTCGTTCTCTGTAATAGTCCTCATGCCTGTCTCGGCTGCGAGACTTGTGTCGTCGGCTCTTTTCCCTAGAGCGACTGTGGTCACGCTCTCTGGAACGTTCTCGCCTTGCAGGGACAAGAGCATCAGTAAGATAGGGTTCGAGGTTTAAACTCCTAATATGAGAAAGAAACAATATACGCTACAGGCAAATAGTTAACAGCATTAAAACAGCAAACATATTGCCTACACATACTAATATTTAATGGCCTTACCTGGAAGCAGAGCCGTAACTTTTTGACTCAATGCCATGGAGACAGTCCTGCAGGGAACTGATGAGGACCTTACAGCGGTCATCTGCTGACACTTTGGACTGTTTAATTAGACTGATGGCTGTCACCAAAGTCTCTATAGCACTGCCATAATCAGCTAAAGAGAGAACATAAAAATGCATAAAACTTACATTTTTGTCTTATTGATAATGTGTCAACACTCTTGCATGGTTGCACTGTAAATACCACTATTACTGTTACCTGCACTGGCATCAGATACGGCCCTAGATATGGCGCTGGAGGAGATAGCTCTGTTCCTGTTCATGATCTCCTCAAACTCTGCTTCACTCAGAGGGGTACGTGATGCCTCCATCTCCCTACAATGTCAAAGACACAAGGATCACAGCACATATTAAATTTCATTGTTGTCATCTTTGCAACCAATGCAAACTAGCTAAAGCTGTACATGTGAAGTCCATAATTTTGGCACTTATCATGCTAACATATGCACTATACATTGTTAAATATTGAATGTCATGCAACAGAAACTCCCTCATATTTTGAGTCCATCTGAACGAGTTCTTCTTACCGTCCTCCAGGACCATAGTCTCCTCTGTCATATGGTGGTGGGCGTCCGTATGGGTCGTTTGGTCCTGGGGGACCTCGGCTGTCATTCGGGGGCATACTGTTGTTGCCAGGTGGGGGGAAGAAGGCGGGGTTTACATGAGGAGCTGGTGGTGGGCCACCTGGTGGAGGTCCTGGCATGTGTGGAGGGGGAGCCAAAGCCATTGGTGGGCCAATGGGGCCTGGTGGACGAGGAGGGAAGGGTCCTGGAGGTGGTGGGCCTTGTTGAGGGGGAGGGGGGCCAGGAGGAGGGCCGTAGCCTGGAGGAGGGGGGCCTGGGGGTAGGGGTCCCATTGGTGGTTGACCGAATTGACTGGGGAAGAGAACTGGGGGAGGAGGCCTGTCCCCACGATTTGGCGGACCGGCTAAGGGAGGTGGGAGGCCTTGGCCAGGTGGCGGGGGTCCTGGAGGACCAGGGGGGCCAGGTGGACCAGGAGGTGGACGTGGAGGACCCTGCATGCCACCTGAAAACAAGAACACAAGGGAGAAGAAAGGAGGACATGAAACATCTGTGAACTACATTTGCCTTTGCTATAGCCAACAGAGCTCATCGCTGCTCCTTAAGATGGAGAAACATGTGCCAATACAAATCATGAATACCTGATCTACTTGAAATTGGCAGATAAAACATAAAACACATACTGGTGAGATTGGTTTGTGGGCCAAGCTTTCACTAAAAAGCCTTGTGGTAGCCTGCATTTTCAATGCATCCTTCATACAGATGCCTTTAGGTACCGACTGTGGCAGTTCAAAGCAGGGACAATGACAGACAGATAAGAGCAAGCCATAGCTACAGGGAACGACAAACGGAAAAAAAGGCCGCAAAAAAATGCTAAAAATTAAATCAGAAGGCAACAGAACAGATGAGGACGTACACTCAGAGCAAACTGTTTTAAGCAGTTTTTATAAAACTAGAGAGCTTGTATTTTATCCTTGGTTGTTTTTCCTCAAAACTTAATTGACTGCACAGAGTCTCCAAGAGCCCCAAAGAGCCTATAAATCATTGTATATACTAAATGGGAAAATAGACTATTCTATGTACCAGTGAGGTACAATTTAAGGGTCCAGTCTGTAGGATTTAGTGGCATCTAGTGGTGAGTTTGCAGACCTGCAATAAACAGAATATCTTTCACCTCCCCTTCCCTTCCCTTCCCTTCCCTTTCCATGCATGAAGGACAACCTATAGTGGCCACAGAAAACCTGAAAGGTCCTGTCTACAGCTAGATTATTGTCTGTTCTGTGCTACTATAGAACTATGGTGGTGCAACATGTCAAACCCCATGGAAAATGTTAAAGGTTTTTTTTTCTGAGGTAACGAAAACACATCAATTATGATTTTCAGGTGGTTATACACCAACAAATACATAACTATGAATACTAAATTCCATTTCTGCCGATATACCCCCTAAATCCTACAAACTGGACCTGGAAAACAGGAACTAATCTATTTTATCATTAGACAGATTTGGTATAAAATCTCTCATGCATCTGCATGAAGGAACTTTCCAGAAACAATTAAAAAGGAAAGTATTTTCTTCACGTTGAGCCACTGAACAACCAAACATGACTGTGCCCAAAAAGGTAAAGTCTTCGCTCTCCTTCAGTCTCTTCTCTTCAGGTTTTGCTTTAAACTGACCTCAAAAACACAGAGTACATCTCTTGATGACATGCATCCCTAAAATGAAGTACTAATCAGGCCTCATGTAGGGCCGACATTTGACAGAAACTGTCCCTGCTAGAGGAGCTGAACAATAAATTCAGCACTCTTTGGGAAAGTAAATCCATCAGTTTCATTGGCACAACTCCTATCAATTAATAGCTGAGGCTTAGGATAAAAAGGGCGATCGATCAGATCAATCAGATCAATCGAGGTGTATCACCTCTGTCGCGCCAGCTCCCGTTCCTGCCCCCCGGCGGGAAGGGATTGAAACTCATATCCATCAGAGGGCCATCTTGGTGCCTAACCAGATCTGGTCTCATCCCCGAGCCTAATGGGGAAGAAAGCAAACCAATCACAACTCTTCCCTTCATAAACTTCCACTTGCTAACTGAAGGCCTGTTGTAGCCCAGCAGCATACGGCACCAGCCACTAAGCGAAAGAAGAGATGTGAAAAGGGTGGGATGGAGGGCTGTAAACGCAAAATGGAGAAAAAAATAAAGAGAAAAGCTGGCAACTTCATTGTCTCCTACTACTTGTGTAAGGAAGCCAATCCAAGATTTTTAAGGAGTTCAAGTTGGTAGCTCGCCAAGGAAAAGCTTTTCAGCAAACTGCTTGTCTAGGAATGGTGTGGGAAATTGTCAGTGAGCAGAAAATTGCAGCCAGGGAAGGATCACTTGTACAACTGGAGGTGAAGTGGGACAAACAAAGAACAAACCAGATGGAGAGGGAAACATGCAAAGACACAAGGGTGCCTGGAGAGATTTAAATGCTGAGAGATCCCTCAACAGAAACGCATACTACATCAGGCTAGTCTTGGTTCCATGCAGGTGTGAGTAGTAGCAATGCCTGGATTGTGCTAACTGAGTAGCACTGCCAGACAGAAAGCAGAATTGCAATTACTTTTGCTTTAAGATGAAGACACTTGTCACAAAATGATGGTTATTTCAATATATTGTACTGCTATGTCAAAAAAAACAAACACCTGCACACAGACAACGACAAGACAAACACCAATTGACCCATTAACCTCAATAGGTGGAAGGGCATGACCACTGCCAGCAGTGACAGATCTATACACCTAATAGTGAGCTTGGAGTATGAATGATGATGTGTATGTATTCACAAGACATTTATTCATGACTTGGCTTCTACTGCTGATACTGAAAGATATTTTATCTTTCTCAGTAAAAATAGGAGCATATTTCAGCAGGTTTTTCAGACACGGCCAGAAAACAAACATTTTCAACAATGAACTCAGTTTGTCTGAGACAGCAAAACTATTGCAATACTTTAGAATGGCCATTTTAATCCAGTAAAAACGATTAAAATATTTAAATTAGTTTAGTAGGCACTTAGCAATATCAGTGGTAAAAGTGGCCTGCCAATGTTTTGATAGCAGGTTACTGAAAAACCTGATCTGACATTTAATAGATATGCATTTCATTATAATATCTGATGTACTATAGAATAAACTGTCCTTAATTTAAGCTACTTGTAGGTACTTCTTTGCAATTGATGTACTTTTTAAAATAGTATCTTTCAATTAACAACTGAGTGAAGTGCTTTTCCATCACTACTGGCAACCACTACCAACACTTGTTACCAAACTAACCAGGGAAGTGTGGTGGTGGGCCTCCAGGCCCTACAGGACCAGGGAAGCGGTCTCCTCCAGGGCCAGGTGGTCCAGGGAACCTGCCCCTGCCTCGGCCCATGGGGAAACCGCCACGGGGGCCAGAACCAGGAGGACCAGCTTTACCTTCCCCAGACATCTGGCCTGACTGGGTACCTGTGAAAAGAATGAATCAATTAAAGACTCACTTTTCATATTAATATTTAACCAATAATAAACGTGTCTACAGTTGTACACATACAACAGTCACATGTCACAGACCAATAACTTAAAATACATACTTATGTTGACTGTAAGTTAAGTGCATGTATGTTATGTATAAGGTGGTCAGTGTGCACTTACTTTTGCGAGACTGCATCTCAAACTGGCTGAGGGACTGTTTGTTGCATGGTGTGACGATGGGATTCTGGCCATGGAGTTCCCTTTTTGACAGCAGCTCCATTAACTTTCTAGATGATGCCTCTGAGCCGACACACACCAGAGCAAACCTGAAAACACATACAGAAAGCATACACAGTCAGATCAGTGCAAGAAAATCTCAGTCAATAAAAAAGTAATTTTTCAGTCTAAGGACTTTTCTAATATCTTATGACTTTGGGTTCGCTAAAGCTTAAATATTTCAATAAATATCCTTAACAGCAGCAGCCTTCTGACAACGTGGGATTCCACTCTGCAATTTTAAAAACCAACAACATCTCTGAATTAGTCCAACCACATCGCGCTTATAAAATAAAGACCTCACCCTTTCGACTGGCCATTGGCTCTGTTTTCAAAAAACTTGATCTCCAGTACATCTGTGATGCCTATCGACCGGATGGCTTCTGTCAAGTCCTCATCTGTTGTCCACTGCAAAAAACAAGACAGTGTTTAGTGCATCAGCATTAACTTGCTTAATTAAATACACACGTAAGGTTGTACAACTTGCTAACTAAATGTGGGTCTACATTTGAGACGGCACAAATATTGTTTTGACAGTTTACAGGAATCTGACACTCACCCATGTAAGATTTCCTATGTACAAGGCAATCCTTTTGCCTGTGTAGGTGTACACCACGTTTGGTGGGGCACTCTTTCCTCCCTCAGTGCCACCTGGGGCAGGCAGTGCATCCAGGTAATCCCGGTCCTCTGGAGCGTCACCATTATTGGCTGATGGGGATATTACGTCATCATACAAGTCGATCTGCTCGTGAACTGGATAGTCAGCTTCCTGTTTTTAGATGATGACAACATTTCAGTCAAGAACACACTGTGAGCAGTTTGACAATAATCATCACATCTGTGGATCTGAGACAGCTGCACAACATTCAGGACCCAATCATATAGAATCAGTTATGTTTCCATTTTCTTCAATGCATCCAGGACATACTGCATGGGTATTTTTTGTGTGTTTTTTCTTCTATTTACTTGCCTTTATCAATTATGTAATTCTAGTGGCATGCAACTGCATCATGCTGACAAGGCACAGTGAATTTCCAGTGAACTGCTAATCCAGAGAGACCTATAATGATAAACTCTTCCAAAAGCACATTGGACTGTCATATAAGGGAGAGCTGGTAGGTCTCTTGTATACTGTCAAACAGAATTCAATAAGATTACTTAAAGCACAGGAAACTTATCTCAGAAACACTGTGAACAAATCCAGATTACTGACAGTGCCTAAGGCAGATAAAGACAGTCATTTTTTCTACTACTCTGAAATAAAGACACTGTGCATCTGACGATAATGAAATGCCTGCTGAACAGGTTATTGAAGAAATTTCAGTCACTGAGTACACGTATTCTACTGAGTACACGTATTCCTAGTATTACTGCAAGTCCTCACTGTGGGAGCAGGAATATATAGTAACTAAAGAGAGGAGGAGACAGGACAGGAAATTTAACTGAGCTTATATTTGTCTCAAAATGACCCTTCTGTCATTAAACTATCCACCTAACTTAAGTAACTGAAATAAAACTATATATATATATATATATATATATATATATATGTATATATATATTTATACATACATGTTTCTTCAGCTCATGAAGAAACGCATGATTCTGCGACTTCTAGATGGATCTTACGAGTGAGCACAATGGATCAACATAACAAGTTTCGAATGATGTTTCGTTAAGATATTGCTGACACAACGTTGTCTCTACACAACTTACAAACAACAAATGATTTGCTTAGATTAAACTGAAAGACTTGCATAAGAAAGGGGCGTGTGTGTGTAGGAGGAAAACATGTACCGAGCGGACACATACTGCAACAAGCTAACTGCAAAAAGCTAACAATCAACACACAATTGAAACGTGTTTCTAATTCATGCGTTGCTTTTTCAGACCTCATTCATTTAGCAGCATTTTATTTAGGTTCGATTCAACCTAATGTCTGCTTGTGTCCGCTGGTGAAACAAAGGACATACTGAATACGAATACTTAAAAACTGCGAATAAGTTAGCTAACACCAGCTAGCTTAAAAAAACTGCGTTTGTTTGGTTCGCTAGCCCGCCACGGGCGGCCATGCTGAGGCCTGAAACTGCGCTCAAAGAACAAAGAGTTTTGTTTTAAAAATTAAATACATAAACACAAAGAAATATGTGCACAACATATATCAATTGCTACATAAACAATACGTCGTCTTAAATGTCGACAACACCACGAATGCGACGCTGCAAGCCGATGTATAGTTGAGGCTGCAGGCTTTGCAGCATGGTGAAAGGGGCCTATACGCGAGAGGAGCAGCTCGTTTGAAAACCACAGCACGCCATGTTTTAAGAATAACAGCAACACATTGCTGCACAGATATATAAAATTAGCACCACTGGAAGAAGTGGGGTGGACAGGGATTTATTACCTGGTTGAATTCCTCCTCTACGTCGGCGTAGATGTCGATGTGATCCACACCGTCCGCCATTTTCCTCTGACCCGTCGCTCTCTCCGCCCGGCGGTGCAGCAGCACAACACAAACAATGAAACACAGCGAGGCGACCAGCGCCCCTGCTGGACGTCTTTAGTCACTACAACACCAGGGTCATCACAGTCACCAGTCCAGTTTAATCAACACAAATCATTTACAAAAAACCCTGACAAAATTGTTACTTATGTATAAGATTAACTTTATTACAAATGCTGATATTCTTACTTTAGCTGCAAAATAAGTGTTAGCGAACACATTCAGAATTTATTTTTCTTTTTAATACAATGTTACTATTGTCAGTTTATTTTGAATTAATGGACCTCTAACTTTACTAGAACTTTATTCTCATTAATATTGACATTCCTGTGATTAAAAAAGTGTAATTACAAATCATAATGGTTGCTATGCTTACAATGATAAATTCAAGCTAGCTAGCTAGTGCAACAGCAAGCTTACGTAATGTTATTAGAGGAATACAAAGGTCATTACAGTCACCACAGTCCAGTATAGAGACCCGATTTGCAAAAAGGAATCTTACCTCAAAAGTCATTTTAAAACTGGAAGCCTTGTCACTCAAAACTGTGCGTCAAAAATGAATTTTATATTTAAATGTTGATGTTCTTACTTTAACTGCACTGTTAATGTTGGCTAACACATTCAGAATTTATTTTTCTTTTTAATACAATGTTATTATTGCCAGTTTATTTTGAATTAATGGACCCTTAATATTACTAAAACCTATACTGAGAAACATATTGAGAAACGGCCAAATCACAACAGATGCAATTTCAAGTTAGTGTTCCAGCAAGCTAACATTAGCATAGCATAAAGTCAGTTAGTTGTCTTGTATATGTCCATATGTATATTCATCATGTCTTACCTGTACGTTTGTCAAAGGTGTGCATAGTTTTATCTTTATTTATTTTTTTTTTAACCCTTCTTGTACCTCTGGATTTGATGTTGTGCTTCCTCCATGCCTCATCTGTATCTAGTTGCTGTAACATGTAAATGTCCTCTGTGAGGGATCAATAAAATGCATCTTATCCTTTCAGACAAATAATAATACATTTTTATTTCTGGTTAGCTCTTATGTTACTGTATTAGATGACGGCGCACATAATTTATCAGAAATTACAAATCACAACGGATGCTGAGCATAAAATTATAAATTTAAGCTAGCTAGTGTTACTGCAAGCTAACAGTATTATCTTGACATAAAATCAGTTAATTATCCATCCAGAAAGATTAATTAAAATAATAAAAATTATTTGTTGTCTTTTGATCACTCTACTTGGTAACTCTCTATATGACTCCAATGTAATAGTAAAAAAATGTCTTTTATATGTATGTCCTCATGAAAAATCACAAAGGCCTGTTTTGCACTGTCAAAATTATATTAAAATCCCCTAAGACCTCTTCTTTTGATTTCTTTGAACATGATTTCATTGCTATTAAAACATTGAAAAGGCCACTATAATCCAAGAAAAAAAAAGTTTTCTAACGACTAACACTTTAAAAAGTCCATAGTTGTTTTATGTCTACTGTTTACAGGCTTTAGGCTGGAAAGTCCTCAGCACAGTAATCTGAAAACTATACAGGATCATACAGGTGCGTCATTTATTATTTATACTGTCTTGAAGCATCTGAAAAATAGATCAAACAGTCCTGATACTGCATTGTTCAGAACTTCCGCTGAAGGAATCCTACTATCTGATATTATATGTGCATTGATATCAATCACCAACAAACAAAACAGAACAAAACTAAACTGACAACAAATTAACTACAAAAAAACGTGGATAATTTAATTGACTTTGTACAAATCATGGCTTCAGGTACTGTGGTCATGTCAACCATACAATATACAGAATATTGTACAGAGGAAAGAACAAACAAAAATGGGACATGTGAATAAATTACTCTCATAACGTCACCACCACAGAGCATACTGTTATGATGCACACCCACACACACACGGTATGTGACTGAATCGACATAAAGAGGTAAAATCTCAGGCAATTTTGTCATCAGAGAAAGCTCAACTTAAGGACATGCTTTGTAAGGTGATTAAAAAATACCATAGAAAAAGGTACATGGATGCTCACAGGCCAGAGTGCAATGAAATGCTGAGCGAAATAGCTCAAAATATAAAACACACAAGCAAATGTATACAAAAATACCATATGCAATTAGATTTACACTGTGATTACATTTGTATTAACATGACATTGTCAAAAATGAAGCTATTACCAAGTTTCTTCCTTGTTTCTCAAAGCGAGGATCCAGTTTCTTTTGCTTTAATGAAAATATAAATTTGTAATTCTTGTTCTTGGAAAGTAATAAGCAGCAGATTCAGGAACTTGCAGCCTAAGATTCCAGCAAAAAAAAAAAAGAAAAAGTTTTAATTCCCAAAAGATTTAAATGTTTTTGTGAAAGTGCAAATTATCCTTCATGGCAAGCACATGCAAAGTCAAATCTAAACCACCGATATGCATTTTTTGTTAAATATGAAACATAATCTCTACTGTTTGTAGAACTACACCCTGTGAGAATCTACAGCACATTTCTGGTTTACACATGTCGAGCCCAGTAGACAGACAAACATAATTACATCCAGTATGTACAAACACAGAAAGACAGAAAGGCAGACAGACATTGTTTTTAAAAAGTGTCACAGAAACAAATATTTTCCAAATATAATCCAAGTAAAAACTAAAAAAAGCAGATCCTGAAGAGGCTGACAGCCCTATTCTGTTTAACTTTACTACGTATTCATGTTACCTTCGGCTATAGAGCCCAAATGTTCCAGGCACTGAGCCGTTATCCACCAAATCCATCGTCAATAATCCGTTAATAAAGTAAACAACCATGTAAAACATGACTGTCGCCAGCAACACAGCCGTGTTTCCTTCCATACTGCTGTAGCCCTCTTTTTAGTGACAATTATTCAACACAATAACAAAACCTGTAGATAAAGCAACGTGAACGTGTTTGGAAATGTGCATGCTTGCATCCGCATATATAATATGCATGTGTGTCTGCGATATTCAGCTCAGTAGTCTACGGGAAATGAGTAACAGGGTTTTTTTCTCCCTTGGACTTTGTGATGTCGCACCTTGTGACTCATAGTCCCCTTTCATAAATGCACATCATGGCCACCACCTGAATCTCTTTAGTCCCTTTTCATTCTGAGATGCAAAGTGGTGCATGAGAAAATAACTAATGGAAAAGTATCCATGGCAACAACAGGCCCATTAACTTGCTTTTCTTTTTTTCAGTTTTCAGTTCAGACACAATAATTCCCAGGACTGTAAACCGCATCAGAGGTCCTTCATCAAGAGAGCAGAGGTTTTGTGAGCAAAGCATCTGTTAAAAAAAATCCACTGGAGGTGCACAGTGTTCCAACAGATGTCTCGATTTGTCTTTCCAACCTTCTCTCTGTAAGAGAAGGTCAAACAGCAAAGTTGTCCATCATCAGGAAACAAGTGCAGCGAAGGAGAGACAGGCGAAGAAGAGAGAAGCTGAGAGTGATATAAAAGAAGCTCCTCCACAGTCGCCGGCATTCTCCTACAGGGATAAAACAGAAAATGATTTCACTTTGACTTTCCACATCATTTAAATCATTGTACAGTACAATGTGATCAGACAGTTCAGAGTTAAAAAACAATGGATTAATAAGAAGCTGACCTGTGGATGAAAAGAGTGGCAAGACTCAGGGCGTCGGCGAATCTTCTGGGACCTCATCCTATCACACTTCACTGATGCATTATGTACAGTGAGGTCAAAGAACAACAACAGGAGCAGGAGAGGTTTCTTCTGTAAACTTGATATTAATACAATTTACAGTATTATTGTCAAAAAATAGAGTGTAGCAAGTACACAACTGGTAATCTAACATGAGTTAAGGGTCGGATGTGCTGAAAAGCCACTTATACTGTATTTTGTGGTTGTTTGAGGTGTAGAATAAGAGCTGTTAAGTTGTAAAATGCTTACTTCCGACGTCCCTCAAGCTCCTGACAGCTAGATAGCCTCTTAGCTTTACAAGTCAGGAAGAATTTTACTCAACTGCTATATTTCACATGAGGAACCAATGGCTTTGTAGCTCAAACTTTGTATAGCTCTGCCCCCTCATTGCTTCCAGGTGAGCCATTCAGAATGAGTGAGAGCTGCTTCTGCTAACTCTAACATGTCTCAGCCACGAACAAAGCAACACAAATATTCTGCTGATGGCTGCAAGAGTGAACACAAGAGTTTTCATGCACACCCAGCCTCTGAGAAACTGAAGATCCACTGGATTATTTTTTAAATTTTTGATAGCAACATCTGCGCGACAATAGGAAATCCTTTAGTGTTAGCACATTGTATGGGTATGGGTATGTGGCTAACCCTACCATTAGTTTTGATGGTAGCTTTGAGGAAATTGTAATATTGAGGGACATTCAGAGATCGTGGAAACTTCAACACTGATTCTAAATCAATAAACAAAGATTAGGTGAATTACAGTGTTCTGTGTTTGCTTCTCTCCTGCTCTATGTGCTCACATATAGTAGATTTTTATAAAGTTGAATTATCAGTTTTCATAACTTTCTGCTTCTGTTGTCAGACAACAGAACATTAGAAACGGAGACTGGAAAACAGCCCATTATAACTACATGTTAACTAGCAGTCAGGGCCATTTCCAACTTGCTACTCTGCACTGCTAAAATATTAACACTCCAAAATATACAGAGACACAGTGATTGAGACGAACATACCTAATCAATACACAATTACAGTGTTCATAGGTGGGAAGCCAGTCTTTGTTTCAGCTTCGGTGACTCCTGCTCGTCAGTCTGTCAATACTCTCTCTAGAGCAAGACTGTGAGTTCACTGCAGCAGGAACTGCAGTGCGGAGGGACTTCATTTGGGAGAAGGACAGAAAGGGCAGCAAACAGATTATGTTTTCAGTTATATTTTGGTAACTCGGGGTGCATGATTATACTGTGCAGGTACACTTACAAATGGTAACCATGGGTTCTGTTCTATAATCTTGTACCAAGTGTGCTACTATCATGGTAGGGAGCTGCACTGAAATACAAAACTACAATGCATCCTTCACCAAGTGAAGTTGCAGTTTACATCCATGTCCATCCAGACTCGTATGATTTCATGTATGTAGTGAAGACTTTTAAGGAATTGTATTGGTGGGCACCAAAGATTAATGTGACCAAAATCAGTATCTGCCTGAATGTGAAATTAAGTCACAATCTAACCTTCTGTTCCCGAGTAATTGCATTAAATAGAGGCCAGAAAAAAATGTTTTATTGAACATTATGATGTCTCAGTGAAGCTAACCTTTGACCTTTTGGATATAAAATGCCATCATGTAATTATTTTTTCCTATTAGACATTTATCTGAAAATTGGTCATCATTATTGTATTAATCCTTGAATGCGGGCCAGAAAATGGGTTTTGTGAGATCACAGTAATGTTCGACCACCAAAATCTAATCAGTTTATTCTTGAATAAAAATGAACTTTTGTACTAAATTTGAAGAAACTACCTCCAGCAGTTCCTGATAAATCACAGTCACAAGAATGGGACTGACATGAGGTCACAAGGCCCTTAGTGCTTCATGAACAGACCATTCTCTAGTGTTAACGCAGCACTCTGTAGAATAGTCTGACTGCACCTTATCATCGTCATTCTGATATGAAATTAAAAAGTTCTGGCTTGCTTGTATTTTTTTTACAACAATCACAATCAAGGTCAAGAACACAATGCACCAACAGTGCTTACTCAAAATAGTGATGGAAGAATTGTTTTGGTACAACGTTTGGGCGTAAGGAGGTGAGCACTGAGGTCACTGGAATGTACCAGGAAGGCTGCTTTATTGCACCATCCAAACCTCCAGCAAAACATGAGATTTTCAGTGTGTAGGTTGCTGCCTGAAGGTTGTTGATGCTTTTTCGTAGTGAAGGGAATTCTGAAAATGATGACACATAGATAGATAGCAGAAGGAGAGGGAAAAACCACAAGAAATGCAAGCTCATACTCATAGTCTACATCTGGTGAGTCAGACTACACTGACCTTGACATTTGAGCTTGAAGAAACTCCCTTAAGGTGTTCAAAATATATCACGACAATGGCAGAGACAAACGGACCACCCCAGGAAGTTTAAAAACTATCCAAAACTACCAAATCTGAAGAGTGTGCTTGTGCTCAAGAGCTTCCAGTGCGACTGTCAGACTTGAAGCAAGTCAAGAGTGGTGCCGCAATTAAATTTAAATAAGCACACTCTGAGGAGATCTAATTGGGTATGAGTGTTAGATAATTTCTTGAGATGAACCCACTTACTGCATGAATATAAAACATCAAAGGATATATTTGACTTCCTTGGGCTCCAAGGTGATCCGTGGGTGCTGTCTAGAGCAGTCACAGTCTGCCTGCACCACCAGCATCAGCAGGTTGCTCTCTGGTATCTGCTGCACTACAAACATCCTGATGTGAACGAAAAGGAAAAGTGTGACAATTTGCAACCAAACAACAACACATAAAAAAAAAAATGCCTCAGGTGATGTATAACATTTTCCAGAAGGGCAGCCAGATAAGGTACAATGTACTGCATATGACTTGCAAAAAAACCATAATCATACATAGTAGCAAATAATTTCAGACACCTACAGGATTATAATATTAAAAAAAACAACTGTGCATATTTACTGAGCCGCATAAACTAAACACCATTAAAATGTAAGAGTCTTGCCCAGAAGGGACTGTAAGCGATGTTTGTGCTGTGTCATACCATATTTGGCCTCATGAGGGAGTTCACATACAACTTATGCTCACAAACCCTCCCTGAAGCTTCCCTCTCTTTCTCCTCTTCCCCTCCGTTTGCCTCCCGCTGTTTTTCCATCTTTGTTTCTGTCACTGACTCTCCTCGCCTGCTCTTTTTTCATTTACCTCTCCTAATACTTTCCGTCAGTTTTCCACTCACTCTCCATACCCTTCTCGGTCTTTCCATAACCCTGATCTAATTCAGTTCCTCTCTACTTATTTCCCTCTACCTGATACCCTTGCATAAATACACACTGCTCTCAGTATGCAAAGCAGAGCAAAGCCGTAGAAAATGGATTTTGGAAGGACAATTTAATGTGACTGGTCTAGAGCTTAGAGAGGCCTGCACTGCTACTTGTGTGTGCATAAGTGTGTATGAGTGTGTGCTTACTTCTGGCATCGTCCACATTTTATAATGCTGTTGGTCTCTTTGACTGACGGCTCGTAAACGAAGCTGGGGTACTCGGTGTCACACGGCTGCAGAATGTCCCCTTTTTTCTTATGAGCCGAGGCTAATAGAGAGTAAGGATCACATGTTGAGGTTGGCAATTTAAATGAGTTAGTGTGAAAGTTGACTGTAAATGTGACATTTTGTTGGTGACTGACAGGCTAAGAGTCTGTGAAAGGAGAATAAAGGCTAATATCTAAATGTTTCACACTTCAGCTGCTGATTTCTGTTTCTGGCAGAGCCAGAGGCACTTTAGCTCGCTGTGTACTCCAAACAAAATTGAATATGGTGTCGGTGCACAGGTAAAATGATGGGTTTGAAACCAGAGAGAGGAGCCATAATGGCTTGTCAGGATTCCACGTCTGGTTGAGAGCCGTGTTTTTGCTTGGCTTCTTTCGAGTTACATTAGCTTCAATAAGACTCTATGCTCGGGTCTTGTTTTGAAGCCAGCTGTGTCTGCTCCCACTAAAAGCTACTTATGCAATCAGACACACAACATTTTATTTCTGTTTGAAGCACACTATAAACACACTATGCCACACATGAAACACTAGTGATTTTACAGAACACTGATCTTCCTTAGAACTCCAAGACAGATACTCACAGGCGCTGAAAGGTGGTTTGGCTGAATGGAGGATGACGATGTTAATGGAGCAGATGATCGACAGGACCAGTAATGAGGAGGATGAATGTATGATTGATGACAGACAGGGGCAGATGAGAGGTGATAACATCAGAGGATTGACAGTGTTGTCGCTCCATAATGACTTCCAGACTGATGATCAATATCAGGCTCAATTTAAACACTCCACAATATACATGCCTGTCAATGCTGCAGTCAGTTTGTGATATGAGAAAAGATGAAATGGGTATTTTCTGTGTAAAATGTTGCTGGTATTATTTGTGAAGACTACCTACATTTATTGGAATACTTTAATAGAATGCAGATCGTGTACAGTCAATCCCTAAATTACTCATACCTATGCCAGATTTTGAGTTATCGTGATTCTTTATTTGACCAATAGGTTTCTTTTGGCTGGAAATGACACCAACAGCTGACAAAGGACAGTAATAATTGTGTTAGACATGTTAATATCTTTAATGGATTTTAAATGCCAAAATTATTCTCAGTAATCGATGACAAAGCCTTCATTTGTCACCACATCAATCAAACTCCAAAAGAGCTTTTGGACCGCTGCTCTTCTGTGACGTCTTTGGGGTTGGAAGTCTTCCTTTGCCATCACTCCGGTCTTCAGTTCTATCCACAGATTCTCAATGGGGTTCTGGCCGGGACTCCAAAATGTTTATACTGTTTTCTTTTCAATGTTTTTCACCACTTTGGTTGTATGTTCCAGACTTGTCTTGCTGAAAGGTCCAATGCTGCCCAAGGCCCAGTCTTGCTGCAGACTGCCTGATGTTTTCCTCCAGAATCTTAATGTCGGCTTAATTTAGCACAACGTCATTTGCATTGACAAGGTTGATTGACCCATTTGCTAAAAAACATCCCGAAACCTTCCCATTCCCATCAACATGCTTGACGGTGTAGATAGTTTTCTTGGGGTTGAATGTTTTTCTTTTCTTCCACCAAAGGAAAGTCCTGTTTCTGTGTCCAAACAACTCCATTTTCCTCTCGACCCCAGAACTGATGACCAAAAGCTTTATTCTTTATCCAGGCGAGCTCTCGTGTGTCTGTCTTGAGAAGTGGAGCCCTCTTTGGTCGACATCCATGGCTTGCTCAGTGTCTGCTGGAGTGTCTGTCTTAAGATGTTGGTATCAGAACTGCTCAGATTCATCTGAATGGATCTGGTTGTGATCCTTGGATTCTTCACATTACCATTCTTGCCAGTGCAGGCATCAGTTTTGGCTTCCTACTGTGCATTTTGAGATTTTTCACAGTGTTGACCTCCATGTACTGCTTGATTATGCATTGCGCTGTGGCCACTGGCACTTGAAAACACTTGAACATGGCTTCATAGCCTTTCATCTGTCTTCGTGAACCGCCACAACATGCAACTCTCTCTACGACCAACCCTAATAACAAGCTCACTCGGCTCTTTGGTCTTAGGCATGATTTGCAATTGACCAATAAGTGACTAGGAGCTACTGCATCAGATTTGCTCTGTTTATAGGGCATTAGAATGCTTTAGAACATAGTAGAAATTGCCAAGATCATTTGTAATGTAAAGAGGCTTGTACTTTCTCAAACATTTGTGATAATGTCACAAAGGCATAGCAATTGTTAAAATATATCCTGAACTTCTCTAACAAATTAAATTTGTCACTTGTTTATGTCATTTCCAGCCAGAAGAAACCTATTGATCACATAAAAATTCACTGTAAATCAAAATTTGGTGCTAGTATGCATAATTCTGGGCTTAGCTCTACATTATATGTGCATTGTTTATTGGGAATTGGTTAATAAAGCAAACATTGTAGACATCCAGGGTTTTTCTGAGGCTTGTGTTTATGTACAAAACATGCAAGACTTCCACATTCAACCTCAACTCGTCACGTTTTTTCCTTCTCTGTGAGCTCACCTTCAGCGAAATGCTCCGTGTGCCAGAAGCCACAGATATTGAACTCCAGGAGAAACCTTACGAAGGGGAAGGAAGAGGAGAGTGGACACAGGGAAGGAGTCAATTAGGCGACCATAATTATAGGCCAAAGCAGATTGCAAGCAGATTGCACGCAGCTTTCAAAAACTGGGCCAGGACCCAAAGTTGTGTCATGGGAATAAGAAAATGGGTCCTCAAGTTGTTCAGCGGTAATTGGTAGCTTTGGTGGCTGTATTTTCCTAACTGTACAACCAGACTGTTCCTTTTTAATGAAGCTGCTGGATGTATTATAAGTGACTTCAGCCTTAACAAGACACGAGAATGAAAAAAATGAAGCTTATTCTCTAAATAAATGGTCTTCTCTAATCTGTTTCATAGACTCTATCAATATAAAGTTATTTTTCTCGCTGAGCATTAAATGAGAATATCAACACCTCTGTGATGTTTGTGCATTAAATATGAATATATTGTCAGAAGCTTAGTTAATGATGACTCAAAACAAGTGGAAACAGCTAATCCGGCTTTGTTGAAAGGTATAAAAATCCACCTACTCACATTTTCCAAATCTGACTCATTAACATGCCACATCTTGTTTGGTTTAATCTATTAAAATGACTTAATTAATCATTCACATTTTTATGTATTTCACCTAAAATAACACCTTGGGGATTTTCTGTGTGCAACAAACTTCCCTTAAAATAAACAGTATTTACAGCTGCAAATTTTAACAATCTTATTTTGGCTGCAGTAAAAAACGGGACCAGCCAACTCTGGTTGCCCCTAGCAACACTTACAGTAGGAAGTTGGAGAGGAACCACTTGAGGGTTGAGGCCAAACCATAGAAGGGCTGAAGAGATAGATGGAGAGATTTATATTTATTTCAGAATTTACAGGGACTATTAAGGGAATATGACTGTATGCAGTGTGAGTTTATTGTACGTACACTGAGAAGTGGCCGGGCGCTGCTGACAGAGTGTGAGTTGATCTTACACATGGCCTGGTAGTCGAACAAGGATACCCTGAGGAGACAAGCACACACACACAAAGCAAACAGTGTTGCTCTTCTGTCAGGATTTCACTGACTTACATTGATTCCTTGACCCCCCTCCAGACTACCACACACAGTGTTGCATGGCTGAGCTTAACCTTTACAGAAACCCTGATAGCAACTTAGAAAAGCAAGAAACATGAGTAAAAACAGTGTAGAGTAGCATTTTTAGACATGGGATTAACCAAGAGTTTTATTTTTGTTTTGCTAATCTGTGAATATTTGGTGCTTTTGCAGGTAGGACACGAGCAAATAGGCACACAAATAACAGATGTGTGCATATGCAGACTGCAAACATACACACGTTGCCACTGGAGTCCATGCATGCTCAAAAGCAGTTATGTAATATCCTGTGTCAAATGAAGCATGACGAAATCTTTTAGCTGTTTAAAAATAGCACATCACTCAAGAGATTTCAAACATAAAGACGGGCAAAAACTAAGAGGGGGGGAGAAAAAAAATCCAGAGCTGTCAAATAAGCTCAAAGTGGAGGAATAAAGGGAAATAGCTACATGACAAACACCAAGATGGGTGAATGAACTCCTCTTAGTAAACAACAGAGAGGATGCTACCATCATATGACTTTGATATGCATCATTATAGATGCTAATGCTTGACTTAAGTGGTTAAGAAACCGAGAAGAAAATAGGAAACATTTACATGCCGACCTCCTGATTAAGACAATACCCTGCTGTTAGAGACACAGCATGAGGTGACACAAATGCATTCATAAGCTAGATCTGAGTGCACAGTTTTTCTGTGCCCGAGACGCATAAAACAACTCTTCACATTGCAGAGTGAGCACTGCAGATCCCGTCAGAATCAGGTAACCTCTCGTCCTTTCACAACAGGCAGACGAAGACGCAAACAAAAACACAACCATCTCGTCAGCCAGGCGTTACCTCTTGAACATGCCCATTCGGATCAGCGTGGTCATCACGGATCCGTCAACCTCTCCGAAGAACCTTCCAGCCTATCAGGAAAGACAGAGGGAAGACAAACACTGTGAGACAATCAGAGTGTCTGAACGTATCAATGTCAGCTGTGATGCTCATTCTTGCATCTTTAACCTCTGAGTGAACTGTCCAATCAATTATTAATCGATGTTACAATGTGTGTTGCTTTTATGGCGACATATGTTACCATACACTATAAAAAGCAATTTACATTCCATTGCTACGACCTAATTACATGGAAACAGATAAACCTCTTAAGGTGCAAATATTATTTTGATTAGTTGTGTTGACATAGCAATGTTGGTGATTGCATGAAATTAATATTGTGTGTAATTTAAACTCAAATTTCTGCATTTAGAGATTGAAAACTGCACTCATCTTGCAATAACTTCATGAAACTAGCTTGATAAGTGAATTTTCCTCACAGTTTAGACTCTGTGTTAGAGGCTTTTTAGATTTTAGTAAACACTTGCTAATGTCCTTGATGGAATATGTATAATATCGTATTTAGCAGTGCACTTTGGCTATCTCACTCTTCAGTTTAGCGTAGCAGCAGGTGATAAAGTGTCATTTGACAAATCTGCTGGCTTTTATTTATGCCATGAGGAGAAAAAAGCATGATTTTGCGTGTGTGTGTGTGTGTGTAACTGTCAACCACCAAAATCATTGTGAAGGCTGACATCTGTTTGTAACGACAGTCAGAATTTACTTACACGGAGTACTTGACTTGTCTTTGGTTCCAACTGACCTCTATGGAAAATGAATTCACTTGAAACAAAACAACCAAATACTGGGCCATTTCAGTGCTAAGATTTTTCATCACTGCATGTCAGAGTTCACACAGTTTAGGGGTTGTTCCTCCTCAACTAATGTGACGTATAGGTCATTTTCTACAAGATTTAATTCTCCCATTTGTGTGTTCTATTGATGTATCCTTTATTCCATCCAAACTTGACCAATGCACCACAAAACTGTCTTATCAAGGTGAGGAGCAACTTGAATGAGAATCTAATTTTAGCAACTTCATTTTTTAGATGGCTGTCAACTTAAAAACTTCCTACTGTTCATATGTATGGTAATTAAGTACATGACATAAAAAAATAGGTGGAACAATTAAATTCTTATCAGTAATCAACCTAAAAATTTGTAGTTCATTGGATAACCATAATTTCATCAGAAGTTGCCATAGCTGAAAAAATATTGATGCAGCCTGTTTACATTTATTTGCTGAGCACAAAGATTTGTTTTTAAAATGCACACGTCTCTTTTAATTGTATTCAGTCTAGTAGGGCTACAACAACATTCAACTTATCGCTGACAGTTTGAAGAGACAATCAATACCAGTTCCATATCTGTGCAGTGAATGTGAATGGCTGGCAGCTAGTTAGTGCAGCTTAGCATAAAGAATGAAAACAGCTAGATGGATTTGTCCAAAATCTACCCACTAACATCTTTAAATCTCACTTATTTACATGCTATACTGTATCTTGCTAGTTTAACCAGCACACACTAGCCAGCCAACCAGTCAAGATGTGTCTAACTCTTTCCATTTCCATTTTAAATTTAATACCATTTTACTCAAACCTAAAAAACACATATGCATAGTACGAGTCTGCACATAATGAAAATGTTTGTACATCTGTTAAGAATATTTCTTGTTTATGAGCTTTTCCTTGCTCAGATGAATCGAATTATAAGCTGTGTTACACATAAAAATCTTTATCAGACTTGTTTGGTTTTGCTTCCAGCTCCAGGACTCAATCTCAATGTTTAAAAAGTAAAAGTAGATGGAACAAAAGGACAAAAACTCTCTACAGAGCCCATTGCTGTGCTCCTTATGTTTTGTTGTGTTGCATAACTGTCAGTTGGGAGCTGCCGTCCCTTTTACCTCTGTGTTATTGTACTACTTAGGCAGCAGTGATTCATTACCACTGACTCATTTTACTGCTTACACTCATTATTAATGGTAACTGTGGTGAAAAAGGCTGAACTCTGAAAATGCAAATATGTAAATGTAATAATTGCTACATTACTCCAGAAAATAACCTGCTGTTGGGTGAAAAGGAAATATTTTAAATAGACTTTTTAAAGTTTAAAAAGATGGGTCCTGAAGGCATGAAAGTCCTTCTGAACTTTGGCGATCGAGTAACCTCACATATAAGCAAGTGGAGAAGCAGAAATAGGATTCAGGAGGTTTTGAGTCTCATTCAAAGTTAAGTTAGACACAGTGGCCTGGCTGCAGATAGCGGCTGGTTAACATGGCTTCACAGAATAAAAAGGAGAAACTAGAAGGATCACAAGGAAAATTCAAGTCCCTAAGATAAAATGTATTGCTAAATATTACACACATACTTGTTTTGACTGTGTTTCGTTCCTAATGAATATTGACAGGTGGAAGAGCCCTCAGACAATCAAGTCATGGCTAAAAAGCACTCCAGCTGTATTCTCAGTGTGTTTTGCGTGTGATTGCAAGTGAGCTCACGTCGTTGCGCCGTTTGGAAATTAGGACGAAGCCATTATTGTCAATCACGTAGCAGTCGATGTCCTGATATGAGAGAAAGAGACAGAGACAAAGAAACCAATTATTTATGTAAAGCAAAGATCTGTGTCAAACCCCAAAGACAAAGATAACACAGACAGTTCAACAATTTACATAATTCAAAGCTTGTATTATGCAGCAACAGTCAGTTTCTTGCTTCGGTGGTTTCATATATTAGCAAAAATATCATTTTTGAGCTTGAATAAAGAGACAATTTATAGTAAATGCCTGTTAGTTTGATTAATATAATATAAATATGAGGCAGAGAGAAAGATATACTCACAATGCTGTCACAGCGAAGAGGACACATTCCCTCCACACCTGAGCACTGGAGAAACAATATCACGTTATCAAACTGAAATAGAATTTTCACTGACAACACATAGATGAAACTGCTGACGGTGGATGCGATAGGTGTGTTTGGAGAAGGGCATGTTTGTGTATGCAAGCTGATAAATCTGAACACATGCTCTGTCTGCGTTTGGCTGTGAAGGTGTGAACCTGGAACGTGTGTCAGTGTTGACATCTGCACGAGTGAAAAAATGTGTTGGTGAGAGATTGTTAATTTGTGCGAAATGTGTCGTTTCTACCCGCAGCGTGTCTCGTTTGCAAGTTTGTGCGAGTTTGATTTGCGCCTGTCTTTGACTACGTGGGTGTGTTTTAACTGAGGTGTGAAGCCGACTTCACAGAACTCAGCAGGTGCTGAAGATGGTAAATTTGGCTTGTTGAGAGTGATGTTTTAAAAAATGAGGAGAGCGGATGTTATGCATACTCACATCTGTGTCATTTGGCTGAGAAGACACAAAGACAGCAACAAAGAGAGACAAAAAAGGAGAGCAGGAAGAAAAGAGAAGCATTACTTCAGTTAACAATGTGTAAGTTGATGCATTGACAAAGACTGTCTGCTGCTGCTTGTTTACTGTTAAAAGCCACAAATCTTCTGCTCAAAGTACAAAATAGACTATGGATCAATTCCACAATTTCAATAAAGTGAAAAACATTTCCAGTTGTTTCTTCCACCAAAAACATACACCGATCAGCTGCGACATTCTGACCACTGACAGGTATCGTGAATTTGATTGACAGAGGCCCCACTGCACAAGCCAGAGTACCCAAAGGATCCAGTGCCAACATCCTGGTTCCAGACCCAATAGGACACCCTGAGAGGTCCTCTTGTCCATGCCCAATGGTTCAGAGCATTTTTGAGCACATAAGGGGGACCAACACAATATTATGAAGGTGGTCATAATGATATGCCTGGTCGGTGTATATTTCCCATATATCAGCCTACGCAGGTGAACACAAACTCAACAGTTGTCTGTATCTCTGCAATCTGATGAGCAAAATGTGACAGTATTTGTCATAATATCAAACTTTTCGTCCATCAGCACAGTCTGTCCCTCAGCTCCTTCTGCTCCTCCATCTGTGAACTGGTCATAAGTCAAAACGTCGATAATATTCCAGGTGACTCTATGGTCCAATTTTATGGTCACCGTATATGATGGTGTCTATGGACGATACGTCTTTGGGATCATGGTCAGGCTAAATAGAGCATGTCGAAGTGTGAATGAGACAATCTATCATCCTTTTCAGTCCTATTACAGCAAAGTGTCAGTCTTTCCCTCTGCTTCCCATCGCTGCCTCCTGAAATAAACCACAATTCAGTGGACTGATGGGAAAGATGAGGCTTCCACACACACTACGGGCAAATGGCATTGCCTGATTTGACAAAATTTGACTGCTAATTATGGTGAATCATAAAAGACTTGTTAATGATTCCCAGAAGTCACTATGTTCACTGATATACCAAACACTGATGATAATTCCTGTATCTTCACTGACTATTGGGCCAAAACTGTAGATGTGTTTCTGATGGCTGCGCTAGAAGGAAAAGCATGGGATCAATGAAATCAAAATCTTCTTGGCAGCATCAATTTGCTCAACCAATTAACTGGAAAACTGCTCATTAGTTAAATGTAATCTGTGGACATGATAGATATTCTGGTTAAATGAAAGTGGACAAGTTGAATCTACAGAGAAGCATGAATGTGCGGATCAAATATGATGGGAAAGTAGCTTTTATAATATGATATTTCTAGTCTATAAATGGGAAATTTCACAGTCTGGTAATCACAAAAACATCAGCTTATTCTCTTTGTGATGAGTTCATGTATGATCATCAGCATCTACCATCCCACTGTTTTTGACCTTGTCTTTGTTTTGTTTTTTTAACGTACAGCACATTTTTTTTTTCTTTTCTATAAGTAACACTTTGTTCCTGCAGTTTCTTATGAACCAGCTTCTTAAATCTCAGCAGCACATAAGAAGCTGTTCCCTCAGATTCGATGCTGGTGATGTGTTTCATCCTAAAACTCCAGGACTCAAGCTGATAGTGAGAGAATCAATTACCACTTTCATTCCCTGAACTCCAACTGAACAGCTTCTCTGTGCAACTGATAATCTTACTGAACATTCGCAGTTGTTTCAAGTATTCTCAATTGAGTTTGTTTTCTCAGATACAACAAATCCTGATTTAAAAAAACATCAAATTCCACAAATACATTCTAAACCACAACATAACCTTATTTGTATGAGACAGAGTAAAAAAGTAAAGTGATTTTTCTGTACGTAATTGCACAAATGAGCATGTGCAGAGTTAAAAACAGAGACGGGGAGAATAACTGAGTGTTCTCTGTGAGACAAAGCGCATGCTGAGGTGTGAATGGTGAAAAAATCTATCATCTTTTGATTCTAATTACTACCAGCTCACTGCTCCTCGCTCGCTGTCAGACCAAATAGCAGTGATGAACTGTGAGAGACATATGGGGCCTTATATCGTGGGATTCACACTGTATCATTACTAAATTAGATTTTTCAGACTCAAGCCTTTTTTAAAATTCCTTTCCTATTTACACTTGTTTCTCTTCTTTTCACTGTCTCCAACAGATATGTAAGTGTTAAACACGACGGATGGAGGCAGCAGACGGAGCGCAGTCTGCAGCATGGTGACGTCAGAAGAGTTTCCTATTAACATCCTGACCAATTCCCATTAGATGGTGGCTCGTGCTTTATTCCTACCCCAACTAATTCATAATTCATCATCTAATAACATTTTATTTCAAGGCAGTCAACCTTATAGAGCATCTGTAAGGTCGGAGAGGATTTCACTCACTTATGTAACTCTTCCACTGAGATGTACAGAATTTGTGGTGGGGAGCTCCTTGAATGAGTAATTTCTCACAAACACGTAAAGATTAAGCTAAGCTGATGTTACTGGCAAATCAAGTGAGCAAATTATTAGCGGACCCTACTTATCTTCACCAGCTAATGATGAAGTAGCACACAAAGAAGGGAATAAACAAACCCAGCTTGTGTCTAAACCCACTGGACCAATAAAGGCTCTTTAGATAGATGGTTGGTGCTGTCATGTGATCGGTTATTGTGCCTCCTCCCGATGATCCATCTTTCATTCAGGGTTTATAGTAGGTACAGTGTATTCACCCCTAAGGGAGCTGAAGACTGAAAATAGACTGTAGAGAGGATTTCATGCACACACACACTTATATAGAGGGAGAGATTGACACACAACAACAGTCAAAACAACCGCACACACACAGGCACACACACACACACACACACACACACAAAAGGCTATGAAATAAAGATCAAGTACATGACATAAAGATGAGATGATTATATAAGCTATCTTAGGAGAAGGGAGAGGAGAGGAGATGAGGAAAGGAGGAGACAGTGTGGAAAATAGAATGAAATATTAGCAAAAACTGACAAAGAAAGGTGAGAAAATTAAGTCAAAAGAACTCACAGCGAATGAGAACAGGAACAGGACTTTCTATGCGGCATTAATCTAGAGGATAACAAGTCTACTGATGATGATGCTAATGAGCTCCTGGCTGATGAATGTGGACATAACAACACACGTGTGCACAGATGGCCGGTGCATATGGTCCCCGTCAACACTACCAGACACGTATACAGCCCTCTTCAAATACATACATGCAGCAACACACACACGCCTGGGAGCTGCCGGGCCTCGCTGCGGCAGCTATCCATCTTTTAATGGCCAACCGGCAGCCTTAATGCTCTTTTAACTGCTGTCATTTACAGCCGTGGGAGCAGAGGAGTAGAAAGGGGCCAGGTTATCAAACACCTGCGACAGCAAAAGTGTTCCACCAAATTAAACAAGTTTTTTTTCTCAATGAAATGTTTTCTTGAAGGTGTGGAAGATACTCCCAAAAGATACAAAGAGCCTTCAGTGAACACAGAGGTGGTTTTCTGCACAGCATACTAAATATACACCGAGAATAATGCCAATGATGACATTTAATCTTTCACTGTAACGTTTTAGGAGGGGTAAGCACTCTTTTAATGGTGGGAGCAGTGATACGGAAAACACTGCACCAAGCTTTGAATTAAACAATGTTTAAATGCTGTAATTACCAACTAATGGAGCTGAAAAAGAACCTATAATCAGCTTTGACTTCTTGCCATGCAGTGAAATATGGTGTCAGAGAGGCCTGCTAGCTTAAAGTCTGCTGAAACTCCTAAAACAGACATTGTATTCATCAGCAGTTACATTTCATATTTATAAAAGATAATTGAATAGCTTCATGTTCGCTGACAGGACTTTTGTGAATCGGAGTAGTCGGGTAATGCCAAGAAAGCGAGTGTGAAATTTTAATGTCAGATCGGAAACACCGCATTGAAATCAAATACTCGGAAATCGGAGGGTTCCTTTCATCTGACGCTGAAAAATAAACTATTCAAAGCAGCAGCCTGGTAAGAATTAAATCTGACAAAATCTAAAACTTCTTTTGGATTGGCTGTGGAACCAAAGATACACATAATTTCAGACACAGAGGAAATAAAGTCAGGGTTATTATTTGGGAGAGAGGAGCGGAAACTGATGATTGTGTCATTTGTATTCCAAAAGCAATCTTCAATATAACTGCTGTAATTATAAATAGATCAGAATTTCTCACTGATGCCAGTTTAGTACTACAAGGAACTAACAAGTTCATTCTTTTATAAGGGGCAACAATATCAAAGTCACAGCAATATGAATCTAATAAAACAGAACATGAGGAAAGACTCAAGTATCTTAGGATTATACCTAACTTTAAGGAAGGTTCTGGGATATAAAAATCCTAAAGATATCAGTATTTTGGTGAAATAAAAGAGGATGTGATTGTGAAAAAAGATTGGTATCTGAATAAAATATGACTAATTTCTGTTTTAAAAAAAGGACAACTATAACCACCTAATACCTCCAAGTCTTCAACAGTGGATGGACACAATGAGAGAACTCTATGCGATGGAGAGGATGACTTTCTTGCTAAGCTGTGGTCATTTGGGACTATATATATAAAAATATATGAATATATATTTTCTAAAAGTAATGTTTATTGAACATCCAAAAACAAGCTCTTTTTGTTTGTTAGTTTTGTAATACAAGTAAAATCCAATGAATGAAAAGTTTATTTTAAAAAATCCAACATGGTAGCAATAATGCAAATGTCACTGGCCTACTCCCAAAGGAAAATGCACCCCACCACATGGCAACAACATCAAACAATCAGGAACATGTTGAGGAACATGACAATGGCTCAAGATGTTGATTTGACCTCCAAACTTCCTACACCCCATTCTGATCAAGCATCAACAGGATGCAGTGGAACTAGTTTGATTGACAGAGACCCCACTGCACAACCCAGAGTACCCAAATGATCCACTGCCAACATCCTGGTTCCAGACCCCATAGGACACCCTGAGAGGTCCTCTTGTCTATGTCCAATGGTTCAGAGTATTTTTAAAGCACATAAAGGGGACCAACACAATATTAGGCAAGAGGTCATAATGTTATGCCTGATCATTGTATGTTACTACTTATTCAAACTTTTGTCAGCATCACAGATCTCTTTTTGAAGTCAAACTCTTTGCCCTTTAAAGCTCAATGTGCTGAAAACCTCATCTCTTGTCACTTGTCTCTGCAATACTACTGAGATTCTCAATGAAAAGATTGGACCTACCTGTGCTGCGATGGCCCAAAATCTGGACTCAATCAACGCCAGCGTCATTTGGACTCCGATAGCTGCAGACAGAAAATGAGACAAAGACAAAGAGGCGCATCAGTTGTGCACAATAAAATACAGTTAACATAACATTTCTCTCTACAGCACTGTAATATTGTAATAAAATACACGTAGCATTAGTTGCAATATATACACTGCATTACTAAGAGCAGGAGTGATAGTCACAGATGCCACTGCTGTGATAACACTCTGAGTTTAAGTGGTGATTGCTTTCGCAGTAAAAGTAGCCCTGCTGGTCGCCAAAAGAAAGGGAAACTTTAATCGAGCACTTTAGAAGAAAGAACATTAATGAGCCGATTAATGTCCCAGAGTGAGAGACCATATCTCTCTTGGCTCTCAGGCTGGAGGAGTTGAGGAGGACCTGCTGTACAGATCAGCTCTGCCTTCAGAACTCAACTTATGAAAATCCTTTTACAGTAACTGGCCTTCTGAGCTTCGCCAGCGCTGTGTGAACCGCCTATTCTTAGATTCTTAGACAGTGTGTGTGTGTGTGTGTAGCCAAAGTCTCTCTGCAACATAGCACCCTCAGTCACAAAACATTAAGCCCAGAATTAGTGTGTGTTTGCACATGTATATCCCACATGCGCGCGCACACACACACACACACACACACACACACACGCACACACACACACGCACACACACACACGCACACACACACACACACACACACACACACACACAGCGGCGGAGTGATTGCTTATGTCAGCTTAGGGCTGTATGTCTGTCAGCATTTTAGTCGGCGTGGTAATGCGAAAAGGAACTGTAATTGCATAAGTTCTCAGTGCACACATACTGTATACACCCACACACACACACACACACACAACAAATACACACACTCTGTGAGGGAAGATATGACACTTCATATTAGCATCAAAGACTCAGCGTTTTTTTTCTCCCAGCGTGCTTTGTACAGCCACTCAGGGAAAGCCTCCGTGGTGCTCGCAAAACACATAAAAACACACATATGCCCGCTCAAACTCACCTCCCCTTCATGCATATATACACACAACACGACTGCATTCATGCATTTATTAATCTAGAAACAAATTTAATGCATATATGTGCAAAATCATTGAATGTAACACACTCTAATGCTTCCAGAAACATTACACAAAGTATCCTCAGTAGTAGCTATGGCCT
The DNA here is from genome assembly GCA_024666655.1 of Dascyllus trimaculatus. Classification (NCBI taxonomy): domain Eukaryota; kingdom Metazoa; phylum Chordata; class Actinopteri; family Pomacentridae; genus Dascyllus; species Dascyllus trimaculatus. The sequence goes on from CM045465.1 coordinate 14,234,453, forward strand.
GGCAAATCTGCATCACTGCATTACAGAAAATTGAATGCCATTTTTTCCCCCTTCAAGGCCGCTATTGTTTCCACTCATTTTTGCCATCTGAAATTCAATTAGCAAGAAATTTTGTTCGAGTTGTGTGATCTGTCACAATAAACATCGAGAATGCATCAGTTTTTGTGTTGTTGTGAGTCGGCAGAAATGACTCTAATCCGATGGCTGTCTGAAGTTGTGGTCAGATGCCTGAACATAACTCTGAATTATTCTCGCAAAATGCTATTAGGCGATGAATTATAAATCACCGGGGTTAAGAATAAACCGTGAGCTGCATGTCCTGATGGAAATTTTCATATTATAAGAATAAGACTTGAACATATTCTGTGTACTGTGTGCTTGTTTTCTCTTATATGTGTAATAGGTTTTATCCAGTTCCTTCATTAAAGAGGATTTTGGTGGAATTAATTAATCATTTCTTATTAACTGACAGTAAATACAGAAGTTTTATAAATTTCAGGCTAACTCAACCCAAAATATCTTGTTAGTTTTAGAATTTGGAAGCAATAGTTGAATTAATCTACAGCCGAGAGTTTGATTAATTAAAGCAAGCAGATTACCCATCATGCATTGTGAATTAAATTAAAGTTAAATAAACTTGCTGTCATTTAAGACGTCGTAAATCCTGTTTGTTTCTTTACATAATAATGAAAACATGCTAACCATGAGGAAGGCTAGTATTTAAATGTGTTCTTACCCCTGTACGCTGATTATAAATCACAATAATGTTGTCCTACGTATGAAATAGTTTCAGCTCTCACAGCTGATAATTTTTCATGTAAAATAAAGGCTCTTTTAAAGGAAAGTAAGTCTCTCTAATGATTGTCTGAGAGTCTAATTAGTCTAATATCTTAAGCTGGTTTTACATTTCAGAACTGATGATTTTTCAACCAAAGCTCAGTTAACTCATGTTTTTAAGTTAGTAGAGGATCTAGTGAACAAACTTAAAATGCATTGCTGTGTTGAAAATCATGATGCTAAATTGTGGCTGCAATCAGCCTGTAATCAGTCGTGTACAAAGAAAAAGGTGGGGAGTTGTTTATCTCTTCATGCAGCTCGAACAGATCCGGGGAGGTTGTTCAGAGATTTCAAATATGTTTTTAGTAGAAAACAGTTTTAAGTAATCTGCTGTTTTGTTACCTATGAAGTAAAACTATCACACATCACTTTCTATGTGATACTCTTGGTGCTCAATTCTCCTCCACTCAGTAGAGCCGGTGACCTTGAAGTCATCTACCTCCGCCATAATCTCAGATCAAGTGTTGGAAGGCCATTACAGAGGGCAGCATTAATCTGCCGTCTTTTCCTCTCTAAGTTGGAGGCTGATAGGCCAAATCTAATTAAAACCACCACACTGATCCCTCTGTGTGTGTATGTGTGCTGCAAAAGATGTGTCTGTGTGTGCACAGCTTGCAAGCATTTAACACTTAATGTGTGTTCAGTTTGCTTTCATTTGTGTACACAAGGATATGCATGGCCTTGCATGCATGAAAGTGAAAATGTGTGTGCTCATGAGCTTTTGTGTGTGTGTGTGTGTGTGTGTGTGTTTGTGTGTGTGTGTGAGAGAGAGAGAGAGAGAGAGAATATCTGGTACACTCACAGTCTGACGTGCAATTAGCACGAGCTGCCAATCACAGTTGAGTACGCTTTCAACAGGAAATGAATTAATGAAGAAATAAATAAAAAATTTAAGCCACCAAGAGCTGGAGTTAATTGGTTATTACACTGGCGAGATAGAAGCATGAGAGACGGTGGGATGTGAACTGTGAACGACTGGTAAAAGGAAAAATGGGCCTGGAACAAGGAGTAAACACAGTACAGACTCTAAGCCTTACTGCATTGTTGCACAGAAATATGCATATTTAAGCTGTTTATGTACTGTAGACTGAGACGAGTAAGTTGGAGAGGCCGAAACAAAGATGGACAGGTGGGATGAAAAACTGACAGATGAACAGTAATAGCCACAGACAAGACAAAGATGGAACCATACAGTTCATAAGCACATGCACACTCTGACTAAACAGAAATTAATACGTCAGAAGAGGTAAGTGAATGCACTTAGACATCAATTAATGAATAAAAACATTAGTAAATGAAAAACTATTTGTAACACTGTTTTATGTGCATGGTGTGATTCATGTCATTATATTGCAGGTACATCATTCATTATATCTTTAATGTTGTTGCATATTAATAGAGTTTAAGCGTACCTGCAAAAATAAAACTATGAAGAGGGTGTGTATAAGTGTTGCCCTTGTGATTCTGTTTCCTAAAAATTGTGTTTATATACTACTGAACTACAACGGGAAATACCATCTGAAAGAAAACTGATGTTGATTATAATAAAAGCACTCCATAGATTGTTTGCGGAAGCAGTTTATTATAATTCATTGTTAGGTTTTATTGTAGTGTTCATGTTCTAATGCCCCAAAGCGACATGTTTACATTAAAGGTTATTACATCGTACAGGAAATTTATAAAAGTCTCCAGAATATGTCTTTCAAGTTTTCAGCTTAAAATATTGTAAAGATGGTTAATTTTACTATGACTGTACAACTCCTAGTTTTTTTTTTTATCCCTGTTCTAAACGAACTGTTTCAGTGTCTGTACCTTCAAATACATCTTAGCTGCTGCTGACCATGCCCCCTTCAGGAAGAACACTCTCTCTGCATCTGTGATTGACAGTGTAGTGCAAAACTGTTGATAGCATGGCAAACATGATTAGATAGATAATTCAGACAATTTAGAGGTAATTTCACTATGACTGTATAACTCCTGGTTTCGTCCTAAACAAACATTCTAAACAAGTCATTTCAGTGCTGACCATGCCCCTTTCAGGAAGAAGACTGTCTCTGAGTATCTAATTGACAGTGTGGCTCTCTCAGACAAATTATTACCTCCGCCAAGGAGGTTATGTTTTTGCCCGTGTTGGTTTGTTTGTTTGTTTGTGTTCAAAATAACTAGAAACGTTATTGACAGATTCGGATGAAATTTTCAGGAAATGTGTGAAATGGGACAAGGAAGAAATGATGAAATTTTGGGAGTGATCTGGTTCACCGTCTAGATCCAGGAATCTTTTTTTTAATGCAAGTGTAACCAGGTGGAGAATTAAATGTGGTTTACTCTAAAAGCCACCAGAGGGCACTCTTGTTTTTGGGGTAACCCCCTCTGACCACATGAGATTTTGGGGCTCCATGCGACAATGGCGGAGTTTTCTTTCCTTCCTGAGCGAGATACGCACAGTTAGACCAGCATTCTTATCGCTGGTTGTCTGAGAAGCTGGGAGGCTGTTAGGAGCTGCCGCGCTAGAGGTCGCTCCTGTTCATTAGGTCGGACTGGGTGAACACCGCATTGCCGGTAGGACATTTGAACTGTATGTAATTATATTTGTATCTGTCACGTTCCATACAAAATATGTGAATTGGGAGATTGTGTTGGGGGTGGACTGAAACTCCTTGGTGGAAGTATGCGCTCTCTGAGTGCTTTTCTAGTTTTACAGATGAAATATCTCTAAATTTACAACACAGTCATCGTTTTTAAGTCGTGTTTGGTAAGTTCGTCAGATAACACTGCAATTAGTAAATCTGTACTTCAGCTGTGCAAAGCTGCAGCTTGGAAATGACTGCAAAGTGCATCTCAGAGTGATTTTATACCAGTTCTGTTGTCTCCATACAGAAATTGAAAAAATATGCAAATGAGGCGTGACTACTATTTATTTAGAGTCACCTGTTTACAGTTTGTGAAAGACTGTTTACTTGGTTAAATAGTAAGAAAGTCAGTTGTGGCGGATGGCCTCATTTATTTTGGTCGTCTAATCCTGATACAGGATGTCAGATAAAAACCCTAGTCTTTGGGGTTAAAGTTTAATGCTGTGTACACACACCATCCACAGCCGTGGTTGCTGTGACATTCTATAAATGGCTGCCTGTGCATGTCTACACATATTTGGCATCGTTTAGCATGTTTGTGTGGGTGTGTGTTGTGCTGAGGTGGCACAGGAGGTCATCTTGTGTTAAATGACCAGTGAGCAGAGCCGAGTGTTGATGGCTTCCTTAGCAAGACCCTGGAGTAGAGGCTAAATATAGAGGAGGAACACACACACACAGAGTCAATAAATTAAACTGGCACAACGGCTAAAGTTTCCGGGTGCAGAAGGGACATCGAAAATAAGGCCACCAGTGAGGAGGTCACTTAATTCTTTTCTGTTCCTCTTTCATACAAACACACACGCACACAAACACAATAGATAGCTTTTATAATAGATGTGTGAAGCAGGTATAATATACACAACGGGGGCAAAGAAACAAGTAAGATAGAGAGAGACCAAAGTAGTGACGCACCAAAGCACACATATACACAGCAGACAAGCAAAGAAAGCAGGGTGAAGGAAGGACGCACACACAGAAAGGTTGTCAACGGGGCACAGACTTTGTAATTAAAGGGACAGATTAATTGGTGTAATGGACTCAGGTGGCACAGGTGGAGAGAGAATGATGGAGGGATGGTAGAGGACAAGAGGGAGGATAGGAAAAGGAGAGGACGAAAGGCAAAGGGGATGAAAGAGGATGAATTGATTTTTAATAATGTTATGAGCTGGGAACCCTTTTCATTCCAACCAAGCGTGGCTATTAATAATAGAGCTGGGGAGATCAAATGGTTGAGAGTATGTGTGTGTGTCTCATTCTTTCACATATATGTGTGTGCGTGTGTGTTTGTGTTGTGTGTCTGGGTGCACAGACAACAAAAGGACTGGAGGCGGTGAGGTGAGCAGAGGAAAACAGCGAGCTACGTCGGGATGGTGTGTGCGTTCGTCTGAGAGCTACCTCTTAATTTAAAATTCACACCTACTTAAAAAAACATAATTGTGTCTATTAAAGCTCAACTTGTCTGTAGTTTGGCCATTACTCTTATTGGTAATAATAGCCCAGAGTACTCAGTGAACGAGTGCCTATTCTGGTTGAAGTTTTTCAGCTTGTTTTGCCTCTGAACACACCCACGGATGGGTGCCCTGAGGTACAAGACTGAATTCAGATTTCATACCTGTCTCAGTCTCCCTCGTCTGTGTCTACTTCAGGTGACGGATGATTACACAAAATACTCCAGAGAACTCGTTTGATCTCATTTTCAGAGCTGCTGATTTCACACAAGTTATTCAGAAACTTGTCCTCAAACACAATATCTTTGCAGTGATTTGCGGCCCGCTGAACCTTTATATTTGAAATAATCAAGAGGGGAACATTTTTAAGCAGATTTAAATTGAAACTCATCTCTTATTTGTGTCTGATAATAGAGACAGTGGAGTGTCAAAGGAGGGGCAATCCAAATTTCAGGAAATGCAACCACTGTGTTCCAGTGCAAGTAAAAGCAGCATTAGATGACCCAACAGCTACACTGATCAGACATAACATTATGACCATAATATTGTGTTGGTCCCCCTTATGTGCTCAAAAATGCTCTGAATCATTGGGCATGGACAAGAGGGCCTCTCAGGGTGTCTTGTAGGGTCTGGAACCAGAATGTTGGTAGTCCTTTGGGTACTCTGGCTTGTGCAGTGGGGCCTCTGTCAATCAAACTTGTTCCACTGCATCCTGTTGATGCTTGATCACAATGGGGTGTAGGAAGATTGGGGGTCAAATCAAACATGTTGGGTCATTGTCATGTTCCTCTACATGTTTCTGATTGTTTTTTCCATGTGGTGGGGTGCATTTTCCTGCAGGGGTAGGCCAGTGACATTTGGGATTTCCATTTGCATGAGGGAGTGTGCTTGTTGTGGGACAATGTTTCTTTGGGTGTCTAAGTCTCATCAACATGGATGTCGAAATCCAAGGTTTTCCAACCAAACTCCACATAGTACCAATATGATCAATGTTATTCACTTCACCTGTCAGTGGTTTTAATGTTGTGGCTGATCGGTGCATATCGACCTGCGGTCAATCACTTGTGTTCCCTGTTCATAAGCATCACACAGGGCACAATGTAAAATTTGTGCCTTTAGTTGCTGGAGGCATAAACAGATCTCTCCAAAATCACTCAGTGTTGATTTTTGCACACAGTTGAACTTTATTTCGTTGCTTCCAGCTGTTTGTAGGAGTCTTTCCTCTGAGTTTATTAAATACCTGCAGCATTAAACAGCAGCAGGATCCAAAAGCAAGAGAGTTGTACACATTTATCAAGGAGAACAACGGTATCTTCATAAATTGCTTACAATTACAAAATATCCCTGAAAAAATTATTTGTTACATAGCTAAATCACAGATACTGTAAAAGTCTGACTGGTATATCTATTTTACTGTAAGTTGCTGTAGTTAGATTAATTAACATCACAGAGGGACAGGATTTTCAGCATTGGAATCATAAATTAACTATGGTAGGTGACCGTTTTGCCTCACATACTCTGCATCATTTCTTTTCCTGCGCTGTTTTGAATGGAGGTCACCCAAATAAACAAAATGTTTACTGTACTTGTATTAGTCTATGTACATCAGATATATCTAACATTAACTGTAAAAGAAAACGTCTCATATTGTTTTTAAGTAGCCTATATACAAAAACAGCACAACTGAATACCTGAAATTCACTTATAAGATTATCAAGATGGTCACTGGCCTCATCTGACCTCCCTGAAGAAGAATTTCTGATCGCAAGTAACTGATCCACAAAAGCTGTATTACTGTGGTGGCTTTGGACCTTCTGTGAAGTCTTAAAAGTGAACGTGTTTGATTTGAACCGACTGTGGACAACATGATTGCTGTTTATCTGAACAAATGTCAAAGATCTATCATGCCCTTTTCTTTAATGTCTCACTCTTTTTTGGCTCCTTGTGCGCACACGGACACACTCAGTGGTGTGCGCACACATCAACACAGACAAAGGGACAGACAAAGCGACAAAAACATGAACACAGATTATAGCTTTCTTGTTCAGAAATGGCATTCGGGTTCTCCTTCCCTCTGTCTCTCCCGCAAACACACAAACACATAATTACAGTTCTTATCGACAAATGTCAAACACTCATCAGTAAGATAAAATAGAGTGAGAGGCAGTACAGAATGTTTTCTCTTCTTTTTTCCACCACATCTTTCTTCCCACTCTGTTGGTATCCTTCTTTAATATGAGGCCACTAATGTTTCTACAGGTTTTAGACTGAGTCATGTTCTGTCTCCTTTTAATAAGTTTGGTCTGTTTGCACGAATTATAATGGTTAGCAACCAAGACAAGAAAAACTATGACATTTTGAGATAAGAAAACAGAGTAAGACGGGCTAAAAAGGTATTCCTGTGATGACTTCAATAGTAAAATCAGCTTGTTGTTTTATTGCTGCGGTGTGTGATTGATGAATGAGTATTACAGGTGCACTAAGACGTTTCAGCACACTATGTCAAATAAAAAAATGTGCTTGCCAGTCCAACACATAAGTGCTCCTTGTGTAACTGATAAATGAAGCCTTCTCTCGCTTAGTGTTGTCATTAATGGTACGAAGGACTTTTGTGACTCAGGGGAAAATGGTATGCACAGTAGCAAAACATTGATCTCAGTGAAGTAAACTGCCAGTAATGCTGCCAAGATACACAGCGTTTTATTTGTCTTCACTGCGTTGCAAACCTTCGAGTTTCATTTTGAAATTTGAATAAAAGTTGTTTTGTTTCCTGGTTGGTCTGACATGCAAACCAGCCTATTAAAGGAGAACTGTTAATTATCCCCCTGTTATTATTCTGTTGGTTGGTTCAGCCCAGTTCAGAGACATATTACACATATTAACGTTCAATGCCATCAAAACACTATTTGCTAACAGGCAATTACCAAGCAAAAGTGCTAACCAAGTGGTAATTTAAGAAAGACTATTTATTTAACATATATAGTAGAGAAATGATTTTGTGCTCTGGCCTCTTGCCTTGTTTTAGACCTGAAGCATATTCTTCCATTGTAAGTCACATTGGCTGAGGGCATCCTTCATCTGACTAACATGTCCCCTCCCACGTACTTTTTCAAGGTTTCACAACCCCGACAAAACCGAAACTCTCTGCGCACACACACAACTTAATAACCTTTCAACTCGAACACTGAAATTACTGTTTGTGTTTCCCAAAAGCAGCAGCGTTCACCGAGAGCCTCAGCAGATACCATGACTTTCTGATGGAGAGTTCAATAAAGTGATGTTGCCAGGCAACAAACTTTGTTCCAGCCAGTAAAAGGAGTTATTGCAAATTCTGGCCGACCGCTCAGAGAGAGAGAGAGAGAGAGAGAGAGAGAAAAGTTCAATAACAGCTGATTATGAAGATCAGTTTGAATAGAAATCCTTGATGTCTGAACATGCCCACTCACATATGTACCTACACACAAAGGTCCACACATGCACGGGGAAGAAATGTAAGAAGACGTGCACTCACTCACTCAACCATTTAAACTCAAACGCATGATTAAATACAAATAAACAAACACACTCGGAGGAAAATTGCACACATATGCATGAATAAGCAAAGACCCACATGGATGCACGACCGCACGTTAACTATTACAGCGGATAAACAATGAAACCTGACCTCAGACTTTTAAAAGTTAAGTGTTTTTGCACACCTCTGTGCTAACGCTCGCTAACCTCAGAGGAGTCGCCAGAGGCTGCACTGACATCACGTTACCAAAGCAACAGGCAGAGTACGGGGATTGGATGAAAGGATGATGACTCAACCTCCCTCCCTCATCCTCCTCCTCTCTCTCTCTCCATAATCTCCCTCTTCCTCTCTCCAGAAGTGTCTCTCACTTTGTCGTGCCCAACTTTTTGAACGTCAAGGATGCAACCTGCGTCGCACGCACATTCAGAGCCACATGATATCATTCGGTTGAGAGAGAGTGGAGCGGCGGCACGTGTTTTGGCGTGGACTGCTTTGAATTATGCACAAACCTATGAACTGGATGAGGGTGAAAACTCAAGCTAAATATCAAGCAGGTGCTGTTTTTGTATCTGAAAACAAGAATTCAAGGATTCCAAGTTAATTTTCTGACACATTTGATGGAAAGATGATTGTGTCACACCTGTTTAGGCATCTTGAAGGTACCGAAGTGTTAAATGCCTGTGTCTGTAAAATGGAAATACATAAATGCTGTTGACATTGGGCGTATGTGTGTGTGGACAGGGCCTACCTTAAGTTAACCTAGTTTCAAAGCCTTCTCGAGCGGGCCTGTCGGAGGCACACTCACTAAATCATTCATAGTGGAGAGACAAGGAAAAACATGTTCCTGTGTGTGTATGAGAGGGAAAGAAAGAAGTGAAGGCAAACCGCTGTGCTCTTTCTCCTGTTCTCAATGTTCACATGGTAGTCTGTGCTTGTAACAGGGTTTTTTTTTTTCGCCACACGTAAAAAGTGGGGGATTAAAGTGGGGACATTGTGAGGGACTAATTTGCTATGAAATTCAATTACCTACTCAATCTTTTATAATGTGAAAGGAGATCAACTTGGTATGGGGTGTGCACATCTTTTCTTATCTGATGACCTCTTTTTTATTACCTGAGTAACCCAATTTAATTATGACGTTAGCTTTTGTCTAAAGGAATTTTAAAGGAATTACACTTTGTGAGCAATAAATAATGTGCCTGCTCAGTACCAAAACGAGTTCATAACCACATGTTTTCATTCAGGCAATGATGATACCTCATGTGAACTTGTGTCATGATGTCTACGGTCACTTTAGCCAGGCTGTTCCCAGTCATTTTTTTAAATATATAAATAAACCACGACAAGCTGTGAGCAACAATGACATAAAACTGTAAATGTGTGTGCCATAAAGTCAAAACATTAAAAAGATTGACAGGTATTAAGTGTATTTTTTTCCACTTTGGACAAAACCTCCAGTCTTTGTGTTAAGCTGGTTTTGATCCTCTCCGCTCAAAGCAAAGTCAATAAGCATATTTTGAAAAATCATTAACGATTCCTCTAAGCTAGAGGAAGAAAAAAATGGAAGCATAGAGAGAATCGTGTGCACAAACTATTTTCACCTCTCTTTCTTCTGCATTTCCTCCATTAACTACGGTACACTCTTCTCCCTCCTCTTCACTTTTTCTGTCTCTCTCTAAAAAGACAGATGGTCCTCACTCATCCCTCCCCTCTTTATCGCTCAACTATCCCTCTCTCTTTTCACGCTATTCTTGTTTTTATCTCATGTAGCTCGTCTCCCTCCCTTTTTCATTTCGCTCTCTGTTGTTCTTGTTTTTCTACCTCTCTGTTTTTTGTGTTGTTTTTTTTTTACCTCCCATGTTATCCTTTTTTTCCCTCACCCTCATCTCCTGTCTGCCCCATGCCACCCTCTCTTTCACGGCCTTTTCCTCTCCTCTAGGAAATCCCTCTCCACCATCTGTCTGGCTGTGATGAATTCAGCGCCTTTCAGAACAAATCAACTTGGCCAAATTAATGAGACTCTCCAAGGGGATAAACTTTATGCGAGAGTGTGTGTTTGTGCGAGTGAGAGCATGTGTGCACCTAAAATGCTTCATAATCCGTCCACCGCACCACTTAATTTATCCTGCAGTGGCGGATAGCATGCTACGAGGAAATACAACAGACAAGGCTGGCTGCACATATTGAGTTTCTTAAACTATTACAGGTCAACATCCCAGATGGGCCTGTTTTTGGTCGTCCCCGCATGTTAAATGCTGTTTTTGTAATTAGGGGGAGACACAATGCTCACTTTCAGCTAAAAAACAAAGATGTAACGCAGTTGCCAACTGTTGTTTTTAGAACACAAACAATGTGTGAGGGTGATATAAATGCTCTCATAATGCATGTAAGGCATTTATTATATTCAGTATTTCATAACATAGTACAACTATATGTAATATGGTGTTACATTGTTTAAAGTTGATCAAATTGACAAATGTCCTCACTGTCAAAATCAGCCATTAATGGAGCACTCCACAGATTTTACTCATCAAGTTCAGATTACTAGTCATAACACCAAAGACTGTATAAAACATAGCCACTGTGATGTCACTCAGTGGTTTGTGGACGGCAGTTTTTAAACCTTGTGTCTGGCGTTTGCCCATCAACATCTTCTGTAAATAGACGTGAAGAACAAAGGGATAGAGGATACCACATTTGCCCAAATGATTAACAACTTGCCAATCAAAAGGCAGCCATGTCGTAAAGCATACCCCACTTAATCGTCAGTTTTACTCTAAATGCTACCATAATTTACAAAATGAACATCATGTTGTATTGGAGGAGACTTATGACTAGCAAATCATTAGGAAAAAAATGTACTAAGTTAACTGCTCAAGGAAAAAGCAGGGCCATGTTCTCATAGACCTCTCTACAATCTGACTTTATTTGGCAACCAGAGGAATTGCCCTCTACTAGCGTTTTGAAAGAATGCAGGTTTAAGTCATTTCTAAAGTGACTTCAGGCTATGTTTATCTTTTATATACTCTACACATAAGTCTTTGTAGACTCTTAGTCATCTACTTCATGGTGATCAGAAGACCTTCAGCAGAAAGAAACTGGACTTTTTTGGTCCTTGAAGACGTTTCATCTCTCATCCAAGAAAGTACTCCAGTTTGAACTGACTGATAGAGTCCCACATATAAACTGTCAACCCCAAATCACTTGACTAATGGCCCGTTAATGACCGAAGACTCACATGTCTTAAGGTCTGAATGGTTATGAAACAGTCAGATCATGGGTTTATGGAGGTGAGAGTTCCTGCAGAGAGATCTCAAGACTGCACTGTAAGTACAAATAACGTTATAACCCACCCACTTCAAAAATTGAAGTGGGTGGGTTTTTCCAATTCCAAAATTGGAATTGAAAAAGCTTCTTAGACAAAAGCTGAAATGTCTTCAAGAAGCAACAAAATGAAATTCAGCTGACTCCTACTGAAGCTTTTGGGGTCTATGTATAAGAGTATCTCATTATCCTGTGAAAGAAGTTGTATGATATCTTCTGTGGTTCTGGGGGAAGTGTTTCCAAGTCTGAAAACGCACCATGTGATGTCATCTGGATTATTTTTGCCTGAGCTGAGAGATTACAAATCTTTAACAGGAAGCCCGATTGACCCCTATTTGATCCTGACGCTTAACTTTTGACCATTTGGTTTTTAGTAGAGGAAATAGATTGATAAGAAAACCAACCAACCAACCAACCTACCAAACACACAAACAACCAAACAAACAAACACACAACCAACCAACCAAACAAACAAAAAAAAAAACAACCAAACACACAAACAAGAAACAAATCAATCAATAAATAAATATGAATCGGTGCATCATGATGTCCCCACTGGAGATGCATCCTTCCCCAAAAAGCATCACATTTCTGGGAGTTGCAAGAATCCATTTCTGTAGCTCTTTAAATCTGCCATTTGAAATCCCTGACAATACAGTTTGTATGCTACCTTATGGAATTTAGAGAAAGAATTTATTGTGATGAGGCAGAAAGGGTTCTTGTAATCTAGTCCAATTTTTTGACACTTTTAATACGTTTAATGCAATACTGTGCAAAATATTTGCTGCCGAGGGGGAAAACTAAATAACACGCCATGTAATCTATATATTTTATGTAAGAATAAAACTGCAAAACCACTTGGGATAAAAGCTCGTCTGGAAAAAATGTGCCTCAGACTGTGAATTAAAACATGATGGATTTTTATTGGAGCAATCCTCATTGACCATATTGACCAAAAGACCATAAAACTGTCTGGTCAATATGAGGCTGATTCACAGATGATAGAAAAGGCTGATGGATGGGAACGGAGACACCGGCGACTCCTGGGATGAAACCATGGACATATACAAACCCTCTGCTGGTGTGTCTGTGTGTGTGTGTGTGTGGGTGTGTGCATGTGTGCGTCAGTGTGGCAAAAAAGATGGATAGCGCCTCGAAGTCACTTGCTCTATGCAGGAACTAGTGGTAGTAGTGCTAAACGTGCCTGGCCAGACCTGGTGTTAATACAAAGGCTAGAGCCAATTCATCTCCAGTGACACTCACCCAATAGCACAGTAAATTACAGAGGGAGGGAGGTGGTGGGGTGAGTTTAAAGAGATAGAGAAAGAGGGAGATAGAGAAGAGGGAAGACCTGGTAGAGGAGAAAAGGGGTGATACTGCATATACATCACCTTGGAATGAATGCAACAACCTGGGTTTAAATTACCATCAATTCTGGATGCAACGGGCAGCAAAGACTGCAGGGATTTAATCATCCCTCCAAGATAATAAATAAACCAATATTCCTGCAACTAGGCGATGAATATATCTAATTGAAAAATGCAGAGTAACACTATAATAGCCAGACAGAAAGATTAAAAAATGCACTTTCTTGCTCCAAACTATTGCCAGTGATCATTTTTCATAGCACGTATTTCCTGCATCATTGCTGGAACAGAGCTGGTCATAAAAGTCGCCTTGGCAGGAGGTGCTGGCACTTAGAAAGGATCCCCACGCCAGAAGGCCTCTTTGCCAGACACATAAACAGGCCAAAAAAAAGTGGACATATCCCTTGGAGGACCGAATAAATCAAGCCTCACCTTGGGTTCTTATCTGGTGTTAAAACCCTTTTCCTTCTCAATCAGTGAGCAGAACCTCAAAGGAGCTGCTGGAGGAGATGGGCCAGTCACTGACCACACACTGCTGTTTGTCGAATGAACCTAACGTTTATGAAGTCAACTAATGAGTCCATCATTTTAAACATTTTTATGTTCCATACATGCTAGATTACCAAACACTCCAAAAAATCTGTACAGTTATGGATTTTTTCCTTTTTATTTTATGGATTTTTTTGGTGAAATACATTTAAAAAATATCAATAAAATTACAAAATAGATGTGGATTGACATGTCTAATGTAAAGTAACATTACAAAACCTGCAACTGTGAATAACGACATAATTTTCATTTTCTGAAGAACTTTTTTGACATCAAAACACTGGTAAAATACATCTACAGATTTATTAAAAATGTACAAATATTTCCTATTTGATATATGAATATTGTTAATTCAAATTTGATATTGTAAATATATTGATAGAACTGAATACAATTAGTCAGCAGTATTACTTATATGATATGAATATGATATATAAACAGTGAATGTCATTCCAGATGCATCTTGTTCTCTATATGCTAGGAGGCAAAGTCTTGCAGAACTCGCAAAGATGTCAGTGTTTTACGTAATTCAGTTCATCCCAAAAGGCGACAGCAACCGTGCGTCTTCGGAGGAGAAGCCTAAGTGTAAGAACCCCAATGATCAACTGGCTTGATCCATGAAAGATTTTTTTGTCCTTTTCATCTGTCATGGATTGCTTTCAGGTTACATCACAGACAGCTGTCATTTCATCTGCTTGCAAACTGAAAGGTCACCGACAAACAAAGTCAAAGTAGAGAGAAACTGAATATTGAGTGAAGCAAAAGGATGTGACATGCGAGTGCTGCCTCGAAGTCTGCCGTCTGTCCTCTCTGCATGGTAAAGCAACAGTTCATTCACATGTAAAGCAGTTCTCTGGCTGATCCTGAGCCTATGGATGGTGCATAAGTGAAAGTCACTGAGATTAGATATGAAGGGATGGTTTGTGAACTGACAGGACTGATGGTGTTTCCCCCTGATTTGTGAATAGCACTGACAACTGCAGGTGTTGAAACATGTCTGCCAGTAAATAATAATAATAATAAACAATTTTGTCTATTTATAACAGTGCAGGCCTTTCAGCCCTGCTTCTATATTTGATACTGAGTGTCCTTGAGCTTGGCACTAAATTCTCAGCAGCTCCAGGCCACTAACCCTGTCCACTGACCCCTGCACTCTGGAGGGGAGGGGCAGGACTAATTAGAGGACTAATTACTCCTTTGGGATCACACATAAACACACACACACACATGCACACACTCATACAGAGCCATTACCATCACTGATTCAACAGCATACACTCTTCCTACGCAAAAATCCTTCAACAATAATGGACAACAAAATAAAAGTTTTATGTAGAACTGCATATTTCACCTACACTGCTGTTCCAGTCATTCCAGCCAATCATCTTCCATAGCTACCACTGAAGACTGAGTCCTATAGCCAACGCTGGCAGCAGCTACTGGCAGTTAAAATAGATTTGTGTTTGCCAGGAAATACATTCATGACATAAAGCCAGCATAGTGCCTGCATTTGGGCAGGAAACTGGATAACTCATATTCAGGTTGTATTAGTGTGTGAGGCAGCTGACCAGTACAGAGTTTTGTGCAAATACTTGGATCTGGCAACGGATGGTGAGATATGCAAACTCAGGAAAGTGTACAGAGAGGTGAAATAGAAATTCTGGATGGCCAGTAATCAATATTATGTATTTTTTTTAAATACATTTTTGCTGTTTGGTGGAACATCCAGTTCTCGCACTATATTCTACTTCACTTGAACAGCATTCAGGCAGCTTATTTACTGGTTTCACTGGTTATTTACACACAAAACTTTACGTGTAAATAACTAAAATAAATAATTTACTAGTAAATAACACTAAAATCTGCACTGAAATGTGTAAATATCACTCACATTTGAGCTCTGCTTTGGTCTCTACCAACACCTGAGAGAAATCTTTGGTACTTTAGCTGCTAAGTGCTCCAATATGTTTACCAGAAAGTTGTAAACTTCACTATTAGACAACATTTTATTGTTAAAAACAGCTGCATCTAGTAGCCTTTAAGTTGCAATCCCAGCAATGAACTAAAAGATGCTAAAATCATCAGAAGGGCTGAGCAGCGCTGCAGGCAGTAATTCTTTGTTGCTGTTAGAGACACCTCAAAGCAGGAATTAACCCTGATACCAATCCTTAAGGTTGCTTGAAACGTCTCCACCATTTACGCCACAAAGAGTCATTTGATCCCTCCTAATAAAAAGCATTGACAGGTGCAGCTCCAAGGTGACATGCCATCGATTTTCCTTTCATGCCACTTGTTCCAGGAAGGTCGGAGGTGAGGATCAGCTGCATTGCAATGGCCTCGGAGCAGGCAGGGATTAATGTATTGCTCAAGGACACTTCAGCAGTGCTGATAAATCTCACATGTCTGGGTGATGGACAGCCTCTATTCCGAGCAGATTAGTAAAAGTGACACAGTAAAAGGGAGACCGAAAACAATGCAAGTGGCTTTCAGTCTGTTGGAGAGAGAGACAGTTTGAAAATCAACTGGATAACAATGTTTAACAATGTCTCAGAGAGAGGAAAAAAAGATGCTTGGTTGGTAAAAAGTTTTGGATCGATTCCTTATGGAAACAACTAGTCTCTCGTTTAAACACCTCCGACTGCGCCAAATGATTCACATGCTCATTAGCAGCACTGTGTGTGTCTGTGTGCGTGCGTGTGTGTGTGTGTGTGTGTGTGTGTGTGTGATTCAGTCCATGTAAGGTAGAAGCCAAGTAATTATATGCTGTGTGCAAACAAACACAATCCCCCCACCAGTTCATGCCTCCCCACTCTCACCCCTTGACACCGTCTGTCTTCAAAATTGTCAATGTTGTCATCCAAAGAGTCATTTGTGCTTTCTCACAATTGCTACTGAGGGAACACTGCACCGGCTCATGCATACATTTCTCAAGGATTTACCACAACCTTGGCTATAATCCATTTAATCTAAAAAACACCATTTTATCATTTAGATTTTAGGGCCCAAAGTGTGAATAATAATTTAATATGATGCCGTCTGCACAAACATACTCCACAGACACACAAAGCCAGGCGATGCGAGAGCTGCCAGGGGGAATAGGATGGAAATGAAAGCCGAGCGAGGGAGACGTGAGGAGGGAAAAAAACGAGGGAGGAGAAAAGCCCATGTGGCAGAGGGAGATTCTCATCTCCAGTGCAATCAGCTGATCCCTCCCTCCCTCCTTCCACCGCTTCCTTTCTCTCTTTCCGTCCCCCTTCCATCAACCTCATCCCTTCCCACTCTCTCTCTCTCTCTCTACTTTTACCTTACCCCTCTCTCAGCTTTTGTATTATCACTCTCCCCGTATTCCACCTCCCCTCATCCTCTCTCTGTCACTGTGGGAGAGCTGCAGGCAGACAGAGGCAGCATACACTAATGTTACTATATTTGACAAGGCACACACACACATATTCTCCTGCCACATGCACGACTGCACACACATACGGAATAAAAAAAAAAGAAGAAGAAGAAGAAGAAGGAGGGGAGGTGGTTGTGCACAAAGACACACACAGGAAAGACAGCCCTCAAGTGTGCATGCGTGGATAAACACACACATACACACACTCCGACGCGTGCTGAGTGCAGGAATCACAAACATAGCGACACTCAGAGAGGGGTAGCGCATGACGCCAGCAACACAACGCCGCTGTCTCTCTTTCTCTCTCTCCCTCTCTCTCTCTTCAGACACACACACACTCCCGTCTCTCCGCTCTCCACACACACACACTCCGAGACGCACAGCAGCGCACAAGAAGCAGGACAGCGCCGGACGTATCATTCATATAGGGAATAGATCCAGAAGAAAAGGATTAACTATCTACCATCCCTCTCCCTCTAAGGACCTTATCCTCTCTTCCCTCCTCTTGTGTCTCTAAGCCTCTCTTCACCTCGTTTTTTTCCCTCTCTACAATCCCTCATTTTTTCTCCCCCCTTCACAATCCCTCCTTTTTTCACAATTCATTGGTGGGTTGAAGGGAAGCTGGGGGATTGTCTCCATACAGAAAGAAGGATTATTCTTACATTATTCGTTTGACCGGGATCTTGAATGTATGGATTTCTTTAACTATAAGGGGTGACAGTTTTTTTCTCTTCGATGTTTTGACCTGTGAAAGATTTTTGATCTTTTGTTTTTTTTTTTAATCATACAAAAACAATATTCATGGAGGGATGGCTGATGGCAGAGAGCTATAAGACTGGTGCTGTCTGAGATATTTGGTGAAAAGGTAAGTCTGTTGGTGGTGTTAGTTTTCTTCACCTCACTCATGCACACTCCTCATTTCAACATAACTGCTCCTCATTTCAATTTAGGACTGGAATTAAAGATGCATTGTGCCACGCAAAGTAGACTGAAGACACAGACAGAATTGCCCTTATCTCCACAAACAAATGGGCATTTTTGATGAGGCAAAAGGTGCACGCTGTGAGGAGGTGGATGCTGAAAATGTCAGCCCTTAGGCTATTTTTCATGTACACAAACAACACACACATTCACAGCAATATTTGGGCTGGGGTTTTGGGGTAAAGCTTGCAGAGGAGGGCAGTGGGGGAAATATGAGAGTCATGATTCATGAGATGTTTAGTTTCCTTGATTTTCCTTGATTTCTTTTAATTTTTTTTGTACATGTGAAACACCTGGAAAACTGTGCACTTCATCTGAAAATAACATATCTAGTAAATGATCTGGTTTGAGCATCAAAAACTATATGGACATTGCTAGTTTTTTATTCCTATGATTGTAAAATAAAGTTTTGCAGTAACTCCTGGTGAATAACCTTTTGAGAGCCTGCCTGGCTGTGGTTTATACACTGCAGCGCCTAAAAATATTTTTGGCACAACTGGCGTAAATATACTAGAAGCACCAACCACAGATGTGGCAAAAAATACATGAGGTTTTCAAAAGTTCCCCCATTCAGTCCAACCATTGTAGTGGAACTCAGCAAAAATACCAAAAGCTTCTGTAACTTCTTGCTTCCAAACCTAATCATGTGATAAAATGTCAGTTATACCTGGCTGAATCCAAAGTCTTATAAGGCCAAATAGTTAAAATATTGGCAGTTTAAAATGTTTGACGTTTCTTTTGTGATAGATGTGCTTGCTTAAAAGTCTAAATCCGATGGTGTCATTTGATCTGCAGGTCTGACTTTCGCAAGCACACCAAAATTGCTGCACATCCCAGTGCTACATTATAGTGCTACTGGTGCAGTCAGTCACATAAAGTACCCAATATAAGCAAGGCTAGTGCTAATACAGTAGCTGGAACATCAGGACTGATCTGTGCTTAACTAAAGCCTATATGTTCGATGTCTTCTGCTGTACCTCCACATGCAGTACAGAGCAATCATCCTCATGTGATCTGACTTTTCCTTTAAAAAAAAAAGCATAAACGTCATGCAAACTTGGCAGAAAACTTGGTTATGAAATTAAAAGATAGAGTGATTTAGTATGAATTTCTATCAAAAAGATCACACTTTAGAGCTTTCTTTCCCTGAACCTTTACACTGTCTTATGTAATTTTAATCCTTTTGAAACCCTTAATGGGTCCTATTAAATGGTGCCCTGTTGATTCTCAGTCGGATGCCACTGGATATTGTGTTCCTGCTTTCTACCTGCTGTACAGCACTTTGTAGTCTAACCCTCTTTTAAAAAGTGTGATGTAAGAGTGATTAACTTAAAAGAGCTGCTGCAGTGTCATCATATGATGATGCAGTGGGTGTGACGCCTCGTCACTCTAACGTCCTCAAGGCTTTTGTGCCGCTTCACATTAGCTGACAGTGAAAGGGAATTGGCTGTTGTTCCAGAAATGTAAATGCATTCTGACATACTTCTGGACAAAACAGTTATGACCTCTAACTGATTATATGGGCAGTGCAGTAGTTTGACATGTCTACTAAGAAGCATGGCTAACACTACAAATGATGACCAGTGTGAAACCACTTACTGACTCTCTGAACTCTAAGCAGCTTCTGGTCATGTTTTGCTCCTGTCACTGTGTGCTCATTGCACTGCAATATAAAGTCCTGCACCTCCATGGAAACAGCACAACCATGACTACGAGGAAAGATAACTCAGAAATGTCTTCTGCGCTGTATGACACAGCTACGATGCCATAAATTATAAAAAAGAACCAAAGCAAAGTTGAACTTTTGGAATAATTTTTCCATATGCCCACAGGTGTTACCAATACTGGACAAAATGATAACTCTACATATAATTGACATTTTACTACTTACATTTGTTTCCATATCTGTCTTCTATCTGCTCTGTGTGTACAAAGCCTGCAGTTCAGTCGAGTCACAAATTGCTTCTCAGCTGCACAGAATCTAGTTACTTTAATTTTAGCAATTTTTTATTAAGGAATGCAGAATAAAGTGACACTGATGAAATGTCACAATTTAAATATTTAGATTTGGTTTTCCAAATCAAGAATATAACAGATGAGTAGTTCAATGCCCACTGGAAAGTTGATAATTCTTTCTGTTTTTACAGTTTCTGATTTAATAAATAGTGTAATTTTGATGAAGTACATGTCTTTCAAACCCACTGACAGTTCTGAGGTTTTGAGGGTTAAATCATTTCAATATGTCAGTTAGAAAAGATTTAATGAGTCTGGGTAATAACAACAATTCACTTAATGAAAATTTTCCAAAACAGCTGCATTGTACTCGCTCTAATAACATAATAACAATACTACTACTGTACAAACAAAGGAACAATACATCATGACATGATATATAATTAAAATACCAAGGCAACATAGTTACATATAAATAGCTGTCAGCTGCCAAAGCCAATGTCCTCTGGTGCTATAAGTGACCATCTTATACCTTTAGTACGTTCTGTCTGTCCAGAGGTGAAGGATATCAGGGGGAAAAAGTTTTGTTCTGGAGTCAAAACAATCTTACTGCAGGAATCTAATCTTTAATTAAAATCTACACAAATGTTGCGGCTATATTCTATTTCTAATATGTGCAAACATGTTTACTTAGCAAGTGTTTGTGTGTTTTTGAACACATACACACTCATGTAGGGTGTGTGTTTATATACAGTATGTGTCTACATACCTGCATGTCTGTGTAACAATATATCTGTACATACTTTTGCACCCTGTCCCTATCAACACATACGTGGCTCTATTTGTCAAGCGACTGGCATGTGCTAAGAGTTGTGTGTGTTTGTCTTTGTGTGTGTTACGCTGTCCCAATCTCTCCCTTCTCCTGTGTAAGAAAGCTATTAAAAATTGATTTAGGGAGCTTGGCTGCTTCTCTCGGCCTTTGTTAGCAGCCTGCACTGTTACACACAAACATTAATGCACACGTATGCACTCAGCTGTTTCACTAATGTTGACTTCATACTCTGTTTTCTTTTAACGTTTGTGTGTAAAAAGGGGCTAAAAGGTAGAGCTTGAAGTGAATGATTTGGCTACACAGCTGCGATGCCACTGATTCAGGACACATTCACACACATTTAAACATGCAAACACACACATACCTGTTTTCACACATGTATAGTCGTCACCTTGTGTATATGTGGATTTCAATTTAGAGGCAAATTGGAGTAAATTCCAGCCGCACTGATTAAATACTATTAGTCAAGCCAAGCAGGTCTGTCATACGAGAGATGAATTCTCAGAAAAATGGGTTTAGGTGAGCAAATCAAAGACGTGCACACAAACACACACACACACATTGTTGAGTTTAAGCCTCTTTGTCAAGGTGTTTTGGTTGTCCTGTTTTTAAGCCTTCGATGTGGGGAGGAATTGATTTATTGTTGATTGCCTTTTGTAGCACCAATACAACATTTAAATGGCTTTGTTGCACGCTATCCAGCTGTTCTGCCTTCTTTATATACATGAAGAAATTGTGTTTACACTCCTTCTTTCGCATTGTTACGAGGAGATGAGACGTGATGTGAAAGTTTGAACAGGGTATGGCCATATATAGATTTGTTTAACTGCTGTAGAAAGATACTGAGGCATACAGGCAGCGCCTAAAGCAAGTACGTTTCAGTATTCTTTAGCTGGTTTGTGATAGAGAGTGATGATTGTGGCAGGGATGTATATACTGGAATTGGATTTGCTGAACCTTTCTTCACCTCGATTCTCCCCTATCAGCAATCTCCTCTCGTATACGAAACTTATAGGAGAAAACAGAAGTCGGCCAGTCACAGCTGGTGGTCTCTACTTAACTCAGCTCCCAGGTGTGTGGTTAAATTTTTAAGGAAATGCATGTCGGCGCTCTGCATGAAGTCTCTTGGAGCACCCTGCGGAATATAAATCCGGCTTAAGTGCGAACAGGAAACAGTCAGTGGAAGAAATAGAATGAAAAAAAAGTCGAATGTAAAGAGGAGCTGGGAGAAGAGAGGAGGAGGGGAGGAGGTGTTACTTGATTCCTCAACATGTAGGGTCACTCTGGCACCCAAGTATTTACACGTGTGTGCATACGAATGTGTGCATGTGTGGACTTTGGCTGCCCCTGTGTCCAGGTCAAGTCGGTAAAAAAAGCTTTCTGAGAATAGCCTGACAGGCAGACTCGCCACCACATCATCCGTTTAACATGATGGGAACTGATGGGTGAACAGGAACATGTGGCGGCTGAGGTGACCTTCTGCTAAACCTCCAATACATCACTCAAAGGACAGTCCCAGCATGAGGAAATCTGGACACATTTAGCCAAGTGTACTGATAAATTAGGGCTGCCCCCTGAAAGTCGATGCCTTAAAGCATCAGTCCAACATTCTCTAAGTCAAGCCTTCGTTTATCCATATGACAACATGGGCTGAGACCCTGGTTAGCTGATGAGAGGAGCTGAAACTGGAGATGGAGTGACACTCTTGTTACCTTTCCCTTTAAGGAACGTGGCCTGTTGGTAACCTGTGCATGACGTCGGTTCAGTTTTTTGGGAAGCAAGCGACTCTAGTGTGTGAAAAATAAGTTACTGGAACCAGCCTTAAAGCGTCTAGACAGGACTAAGTTTCACTGCAACAGCTATCCAAATGTTATATATCACGTTCACTGCCCTTAAAGAAAGAAAATGCAGACATGGTTCATGCAATTTTATGAACAAGGAAGCAAAGTTGGTCTGGACAATGGCAATGTTCTGAATTTATAGATAAAATAAACACACTATCTCCAGGCAAACTGTTTTCCTCCCCCCGAAAAATGTAAAAAATCATTTGACAAATAGCCAAACATGAAAACCGAGACAACACTCGCTGTCCCAAAGCTGAAAGGGGAATTACGGATTGATTTCACAGCGCTTCCAACTGCTGCCAAAACATTTAATTTGATGAACAGTTTTGACTAAAGAAAAACTGCACTGATCTCAGTGTATGACATTGTTAATTGGTGTACAGTATACTTGAGGACAGTCACAGAGTGTCTGTTGGTTTGTGGTCATTTAATTAGTTACACAGAACCTAAATGACTCAGCATCAACCAAAAAGAGTCCTACATACTCCTGTGTTCACATATTACTAAATAAAGTGACTTTTCCCATCTGGACCCAAGTAGTTTCTGGACATTTTTTTTGTATATTTTGACTCACTGTGGGCTCATTTTTCACCATGATATAAAGTCCTGCACCTCGATGGAAACAGAACAACATAGCTAGAAGTAGAGAGAACTCAGAAATGACTTCTGTGAAGAATGACAAAATTATGATGCCATAAATCATAAAAAGGGGAAAAAACTAAAGTCGAGCTTCTTTATTTTTTATTTTGCAAACATTTTAAAAACCTGGAATCAACACATGCAACAAGTGCCCACGTGTGTTGTGTTATGAATACAGGAAAAAACAAATGCTGATTCTACATGATACAGATATTTAACCCTAATCTGCTCTGTGTAAACACAACCTGCAGTTCATCCAAAAAGTCTCAGAATTGTTGTCACGTGACTGTTTATCACAGCTGAGTCATTAATGGCTTAATGGTTGCCTTGAAAAGTGGAGAATTTTTAGTTTTTTACAGAACCTGGGTAAAGTAAACAGTATATTTTTGACATTTTTTTTTAAACTTATCATGTAAAATACAGCTTAGATTCGGATGGAATGTCATGTCATGCATGATTAGTTCAAGGACAATCGGAGAGTTGAAAGTCCGATGATTTGTTGTGTTTTAACAGTTAATGGCTTTGATAAACGGTGTAATTTTGGTGATTTTGCAAAAGATAACAAGCCTTTCACACCTGCCGATGGGTTTTGGGGTTCAGAAGGTTAATCACATTATTGCGATAGAGCCCAGCAGACAACATTGTGTTCAGGAGCCACCTGCCAGGTTAATCTGGCCTTGCACAGTGCTTCCATATTAATTTTCAAATAAATTCACATCACATTTGCAGCTTGAAGTTTGAGGCAAAAAAAAAGAGAGGAATCTTCCCGAATTCCGTGAGCCCCATCCATTTCTCATCCACACTCCTCTGTTTTTCAGACGAAGCTTGTGTGCTCATTTAAAAAGAATAACTGAAATTTCCCAGCAGAGCCCAGCTAATGTGACTTTAATCACATGCAGGAAATCCATCTGCTGAATATCCTCAGTACATGCCTCCATTCCTTTGTCGAGGAGAGAAAGGGACCGAGAGGGAGGGACGAAATGAGCGTGAGAGACGAAAAGAAATCCTGAATATTGATAAATGAAGGTCATAAGGAAAGAGAAAAGATGAATAAATATTGAAGAGGAGAGGAGAAGGTAGGAAAGTGTAATATGAGGAGAGAATAGAAGGAGATGAGAGAGCTGAGAGATGAGACAAGTGTTTTATATTTCGCTCAGTCTCTGGCAGGTACTAATAACAATAATGGTAACACAAATAGCACCAGTGGGACGCACATAAACAAACCCCCACTCAACACTCTCACACACACAACCAAATGCTCAAGAGGTTGTGGAGGAGAATTTTAATGTCCTCACTGTTTACCCACTGCACTTATTTTTACCTTCTCCTCCCTTCTGGCATCTCCGGCCACGCCTTTATTTTTCTCTGTAATCTTTCATCTCTGTCTCTTTTCTACACCGTCTTTAGTCGTCATCTCATTTCTCTCAATTCAGCTACTTAAAACTAAATTCTCCTCTCCTCTGATTTCCATTTAGAACAGGTTGTAAATAACTTACTGACACTTAGAACTGAGTGATGACTGTTACTTTTGGAAGCGACTGCAGTTACTGTTTGCATGTCTGCTTGAGTATTTGCATACAAAGTTGAACTCATGCCTCCAGCTACCTTCATGTATTCTGATTCCCTTTCTTTCCACACAAATCTGTAAACTGTAATATTACTAGGAATTCCTACTACCTTTGTATGCATTTTGTATGTATTTATTATGCACTATGAGATTACTGACTAATTTTGTTACAAATTTGCAATGACAATAATATTTTTTAATTCTAAAATATAATTATTCTATTCTATAGTCTGGTTGCTGGGGTTCCAAAAAATAAAAAATAAATAAAAACAAGCAAACAAACAGGAAAATAATGGAAAATAACAATCTCATAAAATTCCATAATATAATCAATTTTCTAGCAATATTTTCACTTGATTTAAATGTGTATTTTTTGGCTTTTTTGATGTTTAATGAGATTTATTTCCATGTTAAAAACAATTAAATTACCTAAAATATATAACAATAATAATGTATATTAAATGATAATAATGTAGATGGATGGATAGACAGATTTGATGATATATATAATAATATTATCAGTGCATATAGATATAAAAACATTAATTCAACATTTTTGTTCTGAAGATTTCTGTAATTATACAAAAATATCTCTCATTTAACAAAAAATCTGCGTAAAATTACAATATTAAACAGTATTTTCTGTTAATTGCCACTAATTCTATTAATTTTAAAAATATATTTAGGATCTTAAATGTCAATAATCTTATCTGTTAAATAAAAAAGAACAAATGTGAAATTATGATGAATTTGTATGTATTTTAATTTTCTTTTCTTTTCTTAAAAATAGTTCATGGTTCTTAACAGCTAGAGGATTTAAATCTTATTTTCAATTGGACACATAAATCAAAAGCTATTTTAAAAAAAAATGAATAGATTGTTGTTGTGCATTTTAAAAACAGAAAAAAAATCTGTTTCTCGGTTATTTTTCTAACATGCTTATTTAAGTTGGTACAGGTGTAGATTTGCATAATCACTGCACATGCATCAACAAACAAGCAAACACAAACACACAGTCACCTCCACTCAACCCCATGGCAAAATGAACAGTGTAGAAAAACAGCCTGCTTGTGTTTCTGACTTTTCCCCACAAACCGCTCACCATTGAGCAACAACCGTCTAATCTGATTAGTGCAGCATTTCACACACTGCTGATTGGCTTCTGATGATAGTTTGGGAAAAGACGCGTCTCGCAGCAGCACTCCAGCATTTTCAATATTACACTGATTTGCCCGGGGGATGCGAGTCAAAGGTTTACATCTGTGGCATCGCATCGTGGCTTCTCTCTGATGATAATTCCACACTCGTAAAACCTATTTCCACTGTAATGACTCAGCAGTGACAAAACGACTCGTCTTTTTTTGAAAGCGTGTGGGGGATGTTTTTTACGCCGCTGTAATTGGAAGAGGTCATTCATTTTTTTCCCGTCCATCTGTCTCAGTGATGCAACAAACTAATCACAACAAATAACAACCATTTACTGAAGAAAACAAAGGCACAACAAGAGAAAAACAATATTATATCATGGCATTTTAAATTAACAGAATACTTGCAAGAATGTTTCCTGCAGGTTTGTGGCCTACAGAAATGTCTCAGTGTCTAGGGGGAAAAGTTTTCCTGGATTTCACAGAGTAAGCTGAACCATATTTTTCAGGCACTCGATGTACTCTGAAGGTGACAAATAAGCTACTGTTTATTTAGTGAGATTCAGTTTAGGTAAACCTTTATTTATTCAGCAACGGGTTTCTGAAGTGTGAGCAGCACTGCATCACCTCCTGCCACTTCTTGCTTGGCTCAAGGGTAGTACTGCAGTATAACTCACAAATGTACTTCAGTTATTCTTCCCATTAATGCTTTCTCCTTCCATATGCGTCTCTGTATTTCCTCGTTTTACCTCCTCCTCTCTCTCCTCGTGTCATATTCCCTTCCCTATCTCTTCCCTGTCAGTCTCTGAGCCAGACAGCAGCAGCAGGGGGTCTGTCTGTGTTAAAGGCAAACTGATTGTGCGAACTACCAAAGACACATTCTATTATTTATGCCTATGAAATACCAGGGGGGAGCTGTTTGTCATGCCTACGCGCGCACAAGCACATGCATACGTATGCACAGTGACGAGGAAAGGTGCAGACACACGCACAGACATGGAAATATACTTTTAATACATGCGAGGAAGCATGCTCAGAAACATGAGCGTGCATTCACACAACGTCCTGCTGCTTTAGGCTTCGCTGCTGCTGCTATATAAGGGAGTGTGTGTGTGTAACTATGAGTGATGTGAGTTTAGGACGTGGTTGTTTCACTTGTCTGTTCTCTTTCTGTTTAGGTGCTTTGGTGTAGCTTCGAACAGTCGCCACCCTCGTGGAGGCTGCAGGCATGGCGGCTTGACCCCCTCCGTCGCCTCTCTCCTCCAACAGAGGAAGGCCGCAGAGCTCGGTGTCATGCCCCCCCACACCCACCTCCCCGGGGGCATCGGCCTGCCCCCAACCAGCCCTACCATCTACTTAACCAGACCCGGTGAGTTGTTGAAAGCAGACGAGTCATATTGGAGCAACTGACGAGAAGAAAATATTGCTCTCTTCCTACTCAACTCTGCTCTGTTTGATTCACATGCATTGTGCTGCTAACTACGCGTGAAAGGGGGAACAGTGTCTGTTTTGACAGCTGCTAATGTTAGCATGCCTGGGATGATTGAACACACACACACACACACACACACACACAAAAGGATGAGGGCACTGAGCATACTGTGGACACGTGCCAAGTCTTTTAGTGAAATGCCACAGTACTGTATGTATTAATACTGTAGGAACACAACAGAGTGAGGACAGAATGTCTCTTTGTTTCCTTCTTTCTTTTCCTATTCCATTTACCTTTCTTTTATTTTCTACTCCATCTACCCTCCTCCACATTCTTCCCTCTTGTTCTTATTTCCGTCACATACCTCGCTGCCCATTTCCACCTGTCACTCCTTCACTCTTCATGTCATTTCAGTCCGCTTTCCTCCTCCCCGCTTCCAACTCTCATAATCTTCCCCTCTTTTCCCCGTCTCATACCATGGGTACGCTCAGTCCAAACAAAAATCCATCAGAAGTCGGGTGGCATAGCAACAGATAGGACAGCTGTACGCATGTGTGTGTGTGTTGTGGATTAGTCAGTGGAGTGGATGAATCCTGCTCTCTGGGAGATTCCAGACAAGTCTTCAGCTAATAGGCAAACACGAGAGCGTTTGGTCTCCCTTTTGTTTTGCACCTAATATGACACGAGCACGAGCGCACGCTGTGGAAATTAATGGCTTTACAAAAAAACAGACACCATGAAAATAGGGGATCTTTTGTCTTCCTGTTGGCGAGGTGTTATTGTTCCAGAGGTGTCTGGCAAAAAATAAAAAAACAAAAAACGCCCCCACAAGCTGCTGTGTAACACCGGGGACACTAAATAACAGGGCAACACTATCTGTCAGAACCTCCACACACCCACACAGAACCTCGGAGTCGATAGATACACCTCCCTCTGGGCTTCATCTCAGCACCTCTTCCTTCCTCTCCTTACCTTCAACCTCATTGATGCATTAAATTCAGCTCAATGTAACTCCATTACTAGTGTCAGCTTTATTACCACACCTGTTATACGAAAAGTGTTGTTTAAGCCTTTAAGGAATAAGAATCTATAAAAATGTTCTTTATGAGTCATTAAAAATGATCTCCTCCAGCCTCGGTGTCTCATCTTTACAATTATGTTGTATTGAATGCAGTATAATATGCCAATGCCCAAACAGTCTCCCTCCCAGTTCAGATGAATGTGTGTTATAGGTATTGCCAAGCATTTTTTCTAAGAGATGTTTTTTCTGCCTTTTTCTTTGCTTTTTCGGTGTCTCTCTGCATTTCTCTCGCAGAGCTCAGACGCTCTCTGATCTCTGCTTTTACTCCACACACTCTTGTCTCACAAACACACTGAGTTACTGAAAGATGCACATGACAGGAGCTGAAAGGAGCAGCCAGCGAATACAGAATCAGATCATCAATGAGGAGTTTCATTCTGATGCAGATAAAGAAAATGTGGAAACGGGATTCGACAGATAGGATGTGTTTCTGTGCAAACCACTGAAATGTTGCAAAGGTGTGGTCACAGGACAGGAAACAGATCAATAAGAAAGATGGAGTCTTTCAGTAGCTGTTAGTATCCGTCAGTGTCAGCTAGTGTTGGTAATATTTCTAACTAATGGCTCAACAGATATGATGGAGTTTGACATGGGAAAGAGAGTGATGCAGGAGAAGTTCTGAAAGGTGATGTAAATTTTGTTGTGCTGAATAATCAATAAATGCATTTCCACTGCAGTTTATTGCATAAATTCTTTATCACTAAAACATCTACTGTGTATTAGTTAAGTAATTTTAGAAATAGTTCCATGTTTAAAAGAAAGACTTGTTATTTTGATGCTTTTCCAAACAAAGGAACTGAAACGCTTTCTTTTGTAGTTGGTGCACGATCTCACATTTATCCATCAAGTCATGCATTTACATGAGTTAATTAGTGACTGAAAGTTAGTTTTTGGAAATATTTTCATGTTGCGAAGAAAGAGCCTCGCTTTGATCCTTTTCCAAACAAAGGAACAAACACCTCCTGGTGAAACAGAACCAAATGGAATAAAGATACGTTTAAAATGGCGCAATATGTCATTTTAAAATGAGATTTACAACCTAATATACACTTTCCTACTTTATTTCTTTAATTGCTTCATCAGCGCTCATGAGATCAGTTAAACCATTAATAGGGATAACTTTTAGTCTCTTTTCTGTTTGGTACACAATTTATCCATCAAGTCTGCATTTGCATGAGTTAAGTAGTGACTGAATTTTATTTTATTTTTTCAAAAGGTAAATTCTTCTTCAAAAGTCTTGCTGCGTACACTGAAGGATAAACACCTAAGATCTTTATTTCACATTAAAGCAATCCAAAATTCTTCTTGACAACTTGTAACTGATTCATAAAGAATTAATAGATTATGTAAAACAAACTATTAAGCCATTAGTTAAGCCCTTGAAAGTGCAAATTACTGGAAAGTGACACCAAAGCATCAAAAAAGTAAAAAGAAAAGGGGTTTAAAAAACGTCTGAGAGAGTTTAAAAGTGACGGAGAAAAGAGCTTAAAGGATGTGCAAACTAAAGGTGGAGAGTATGAAATGCGAGTGACAGAAAGAGCAAAACAGAGGAAGCAGGAGAAAAACGATATGAACAGCGGGGAGTGGAGAGGTGGAGGAAGGAGAGATGTGAGATCAAAGAGGCGTAGTGAAAGGGAAGACAGTGAGGGGAAGACGGGATGAAGGAGGGGAGGCGATAGAGGAGAACAGAGAGGTCTATGAGCGACACAGAGACCATATGGTGCCTCCAGGCTTCCACAATCCCAGCAGACTTTCTCATTCGAC
Source organism: Dascyllus trimaculatus (assembly GCA_024666655.1). Taxonomy (NCBI): domain Eukaryota; kingdom Metazoa; phylum Chordata; class Actinopteri; family Pomacentridae; genus Dascyllus; species Dascyllus trimaculatus. The sequence continues at coordinate 14,264,757 of CM045465.1, forward strand.
ACACACACTTTTACACACAACAAAGTATATATTAATTCCCTTTTTCTCACATAAACACGCGTCATATCTGATCGTGCACTTTAGTGTTTATACATCTTGTTGCAGCTCCAAAACAAACCCCATTTTCTAATCGGAGGTCCTCTAATCAAAAGAGTGATGGAGCATAAATAGAGAGAAAACAGTGAGGATTTGGCTCCAAACAAAGATATAATACACTCACTGAGGCTGCAGTGTTTGGTTTGGAATGCAGCCACAATGCCGTGACTTAGCATTGTGCTTGGAGTACAGCTGTAATACAGTGACTAAGAGAGCAGCATAAGGTTTGGAATAGAGCCATCCGAGCCACTTTAGCTCGTCTAAACAGGCTGGCGTCACGGCTAATAAAGTGGCCGCAATGAAAACTAATTTTTGGTCCACCTGCAGAAGCTATTAGGTGGCGAAATCAAATGAATAACAAACTAGTTTGACTTTGGGGGGCCGACGTGATGAGCAAGAATGATCTTTTCCAAAACAAATGCTCTCTGGGCGGTGGTGAGCTGACAAAGTGCAACAACAAACCAGATTCATCAGCAGGTGGTTAGTAGCCGGTGGCACCCTTCAACCCTGCTGGGATGTTGGGTTTGGCTTGAATCCACAGCAGTGTGAGAGTGTGTGTGTGTGTGCAGCATTAGCTTTGGAGACGAGCTTGATCCCTTTCACATGGTGTTATAGGACACTTGGAGTTAAATAGAAACTGGAATGACAGCTTGTTGGCAAACAAAATCCAAATATGTAATCAATGGCTATCGTAATGTAATTGATAGTCATTTTCGAAAGGTAAGGTTTCTCCATTGAGGAAACACTATTTACTATTTCCTCTCTCATAAAAAGATTGGATAGCATTGTTCCCTCTTGCACAAATGAATTCTGTCATATTGTATACAATCTTTCTGGGATCTTCTGCTGTAAGGGCATTGTGGCTTTGACCCCTTGACCTGCTAACCAGTTGTGACTTGTATGTTGGTGATTCAGGAATTAATACATAAAGTAATTTGTTTTTGTGGTGATTTTATACCAGCTTTGCTGTAGTGTCAAGTAGGAATTAGAAGATTTGCAACTGCCGCGGTGACCTTGGACTACCTCCAGCAGTAGTAATCTGCATGCACCAGGTTTACTTTCCCCCTCTGCTTTGACCACTGCATAGTTGTGTGCAGGTACAACAGAAATATGCCAGATGAAACACACAAATACATGGTACTGGCCCACTTTCAGAGGACGTTGGCAGGGATAAAATCGGGATAATCCTCTGCACCACAAACAACCCCACTCCATTTCAGCACTTTGCCGAATGTACTGATACAGTATTAGACTCACAGCAAGTCCACTATGGATACAGCTTGAGGCTGATAAGATATAATGATCTTAGCAGAGCCAGTTCCTCACAGAAAATAGTACTTTACACACTAAGTAATCTTAGAAAATGGCTAATAGTCTAAAGCTATTTGAGATGTGATCGTTTTGAAAGGGGAAGATAAGAGACTTCAAGTGCTGTACAGCTAAGTGTAAAGACAGGATCTATCTATCTATCTATCTATCTATCTACAATATTATTATATATATATATTATACAATAAAAAGCCCAAAAACAGTTTGTTTTGCTGAAATATTATTGTTTTTTTTTTTTCTTTTTGTATTTTTTTAAACCAATGATTGGAGGCAAAGTGGAGCACAACTAGCAAAGACATCAAGGATTTCTACCTGTGCCACTTTGAATGTGTTAAACCTGTAATGGAAACTATATCTTACCTTTTTATTTTTATGTATGTGTTTAAATATTGTTTTAAATAGATGAAAATATCAATAAAACTTTAAAAACAGAAGATAATCAGACCGTTAAAATATATCCAAAAACATTGATACAAGATTATCTTAACTTACTTATACAAATATTTCCCCTTATTTAACAGATGTACTATTAAATTCAAGTTTATTACTGTATATATATTTCTGAAATTAATCACAATTAGTGACAGCTATATATAAATAGTACTTTATGCACTAATATATATATATATATACATATATATATATATATATATATATATATATATACATATATATATATATGGATAGATAGATAGATAGATAGATACATAATTTGTCATGACACCTGTCTATCTGTCTAGAAATCTCTCAGTCTACAAAATAATAACTGGCAGTAAGACCACAGCATGACAACTGTCTTATATATAGAGTGTGCATTGGTGTGTGTATGAACACTTTGGATCAATACCATCTGTCTATCCATCCCGTTTGAAGAATGAGTGGGCATACGTTACGACCTCTCACGGATCCAAGGCCACATGTATTCTATTCTAGTCACACTGATGCGGATGTGACATCAAAAGCCAGGCGTCGCTCATTTTCTCTCCAAATTCTGAATGCATTCAGCCTTGGACTGAGGCCCTGTTGAGTGGTCAGTACAAAGCACTGCAACACGCATCAAAGAGATTGTGTTACACTGAAATATGCATCAGCTCTGGTGGAGTCACTAAAACTACCACAAAATTATTCTTTATTGATCATTTTTTCCCTCATCACTTCTGTCACCTTTGTTCCTACCTCTTTATCTCTCTGTTTCTTTGTCTTTGCTGTCACTCTTGCTAATTAAATGCCTCAATCACAAAAACACAATGTCATTGCGTGCCACACCCTCCCATGGGACATACTCTTGTGTGAATGAGTGTGTGTGTCAGTACAAATTGAAACAAATAGCATGAATTAGAGTCGCAGATCAGCCTACACACTGCTCCCAGTCAAAGCAATGATACTGATGCAGAATTCATCACAGTAGAAATGGACAGAAGGAACGAGGGGGGAAAACAGTGAGTGGGAGGGAAAAAATGGAGAAAGAAAGTGAGACAAGAGTAAACAGAGAGTGGGGAGACAGAAATAGGGAGAGATAATTGGAGGTGATCCCGCAGGGAGAAGAGATGGAAATTATGTATAAAAATCAAGATTTTGGAGAAGCGCTCTCCTCTCTTCTCATCACACTGTCAGCAGGAGGACAGCCTAAAGCCCTACAGCCTGTTTCTGCTTATCCTTAGCTGCTGCATGTTTGTGGCTGTGTGTTTGTTGGTGTGTGTATGTGTGCAACTATGACTTCCTGAGTGTGGGTAAGCGATTATACACGGCTCTGCCTGAAAGTCAGGTGGAAAGGTTCGGAAAAGAGATAATGTGGGTTAAATGATGGGATTTGACGTAAACCACAAACTTCTCTGCCCTTGACTCCTCATCTAAAGCACCTGGTTGCTATGGTAACACAATGCCAGTGATGACATAAGGTAGTGGCAGTGACGAGACCTTGATATTCTACATTGTGTGTGTGTTATGAAGTCTTTTATGTCCTATTGTACTAAGATGAATGATGTATTTACTGTGGCAGCATGCTGTATGTCTATAGAGGTCTGAACACACATACACTGGGTGGCTATTTTCTATCAGCTAAGTGAATAAGGTCTCAGGTTACAGCGGAGATCAGACATGTAACAGCCTCTGACAAATTATATAGATGCTGCTGTTGTAGGAAAATGGGCTGTATGTCATATATGACAAATTACAGCTTTAGATGAAGATATTTCTTCATCTCATGCAGGTGAAGGCATTATTGTGTATCTGTCATTCTCATATCTTTGCTTATACGAATATCTTCACTGCTATGTATGATTCATGAAAAGCAAATTGGATCGAAATGCATTATAGAACACATATATAAAGCAACATATCATATGCAATAATATATAACAGACAGAAATAATGAAAGATTTTACCACCTTTATAGCTACAAAAAAGGCTCTTGCTGATTGGATTATTCAGCATCTAAAACAAACAGCATGCTGAAATGGAAGCTGAAATGCGCTGCTGAGCGGGGCTGCGAATGAAGACAGATTTCATTACTAATTAATGTGGCAATTAGTTCTCTGAATATTTGTCTTTAAAAAGTCAGAAAATTTGTGAAAATGCTTCCCACAATTGATCACAAAAGCCCAAGATGATGATAGATAACAGAGAAAAGCACAGAGTCTGAATAATGCTGGATTTTTGGAGCTGATGCTGACACAGATTTTTTAGAAAGTAGAAACTTTTAATTGTGATATATTTGCTGACATTATCTATTTATATTACATAATAATTAAATAATATAAGTAGTATTGAAAAGGGAAAATGATGGCATCATTGTTTATTAACTTTCAAGCAATATATTTCACAGACAATTATGAAGACACCAATTGACTCCACATCACTGTCTGCTCTGCTACATGTGCTGCAGATTGTGCTGAGGGCATTGGAAACAATGGAGTCACAGGCGCTCTACTGGACAAACTGTGTGATAAAACTATTCCAATGTTACCCCAAGCATGTTCTCCTGCACACAATAAAATAAAATACAGCTTTTCATATTGGACAATGTGTACGCTGATACTCAGATATCTGTGACAGGCCAATATTGACTAATAATATTGGTCAAACCGATAAATAGGTTCTACAAAGGGCATTAAGTCAAACACTGATCAGCCACAACATTACGACCACTGACAGGTGAAGTGATTAACATTGATCATGTTGGTACTATGAGATGTTCTGCTGGAAAACCTTGGATTTTAACATCCGTATTGATGAGACTTAGACACCCAAATAAACATTGTCCCACAAAAAGCACACTCCCTCATGTAAATGGAAATCCTAAATATCACTGGTCTACCCCTGCAGGAAAATGCACCCCACCACATGGAAAAACATCAAACAATCAGGACCATGTTGAGGAACATGACAATGGTCCAAGATGTTGATTTGAACTCCAAACTTCCGACAACCCATTGTGATCAAGCATCAACAGGATGCAGTGGAACAAGTTTGATTGACAGAGGCCCCACTGCACAAGCTAGAGTAGCTAAAGGATCGACTGTTAACGTCCTGGTTCTTGACCCCATAGGACACCTACAGAGGTCCTCTTGTCCATGACCAATGGTTCAGAGCATTTTTTGAGCACATAATGGGGACCAACACAGTATTAGGCAGGTGGTCATAATGCTATGTCTGATCAGTGTATATTTGAAAATCTGGGACTAGCAGCTGTTTTTCTGTTTGGTCATTTCAAGACTGCTTGGAATTAGATGCGTTTTATACAAGACAACAACATATAACATATAAGTATGAGGACATTTGTGAGTTGTTTCCTTTATTTACATGACAACACACTGTAAAGTTGTATCAGGTGATGCATCTACTATTTGGAGTCACAGGCGTCAGATCTAAATTCTGCAGCAGAACAGACTTGGTTGGGACTCAAAGGCCAGTCTAAAACATTAAAGAGTTAAGAAATACAGGCCGGCGAGTCTGTTATATGGAGGACAGCTGGTCGTCCTCGTAACTAGATAGCAGCAAGTGTGTCGCTTGCATGGAAAACAGCTCGGCCCCTGGTAACATGCGACTGGGCTCAGTAACAGAAGTGCCTGACATCATAGCTGGGTCCAGTGTCACCCAGGGGCCCATGGATATAAGCTTACAGACAGATGAGGCCCCGAAGGTGTCAAGAGGCGTTTCCTAGGAGACACTGTCAAACATCACCAGGGTCATGGGACAACATGGGTCATCTGATACTAGTAAATTGTCCATTTAGTTTAGGTTGTTTTGTGAAATAATCATAAGAATAACTCCTCTCTATTTGTATCTTAATTTATGTGTGTGTCAGGATAATACTCTGATCCTACAATCCCACAGCACAGATAGAGAAATTAAACAGACAGAGCGAACTGCAAGACATCCAAGAGACCGCACATGTAGGCACACGCATGCAAATGAATATGCAAACATGCACTGACAGTTATAATCCTCTTTCGAAGATTACCAACAACTAATGTGTTTGCATCTTTTCACAGCTTGAGACACTAACGTGGACATATGCACACACTCTATATGGGTGGGCCAGTCACCATGCTAGTTAAAATAAATCTGAGGTGTTAAAAGTTTAAAAGATCTTCCAAGTCAGTGATGACAAGGAGAAATATTACATAAGAGCTCGAATAATCGTTCATGTGATTGTTGTGTAATTGGAATGTGACATAAAAAAAGACTGAAAAGTAATATCTCTAAGTGTTTATTTGCTATTAAGAATGTGCCAAGTAATACAAAGATGCAAAAATATACTTTTATTGTGAAACTGTATGAAAAAGTGTAATTACAGAGCGAAAAAAAGCAAGAATTTGGATGTTTTACTTCAAACTTTTTCTGAATGTTTATGTCTAAGTTACCTGATTACCTTCTCGGACTGTAAAATTTTCATGACTGTCACTTCTGACATGGGATGCCAGGACTCTGACAAGCAACACTGCTCTAAGAGTTGCCTCATACGTCTTGCTTCAATCAAACAGAAACATCTTGTTGCATTTTAATGCCGTGTCTGAGTTTGTTTTCCTTCGCTGAGAGCCTGCATTTGCCCGAAATGTCAGCACTTTTTACAGCATGTGTTTGGGAATTCTTATAAAAGATTCAGTCTGAAGTCTGTTTGGACTGAATTAAACTGCACAGAACCACTTAAACTTATTCAGACTGAGCCCTCCCTTTACTTCCTCTAACCCGTGGCGGAATATTTTCCTTCTGGTTTGGCTGCGTGGAGCGCTACATCAGAGAGGATTTGGAGCAGCTAAAATAAGCCAAAAACAACAACCACCTACTCCACGAGAGCAGCTAAAACCACTCATAAATGTTGGAAGATCTGAGCTGAGGCAGGGAGGGGCTGAGGGGGAGTTATGATGTACAGTAGCAGAGGGAGGAGAAAAGAGAGGGGTGGTGTTTGGAGAGAAGAGAGGAGGAGAATGAATACCTCTGCAAAATAAAGCAGAAGGGGATGAATGGCGCACAAAGACGGTTGCTTTTTAAAATGTGACATTATATGAGAGGAGAGCTGAAAAATAAACACAATTTCTCTCTCGCCGGCTTGGTTCCACTCTCTCTCAGTTGTATAACAGTGCTTCTACCTCGGAGCTACATTGTCCTCACAAATCTCCTTGCACAACTGCACCTTTTCAAACAGCTCCAACCTGTTATGGCAAATTCACAGCCACCGAGCAGCAAAAGAAACCCTTCTAGATTCCTCCTGAGCTTCTGCGGTGAAGGCTTGGCCCCTCTAAAGAATTTCCACTACAAAGTAAGACAGCGCAGGACGCTTCAGGATACTTCAAAATCTCCCCTTTTATCCATTTATGAAGTGGAGTTAATTTTTCCCAGAGATTAGGATTATACCGTGGGATGGAGCAGGAGAGGATAACAGGAACAGGAACAGGGGAGAGTTCACACTTTTCATATAAAGCCACATGCCGTCACTTTCTGAGCATTTTTTATTTTTTTTTGGATCAGAATTCAAAATGGGGCAGTGTCCTGATTAAGGAGGGTTACGTGCTGTCTGGCAGGAAATACAATAAAAGCTGTCCAAGAGAAGCAGCTATTTCTAGACCGCTGCAAGTGTATATTCTCAGAATTTTACAGCACCTAGAGGTTTCAACAGCGTAACGTAATAAAAAATTCAAAAAAGTAACAAACAATTACAAAGGAAAGAGAGACAAATTAAGGTCTAAATATTCATTCTGAACCCAGAAGTTTGGCATAAACACATTCGCTGGTAAAAAAAAAAAATCAAGCTGAAATACAAAAATTTCTAAATTACTATTCTATTATCTTCTGTCAGGACTGAAGAGTTCATTGTTTCGACAGTAATTCAGCATTATCATTACGGAAACCTGATTTAGTCGCTTTCCTGATGACTTTTTGATGAAAAGATCTGTAGCACTTAACAGGTCTGTGTGCTAAATACGAAAACATGACAGCCAGTTAGCTTAGCTTAGCTTAGCTCAACAGGAAGACTGAAAACAAGGGAGGGGACGAAAACAGCGAGACACAAGGCTAACAAAATGCAGTTACCATCACCTTTAAGTTCAGTAAAATGTGTTAAATTGGTAAAATGAAACTTGACAGGTTTAATTAGGGTTGAAGCAAAAACAACAAAAGCCTTTGATCATAATCAGTAAGACTTAACAACATAAACTTATCTGACAGGTCTTTTGAAAACATTTTCAACATGTTACAATAAGTACAGGTGTAAATTAATGCTGGCTCATTATCACACTGTCACGACTTAACTGGGACACTTGAACACGACAATGCTTTTGTTACAGAATCAAGAAAAGTAAGTTATTATGCTCTATAAATATGTATCTGGTGTAAATACCTGAAGCACATTTATAGAAATAATCACAGTTCAGTTGCAATATTTCTTTAGAACTGCAACTGGATTGCATTTTTCTTAAATTATTCAGTCGCTCTTTCCATTCATTCATGATTAATTGGAGTAAAGTTCACTGTCTGTCTGCTGGTGAGGTTGTTATTTCCTAGATTCGGCCTTAACTAAAAGTAATTTTTACGTAGTTTTAAAGGAATAAAACATCATTTTATGGGTAGTCATAAAACATCTTCTAAACTCTCGCTTCAAACTTCATATTTTATCAGCAACGAGACACAGAAGCCCAGAGGAAAGTCAAGTCGCTTTAAAGGAGTGATATGACTGTCATTAAACTGCTTTGTGTGAGTGCGTGTGGATTTTGTTTAACAATGCAGACCGTCCAATAAACCGCTCTTTCATTGAGTTTCATCACTTTCCGAGCCAGACGGCCAATATGTGTGGTGAAAGGGGAATGAAGTCTTGATTAGGAGGAGAAAGAGAGAAAGTGAGAAACAAGGCAAATGTAGAGGAGAAACAGATGGACCAACAGAGAGAGGAGATACAACGAGGCGAGCGGGTGAGACATGGTGTGACAAAAGGCACGCTGAGAAATTGATGCTAATAATATGCAGAACATGCAAGTGATGGAATCTGCTGGTGAAGCAAAGAGTGTTGTCAGGAAGTTAAAAAACTGCTGTGTCTGTGTCTGGAGTTTGGACCGAGTAGTTTTCTTAATATCACGCTTTGCTGCTGCCTAACACACACACACACACACAAGCATATGCCCCCACACACACACACATTCATACACAGAGAGATAAAGCAAAAGTCGTGCTGATAAGCCATTGGATGGAAACAAAGTCAGCCACTGTAACGAGACACTGAGGGAATACAGAGCAGTGTCGAGAGACTTGAAGTGAAAGGGAATGAGAAAGATAAAGAGACTTAAGTGGGAGAGAAAAGGCAGACTGGAGAGAGGGACAGACAGACGAGAGTTCATACAGACAAGGGAAACAAATAAAAATGAAAAAAGGATGAAAAAGAGGTCTGAATTTAGAAATGCAAATAAAGAAAAGACAGGAAAAGGAGGAGAGGAAGGAGCCAAAGAGGGAACTCGAGAAAGAAACAGAGATAATGAATGGAAATGATGAGACGACTGTAGTTTGCAGGAAAACTATGATTTGAAAGTGAAATAAAATAGAGGGGGTTTCCAGTCACGAGTGTCTACAAAGAGGCAGCTGTGAGATGCACACAAATGGAAAAGACAAAAACTGACACACCCACTCATAAACACAGAAGTATAGCTTTGTGACGAGGCAGAATAGACTGAAATACCGGCCATAATAGGCAGCACACACACACAGATACACACACACACACACACACACACACACACACACACACACACACACACAAATGAATACGTTAGTTCAATCTGAGCCACGATTCAATTCTGCTTTTTAAAGCCTGAGGCAGAATTTTTGCATGATTTGTTAGTTTTCACTGCAAAAATCAAGAATCCGACTCTGTGCATGTTCTAGAAGTTTAAACATGCATGAAAGCGTGACGCAAAATTGTGGAAATGAACATTTCCGGACTACTTCCAGCTTTTAAATAGCATAGCAAAACTGCTGCTGGCATAGGAAGGTGTTTTATTAGGAATGAGCTGCTGTTTCCTCTCTTTAACAGACTTTTTCAGATCTTCTTTCCTTTCTTTTTCCACATGCTTTTCTATCTTCTTTACATCTGCATTTTAACCTCAGACAGTGGAGCTAGTTATAGTTTCCTGATTCTGGATCTCATGAACAAATTGGGTGGATTGAGAGACTATTTCACGGACTGCCACTGTAGGTTGACCATGTGTCTTGCAGAAATGATTAATTTGTAATTATAATTACAGTCATAATTTCCACTTCCTGTCCAATCTCTCTGTTGCACACATCACTGAGATGATAATTTACATAAAGGACTAAATGATCATGATTTTTTCTCTTTTCCTCCAGTCTTCCTCTGTTTCCTCTGCCTCCTGGCTACATTGCTGCCACCGGCCTCCTCCTGCCCTCCTCCCTGCCTCTGCTCCTCAGACAGCCCGGTGGTGGACTGCGGAGGCCGGGGTCTCTCCTCCCTGCCTCCCCTGCACCTCCTGCCTCCAGGGAGCCGCTCCCTCCTGCTAGCCAACAACAAGCTCGCCTCGCTGGGAGCCTCTGCCTTCGCTAACCTCTCCTCTCTGGAGGTCTGCAGCCTATTGTTTTATTGTTGAATCTTCATCCCCTGCCTCATAGTTGAACATGTTGTGGGTTGTTGTTACGTTGTTGTGTATCATGGTGTTTTCTGCATTGACCTCACACACTGAAATCCTCCCCCCCAGGGCATCAAGCGATGCTGTTTGGCGAGTCTGATATTGAGCAAACTGCAGAGAACCTCTGCTCTCAGACTGAAAAATTAAGAAAAGTTGACATTTTCAAGGTTTTGCAGGGCTACACACCATTAGCATATTGTGTGCTGAGACCAGCCAAGTTGGTATTTAAAATATTGCAGATAAAAAATGATGGATAGTTTCTGTGCAGAAACAACGGCCTCATTAGTTACAACATCTGGTTGCTCTTTACTTCCAGTATTAAATACCACAACGGATATTTAGCAGATACAATGGATTGGGTCTATTCGCTGTCAACGCTTTTGTTTACATTGGTGATTAATGCAGATTTTCATGGCTACTTCACCAAAACACACTGTAAGGTATTCTAAATACAAGTGAACACTCAGCTATAAAATGTGCATGCAAATTTTGTAGCAGAGGTTCTATTGTTTAAGATTTCACAAGGCCTTTTGAATAAAATCAGCTGTCATTTGCAGCAAGAACATCAGCTTACTGTCAAAATGCAAACGTCTAAGTAACTGAGAATGTATTTTTTTGTGCATTTTAGGAGCTGGACCTCTCGAATAACTACCTGGATAATTTACCGGCTGGATTATTCAGAGACATGTCCAACCTGACGAGACTGACTCTGCACAACAACTCGCTAACAGTAATGGACAGAGACCTCTTCCAGGTAATTACTATAGATTATATGGCACCACACTTGGTACAACCTATAAAAACAGGCATAATTCCATGTGGTTTGATGGTTTGATGTCAAACCATCAAAATACTATGTGAATAAAGACAGAATCTGATACCAGCAATGATACACTGCTTCAGCTCCTGGGTTACCATCTACTCTGCTATTTAGTCGAGCAAACCTGAGCGGATATACTGACATGACTGGGCTCTCATCCAGGTTTGTAAATTAGTAATAAACCATTTGCTCCACACTTTGATGCACTTTTATCTGAACCAAAACAGTCAGATAAGCTTGTGTCATGCGTTCGCTTGGGAACGTAAATTAGACAAGATTACCCCATCAAGTGACGCACGCGGACGGACTGACTGTGTCTTGTAGGAACAATGAAAAAAGCTAAGCAAAGTACAAAGTTGTGCAAACAAAGACCTAGCTGTGGTGTTTTTTTTACAGGGTTTGGGAGGGCTTCAGAGTCTGGACCTGTCATTGAACGGTCTGTCCTCGGTTCCTCTGGGTGTACTGGACGAGCTGCAGAGCCTCAGGTAGAAACAGAATACACTGTATTGCAGACATATTTTATCCAGTTCACATTTAGTTATACCTTGTAATCGACCACCTCTGATTTCCATGAAACTTTATAATAAAGTATTGGTTTTTAAATTGGTATCTGTGAAATTTTAGATTGATATTTTAAGTACTTCTCAGGTTTTTTATGTTTTCCAATTGCCCACGGACTGACTTGAATGACAATTTTTTGCACATGTAAGTTTGAGGCTATGTGTGAATATTAATATCTTAGGGACCATTAAAGATAAAAGCCTCTCATCACACTATTGATTCAAAATCTGCAATAGTGGACAAGTGGATCAAATAGCCTCTGATTATGTGGGAGTTGAAATAGGAAAAAAAAATTGAAGCCATCATGAAAAGTCTCACCTTTGAGCACACAATAACAAAAAACTAATAATGCAGAAGTCAACTTGTGATATTTTCTGAACCATATGGAGTCACATATTACATATTTTTTTAAATAACTGGCCACAAAATAAGGTATGACAGGTATCCAAGTAGAACAGAGTTCTGGGGTTTCAAAATGAGAATTATGAGTAATAACAGTGACAGTTTCAGGCTTTTATCTTTAATAGGTCTTGAGATGTTTTAATTCAAACATAGCCTCAAATGTCAATGTCCAAAAGCCATGCTGCAACTGGGCTGATAAGTACATATATATGTATATATTATGGAAAGTTTTTTATATAACACGCTACAATTTCACAGTCATCTTTATAAATAAAAAATACAAAATTCTATAAACATTCCAGAAAAATCAGAGATGGTCGAGCAGGAATTGTTCTAACTTGTTCTAAAAATGTGATGATTTGACATGGAATGGCCCCATTCTTAAGTTATGAACAGTATAATAATTGTACAATAGCATGGTGAAAGTTGAGGTCAGATCAATTGATATTTCGGGCACAGAGTGACTGGGAAAGAAACTGTGCGAAATTATCTACACAATGAGAGCTAAAGAAAAAGCAATTAGAGTAGTCAGAGGAGACTGACTGTAATTTCATAGCAAGAGGGTGAAAATGTTTTAGAGCAGACCTGCCTGAAATGACAGATGGTTATTTAACTGGTCACCTTGTGCATGCTAACCAACTAGCACAGACGGTAGCAGCAGTGGTGATGTTAGCTGAGACTGTATTTTGTTTTCAATAGCTTGGACAGCATAATTTTATAGTATGAAGACACAACATGATCATGTCCTCTTGATATGATTGTACTAAATATTATTATCACTATTTTTTTAAGGTGGTTGTCCCTAGCAGGTAACAGGCTCCATGGTTTGGAGAGGGCAGCGTTTGAGCCACTAGCCAACCTGCAACACCTGGAACTGGGACACAACCCGTGGGAATGTGACTGTAACCTCCGCGACTTCAAACACTGGATGGAGTGGCTGCTGTACAGAGGTGGATGTTAGATTTATGTTACAAAACTTTCAAAAAGGTCTGCTTAGATTTGAATTGAGAGACAGGAGAAGAGGGCAAAAGAAGTCACGAAGGAGTGGGTGGAAACTGGAGAATACTAGTTTACCCCAGGGATAAACGTGCTTGGGTGTTTGTTTCGATTTGTGCATGCCTGTGCTTCTGCATCAGTGTGTTAATGCAGATTACCACGCTCATTGTGTGTCTCTGTGTACTGTATCCACGAGTCTCTGCAGGCTGTTAGTACATCAGATAGCACAGCTGCTCTCCGCTCTCTCCTCATGTGTAAAAATCTACATTCACCTCAGCGCCGTGGGCCTCAGCTGCCCCGCTAATGAAGCATCTCCTCTCTTTTCTGCTCTATTCTCCTCCCTCCTTCGCTCGGCTCTCTTCTGCTTTGCCGGGCTCTACTCCAGCTCAGTTCGGCACACTTCAGACGGAGAGAGTGACACACGGCGGACATGATAATTTAATAATCGTGAGAGCAGCAGAGAAAATTACAAGGAGACATTTCATGGCGGAACATAAAATCCTGACAGTAGCTGTTAGGAGGGCAGATGATGCACGATATGTTTTAGGGAAAGTAAGACAAAGCGCAGAACAAGTGCACAAGAGCCTGTGTTGTCTTCGAGCACACACAGCTGTGGTATTTGGAGATATTTGGAGAGAAAGCTGTGTTTGCAAAAGGGGATTCTCTTGTCGCACACTGAGATAAAAGCATCTCGGGGCTAAATACCACTTTACTGTCTTTCTGTCGCGCCTTCATCTCACCGCTTCTGTCACTTAACCTATCTGACGGAGCAGATCAATGGCAACATGCAACCTTGAGATAAATACTATGTTTGGAGACACATGCAGCATGTGATGATAACAAAGTAGATCCCCCCCCACCCTCCTGCCGCCTGTGGGAATTAGTGACTCAGATATTTCTCTCTTCCACACACACTGGAGCTGTGCTAAAGCTAGGCATGTCATCTCATGAATTATAGAGGGGCTTAGTTGAGGCTATCTCCAACTTAGTGTAGAGGGCACAGCAAACTGAGTGTGTGTGTTAAGTGATGTATGACTCATCCCAGTGTTGGCACAACCGCTCCACTCTCTGTCTTTTTCCTCTCTTTCAGTTAATTGGAAGTGCTTTACAGGCATAAGGCATTTTAGAAAATGACCTCTCCCTGTCCTCCTGTCTCTCTCCACCTTCTTCTTCCGTCTGCGTTAGGGGGGAAAGTGGACGCGGTGGAGTGCACGTTACCGAAGGATCTGCGTGGGCGAGACATCCGCGGCGTTCCGGTGGAAATGTTCAACTACTGCCTTCAACTTGAGGATGAGAATGGAGGAGGAGGAGGAGGAGGTGAGGGTTCTCGCTCTGGACAAGGTAGCGGCCCTCCCTGCAGCAGGAATAATCTGAATCCTAGTGGGGCGACACCGATTTCTGACAACGTTGGCAGCACTGCTGATGACTCCTCTTCAAACGGCGGTGGCGGTGGAGGAGGCGAGGCCCCGTCGGATTGCGTCCGAGCCCGCTACCGACCTGTGAGTGTGCGGCGCGCTATCGGCACGGTGGTGATTGCCGGCGTGGTGTGCGGCATCGTTTGTATTATGATGGTCGCCGCCGCCGCTTACGGCTGCATCTATGCCTCCTTGATGGCCAAATACCAGAGGGAGCTGAAGAAGAGGCAGCCGCTGATGGGAGATGGAGAGGCGGATGGGGAGGACAGGGAGGAGAAACAGATCTCTTCTGTGGCCTAAATCGAGTGATGGGTCAGGGGAGGGTTGGCACGTCAAAGGGTGAAGGTTGGAAGGGGTGAAGATTAAAAGGGCTCAAAGAGGAGAGAGATGGAAGAGCTGGTTTTATACACACACACAGATATATTATCTCTCCCACTGACTCTCAAACTGACACCTCTCTCCCAGATTTTGTCTTCCTTTCTTCGTCCTTATTCTATTTTTAACCTTCTCCCTCCCTGTCCCTCTCTCTAACGTACTCTCTCACACACATACCTTATCTGCTCCCTGATTCTCTCTTCCATTTGGACCCATTCTTGCTGCAGTATTTGCTACCAATCATCCCTCCAACTCGCCTACCAGCCACCTACTGCTGCTGAATTTACCATTATATTGGCTGGGAGGAAAATAAAAATGATTTGGTACTCTCTCTCTCTCTCTGGTATGAAACATATCATTTGAGCTCTTAAGGAGCACTCATGGTGTTTAGTCAGTCAGTGTTTGTAAGCCTAGACTGAAATTTCAGGGATTTATAGCATGTATGGTGTTGATTGGACCAATATTCACAACAATAGGAAGAATTTGTGGTAGTAGGTAGTGCCCAGTTCTAGTTTTATTTGTATCTATCTCCTTCTCAACCTCTCCAAAGCCAGTAAGAAACCAGGACCCCAGCCCAGATTCCTTCACCCTCTTCTGGTCTAATCCTCCTCTGATTTTTCCTTGAATTCCCCTCAGGAAATTGGGGGGGAAATGGAGGAAACTTGATGGAAACTGAAAAAAGAGATGCAATTTATACCCTCAAAGCCTCTCTGCTGTGTTGTAAGAGAGCGAATATTGAGGATACATCAAGTGTTGATGGGAAAATCAAAGACACCGAGTCACCAGTATCCTCAAATACAGAGCAGGAAACTGTTTGGATTGATAAAGTGATCATTCATTGATCACTAGACATTTCAAATACATAAAGCTGGGGGCTCTCATCCCTAAGTGGACCCTCACTTTTCCTCTGGATCTCCTGTGGACTAAATAGATCCTCAAAGTGTCCCTCACAGGAGCTGTGCATGAGATTCTACAATGGATCTTATCAGTCAGCTCAAGCTATTTTACTGGAATTTGAAGTTACTGTATTCTTCAGAAAAAAGTGTTTTGCTTATTTGATGCTTGTTAAAATGGTTATGATCAATGTGCGGACAGATCAGAAAACCTCTTATCGTGGCGAAAAAGCAGTCAAATTAATTTTCTGTTGCTTCTGGATCAGAAAAGTGAGATTCAAAGGACCACAGATGCTGCTTTAAAGCAAATATTCTTTGTGCTGAACTCATTTTCAGACTGATTTCACCCCCCTCAGGGGTGAATGTTTGCTACTATGGCACGAAAAAAAACTATCTCAGAGAACCATGTCTCCTGGCAAGGACTTCAAAATCTCATCTAAGGACTACAAACTTCAGACTCCTGCACTTTATTTCCCTAATCAGATCCCCTCTTGCCTCTCTCTCTCTCTCTCTCTGTCTGTCTCTGTCTCTCTCTCATCCTTCTCTTCCTTTCTAAGATGGACGAATTGCCCAGAGGGATTATAAAGAGGGATTAAACAACAACAAAAAAAACAGAAAACGCTGCTATTTTTCCCCCTCCTCTTCTCATCCCTTTATCTCTCTATCCATCTTTCCATCCAGTGCTATTTGTGGAAAGTTTTTTCACACTCCTTAAAGATTTCCACCTCCATCATTTCCTTTCATTCATCTTCCCATATTGTTGTATGTTTTTTCTCGAAAAGGTCTGCAATATGCAATGGAAGTTACGTCACCGTGACACAGTGTTTCTGTTAAAAATCTTCACTTACTAGAGGGGAATCTGCTTGATTGACACGTACATTCACAGAAAAACAGTTTGTTTGTTTGTTTGCATTGTGTTTTCATCTGTATTCTTAATTATGCCCTGAAATTTCCATGTGAACACTTTACAGTTGGCAGAGCAGGACAGTGATTTAAGCAGCATTCATTGCATATTGCCCCCCTACAGTAAAATTCTTGATTGGCTGGAAATAAATATTACTAGTGTGTTATGTTATACCCAAGTATGATGCAGATAAATATTATTATACTAGTCTACTGTGGTGTGTTGCCCCAGCGATCTTAAAATGTTTATGGTTTCCTGTATCAAACTCATGATGTATGTCTTTTGTTGTGTTAATGGATTCTACGTTTTGTTTTAGGTTTTAATATCTCTGTAATGTTTATTTGTCGTGTCCATTTATTTGTGTTCAGTAGCTGGTAAAGTTTCTGTAAGAAGCATAGAGAGAGTTTGGATCGTGTGCGAAATACTGCCTCATCTCTGAGATTTATCAGGGTGACATTACTTGGAAGAGAGTTACGTACCATGGCAGGTAACTTCAAGCGTGATTTTTGCCTCCTACAAATAATTAATCATAATGCATCTCACTTGAAACAACTAACAACATTAGCATTTATGGAGACACACATTCCCTCTGCTGCAGCTGCCCAGGTTGATTATATACCCAAATGCAACAACTACTATGTTTAAGCTGTGGTTAAGATGTGGTAACTAAACCAAGCAGGAAAGGGTTAGACAATGGTCAATAGTTAAAAAATTAGAATGTCTTCAGAGTATTGAGTGTTAAAGATACAGTTTTATCGACCATCCTGGACTCTACACTAGGGATAGACCGATTATTGGCCTGGCCGATTATTGTGGTCGATATTTGGCATTTATCCGATTATCGGTGTTAAATTATTGACCAAAAATTAATGAATTAAATGCGCTACTTCAAGTCTGATGCAGTCTCCTCTCTCTGTCTGTCATCACTCTGTGGTCTCAGAAATGTCTGTCATGCAGACACTACAAAAACTGAACAAGAAACACAACTTCTTGCCACAAACCAGGAAATTAGCTTCTTTCACAGTGGCTAAGGCTATGCTAATTGCTAGCAGCTAACTTAGAAGGCAGCAATAGATTAGCCTGAAACAAAGTCTGGAAAACAATCATTAATAATGCTTTAAGATATGGACCTTAGTGGGCAATGAAAGCGATGGAACAGTGAAAGATTGAGAAAATAGAGAAGAACAGTAGGCGTAACTGCAGGAGACAAACTGATCAATCACATTTGAGAGCGTCCTAATTTAATCACTCCTATTTCAGTTTTACATAATCAGTTGTAGTCACCCTTTTTAATGGAGAAGCCTAGTCAAGAATTACATGTTCTCTGCTATTACATGCTATTAAACCTTTAAATGTAATGACATCAGTTCCAAATATCAGCCTTTCTTGATTACAAATATTCGGCATCAGTATTGGCCCTGGGAAACCCATATCAGTCGATCCCTACTCTGCACATTTACATTACATTATACTGTTCCTTGCATCAGCGAGGGATAGCCCTGAACACCTGCATGCAAATGTAATTTGTACGAGACTGGGATGGTGGGTTTTATCACATGGAAAATCAGGATGCACAAAAGCTGAATAATGGCCCACAAAGACTATCTCATCCTCACTAATGTAAAGAGGTGTCAAGCGAGTAAAAGTAATTTCCATACGAGCTTTACACTGGGTGTCTTCCAGGCATGCATGAACACATGTTGAATTTAAATGAGAACTTGTCCTTAAGAGACTCTGAGGCAGTACCTAAAAGAAAGCAACAGCTAAACTCTGTCTATGAATCTAGAAACGTTGTCCTCGAACCCCCTCCTGGTCTGAAGGTCTTGTGTTGTTGGTAGCTAAGTATCTTAGCTAGCTCAGTCCTGTTTCCTATAGCCTGTGTATGTAACGACTAATAAATTACAGTTTGCTACGTAAAAACTGAAGCAGCCATGATGACTGAGGGGCCTTTATGACTGCACAGCCTGGAAATCGATGGTGTGTTGTGTTATTATGACAACTGTGACTATGATGATGATGATATGATGATGGTGATGAAGCATTTTCTGGTCAATATGCATTGATTTAAATAAAATACATATCACACCGATGTCAAATTTACATCCAGACCAGTGACACAGCTCCAAAGACTTATTTGCTCAAAATGATAAGTGACATTAAAACAATAAAATTATTGACAAAAAAATTAAAGGCGTTTTGCATCCAAAAAAGGCACCATAGAACATATTTTGTGTGAAAGAGAAAGTCAGAACCAGAATAAAGACACAGTGCTATAAATCAGTCATAACAGATCTTCTGTTATCCTATTTTTTCTTTCTCTTATCTCCTCTCATCTTTCCTTACTTCTCTCTCCTTCCTTTCCCCTCTCACTTATCCTGTCTCTATTTATCTTTCTGTTTCCTCTTCTCACATCACTTCACTTTCTTTTCCCTCGTCTCTACCCTCTTTATCCTTCGCTCTGTCTCATCTATTGTCTCTTTTTTCACTTTTTCACCTCCCCTGTCTTACCTCCTTTTCTCTCTTGTCTTTATCCATATTCACTGTTTCCTCTCCTCCTCCTCCATGTCAAATATTCCCTCTCCATCCTTTATTCTCCCTCATGCTCTCTCCCTCTCTCTCTGGCTTTTTTATTTACCTGCTTATCGCTCTCTCTTTCCTCGTTCTCTCAGTCTGCTGCTCTGTCAGTAGGAGCGCATTAGGTTTATTTACATACAGCCTGTCACTTCTGCTGCAGAGATATACTAATCCATTGCTGAGCCTTAGAACAGTATATACACAGTGTTTTTCTTTGGCCTTCATCAAAGGAGGATAAATTAAATCTGCCACCAAATCACCATGAAAGCTAAGCACACAATTTGCTGAGATACCAGTAGAAAACTGACCATATTCTGTTCAGATAAACACTGACACCCAGTGGTCATAGATGGAACAACAGCCTGCTTTGCCACCTGCAGCTATGCAAATAATAAATGGTATTTGTGTTCAGACAGAAAATTACTTTCATCTCACATTTGGAACACAGCTTTGCTGCATAAAATAGCAACATTTAGGCCATCTCACTCCTCATAACTTAATCTACAAAATGCTACAACATTATTTGCTTCACACTTTTGTGCAAACCTGCACCACAGAATATATTCAGTCAACTGAACAAGACATATTTAGGCAACTTTGTACATTTCTGTACTTCTGTCCTTGAGCAATAATACATTGAGTTGGCAAATGTCTGCAGAGCTGTTTAACTTTTTTTTTTTTTAATTTTACATTCTACATTTAGCTACATGGGCAACACAAGCTTCTACGAGGAGAGTCATGCCAAAAGTGTAGGTGTAGAGTGAAGCTTTTCTTCAGTCTGTGTGCGGGTCCCTTGACCAGGCAGCCTCTAAATATTTGATCCCCTCGTGTTCAGGAGGTGAGCGCCACTGTCTACAAGAAAGCCTCCCTTGCGTATGGCAGTGTGAAATTGAGGTAGAGAGGAAGTTTGAGAGCAAAGGGATATGAAAAAGGAAGACATGACAGGGAGAGGAGGGTAACAAGGGGAAGAGAAATGCAGCGAGATGGAGGAAGAAACGTGGGGAAGTGAAGGGAGACAAGTCTGACAGCTTATAGGAAGAGAGAGGGGAAGAGAAGAGAGATGTATGTGAGGGTTTAACAGGGTAAAGAAGAGCGTCAAAGGGTGAAACACACAGTGAGACGTGATGTCAGAGAGAGCAAGTCTATAAAACACCGATACAGACATCCGCTCTAGGTTTTTTGTTGGAGGGAAGCAGCTGGTAGAAAAGATGCTCCACTTGACATCTAGGGATGAACTTCACCCTTTAACCTCTAACTGGTGATCATCATATGACAATCTATCGTCGACATACTCAAAAAGCCCCAAATCCTATTTAATTTAAGAATAGAATGCATGCTGGAACAGATCTTCTGTTTTTGATGTATTTTCTTAATACTGAACTCCTCTAGTTTGTAGGTTACAATAGATTCAGGGAGCTAAACCGCACAAGTGAAGGAGAAAAGAGGAATAGTAAGAATGACAAGTGGTGAGATTAAGAGAAACATCTATTTTGAACTCTTCCCCACTCTTCTGTTTTCCACTCCCAAATATAACACGATTTTCACACCTGCGACTATTTCTACAAAAGCTGTGAGAAACAGATAAGCGTGTGCGTTTGTGTGAGCGCATTTAAGTGTGTATGGAGTGTTTCTGTATCTGTCTGTCAGCATATGAGGCACAAACTGATGCAGGTATACAGTCACACACTGATGATGATGCAGCTCCAGAGAGTCTAGTCTCACTCAGATAATTATGACTGATGAGTGTGTCAGTCACAGATGGGCTTACCAGGACGAACACACACGCATACACACAATAACCCACACAGCAGGAAGCACAAAATGTTTCTGTGCAAAATAAACACTGAGGCACAGGCACACTCAATTACGGCTCCCTAAGCTTTTCCTTATTTAATCATTGGAGACATCTTTAAGAAAAACGACCGCAAACATCGTCATCGAGGGGCCCGAGTCTGAGCCGCAGCACATCCAATAAAGCATGACTGACAGATCGGCACACCTACACACAGAAAAAAAGGCAGACTGGATGGTGACGCTAGCAGCAGTTACCATCCAATCAGTGAGTTCACCTACGAATCAGCAAGTAAATTTTACAGCCAGCTGACTTTACAGAACAAAACAGCAAGAAAGGGGATGTAGGGGTAAATCAGATTAAACAGAAGTGTGGAGGAAAGTGGAAGGCAATAGTAGAGTAAAGCATGTGTGCAAAAGACAACGACAGTGTGTGTTTAAACAAAAATTGTCATCCTACCTCCTGCGATGGCAGTTTTCTTGCCCACCGTCACAGTGACAGCAGTGGTAGAGATCACAATCCTCCCTGCTGTTTAAACAACAAACACATACAATTAGCAAAGAATTTAAAGTATCTTTTGAATAAACATGCATAAAGGAACACAAGTGCATGCACGCAGACATTCTTGCAAAACATCATACATGCACCAGTGCAGTATATGCATGCAGAAAGGGTCCTCAGAGATATTTATCTTCTCACATCCCTGAAACATCTTCAGAAGTCTACTAACGCTCGCAGTGATAGTGACAGCTGAAGCGTTAGTTCAGAGTTGCCAAAATGTGTTTGAAAATATGTGGGTGACAGATTGACTTGGACGAAGTAATATTTCATAAATTCATGCGTTCCCCTTCCGTGCTTCTATTCACAGCCGCCATGCAGGCAGATGCCAACTGTCACCGAGCCACAGATTCCAGCCAGATTAACATTTTAAGCGTTATGCAACACAGATTATGAGAGCTAATCGAATAATACATTCATACCAGAAGGACTGTGTGCTTGTGTGTGTGTGTGTGTGTGTTATGTGTTTCTGTGTGTCCTGTGTTTTATATTTCAGCTATAAGACAAAAAACAAGCCTTGAAGACAACCATGCATTTGTAAAATTCTGGGATTTTGGAACGTGACATAATGATATGAGGGGAAAATATGATGCCAACAAAGTATGAAGCTGAATGAACCTTACAGATTCCCTATAAGAGGAGAGGAGGTTCCCATACTTTAATTGCATGCTCATGCCGTGGTAGAGAGAGAAAAAGAGGTAGAAGAAAAAAAGGAGAAAGACAGAGCGAGGCTGGAAAAAGCCAGAAGATAAACAAGTGGAAGACAGGGACCACGGCACTTATCATCTAGGAGTCAGGGCTGAGGGAAAAAAGCAGGATAAACGAAAACGAGGAGGCATGCCAAGTATCAGTGAATGTTTTCCTCTACCCTCCTCCTCCTCCTCCTCCTCCTCATCCTCCTCCTCCTCCTCTTCCTCCTCCGCCTCCCTCCGTTTCCTCCCTCCCTCCTCCTCGGCTTGGTGCTCCACCTCTTCTGCACTCGAGGTGGCACCATAGTCAGCCTCATAGTCCCTGAATATGTCTGAAAACAACACACTGTTTACCATAACCCTAACAGATATAGATATTATATATATATATTATTTATATAGTTTGGATTTAAAAGTGAAGGTTGAAGATGATGGCGGAGTAGTGTGTCTCATAAATACACCATGAAACATTTATCACCATCTTAAAACATGCTTTAGAAATAGAAATGCTTCAGAGTCTTCATATTGTCTTTATGTAATATGAAGATTTAAAATGGTCTCTTTTTGAAGCTTTGACAATGGATGAAACATTGACTGCCTTCAAATTAGGGCTGAAGGATATTGGAAAGAACTAATGTTGCCATATTTTGTTTTTCTGCACAGGCACTTTCACCAGATGACTTGAAATAACTCTGATGGGAAGGAATTTATCACTCTAGAATGATTATGGCGACTTTGTAGGGGAGTGCATCTGCATACAAAAATCAAAAGATGACTGTTAGTAACCTTTCTCATATGGTCTAACTCAGGCAAAGGCATCCAGAGTAGTTTTTTGCTTTGGTGGCATTCAGCACTCATTACACAGAGCTGATATAAATAAAGTAGTTGTGTTGCCTCGTCTTGTGGCAACAGTTGCCTGACACTGCTGGCAGAATACCTGTTTGAGGTCATGCTGAACTGATTCCTAACAACTAACCAGGGCTGCAGAATTATGATTATTATGATTATTTTTGATCAATATTGAGACCAAGATTACTTATCATAATTATTCACTGTCTCTACAGACAAAATATTCTTGCAGTTTCACTTCCTTGTGCATTCCTGCTAATGTATATCAAAATAAGACTTGAAATAAAGGTTTTTCTTGACCTAAATTCAGAGCATCTACCAGAAAAAAAGTGGACCCAAAGCACATCACTTACTGGACATCTACTGATTGATAGACTCTACAATTTGCTAATGTTCCCTAAGGGTCTCAACTTTAACAGTAGAAGCTAGTTAGTCAGTTGTGCACGGAGAAGCTTCTAGTCTCCACTCAGTTACTGCAGCGCTGCAATTAGACAGGTGTGGACCAAATAATACTTTGAAATAAGTGAAATAAGGCACTTAAATGTCAGATTTACACAAGGAGAAACAAAGTGTGTTTTTTCTACATGAGCTCTTGAGTGTTTCAGACTTCCGTATTGCAGTTCATCATGCTCTTGTGCAGCCCAACAATTGACATTGCCTTTCTTCTGGCAACCAAATCTGCCTTTTTAAGTGTTAATTTGACTGACTTCAACCAAATGTAACTATTGCACATATGCACATTACAACGTCGATGCTGAAACAATATGTTGTGCAGCCCAGTTTCAAATTCCTTCTACACAAGTTTAACACCACATACTAAATCTTAAAGGAGGAAGCAGACAGACAAACCCTGTATTCTGTCATAAGGAAAGCGGTTTTATCAGCTTCATAATAATTGAACAGACTGTTTTTAATGTAACTACATTTAACTGTGCACTTTGTAGTGAAGACTAAATTTGCATTCCCATCCTCTGTTGCAGTCAAAAGCTCTTTGTGGAAAACATGTTCTTTTAAAGCCCTTTGAAAATACATTAAGCCCAGCAGAGCTAGAAAAGAAGAAGAAGAAGAAAATTAAATCCAAAGGCAGAGAAGGACCACACTCAAAATCCTTTTTTTCTGGCTTTCACTTCTCAGCTACAATTGAAGATGGAGTTAGTATGATGTGATGATAGACACGATGACAGTGGCTGTTAACTTTCTCACTCTGGAGGCGATGATTATTGTGTACTTCCCAGAAAAAAACTACTGAGCTATCGTGAAGGAGAAACCTGCAGAGGACATCTATTAAGTCTGAATTGACACTTTCTGGGCAGGTAGCCTCATTAAAAACACATTTTCCAATCGTTCCAAGGATGATTGATGCAAACCACAGACAATACACCAGAACAGAACAGAAAGGAGCAGCGGTAGACTGCTGGCTGTGGAGGAATGAATCTGTTACTGAGAGACAACCGGCTCGACCTGCTAAACGTGGTTAAGAAAATCGGAAATTAAAAAAAAACACAAATGGTGTTCTGTGTTGGTGGGTGTGTGTGTTTATTTGTGTGTGTGGGTTTGCTAAGTAAAGGTATGTCCTCTACCTCTCGTCTCCTGTCTGGGCATGTAGTATAGAAACTGTCCAGCTGGGTACTCAGCTGCTCTGCGGTACCACACTGGGAAATGATCCAACGTGAACATATTCTCCTTGTCTGTGGAGGTCAGGAAAGACCTGGGGAGAGACAAAAATATGCTTAAAGAACAACCTACTTCTTTAATGATCAAGAAGGAGGGAGACGAGACAGGGCAGTATGGGCAGTATGAGAAAGGACAAATAGAGGAGCTAAGGGTTTTGATGAAAATGTAAAAGAGGGAGCAAGATATTTTTTTGGCAATATAAGAAAGGAAGAAAGAGGAATGTTAAAAGCAGAGATCAAGTGGAAAATAAACATTCTGTAACAGAGAGATGTTAAATTGGTTTAATCAGAAAGCTTACAACTGACTAAGATGATGATAAAAATGGGAATGATTTAAAATCAGTGTGGTTACAGCTGTTAGATCTCACCATGTCTGAATGCAGACGACCAAAATTCAAGCGTGGAGATTCCTCAGCTATGTCGACTATTTTTACATGAAATTATTCTAATTAGTTGCCTGAACTAGTTCTACTGTAACTGGTGTTCTTTAGAGCCAACAATTTCTGAAACTAATGCATTAATTGAAGACTTTTCACTGTATTGTGACATCAAACACTAAGGTTGGCCTTTATTTGACCACCAGAGGGCGCAATGTCATCTTCAATTGCCCATACTCTGACATGAACTAGTTTAGTTGTAGTTGTTAGTAAACATTTTTAAGCCCATTTTGAAGCTGTGTTTAGAGATAATACCCAGAGCAATTTGTTGTGCCTGTATCTGATGTTTTTACTCACTTGCCAATTCTTTTCTCAATACCAGTATACCTCTGGAATCTCATCAAGCCTGAACGGGTCCCCAAGAAAGCAGTTTCAACTCCGTCATCCATACTAAGGTGGAGCAGATAGACAGAGACAAGATAAATAACTGTTAAAAAGAAATTACGAATCAAATAAACATCCATGTGGGTGTGCACGTGTGTTCATATTCACCCAGATGTGTTTAGCATCAGGGCGGTCCAGTAGGCTTCCATAGGAGCCGTAACCACAGCGTCAAAGAGAGTTTGTTGCAACAACGGCACATCACCTGTTGAGGAGTAAAAAACAGAAATATACTACTGGCAATAAATGTTGTCATATCAAGTAAGAAAAGATAGAAAATAAAAATAAATAAATGTTCTTCTCATAGTTTATTTTCCAGTTTGCATGCAAATGTGTAGAATTTACTTATAATATTCAGAGTTTACAGATAATTTCCTTGACCCCCTCAACTTACACTCCAGATCTGGTTCTTTGCCGGTGAGATATCGAACAACTGCTTGCAACTGGTTCAGCTTGCGATGAGCTGGGTCAATGTCTGTCTCACAGTAGGTCCTATAAGCACAAACACATATCAACAAATAGAAAAACAAGAATATACTACTAGACACCGATCAGCCACGACATTATGACCACTGACAGGTGAAGTGAATAACATTGATCATATTGGTACTATGTGCTGTTCTGCTGGAAAACCTTGGATTTTAACATCCATGTTGATGAGACTTAGACACCCAAATAAACATTGTCCCACAACAAGCACACTCCCTCATGTAAATGGAAATCTCAGATGTCACTGGCCTACCCCTGCAGGAAAATGCACCCCACCACATGGAAAAAACATCCAACAATCAGGAACATGTTGAGGAACATGACAATGGACCAACATGTTGATCTGACCTCCAAACTTCCTACATCCCATTCTGATCAAGCATCAACAGGATGCAGTGGAACAAGTTTGATTGACAGAGGCTCCACTGCACAAGCCAGAGTACCCAAAGGATCCAGTGCCAACGTCCTGGTTCCAGACCCCATAGGACACCCTGAGAGGTCCTCTTGTCCATACCCAATGGTTAAGAGTATTTTTGAGCACACAGGGGGACCAACACAATATTAGGCAGGTGGTCATAATGTTATGCCTGATCGGTGTATATTCGAAGAACTATAACCTGCTGCAGTTATATTGTGTGTTCTGTAACTCACCACTCGTTGGCTATAGTCAAATCTGGGGCCAGTAGGTCATGAAGACCTGAAGAAGGAAAAAAACAGCAAAACAAGACATAAGTGATGAAAACTTAAGAATAGTACACACAAATTCTGATAAACTGAAGGAAAAGACTTACCCTCATCCACAGAGACATTTCCTATGAAGATATACTGTCCATATCCCCTACTCAACACTATACCAAGGCTGTCAGCACAGAGGAAAGGACATTATTTTACTTCCTATTATGTGGTTAACGTTATAAAAGGACAATAAACATAAAAATGTAACGGCAACCTTTTTGTTACTGGCAAAATGGATCATGGTCATAATAGCTGCTCTTGTGTTCATAAATATTTCTAACAATATGTATTAAATGCTACTTTGAGTAACAATGTGGGCTACACCAAATATCAAAATGGAGCAGATATTGTTTCTGCTTTAGTGAGTAAAGATTCCATGCAGGCAGAGGTGTTGCTTTGTTGGATGTGATGGATATAAAATTTTAAAACTTGATGAAATTTGTAAATTTGAAAATGACGACCACAAACCTGAATGGTGTCTCATTAATGACAGTGTAGTAGTACTCATTCCTCAAGAACATCACTCTTGTCTGTAGAGAGGAACAGAGTTTGTTAAAATGAGAAAGAAGGCCTCTTGAATTGTGTAGGTAAGAAATTTAAAGGCACAAATAAAACCTGCCAACTACAAAAGAAACAAGGAAGCAAAACTTAAAATACAAGAGAAGACAAGTACTCACTCCTTTATCCACTGAAGTTCGCACATCTAAAGACAACGTTCCAGTTTCTCCTTTAACCATTGCCGTCCTTAGCTAAAACCAAGACATCACACATTTAGAGTTTCACTATATCATCTGTAGAGCCTTGCTAACATACAGTGAAAAGAAAACAGAGAACTGAAAAGGAGAAAAATAAGTGTGAGTGTTCATTTACCTTTTCCTCAGTGTCTTCCCATTCCACCTCCGAAAGGTCAACACTGTTGTAATTGGGTTTAGGCTTCAGTTTCTTCCCCTCTTTATACTGTCACACAAAAACACAAAGAAAACAATCACTTTTCTATTTCTGAACTCAGGTTCTCACCTGCAATATTTCACTGTTTAATATGACGATGAAGACTGTACCAGAGGTCGGAGGTCAGGATGAGAGAGGATGTACCCATTGTTTGTGATGAGGTAGGCGTAACCATGGACACCCAGCTGAAAAAGATAGAGAGATATAAGGACTCCACACATTATAATAAAACACAAAGCTCCAACATCTGGGCCCAGTTGTTCAAAAAGTTTAATTTGGATGAGAATGATCTGCATTTGGAGATCCCACATTTTGCAAACCAGGATCAGGTAATCCATCATACATTTGTGACGTTTCTTTTCCAGAGCAACAATGAATTGGAAAATCCTGATCCAGATTAAAAAAAAACTTTCAAGATTACTAAATCCAGATTATCATTGCTCTATATGGAACTAAATATCACAGTACTGACTAGGAGCTATGTGAAAAACAACAGGTAGAACAGCCAGTATGGGTCACTATTTGAAAAGACAGAAAACATCCCTTTCATTCTTTCATTTTCAATTTCTTTTAAATATCAAACCCTTTAAATGACCCACAACAAATAAATACAAACAAACCAATAGACATTAGTCATAAACCCATTGTGGATATTACAAACCCATTTTAAATTAAATATTACTTTTGAAGAATTGCTTATCTCTGACAATTTTATCTTTGTCAATAAAATACAATGATGTTAAATTAAATTAGAATTAAATGTTTGTTTGATATCTACAGTGGTTTGGGGTTATTTTATGGGGACAAACCCCCTTTTTAACTTTACTGCAGTGAAAGGTTTGGTAGGTAGCCCATTGTCTACTTTATCTACTTTAATAGTCTGCTGTAACAATCAAATCAAGTGCATAATACTAATAACTGTATGGATAAAACGAATGTTGTATTACTATGTAGATCCTGAAATCCACTCTTCTATTGGAATCGGGGTATCCTGATTTTTTGAACCACAGGCATCCCAAAAAGTTTTGAACACATACCCAGATCAAAACTAAGACGGAATCACGTGATCTAATCTGGAATCCCTTTTTTATTCCTTTTGCACAATCCATTTGCAAGATTTGATCCAATCCGATAGTCGAGATCAGATCAGATTACTTTTGAACAGCTGGGCCCTAAATAATTAACATTACTTCAAGGAGTATTAAAGCAGAGTATTTATGGTATGGCATGGTGTGTCTACAGATGGTTTACCTTGTATCTCGGAGCTAATCTCATCAGTTCTTTCAAGGCCACGTCTGTGCCTACAACTCCCAGCAGAATCCCATGAGACAACTACCAGAAGGTTAATAAAGTCACAAACAAAGAATAAAGATGACAGTGATACCATGACAAAATTTACTTTGTGTAGTTTGGGTAACCATCTCAAAGAAAATTCAATATATGCTCACATGAAGTTAGAAATAAAGGAAAATATAGCATCAATGCTATTCCAAATTCCAGTCCTAAGTCTTTTCTCGCTAATATTTTTAAAGATAAGTGCCTACTTATACATATACTGTAGAGAAGAAAAGCAATTTATGCACAAATATGGACACAAATACACAATTTTAGGCGACATCTGCTGAATAACAGCATAAATGGTGATAAAAATGAAGACTTACAGTCTCTTTCTTCTTGCTAAACACAGGCATGGCTACTGAGGTCATGAGGAGCAGGCTTTGGGCCTGAGTGTTGAATAGCTGGATCACACACACACAAAAGAAAACACTTTCATTTTACTGTCTTCTGTCAAAAAAGCTACATTAATTAGTTTACGGGCAAATAGAAGTGAACATAGAAGTAGTGTGAAGGGTAGTGAATTAAAGGTGACAACAACATAACGAGCTAACATCTTGCTAATGAAAGAATTAGCTAGGCATGACATGTCAAAACGTTTTTAAAAAGACGCCTCTCTAAAATTAGTGTCATAAAGTAGTAGTAGTAGTTTAAATTAGTTTTTAAAAATACTGAAATAAAATTATTAATGAAGCAAAGCATGCATGTTTACCTTGAAGTTTCAGGCAAAGGGAAGACTGACTATGCCAGGCTAGTTAGCTAGCTATCTAGAGGATGAGCTAACGTTAGCATTAGCAAAAGGTATGAAGTTAGACTAACAAGCAACTACTGAGGAACACTAAGAAACTGTAAACAAAAGGCTAAGTAAGACATTATGGTCTGGGTGTCATCTGATAATCTGTAAAAAAGAAAAAAAAAAATCTATGTATATCTGTTCTTTGTTTTAGAACAAAATTTGTAAAAATCAAAATCCAATAGTCCATTTTTGATTTTTAGTTTTTTTTTCATTTTAAAAGCAAAAACAAAAGTTACATGGCTTTTTCTAAAAAAATATTTTTTTTATTTTAAATTAAAAAATCGAATGGTCTATTCAAATCAAACTCGAATAACACAGACGGAATCACAAAAATGCAAAAAAATTTGCAGTTTTTTTAGTTTTTGTTTGTTGATTTACTTTTTGGTTTGTATGTTTGACCCTATAACCTGGTTTTGGAAAAAAAAACAACAGAATTAAGTTTTAGTCATATTACAGATTATTCTGTGATACCCAGATACCCAACTACTACACATTGTACTTTATATGGCTATGATTGTTTATAGTAGAAGTTCAGGTGGATAAAGCTAAAGCTCCAGTTATGATGATTACCTTTTCTTTATTTGGAAACTGAAAGTGGAGATGGATGAGAGAAACAACAAGCATGAAATGGCAGTGAAAAATAAATGCAGCATGACACAGATGAAAATATACTGAAACAACTAAAATATAGGATGGAGGGATGACAGGCAATGACGGGGTGATAACTAAAAACAGAATATACAGTAAAAACAAAATAGTATGTAGAAGGTTTTTGTACAGTATGCAAAGAATATTACTGTTACCTAATCAATAACAAAAACAAAATACTCAATCGATAGTAGTTGTTCTGTAACTTGTTAAAAACACGTATAAGAACATTTAACATTAGTAACATAAATTATTTTCATAAATTATTTATTGAGGAAGTTAGTTTGGTTGGTACTGAAGACAGGAAGTAATTCATATTTAATTTCTTAATATATATTTAAACTCCTTTGTTTTACTTTGTGTTCCTTAACTTTTATATTTAAATTGATTTTTTAAATTGATTTTTTTTAAACCTGTAATCATGTTTTATGTATTTTGTGTAAACAAGAAAGTAATTTCTGTGTGGTTATTTTTGTGTTACCACTAATGGTGTTAATGGCTCATTGCTAAGTTTTTGTATTCATGTATTATTATTATTATTAT